>CM035627.1:97927709-100427709 GCA_020496765.1 Gossypium stocksii | reverse complement strand
TCTAATAATGCCATTCGTCTAAGGCTATTCCCATTCTCTTTGAGAAATAAATCCAAACAGTGGTTAAATTCTTTACCACGAGGCTCAATCACTACATGGGAACAAATGACCGAAAAATTTTTACTTAAATATTTTCCTCCAGCTAAAACAGGTAAATTACGAAACGATATCCCTTCTTTTGTGCAGATGGATTTAGAAACACTTTACGATGCCTAGGAGAGTTACAAAGATCTTTTGAGAAGGTGCCCTCATCATGGATTACCTTTGTGGCTACAAGTTCAAACCTTTCACAACGGTTTGAATCCTTCAATAAAGCAAATGATTGATGCAGCCGCGGGAGGAACGATCAACAATAAAACACCCGAAGCAGCTTATGAGTTCATAGAAGAGATGTCACTGAATAACTATCAGTGGCAAGTCATGAGGAAAAAGCAGACAAAAGCTGCAGGAGTTTATAATATTGATGCTGTCACTATGCTTACTAACCAAGTAGAACTTCTAAATAAAAAGTTTGATAATTTTGTTGGTTCTACGCAGGCACAGCTAGTGATGCAATGTGACGCAACCCCAGGAAATATGTTCAATCTAGACTACTCATCTTATGGACATAGCATAGAAACTGAGCAAGCCAACTATATAGGTAACAATTCTAGACCTCAAAATAACCCTTATAGTAATACTTACAATGCAGGTTGGAGAAATCACCCCAATTTTTCATGGGGAGGACAAGGAAATAAAAGACAACAGCCTCATCTGGGCTTTCAGCAGCCACCACCACAACAAGAGAAAAAGCCGAATCTTGAAGAGATGTTCACGAAATCTATGGTCGCATCAGAAACCTGTTTTCAAAATACTGCAACGGCACTAAAAAATCAACAAACATCAATTCAAGGGCTTGAGAATCAAATTGGTCAACTTGCGAAATTAATTTCAGAGAGACCACAAGGTGGACTACCAAGTAACACTGAGCCAAATCCAGAGAACATGTCAAAGCAATTACTTTAAGAGATGGGAAAGTACTACCTGAACCAGAAAAGAAGTCTGTTCAAGAATCTCCAGGAGACAAGGTAGAGGAACCCAAGGAAAACACTCCACCAACACTCAAGGAATACAAACCGCCTATTCCATATCCGGCAAAGTTGAAGAAAAACCGTACAGACGCTCAATTCGGTAAATTTCTTTAACTTTTTAAACAATTACACATTAACTTACCTTTTGTTGAAGCAATTTTGCAGATGCCGAAGTACGTGAAGTTCCTTGAAGAACTTCTAACAAATAAAAGAAAGTTGGAAGAATTAGCCACAGTGGAACTCAACGAGGAATGCTCAGCTATTCTCCAAAATAAACTGCCGAAAAAACTGAAACATCCAGGGAGTTTTACTATTCCTTGTTTAATTGGTAGTTTAATTATTGATAAAGCCTTAGCTAATTTAGGTGCTAACATTAATCCAATGCCTTACAAAATGTTCAAGCAACTAGGTTTAGGGGAACCAAAGCCCACTAGGATGAGTATTCAACTAGCTGATAGATCTGTTAAATATCCTAGGGGGATCATCGAAGATGTGCTAGTAAAGGTAGATAAATTTATATTCCCTATTGATTTTGTTGTGCTTGACATGGATGAGGATATTGAGGTGCCTTTAATTTTGGGACGTCCATTCTTAGCCACTACTAGAGCTGTTATCGATGTAGGGGATGGTAAATTAGTACTTAGAGTTGGTGAGGAAGAAGTCATTTTTAAAATCTATGATGCCATGAAATTTTCTAAAGAACAAGATGATTCCTGTTATTTTGTTGATATTATTGATTACTTTGTTCAAGATAATTTTCAAGAACTTTCTCTCGCGGACACGTTAGAACTGTGTCTTGTTCAAGGTGGGGGGAAGATGAAGCCACCACTGAAATTGAGGAAGTAAGAAAGGAGTGAGATTCTAATGAAATTATCACGAGACACATAAGTTATGAAAATATAACGATGAAGACAGAAACCTTCCATTGATGAACCCCTTAAATTAGAGTTAAAGCAACTGCCAGATCATTTAGAATATGTCTTTTTAGGGGAAGATTCAACTTTACGTATTATTATCGCATCAGATTTGAGCATTACAGAAAAAGAAGAACTACTCCATGTGTTAAGAAAGCACAAGCAGGCTATAGCTTGGAAAATTTCAGATATTAAGGGAATTAATCCTTCTTTTTGCACCCACAAAATTTTAAAGGAAGATGAATATAAACCATCGGTGCAAGCTTAGAGACGATTGAATCCCAACATAAAGGAAGTCGTAAAAGCCGAGGTAATTAAACTTCTAGATATAGGCATTATTTATCCTATTTCTGACAGTTCTTGGGTAACTCCTGTGCAGGTTGTTCCTAAAAAGGAAGGCATGACCGTGATGTCTAATGACAAAAAAGAGTCAATACCTACAAGAACAGTCACTGGATGGAGAGTTTGCATTGATTATAGAAAGCTGAATGACGCAACTCGAAAAGATCATTTTCCCTTACCTTTTATTGATCAGATGTTGGAAAGATTATCAGGTCACATTTATTATTGTTTCTTAGATGGCCTCTCTGGTTACTTCCAAATCTCGATAGCTCCAGAAGATCAAGAGAAAACGAAATTCACATGTCCATACGGTACGTTTGCTTATCGTAGAATGCCTTTTGGTTTATGTAACGCTCCTGCTACTTTTTAGCGATGCATGCTAGCTATCTTCAACGAATTCATGGAAGACATCATGGAGGTATTTATGGATGATTTTTTAGTTTTCGGTAATTCTTTCCAACTTTGTCTTAATAGTTTAAAACATGTTTTGATAAGATGTGAAGAAACAAATTTACTGCTAAACTGCGAAAAAAGCCACATTATAGTTCAAAAGGGTATTGTATTAGGACATAAAATTTCTAGTAAAAGGATAGAGGTAGATAAAGCAAAAATTAAAACCATTGAAAAATTACCTCCCCCTAATTTAGTTAAGGCTATAAGAAGCTTTTTAGGACAAGCCAGTTTTTATCGCAGATTTATTAAAAAATTTTCTAAAATAGCTAAGCCTTTAACAAAATTACTAGAAAAAGACGTGCTTTTCAACTTTGACCAAGAATGTTTAGAATCTTTTAACACTCTTAAGGAAAAGTTAGTCAATGCCTTGATTATAATTTCACCTAATTGGAATCTACCTTTTGAACTAATGTGGGATGCAAGTGATTTTGCAGTAGGTGCAATTTTAGGACAACGAAGAGACAAGCACTTTCAACCGATTTACTATGCTAGCAGAACTTTGACAACCGCTCAAACAAATTATACTACCACAGAAAAAGAATTGCTAGCCATTATTTTTGCATTTGACAAATTCAGATCTTATTTGATTTTGTCCAAAGTCATTGTTTATACTGACCATTCTGCTCTTCACTACCTTTTAACTAAAACTGATGCAAAATCTCGATTAATAAGATGGATTCTATTGTTACATGAATTCGATTTAGAAATAAAGGACAAGAAAGGAGCCGAAAACTTGGCAATAGATCACCTTTCAAGACTAGAAAACAGATAACCCAAGTACCTCGATAAAATAAACGACTTGTTTCCTGAAGAACAACTCCTAGCCATAGCAGAGGCTGCAATTCTTTGGTTTGCTGATTTTGAAAATTATTTAGCAGCTAACATAACCCCAAAAGGGTTGACCCATCAGCAAAAGAAGCGATTTTTCGCTGATGTGAAAAACTACTTTTGGGAAGATCCTTTTCTTTTTCGAATTTGTGCAGATCAGGTTATTTGAAGATGCGTTGTTGAAACAGAAGCATACCAGATTTTAAATCACTGCCATTCAGGACCCACAGGAGGACATCACAGTAGAGCAAGAACTGCTCATAAGGTACTCGAATCAGGCTTTTACTGGCCTACACTTTTCAGGGATGCCAACAGGTATGTGACCTCTTGTGATAAATGCCAGAGAACAGGTAATATTTCTCAACATAATGAAATGCCTCAAAACTATATACTTTCATGTGAAATATTTGATGTATGGGGTATTGATTTCATGGGTCCATTCCCTACTTCATTTGGAAATAAGTACATCCTAGTAGCAGTAAGTTATATGTCAAAATGGGTGGAAGCCCAAGCCTTACCTACTAATGATGCTAGAATGGTAGTACGATTTTTGAAGAAACTTTTCTCTCGATTTGGAACACTTAGGATAATTATTAGTGATAGGGGCACCCATTTTTGCAATGCGCAATTTGAAAAAGTTTTAAAAAGGTATGGAGTACACTATAAAACAGCTACCCCTTATCATCCACAAACCAGTGGCCAAGTAGAAGTAATAAATAGGGAACTAAAACGCATCTTAAAGAAAACAATAGAAACAAATAGAAAATATTGGTCAAGAAAGATAGACGATGCTTTATGGGCCTATAGAACTACTTTTAAAACACCCATAGCTACATCTCCCTATAAACTTGTCTATAGAAAAAGTTGTCGTCTGCCATTTGAACTTGAACATAAAGCATTCTGGGCTGTTAAATTTTTAAACCTTGATTTTAAGCTTGCAGGTGAGAAAAGATAAATGCAGTTAAATGAGCTAGATGAATGGTGTTGCAATGCCTACGAGAGCTCACGACTATATAAGGAAGCCATGAAGCGACGCCATGATAAACGACTGAAACAACCTAAGCAGTTAAAAACGGGTGATCTTGCCTTACTCTACAACTTAACGCTGAAACTATTTCTTTGAAAACTCAAGTCAAGGTGGTCAAGTCCATTCACTGTTCAAACTGTCTTTCCATAGGGCACAATTGAGGTAACTCACCCTAACCATGATACGTTTAAGGTAAACGGCCATAGGCTTAAACACTATAGAGGTGAGAATTTTAAAGATAACAGGGAGGGGCTTCAGCTCCACGAAATCCCTTCGTGATACATCCAGGTAGAGTCGAGCTTAGACTCTAAATAAGCACTTCTCGGGAGGCAACCCGAGCACTAACTTAGTAACTTTTCTTTTTAAATTTAATTTTAATTTTAGTATTTTTTATGCATCAACTAACCCTTTTTAAATGCAGAATTTTAGGACCACACGGCCATGCCCACGGGTGTGTCCAAGGCTGTGTGAACACTTAAAGCAGAGACACGGTCGTGCACTAAGGCCGTGTGTAAATAAAACACAATTTTCCCAAAAACACGGGCTATCGAAAAATCGCCACGGCCGTGCGACATGGTCGTGGCAACCTGTCAACTTAGACATGGGCTTAAACAAACCCACATGCCTGTGTCCCCAGACCGTGGCCAACACTGTCGATTTAGACACGGTCGTGTAACTACCTACACGACCGTGTGAATAACGAAAACCTCATCGCAAACGGCCGTGTGACCTATCACACGTCCATGTGAAAAGCGAACGAGAATGCAAATGGCCGTGCGAGATGGCCAACACGGGCGTGTACTTCGAACTAGGAGCGCCAAAACCACCAAATTTCGAATCACACGGGCAAAACCGGAGTCACACGGGCGTGTGCCTCGCCCGTGTGACCCAAAAACTATAAATAGGGGCCACTATTTATTCTCTCCCTCACTCAAACCCTAAAATTTTTCTCCCCCAACCATCATAAACGCCACCGTCAATTGTCAAAACACCACCACGCTCGTATAGGACTATCCTACACCCGTGTAAAGTGCCCCACGACCGTTCAATCCTCTCCCATGATCGTGCACCTCTCCCATTTGGTTCTATTTTCTCATTTTTCTCTCTAATTTTTACTAATCTATTTTATTTTTTTATATCATGATTATATTTAGATTTAGAATTCATTCAAGCATGGAATTAGTTACACTAGGATGAATAATCTAGAATATTATAGAACATTTCATGATTGCATGCCACTTAAAATCACATGTAATTGCCATTTTTCTCATGCATTTAGTATAAATACATTCTCATGTTGCTTATTTTTTATATCATGGATAAATTATAGGTTAGTCCACATTTTATGTTTTTAGGAACATCGTTATTTTAATCCTTATTGTATTTCTTATATAGTTTTTGAGTCAATTTTGGTTTTTAAGACTAATTTCTGTTATTTTTAGGCATCATGTCATCGTCACGCGGCAAAAGAGCTGCTGCTCCGCCCTCTAAAAAACGAAAAGGGCCAGGTGGCTCATCATCGAGACCCACCTCCGAGGCTCGCCACCCGTTCATCACATTTCCCCAAGCCTCCCAAGAGGAGCTATTTCAGATGCTACGGGAACGTACATTAAGGGCAGGCCGATGCATTGATTGGGACGCTCTAGAGCAAGTCAACCTCGCAAAGGCAGTCCGGGCCTACTGATGATGGATCCTTGGGAGCAGCTCTTCTAAATCATCGAGACTACGTACCTTGAACTCGCTCTAGAGTTCTGCTCTTCCTTTTATCTTCAGACCATCATGAGCCAGTTCGATGATCCCGGCATAGTCCAGTTTCGCTTAGGAGGTCGTGTATGCCACCTTAGCGTACCAGAGTTCGGCTCAGCTCTCAGCTTTTACATAGAGCAGTTCATGGAGGAGGAAGACTTTCCTATGCTTCCCCGTCGCATCCACCTCAAACCCGTAGATTGTTGGCGCAACATCCCCCAAGCTATCCCTCCTATGACTCCAGTTGTACAAAGGCGACCACGCTCCCCCCGTCATTAAGGTACCTTCACACTTTTCTCGCACATATTTTGACAGGTAGACGGGTGAGCACAGACGTCGTCAACACCCATGATGCCCATTTTTTATGGAGCATGGCAAAAGCGCACCCCATCGACCTCGCCTACTTTATCGCACACGCCATGCAGCATCAGACCGAGTGTCATCGTAGGGGCATCATATCCATGGGCCCATACATTACACACTTGGTCCGTCACTTCGGGCTCCTCAACACAGCAGCCCAAACATCCTCCTACACACTTATCAGCCAGATGTCCCCTCAAGGCATCCAAATTATGCACCATATGAGAATGATCCAGCGGAGGCCAGGAGGTGACCCTTTTCAATATCGCCTCATTCAGGAGGCAGAGGATCCAGAGGACATTGCTGAAGATGTCCCACCACCGGAGGAGGATGCACCTACCGAGCCACCACCCCATCGCCGCCCATCTCATGCAGCAGCCACCTATATTGACATATCTGAACGCCTATCCCAATTTGAGCAGCAATGCTTCCAGCGCTTCGACCACATCGACGCCACACTACAGCAGATATGCCAGCACCTTTACATCACTTCACCACTGCCACCGCGTAATCCACCTGAGGATTAGGGATTTCTATTCCTCTTAACTTTATTTTTATCTTAATTTTTACTTAAACACTGATCCCTGTTTTTACCTTTTCTTTTCTTCTAACTTTATTTTCCTTTTTACTTTACTTTTGTTTTCTTTCATTTTACCTTTTTCATTATTTGAATATTAGTATTTTTAGATATAGCTTATTTTATTTTCAATAATTTCATATCGGCTACCTCCTAACGAGTAATTTTTCTAATCTTGAAATTCCCTAAAAATGATAAGTACTTTCATAGTTTCAAAGGAGCTTTACAGCTCAAATCTAAATTCTAAAGGGAACCTTGCCACATCCTTACCAAGATGACATCCCCAAAGCCTACACTCACAACATGAAAGCTGTGGACAAACGAATACTACCATTACCGGAGTATCTACCTCCGCATCTTCCTTTGTCCCAGACACTCTGTAGGCACCATTACCTCAATAATCCATCCAAAGCAAGGAGTTTTCATTCCTTCCCCTATCTTATGATCTTGTGCTTTTATTGCTATTAATGTTATTTTTGTACATTGAGGGCAATGTACACCTTAAGTGTGAGGGGGAAATTAACTTTCAAGTATTACATTATCTGTGAAAACCCTGAAATCTGGTGCATTGTTCTCAATTGCATTATCTTCAATCTCCTATTAGGAATATATTCTTATTGATTTATGATTTTTATTGATATGTTGAAAATTAAGACATAAGTGATTGTACTTTGATTATTCAAACTTTAAAACATTAGGGAATCAAGCATGATAAGTTGAAATTTTTGAGAACCCCATTTTTTTTCATAAGTAATTTTCTGAATTTTAAGTGTTATCTTGAGATTTGAAATTCGCAAGATTGACATCAAAAGCCATAATTCTGGTGAGATTTTTGAGCCTTTTGAGCATACATTCTTTTGTGCTCACTTTTATTATTGCTTTGAGTGAGTCAATACTGATTTGTTATTCTAGAACTTGCTTTGATTATACATGTTAAGACCACATCATTGATTCGATACACTGAAATGATAAAGGCACCTAGGATTTAACCCACTTACTCCACAAAAGCCTACCTCCATAAATTAACCCCTAGTAAACCCCATTGAGCCTAACAACCTTTTCTTTAACTTATCTCTAATATTAACCGTTAACCCATTCTTTGTTGAAATCCATTCAATTATATTGACCCTTATTTTTGTCGAGATTTGAGTTGAAATTTTCATCTAGCTTTACTCTCTTTTCCAGATTGTAAAGTTGTAAATATTCAATTTATTGTATTGTAGTTGAATTGTTCTTAAAAAAAACGTATGTATTCATTCAATTGTAATCTGTAATAGTTCAAATAGTTTTTGCATATTTCTATTTTAAGGCTACCAAGGCGGAAATGATGTTATCATAAGAATTAGCACGAGAAATATGTCCCAGTGATAAAGATTTTTCTAGCTAGATAATTTTTCAGATCAATCTCGATTCTAACCTTTCTTTTTCAGCTTGTGACAACACCCTTAACCAAGCCCTATTACAACCGTTAAAAGGCCTTTTGATCGATGTATCATATCAAACTATAGTGGTGGAGATTTGATCTTCTTGCAAGCCTATAGTAATAACTTTTCAGGTTGACTAGAGAGTACTTAATTCTTGAACCCTAAACACCTTGAGTGGATAGAGTGAATCTTTAGTGAGGATGTCAAATCTTGTTTATTTCAATTGAAAGATAAGTAATTAGGAGCAAGGAAGAAAACTTATGTTTCGATGATAAAATTCTCAACTTAAAGTAATTGAATCTTTAATGTTCTTCTGATTGAATTTTCAGTGTATGACTACTTGTGAATTAGTTTGAAACATTATTGATAAAGATTGTAAGTTGAGAGGAATGATTCTTAATTAGGGATTGAAATTTTACTTGAGGACAAGCAAAGGTTTAAGTGTGAGTGTATTTAATAAACGATAAATTATACATATTTTTACCTCATGTTTAGCCTAATTTCTGGATGAATTATTATCAATTTTGTGAGAATTGGTGCTCTTAACCCTTCTATTTCAAGTTGTATACTCAGGAGAGCATAAGGAAGAGAAAAGAACGAAAAACGGACCGAAAACAAAGAAAATGGGCCAAAGTGTGAAAACAACACGGCCCAAGAAGTCACTTCACGGCCGTGGCACATGGCCGTGCCACATGAGGTCCAACACGGCCCTGCCCCGACAAGCACGACTAGACCACACGGCCGTGCCACCCTCAACAGGCCCGTACACAGCCTCTTGTCGATCCACACGGGCGTGTCCCTGTCGTAAGGAAGTGCAATTTCACTCGGATTTGGATACTTAGAGGCTAAGAAAGGCATCCAAAAGCTTTATATAAAGACCCTAGGAGGCAACTCTAAGGGTGTACCCTTTTCTCCCAAAAGGAGTGCCATATTTCTGCCAACACAAAGAGTAAAAGCAAGGAATTACTCTAAGGGAAGCCGATTGATTCATCCCAGAAGCCAGAATTCTACATCAACATAGAGGATCTCCCTAAATTCCTTCAGGGGTTTTTAGGTTCTTTATGTTTTGTTATCTTATTTCTTCTGAGATGTTTTCTTTATTAATTATGAACTAAACCCCTCAAATACTTGAGGGGGATGAAACCTAAGACAGATCTTGTTATTATTCATTCTTGAATTATATGATAAATACTTGAATTGTTCTTAATTATGTGTGCTTAATTCTTAGTTTAATAATTCTAGGTATTAAGTCAAGAAGCTGATGTGCTTAGGCAGAGGAGCAAAAGTCCCTATTTTAAGAGTAGATCTACCATAATTAAGTGGAGTTGCATGCAACCCTAGACATAGGGCGGTATAAATCTGCCGGATTAGGGTCAAACCTAATAGGGGGATCCATAGATCGAATTAATACAACCCAAGGGTGTTAACTAGAAAGAAACCTTAGTTAAAAAACCTAGGATTAGTTGTTCTTATCCTCGACGGAGGTATTAACATAGGTTAGGGATCTCTACGAATCAAGTCAAGTGAAGAAATCGTCTAGTTCAAGAAGTTAATAACAAGTGAAGTCTAGGTGGATTCTCCCTTGAGTATTGCCCATATCAATTAGCTTTTTCGAGAGTTTTTTCCCCAATTTACTTTTTTGTGCATTCTTAATTTAGTTTTAGAATTAGTTTCATACAAACCTCTTTTACTTTTAGGTTAGATAATAGAAAGGAAGTGGGTACTCGTACTTTTGGTTCCCTTAGGTACGATAACTCGGTCTTACCACTAAACTATACTACTGTTCGATAGGTGCGCTTGCTTTAAAATCATGTATTAGTTAGTTTTTGGTGTGATCAATTTTTATAAATTTTATTACTACATATCACGCGATATCAGTGATCCTATCCCGATATAGCCCTCCCGAAGAATATGTGTAAAAAGGATCTAGCCGGGAAGGTGATCCTGATATAGCCCTTCCGAAGAATATGTGGAAAATAGATTTAGCCCGGACGGGTAATCCAAATTAGGGTCTGAGTTTAACCTGGACTGGTAATTCAGATCCAAGCTCATTAGAGTAATTGTCATTGCAGGGGATTTAGCCTGGACTGGTAATCCCAACAAAACTTGATACTCGCGATATTAAGTTGTTAAATTTATAAAAACTGATCACACCAAAAACTAACTAATATCACGATTTTAAAGGCAAGCGCACCTATCGAACAGTAGTATAGTTTAGTGGCAAGACCGAGTTATCGTACCCAAGGGAACCAAAAGTACTAATACTTACTTCCTTTCTATTATCTAGCCTAAAAATAAAAGAGGATTGGTTGAAACTAATTCTAAAACTAACTAAAAGTGCACAAAAAGTAAATTGGGGAAAACTTTTAGGGAAAAGCTGATTGGTATGAGCAATACTTAAGGGCGAATCCTCCTACACTTCACTTGTCATTAACTTCTTGAACTAGATGATTTCTTTACTTGACTTGATCCGTAGAGATCCCTAACCTATGTTAATACCTCCGTCGAGGATAAGAACAACTAATCCTGGGTGGTTAATTCAAGTTTCTTTATTAATTAACACCCCTACCTTGCATTAATTCGATCTATGGATCCCCCTATTAGGTTTGACCCTAATCCGGCAGATTTATGTCACCCTATGTCTAGGGTTGCATGCAACTCCACTTAATTATGATAGATCTACTCTTAAAACAGGGACTTTTGCTCATCTGCCTAAGTACATCAGTTTCGTGAAGTAATACCTAGGATTATTAAATCAAGAATGAAGAGCACATAATTAAGAACAATTCAAGTATTTATCAAATAATTCAAGAATAAATAATAACAAGATCTATCTTAGGTTTCATCACCCTCAAGTATTGAGGGGTTTAGTTTATAATTAATAAAGAAAACATCTTAGAAGAAATAAGATAACAAAACATAAAGAACCCAAAAACCCCTGAAGGAATTTAGGGAGATCCTCTGTCTTGATGTAAAATTCTGGCTTCTGGGATGAATCAATCGGCTTCCCTTGGAGTAATCCCTTGCTTTCACTCCTTGTGTTGGCAGAAATACGGCGCTCCTTCTTGGGAGAAAAAAGAGTCTATATTTAGAGTTGCCTCCTAGGGTCTTTATATAGAGTTTAGAATGGCTTTCTTAGCCCCTAAGTATCCAAATCCGAGTGAAATTGCACTTCCTCACGACAGGGACACGCCCGTGTGCCACGTCCGTGTGCCACGCCCGTGTGGTTTCAATAAGGACCGTGTGCGAGCCTGTTGATGGTGGCACGGTCGTGTGACCTGGCCGTGCTTGTTGGGGCTGGGCCGTGTGGACTTCATGTGGCATGGCTGTATGGCACGACCGTGTGGCGACTCCTTGGGCCATGTTGTTTTTGACACTTTGGCCCATTTTCCTCGTTTTTTACCTATTTTCCGTTCTTTTCTCTTCCCTATGCTCTCTTGAGTATAATACATGAAAAAGAAGGATTAAGAGTACCAACTCTCAATAAATTAATGATAATCCATCCAGAAATTAGGCTAAACATGGGGTAAAAAAATGTATAATTTATCGTTTATCAATACTCTATGAGTTTATATTACAAGGGATTTAGCCTGGACTAGTAATCCCGCTGTAAGGATGAGGTTCGCGGGAGTGTACTCTCTGAAATGGAAATGTGTGCACATGTATGTGAATTGATAGACCTGGAATTGTACACTAAAAGTGTACCCCTGTATGAATTGATGGTCAATGAGATTGCACACCAAGAGTGTACTATTGGAAATCCATCGAAATTCTGAGAAATTCAATGGGATAAATATAGAAAATGGTAAAGGCATAGCTAAAAAGGGTAAATGTGAATTAATGGATTATGGATTTGCATATTTTAAGTGTACTATATGATTTTAACTATTGATATTCTGATAAATTCAGTAGGTAAGAGTCCTGACCAGAAAAGGGAATATGTATATAAAAAGATTCATACATATATATTCCTAAAGTACATGAAAAATGATAGTGATACTTGATATATAGAAATATAAGATGATGATATTTGTACATGGAATTTATTGATGAATATATGCATCCATGATTATAGATTCGTATACCTTAAAAATATTAATTGTATGACGATGATATTTTGAATGACTTGATGAATAAAGTCCCGACATGAAATAATTCGAGCACGAAACAATAATCATGAAATTGAACTTGAAATACACGAAAATGATATTTATTCGATATTTTAAAATATGACATGGAAAATACATGTATATGAAACTTACTTGATAATTATGCATATTCAAGATTATGAATTGTCCTGAAATTAATATATGCAAAATTCATGAAAACAATGATACATGAATATGTGGCTATCTTTAATATGCTGATACATGGAAACTAGGTAAGCCATGATGAGTGATAATCTCAAGTATGATATGTTGATAAAATGAGTTTATCGATTCTAAAATTATATGAAATGTGTTCAAGTATGCTAACAACTGTTATTGTTGACGCTTAGACAAGTGCCAAGTTATTGGTTAAATGGTAATATGTTTATTATATGATACGTCGAAAAGGTAAATGATCAAATGAAAATGTAATGGCCTAAATTCAAGGTTATCGGAACAGTGGTTTCGTAACCACAAATCCGATTTAAAGTGGAATTTATTTTAATATTTTTTTGCATAAATATTGATATGATAGGAAAATCGTATGAAAATATCGATAAAAAATTTTTCCCGATTTAGTGGTTAGTTAAAAAAAGAAATTATTGAAGAAATCGAGTAAAAACGAGTTATCGAGACCTCGATCTCGTAAAACAAAGTCAAAAATATTTTTATAAAAATTTGTGAAATGTTAGTAATATTGTATTAAAATTTCGTTAGAAAATTTTAACGTTTGGGCAGTCAATTAAATGAAAACGACTAAATTGGAAAAAGTGTAAAAGTTGTTAGGATGATTAAATAGCTTAAGTGTTTAATGAGAAAGGATTTAAAAGGCAAATAGACCCAAAATTTATTTGGGCTGGACGGCAAGCGCATAAAATCAGCAGAAAAATGGATGAATTAAGGGTAAAATTGGAATATTGCATTATTAACTAAATAAAACTAGGACTAATATGGAAATATCTAGATTTCTTGAGATTTCTCTTCATTCTAATCAGCCAAAACGCCATAGGAGGGGTTTTTAAGCTGGTTTTTCATAATTTTTGCACCAAGTGAGTTAATCCTTGCCTTTTTCTTGTAATTTTTGTGTTTTTAAGACTTTTACAACTAGGTCCTACTATTAAATTCATTAGTTTTTGATTTTATGGATGAAATTGAAAGTCCCCATGGTTGAGTGCTGTAAGTATATGAATATTTAGCTTGGAATTTAAGCTTTAATCTTATTCTATGATGATTTTATGGAATAAAATGTAAAGGAAGTGGATATTTAGGACCTATTTGTAAAAGAGTGTGAAATTGAAGTTTGGTGCTGAAATTCTTATTCCCAAAGGTTATAAGGTAGTTTAAAATGATAGAATAAAGTATTAATTGAGAAAAATCATCTCAATTGAGAAGTTAATTGTAACACCCCAAATCCGGCCCAGACGTTATGGCCAGATCCGACGTCTCACATTGGAACATTTTCGGAAAAAAACCATGTTTTGTTCTCAAAAACCCTTCTTAAAGAATTTTAAAGAGAATTTTTAAAAGATTGCCTTTGCTACGAAAGTGAATCGAAGCTGTGCACCAGGTAGGTATCCGAAACAGAGGAGGTGAGCCATGAAGGCTGCTTAAGTACCAGGCTCTTGATTGGAACCAATCCTTGACATGCCCACAACCATTGCCACACTTTAGGTTGATGATAGGTTTTTTTGAAAATAAGTTGAGTTGGAGTTTATTCAAAGTGATAATTTAGATAAAGCGTTTTATTTTATCGCCTGTGTATTTTGAAATCAAATGTCGTTTTAAAACGTAACCTAGGTCTAGCCCATTTTAAAACATTAATAGTAGCGTAGAACATAAAGTTTAATACCAAATAACCCTAAAAAGAAAATAGTTTAAAATGGCCCTATTACAACCCAAAATCAAACAATAATAATAATTAAATAAAACTTATTTAAATGCAATTATTAAAATCCAAATGAACACCATGGCCACACTGAATTCCCTCCGGCTCCAAGTCTCCACATCAAGGCTCACCTGCAAGGTTTAGGAAAAAGGGTGAGTTTGGAAACTCAGCGTGTAACAAGCCCTTTTAGAGCCCAAATCCATACATGTATTCTGGGCCTAAGCCCCTACTTCAGTTTCAACATATACTAGGCCGAAGCCTTTCGGTTAACTGCTACTGGGCCGCAGCCTTTTAATTACTCATATCACTAGGCCAAAGCCTTTTTGTAAACAGTATGGCCCATAGGCCCATTTTAATATCACATATGTCAAATCGTGCATGTATGCAAAAACCTATTTGGGGAGACTACTCAACCCACCATCCTCTACTCTCCACCCGTACCAACCAAACTCTCCATGTGGGGAATAACTCAACCCACCCAGCCAAACTCTCCACTAGCAGCATAGCTGCTTTATCATATAACTGGAGGCCAAGCCTCTTTTAATAACTGGGGCAAAAGCCCTTTTCGGTAAACTGGGGCCAAAGCCCTTTAACACTTCCTCCATCATATAACCCAACCCATGCATAATACGAGTATATCATGGATATCATGTGCGAATCATAACATATCATGTGCATATCATGGCATTTCATGTATAATAATAATATAACATGCATCACAATCATAATTAAACCCTAGGGGTATAGTGGTAATTTGCACTCTGGGGCAAAATAGTCATTTTCCATGATTTAGGGGTAATTTCATAATTTCACTGATTATTAGGGTGTTTCATGCTCGTTAACAGATTTATCAACGTTATTAAGTGTTTAAACGGTGATTTTGTCCATTTTAACCAATTTGGACCTTTTTGGCCCAAAACCCCTAATGGCCTAACAAATATCGAATTAGTCCACTACGCTCATTTGACCTAATTTTCTTATAGAATTAACAGTTTTAACATGCAACTTATCTAAATCCCGTTTTCTATCAATTTTACCCAAATGGGCCTGTAAGCCCATTGGGCCTAATTTTAGCCCATCGAGGCCCAACTTACCAAATTACACGAAATCGTGCTCTTACCTGTTCCATCGATTCTGTTTACTGCGTCCATCATAATCAAACTAATCTACGTACCATCACGTATTTACAAATTACAAAGGTACCGAAATTCGATATTCGGCTTTTTAGTAAATATGAATCTAAGCTATTACGGGGTATGTTACACACCTGTTTAATGACGATCGATTTCTCAAAGTCTACCACGCACTTGTCCTACATTTGTTTATTTGACATATCAGGTTTGAAATCCAAGTGAGTAATAACCCAGTCTTATCAATACCATTCGGCCACTACCCCTAATGCCGCAAATTGCTTACCTCTGCAAGATTCGACGATTTGAACTAGGCTTATTCAATACCGATTCTCCAAACCCTGTTGCTCCTTCAAAGTAGTCCAATTTGCTACAAGAGATCATAAAACCGAATGAAAAATGCCTAATAAAGCCTAAACCACAAATCGGCAACCTCCCTAATCCTTAGGGAGTTTCGGCTTTTCATAACATCCATAACACCGAATAGACTAACGATACGAGTACTTACCACAATTACCTTTTCGGACTACTCTAAACTTGAAGCAGACCAAACTCCCAAATGCTAACAGAAATCGCACCACAAGATCCTAAGATGCGGCTACCAAGTCTCCAAAAGGTGCTGTGCTTCGGCTTTTGGATCAAAGAAATAAGAGATGGTTATGACCAGAAAGGAGTGTTGGTAGAAGAGTTTAAGGGCTTTTAGGAAAGAATAGGAATCGGCAAAAGAAAAAGAATAGGAGTTTACCTTTACATAGAAATCAACTGCCCCCTTTGAATCCTTCGGGATTTGGCTTATGTACTATTCGGCTAACAAGAGCAAGGAGCGGATGATAGGTTCGGCTTTTACTAGAAATTAATGGGAGAAAGAGATGAGAGGAAGAAAGTCTGTGAGAGAGAAGAATGGAAGAAAAAATGAGAGGGTTTACTCTATGAAAAATCGGCACACAAGTGAAAAGAGAAAGAAAATGTGTCAAACTAACACCTAGTAGCCGAATTAACACTAAAACTCACCCTTGGCCGGCCACACTCTTTTCCAATTTGAATTCTCCTAAAATCTCTCCCAATTATCCTCCCCCTTATCACTCCTTGATTCTAGCTCATGACCAATTCAAACTCTTGCCAACAGAGTTCCTGACAGACTCAAACTCTAGCCTACTCAAGACAAAAAAATAAACTACACAATTGCTTGTTTAGTGAGTCGAACCTTGGCCTTCCCCCTTCCATTTACACGCCACTTTTTTAGCAACTAAGTGGCGTCACTTAGCCACTTTGCCAGGAGCTCTTTTTGTGTTACCTTTTACCCATATCTCCTAATAAAGCCACCTAACCAAAGCCCCTAATCCTTTAGGTCCAAAATTTAAAAAATTCTACCGGGTTTTGGCCAACTCATGGGCCTTCCATAGGCCCATTTACACACTCTAACCATGAATTTCACCACCACATACCAACATTTAAAATTTTACCAAACATCGCACAAAATCACTAAGCCCCAAAAATCAGGATGTTACATTAATTGAGTAGGGACGAAATTATCACTTATTAAAAGCTTAGGGGAAAAATGGTAATAAACCACTTGCACTAAAACAGTTTTGGACAGTAGCAGAAGTCTAAATTTGAAAAATCACCATAAATTTTATAAATCGAATTAGAAGGTGAAAAAAATATGGAATTAAATCTTATTGAGTCTAGTTTCTCATAGAGAAATGGTGTAAGCAATAGAATTGTAAATCTTGAGATATAATGCATTTTGTGAGACAATGTCAGAATAATTTTGGGTTCCCCTGTTTTGACTTTGGAAAATCACCAAAAATTGTATAAAAATAATTAGGGACTTAATTTTATATGTTTGAAGTCCTTAATGAGTCTATTTTCAAGAGAAATAAGCAATAACATCATACGAGTTCCGTACGAGGAGATAATTAATTTTTAGTGAAGAAAGGTCGGAACTGTCATACAGTAGAACAGGGGTGATTTTAAAGAATAAAATTTACTTATTGGCTAAGCCAAAAATTCTGAAAATTTTATGGTAAGAATATATATGAGTCTAGTTTCAGGGAAAATTAACGGATCTTAATTTGGAGTTTTGTAGCTGAAGATAAAAATAATTTAGTGACTATGACTCAAGTAGACAGCTTTGAATGAACTATAAATAATAGTGGAATTGTAGAAAATGGTACATATGAACATGACATGTTAAATTGATGAATAAATTTATTTATTTAGATCCCGAAGACTCAAATACGAAGCTAGATCAAAGAAAGGAAAAAGTTCGGGATTAGTAGATTTTTGTATACAAACAAGTATCGGGGTAAGTTCGTGTAACTTAAATTATATTCTTAAATGCTTGAAATGTATGTTATTGATGTGAATATGAATTGAATGTTCATTGTATGAAAATTGATGAAACATTGATATATTTGATAAAAAGGGGAAGAAATCCCGGTTGAATGAAAGGAAAATTTGATGGATCTCTGAAAAGGAATTGACGGTAAAAGGGGATCTAGCCCGGACGGGTGATCCTATCCTGATATAGCCCTCCCGAAGAATATGTGGAAAATGGATTTAGCCCGGACGGGTAATCCAAATTAGGGTCTGAATTTAGCCTGGACTGGTAATTCAGATCCAAACTCATTAGAGTAATTGTCGTTACAGGGAATTGAGCCTGTACTGGTAATCCCAACAATACTCTATGAGTTTATATTACAGGGGATTTAGCCTGGACGGGAAATCCCAATGTAAGGATGAGGTTCGCGGGAGTGTGCTCTCTGAAATGGAAATGTGCGCACATAAATATGAATTGACGGACTCAAATTTGTACACCAAATTGTACCCCTAAAAATCCATCGAAATTCCAAGAAATTTAACGGGATAAATATGGGAAAATAATAATGGAATGGAAATCATGGTATTGATGAGCTCATCAATCACAGTATATATTATTGATACATTGAAATTATTGTACTAACTTGAATGTTGAGTTTGTGCATGTTAAGATAACAATGCATTGAATGGATGTATGTATGTTGTTGTATTGTATTGAAAATATTAGGTGAGTATAATTCTTGTTACATGAGCTTACTAAGCACAATGTGCTTATCCTGTTTTCTTTTTCCCTGTTTTGTAGTATTAAGAGCTCGGGAGGTCAGATTTGGTCGGAGACACATCACACTATCAACCTCAATATTTTGGTATATCTAGACTTTATTTTGGAAATCAATGGCATGTATAAGTTAATAAAGTAAATGTTAATGTGAAATGAATGTAAAGTTAGCCATTGGTGTGGCTAACAAATTTTGGTTTAGTATGTGATGAGATTATCTTATGAATATACATGAATCTATTTTGAAAATATGTTGAATTGGATTGGTTGATTTGGATTGGTCTTGGTTTAAGTTTTGCAGGGAAGGTTAGATGTCTGTAAAGGGGATATATTGAGTTTTAAAAAAAAATTGGTAAACTTCGGTAATGCCTCGTACCCTATTCCGGTGACAAACACGGGTAGGGGGTGTTACAGAAAATATACTTGTGCTTATAGAAGAGTGGTAAAAATTTAAGTTGTACAATTTCTTATAAAATGAGTTATCATGTGATTAATTGGAAAAAAAAATTCTATAAACTCCAGTAATACCTTGTGACCCTATTCCAATGATGGATACAGGTTGGGAGTGTTACAAAAGAAATGTGGGAATCATGGGTTCAACAAATCGATAATGATATAGTTTATGAAATAGTTGCTGGTAATAAAAGATGATGTAAAAATCTAAGTGAAGAAAAGTAAATTCAAATAGTTATTGTTGAAAAATGAGAAGTGAAAATAAAAATGATTTGAAATAGTGAAATAATATATGAATTTAATTGAATACAAGTTATTGAAATTTATTTATGGATTTAATGTATTAATTGAGTATTAAAATACTATAAGTGTAAATTGATTATAAAAGAATGAATTGATAATGAATGAGTTGATAAATTGATTGAATTTATATATAAATGGATGAGTTATTGAAATGGAATGGGAAATTGAAATGAATTTGAGATAGTTAATATTATTAGTGTAACAAATTGTTTTATGTATGAAATGGTTATTAAAGATTATAAGCATAAAGATTATAAGTTGTTAATAGAGGTAATGAACAATTTCATAATCAGAGTTGATATTGTATGCATTGTTGAATTGAACGATTTATATATGAAATGAAATGAATTATTGGAATGGGATATATGAACAAAAGATTATATGTAAAAAGGATAATGATATAGTGGACTGAAATGCAAATTGAAATGAAGAAAAGCTATTTAAGATAGCTATTATTATTAAATTGAAAGATTAATACATGAGTGAATTAATGAGAGAAAAATGATTGGATGGTTCAATATATATGTTAAATAATTTTTATTTTAACCATTTTAATTATAGTAATACCACTAACTATAATCACACTCAGCGTACGGTTGTTTCCGTGCGCAGGTTAGGTAAAGTCAAATCTTCCGGTCCAGTATTCAAACCGATCCCGAACTCAGTAAGTGGTGAAGTATGTTTTCTTTGTAGAATGGCATGTGCCTAGGTCGATTGTATAGGTCACTTAGGGAAATGATTGTAAATGATGTTATATTATGACTTTGAATGGTTAAATACAACATATATGTATATAAGATGATCAGCTTATGGAAATGGCATAATTTGGTACAAACTTGAATTGGATTGAATGTGATAGATTTTGAATTGGTTTGAATAACAAATATGAAATGTTTGAAATTTCTATATGTTTGATCTGAAAAGTTTGATAATACTCCATAACCTTGTTTCAGCGACGATTTAGGGTTAGGGGGTGTTACAAGTTTCTCTTCTTTGTACTGAAGCCGGAGCATGACTCCCAGCTTCCTCAGATTGACCTTGGTCGGATGACATTAGTATAAGAAAAACACATTTAAAATGTTCAGGAGATATCACACTATCAAAAATAATTTAATGGCATCTATAGCTAATCCCGTATTTACTACACCAGTCCGAGAATCGATAAAACCGTAGCTCTAATACCAACAAATGTAACACCCCCAACCCGTACCTGTCACCGGAATAGGATTATGAGGCATTATTAGAGTTTATGGAACATTTACCGCTAAATCAAGTCAAACACTATTCTAATTCTGAAATTCATCATAACATCCCTTAGATGGGTCATCAAGGCTCAAAATATGTATTAGAAACAATTTGAGACTAAATTGGGATGATAGGGAATTTTTCACAAAATCCCAAAATTTTTCTCAATATTAAGGGTCACAAGCCCATGTTCCAGACTGTGTGTCACACACGACCTAGACCTACGCTCATGTGTCTATCCGTGTGGACAAAAACAAGGCTATATCCAAGCCTCGTTTCTCACCCGTTTTCATCTAGTACCTGCACCAAACCGTTCCAATACCAACCAAGTAATTTCAATATAATTTCAAACCATTTTAAACATTCAACAGTATGTGTTTATGCATAATCATAGTTTGACTTATCAACATTTCAAAACCAAGTTCATACTAGTCATACCAATAGCTAGGTTTACAACCATACAGTTCAACATTAACATTAGTATTTTTTTTAGCCTATACATGCCATTAACTCAAACTGAAACATTTTTATATACCAAAATGTGGTGGTTGATAGTGTGATGTGGCTCCAACCTATCTTCGACCTCCCGAGCTTCCATACACTAAAAAATAAGGAAAAATGAAACAGGGTAAGCACTTAGTGCTTAGTAAGTTCATAAGAATTCAACTTACCATATATTTCCATGAAAATTAAATCAAACATGCACATGTCCATAACAATAGAACATTTGCTAACACATACAAACTCATACCATGAATTAGTCAAATAACATCATATAATTTCAATACATAGAAGAATGATGAGCTCATCAGCTCCATGATTCCATGTACTTGCCATTTTCTATATTTATCCCGTTGAATTTCTTAGAATTTCGATTGATTTCCAGTAGTACACTTATAGTGTACAAGTTCAAGTCCATCAACTCATATTTATTCTTTTCAGAGAACACACCCCCGAATCTTATTTCACACAGCAGGATTACCAGTCCAGGCTAAATCCCTTGTAACATATGCTTGAAGAGTATTTGTCAGGATAACCAATACAGGCTAAATCCTTTCAGTGACAAATACTCTATTAAGCTCGATATGGATTACCCGTCCAAGCTAAATCCATTCAATGATACATATATTTTGGGAAGGCTATATTACAATTACGTGTCCGGGCTAAATCCTTTTATTTTCCTATGTAACATCCTTTTTCATTGATCCATCGAATTTTTTTCAATTGAGATTATTTTTCCTTTTTATCAAGTATGTTTAATCATTTCATCATTTACCATACATTAAACATTCAAATCACATTCATGTCACATAAACATAAAATTCAAGCATTAAAGAATTCAATTCAAGTTACAAGAACTTACCTCCATGTTCGTTTGTTAATAAAGTCTACTAATCTGCGACTTAGACTTTTTCCTTGCCTCGATCTAACCTCATATTTGAGTCTTTTGGATCTATATAAATGAATTTAATTATCAATTTCATTCAATTTATATTCTATTGAGTTCAATTTACTCTTTTTAGTCAAAATTACCATTTTGCCCTTAAAATTTTCATTAATTCCAATTTTGTCCCTAGGCTTAAAAAAATAAAACTCATGCAATCTAAACCTTTACCCAATTTCATTAATTCCAATTTTGCCCTTAAATTACCATTTTGCCCCTAAGTTTTTCATTAATTCCAATTCAACCCCTAATTCATCAATTAATTCAACATAAACCATGTCCAAAAATCTAACTTTCAAATTTTAAACTTATACTAAGTAGTATTTTATTCTAGGATCATAAAAACTCAAAAATCATAAGAAAAAGAGTTAAATTGACTTACCAATTTGAGCTTGAACCTTCAAAACACTTATTTCCTTCTTTTTCTTTCCCTTTTTCCTTTCTTTTTCTTTCCTCTCTGTTTTCGATTTTAATTCTGTTCTTTCTTTTCGTTCATATGTTTAAATAATAATATAATATATATATATAATATCATAATATAATATTATTGTAACACTCCCTACTCGTATCCGTCACCGGTATAGAGTACAAGGCATTACCGAGGAGTACGGAACACTTACAGATAATTTAAATTTTTTATCGTTCAAATACTGAGATTTATTATAAACATTCCTTTAACGGACCCTCGAGGTCCAAATTACGCATTAGGATCAGGTCGGGACTAAATCGAAATCGTATGAAATTTTTCGTAAAATCTCGAAATTTTTCACATTTACAAGGGTCACACAGCCTTAGTACACGCCCGTGTTAGTAGGCCGTGTGGTAAAGTTAATTTTCACAAATTAGGTGTAGACTTCACACAACCGTATCACACAGTCATATCTTCAGATCGTATGCCTCACGCAGCCGAGATGCACACCCTTGTCAAGCCCGTGTGGAAAACACCAAGCATTCTGTTTCTCAAAAACTTGGGTACATGAGACACACGGCCAACGTAATGCCTCAAAATTTCTTATTTCTGGCTTTTGGTGAAATTATTGTATAAAAATTTTCTGAATTTGTTTTTGCATTAATTGGACATAAATAATTGTCTGCTTTAACAGATATGTGCTCTGGGTGTGTTTGGGAGTTCCCAGGTTAAAGCCTCAACATGGGTAAAATTTTGGGTTTTTATTAAGTAAAGCTTCATCTTTGCTTATTAGGCTTAAAATAATTTGCTTGTAAAAACATAATAGAATGAGCTTGCTGGTCTGGTGGATAAGAGGTGTGTTAAGCAGTGAGAGGTTTTGTGTTCGAGTCATTGTTGGGACTTTATTTTTGCTATTTGGTTTTGTAAGAGTTTGATTTGGTGAGGTTTCTAAGTTGTGGAGGAAAATAAGGATTTTGAGTTGTCACGACACCTTAGGTTACCAAAATTTAGTTTTACACTTTCACTCTTTCAATTGTTCCGTTTTTCTCTCTTCTTGCCACCCTTGTACCGACGAATTCCATCTCCTCTTCCCATCTCTACTGCTGAAATTTCTTTATTGTTCTACCTATATCAATTCTTTTCCTTGCAATCATTTCTAGCGTTCTTCGTTGAGTTGAGCAATCGGTAAGTGTGTTCTTGGTTTGTCTTAGCAATTCTTTGACTGAGAAGGTAACAATGGATCTATTTTACCTTTAAATTAGGTATAGACCAGGAGTTGGACGATAGGTAATAGAATTTGGAACATTAGAAAGTCTACTCGTCACCAGTAAGTCTACGTTTCACGTGGTGTTTACGACTAAATAACGTTTAAGTGACTGAAATTGGAACTAGAAATTGATGAATGTAGGTTTAGAAGGGCTCAGGAGTGCTTAGGAATCAAAAACGAACCAGGTGTGCACTCCGACTCCACTAATTCACGTTTCGGTGAAAGCTACAAATAAAGCTGTCAACGCCACACGAACGTGTGAACTGCCCCTGTGGAGGCCGTGTGGCAAGACACGACCATACAATTGACGAGCTACGCCGTGTACGTGCCACACAGGCATGACAGACACGGGTGTGACGAACACAGGCGTGTAAGACTAGTTAGGCCGTGTGCGTGGCACGGAGTAGGCTAATTGGGTCGTGTAGGCCATACGGGCGTGTGGGCTCACATGGACAGGCCACATGGGCGGCTGAGCCCTTTTTTCTGTATTGAATCATAAGGTTACACAGGTCGCCCAAGTCAACTGTGACCTGATGTAGCGTCAGTAAGCGTTACTTAGACCCCTATTCTGTGATATGATTTGAAAATGTATGCTAGAATGTTATTCTTAGCATGTGTATTAATACTGTTCTGTTCTATTCTGAGTATGATACGTATGATCTATTTTGTACTTTTAAGCATGCCATGATATTATGATTGCATCGCATTGGGTTGGGTTTATTGTTGTGAAGAGAAGGAAGACTGTAAGGCTTTTAGCCAATTATTTGGCAACTATGATGTATTTACTATTATGTGTTGTTTTACGGTACCTCATGATGTGTAGGGTTGCATGGGTTGATTTTATCCTAATACTTGGTGTGTAAGGCTGGGTGGGTCAATTTTATCCCTACATGGTGTGTAGGGTGGACAAAGATGGTGTGCAAGGTTGGTGGGCATGTACTCTATTGATTTGATATGCATGTATATCTGTATGGGCTAAGGTCTGAATATATCTGATTCTGCTCTAAGTGGGCTAAGGCCTACACTATATCTGTTAAGGGCTCAAGCTCGATTTATGACTAACTAATTGATATCTAATTACATGCATGTTTTACTGTAGGGATGTACACACTGAGTTTGCGAAATCTCACCCCTTTATTTATTTATCTGTCAGGTAATCCACAGTAGTAGATCGGTCAGTGCAGCGGAGGGCTCAACGGTGACCACTGTTAGACATTTATTGGATTTTATGGTTTCATTGGTTATTTACGGTTTTATCATTTCTGATTATTTTGGGATTTTTTATTTAATTTTGGACTTGGACTGCTTTTGACTTAAATTTGGCTTGTTAAATTGTTGATATGGTCTTTTAAACTGCAAACAACATTTATACGTTTTACTAAAAGTTAATTAAGAGCTTTCACGTAAAGAAATGGATTTTAGCAAATAAGTTAATCACGATTTTCTGACTTAAGGTTAGATAATAACTGGAATGATTTTCAAGTATCGAAACGGCTTGCAAAGTCTGTAACAACCTAACCTGTATCCGTTACTAGAACAGGGTTACGAGGCATTACCAGACTTATACACTAGCATTTGTACTAAACCGAGTCATCAATTTGCATTTCCAATATAATTCTTTCCAAATTTTATCAAAAAGTCCCTAATCTGAGCCTACGGGGCCCAATACATGCTTTGGAAGTGATTCGGGACTAAACTGGAAATTTTAGAAAGTTTACCTTGAAGATAGAGGCACACGCCCTTGTGGACTAGGACATGGCCGTGTGGCCTACCCGTGGGGCTCCCGTGACCTTGGGGCCAGCCTATGGGTAGTTTCATGTGAATGAGCTCAATAATAACCATGATAATACTTTCTATATTCTTTCACACATGTTCCACTTTCCACTTACCAACTTGTCCATGCAAGGAACAGCTTATGGATTTGAGTACATCGTGGTCTGAAGCCTAAAGGCTAACTGAAGCACATAAGTACTAAACGAAAGCCCGGAGGCTAATTGAAGCACACAAGTGCTAAACGGAAGCCCGAAGGCTAACTGAAGCACACAAGTGCTAAACGAAAGCCCGGAGGCTAACTGAAACTCATCAGAGCTGAACGGAAACCTATAAGGGTTGAACTAAAGCTCAAAACAGCTAAACTGAAACCCGAAGGTTAAACTGAAGCTCAGAAGAGCTAAACTAAAAGAAAACACGAGAATTCGTAACAAATGCTGAATCTCTGAATCTCGGTTTACTTGGGTAATTCATCATCAATTATTTGCTTTTGAATGCCATAGCCCAGCTATGGTCTTACATCTACTCTTTGTCATGGCTTAACCATGGTCTTTTCCATCAATTCATCACTTTTCATTGAACTGAAGTGCTCAATTTGATCATTTATTCAATTTTCATGCTTTTTACATTATTCACGATTTTATCATCAATTCGATTTTTATATTATCACGATAATCTTAATTTCATAATAAACTTACAACTAAAATATTATATCATTTCTAATTCAATATTTATCGATTCTAATCAGATATGTGATCAATTTATACACAAGTCATTCATATATATTTTTCCTCTTCCTCCTCTCCACCCACATCCTTAGCATAAATAACACACTTGTAAGTAACATTATATATAATTTTCACTATTTACTTATCTGAATATTAAAGCTGTCCATCCATGTCATAGTCACAAAATATTTTTTATCTTGAGCTACAGAACTCCAAATTAAGATCTGCTAATTTTCCCAGAAACTAAACTCACATATCTTCTTACCATAAAATTTTCAGAATTTTTGGTTTAGCCAGTAAGTACAGTTTCTTCTTTAAAGTCACCCTTGTTCTGCTGTCTGACAGTTTCGACCCTTCCTCACTAAAAATTAATTATCTCCTTATACGGGAGTCAGATGATGTTCTTGCTAGTTTTTCTTGAAAATAAATTCATTCAGGATTTTAAAAATATAAATTTAAGCCCCTAATTATTTTTCTTCATTTTTTTATGATTTTCCAAAGTCAGAATAGGGAAACCCGAAATCATTCTGACCTTTTCTAACATAATTTATTCGATTTCTATAAGAAATTCCATGAATGTTAATTTTCATTGCTTACACTGTTTCTTCTATAAGAAACTAGACTCCATAAGCTTTAATTACATATTTTATTCGATTTCTATAATTTTTGGTGATTTTATAAACTTAGACGACTGCTGTTGTCAAAAACTATTTTAGTGCAAAATGTTAATTTTCATTTTTCCCCAAATTTCACAAGTCATACAATTTAGTCCTTGCTCAATTAACCCCTCAATTGAGCTAATTTTTCTCAATTAATAATTTATTCTATCATTTTAAACTATTTCATAACTTTTGAAAATTAGAACTTTAGCACTAGACCTTAATTCCAAACTCTTTCACAATTAGGTCCTAAAATCAATTTCCATCAATTTTACTTGATAAAATCATCATAAATCAAAATTAAAACTTAAATTCTATGTTTATTCATCATATACTTCTAGCACTCATCCATAGAAAATTTAAAAATTAGCCATGGAATCAACAATTAACAAAATAGTAAGTTGGACCCAATTGTAAATGTCCAAAAATATAGAAATTTAAAGGAGAAAGCAAGAATTAAACTTACATGAAGCTAGAGTATGAAAACCAGTTTGAACCCTCTTCCATGGCTATTTTTCAAATAATGAAAATGAAGAGAAATGAGGAGAATTCTAGATATTCCAATTTGGTCCCTTTTTTATTAAGCTAATTTTGGCAATTTTCCAAATTTGCCCTTATTTCACCCATTTCCTGATTTTTCTCAGCTATTACTGCCCAAAATATCTCCTTTGGGCTTTTTTGCACTTTAGGTCCTTCCTCACTTGACAATTGAGATTTTTAAGCCTTCTAGCAACTTTTACATCTTTATCAATTTAGTCCTTTTTGTTTAATTAACCACCCAAACGTAAAAATTTTCTAATGAAATTTTAATACTACCTTATTGAGACTCCGTAAATATTTATAAAAATATTTATGGCTCGGTTTATAATACCGAGGTCTCAATACCTCTTTTTCTCAATTTCTTGACCAAATAAATCTTTATAAAACACAATTTACTATTTCAAAAATCTTTTAAAAGCTACATTTGGCTCGTCAATATTAAATAATATAATCTATGAGTTCATTTGTCGAATTTGGTGGTCCCTAACCACTATTTCTGATATTGCTGAAATTTGGGCTATTACAATTATACTATATAATTAATAACTATTATATATATATGTTTTAAACTTAAAAAAATCTAAGACTTTTCATACTTAAATTTCCTCAACATTTAAAAATGGCATAATTTCCTTTTTAGTCCCTTTAGTTTTTCTTTAATCTATAATTAAGCTTTTACCCTTATTGTAATTTAGTCCTTTTTCCTAATTTCTGTAACAGTCTAGTTTTAGTTAAATCGAAACAGTGGTTTCGGAACCACAAATATGAGATCGTAAAAATTATTTTTGACATTTATAACATGTGAATATGTGTGTGAAAATTTCGTGAAATAATTTTAGCGTTTGAGTGTTTAATTCGATAAAAGGACTAAATTGTGTAAAGCATAAAATTTGAGTTCTAATAGTTAAAAGTATTAAATAGCTATGAAATTAAATTGTGGAATTTCTTATGTTGAAATTGAACCATTGTCAAGGTTAGCGGACATTTATGTCCATGGTTTATGTGTTATACATTAATGTTTTATTGAGATTAAAATGGTAATTAGCATAATTATTATATGTTCAATAAAAACAAAAATCATCTGAAAATCAAGGCTTAGAAAAAGCCATGAAACTTTCTTGAAGATTCAGCCATTGTTAAGCTCAATTAGGTAAGATTTCGAGCTCGATTTTTAGTGATTTTTACGTTTTTGAAATCGTTGCAACGAGTACTAGCTAGCCCGTACTTTAGATTTCAAAATTTCTAAAGTATTTGAAAGTTGCCATTGATGAATTCTTGATCTCTTGAATGTTTGATGTTAGAAAATAAGAGTTTGATGGTAGATATACATGTTTTACAAAGTGATTTTGAGAAAAAATGCATTTTAGGGATTAAATTATGAAATGTGTAAATTGAGAGGTTGAAATATGAAATAAATGAAATTTTTAGGCTGCTAACGACTCACATGAAATTTGGTTAAGCATGAGTCTTGTGAAATTTTGTGTAATTTGTGATTTTATGAAATAAGGACTAAATTGTGAAAAATGTGAAATATGTGGGGTAAAGTGTAAATGTGTTTTAAAGTGTGATTTGGATTAAATTGAATGAATGTGTAATTAAATTAGTTAAATTTGAATTTCTATAGATCAAGAAAGAAATGAATCAGATTTAGATTGTGGGAAATTGAAAGTTATCGAGTAGTCGATCCGATCCGTTCATCCCATGTACGAAGTAAGTTCATATGCAAATAAATGTCTTTAAATTGGATTACATATATTTATATGTTATTTAATTGCATTGGATAATAAATGGTTGAATACGAGCAAGAATCGATAGAGTTATTACGTCCGAAAGCCCCATATGAACCTTAAGAATAGTATAGGATACAAATGTCATGACATTAGGATTCCGAGATGTGATTACGTGTAAGATCATGTTTGGGACATTGGCATCATATTGTGATTTCGTGTAAGACCATGTCTGGGACATTGGCATCGATATATGAGTTCGTGTAAGACCATAGTTGGGCTATTGGCATCGATATATGACAACATGTAAGACCATGTCTGGGACATTGGCATTGTTTGTGATATACGAGACTTTCAAGTATCCTTAGTGATTCCGAATGGTTCAACGGGTAATGAGAATATGAGAAAGAATATGTATACGAGTTAAATAACTAAGGTACGTATGAAGTTAATATGAATATTGAAATAAAAGGTAAGTGATGAAACTAAAGGTGAATATATGTATGATATGAGAAAGCTGATATTTACTTATGTCTTTAATCATGCTTTGTACATTTGGATTGAATTGAAATGGTTAATGTTAATTTGACGACTTTATTTGTATATGGCTTCTAAGCTTTTAAAAGCTTACTTTGTGTGTTTTATCCTTGTTTCATAGATTATCGAAGCTAGCTCGGACTCAAAGATCGTTAAGAATCTTCGTGGCACTATCGATCGTTTATTCAGTACTTTTGAAGCTTGTAATTATGGTCTATGGCATGTATAGGCTAGTATTGATATGGTATATCTTGTGTTGTAAATTATACCCATGTGATTTGGCCTGTAAATGATGTTAATGTTGGTGTGTATTTGGCCCTGTCAATTGGCTCATATTGAGAAGTATGGTATATAGTATATGATGTGTTTATAATGTATCATGTTTGAAAGTGCTTGAATTGGTCATTTTGGTATGATTGAATGGATAGTTTAAATGGTGAAATGTTGATGGAATGTTATGGATGAAAAATTATATACTTTGAAATAGGTTAACCTGGTGATTATAACATATAGATTTAGTATACTTTGATTAGGTAATTGTGTTAGAAATGGTTGAAGTGGATATGGTATGAAATACGTATGTTTTGGACTTGTTTTGGATGTCCTTTGTGTTGATTTGGTGCCTTGTTTCGAGATTGTAGGGTTAACCCCATTTGGATGGCAAATTAGCCTTGTAAATGGCCTATTTTTTTCCATATGGGCAGAGACACGGGCGTGTGTCTTCGTCGTGTGCGACACATAGTCATGGTACACGGCCGTGTGTCCCTTAGAATGGCAATTCGAATTAAGTCAGTATACTTCACATGGTCGCACACATGGGCGTGTGACTGGCCGTGTGGTATAAGTCAGTATACCCTATAGGTTTGGCACGGCCAAGCACCCGGCCTGGACACAGGCGTGTGAGGCCATTTCGAATAAGCACATGGGTTGGACACATGGGCGTGTGACTGGCCGTGTGACTTAAGTCAGTATACCCTCCAGTTTTCACACGGCCAGGCACACGGGCGTGCGGTTGGCCGTGTGACCTAAGTCAGTATGTATGCCCTATTTCCATACGACCTGTGGCATGGGCGTGTCTGGTGGCCGTGTGAGGCATATGGCCTGTTCACACGGGCGTGTGGCGTTTAGAAGTTAAAAAATTTTACATGTTTCGAAAATTTTTATATGTGATCGGTTTAATCCCGAACCTTTATTAAAGCATGTTTAAGGTCTCGTAGACGTTCTAAAGGGATATTATGTTTTTGAATGAATGTGATATGAATGTTAAAAGTTATGATTTGATCAGTAATACCTTGTAACCCTAATCCGACGATGGATACAGGTTAGGAGTGTTACAATTTCTTTTATTTTAAGCTAATTTACCTAACCAAAACCTAATTAAACTCACAACTAGCTTCGTAAATATTTATTATAAATATTTACGAATCTGATTTATCAGAACGGGGTCTTGAGAATGCATTTTTTAGTCCTTTCTCTAATAAACCACATAATCAATAAAATTTTCTTATCAAAATTTTTATGCAACCTTCTTATCATAAGAAAGACCATGCCATAATATTAAAATAAAATTTTCTTTTTAGCTCAGATTTATGATTATGAAACTACTGTTCTGATTTTATTGAAATTAGGTCGTTACACCCTGGCCGCTCGTCTTCGTCCTATGGGCGAGGGTTTAAGACTCACCTCCACTGCCAAATCTGTTGCAAGTATGGTCATATGGCACAACGGTGCTATTACCATTTTGATTGTGACTATGGTAGTGCTCCTGTTTCAATTGTAGCGACATCCGGCCGTGGTGGTCAAGGACCGTGTGACGAGTCATTTGTTGGATCTGGCTAGTGGTCCTTGAATCGTGGTGGTGTGGTATCCTCCGTTAGACCTACGGCAATTGCTCCCATAACGTTTCCATCCGGTCAATTTGTGGGACACATGAATGATCAGTTTGCTATGCCCAATCTGCTATATACTGTTATGATTAATAATTTCTATCAAACCCCTCATGTGGCTGATACAGGTCCTGTCACTAGGCCCCAGGTGTTGACGCAGGTCCCATCACTAGGCTTGCTAATGGATTCAGTGGTGCAGGCCACTTTGTCAGGCCAACTAGCGCATTCGACCCAATTAATGGTGCTCATTCTATGCTGTCCATGCCGCAAGTTGTGGGACCTTATATTGGGCCACATGTTGGTGGTCCATGTGGTGCGCCTAGGCCACATTATTTAGAACGTGGTTTTGGGCCTTGTGATAGGCCAACTCCTATGGATTTCGCTGCTTCTCTACCAAATGGGCTGAGTGCTCACTTTATTGGGCTTAATAATTCTGCTCTAAATCATGGTGTGTCGTGGCGTACTAAACCGAGGGCTAGTATCCATAACGTAAATGCCTCCACGTGCGTGGGCTTGCCTATATTCCTGATTGTAATATGTCTGATTATTTGACTACCTCTGAGTCCAATGCTAATACAGCTTAATATGGGTCTAATTTCGATAATGAAAATTCGTATATTCCATTACCTGTAGGGACAACGTCTTGGTGCCCTGATTTTGGAGCAACGCATCATGTCTGTTGAGAGGCACTGCTTTGCATGAGTCCACACTGTACTCAGGTAAATTCCTCTTCTTCTGGGTGATGGGACTTCTACGTAGATTTCTTGTGTTGGGAGCTCTTGTTTACCTACTGCTAGTAAGATGCTTTATCTTTCTAATGTTCTATGTGTTCCAAAGATTCAGAAAATTTTGTTATCTATGTCTCAGTTTGCTAAGGACAATAATGTCTTTTTTGAGTTCCATCCATATCATTGTGTTGTTAAGGACATCCAGACTCGGGAAACTTTACTCACACTCGTGACGGGCTCTATTACTTTTCACTGGCTCCTTCTGTCCCATTTGACTGTGATCCATCTGTTCTCAACACCAGTCTCCAGCTGTCTAGTAGCACTGATGATGTGTTTGCTTTATGGCACCACCGTCTAGGTCACCCGTCTGCTTCAATTGTTAAAATTGTTCTTGATAAATGTAATATTGCCTCTAATAAAAAGTGCCTTGATAATATCTATATTGCATGTCAAAAAGGGAAGTCGCATAAATTACCGTTTTCAAGTTCTGATATTGAATATAAAGATTTGTTTAACTTGGTGGTATTAACTTATGAGGTCTAGCATCCGTTGCATATGGCACTAGTTTGTATTATATTTCATTATTGACATGTATTGTAGGTTCTCGTGGGTTTATCTCATTGACTGTAAGTCTCAAGCAGTGAACTGTTTTCTTCAGTTTCAAAGGATGATTCAAACTCAGATTAGGAAATGAATTAAAATGTTTCAGAGTGATTGGAGTGGAAAATATCACTCGTTCACGCAAACGCTATCTAATCTTGGTATAATCCACCGTCTGTCATGTCCGTACACATCAGAACAGAATGGAGTGGCTGAACGAAAGTATAGGCACATTGTGGAGACTGGTCTTACTCTCTTAGCTCAAGCGGATCTACCCATGAAGTACTGGGGTTACGCCTTCAGTAGTACGGTGCATCTCATTAATCGGTTACCTTCTCATGTGTTAAAAGGGCAATCCCCGCATCAGGTTCTGCATGGTCGTGAACCTACATATGATTATTTATGGGTCTTTGGCTACTGTTGTTTCCCTTACTTACGCCTGTTCATACAACACAAGTTGGATTTTCACTCTCAGCCTCGTACGTTTTTGGGATACAGCTCCCAACATAAAGGGTATTATTGTCTCACTCCTGATGATAAGATAATTGTATCCCGGCACGTTATTTTTTATGAATGACGGTTCTTGTTTGCGTCTTCTACTGTTCCCGATGTTGCTCCTAGTACAACTATCTCCACATATGTTCCACCGGTTAAGTCTACTACTGACCACCCTGCTATTCTAGTTGCGCCGACCACTGCTGTTTCCCTTTCCTTTAATCGGGTGATGTCTACATCCGTTGATTCCTTGCCTGAGTTACAAATTGCAGATGAGAAGGTCAGGCCGAATCTCGAGGCATCTGCCAGTTCCTCTGTTCAAGAAAATACTCAGGGCACGATCTCTTTGGGGTCACCATTTATACCTCTGAAAAATACTCGTGCTATGGTCACTCGATCTAAGGCCGGTATTTTTAAACCTAAGGCTTTGTCCTTTGAAACTGTCGATATCGAGCCCTAAAATATTAAGGAAGCTCTCAAGTGTCCAAAGTGGAAAGTAATAGTTCAAGCTAAGTTTGATGCCTTACAGAACAACTTTCCATGGGAACTTGTTCCTTCCCCACTTGGATGGAAAGCAATAAGATGCAAATAGCTTTTCAAAATTAAGAAGAACCCTGATAGATCAATTGCTCGGTGTAAAGCCTGGTTAGTAGCAAATGGATGCTCTCAGGTACCTAGTTGTGACTTCAAAGAAACATTCAGTCCGGTGGTCAAACCTACGACCATTCGAATCGTACTATCTATTGCTGTATCAAATAGCTGGCAACTTCGTCAGGTCGATGTGAATAATACCTTTTTAAATGGCGATCTTACTGATGAGGTGTTTATGCAACAAGCTCGTGGATATGTTCAATACAATGATAATGGTAAACTTTTGGTATGTCGTCTAAAGAAAGCTTTGTACGGACTCTGTAGGCTCCACGTGCTTGGTTTGACAAGTTGACATCTTTTTTCTCTCTGCTAGATTTCATCTGTCCAAGTTGATGCGTCTTTGTTTGTTAAGGGTACGCCATCCTATATAGATAGTGAGCCTACCTATATAGATTGTTTTGTTAAACAGTTAAATGCAGAGTTCTCACTTAAAGATATGGGTGATCTCCACTATTTTCTTGGGATCGAGGTTACTCATTTTGCTAACGGTTCGCTTCATCTATGTTAGAAGAAATACATCCGTGATCTACTCAACAGAAGTTTAATGACTCACGCGAAGAGTGTTCACACTCCGATGGTTAGTTTGTCTTTTCTTTCAAAGGATAATGCGGAACGGCTTCATGCTCCTACGGAGCACAGAAGCTTGGCAGGAGCTCTCCAGTATGTAGTTCTAACTCGACCTAATATAGCATACGTGGTAAATCGCATATGTCAGTTCATGCATGCACCAACTACTGTTCATCTAATTGCCTTAAAGCGAATTCTGAGGCATTTATGTGGGGCGATTGATTATGGGATTATTTTTCAACCATCTGATCGACTTTCGTTAATTGGTTATGCCGATGCTAACTGGGGACTGAATTTTGATGATCGTCGATCTACAACGGGTTACTATGTTTATTTTGGCCATACGTCCGTCTCCTGATGTTCCAAGAAACAACAGGTCGTTTCACGCTCCACGGCTAAAGCTGAGTATTGGAGTGTTGCTGCTGCTACCAGTGAAGTGACTTAGTTGGTGTCATTGTTACGTGAATTACAACTTCAGTCTGTTGATTCGCCTACTATTTGGTGTGATAGTTCAAGTGCAGTTGCGGTTGCTGCCAATCCTGTCCCCTATTCCAAGTTCAAGCATGTCAAACTAGATCTGTTTTTTATGCGTGAGAAAGTTGCTGATGGGTCTCTAGTTGTTGGAGAAGTACCTGCATGTGATCAAGTGCTGATATCCTTACCAAGCCACTCTTTGCTTCCTATTTTGCCCAATTTAGGAGTTTTCTTTGGGTCTTGCCTCTCGGGAAGATGGGTGAATGTTAGAGTATAGAAATCAGAGTTAATTGTTAGTTGTTAGGTTGTTATTCAGAACTATCAAAACTACTATGCAGTTAAGCAAAGTTATCAAAACAGAATTAGCTAATACATTCTATAAATACCTCAGTTGTATCATTCAAGAAGTAGAATAATAATACAGACGCTTCTTCACCTCTATATTTTTCAATTCCATAAAGCTTAGTTTACTTAAGGTTTCAACAAGAATGGAGTGCCATCAACATCTCACATTTGCATGGATCGATATCCATTATATGCTATCCTCCACTTTGCTCCATCCCACTTGTATTACTAATGAAAATGTAATTTACTTATGAACACAGTTTCAGTATGAAATGAATAGTCAATGAAGCTTTGGTAAGTCTTGAGTGCCTAGGTAGGAGCGAGCATTACCACAACTTTCAGTTCCATCAGTCTTGTTTTGGTCTTAGATTTCAGCTTCCCAATCAAACTGCATGCACTTTGACCCATGACCTTCACAATAGTCGTTTTCTTGAGGAAAACAACTTAATAAATACCCAGAAATGAAGTCTTGCATTCTGCGATCTGATAGCTTTATTTATTTATTTTTAATGCAAATTTGAAATGTTTAAAGTGAAATTATAGGGGAGAAACAAAGCCACGTAGCCTTCCCCAAAGGAATATATATATTTATTTATTATTTTCAATAATACTACCGTTAACCTGGAAACCAAATAACTTCATAGCTGACATATGATAATAATCTTGTTGGTTTGCGCAAAGAAAATGGGTCCCCAACAGATGTTAGGTAGCACATGTTTTTCCAAATTAAAAATTTCCCCCGTTTTGGAGGTATTTGACTATTAACACAGTTTTTAGACTTGTGACTTTTCTTCTCTAAACCTAAACCAATAAAAACAAACAAATTTATTTAGGTTTCAATCTTGTCTTTAAAACCATCAATTTCCACACACAAGTGGCTCGCCCTAATGAATGCAAGTGCTCAACGGGCACTCAAGCCCTTTTTCTTTTAGATTCAAAAATTCACTTCTACAAAGGATAATTCCATCAACCCAGTCCAATCATAATTTAACAACTATATCTACATCAATTTACCTTTTTTTTTTTTTTAATTGGAGCCTAGCTAAACTAAAAAGAGCAAGAAATGTTAGTCCACAGATGAGAGACTCATTTCGTAGATAAAAAAGTAAAAAGTTTTATTATTCTTTACCATTATTTAAATTTATGATTAAATTAATGTCATGGGTTAATCAATTATCAATTTTTTTGTGAAAGATTATTTTACTTTTTTCATTATCCAATGATTACTACTATCATTATTTTGATAGCATTTTTACCTTTTTCATGCTTTTTATATAATCTTTAAATAAAAGAAATAAAATTAACATGTACAAAGATCAAACTATGTTTAATGGATTTATAAACAAGTTATTTATCACTAAATCAATAATTATTATTGAGTAATTTTTTTGTTATATAAAATGCTTTCTCTCAAGTCAACTTGACATTAACAATGGTAGTGCATTTAATATTTTAATATGATATATTTACGTATTTAAATTCTATTCTTCTCACAATTAAATTTAATATTTTCATTTTAATATAGTGCATATTATATGTATCATATTATTAATTAGTTTCAAATCATACGTTTTATGTTTGTGTGTTATTTTTAAACACAACCTTATATTTTAAATATATAGTTATCACATACATATGCATAGGATAAAAGATGTATATGCTGAATATATGTACATATACCAGTAATATGAAATTGATTTATATTATGTACTCAAAATATCTATGTTTTATTCAATCATCTGATTTTTTTTTCTAGAAAATAAAAAAAAACAGAGTAACTAAAATGGGTTTTTGATACATACGAATTTTTATTTTCAATTTTACAAAATGGATTAAAAGATTTTCAAATATTCCTGATTTTTAGATACAATTTTTTAAGAAATAATTTATTATTGAATTGAGCTAAAACTCATTAAAAATTGGATGATAAGAAAGGTAACCATCAAAGCATGGGGCGTCTCATTGTCCACATTGGACGATGAATGTGAATGAGGACATTATTATGAGCATCGCCATCCCACTTGTTAATTCTTTACACCCTTATTGGCAAATGGCGATGGCCATAGGCAGCTCCACCATATCCTTGATTTATTTTTATTTTTTGCCAATCTCATTTTTATTGACTAGTTAATTCTGAGCCTCCTCTACTCTACCACATTGATCCAATGTTTAAATTCCTTATATCTATATTCCAAACGCACTCACTGATTTAATTTTTGCGTACAAATTTGGGAACATTCATATATTATCATTTACTTGGTTGACCTCGACTTTTGCATCAAATCTTCTCTCTCATACAATAAATTTCTCCCCATTTTTGTAAATTGCAATTAAAGGATATAAATAAATAATCCATACATAAAAATGATATTTCATTGAACCATTTAAATTATGTGGCAATACTTTTTTTTTAATACATAAATAAAATACTACTAAATTATGACCCAATTTGTTGATAATAATAAAAGATAGATATTAAATCAGAAATGGCAAGTAATTACGTAGTGAAGCAAGTAGCAGTAAGAGACAGAGGATTGACGAAGAAAGATGAGAGCTTATCTGTAACAGAAAATACACAAAGTGAAGAAGAAAAAAATAAAACCCCCACAAACGACAAAAAGATTATTTTCAAATGACCAATTTGCGAATACCAAATGCCATCCAGCCAACCATTTTGTCCCCACCGGACTGTATTCAGTTTACGCATCGCCATGTCCGCATTCCGCAACATAATTTCATTTCATCTCTTTTATTTTATTTTTTCTTAGTTTCTTTCCCCCACTCTTTTTATTTAATTAATTAGTATTTAAGCATGTGACTTAAATTTAGCAACCTCAACTTTTTTTATTTTTCTATTTTCAATTTTTGGCATCAGATATATTCCCACTCTTTCTCTTCTTATGTAATTCACATGTGAATTCATCTTCATCTTCATCCTCATCTTCATCTTTTTATTTATTTATTTATTTATTATTATTAATTGCTAGCAACACTAAAAATAAATTTAAAAAGAAAGGTTGCTTCAATTGTTTTATCTTTAAAATTATAAAATAAAATAAAAACGTAATAATTTTTTTAACGATGATTGATGGGAAAATCTAGAAAGTTAGCCACTTGTTTTAGTCTAAATTAAATGGTCCCACATTCGGAGTGTTTTGAAAAATCCTGTATGTGGCTAATTTTGTTGTTCCTTGACCCACTATTACTATTATTCCAAGTTATTTTTATTTATTTGGTCAAGATCAACGAGACCCAGCTGATCTACTTTATGAGAACCCAGCCAGCCTCAGTCATTGAACTCTAGAAGGTCGTTAAAATCAAATATCTACTCTCTTTTTCTCCTTTTCTTCTCGTAAATTCTACAACTTACTAGCTCTTTTTTTATTTTTAATTTGATTTGAAACATTTTAATACCAGGCTTTAATTTAATTTAAAATTAGACTCCTAAATAAAGAAAAAAATTATTACTCAATCAAGCGTAAAACATTAGCTAGTAGATTAAGACAAGTAATATGAGTCTACTTTCCCTACAATATATTGCATCAATCAATCAATGGTTGACGAGGATGAAGCAATTCTAAAAGGGAAGGAGAAACAGAGGCGCAAATGGAAAGAAAAAGACAACTGTTTCTCTCAACTTGTGAGCCAATGAGATGAGGGCAGAGCAAATGCCATACAGACAGATGCCGTCCTGTTTGGTGGGACCCATTCCAACCCAATGACTTCCTTTCTCTGATTCCCCCCTTCCAATTTGTCAACAAAAGCAACTTCCGGGTACATGTAACAGTAACCCCCCGTCTTTACGACTACTTACTTTCTTTCCATTTTATACTAACAACTATGTTGCCTTTGCCTCTCTGTCTCTTTGATTTTTTCTGCTTTCAACTTGTTTTACCCTCTTAATTAATACTGCTACCAGTAGTAGAATATTAGTATAGTTGACAATATTGTATGTGCATAAACAGCTTATCCTTGACCAAGATTTTCTGTTGGGCACTTCCATCCAAAGTTAGGCATCCCTTGGTTTGGTTAGTTATTAACCACTTTTAACTTACCAAAATGTATGTATTATTTTCCCATCTCAATCCAAGCATTCCCAAATTCCAGTTTTTCTCTCTACTAGCTAAATACATTTTTTATATTTAAAACTGAGGATGGTTTCTTTTATGATATTCTATAACTAAAATATTCCTAATGATAGTGATAATCCATTGCCTTATTATATAACTAAACCATGTTAATTGTGTGGGTTACTTGTAGAGATGATAAAATCACGTGGGTTGACCCAAAAAGCTGGGTCGTTGTCCACGTCGGTAGAGGATCGAGCAACAGTCAATCATTTCATAATTCATCACTCGGTTTTTGTTTTTTTTTTTTTTTCAGTTTATTTATAATTAAAAATAAATTGTACTGTTTAGTATTAAAATAATAAGATGTAATTAAAAATAGATTAAATTACGCTCCAAAAATTGAGAAGCAGTTGCGTGTGTGAACGGTGTGAAAGTTGGAATAAGGGATAAGAAATTAAACAAAAGTGGCATTGAGTCATGCGTGTATTTGACGAGGCAGAAAGTTCCATTATATCTCAAATCAATATTTTGATTTTTCTCCTATACTTTCCCCTTTTCTTTTTAATAAAGAAAAAAGGAAGTTAGATTTTCATAGTTAAATTTTGTTTTGTGAGTCAAATTTACATATTTTAATTTTATATTTTTTTGGGTTTATCAATTTTAAGTAATTTATTTTTTTAATTTGAAATTCTAACTTTAACTTAAACAATACTTGTTAAAGTTGTTTGATAAATTTTATTATCAACCCTTTAACTATGCATGAAGTTGTAGATTTACCTTTTAAGATTCGTGCATATCCATTCCAACAATATTATTTTTAGAATTTATACATAACTTCTCTCCACATGAGTACAATATATTTAACTATTACACCAAACACTTGTTAATTATTTGGATCTATTGTGGGAATTGCATAGGGCAAATGCAACTCTAATTATAACTTTTTCGCATGCCAATGTAACTTTAGGATAAGTTATTTTTGATATTCAATTCTTTTTTTATTTTTAATGAGACGTGTGGCAGTAGTGTAACATGTCAAACAAATTCCTTAAATCTTATAGGGCAGTTGCCCGCTTTCTACGATAATATTAATAATTAGAGTTAATTTGTTATGACGTAGATTGAAATTGAAAAAGTAAATTTAGGATTGAGTTACTTTTAATGTGGCATTATCCGCCCAATATTCTTAGAACAAACTTATCTTTTTTGGTTCATTTTTATTTAATATGGCTGTGCTGTGCATATCTTCTCTTCTCCTTCTTCCATTGAATAATCAATAAAGTACGAGCGATGTATTATGAGATAACATCCATAAAATAATTTGCTATTAGTTAACGAAATTTATTAACCCACACTATTAGTAAAAAATAATTTACGCTTTTAAATTTTATTATCATAATATATTTTTTCTTATTGACCAGAAATCTAAATATAACTTGATACTAATTTGAAACCTTTATATTAAAAGCTCGAGGGGCTCGCGAGGAGCGCTTGCATGTCTCTAGATGTTCGTAGGTAAAGGTTGCAAAATTAAACGAGTGAACTAATGAACACATGTTAAGTTTAGGACAACATACGTGTTGACATACATGGAACTTACCTAAAATGTCACTTCGATAAACAGTAACAATGTCTTATAAATATCTGATTCTTCTCACCTTAAAGACACACAGTAAAAACACTCAACAACATATATTTAAAAAAATAAAAATAAACGTTATATGTTAATTATAGATTATGAGAATTGAATTATGGTATCATCAAATTGGTAAACACCATGAGATCATCAAACATCAAAAATACTAAAAGGCATATATACGTAGTCAAGTTCCTTTTTTTTGTTTTAAATGGTTGGTATTATGTATGATTCACTTTTGTCATATACTAATTTGGATGTTAGCTTTGGGATCAATAGGCACTACAAAAAAGCATGCTTAACCAAAATTATCCTAAACCATACGCATCCAAATTCAAGATTCCTCCACATAAATACATAATTATGATTTGGTACGTCAGAAATGGAAAATTTTGAAACTTTATAAAGCAGGGTGACATGGCATAGGCGTCGGTGGAGCCGCCTTGAGTCATATATATTAAGTCATCTACAACCGAAAATGCCCTAACCGGTGGGAAAGTGGAATCCTGGTAGAATGAATTAAATTATATTTGAGATAATCACAAGGGATTTTACTTTAATGCAAAAGTAGATGAACACATCGGCACTATCTTACACAAATTCGTGATGATCCTCTTCTCAATTTGGCAGAAACCTCATCAAAGTTGTTTTGGCGATAAGGAATCAAATTTATAGTACTGATATAAAAAAGGGTTTTACCTTGGAAAAGGATTTCATGATAAATCTTGTTTTAGAATCATTAAAGGATAGGTATGGGCAAGTAGTGATGATGATGATGCTATCCATTGGCTGAGTATACTCAAAAACCCATTATGATGATGATGAACTTTACCCCATGGAGTAAGTAATTTTATTATAATTTGTAACTAGAAGTAATTAAACCAGTTAAATGGTTGTTTAGTGGGATCAAACATGTGACATAAGTGAGGAAGATAATATAGATTAATCCTTAAAACCGAAAAACAATTAGGCAAAAGGAAGAAATGTTTGTACATGACATGGATATTGTTGGGAGGGGATAAATTTGGTTAAAAAGAAAAAGAAAGGATAATGGAATGGGGGTGGGGCCTACCATGAGCTAGCCGACCTAAACGTGGAAAGCTGATGAACACTAACCTTTACCTTACCAACCACATACAAAATCAATCTGGATTTCTTTCTACAATTTCTTGGAAATGGGAAACTAAAAAGCACCTTCATTTCCTCCTAAATTTATTTCTAAACTTCACTCACTCACTCATTTGATCAAACACACACATAAACCTCACAATTTTATTTGCTGTATAAATTATTTTTTATAATGTTTTAATAATAAATAAATTTATAAAGAAAGCAGCAACATAGTAATAAAAGAAAAATATGAAATAACTTACAACGCATTTTTATCTTTTTACATGTATAGCTAATATTAAAATTTTATTAATCAAACTAATATATTTTTAAATTTTTAATTTAATTATTAGAATATGTTATTAATTATTTTCTTTAAGCAATAAAAAGGGAAGGAAAAAAATATAATTGTCATCATTGAAAATTTACTTCTTAAAAGAATCATCTGTTGTGTTCCTTTGAATTTGAATTTCGAAATCATATCTTCTTTGAATGTGAATATTCTTATAGGCTTTAACAGTTAATTTTAGAATTGTGTGGCATCAGGAGAACGTGGCTCGTGGGATCAAGAACTATGTTGGACAATATCTTAAGGATAAGTCATTTATCTCATATCTTTTTAAGTTGACTTAGAATGTTTATACACATTCTATTTGGTGCGAAAGAAATGGTAGATTGGTAGACCTGTAACTTTTGTGGATTATTTATTAGCAAGAATTCAAGAAGTAGTCTGATACTGTCTTACTGAAAAGCTTATTAATTCTTTGGATTCTTATAATAAACAACTTTGTTTAGACTAAAAATTGCTGAACTGATTTTTGTTTTTCTTTTATTCTTTGGTTTGTTATACATAACACTATTATTCATCGTTCTTTGTAGCATGTTTTTTCTTCTTGAATAAAATACTTAAAAAAAAGTACTAAAAATAACTTTAGATACAAAGTAAATAAATCTTACAGTGGCATAGTGCATTTTTCATCACCCTCATAGGAATAAATATGCATTTTTTTAAATCATTAATGGAAATCAATCTAGTGTTTTTCTACGAAAAAATAATCAAGTTTTAATTTATCTTGCACTGTATGTACAGTAAGGCCTAAACCTTGTAATTGATTTTAGGTTTAAATTTCCAATTTATTTTCATATAGATTATTCCGGTTTTTTCATATAAATAATTTAAAAATATTAATTAATAATAAAAATAATTTAAATTAAAAATTATATACAAAAATAATTTGATCACATTAATACCCGTTAATATCGTTGACACATCAATAACACTATCGCTTTTCTCTTTAATCATCACTCAATCATTATATTTAAAAATAAAATTATTTTAATATTGTTACTATATCAGATATATATTTTTCAAAATATCTATAAATATTCATGGATTTTTTCTTTTTATTTTTCCGTGTATCATTATATAAATGATACCGTACACCTTACTGTTTTTGTTCTATATTTCTATCGTAGAAAATTCTCTCACTGTGTGTCCTTTTTTTTTTTCATTTTCTTTATATAAATTAAACAATTTTAAAAACTTACAAACCACGGGAGAAAAAAAACATTTTTTCCTCGTAAAAGAGGGTCCAATTTCCATGTTAATCCGCAATCCCTCGGTCTATATATATTTATTATCTATATGTAACAATAATAATAGTAAAATGAATGAAGAAAAATCAAAGAGGAATCTGAGGGTAAGTAGGACCCTATACCCTAACCAAAAGCCAAAACCAAGAGACCCACCGTCTCCACCGCTGGGTTTTGTGGTTGTAAATTCATCCTCCTTCTTAGGATCAGAACTGCTCCGTACAATAGTTAGTACACACCATTTTCTTTCATCTTCACTCCTTCATTCCTAATCCTAACACATGTTATGCTCTATGTAGATATGCCTATCATTGAAGTTAAAAAGCATGATTTTAATTTAAAAATTTTAATAAATAAACAGATTTTTCAAATTAAATTTCAAGTTAAAACTTTAACTTTTAGAAAAATATTTTTAATTAAATATTCTACTTTATAATATCATATTTAAAATAAATTATTTATCTTCCAAAACGGATTTACGAACATACCAAAAATTTTAAAAATACCTTTCAAACTCAACAATAAACAAACCCTTACTATATTTAAGTCGTAATAATCAACGGTTGTGTCCATTTTGATTTTGAAATTAGTAAGATTTGAAAACTGGTTAGATTTAAACATTGAGGATAGGAATATGAAATGGGAATAGTTGATGGTATATAAGAGGTTGTTTTGGAATTGCATTATTGTAGTGCATGAACAAGGAAAGGGTAAAAGAGACAAGGGAAACCCACTTGGGATTGGTTGGATAATAATGATAATAATAGTATAATAATGAGGGAACTGGGAAGTGAAGGGAGGGGTGGGATGGGTTGTTTGGAAGATAGCAAGATGAAGAACCTAGCTAATAAAGACAAACCAAAGCTTGGGTCGAACCAATATAAAGCCAGGTAATACTTTATGAGAATTTTCTTGTTGGATGAGCCTGCTGCCCGCCTGCCTTTGTCTTCAATGTCTATCCATCCAAACCCTTGCTTCCAAATCCAGATGGGCCCACTACCCATCCTAGTGGAACTCAAGAACTCAGATGTTTATCGTCATTCTTATTGGTTGCAATAAAAAGCCAACCCCAAATAATACAACAACGCAAGTTTTATGAAACCCGCAGCAGTAGCAGATAAGATTTTAATCAATTTCCATAATAATAATAATGTAGTGTAATATAAACAGATGGAGAAAAAAGAGGGCATTATGCCATGCTGATCCCGGGGTGGTCACTGGTCAGCACCAAAGCTCAGGGGGGATGAACTTAACTAATACACGGTCCACAGTCATGTGAACCCCATCAACTTGCTCAGTGGGGTCCCACCTCACCATACACAGCCCACAACATCCGCATACTGTTATCTTCCCTCTTTCTCTCCTTCCCTTTCCCTCCCACTCCAATTCCAACTATTTTCTCCCATAAATATCTATTTTTAATTTTTCTCCCGTCTCTGTCCCCACCCCCCATGAAATGAATCTTCCTAGTTCCTTACCACATCCCTTCCCCCCCTCCTCGGGTTGACCCCCCCATCTCCTTATATATTTACTCTCTCTTACCATAAAAACCCTATGGATTTATATCTCTTTTATTTCTTCTCTGTTTTTTTTTGTCAAATTAACCAATACGACTGATTTAATATAATTTATCTCACAACACTTACCTATCCCCTATATATACACAGCACATCACACCACAAACCTTCAAACAAACCCAACTCACACCTCTCTTTGTTGGACCTTTTTTTTGGTCAAAACAACACAAACAACAAATTAACAACCCTTGTTCTACTACTACTTCTTACTACTACCACTACAACAACAATATCCTCTGTCTACAACTCAAAAGCGAAAGAAAGTAAAAAAAATGGATGGAAGCAGCATAGATGAAAGCACAACTAGTGATTCCATATCCATATCCATTGCCCCATCAAATATTTCACCTTTGCCTCAGCTCACCAAATCTCCTGACTCCCTCTACCGCGTTGGGAGTGGAACCAGCGTGATTGTGGATTCTGAATCTGGGGTCGAAGCCGAATCAAAAAAGCTCCCTTCTTCCAAGTACAAAGGTGTCGTTCCTCAACCCAACGGTCGATGGGGTGCTCAGATATACGAGAAGCACCAACGTGTTTGGCTTGGCACTTTCAATGAAGAAGATGAGGCGGCCAAAGCCTATGACATAGCAGCTCAAAGGTTTAGGGGTCGTGATGCTGTCACTAACTTCAAACACCTCCACGAAATGGAGGATGATGACATCCAAATTGCCTTCCTCAATTCGCATTCCAAGGCTGAAATCGTGGACATGTTGCGTAAGCATACCTACAATGATGAGCTTGAGCAGAGTCGGAGAAGCTATGGTTTCGATGGGAATGGGAAACGTATTGTCAGAAAGGAGGATGGTTTTGGCACCTTAGGCTTTGAGCTCAAAGCACGTGAACAGCTCTTCGAGAAAGCTGTGACCCCAAGCGATGTAGGGAAGTTGAACCGGCTTGTGATACCTAAGCAACATGCGGAGAAGTACTTCCCTTTGCAAAGCGGGAGTGCTTCTTCCAAAGGAATTCTTTTGAACTTCGAAGATGTGACCGGCAAAGTTTGGAGGTTTAGGTATTCCTATTGGAACAGTAGCCAGAGTTATGTCCTAACAAAAGGGTGGAGCCGCTTTGTTAAGGAGAAGAACCTGAAAGCCGGTGACATTGTTAGCTTCCAGAGATCAACAGGGACGGAGAAGCAGCTGTACATTGACTGGAAGGCAAGAACCGGGTTGGGTTCTGGTTTGGAGAACCCGGTTCAAATGGTCAGGCTATTTGGGGTCAACATATTTAAAATGCCTGGCAGTGAAAATGTTGGTCTAGCTGGTGGATGTAATGGGAAAAGGACTAGAGAAATGGAGCTTTTAGAATTAGAGTGCAGCAAGAAACAAAGGGTAATTGATGCTTTGTAACATCACCTAATTAATTACCCTTTTATTTTTTTTTCCCTTCTTTTGTTGTTTTTGGAGCTTTGTGAATGTTAAAGACGGTGTAGGAAGAAAAAGAAAGGGGGGGGACATGGAGGGGCTGTAGTAGCAAGTTGTAAAAGTTGAATTGTATATTACAAGACAAAAGGCTGAAGAAAGCTGAAATTAGGTGTAATACATTTCGTCCAAGAAAAAAAAATGAAATAACTGTCAATTTCTTCTGTTTTTATATTTATTGATTCCATGTTTAGCTCTTTAGACCTTAATAGCCTTTATGTGGTGTTGTTGCTTTCCCCAAAATATCTCAATGTTGATTTTCTTGACAAATTAGGCTTCATTTCATCATAGATTGGGATAAGGAGAAATAGTAAGTAATTAGGTATGCAAAGAAACAGCCCAATTGGTTACTATTTCATGATTTGTCCATTGAATAAAAGATGTAGTTTGTCCCTTTCATAACATAACATGTTGGTACACTTTTGTGCCTATCTACCTTAAAAAACACATGTCCATGAAAGATGATCTTAACTGATGAGTTTGGTTTTGGATCTTAATTTGGAACTACAACACTAAAGAATATATATATATATAAGATTAGGAGTCTTAATCTTCGAAGATATATTATTTACATGATGCAAACCAACAATTAGGTATCGAACCATTAAGTTGTTGTAAGAGGATAAGGAGGCAGAGATAATTTGAAATCTTCTTTTCTTTTTGCCCAATAAATTGTGTTGATTTAAACATTAATTTAGTAAGGTTTGTTTACGGACAATACATAGTTTAAGAAAATGGGTTTGGTTTTTTTGGCAAGGGCGAACAAATTGGAAATTGGAAACTACATAAATATAAAGTTAAATTAAATGAGACAAAAAGCATGGAGCCAGCTAGCTAGGCTGGTTGTGGAGATGATGTAATCTCTTCCATCAGGAAAGAGAGGTGAGGGGCTATGAATGTCCAAGAATGTGGTAATGTGCACATGGCTCTGCACTGATGCAGAGCGCAGGTCATGAATCTTGACTAATCACTTCAAAACATGCAAGGGGGGGAGGGGGGAACTTTACAATAATACATCAAGATTGAGGTCATTATTATTCAAGGGGTTTGGTAATGAATGTGATCTTTGGTTGGGCTTCAGTAGAATAATGCAAACATGCCGTGTATATATATATATATTGAGATGGCAATGGGGCATAATTAAATCCATTTGACATTGTTTTTGTACTGGGAATAAAAAAAAACTTGTCAAAACCCAATGGGATTCAGGTCGACATAATTGTAGTAAAAGCTGGCACTTGAAATGAAGTTCATAATACATTACTTAAATCATTGATCAGTCGGAAATCCACATGAGATCATTGACATTTCCCCCTTAATTTCTTGAGGTGGAAACCTATATTATAATAATGTAAAAGTATACAAAGATTTGATTCCATGAGTTTTTATTATTGAAAGAGAGACAGATCTATTCATGATTAAGAATTTTCCATGAATGTTCCTCCAAGTTTCAAAAAAAAATTACTGCACATGATTCTTGGCTTCTCTTTTCTTTCAAATTCATCACCCTCAATTATTTCTAACTTTTTTTTGTTACTAGTATTATTTCTCACCCGATTTATTATTATTATTATTATTTAGTACAAGAACAGCTTAGAGCATGTCTAGATAAGTGAACTTTAACAGCTTCTACTATCATCTCTTCTTGATTGATAGATATCCTCCTCCAACAGATTTGGCACAAAAAACGGTGGATCTTCAACTATAATCAAACAATTAACTGTGTTGCCACCCATCTTAATTAGCTGATCATTAACTTTATTACTATCCCTTGGAATGCAACAAAATTTAATCTATGAATCCTTGAAGCACCATTCATGTACCGATCTAATTTGTTATTATTATGTTGCAGTACATTTTAAGTTATGAGAGCGCAAGTAGATATTATACTTCAAAGTATAAATGCTGTGGAGAAAAGCAAAAGCCCAATTGGGAGTCAGAGGACTCATTTGGATATCAAGCACGCAATCAAATGTACAGAAGAAGCCCAGTAGCCCACCGATGACTAATTTCTATTTTGTTACATTTAATTCAAATATCCTGAGTTTCATTTTCATAGGCTCTGTACTATTAAATTGTTAATAACTTTTTATAAAAACATGCAAGAGAAAAGGCAAGGGAGGGGTTTTTAAAAGAAAATAAGTTATTACTTTTATTTTCTAACAATTCAAAATTAAATTTTGAATGAGTAGTTATTAAATTGATTGGATTTAAAAAGAAAAGGTAACATGTAATTTCTTTTTAATACAATTAAATTAATATTTTCATTTTCAATTAGTCTATTTTTTTTCCTAAATTAGTATTTAATTATGTTGTAATATTAACTAGTTATGTGGAGAGAGAAGGAAGCTTCAACAGAATCGACTTCCTTAGCTTTAAATATATGGGGATAAAGGAGGTCTTCTTTACTTTTCTAAGTTGACTGATATATTTTCGGTTAAATTAATCAAGTCTCCTATTATTTTATATAGTTTGTCATTGTACTTTTTAATTTAGTCATTTCTAGCTATTATATTTTTTATATTTTAAAATTCTAGTCCTTATTAAATGATAACTATTAAACATATTATTATATATGTAATATCACATCAATTTATTATTTTCACATGTTACTCACTAAAAATCTAGTTAATAGATTAATGATGGTCATTTATTTTAAGACTAAAATTTCAAATTTTGAAAAAGTATAGGGGTATAAAATGATTCAATTGAAGAATATTAACCAAATCTACATATGTAAGCTTAGTATAGGACTAGCAATTAAATTTAACTAAATGGATCTAACTACTATTGTTTGGATTAGGACTAAAATTTCAAATTTTGAAAAGTAAATGAATTAAAATTGATCAAATTAAAGTACAAGGACTAAATTCGTAATTTTATCAAAGTATAAAAATTAATAGCATGAATTTGCCTAATTTTTCACTTTATTAGTCATTAATGGTCTTTTGCCGGAGATGCATTTTAAAAATTACACATGAAATTTAATTTAATGTGTAATTTGGTACATGAATTTTTATTTGATGCAATTATACACATGAAATTTTGGTTGTGGTTCAAAAATATACATGAACTTTTAATTTTGACTCAATCATACATATTTAAAGAAATAAATACATCAATTTATATGGGTTAAATATAATTATTTGTGCGTGCAGTATATAAATATAAAATGATTTTATATCAATCATTATGTTAATAATTTTTAAGAATTGAATTAAATTTAAATTTTAGTTATAGTATTACACAAAATTAAAATTCGCAAATTATGGTTAGGAATATCAAAATAATAAAACCAAATGACGTGGACAATTTATTTATTATGCTAGGTGGTAATATATGTCACTTTGTGCCATCAACCATATAGATATCAAACAACAACATGGAATAAGGAACATTTTATGTTGATTGCAAAAAGATGTTCCTTTTTTTTTTTTTTTTTTTGTGTCTAATGGTTTCATTGACTAGTTATGGTTAGTCTTCCAATAGTTGGCAACATAAGAAAGCGACTCATAAGAGGGTCCATTAGAATCCAATGCCTTGGTAGCACTTTCTTTCAGTTCTTTAACCCTACTCCTGATAACCCTCCCTTCTTCACCCTCCATCACCATCCTCACCACTCTCTCTATCTCTTTTCGTCCAACAATGGTCTGTTGCCCTGCCTCTATTTTTGGCTTGATAGCCAATCCAATATCCTCCACTAGCATTGTTGAGTTCATTCTTTGCTCGGCGTAAAGTGGCCATGTGACTAACGGCACACCATGAACAATGCTTTCCAATACTGAGTTCCAGCCGCAATGAGATAAGAATCCACCTGTAGAATGGTGGCCAAGTATGGTAACTTGTGGAGCCCATGATGACACTACGAATCCTACACCTTGAATCCTATCCAAGAACCCTTCAGGCAAATAAACTTTCGGGTCATTCTCATTCGCTTCTCCAGCATTGAAAAATGTACCTGCACCAGTGGAATCCGTTGGCTTCCTCACTACCCATATGAATCTTTGTTGGCTGAGTTCTAAACCCCATGCCAACTCAGTTTGTTGCTCGAATGACAAAGTCCCACCGCTGCCAAATGTCACAAAGATAACAGAATCAGGTGGTTGCTTATCCAACCACTTTAGACATTCTACATCAACTACGCTTAGTGCTTCTTCATGCTTGATAATGGGTCCAATGGGGTGAATAGGAGGTGTTGGTATCTGCTTGAAGAAGGGGTTCTCTTTTATACTTTTGATTGACACAGGTTCAAGATCCTTCCAAGAATTGACAAATATACCAGAGGCTAATGGCAACCTACTAAAATGATGCAATAACCATTTGTACTCATCAATCTTCCTGTTCCGAGCCTGGTCTAACAGGTCGTGGGTTCGTATAGGACTACAACCAGGGACCTGAATTGGTTCGGGAAGATCAATGAATTCACAATTAACATCACTATCAAGCTTTGGCAAATATAACATAAAGGCAGAGAAAGCAGCAGAGGTAGTAACATACACGTAAGTAGGAATCAACAATTCTTTACAAACATCAAAGGCTTGTGTAGCAAATATGTCGGTAACTAGAGCATTTGGTTTGCCTAAGGAAATAAGGACTGACTTGAGAGATCGAAGACTATGGTCTGTAATGACACAGAGTCGGGTTAGGACTAGAACATCACCGTCATTGATGATCTTTTTATCAACCTCAACGGGAGGAAGTGGGACGATGTGGAGATCGGGAGGGAGGTGAGAAGAGGAAAGGAGTTGGTCCTGTGCTGGCGAGGGTTCATTGGTGGTAATGAGGAGTAAGCTGACATGGATACCATGGTGAACCACCAGGCGCTTAGCGAACTCCAATTGAGGGATGAGATGCCCAAGCCCAAGATTTGGCAGCACTGCAACATGAGGCTTATGGTTCATTATAACGACAAAAATATAGCCAGCAATTGATTGGATGGAGGTTGTAGCCCCAATATGTTAGTTGCTAGCTAACTAACTAGCAAATGGTTTTAACATACACATATATATAGGGCAAATAATGTGATTATTTTTGAAACATATTTTTTTAATCAATAAAAGTAAATTTTGTAATTTCTATCATTGATTCACTTTTTAGATATCTACCATGTTGTGACCATTATATCAATTTCAAGAGGGTGCCAATTGTCGACAATTGATTTATCTTTGGCTAATAAAGAAAATATCATAAAGGAACATTAGCAAATAATAACAATATGTCAACTTTAAGAATAAGATTCACCCTCACTTTCAACTACACTCATATTGTCAATTGAATGGAATCTTTTATATGAACTTATTTTATACATTAATTACGCATAAGTGAACAATAACATCAAATTAATTATGTATTTATTTTAAAAAGTTATAATATTTGCTTGTAAATTTATTCTCAATATGGCACTACCACATTTCATCAAAGAACTTGTAGATTTATTCTAATATGGCAATACCACATTTCATCAAAGAATAAGAATACTATACTACCATATTAAAAAATATAAACAATGCAACAAAAAATTATGTTCTTTTTTTTTTTCATGTAAACAGCAATGATGATGGGATTAATTACTTTAACTATGAAATTAAAATTAAGAGTGAAATATGTTTGAATTAAAGTGCAATAATGATGGCGAGATGAAAGTGAAAAATAATCATTAAAGACATTAAATTAATATATATATATATATATATAATTACAATACAAATTAATTCTTTGGCTAAAACTATATTTATATTAAATAATATTTATGTTAGATCATAATTATAAATTACACTTGCATTAAAAATTTATTAAAAGAATACCTCCAAATCTATATATTTTTATTGATTAATAAAATATATTCAAATTATATTTTTTTACACAAATTATATTATTTAAAATTATATTTATATTAAAAATAATATAATAAAATTAATAATTAAAATTTAAAAAGAAAGTTGACAAGGAAAAACAAGATTACTCCCTTTCAATAGAGGCTATTGCACGTCACATTGAGAAATTTATACTCTAGGGAAGTGATTTTCCTCCATTAAAGGTATTCCATTGAAGGTATGGTGAGGTTGAAGAAAATTTTTTTGTAAAAATTTTACCACATATATTTTTCACAAAGTTAGACTAACTTAAAATCCCAAAACCTCAACTTTTACCAACACAATCAAAATTTCATATGCTTGAATAGATTATTCTTAATGGTTGGAGTATATTGATTAGAGTAGTGCTTTACAATTTGGGGATGAATGAAAAATGATGAGCTTTAGCCTTATGTAACGAATGATTGTTTGTAAAGTTTTGGTATATAGTAAGACAAATATGAATAGCAAAGCTTAGAATATGATATGCATATGATCTAGCTTATGGTATGAAATGGTTAAGAGTTATGGTATGACTTATGATGACTTATGTTGGTGTTGGTGCTAAAAGTGGTATATTGGTTGTATGCTTAGGGAATTGTTGTAATTTATGTTTTGACTTGGAAATATGCATGTTTTGACCAAGATAAAAAATACATTTTAGGCCATTTTGGAAGGTTGGTTTGCATCATGCAACAAATGGCCCATTTTTGCTTCACTCAAGCTGACACACGATCATGTGTCACATATGTGTAGGTGACACAACCATGTGCTCACTAGAATTTAGGGAGAATTTGTACACATGGTTCCTGATTGTCACACGGGCTCGCCACACGTGTAACAGCCTGATTTTTTAGTAATGTTAGAAAAGTGGTTCGAGACCACCAAATCTGGCAAGTAATCTCGTAAATTTTTTTATTTAATATTTACGAGTCAAATATGGTTTTAAAAAGATTTTTGAATGGGTAATTTATGTTTTATAATGAATTATTAGGTTCGAGTGGTAAAATCCTAGGTCAAGTGGTCTTAGAAAGTGAGGTATCGGGACTTCGTTTTTATAAATCGAGCCGTAAATATTTTTATAAATATTTACGAAGTGGCATTAAGGTGTTATTAAAGTTTCGTTGAAAAATTTTAACGTTTCGATAGTTAATTAATTAAAAAAGACTAAATTGTAAAAAATGTAAAATTTAATCACTATCTGATTAAATGGGTAATTGACAAAGGAAAAGGGACTTAAATGGTAATTAAACCATGGCCAAAGTTTCCAAGCAGTGGTGTTATGATTGATTCCACTAGCTTTTGGATTAATTGTTCTTTTAGTCCTAATAAGTTTGGGATTAAATTGTTAATAAGTTTATTTAGTTAGAATTTAATTAAATTGAAGGACCAATTGTGAAATTAAACCTTCCTTTGATGGTAATTGTGCCATATATTTATGTGATGGACAAATATGGGCATAGATTTGATGTTTTAAATTAATTATTAACTAAGGGTAATATGGTAATTTGATGGATTAAATTAAATTAAATTAAAAACATAACAAAAAAGGTGTGGTTATCATCTTATTCCGCAATTACAACTAAAAGTGTAACACTTCTAACCCAAATCCATCATCGAAACAAGGTTACTAAGCATTACTAGACTTTTCAGATCAAATACGAACATTTCATATCATTTAACATACATACTAGAAAATAATCATAAATCACTCAGATTGTCCTTTGTATTAGCCCTTGAGGCCCAAAAATACACATTAGAAACAACTCAAGACTAAACCAAAAACTCAGAGAATTTTTCACAAAATTTCAAAATTTTTCCTATGTGCAGGGGACACACGCCCGTGTACTAGGCTGTATGAAAATACCTGAGCATTCTGTTTCTGAATTTTAAAGTTACAAGCGATACACGGCCAAACCACATGCCCGTGTGGACGGAAATAAGCCATTTCAAGGCAACATTTCTCACCCATTTTGATATCAACCTAAACACAACATTTTAACACATCAATATATCTCAACAAACAATTAAAACAAGTCAAAATCATGTCTTAAACATAACATAACATCATTTATATATACCCAAATACCTAAACTTACCTATTTAATCCATCTAACTAGTCTACTAAAGTTAACCTCAAATTGAATACAATAAACCTATATCATTCACATCAACATCACTAATATGTCTCATTTTCAACCTAACATATATATATAAGCCAAATTATAATTATTAACATTTACACAAGACAAACTTTGATTAAATCCACACAAACCTTATACATGTCATATAAACCATATTGAATGTTTCAAAAACTACCGGAATAAGCTGGATAATGTGACTTGATGCATTGATCCGATCTTCCAACCTCTTGAAAATCTACAAAGATATTAAACAACTCGAGTAAGCTTAATGAAGCTTAGTAAGTTCGATGGGTTAAATATAAGTCTTACCGAACCCACTATAACACATCAATTAAATAAATTTATTCAATGTAAACACCTTGGGTAACAATCCTAACTCGTATCCGTTACCGGAACAGGGTTACGAGGCATTACCGGACTTATGCACAAGCATTTGTATAAAACCGAGTCAAAAATTTTCATTCCAACATAAATCTTTCCAAATTTTATCATAAAGTCCCTAATATGGCCATGTGGCTTGGGACATGGCCATGTGGCTTGGGATATGGCCATGTGGCCAACCGTGGAGCTCCCATGGCCGTGTGGCTAGCCCGTGTGGCATTCTAACTTGCAATTTCTCAAGAAATAGAAGGCTACACGGCCTGGGCACACGCCGATGTGGTTAGGCTGTGTCATAACCTGATTTTTCACCATTTTTAAGCCATTTTCACACGATGATAATGCTCGACCATGCTTGAAACCCGTGTTCTCCACACGACCAAAACACACGGCCGTGTCTTTTGCCCATGTGCTATCATGACTTCACATTTAGGGATGCAGGAGACACACGGTCACTACATATGCCCGTGGGCTGACTATGTGTCACACATGGCCTAGACACACGCCCGTGTGTCTAACCCGTGTGGACGGAAATTGGCCATTCTAGGCCAGTTTTCTCACCCTATCATCCATAACTTGCACTTAAACAAAATTTTATACTAATTTCAACCAACCAATCATTTTATACTCAAACATGTATTTAATGAAAATGTAAAGTAACATATGCATTTTACTTAGATAATATACTCATTTATCACTTCTTACATATAGTTTAGCCAAATTGTCTCATTATAATATCAAATACCTATACATGTCATATAAACCAAAAGCTAAAAACCAAAACTACCAGAGAATGTCTGGATAGTGTGATTCTTGGCGATGACCCGATCCCCCGTATCCACGTTAATCTACAAGACATATAAAACACATTTAAGTAAACTTATGAAAGCTTAGTAAGTTCATAGGCTTGGAAAGTAAACTCACCAAATATGGTAATGCATTCATATAACATATAAATTCACTAATTTCTCCTGTCATTCACAAACCAATGTCAAATTCGCTTAATATTGTTCAATATCACTCATATATAGACTTCATTTTCTTAGGCCCATTTTCCGCTTACTAAATTTATTCAAATTAGGGAACTATACGGAATTGAGTACTTCGTTTCCATTTTGCCATAGTAGAACTATGGACTTGCACATGATCACATTTCACTTTCCGAAACCATGGCCCAGCCATGGTCTTACACGGGTCACATATCATACCGATGCCATATCCCATATATGATCTTACATGGAAGAACTTATCACTTTTCTCCGATACCATAGCCTAGCTATGGTCTTACACGGAAGAACTTATCACTTTTCTCCAATGTCATAGCCCAGCTATGGTCTTATACGGGTCACTTATATCACTTTAATCCAATGCCATAACCCGGCTATGGTCTTACATGGAAATCACTTGGCATTTCTCACTGATGCCATAGCCCAGCTATGGTCTTATACGGAAATCACTTGTCACTTGTTTTCCGATGCCATAGCCCAGCTATGGTCTTATACGGATATCACTTATCACTTGTTGCCATGGTCTTTTTTCGTCAATACCTCACTTGTCACGGGACAGAAGTACTTAATCCAATGTTCCATTCCTTTCATTCATTTCTTCCTTTTCATAATTTTTGAAATATTCACGGTTTTATCAAATACATATAGCATAACACATTATAAAATTCATAAAATTAACAAATGATCAGTAAAATTTAACCATATGAACTTACGTGGGCTAGTTCGCAAAAGTTGTAGAAGTTTCGACTATTTTCTCATTTCCTCGATTTACTTCAATTTCTTGATCTAAAATTGCAAAATCATTCATTCATTAGAATTTATTTCAATTTCACTTCATTTCACACTCTATACCCAATTACATTTTTACCCCAAACTTTACAATTTTTACAATTTAGTCCCTAATCACTTTGCCCATCAATTGAGCTATTTCTTCTCAATTAACACTTTATCTAAGTATTACAAGCTATTTCATAATCATTAGAATTCAGAATTTTCATTTTTAGATAAAAACCTAATTTCAAACTCTTTTACAAAGAGGTCCCCAAATATTCGCTTTCTGTTCAATTCTTTCAATAAAATCAACATATAAACAAATTAAAGTTTTAATTCCATGCTAAATCATCACATACTTCCAGCACATATTCATAGCAACTTTCAAAATCAACCATGAAATCAAAAACTAATGAATTAGACAAGAGGACCTAGTTGTAAAGGTCCCAAAAACATAAAAATTTCAAGAAATAATCAAGAATTGAGTTTACTTGCAGTAAAAATAGGAAAAACCAACTTTTAGAAACCCTCCTATGGTGTTTTTGCTGGAGAAGATGAAAGAAATTGAAAAATCTAGATTTTTCTTCCAATTTCATCCATATATCACTATTGGATTTCAATTTATTTACAAAATTGCCATCAGTTCACACTATTTCTCAGTCAATTCTCAACCCATCCATGCAGTCCATTTAATTTTGGGCTTACTTACACTTTAAGTCCCTTTTATTTATTATCTAAGCTATTTAGTCACCTTCCATAGTTTTGAACTTTATTTAATTTAGTCCTTTTTACTCAATTGACCAACGAAACCTTAAAATTTCTTAACGAAACTTTAATTCTAACTTATTAACGCTCCATAAATATTTATAAAGATATTGATGGCTCGGTTTGATATTTCGAGGTCTCGATACCTCGTTTTCAATTCTAATTATCCAGTATTTATTTCTAAAATACTATTCACTATTTCAATTATTTTCCTAACTTCACGTCTAACTTATACTCATTAAATTAATAATATTTTCTACTTATTTGTCGAATTTAGTGATCTCGAATTACTGTTCTGACACCACTAAAAATTAGGCAGTTACACATTGCCATTCACAACTTTAATTGATGAATATACTTGTTTCAAATCAATACCAATAGTAAACAATATGTCTTTCAATTTCAATATATAAATCACTTACCAAATCTTCCCAAATCGAAGAACGACTTACGGATAAGAATATATCATTTTCAGAAGCCCGAAGGCTGAATAGAAGCTCATTAGAGCTAAATAGAAACCCATAAGGGTTGAACAAACTCGTAAAAGCTGAACAAAAACCCATAAGGGTTAAATTGAAGCTCAATAGAGCTGAATAGAAACTCATATGAGTTAAACAAAAGCTCGTGAGAGCTAAGCAGAAAATAAACATGAAAGTTTGCAACAAATGCTGAACCTCAGTTTACTTGGGTAATTTGCTGTCATTTTCCTCTAATGTCGTCAATTCATCGAATGCCGAATGTACTAAAATTCGCGTTCCATTTAAATCCGAATATTCAATTCAAATTTACAACTTTAACAATATTTTATTTTCAACAATAGAATAATTGCATAATACCATTCATCAATTCCATATAAAAATTAAAGTTTAACCATAAGAACTTACCCGGATTGAATTGTAATATTTGCAGAAGTTCAAGGACTATTCCGCTAATTTTCCTTTTTCACGAGTATCTACGGATTCTTGATCTAAAATATAAAATTACTCATTCATTAGCATATATTTCAGTCCCAATTCATTTCATAATTAATACCCTTCAAATTTTTAAATTTACACAATTACCCTAAAATTTTATAAGTTTTGCAATTTAATCCCTTAACTAGTTAATCTATCAAATGAACTAGTTTTTTTCAATTAATAATTTATTTAAATATTATAGGCTATTATACAGCCCTTGATAAAATAGAAATTTAATACCTAACCCTAATACTTTAACTTTACACAATTTAGTCCGAAAATCAACATTTAACAAAATCACTTTATACAATCATCATATAACATAATTAAAGCTCTAAATCCATGTTTATTCATCTAAAACATCCTATATTCATCAATGGTAACTTCCAAAATTTTCAACAAAATCAAAAACTAATGAAATAGTTAGTTGGACTTAGTCTCAAAAACATAAAAATTTCAAGAAAATGGCAACAATTAAACTTACATGAAGCAAAAAAATGAAAACCAACTTAGGGGGACTCTCCTATGGCATTTTGGGCAGATAATTGATGAAGAAATTGTTTAGAAAATTTTAAATTTTCAATTTAATATTTTAATTTCACTTTATTTACAAATTTGTCATTAAATGGCTTATTTTATTATTTTTTTCTTACTTATACCGCCTCATCTATCCCACTTGGACATATTTACTCCTTAAGTCCTTATTTGTTTAATAATTAACCCATTTAATCACTATTTCTTATAATTAATAAGTTTTTCACCTTTTTTCAATTTAGTCCTTTTTAATTAATTAACTATCAAAACCCTAAAATTTTTCAGTAAAACTTTAATACTACCACAATGACTCTCCATAAATATTTATAAAAATATTTACAGTTCATTTTATAGAAATGAGGTCTCGATACCTCATTTTCTAAAACCACTTGATTTAATAAATCATTATAAAACATAAATTTCCTATTCAAAAATCTTTCTAAAACCACATTTGACTCGTAAATACTAAATAATAAAATTTATGAGCTTAAATCTTTCTAAAACCACATTTGACTCGTAAATACTAAATAATAAAATTTATGAGCTTACTCGTCAGATTTGGTGGTCCCAAACCACTGTTTTTTACTCCACTGAAAATCGAGCTGTTACAACTCTCCTCCTATAGGAAATTTCGTCCTCGAAAGTTGTTACCTGAGAATAGATTCGGATATTGTAATCTCATTGATTCTTTGATTTCCCAAGTAGCTTCCTCTGAGCCATGTCTATGCCATAAAACTTTTACCAATGGTACTCGTTTATTCTGCAACTCTTTAACCTATCGAGCTAAAAGTCTCACCGATTCTTCCGAATATGTCATGTTTGACTATAGCTTAATCTCACTATGAGGAATCACTTGTGAAGGATCAGATCTGTACCGTCTCAACATCGATATGTGGAACACGCTATGAATTTTCTCAAGTTCAGGAGGCAAAGCTAATTTATAAGCTACAGGACCGATTCTTTCAACAATTTAATACGGTCCAATAAATCTTGGACTTAGCTTCCTTTTTCTACCGAACCGTAACACTTTCTTCCACGGAAAGACTTTTAAGAATACCCGATCACAAATAACAAATTATATATCTCTTTTTTTAAATCTGCATACGATTTTTGACGATCAAAAGCTGATGAGAGCTAAACAAAAACCCATAAGGGTTGAACAGAAGCTTGTAAGAGCTGAATAGAAACCCGTAAGGGTTAAACAAGAGCTCAAAAGAGCTAAACGAAAACTCATTTGAGTTAAACAGAAGCTCGAGAGAGCTAAACAGAAAGTAAACACAAAATTTCGCAACAAATGTTGAACCTCAATTTTCCTCCAATGCCATTATTTGCCGTTATTTTCCTCCAACGCCGCCATGCACCACATAACGAGTGTACTCAAATCCAGCGTTCCACTTAATCCGAGGATTCAATTAAGAATTATCACTTCAACAATAATTCATTTTCAACAATAAAATAATTACATAATACCATTCATCAATTCCATATAAAAATTAAAGTTTAACCATATAAACTTACCTAGGTTAATTTGTAATATTTGTAGAAGTTCAGGGACTATTCTGTTAACTTTTTTTTTCACAAGTATCTACGGGATCTTGATCTAAAACATAAAATTACTCATTCCTTAGCATATATTTCAGTTCTAATTCATTTCACAAGTAATACCCTTCAATTTTTAAATTTACACAATTACCCCAAACTTTCACAACTTTTACAATTTAGTCCTTAACTTATTAATCTTATCAAATTAACTAATTTTGTTCTCAATTAATAATTTATCTAAATATTCTAGGCTAACATACAGCCATTGATAAAATAGAAATTTAATACCAAACCCTAATTCTTTAATTCTTCACAATTGGATTCTAAAATTAAATTTTTAACAAAATCACTTTATAAAATCATCATATAACAAAATTAAAGTTCTAAATCCATGTTATTCATCTAAAAAATCTAATACTCATCAATGAAAACTTTCAAAATTTCTAATAGAATAAAAAACTATGGTAATATTAAGTTGGACTTAATTGTAAAAATCTCAAAAACATAAAAATTACAAGGAAAGAGTAAGAATTGGACTCACATGGAGAAAAAATATAAAAACCAGCTTTAAGAGCTCTTCAATGGTGTTTTTGGACAGAAAATTGAAGAAGAATTGCCTATAACTCTTTTAATTTCTAATTTGTATGTTTAATTTCACTTTGTTTACAATTTTGCCATTAATGACTTTGTTTTATTATTATTTTCTTTCTTATGCAGCATCAGCCATTTCATTTTAGCTTATTTGCTATTTAAGTCCTCTCCTATTTACCATTTAAGCCATTTAATCACTATTTCTTATAATTTCTAAGTTTTGTACCTTTTCAATTTAGTCATTTTTAATTAATTAACTACCAAAACGATAAAATTTTCTAATCAAAATTTAATACTACCTTAATGACACTCTGTAAATATTTATAAAAATATTTACGGCTTGGTTTATAGAATCGAGGTCTCGATACCTCATTTTCTAAACCACTTAACCTAATAAATCCTTATAAAACATAAATTACTATTTCAAAAATCTTTCTAAAATCACATTTGACTTGTAAATACTAAATAATAAAATTTACTAGCTCACTCATCAAATTTAGTGACCTTGAACCACTGTTCTCAACACCACTGAAAAATCGGGTTGTTACATGTGTGGTTTAGTTTCTGGTTGTATAGTGAAAGGTAAAGTGTTAGCTAAATGTGCATTTATATACATGTGTTTTAGTATACAACCAATTGATCATGAATCGGTACCTTGATATGTAAGGTATATATATAACTAACTATGCTAGTATTTGAAATACATTTTGGCATCAAATGGTATGTTTTGGTAGGTAAGTGACTTCGTTGAAATAATGTAAATTAGTTTGGTAAACATTGGGTACAAATATGCATATAAGTTAGTTATACATATGAATATATTGAATACATGAGTACACATGTTATAATCAGTCATCTAAGGTGCCTAAAGACATATTGGTTGTATGTGAAGATATTATATGTGAAAAGCTTGATTTTGGTTTGTTTTAGTGCCTAAATTTGGCTTGTTGATATGCATAATGTTGATTGTAGGCTAACACCAAATTGGGTGATAAATATGGCTTGTAAAATGGCCTATTTTCGTCCACACGGGCAGAGATATAGGCGTGTGTCTCAGCCATGTGTGACACACAGCCAGATGACATGGCCGTGCGTCTCCTATATCTTTTTAAGAATGCAAGCCAGCATACTCACACGGCCTAGCACACGGGCGTGTGGCTTGATCGTGTGACCCAAGTCAGAGAGCTCACAAGTTTAGACACGGGTTGGGACATGGCTGTGTTTTCCTATTTTGAATACCCACATGGTCTGAAATACGAGCGTGTCTCTTGACTGTGTGAACCAGACGGCCTGACCACACGGGCGTGTGTCTCTTGCACCTTTGAAAATTTAATATTTTTCAAAAAATTCTCTAAGTACTTGGTTTAGTCTTGACTTGTTTCTAATGTGTATTTTGGGCCTCGAGGGCTCACATAAGGGATATTATGCTTGGTTTCAATTGGTTTCTGATATGAATGCTATATGATGTGAAGTATTTGTTTATTTGATCTGTAAATTTCGGCAATGCTCCGTAAACCTATTTCGGCACGGATACGGGTTATGGTTGTTACATTTATTGGTATCAGAGCTATGGTTTAATCAATTCTCAGACTGAACGTAGCATATGTGAAGTTTAAAAATACATGCCATTATATAACCAGTGATAGTGTGATATCCCCCGACTTTGATGAGATTTGTTTTACTTATAGATAGAGATGCTTTCCAATTGAGCTAATTTCGATAATGCTGAAAGCGATACTCAAGTATCTAATTAAAAAGTTACTTATGATGAGTAAAGACGGAACTCATAAAGGTATGAATAAATGTTTATAATGATTATATTAATGATAAATGTTATGTTATACTTGTGTATATATATGCGAGTCAATTTTAAGGCTTTACAACCTTCAGCCCCTCACCTATACGTCTTATATAATGGAATTCACAAGATTTATATTGATTAAGTTCACAAGTGCGAAACTGAAGAGTTCAGTGGCTAAATAATTAATAATGTGGTCAGAGCTGAGAATGGGTTAGTAAGTAAAGACGGTTTTAGAAGAGATATCAAATTTTTCTAAAGATCATTCGGATTACGCAATGTCACTGTTAAAGAAGAAGTTAATCTTGACTAATCAATTTATTCAGGTATGGTATTTAAAGAATTGGTTAACCAAAAATTCTTCTGAATTAATTTCTTTCGTGATTGGGATAATGTGGGATCATTAATGACCGAAGTAGTTAGTGGAATAGTGTTGAAATTGCAAAGATATTTGAATGCAGCTGTTATAGTTGAGTATTTACAGTAATCTCCTCTAGGTATTCTATATGTTCTATTATTCTCAAAGATATATGTAACTGTTCATTTTGTAGATGTGATACTTATCATATAGAAAGGCTCGCTAATCATAATATTAGACGAAATTATTGCAAGTCTAGTTGATTCATGATTGGTATTACTCTATCTTTATTTGGTTTTCTAATCCATTATGTTTGATAGAAGACTTGATGATAAGACTCATATTATGATCAAGGTACCGATTCTATTTAAGTCCCGAGACATGTAAACTTTGAAGTTAAATTAGATTCACCCTGCTCTAGGTCTCGAGACAATAACCTCTTGTCCTGAAACAAGAGTCCTCCATCTCAAGACACAACATTGTAAGGATTTGAGTATTAACTTTAATTTTAACTTGCTTAACCTCGAAACATGATGATTTGAATCCTAAATATGTGTGTGAGTATAATTGATAATTTTAATTGGTTTGAATAATAGTTATGGTTTAAATTTTATGACTATGTAAATGAGATAACTTGAATTGCTTCGGTAACGTAATGTAACATCATACGTGCGGATCATATAATCAAGTCGAGTGTGGAGTGTTACACCTTCTTACACTGAAAACCTTTGATATGTGTTAGGATGAGCCTTGTGATAATTATGAAACCAAAATATTTGATGCCAATGTATAAATTAGGTGATGTCTAACCATTATAATTAAAACTAATTGAAAATAATTTTGATTTTTTTAGCGATATATCATCAACTAATAGTATATAAAATTATATTCTCAATACATCAAATATAAATAAATATAAATTTATATGTATACGTAAATTTCGAAAGGTGTTTATGAAAAGCATCTTTAAATTTAATATTTAATTAATTAAAACTTATAACTTACACTTCCAATGACATATACCATATGCCATATGCCATATGCCTTCACATAGGGACCAAACTATTCATGATAGAGATTGATAATAAGCATCACATTCTTCTAACAACTACTTATTTTGAAAGATTTTTATTTCTTTTTAAGTTTATTTAGAATGTATTTGGTAAATCATTAAAATGTTTGATTTTATTAAAAAAATTCATTACTTATTTTGTAAACATGTTTGATATGGTATTAAATTTTTAATTAATACAAAATTTTCGAAAAAAAATATTGAATAGAATAAATAGGTCAACAAATAATTATCATTTCATGTAAAAAATGTTAAGTTATTTTTAATTGAAATTTATTTTATCAAACAAAATAATCATATACAATACTTAAATTTTACTAATATACCAAATAATTATATAATATAAATTTAATATTATAATTTTAAAATATAATTTTTAACACTTAATTTTTTAATTTATTAAACAATATATTAATTTAATATTTTCTCCCACATATTCTTATTCTTGTTATTAATTAATTGAATGAATAAATAAATAGTGATAGTCCAAATCAAACAACCAATTTGCCTTGTGAGGGTCCATCGCATTGCTCACGCCCCGATTTGGTGTTCATAACTAGTATTTTTATACACAATCCTCTATGAGGTCATAATTAGTTAAATTCATCTAATATTGAATTAAATTAGAGTCATCATTAATTAAGTCACCAGTAAATTATAATTGTAATATTTTTATTTTTATTTATTCAAGAATTAAATATATTTTCTATAATATTAAAATATAAGTTTATTACGATTCTACGTATGTTCATTATTAAATAAATTTTAAATAAAATATTTTATTTCATTCACATTGTGAGTATGACAAAATCTAGTTCAAATTAAAATTATAAAAAAAATATTTTTACTATAGTAATTATAACATTTAGTCTTTTTCATTAAGCTATTATCCCTTTAAAGGTTGGTTTAAATTAAACACAGACGACTCGTTTCTATAAAACTTAGACAGTGTGAGTGTTAATACTTTAATATGAGACATTATGGGAAATGAATTATAGGTTCATACAGACACATACCTCGAGCTACGAGTGTCGAAGCTAAACTAAAAGCCCTCTACGATGGTCTTTAGCTTAACAAATCCCTAAATTTAGATAATATTGATATTGAAGTAAATGCTACTACTATTATTTACTTTATGAAATTCGAATCTCTTATAATTGTCACTTTTAATTGATAAGTATAGGATGTTCCTCTAATTTATGAATAACTCTTTAAAGCATATCTTTCAAGAAGGAAATAGATACGTAAATGTAGTTGCTAGATTATATAGATGTTTTAAATTTCCCGTGTTTGTTTTGTGTTTATAGTTCTCCTAATTATATTAACTTCTTGTTATTAGCTTATAAGCATGGATATACTTTGTATCCAACAATATTTTAATTTCACTTTTAATATATATTAGTTCCATTTCTAAATATATATATATATATATATATATATTATCGAATTTTAATATTTGATTTTATTTCATTCTTTTATTTTTATAATAATAACAATAGATTATCATATCATGATAAGAATAAAAGCTAAAAGAAAAGTTGTTAGTTGTTAACAACCATTGTGTCAATTTGGTAAACAATTATTAAAGGATTACATAATGAAATGATATTTAAATTATAAGGTAAATTATACAGATAATTATTTAATTTTTAAAATTTTTTTTCTTTTTCTTTTTTATAATTTAAATACTCATATTATATAGTTTGATTATTTTAGTAATTTCTGTTAAAATTATAAACGAAAATCAAATATAAAATTATTTGTAAAATTTTGATTTTCTACGTCATTTAAATAAAATAAAAAAATTATGTTGAACCAACGTGGTTTCTCCTCCTCCCTTGCTGTCATCCCAATCGCCCAGGCTACGAGATAAGCCCTAGTGAGATTAAAAACATCACGGTTAAATTAGTTATTGTAATAGTAAAATTGACTACCATAACGGTGAAACTAAAATTAATAGTGAGATATGTATTTAGATTTAAAAATTGCGATGAGGTGAAATTAAAAAAAATACACACTTTATAATGCATTTATAATACAATTAATAATTAAATTTATATTTGTATTAAATAATATAATATAACATAAATTAAAATTATATTTTTATAGAATGATAATTAAAAATATTAAAATATATATATAATAAAATTTAAATATTTTTAAATTATATTCATAATAAATAAGAAAATATATTTAAATTATTTTATATTAAATAGTAATTATAGGTTTTGACCATATCTGCTCTTTTTGATACAATGTACAAAACTACTCATAAGCCCTCCCAACTCATAAATAGGAAGATAATGTGCTTCAATGCACCCTAAACCACGTGTCTTCTTGCATTGGCAACAATGTCCATGCCAAACTAGTTAAGACTCAATCGGTTATTAAATATTCATTAAACTTATAAATTTATGAAAATAAATTTATATTCATTATATTGTTATATAAAAATTATATAATAATATCTAACAAAACTTTTACTTTCTATAAAACTCAAAAAAAAGAAAACAAAGAACAAGGGTAATAAAAAAAATTGACCTCAGCTTTTTCTCAACTGACAAGTTTGGCTCTAGTAAAAATTGAGAAGAATACGTGCTCAGTTGCACCGCACCTCAAATTTTCCAAACAAGAAACCAGCTTAATGAAAAAGAATATTCATCCAATATTCCATCTCATTACGGGTAAAATCCAATCCGAAGGGAGCAAACCAATCGTCGGTGGGTAAACTAGCTTTTGCGCTCTTCGGGCCAACATTTACAGCCTTCTCTGTTGGGATACGAGCATCCCATCTTTACTAGTAAACGCCTCTACAATCACTGTAGCATCCTCTTCCAATCCTTCTCCATCGGCAACAAACAAAATTGCGCTATGGAGACGAACAATACATCGTCGGTAACATGCTGGAGAATGGAGAACAACATTGAAGAGTTACCTAGCGGTAATCTCACAATGGGTAAAATCACATCCGGGTTCGAGTATTCATGTGGGATCATACTAAGTCAAAATAGACGAGTAACCTGTTAGGGAAGTAACTCAGTGGTGGAAATCATAGAAAGACAATTCGGGAACATGGCAACGGTGAACATTGAAGCTGGGGAAACCATGTTTCTGGGGTTAACTCAGATGGTGAGTTAGTTTGCAGAGGAGATAACTCAGCTGGTCAACTTGATGTTCCTTTAAAAAGGGTTGAACTTTGCTTCAAGGTTAGCTCTTAGTGATGGATTTAGCTGTGGGATTAGGAGATCGAATGGGACAATTGTTTGTTGGGGTTCCATAAATGAAAGTGTCATTGAAGGGTTTCAATTTGAATCCATTGAAGGGATTATACTGTTTAAAAAATGATAATTTTTTATTTTACTTAAATCACATGAAAAATCAAAATTTTAGAAATAATTCCATTCAAATTTTTGTTTACAATTTTAACAGGAGTGACCAAAATGATCTAACTATGTAACATGAATGTCTAAATTATAAATTTTCTTTTTAAGTGCTTAAAATGAAAATTTTTTAAAGTTGAGTGACCATTTATTAAGTTTACCCTGGGTTATATTATTTTTTCAAGTTGATATTTAATATTTTTTTCTCTATTAAACTATACTCTATCACCTCAAGTAGTATTTAAACTATATTTTATTACCTAAATTACCTCAACTATTAAAAAATTCTCTTAATTAAGGTGACACGTGACACTTTTAAATTAAAATTAATTTTTAAAAATAAAATAAAATAAAATTATAAAAATTCAAATTTAAATAAAAACTTTCAATTTGTTTCTCACCCTAGGATTCTCTCTTTTCTTTTAATACACTTTTGTTAACTATTAGATAGTTTTTGTTTGCAATCCTTTTTCCATCTTTTTCTTCTCAGCTTCTTCTTAATATTTGGATTTTATGTTTTATCTGAACTTTTTTTATTATAAAAGTTTACTTAGTATTAACTATTTTATTTAAAGTATATAGAAAACAACGAAGAACATTATTTTTAAAAAAATAATACTTTGAACTAGAGTGAGAAATGAATTGAAATCGAAATTTAAAAATAGAAAGAAGCTCTTTGGAATCTAATTTTTGTCGTCGAAAATTAAGTTTAGACAAATTTTTTGATGATTTCTCGTAGTTTTTGTCACTACAGTTCTTGAATAAAAGAGCAAAAAAGATTAATATGTTTGTAAGCTCTTGAATAAATTTTTTTTAATTAAAAAAAATTTCAAATCAAATTAAGATGATAAATAAAACTCATTAAATTAAATATTTTTTATTTAATTCTAACTCAATTAGGTGAAAAGCTAACGTCTACAACAACCCATGGTGGAGCCTATAACTCCTATCACTCCATTATGGATAAAGGCCTTTCTTCCCGTTGTATGTTCACCCCCAGCCCAGCCCATCCCATTCCATCATCAAAAAATCATCTGCCGTTTTTTTTTTTGGTTAAATAAAAAAGAAAAAATTGAAAAACCCATAACATAAACCCTTCTAGTGTGAGTAGTAAGTGATTGTGAAGCATTAATGCATTATCTTGAAATGGGTTTCTCAGTTTCAGTCTCTCATGGCCATGGCCTCTCTTCACAACTGTCATCTTCATCATTGCATGCCCAACAATTGTCTTCTTCATCATCAAAGTCAACTCTATTCGTGGGGTTCCCATTCACTTCCTATGCTTCTACTCTCCACGGTTTGCCTCTCCTCTCCTCAATCTCTATTACTCAATTCATTTACCTCTGCAAACTCTAGTCTTTCTTCACTACCTTACAAGTTTTAATCTTTCAGGGAAACAGTGCCGTTCTCAACCACACCTTGTTGTTTATTCCAAGAGGGTATCCGGTTTAGAGGAGGCCTTGAGAATAAGGAGGTTTGCTATTCCTCTTCTCACGCGTTAAAAAAAAGTTGTCGCTTTTCTATACAAGTTTCTTTCGTGGGGTAGCTTTTAATACTATCTACAGTTTTCATTTGGTATTTCTGGATTGAAGTAATTACTTTTATGTGGAATTGTTGGACGGTATGAAAGTTATTCCTTTGCTCTAACTTACTGTAATTGTCCAAAGGTTTTGTTTAATCATCCATGTATTAGAATACTATGTTTTCATTCAAGTTGAAATTACGCTGTTCGATGGCTTCATTCTCCTTTGATGCTTTGTTAACCATGGAGACTGGCCAGTATGACTTTCGGGGGGAAATTGCTGACATAGGGTTATTTAAGGACTTGTTCAAGTAAAGCAACTAGCACATCATACTGCACTTCATTTTTCATTAACATAATGCATAAAATTTTAGGGACTTCGGATGTCCATCCTATAGTCACCATTGTGTATTAAAGTTTATTGTTTCAGTGTACTAATGTTAGAGCCAGAAATTTGCCCGCCTGCTTCATTCTCTAACTGAGAATAAGGTCTAAGTGCATTATTTTCCACAATAAGGTAATAATTCAAACTGTTTCCTTGTTGTGGGAAACTGAAATTGCTTGATACTGGCATGATTTAGTATATAATTGAAGGGTTCATTTTACTTGGTCGTTTGACTATGAGATTATTCAATCTTATGCAGAGAGCGTGAACTTCAGGGTACGACAAAGTTTAGAAGAAGGCCACCTTTAAGACGTGGGAAGGTGTCACCACATCTTCCCGTGCCTGATCACATACCAAAGCCTCCTTATTTAAGTTCAAATATATTGCCTGAAATTTCTAGCGAGCATCAGATTCATGATGCTGAAGGCATTGCTCAAATGAGAGCTGCCTGCGAGCTTGCCGCTCGGGTCTTAGACTATGCAGGGACATTAGTTAGGGTGAGATATTACTGTTTTTTCTTTGGTCCAGTTTCCTCCCCACTCCCATTTTTTTAACAGCAGAAGAATCATCCTCTTCTCAAAATTTGCTGTTTATCTGAAGTTTTTAACATTCTTGATTGTTTTAGATATCAGAATTTGCTTGCTAATGAATATGCTAACTTATCACCATGATTCATCTCTTTTAAGCACTTAATATTCTTTAAAATCATTTAACTGCTGACTCTATTCAAGTAGATGCACTCATCAACTTTTTTTTTTGAAAAATCTTATCAGCCATCAGTGACAACAGATCAAATTGACAAAGCTGTGCATGAGATGATAATAGAAGCGGGTGCTTATCCTTCTCCTCTTGGCTATGGTGGGTTTCCTAAGAGTGTATGCACTTCGGTTAATGAGTGCATGTGCCACGGAATACCTGATTCTCGCCAGCTACAGGTTTGGTGCATGGGCCTCATGTTAGTAAAATGTTGCTAAATATTTCATCACTAATGCTTGTCCTTTAACTCTTTGCTGCAGGATGGAGACATAATTAACATAGACGTCACAGTGTACCTAAATGTATGTCCTCCATTAAAACGTGTGGTTGAAGCTCTTAGGAATCAATCTCATTGTTTGTTTATTTACTTATATTAGCGTACATATGGTCATGAACTTCTTGCCTTCTAGTCAAGTTTCAATATCTTAAGATTAGAAAATTGTGTGCCATATCCTTTGGTTCATAGGGTTATCATGGAGACACATCGAAGACATTTCTCTGTGGAGATGTTAGTGGCCCACTACAGCGCCTTGTAACAGTAAGTTTTACTATGATTTGTTTGAACATAGAGAATTCTGGTTGTTTTTAACTTTACTATTATTTAAATAGTTTGTAGTATCTATTTGTACCTGTGTGTAAAATATGATTAATTTTAAAGTACAGCTTTTTAACAATATTATTGATGTACTTGACTTATTGGATTCATTCTTGCCTTTTTTTAAGGTAACTGAAGAATGCATGGAGAAAGGTATAGCTGTTTGCAAGGATGGTGCTAGTTTCAAAAAAATAGGAAAAAGAATAAGGTTTTCTCTCTCTACCTTCCCTCTTTATTGTTCTGGGTTTGAAAGGAATAAAGATTTCTTTCTGCACCCAAAATTATATGATAATCTTATCTACAGAATGGCTGAAGCATAGATGCTGGTTCAAGTATGATAACTGATCAAGAGTCATTTGTTAGTGTTAGAATTTATTCAATTACATGAAAAATTTAAACTCTTATAGCTTAATAAATTTTAAAAGTAAATTAATTGAAGCAAAAGCTTTCAAATGATTAGCACTTTACGGTGTTGATAATTCTTTGTCTAGGCTCTTTATCCCCAGCTTCATAATTATTCAGTGTAAAGAACAAGCTTGCTGAGATATAGCTTAGGCTTGCTTCTTGCCTTATGGTTTGGGTAAAGTGACATAATGGTTTACATGTCATAGCTTCAATTCTCTGATTGTATGTGACATATTGAACGGTTTCCTTCCCTGAACCCCTTGTTCATTTTTACTGTATATTCTTAATATCATCACAGTGAGCATGCAGAAAAATATGGTTATGGAGTGGTGGAGCGTTTTGTTGGGCATGGTGTTGGGACTGTTTTTCACTCTGAGCCAATTATATTGCATCACCGTAAGTATTCATCAGATAATAGATCCAAATCTCTCTCTCCCTCCCTCGCTTGGGTGGCAGGATGTGGCAATTTGTATAATATCTGATCTTTTTTCCCTGCAAAACGAACCTTTTCTAAATGTAATTATTAATTATTTAACAGGCAATGAAAGTCCTGGCGTCATGGTTGAAGGTCAAACATTTACCATTGGTGAGCATGCTTCTAACTTTATTTACATGCGTTTTACATAGTCGAGGGCTCTAATTCAAAGTATGCATAGGAGATATTTTGATCAGTCGGTCAAGAAATGCTTTGGTTGGTTTGTTTTGGTTATTTATACAAGAATGGAAGAGCAGAGGATGAAACAAGCATCTCTGTTTAGTTTATATGGCATATAACTTGAGAACAATTATTAGTTAGCAACTATACATTACCATACCCCAAAGTACTTGTCTTTGAATATGGCACCCTAAAGCACATGTTAAGATTTTAAAGCTATTGATGATAGGGTGAGTGAGCAACCAAGTTATCAGGTGAAGTCTAAAGTTCATTATTTTACTCTTTAGCATTTAGATAATGGTTTTTTCTTTGGCATTCTTCACGTCTGTTTTATGTCATGTTCGGGGTTTGTGGCTGCTTCTCCCAACAATGTCGTCTCCTAGGTTTTATATAAGAAATTCCTGAATGTATGTTGATGCATTTTGAACTGCAGAACCAATTCTTACAGTGGGAGGCATCGAGTGTAACACATGGCCCGACAACTGGACAACCGTGACTTCTGATGGCAGCCCTGCTGCTCAGTTTGAACATACCATCTTAATCACTAGAACTGGTGCGGAAATTTTGACAAAATGTTGAGACTCCATTGTATTTGGCATATGCTTTTCAGTATCATGCATATATAGCAAAAGGTGAAGATTGACTCCCTGTAAAGTGACATAATGTAAGCTCGGTGAAAGCAATTCAGACGCCAAAGTAGTTGTCTATTAAAACAACTATCGTTTGCCTCAGCATTAACCATCACCCATAGTTCAACTACTTGAGCATGTTAAACGGGTGTTATTACTATTAGAAATTGCTCCTTTTTTTTATTTTTTATTTTTTCACATTACATGAATATTTTTGTCAATGTTTTGAGACACCACTTGGGGAAAAGAAATTTAGAAAAATAAATAAATCAGAGATTGGGTAATCCCTTTTCCCCATGTGGGCTGCTTCCCGGGGGGGTGGGGGGAGAAAATGGAATGGCCTACATTTTTTTTAACAAGTTCTCTGCACTTGTATATAAAAACCACGTGAATGACATTAAATTTATTCCATTTAGTTTCCTGCAGCTGCTCTTTAACGACCAACATTTATTTGACGTAAATAATCTGATCGCTTCCATTATTTGTATTTTTAACTTCAAATAACTATTCTTTTTCTTACGTAGGGATTACATACTTGATAAAAAGATAGTACATAGGTTAAAATATATTACTGATGTCTAAACTATATATTTTAGTATCATTCTAATATAATTTATTTCATATGATAGGGTGAGATATTTAGGCAAAAAGATTTTGTAAGTTTTATTTATTGGATTTGCTAAAGATAATAACAGATTAGAGTATAACTAAATACATAGAAAAAAAGGGAGGAAAAAACAAAGAACAATCTTGGATCCTTCATGACTTCATTTGTAATTTTATAGTTTGTTTGTATTAGTGTTAGGTTAATGAAGAATAAGGTAGCATAAGCATCATCTTCCTAGTCTTAGGTTTGGATCAGTTTCAATGGCATCCACCACCTCCCTCAAACCCGTCCCTTCCATCAACTTGCCTTCCCAATCTCACAGAGCTTTAGCTTCCAATTTCTCTTATTCAAAGCCTTTTCCCTTCCATGGCCTCAACCTCTCATCGGTCACTGAAACTAGTTCCTTCACCTCATCAAAATCCTCCGACCCCTTCACTACCACTGCTTTCTTCTTCAACAAGTTCAAGCAGGAGGCCGCTCCACATACTCCCAAGCCCAGTAAGCACACTTCCTGATTGTTCTTTTTCTTATTCAATTTCAAATTTTTATTTGATTGACTTTAACGTTTGGGGTTTCAGCAAAAGTTCAAGAGCTACACGTTTATGAAATGAACGAGAGAGACAGAAGCAGCCCTGCAGTTTTGAAACTAAGCCAAAAACCCGTAAACTCTCTGGGTGATCTGGTTCCTTTCACCAACAAGCTCTACTCCGGAAACTTGCAGAAAAGGGTGGGCATCACGGCTGGACTCTGTGTGCTGATCCAACACGTCCCGGAGAGAAAAGGCGATCGCTATGAAGCCATATACAGCTTCTACTTTGGTGATTACGGCCATTTGTCTGTCCAGGGACCCTATTTAACGTATGAGGATACCTACTTGGCGGTAACGGGAGGATCTGGGATTTTCGAAGGAGCCTACGGACAGGTGAAGTTACATCAGATAGTGTTTCCCATGAAGCTGTATTATACATTCTACTTGAAAGGGATAGGTGATTTGCCAGCTGAGCTTCTAGGGAAGCCAGTGCCACCATCGCCTGCGGTGGAGCCCAGCGCGGCTGCTAAAGCTGCGGAGCCCCATGGTAGTATTCCAAATTTTACCAACTGATACATACAGTTCACAATGTTTGAGTTATTGAGCGACCTACTCCTATTATATGCAGTTAGAATTAGATAAATAAATCTTTCTTCTCCAATGTAATGTTCATTTTGATGAGCTAGCATTAGCGTTGTTGAAGTGTGTGGTTAGATCTAAAGTTGTGTTAATAAAATGTCAATGTCAGATAAGATAACTAAACAGGGACATCTGGTTGGTTTGATTTTTGGGTTCATACAACACCCACATCTGTTTCAGTTAATGTGTACAACAGCCTGTATTTTAGAATGAGTTGGAATGTCACCCTTGTGTTATTATTTTGGCTACCAACACCGATGAGGGAATCTATACAATAACATTTACACCTTTGCCCTGCCCACCTACTTTGATTGCTTTAATTAAATCTTAGTTATGGCATTATTGTGGACAAAGAAATGAAGAATGTCGTGATTGTTCCACTGAAACCACAAAGCAGGCAACAATATGTAAATCAAAACAAGGAACAAGATTGCCCGTGATAGAAATATCTCAGCTTGTGTGTAACAACAAGATGAAACATTCATTTTTAGTGGCTTTGGAGAGTTTATGAAGATAGAAAAAAATGGGGTTTCAATGGTATTTTAAATAGGAAAAATGTCAAATTCAATGAATGATTATATTAATTTAAAGTCTAGAGAGAATGGAAAAATATGAAATACATTCAATGTTATCATCTCATTTTTAATGTATTTTATAAAATTATGATTAAATTGATATAATATATAAAAATTGAGTGTTAAATTTGTTATTTTATCAATTTTTAACTGTCACGTCACTCACTCATTAGAGATTGAATGGTACCCAAAGGAAATGGATAAAAAAATACAATTTCAATTAGTTAGGTGATCAAATTTTTTTAAAAAAAAAATGATAGTTGAGTGACCAAAAACAAAAGGATAATAACTAGATGATTAAATTAAAAAATTTTCATACTTGGATGATAAAAAAAAAAAAGAAAAATAGTAGAGATTAATCAATAAAACTTGAAAAGAAAAGAAAAGAAAAGTAAAGAAAGTTGTTACCAAATTAGAGAGAATCACTTCAAAGTATTAAAAAAATTGATCACTTTCTTAAAGAAATTCTAGAGAATTTGTGTGAGAGAATAATATAAATTTGAGAGAAAATTGATAAGTGTTAAAAGAATTTAAAAGAATGAAAGATTTATTTATTTGTTTTATAAAATATTTTTGATTGGTGATTTTAAAATTTTTTAGAAATTCAAATTTCTAATGGATATTTTTCAATTTTTTTTAGAGTAAATGATGTTGGATTAATATATATATATATATATATATATATATATAAAACTATTTTTTTTCCTTTGCTTTTTGGGTCAATTGACCCATGATAATTCAAGTGGCTCCGCCACTTATACCGGTAATATTAAAGACAAGGGAGAAAAAAAAATATTTTTTATTTGAGTCAATTACTTCATTAATATTGAAAATTTTATTAATTTATAAAATTTATGTTTATACGTGATTATATTAATGATTTCTAAATTAAAAATTAAAAATTAAATTTTACAAAAAAAATTATATTAACTTCTTAAAAATGTTTCAATTAAAGAATGTAAATATCATTTACATTAACTTATTATTTTTACTTCACAATATCATGTCTAAAAAGATGATTTTAATTTTTAGAATACTTTGATCACAATTTTTTTAAATACTATTAAGTGAATCTTAAATTGATTGGTATCAACATTATAAATAATTTTATACATTAAGATATACTATAGTTTTCAAATATATAGTTGGGGTGAGCGGTGTTAAAGGCCAAGAGTGGGCACACTCCAACCTCCCCAAATAAACAACACCCAAATCCTCCCCAATAAGTAGAAAGCAAAAGGATGAAGTCGGGCTTTTTAAGTAGAAAGAAAATGAGCTTCCTACTTTCATTTCATTGCGGCCCATCTACCACCATTTTGGTGATTTCGTATACAATCCAAACCTAATTTATTACCATTCATTGAATTAAATCTAAAACTCAGCAACGAAGGTAAAATGTTTTCCAGAAAATAATTTCTGGAAAATGATTTCCTGAAAATTGATTTCTAAAAAATGATTTATTTTTCTGGTGTTTAGATGAATTTGTGTAAAATATTTTCTGTTGTTTGGCAGATTTCCTGAAAATATTTTCCTGAAAAGCTGTTTTAATAAAAATTTATATATTTAAGAATTTATTATCTTTTTTTTGTTTGATTGAGTTTATTTTATTTATATATATATATATATATTAATAAATTTATATTTTAATAAATTGTTTTTACATGTATTGCAATGATTTATTTATAAATAAATAAATCATTTTAAAAATATAATAATACTCAATTATTAAACTAGAATATTAACCGTCATAAATTGAAAACAACCAAAGTCAAATAATTATGTTATAAATTATTAGAGTACGTGATTAATACATATGCCATGCTACTCTGGTAGGACCTCCGGAACAAATCGTAAACCACTAACAGAAGCAACAGTTCAAATCCTTTAACAAAGTGGCTTCGTGAATACAATCTGTAGTTCTCGGTAAAGCTGGCATGAAACACCACAACCTTACGTCCTGTAGGTATATACTTAGCTCCGCCATACATAATTGTCCGACCAAAATGATTGGTTTTTGTCCCAAGGGAAAAAGTGAAGAAAACAGCAGCCAACTGCAGTTGCATAAGAACATAATCTTTTAAGGGCCGTAAGAAATCCCTTCTCAAGTCCAATCTCCATTACCATCGGTAAGCCAGTTAAAAGACCAAGCTGAATAAACGATTGAGAAGCAAGAGCAGTTTCCAATGATTCAATGTTTTTCATTCTAGCTTCAATGAGGAGTGTCTTTTCTAGTCCACTAAGAACAAGGTATAGTTGTCCGTAGAGGAACACATAAATTCCGAGTACAGAAATCTAGTTTTTTACAGATTATAAGACGGGAAAGGCAAAAATCAGAAAAGCATCATACAGAGATAAATAGGAATCGGATCAGGTAACCTTGTTTAGTGTGAGAGAATTACCAAGCTGCTGAAGTAAAATCCAATGGTTGTGAAGTAGCAAGATAGCATCTTAAAAAAGTCAAATCGACGACCAAGACAGTGTATGTCACGGCTTAAAGTTTGTTCACTATTCCCATTAGCAACTTTGGCCTCAAACTTTGAGATTTGATTAAGGCCTACATCACGACCTTTGCCAACTTACAGGTATTCGTGGTATGTAATACATCCCCGTCGCAGGGTCGAGTTGAATCCTACACAAGGTATCAAATATATTTCACTGCCAGGAAACCACAAGTCTAGAACTAAAGGGTTGGTATACAATATCGGAATTCACAAAACTTACCGGGAAAAACATCCTCACTCAAGTTTATTGTTTTTGATGCTTTGCTTATTCCACCTCTTGTGATGTGAAACAGCGTATCAAATACATCTGGATGCCCATAGTGGAACCGAACCCTGTATATTAATCGAAAGTGAAGAATAAAGCAATAAACACATTGGTTGATATCAAGTAATTATAGAATATAACAATCTATGCCTTAGGCTAACAAGTAATGAACAGACACTGACAAAATGGCATCACAAAGACACCCAATTTGGTAACTTTACCAAGAACATGAAACTAACTCCTACTTCCACCAGGGGTGGCTAGGTGTTAAGGGTAGATAAGGGTTGACTCCTGTTTGTATATTTGATAAAAACAAATATTATAGATATTGCAAAACCAAGATAAGATTGCTCGAAATAATAATTCTGTCGAAGTTAATTTGTCAAGTACCGGAATGTAGATGATAGCAGATACAAGAAAGACACATGCAGTTGATTATAAGTAGCATGAAATACAGCATCAATTACCTGAGAGGATTGGAAAGAAGTCTTTGACCAATGGTGACAAAGCTGGTTTCCTGATACGACATAAACCATGCTAAAGAAGAAACACTGCAGTTTGAAAGAATGTAATTCAGTCATTAAGGACACAAAAAACTTCCGGTTTTCACATAAATGAATAATGGATTCCTTCACAAAAAATGAAACATGGCGATATAAAAACTAAAGCCACTTTTTCTTGAAATAATATCTTATATCTATAGTCTAGTTCCTCTGTGGTTCCTTATGTCTGCTTGGCTGCCATTGATTCATTCATTTCAATGAATTAAACCTTCTATCAAAACAGTCCTCTTAAAACCTGAATCGTATTCCATTTAAATTTTTCATAGCATGCATTCTATTTTTACTTTAACCACACCTTGATAATCAAAAGCAAAAGAACTTCAAAATGCATGTCTCCTGCAATTCTTTAAAGTCCATACCCCATTGACTCAAAAATTAGATCATCCCAATATCAATGAATGATAAAGACACTTCTTGACTTCACCATTTATGACCATGATGGAAAACAGAGGTATCCTTCTACAAAGTAACCAAATTCAAAAAAATTAACAAGCATTAAAACAGTAAGAAATCATCAGCAGGATTCGTTGATCCTCAAAACGTGATTAGAGATACCAACTTATGTCTCCAACAGGTTTAAGAGGATATCATTTGTCTCCCTAAATTAATGGTTTTTAGGCTTTGCTTAATAGAATAAAAAATAAATTAATAATTTTTAGACTTTGCTTATTAGAGTGAATAATAAATTAAAAGGGACTAAAATATTGATTATATGTAATTAAAAGGGTTTCAAGAAGAATGACTATAAACGCCATGGGAGGAGGAGCTAAGTATAAAGGGACTCAAATGAGGGAGAAACAGTTAAGTGAGATGATTGAGAAAAAAGTGACAGAAGCCAAGCCATGAAACAGGCAGCACCAGTCAACCAAAGCTCAAACACCAAGTAAGAACAGACAGCACCAGGACATGGAAATACCAAAAATAGCACAGAGAAAATAAAACAGAACAAATATCAAATATCAACGTCAAGCCATGAAAATACTTCCCTTCAAATGCCAAACTTACCTAATACATCTGCTATCTCATTTCCCTGAAAACATTTGACCAGTTGACTGATCCAGTTAATACAACAAAATTCCATCCTCTTAAATACAATAAGCATCCCTCAAAATTCCAACAAATTCTCATCTATTACCCTTAGCAAGACCACTAGTGAAAATAAATTAAACAAAAATAAAAAACACAGTGCTTTATATAGACAGCTCTTAAGACAAACAAATGAACCTTTACTCTCTCATTCTAACTTAGAATGTGCTACCCCACAAGTCTCGATGCATACAACCAAATAAACTAAAACAAAACAAAAAACCTTACTTAGATTTTTAATGGAAACTAACAAAAATCCCATAAACATAGCAAAAATACCCCTAAAAAACCTTACTTGTTTTGAAGAATGAGGGATTTTAGGTGCAGAAGCAGCAACGGAAGAGCAATGCCTAGAGGGTGCTGTGGAAGTGGAACCCTTTGGCGCACGAGATCTTTAAACAAATTCCCAGCTGTCCTTAGAAAAAAAAACGCAGATTGCAGAGATGGGGTAAGTGGGTAAAAGTGAAAAGAAATAATAAATTTGATTCTTTGTATTGAAATGTTCGACAGAGTGAGAGCTTAAGAGGGAGAATAGAAGGAGAAAAGTTACCTGGATGAGAAGAAGAAGGAAGATGAACGGCGCACTGAGTTTGGAAAATGTCTTACAGGAAAAAAATCTGTAAGACATTTTACATAAAAAGCAAGCAATTTTAGCCGTGTTTCTGAAAATGTTTTCCCTAGGGAAAATGTTTTCAGGTTACCAAACAACGTAAAACCAGGAAAACATTTTCCGGAAAATGTTTTACTGGTTGCCAAACGGAGCCTAACATATGAAATAATTACTACAGCCAATTGAGAAATGTTTTTACTGAAACTTTAGGATCTCAGCCCCAGTAATGAAAGAAGAAGAAAGGGGTGAAAACAGAATAAAAAAGTTATGACAAGTCCCATTGGTTGGTGTGGTTTTGTCTTCCAGCTGGGGATCTCCCTTGGAATCACCATATATGACATTCGCTATGGAACTCCAATCACCTGCCCTTTTCCACTGACATTTTGACTGCTGATATTAAAATAAAATCAGGATTTGGGAAATTATAATGGAATGTTATTTGTTTCATTATTAAGTAAAAGAAACCAAAACTCTTTCCTGGAATTTTAGTAATTAGAGTGATCACGTCTTTGCATTTGATTGGTCTAAAGTGTTACATCATATTTTCTTTAATGGAAAATGTAGAATTTTACTATACTACAGGAGTCAAAACATGTATTAAAAAATAAAATTTTATAATCACTAGAGGCTCGGATCATCAAATATAATTACACAAATCTTTAAAATAAAATTATTTTATTAAAAATCATCATATTGTATGTTAATATTTAGTTTGTCATTTGTAATAATAATTAAACTTTAAAAACACTCTTGAAAAAAATAAACAATGAGTCACGAAATTGTAAAATATAATTTATATAAAAAATCACATTGTCCTTGAAAGAAGTACAAAATTGTAAAACTATAGAAAGAGAGGAAGTACAATTGTGAAAAAAAAATGGTTATATCCAATAATAGCAAAATTTAGTTAATGAGGTTGGTATCAAATTATCGTCAAAGTTCTGCTTCTTTGGGGTAAAGAAAATGGAACTCTTTATCTTATGTTGAAGGCGCAAAAAGTCAACAAAGGGTGAGGAAAGTTTATCCACACGTGGAGAGCTCTCTCCTATCCATAGTCTCCGATCACAATCCGCTAGTTGGCATCACTGGGGATAGTGAGATATGCCTAATTCGATACCACCGTAGAATTTAGGTTATTTTTCTTAGCAAATTTAAAATTATATATCAAAATTTACACTGGATCAGTTTCTTTTCCCAGCTTTTTTCAAGTTTCACCGGTTTTGTGAGCTTGTTGTATAAAATAGTTCTATTACGATTCGAAATAGGAGTTTATCTATAATCTATATATCATATAAATTTGGGAAAACTTTTAAACTAAAGATAATATTTTTTAACATATTTATTAAATTTACATTTAAAAATAAAATTTTGAAATATAAAAATTGTGGTAACTATACTTTTAAAAATAATTATAATTTAATTTGTAATTATTAGTTAAAAATGTTGTACTAATTTTATTGATGTAAAATAGAGTTATTGTTGAACAAAATTCTAAGCATTTTAACTATAACTAAATTAATATTAGAGTTAATTATGTTAATTGACTATTATTTTGAATAATGTTACTTTGCATTAATTACATAAAGTAAAACTATATTACATGTGGAATATGTTAAAAAATATTTTAATTATGATTTTAAAATTTTCTACTATGATATTTAAATTGATAAGTTAATCTATTTTAATTATATTTTTATTAAAATAAGTAATATTATTTTACGATTAATTACTATAATTAAAAATATAGTATTTAAATATTTAATTAAATATTAAGACGCTTAAAATCACATGCAATGCATGTAACATTAGAAGTGAGTAAATTATTAAAGTAAGAGGTTTCAATTTTTTTTAAAAGATTGGTTTATTTATCTTTTCATGTGAATGGAGAATATTTTCTGATCAACTATTTACTTTTTTAGAGAGCACTCGTGGTAAAAGAATTAGTCACTACTATTGCACTAAATAACTTGATTTTGACTTGCTAAGAATTGGCCCATATAAACAACGAATAAGTAAAGTAGAGAAGATCAAACACATAAATTTTTATGTGGAAAACTCCTCCGATGATGATAAAAACCACGGGCAAAGGAGGCTTCAACTTTTTACTAAATTAGTAAACAAACAAAAGTACAATATGGAGAAATAAACCTAAAAGTACTAAACGTACAAACTCAAACCCTGAAAATAAAGTCTTAACTCGAGAACAAAATTATCTCCAGTCTCAATAGTTACCACGAAACTCTCACAAAATTCATATGTGACTACATCTTGTCGTCCTTAAGAAAAGTTGTAATAGTTTGATTTTCAGTGGTGTCGGAAATAAGGGTTCAAGGCCACCAAATCTGACAAGTAAGTTCGTAAATATTATTATTTAATATTTACAAGTCAAATGTGATTTTTAAAAAGGTTTTTGATTTGATAATTTATGTTATATAAGTGATTTATTAAGTTCAAGTGGTTTTAGAAAATAAGGTATTGGGACCTTATTTTTATAAATAAGCCGTAAATATTTTTAAAAATATTTACAGAGTGTCATTAAGGTGATATTCAAGTTTTATTAAGAAATTTAACGTTTCGATGGTCAATTGATTAAAAAAGACCAAATTGAAAAAAAAGTTCATTCCCGAGACTCTGTTCTAGTAAATCAGACTCGTAAATATTTTTAATAAATGACTACAAAGCTAGTTGTGTAGTTAATTAGGTTTTGACTAGGTGAATTTGACTTAATTAGGAGTGATTATGAAAAAGGACTAAATTGCAATAGGGATGAAAGTTTAATTATTGATTAAAGAAAGTCAAAAGGACCAAAAAGGCAATTATGCCTATTCCAAAGATTGAGGCGGTTTAATTAGGAAAAAAATCTTAGATTTTTATGTTTAAATTATATATTTTATTATGTTACTTAATTATAAAGTATAATATTTATATTATTATATTATTATTATTATTATAAACTAAATGAAATAATAAATGAAAGAAAAAGAAATTAAGAATCTAAAGTCATCGAAACAGAGAAGAAATAGGGGAAAAAGAAAGAAAGAAAAAGAAAAAGGGGAAATAGGGTTTTAAGGTTTAAAGTTTGATTGTAAGTTAATTTAGTCCATTTTTTTGTAATTTTTGAGTTTTTTAAACCTAGAACAAAATATTTCATGGTTTATGTTGAAATTTTGGAAGTTATTAGATTTTTAGACATTGATTATGTTGAATAAATGAAAGAATTAGGGGTTGAATTGATAGAATTTCAAGTTAGAATTGGGTAAAGGATTAAATTGTAGAATAAGTTATAAGTTTTATGTAATAGGGACTATATTGAAAGAATTTCGAAATTAGGGTTTATTGGTGAAAATTAGAGACTTAAGTTAAGATATAAGTAGAAAAATTAGACACTTAAGTTAAGATATAAGTAGAATTTAAGGCTCCGTTTGTTTGCCAGTAAAATGTTTTTCGGAAAATGATTTCTGGAAAATGATTTACTTTTCTGGTGTTTGGATCAATCTGTGTAAAATATTTTCTGTTGTTTGACAGATTTCCTGAAAATATTTTCCAAAAAAGCTGTTTTTACATATATTAATAAATTTATATTTCCTCAACAAATGTAATTCGGGCTACTTATGTATATGGCATATTGCTTATTTAAGTAAAAAAGTTAATCTTTACTTCTTCCAGGCTACTTATGTATATGGCATATTGCTTATTCAAGTAATAAAGTTAATCTTTACTTCTTCCAGGTTACTTGCTTTTGTTTTCTTCTTTCAACACAAATTGTAGTTCTTTTGATCTTGTTTGTGATTCAAAAACCCAACAAATGGTAATTCACCTGTGCTCATCCTCTGTCCAAGCACTCCCCTTACGACGTTCCTGGTTTGACCTTAAATTCTTACCCCCATGATCTGACTCACTATAAAATATACCTCTATCTAACACATCATCCCTACCAGGTTTTTGCCTACTAAAACTAATAGAGTGATGTGGAGACTAGATAAGGAAACTAATGAATCAATTCGAGCACTGATCCGAGCAAACAATGAAACAAGAGAAGAATATTCAAGTTTCCTTATTCTTTTCTAAGAATGATGAAACTATAAGATATTGAACTCACTACTTGTGGCAATTAGCTGAACCAAATTTTAACTACTAAACTGATGCACATGGACATGAGAAATACATTAATTTATTAGTATATATTATATCCACAAATTCTAACTTCACCAGGATATGAATTTCTTTGAACTTCATGGTGAGTAGAGCAGTTATTCTCTTGATTTTGATAAGTGCTGGTAGTGTGATCATGCATCATTGATTCATTTGGCATTTTTGCTGACTGAATTAGCCAATCCCTAGAAGCAGCTAGTTTTGGAAATGACTCCTCACTCGAAGAAACTTGTGGTGAGGCTTGTCTTTTGTACCTTACAGACAAACCCATTGATATGGAAAATGCTTTTGGCTTGGCAAGGATTAATTTTAGCCCAACGTGGAAATTGTAGTGTTCTATTGTTTGTTAACACTTACTGAGGGTAATGTAACTTTATAAAGAGGAACAGAGAAACAGAAAAATAGAAAGAAAACCATTTGTTTGACTATATGGAGCTAATAACTTATGCATGAACTTGAATGTTGGATCACATGAGAAATGAGTTCAGGTCAAAGTTCAATTTTATCAGATGAGAAAAAGGAAGATGCAAAATCCAAATAGATTAATTAAAGATTATTCAACAGACTGATGCAAAATCCAAAAATATTAAACAAACAGATGCAAAATCCAAACAAATTCTTCAACAAAAAAAAAAAATTGAGTGAAAGAGGCGACAAATTGAATGAAATATAGAATAAAAGCATAAAAAAGTTACCTTGAGCTTTGTTTCAAGAAGAGAACTGGTCCAACTGAATGAAAAATGAGAAGGACGGAAGGAGGAGGTGTAACACCCCTTACCCGTATTCGACGCCGGAATAGGGTGAGGCATTACCATACTAACACACATGCAAACATTCAGCCTCGAGTCAATTAAATCTGTCCCAATTTGAAACTTTTTCAAATATTGTCTTACGGACTTTAATATGGACCTACGAGGCTCAAAACATGGTTTGAAAATAATTCGGGACTAAACCAAGTGTTTAGAAAACTTTCAAAAATATCTACTAAAAAACAGGGCACACGCTCGTGTGGAAGGGCAACACGGCTATGTGGCCTCTAGACATGGCCGTACTAATGGCTCGTGTGGTTCACACGACCTAAGCACCTAGGGACACGTCCGTGCCCTTCGTCCGTGTGGATTTATTTTTTAACATCGAACCTACAGGGGTTTTCACACGGTCTGGCACAAGCCCGTGTCCCTCACACAGCCATGACATGCCAGTGTCGAGGCCCGTGTGCAAAAACCTGGGTATTCTTGTAACACCTCTTACCCGAAACCGTCACCAGAATCGAGTAATGGGAGTTACCAAACTTACCGGAGTACAGACTCATATTTTTAACCAAATCATTACAATTTTACCTTTATCGAGGGTTTTCTGACTCAATACAGACATCTCAAATGATTAGCATTCGAATCCAATCGCATCGGAAGCCCGGAAAATTTTTCACTTTCGAAACTATGTCACACGCCCGTGTGACACAAAGCACGGCTGTGTGGCCTTCACACGCCCATGTCCAGAGACCGTGGTCGAATATGTCAAATTGGCCACGGTCATCCCACACGGTCATTTGGGAGCCGTGTACCCCACACGGTTGAGACACACGGCCGTGTCTCTTGCCCGTGTGGTACCCAAAATTTAAAATTAAGGTGCAGGGAAGGCACTGTCCAGGGACACACCCGTGGGGTCAGACCATGTGCCAGCCACGGCCTAGGCACGCCCGTGCCATGTGCCCGTGGAGCATTCTGTCAAACCCCACACCGTCATGCCACACGGTCGTGTGCCCTACCGGGTAGACCGTGTTAGGCTATTTACCAAGTCTTGACCTCCCTAAAAGACAATTTCACATACGCAACATTCATTTCAACCAATTCGAGAACACATACTCAGAATAATTTCATTTATAACATCATTTACAAAACAAGTATCACATATACACCTATTCTATTTGACTTACAAAACAATGCTTATACAAAGACTAGCCACCTATACATGCCAAACTCAAAATATCAAAACCATGTATACATACACCAAGGTAGCTTGATAGTGTGAGACGAGCCTCCTTTGATCACCAATCCCAATATGCTCTACGCTCAACAATCTAAAAGAAAAAGGAAAGGAAAGAGGAGTAAGCTACAAGTAGCTTAGTAAGTCATAGGTAAATCAATAGAAAATGCACAATAATTAACTAAGGCATTTAATTTCTTTATGTCATAATGCAAAATCCATATACTTACTCATGCACATTCTTACCAAAATGTCCAAATATAGACATTCACACACATAACATGATCAATTAATTTTCAATTGCTTAACCTGCACAAATGTTTCACATAATCACGTTAATTCCCATTGAACATTCAGAACAGAAACGGATATACAGAGGTTAGTATCGAAGTGCCTCACAGGTATGTGGCCGAAGCCAATACAGAGGTATGGCAAAAGCCATCAGAGTATGTAGCCGAAGCCACCAGAATATGTAGCCGAAGCTACTTCAGATCAAAAAAATACAGACGTAATCCAGGGCCTGCTCACATAAGCTGACAGGTGACTGCAACACATGCAAGTGCACCCAGCACCCGGGATACGGAATCAGACAGAATCAGAACCTTCAAGCGACATGTCACCCATATCCGGAATAATTCTTACTGTTCAAATGGGATTTACCAAAATATTCACAATCATACCATTGTATAATTTGAAATTCATATTCACATATTTTCAATTAGAAATCATCAAATAATTAACAATGATGCAAATGTGCTATAATTTACTCATGACTTACCTCGATAACAAAACGACTAAATCCCGAATTAGTCGACTATCTTTTCTTTTTCGCGATCTCGATCGCTTTCTCTCTTTTCTTGATCTCAATAAACACATTTAACACATTTTATTAATTTCTTACTCAAATTCGTTCACAATTCGGACCTTTGGCAAAATGACCGTTTCGCCCTTAGCCTCGTAAACTAAATTTCATTCTATTTTCTTGCATTTTAGACTTAACTAAATCCTTTTTCAAAAAAATAATCCAATAATCACATATATTCACACAAGTATGGATAAATTTTCACTTTTTCTTATTTTAGTTCTTTAGGGACGTTTTTATCGAAAACTATTCGGAAAAACCCATAATTAACACTTCAAAAACTCATTTTCTACCATTACTCATCAAATCAAAATTTTCTCAAAAATGGGTCAATTTTTGAAACTCATTATCTCTTCAAATAAATGACAAAATCATGAAATTTAAGCTTAGGGGAACTCAAAAATACGAAAATAATCAAAAACGGGGCAAGATTGCACTTACAATTTGCTTGACAAAGTTCAAAACCCCTTTGGCTATGGAGGAGAGAAAATCGGCAGACAACTAAGGAATAAGATGAACACTTTTCATCTTTCTTCCATCTTTTTATTTGTCTTTTAGCAATTTGGACAAAAATGCCCTTAGCCATATTACTTAAAAAATTTTCTAGAACTATCCTTTTTGTCCATGCCACTAACTCATGGTCTATTTGCCATTTAAAGACCTCTAGTCCAAACCTCCATTTCAAATAGGTACTTACACATTATAACTCACATTTGCAATTAATGCAATTTAGTCTAAAAATAAAATTAAGCACTAAATTAATAAATTTTCTAAACGATTTTCACACAGATCATATTTAACAGATCGGAAAACATAAAATTTTCAGAATTTAACTATTTTAATTCGAATTTTGTGGTTACGAAATCGCTGTTCCGGTTAGACCCTATTTTGGGCTGTCACAATTCTATTTCTGACGTCAGCAATCCTTAAGGGTTACACGGACGTAGCACACGCCCGTGTGCTAAACCGTGTCTTTAACACGGTTGAGACACACGACCATGTCCCAGCCCGTGTGGTATACTGATGACATTTAATTTTGCCAACCTAAGATACAGGGGACACAGAGCCTAACCACACACCCGTGGGGCAGACTGTGTGTCACACACGGCCTAGACACACGCCCGTGTGTTTACCCGTGTGGACAAAAATAAGGCTATCTACCAAGCCTTTTGCCACCCTGAAACAAGTTCCAACTTATACCAATTCATCACAAGGTACCAACACTTAACTAATAGCCATATTTTGGCATCCACACAACTTCATGAAACCAATCCAACCAAGCATGCATATTACTACTCCTAGTACACATATTTATGCACAATATGTTGCCCATTATAAAAACCTCATTTGCATAAATCAATGATGAATATCAGCCATTATCCATGGCCTTATACAAAATGGTGTATCTTCAAAACAGGCCAACACACTTGGCCTAAAATAAAATGACACATAACAAAGACTAGTCCCTATACATGCCATTTTTCAAAATTTTAGAATTAACTATACCGAATACTTTGTTGATAGTGTGAACAAAATCTTCGATGTCTGATGATCCACGAGCTATTTAGGCGGCACTATAAGAAAATAAAAATGAGAGGGAGTAAGCATAAAGCTTAGTAAGTTGAATGTAAATAAAAACAGCTATTTACCATGCATTGCTATAATCACAACATGACATGAATTGCTTATAATTCATGAACATACATAAATACAACTTACTCATATTCCTTCCTTAATTATTCATACAACATGAAATGAGCTCATATCTCGTATATATGTCATACAAATACCTGTAACACTCACAACCAGTTCATAACTTTTCTCATTAACATAAATTAAAGATATCCTGTGAAACTCCATAGAATACGAAGGGATACTCAATAGCCTCGAACATAGGGTAAACGTAGATGCCATGTCCCATACATGGTCTTACACTAGCTCACATGTCAAGTCGATGCCATGTCCCAGACATGGTCTTACACTGACTTTCATGTATCAAAGTCGACGCCATGTCCCAGACATGGTCATACACTGGCTCTCTTCTATTCGTGCTGATGCCATATCCCAGATATGGTCTTACACTGACACATATCCAAGCCGATGCCATGTCCAAACATGGTTTTACACTAGCTTACTTGTCGAGGCCGATGCCATGTCCCAAACATGGTCTTACACTAGCACTCGTATCAACACCAATGCCATGTCCCAGACATGGTCTTACACTGGCTAGCACATATCCGTGTCGATGCCATGTCTCAGACATGATCTTACCCTAACACGTAACGAGGCCGTGCCATGTCTCAGACATGGTCTTACACTAGCTCTCGTATAGAGTTCCACGGCACCATTATCCAATCTATTCTCACTGTTCCATAGGGATTTCACTATAAAAATCTCATTTTACCACTCCGTAGACATAATCAACATTTTATGCAATATCAACAATTTAATGTACAAGCATAAAAGAAAGTTGCGATATTTACACCCAACTTATCTCGGATTACAAAATATAGGCGAATGGTTGATTTAGTCTATTTACTTCGCCTTCCTTCAGTTTAGGTTCGGATTTTGTAATTCTTGATCTATAATAATAAAAATTTATTAATTTAATCACTATTTTAATCTAGACAATCCAAAATTCATAATTTGAAAAATGACCCTTTTGCTCCTAGACTTTTGCAAAATGACCATTTTACCCCTAAGCTTAGAAATTGATTTTTATCAAATTTCCTTATTAACCAAGCCTAAACGAACTCTTTTCACTCTTATAGTAGCCCAAAAATCCCATTATTTCATGCATTTACTACACAATTTATCAACTTTCAGAACTAGGTCCAACCTAAGTGTTTTCATGCAAACTCTTTCACAAAAGTTGTTTATTTAACAATTACGATTCATTTTCTTCCATAAAACTTTAATCAACAACACAAACACTTTCATGGTGAATCTCTAAAATTTCTATCATTTTGCAAATTGGTCCCCTCAATAGGTAGCCCATGTTATAAGGGTTTCAAAAGTACAAAAATTTTCAAGAAAGACCATCCAAATAACTTACTTGTATAGATGATGAGTGGCTGAAATTTTGAAGCTTCAAAATCCCCCCTTATGCTGATATTTTCGCTAGTAAGAAGAAGAAGAAATGAAAAAGATGAAGTTAATATTTTTTATTCTATTTCCAGTCAAATAAACCACCTAATAGCACCAAAATTTGACTTTTCTCATCCTATTTGTCTCCCTTGGTCAGCCATGCCTAAAAGAATGGGTCTATTTGCCAATTAAAGACCTCTAACTTTAGTTCTCTAGCTATTTAACCTAATTTTCTAGTAAACCACAACTTTTACCCTTTATGCGATTTAGTCCTTTTTCGCAATTAAGCTTCCAATCGGTAAAATTAATTCACCAAAATTTTTATGCGCTCATAATATCATGCTATAACACATAAAATAATGCTAAAATAACTTCTCCAACTTCGAATTAGTGATTTCGAAATCACTATTCTAATTAAGCCTAAAATCGAGCTGTTAGAGGAGGAAAGATGGAAAATGTCTTACAGAAATAAAATCGGTGAGACATTTTCCTAAAATCCCTTCTTATTTTCCCGTGTTTCTAAAAGGTTTTACTAATGTAATTTATTTTCTGGCAAACAAACACTGGAAAACCAAGAAAACATTTTTCGAAAATTGTTTTCCTGGTAAACAAACAGACCCTAAGTGAAAATAAAGTATAAATTGTGATAAAATGAAGTTAAATTTTAGTTAGGGATTAAATTGGAATTAAGAAAAAATTTGAATAGAAAATTAAAGTAATTGATGTAAATTGATATTTTATTGATAATTGTAAATTTAATTTAATTTTCGTAGCTAATATCGTGCTGGAGACATGGGCCAAGAAAGGAAAGGAAAAGATTGATGAGGAGTAACTCGAGAAAAACTACGGTTTGTATTACTATAATTCAAATTTATTTGTTATTAACTATTGAATTTTTAGTCAATATGCATGGTAAGTAAAATTGAGATGAGTATTGATACTGAATTGAATGGAATTGAATTGAAATATGAATAAATGTGAGCAATTAAAATGCTTATTGATTTAAAAAGTGAATAGTGATTTGAATTTGATTGAAATCGAATTGAGAAAGTGAATCAAATACCCTATTAACTAGTTGGGCTAGTCGGATATAGTTGGCATGCCATAGGATTGGAAGTGTTCAGGAATACTTCGACCTCGAGTCGATGAGGCACTATGTGTTATAATATTGGTTCGGATAATTCCGATGAGGCACTATGTGTCGTATTATTGCTTCGGATAATTCCGATAAGGTACTGGGTACCGACTTACTTTGGCAAGGCCGATGAGGCACAAGGTGTCGTACTGGTGTGTTTTGGTTGGATCCGTGTATCCGTTAAAGTCCCAGTCGTGTTAATAGGGAAAATAAAAGAATCAGCAATAGAAATGATATTGAATGATTTTGAATATGAATTGAAATGAGATAATTGAATTGAGATATGGAAATGAAATGTGTGAACCATGAGTTCAAGAAATAGATAATGATATAGTTCATGAAATGGTTTTTGGTAACATGAAATGATGTGAAAATCTAAGTGAAGAAAAGCAAATTGAGATAGTTATTGTTGAAAATGAGAAGTGATTAAAAATGAAATGATTTGAAAATAATGAAATGGTATATGAGTTTAATTGAATACAATTTATGAATTAGTTATTATTATTATTGAAACATGTTGGTTTAAATGTTTAATTTGATTATTTAAAAATTAAAGGTATAAATTGATTATGCATATTTTATTGTAATATGTTACAAATTTAAATTATAGTAATACCACTGAGTGTATGCACTCAGCGTACCGTTTGTTTCTGTGCGCAGGTTAGTTGAAGTTAAAAGTTTCGGTCCAGCATCCAAATTTATCCCGAACTCAAAATCTGGTGATAAAAGTTTCTTTTTGGTAAATGACATGTACCTAGGATGTTTGTATTGGTCATTTTGGTAGATAGTTGTAATATTGCCATGATGTGAGTTTGAAAAATTACATAGAACCTATTTATGAAATGGCCTATTTGAGATGAAAACTTGTGTTGGACTGAATGAGATAGTATTGGATTGGTTTGAAAATTTTGAGTGAAATATTTATGATTTTACATTGGGTAAGTCATTAAATTTTGTATTTGATCTGATATGCCTAGTAATGCCTCGTAATCCTATTTCGACGATGGTTTAGGATTAGGGGGTGTTATAGCCCTTGCTAATTGGCATGTTAATTTTGGCCTCTAAAAATAGTGATAAAATGACCTTTTTTAAATAGGCTAATGATCAGAGTTCTAATCATATTAAAATATCCTTAAAATAATCAAAGTTCAACTAGGAGAAGAACTCCTACTTGAAGTTAAAACCCGCGGCTGCTTATGTGGAGAAAACGTCGCGTCATTGTGATGTCCCATGCATGCTTGACTGTCGCAATGAGCTTGGACTGAACTTAGGAATGTTATTTACCAAAATCATCGACTATGAGTTTTAGAGGGATCAAGGCAGAGCACGTCCAATAAATATGTTTGGACAGAGTGATCGAGAGAGTATGTGCATGGCAATATCTGTCAAAGAGATGGCAATAACTGGAATTGATGATCATATATATTAGAATTGGATTTCTAAAGAAGAATCATGTCTGATGGATATTCTAATTGCAAGAAGACTGATGATATTTGTCAAGGCATTCGTGAAAAAGGCTTTTATTCGACCGACATTGTTTGTAAGAAAATCCATCAGTTATAACCTTTTGTTGGGTTAATTGCATTCATTCATTGTTTTTGTTTGAAGAAAGTTAGAAACAAATATGAGTATAAAGATCCAACCATTCTTGCATCTGAAACACCTTGTAAATTGGTTTTTCCTTTATATTTTATGTTTTATATCTGATTGAACGTAACATCTGTAAATATTTTGTTGATTCTATTATATGAGTATTAAATTTAATTGTCTAAAAGCCAAGAAAAAAATTATTTCTTATAATATTTTTGTCTTGGATAATAAAATTTTTACTTAATTCAAAAAAAACATTGCTTTTGCCAATGATCGAACCCATTCTCTTCATATAAATCGAAATAAAAACTTAACCAACTAAGGATAATTCTCATTACTTTAAACATGTTTTTTTTCTTATTAAATTTGTTTTACAAAATTGGTGACGAGATGTGTCAAATAGGCGAAAAACGCCTCTTGTCAAATACAGTTTCGTAAAACATGAATGACTATTATTTATGTGTTTGGGAACAATTCTGCAAAAATGGCTATTTCAATATATATATATATATATATATATATATTTATTTATTTATTTAAAAGTAAAAATTATTTGGCTTATTCAATTTAAAGATACTAATTCAATCATTGTTGTTGGTAACTTTATTAAAAATTGTCAATTTATTGTATTAATTTTTTATGAATCATATGAGGCAATCGACAAATTTTGATAAAAAATGCTGAACAACTTAATGACTGGACTAAAATTTTTATCAAAATACAGGGAGTAATATTTTTAAAAGAGGAAACATGTATTGATGAGAGGAAAAGGGGAAAAATGAAGAATAGAAATGCAGGGCATCCAATGAATTGGTATTAGTAATTAGCAGCTGCTTGGTTTAGCTGTCAAACTACACACAAGAGTCGGGCCCTCTCATGTACCCGCAACAATAACACTGTGTTTTTAAAATACTTGAGAAATAAGATAGAATCAAACAAACTGAAAAAATGGCCCTTGGAAGCTCTGAAAGGCCACATTATTAAATGTGAAACTAAATAGACCTAACAATCATACACCATTTTGAATTATCCAAGACGATTTACAGAATATCCCAAGTTACTACCAACACCAATACCAGTAGCTTATATATATATATATATATATATATATTGTTATTGTTAATACCTTATAGTATTTGTTGAACTGTAGAAGAATATGATAAATGGTATATGCTTATTTACATTTTTCTTTTAATAAATAAAGACAACACTCACAGTTGCATAAATAGTAACACCAAACCTGCACTTGCTAAATCACCATTTTCATTGTTATTATTCCAAAGGATATTCGCCCCCAATTACTTATTTTATCGTTACTAGTTGTCTTCAAACAAAATGCCGACCGGATATTCCTTTGTCCAAGTAGGAAACCCAACAAAACAAACGCATCTGGCCTTGTCATTGTTGAGCACGTGGCAACCATTCATTCTGCAGACCACCAACGCTTTTACCCTATCTCTCACTCTAGTCTATTTCATTTTCTTCGGATTTTAATTTAATTAAAATAACTGAAATTTATAAAAATCCATACTAAAACTGAACCACTACAATTGGGTTCTATACTTGTATTTGGTTTAGTTTAGCTTCATTCAGTATTTTAAAAATAAATAAAAATATTACAAGATAAGCACAGTTTTCTTTTCCCGAACAAAACACAAAGGGAAAAACACAGACAAGTCATTGATCTAATCTGGAAACCAAAAAAAGGCAAAAAGGGGTGGGAGATAGGGTGACGTCATTGCCAGCCCATCCAGAAACGACGAAAACTGAATCACTCTTTGGAATATTCAACTCTCTCTCTCTTATCTCCTTTATATATTGCTTAACTCTTAAATCTCTCTCTCTCTCTCTCTCTCTCTCAAACATCAAAGATTCATTTTTTTTTTGTTACGCGACGCCCCGACTTTGTTGTTTTTATTTCTTTTGTCTTCAATTTTCTCTCTTAATTTCCTTTTGAGTCCCTTCCTCTTCCTCAACCATAAATATAAACTCTCGTATTCTTTTTCATCCTTTGATTTGTTTTTCGTTGGTACCCAAGTTTATTCTCCTGATTCTGTTTAGATCCTTCTTATTTATTTATTTCATCATAACTGCTCTCTTTTGCCTCCCTCACCTTCTTCGGATCTATCTATGCTATTTGGTCTGAAAACCAACCCTTTCCCCCCATAAATTCATCCTCCACTGTTTCTGTAATCTGTGTGTGGAGAAACGAGGAAGAAGAAAAAAGTTTTAAGTAAAAAAATAGAGATTTTTTATAGAAAAAAGGGTAATGATAGAGATGGATTACGCTCAGAAAAAGCGCAGATGTCTCGAATATGTAGAAGCTTTGGAGGAAGAACGATGTAAAATTCAAGTCTTTCAACGCGAGCTTCCTTTGTGTTTGGAGCTTGTTACCCAAGGTTTGTTTTGTTCTTTTTCTTTTTTGGCCTTCTGCACCACCACCCTTTCATTTCAGTTGTTTTTTTTTCGGGTGCTAAAATTTGTTTTGGATTGGTTTTAATAGCGATTGAAGCACACAAGAAAGAGATGTCGGGAGGTTCAACCACGACGGATTACATGCAAGGACAATCGGATTGTTCGGAGCAGACAACTAGTGATGTTCCTGTTTTGGAAGAATTTATTCCGATCAAAAGAAGCTCTAATTGCTCTGAGGAAGACGATGAACAAGAATCGCAAAAATCCAAAGAAACCAATGTTCCTGCTGCTGTTGATAAAAGGAAATCTGATTGGCTTAGATCCGTGCAGTTGTGGAACAACAATCAATCCCCAGATCTACCCTTGAATGAGGTACCTACCCTTTTGTTCTTACGTTTTACAAATCTCCAAACAAAGAAATAGAACCTCCCCCCCCAAAAAAAAGGGTTAACAATTCCTGGGATTTTTTTTTTTTTTTTTTTGCTTTTAAATTACAGGATGATGGTAAAATTGGAAGTGCGGTGGAAGTGAAGAAAAACGGGGGAGCATTTCAACCATTCCATAAAGAAAAAACTATAGAGATGACTGGTCAATCTGCAGTAGGAAAAACCGATGGCTCAGCTACAAGTACTTGTACAACAGAAAGTGGGAGTAGAGGAGGAGAAGCCAATAATGCAAATACAAGTAAAACAGAAGAAAAAGAAGGTCAGGCTTCAAGAAAGCAAAGGCGGTGTTGGTCACCGGAGTTGCATAGGCGCTTCTTGCATGCTCTCCAGCAACTCGGCGGTTCACACGGTCTGTATTACTATTATTTCGTTGTAATTGAATTCCTATCATTTATGTTGTTCATTTAGGCGACGATTATAAATGGGTTTTGTTTTGCAGTCGCAACACCAAAGCAAATTAGGGAGCTGATGAAAGTCGATGGACTTACGAATGATGAAGTCAAGAGTCATTTACAGGTTCCTACTACTGATTATTTCATCTTTTTAAATCTTTGATTACCTTTTTCTTTCCCCTTTTTAGCAGTAAATTAAAAAGGGTGTAATGGTTGGTTTACCGTTTTCTCGTTGGTAATCTTTTCTTGAACATGCTGTTACATTTTGATGGTTCGGTATATATTAGGGATAAATCGATAGGGTTTCTGTTTTAGCAAATCCATGATCTGCTTTTGAGAAAATACTGCAATCGGACTAGTGTGTGTTCTACTATATTTGTCAATGTCGACCAAGTTTTCTATAGATTTTAGGTGTAAATTGTGGTCTAAAATTTTTATCTATCTCCAAAATTATAAATTTAAGTTGTAGCATAGACATAGCCTTAATCTTTCATGTGTTTTTTATCTATTTCAGAAATATAGATTGCACACAAGGAGACCAAGCCCAACCGTCCACAACAATGCCAATCCACAGGCACCTCAATTTGTGGTGGTTGGAGGCATATGGGTACCTCCACCAGATTATTCCACAATGAGCACGACCACGACTTCAACTAAAACAGCCACCATGACACCAACTAGTGGAATCTACACCCCGGTTGCCGCTCCATTGCCTGCACTTCCTCAACCATCAGGAACAATGGCGCAAAGACCACAACAATCACATTCCGAAGAAAGGGGCAGCCATAGTGAAGGGAGAGTTCAATCAAATTCACCATCAATATCTTCCTCTACACACACCACCACGGATTCTCCTGCGTTTTAGTTCTCGTTACACGGGAATAGGGTGTACAATTTTTGTAAGAAAATCTCGGTAGAAAGTTCTATATGATATAGAAACAGCAATCGTGAGTTTTTTTTTTTAATTTTTTTGTCCCCTTAATCTACTGTTGTTAAGTTGTTTTTGGAGTGTAAACATGGATAGTGACAGACAGACTCAGCCTTTGAATAAAACCATCCATCTTGTTAAACGAATAAATTTGGAATCTTCAGCCAACAGGAACTTATATTGGAATCTAAACAAAAGCCATGTTTGTTCCACATATATATCTTAATACCCCCATTGGTCATTTAAAGTGTGATACAATGAATGCATAGAAAGGGTTTTCATTTCATTCCTGGTTAATCCAGATGGTTCCAGCGCGGATAATAATTTGCCCCAATAGATCTTATCCAAAATGTTCCAGACAACTCCGGAATGTACGATGCTAATGTGCAGTATTTGGTAACTAGGGGACTAATAATAGAAAGGGGTCAATTTGTAGTTGGAAAAACATTTATGTTGTGGGCACCATCTTGACTTGATAAAGAAGGTACCATTACTACTTGTTAAAGGAATTGAAAGCCTTACTGATAGAAACAGAATGATGGTTCTTGTTGGCTCCCTCTAACAAATGGTAAACTTTATCAATGATCAAATGAAAACATACAAGAGATGTTGATTAATTGAGGTATCTTGTAATTCAAGAAAATAGGGGATGGGATTTGGATAGCTATTCAAATATTTTTATGTTAAAACTATTGGTTGCGTGGAAGCGAGTTTTTTCCGCCACCATAGACTTTACAAAATTTGACACTGTCAACCATATAATCATTCTTCCCTCTCCCTTTTTTACAATTAAGTTAAACCTAAAGTTTCAACCCTTTTGAATCTCTCTCTCTCTCTTTATAATGAATGGCTTCAAAAAATCTATGTAGATGCATGACATGTTAATAATCAAAGATGTTTAAAATCATCATTATAGTTGAATCTCGTTTTCTGATATGTTAAAAGAAAATTCAGAGTTGAAGCTATAAAATTATTGAATGTTAAGGGATACCGAAAATTGAAATCGTCAAACTGCACGTTTGACATGCATGATGAAATAATTATATGGTAATATAGCATCAGGGTTTACTATTATTCTGGCATTTTGTGCACCAGTCCACTACCAACTCCATTCATATCTTATGGATAGGGATAGACAATGTATGAGATAATTAACAAAAAAAAAAAAATGTTAAACCCATATTTAAAACATCTTATCTGATAATTGTTAATTAGCTTCATTTGGAAGTCAGTGTGATTAGAAAGTCAAGTCATAATCTAACAAGGAATGGGTCCATTTAAAATAATAAGAAAAAAATTCATAATCGATAATCAAAGAGATCAGGATTAAACCCTATTAATTACCATGTCCAGTAATTGAAGTGTTATTACTGTTGTGGGGAACATAATGGTGGGTAATAATGAGAATGGCCCCACAGGCCCCATAACACAACAGCATGGATGAATATTGCATGGAGGTTAATAAAAAACGTGATGGCTTTGGGAAGAATCTAAGTCCAACGATGCCCATTGGCTACGACTCCAAAACAATATTAAAACTGAAATCCAGGTTTGGGGTTTGTTGCAAGTGGCCATTTCCTAATATTCTATGTACGACTTTTTCTCACTGCTAACCCAATTCTATTTTTCCTTTGGGATTAGAAATAAAATAAAATCGAAGAGACAGTGTCTGTTTATGGAGTAATGGAAGGGTCCACTTCCATTCTTGAAGAATAATTTATGCTTTGTTCAGATTTTGAATACAAATGGAAATGTTATCATCTTATTGTCCAAAGTATATTCTCTATTTGTTTAACTTATCTTTATTGTTACAGCCATCTAGGAAACTAGGAAAGCAACATCAATTTTAGTTAACAGATCCTAAGAAATTAAAGAATCTTACTTTGTCCAAGATTCCCCACATTTCATTTTATTTATTAATTTAAGTTGGTATTCGGTGCATGTGGGTCTTTCCATTTAACCAATGAAGGATTAGTTGTATTTTTTAAAATTTATTTTTGATTTAAATCTTATATTATTATTATTATTATTATATTTGTTGCAATTTAGAATATATATCCAACTAAAAAAAATAGTAATGATGAGAATAATGTAAGGCAGAAAGGGGTGATTTGGGAGAGAGAGAGAGAGAGAGAGAGAGAGAGAGAGAGATGGATCCATGGAGTAGGGGGAGAATTCCCTCGTGATGGAAAAGCGGCCCTTGAGTGAATCTAAGGCCAAATGACTCTTCACATATTAAAAAACAAAGTTGGAAGAAGAGTAGACAAAAGTCATTTCTTGGTTTATTCATTGTTGATGATGATAGGGTAAAATTTTGAGAATATTCGACTGACCAAACATATTGCTCCAAAATCTCGTATTTAAGAAATGCTCATCAGTTAGGTCAACATTTCTTACCATCTTTTCTGATAATGAAATTTGTCTATGCGATTACAGCTAGGACCAATAACATTTACTTTCTTTTTTTTTTATTTAAATTTTTATTATTAGAGTATACAGTTTTTTCTTTTCTTTTTTAATATTTATTAAGAAAGAATGAGTTGCAGTGTCATGGCTCACTAATATTCTTCAACTTGAAATTGCCCAATTTCATATTTAATAAATTAAATCTTTAATTCTAATTTCGCTACCAAATTTCATTATTTCTTTTGTTGTTGTTAAGTGAGTTGAGGGGTTGAAAGGTGCTTGTAAGGGTTGATTAGATTAGGGTTTGACAGTGCAGTAAGTATCAAATGAATACACTCAATTGCATTACCTAAAGTCAATGCCCATTTTAATAGAGTTTCTGTTCAATATTAGATTTACCATTCGCCAAAAGACTAGAGTTGGAGTCAAATGAATTATAAATGTGTTAAATAAATATTCCAAATCCCTTTCCTATTTCCAATTTACTTCTTTTTTTTAAGAATCTAATTTCTCTATCTTTTTAAATCCAAATAATACTATATTTTTAAATTTTTTATCTAAATAAATAACTCTTTTTAAAAAAAATTAAAAAATTTTATATCTTTTAATTACTAGGATTAACAAGGAAGAAGAGATGGAAGTAAGGATGGTGGCTCACCTTTGGTTGAGGCGGAGAACCATTGAATAAAGGATATCGTGAGGGTGTTTGAGGAAGTAAGTTTAGATAAGAGGAGGAAGAAGAAGATGAAGTGGTTTTTGTGTATTGGTCCTTCTCTTAAATATTATGTAGAGTTTATATATGGGAGACACGTCCTGAGCTTACTAATAGTGGAGTTATATCTTGTTCTCTTGTAGTGGTGATGATGTGATGTTTTGGATATAACTTTCAAAACAATTGGGTAATCAACAAGCTTGAGATCCCTCATGTGTCTAGCAAATATAATCTCGAGAAGTTATATTTTGATACCCAAACATAAAATTGTCAACCTTTTAATATTTAATTTGAACTTTAGGGTTGATTTGATAAAAGTTAATAAATAAAAATTCTATTTTTACACTATAATTATTTAATTTTTTTAATAGTATTCTTAATTTTTAGATGATGACATTACTATCACCACATGTCAAATATTCATTAGATCACGTAAAAATTAATATTGTTGGACTCATATGCCATTTTATGTAAAGGAAGCCTAACATGAGTAGCAATTTAAACAAAATAATATAATATTAAATCCAAACATAGATAACAAAAATATATATTTACCCAAAAATAACATACCAAGTTAGGGGTCAGGCCATACATACACAATGCATTCCTTTTTCACAGCCCAGAGTTCCACAAACAGGTACATTTTGTTCTGAACTAAATTTGAATTTATTTCTCTGATAAATCTATCTCTTTGATTAAGTTTGATGTTATTAGACAAGTAACGGCAACTCCATAAAATTATAAATAGAAATATAATTGAAATGGGATATATCAACCATTTAATATAACTGTTTTTTTTTTTTCTTTTTTTCTTAAGTTTCACTAATACAAGTATAATTCGGATACAATACAAATATAAACATATGTTCGACACAGATTAAATTCTAAAATTTGTGAAGATTTATAAAAAGTACAAAGACATATAACATATTTTTACCTATCTACTTTTACCCTTTTCTTTTTAGTTTTACTAGCAAATGTAGAGATTTTAGGGGGGAGGAATTTGCAATGGTTCACCAGGTGTGGGCTCTAAAGTCTTTGCATCTGGTAGTTCCTTCGACAAAAGCTCCTGTATTTCAAATGGAAAAAAACACTTCTCAGCCACTTGAATATCTACTACATAAAAATAACAGTATTTACCGAGTGATACAAATTGGAAGATAAGTCGGACTAAGTCCTGAAGATGAACACCACAGGAGGTGGATATGTGAGTTTAGGTCCCAATACAAGAAAAAGTGTTTGCCAATGACCCTAAAACCATTTCTGGATGAATATATCAAATGGGCGCCAGCCAATGCAGATACCATGGTTCATTTATTTTTCAAGAAAGGGGAAAGGAATTGACCTTGAATGATTCAATAGTTCCTTCACCCTGGATTATGCTGGCAAGAAATCCTTTGCTATCAAGATCTCCATTTTTCATTGGCACAATGAACCTAAAAAAGAATCAAGGAAAGGTCATATGCATGGGAACAGTAAAACGTTGATTAGGCATAGATTCAAGGACTAGTTCAGGTAATGTACTTGGCATGGAGCAGTTTAGCTAATTGCACTGCATCTTCTTGTCCAGAAACCAGAGTAAAATTTGGAAGAAGCTGCTTGATCACTGGGGTGATAACAATGTCTGCATGCTCCTTCTCAAGAAAATCTTTATTGTACACGCAATGAGGCTCATAATAGAGTGTCAACTGGCCCTGTGGAGAAATGACTAGATACCTGAAACACATAATTCCAAGACATTGGGGCCAGAAACCTAATATGTGAAGATAGAACTCTAGAAGGGACATCGATAAGATACCAATGGTTAGTAACGGAGGATGCAAAGTCAAATTGACAAGTTGAAGCTTGGAAAGCTTTACCCATTCTCAGGTCGTTGCCATGGAGGACCCAGCACTGGCCCAGCAGTAGCTCGAATTCTGACTTTGGAACCATTCTCTGCTTCAACTTCAGACTCCTGACCAGGTTCTAGATATGTAACCTGAAAATTTCTAAAGCTAAGGTGAACTGGGTGTAAAATCATAAGCTTGAAAATGAGTTTAGAACCAGGTGCTCGCCTACAAAATAGCTTAATGAAATGACAAGTTCTGTTCTAACTTGTCTACATTTAACACTAGCATCTATTTATGATGATATATTCCATGAATGAAACCACAAAAATGCAGTGGAGAGTGAAGTGCAAACAGATGCCTACAAGAAGCAGCTCTGAAAACTAAATTAAACTTTTGAACTCACATTTCTGAAAAGAGGATCCAGCAAAGGCTTGGCGTTTGGAGTAGCAATGACTCTGAGATTTGGGGACATCTCGGAGAGCGGTTTTAAGGTTTTTAAATGGCAGTGATCATCAAGGCTTTGTGTTACGAGTAAGCAATCAACTTGAGGAAGGTCAGTAAGCTGCACAAACAAAGTTAGATTCCAATAACAAACACACACAGAGTAGAACGCCAAAGATGATTAACCATAAATAAATAAATAAAGAAGTCCTACAAAGATCAGAAACATGGATACTAAAGAAGAAGAAAAAACCTCGAAATTCTTCAAAAATTTCTTGGCAGCATCATAGAGCCATGGAATACCAAAATCCAAGTTACCCACCAATATTGGATCAACCAAAACTCTCAACCCACTTATATCCCACAGCCAACTATTCCCCTATATACCAATAATATAAAACATGTTGTCAACAACTCTTTTTCCAAAAAAAAAAAAAGAAGTTTCAATATAACTGAATTTATAATAATAACAATAACAATAACAATAACAATAATAAAACCCACCTCTAGGTAAGTGAGGTTAAATACATCAGTCCCAGAAGAGCTTGACCCAACTGCACTTTCTTCAGAAGCAACAGCAGAAGCCACCTTATCCCACCTGTAAAACCAATCCAAATCGAAAATCGATTAACTAATTAAAAAATAAGTCAAGCACTTAAACAAACAAAAAGAATGGTACATTTAAGTTGTTATACCTGCAAGTTGAGAGCTTTAATGTATCTGAACGGAAGCTAAATGGGGTTTGAGGAAGTGAGCAGAGACGGGCGGCTAAGAGTGTGGGGCCTCTGTTTCTCCAGGTTTTGCAAGACAAGGGAGCGGAATTGCAATGAGCTGCCATGCCCATGCTGCTTTTGCTTCTTTAGTTTAATGCTTTGGCCAACTGGGTGGGGGATTTATTTAACCCATTTTGTCGTGTCCTGACCCTTTCAACCCATCGAGAGACCTGCGTATCCGAGCTAATCATCATTTGCTCTACTTGTGTTCACTCCACCACTTGGCACACTCTCGACCCTTATTTTTCTTCAAAATAACATATTATTTTTCTATAGTAATTTACTAGCTTAAATTCTGCTTTTAGTCCATGTAGATTATAAATTTATGGATTTAGTCCTTGTGCATTAATTTGATTTTTTCGTCTCTACTTTTTCAAATTTTAAAATTTCAAAGTTAAATTCATTAAATTATATTCTGCCGCAACAAAATATGTTTATTACATTTAAAATTAAATTTGTTTTCAATCTTTTTAAAGAAATTAGAAAATATATTTTTCTAGAAAACAAAAATCACCATGCCCTTATACCTGCTGAAATTCGGTATTAGTAAGTGACAAATTATGGCAGAATTTAGATGAATATTCTAAAGCGGCTTTCTGGTATTATGTTCACAGCTAATCTACTAAATTGTTACAACGGCCTTCATACTATACAACTTACACACTAAGCTTCATCATTTAACACACCATTAATCTCTTGTTTACATCGACTTTTTTTAACTTTCTTTAGGTAAAAAAAAAGCTCGTTGGTAAATCCAGAAGCGAGGAAGCTGAAGAAGCTTGCGAGCATTCCTCCCCAAAAATATAATAATGATAAGCTTTACTACACAAAATGTTATGTACATCTATATCTTGAAATTAAGTTCCCTCTCCCATCTTTTGGGGTGGTAAGGTAAAGCGTTGGCTATCTTGTTGCCTTGTAGCCGTGGCAACTCATCTCCACTGGGGATCTTCTCATGCCAAACAAATTCATTCTCGTTTTCAAATTTCCTTAGCATATCAGCAGCAGCATCAATTTCTTCCCCAAAGATGGATCTCCAGGATTCTTCTCCTGGAAGTTCCCTTTTTCCGTTGATTAGTGCATCACGAAGAACTCCAACTGCAACCCCAACTTGCTCACCTATCTTTACACTTTCTGCAAGGTATTTCCGACTTCTCAACTCATGTAGAGCTTTGCAAGATGATATAAACTCCTGTACAGTTCACACAGGACATCATAGTATCAGCTCCTTCTTACGGGATATCTCTTAATGCAACAATAAACAACAAGAAAAGTTGTGTATTTGCATTTACTTCGTCCTAATATATGGATTAACAACATGGAGCAAGGAATTTAGTGAAGACATGAAAGGAAATCGCCAATGAAAAACTGTAAAGGAAATCAACATATTCAGGCAAATCATCAAATATCAAGTGAGGAGAAAGGCTAATCATATCACGTTAAGTTTATGCTATTGACTGCAATTACTAAATTAGGCAAAATCAAGTGATCAAACTGATTAAGCTTACTTAATCATGGAATAAGAGATGTCAATGATTTTCAGACAGAAAAAGAGCGTGTAAATACCAAGAAACTCGATGAAATATCTTTGTACTCTTTACTATTTGAATATACAATAGCAGTGGCTTCACCAAGCAACTCTGTAATACCATAGTGCAGTTTTGCCAGAAGACCAACAGTGGTTCCTTTTTCTTCAGCCTTCCTTATAGTTACAGCCTGTTAAATTTCACAATATAACATTAACAATCATCAGAGACAAAGGAATTACTAAAGAAGCAGCTAAAAAACAAACCCTTGAATATTAAAAGATTTTGCATTCAGTTTCAGACCAAGATGACAGGAACCTGGGATAGATATCCTAGAATATTGAAATGCAAATCCTTAAAACTAACCTGGGCTTCAGCCAAGCAAATTATGCTCATAACTGTGCACATGGATGGAGTTGCTTCCAGTGGCCTTTCTACAGACTGTGCAGATTGTAAAGAGGGAAATACCTCATTAGCAAGGTGTTGAAAAACACCAGAAGCTTCCCTGAAAAGTGTGGCAGATTGCACCAAGTCTGGCACGATGCAAAGTAAAATGCAATATTATGAACACAACTCATGTAATTAATAAAAAACATGATGTGAGAATGTCAATGCCTACCTGCTGGAAGAATTTCTATAGCCCTCTCCCGAAGCAATGCAGCATAAAGGTAAAGGGTCATACCAAGCTCATAACGCAAATTATCAATTTGAAAAAACTTTGGACCCCTGAGGTTAAAGAAAGAAGATGAGCTAAGAGCACTACTCCAACGGATCTTAAGTTCCGAAATCCAACGAACAACACGGTGGTTGCTGCATACCAAATCAACATGAAAAATCAAGTTCTCCAACAATGGCAGGTACTGCTCCAGCTTCTGAAGGTCCTGATGCATTTCATATAAAAAAGGGAAAAGAAAAAGAAAAACAATCAGAATAACCTGTTGAAACCTCATGTGGTTATAGAAAAAATAACCAGAGGCAATCAAAAACAAGTTTCTGCCTGTAATAATTTATGGATTATAGCAATGGAGTGAAAAAGAAAGGTTTGTATTGATTACAAAAGCTAAAATGTGAATTAAGCAACATTAAGGAATTACCCTTAGACAATGAGAAGTTAAGCCTCCAGACATTTCTCTTGCAATAGCCTCAGTAATGAAGCTACTCTGATTAATGGACTCCTCAATTACTCTGCGCCTAGAGCTCAACTCCTTGAGATGTTCAAGTGTGGCAGGATCACGCGCAGAGAACACATCCTCAAAAACAATCTGCCAGTACAGCAAACACATCAATAACAGCCCGAAAGGTAACCGAATTGGAAAGCCATTATCTAGAATGAAACATATATGCATAAAAGATTACATATCTTTAACCCGGGAATATCTACTAGGAAGAATAAATAACAAAGACCTTCACTCAGATAAATGAGCATCCTTCATAAAAAAATCACATCATCTTGTCTCAACAGGCACCCACTATATATATTCGGTTATCAAACCATCAAAAATAAAGCTGAAAACTAGGATTATGCCATAAAAATGGGCAATCAAATAAGTATGTTAATTTCATATAAGACATAAGGTACTTTGATCCGATGCATCTTTTTTTGTAGACTTGGTAATTGCTAACTGTATTTAGAAAATGGGCATCCTTTCCTTCCCCAATTAAAAGGGTTAAATCCTAGACCACTAAAATCCATAATTTCCAATCAAAATCCAGTTTTTTTTAATAAACTTAAAACAGAATCAAGAGACCGTGTGAGTGACACTACCTTCTTGGATTGGAGCTTAGCGGGCTGAAGATAATGCAGCATCATCTTTTCCAAATACGCAAAACAAAACCCAAAAGGCCAAAGACAGACAAAAAATCAAAACACTTATCTTTCCCTTCTGTAGACCTTCAGAAAACCCCAGAAAATGGGATTAAAAAACAGGACAGGGTAAACAAAATTCCAACACGAAAGGAGAGAACACCAAAAGGGTAAAGGGTGTTTTTCGCTGGTGGTAGTTGTTATACGTAGGGAACGGAAGAGTTAAAAGCCTTTTATGGTCGGGGTCGATATCAAGGTATTTTCTTCTCGGCTTCTCGATTGGATTCCTTCTCTGCTAAGACTTCGATTTTACAATGAAACAAGAGAGCGAGCGATGCGAAGTCTTCGGGTCCCGCTCCGCTGGCTTCCCGCCGAATCCGGACCTTTGTTGCTTTCGGGTCGGATTTGATCTTTCAACTCCCTATACTTTCCGAAAGTTTAGAATTTAATTTCTAAACTTTTATTTTTAGGAATTTAGTCTATCTTCATTTTTATATTTCAAAATTAGGTTGAATTGGTAACATTATTAATTTTTATTAAATTTTTTGGTGTGAGATTATGAAATAAAAAATATTTACTTGATAGTCATGTAATTAAAAAATGATATTATAATTAATCTTAATTTACAAAAGAAAAGTTAACAGTGTTAAAGAAATGAAATATGAGAAATTTCTGAAAATGAAAATATAAAAAATCTAAATTTTCAAAAATAGTATAAAAACGTATGAGATATTTTTTTATAATAATAATGTAAGTGAATATAGAGTAGTTCCTTCCAAGTTTTTTTTTAGTTTTAGGATCAGAATAAAATATTAATTTTTGAGCCGTTGGAGATCAAAAACTCTACGAAGTGAAACTTTTCGGTCGAGCTCGAAAATCAGATATTTGTATTTATCTTGGATGTCCTCATCTCCTAAACATCTACTATGAGAAATAACTTCGAAACATAATTATTTTAAGAAATATGTTTTTATAATGTTGTAATAAAAAATGTTATATAGAGAAAAGATGTATTTATATTAGGGTCTGTTTATTTATATATAAAATATTTTACGGAAAATATTTTTATTATTTTATTGTATTTGTTTGGTGGAAAATAAATTATCAAATAAAATCATTCTCTAAATAAATGTAAAATTAAGATATTTAAGGAAAATGTCTTACCAATTTTCTTTTCGTAAAACATTTTCCAAACTGATAAGGTTCTGTTCGATGTTTTTATTGTTGAAGAGACAAAAAAGGGAAAGCTCTCTTCACTATCGATTCTAAATTTATATTTTTTTATGATTTAGTCCCTAAAATCTAAATTTTTACTATTCTACAATTTAATTCCTTAAAAACATATTTTCTTATTCTACAGTTCAGTCCTAAACCTCATTTTGTATAGTTTTGTAAAATAGTCCATTTTCTAAAATTTTTAGATTTTATAATTTAGTCCTTACAACTAAGATTGTCAAAATTTCCAAAAATTAGTCCTTGATTTGAAGAGTTAAACTATCATATTCTATTTTTCAGAATTTTAAATTCTCAAATAATGTAAATTAGTCCTAAAACTCAAATTTTGAAATCTTTACAATTTAACCTCTATAGTTTCAAATTTTACTACTTTATGCTCAACTTTCCAAATTTTCATATTTCATAATCATATAATTTAGTTACTACATCAATGTTTCAGATTTCACTACTGAAACCCTTAGAATTCAAAAAAATATAAATTTTACAATTTGGTCCTTACGTCAATTTTTATTAAATTAAATTAATTTTCAACTTACTCTTCCAAATAATATTCAAAATAAATATTTATCACTTTCAACTTAATTAAACATAAAATTTATATTCCCTAATGTACGAAATTAACAATTAAGCTTAATTAAGTAAATTTAGATGGATTAAAACTAAAACATGATTAATTAAAATATAAAGAAGCTTTATGAAATAAAATCAATTAAACAATGAAAAGATAACAAAATCTCAAATATATGTTTGTTTTATTGAAAATAGCTTTTATGGAATATTTTCAGAAATTTTGTTAAACAACAAAAAATATTTTACACAAATCCATCCAAATACTAGAAAATATTAGCTTTTCTAGAAAAGTAAGTCATTTTCTAGAAATCATTTTTAGTGAAACAAACAGAGCCTTAGTGTAAAATTAAAATAGTTTTACCTATGATTAATATTTTAACAATCCAACCATCTTATTTCGTGCTCCAATATTGTAGATCATATGCGTCAAGTTTGGTGTAAATTGAAAATCTTTGACTATTTATTTTATGTATAAAACTTTCAATTGTTCATTATATATTAATGTAGATAATATTTTAGTTCAACAAGATATAGATATCAGATTAATTTAAAATTTTACATACATGACAATTAAAATTATATTGATAAATTTAATGATTGGTAAAAAAATTACATAACAGTAGTTTTTTTTAATGAAATTATTAAATTATTTTATGGAAAAAGTAAATACTAAGAGTTTTAAAGATAAGAGTTTCGTTAGCGAAAATGGACTTGGGATTCAAGGTCCATTTGTTTACATGTAAAAGGTTTTATGGAAAATGTTTTCTACATTTTCCTGTATTTTTTTCACAGAAAATAGCTTGGTCAACGGAAAATGACTTATAAGTCAACGGAAAATGACTTACAAGTCAACGTAAAATAAGCCCTTATTCCTGTAAAATGACTTACTTTTTTGAAAAACGTAAATCATTTTCTGGAAAAAGAGTTTCTCTATAGATAATTTTATTTTTATATAAATATTAACTTAAATCAAGCTCAATATTATTATATTGATAATAATTTTTATTTTTATTTTTAAAATATTTAAAATTATTAATATAATAAATATAAATTATTGATATAATAAATATAAATTATTATTTTAATAAATTATTTAATATTTAAATTTTATTTTAATAATAAATTTTAAAAATAATAATTTTAAATAATATTATTCACATATTATTGAAAATATTCAATATTAATATTTTAATAATAAATATTCACTACAATTATACATATATTAATAATAAATGTTTTGTAGTATCAATGTTAAAATATGTCATAAGTCTATGTACACTTCACAGATTTGCAATTTAGTTTTTGTACTTTTATTTTCAAAAATTTAGTCCCTTTACTTTTCAAATTTGAAAATCAAGTCCAACTGTTGACAGCATTAAATTTTTTTGGTCAATTTTGTTGATGTCACATTTTTAAATAAAAAATACTCACTTGATAGTCATGTAATTAAAAAATGACATTGTAATGAACCTGAATTTAACATAATATTTTTAATATATGCAAAAACAATGTAAAATATAAAATTATAGATAAAAATAAATTCAATTAAACAATTAAAAAAATCTCAAACCTATGTTTGTTTCATTAAAAATAACTTTTATGAAATATTTTTAAGAAATCTATCAAACAATAGAAAATATTTTACACAAATTTATCCAAACACTAAAAAATATTAACTTTTTAAAAAAAGTAAATTATTTTCCGGAAGTTATTTTTAATAAAACAAATATAGTCTTAAATTGTTTAAGAGTTACAGAAGAATATGGTGAAATATGAGAGGGATCAAAGATTGAATTCTGAAATGTGATAGTTAAAATAAGAGGAAATAAGGAAGCTTTGGCAGAGTAACACTAAAAAGGTGGAGACGAAGGAAATACCTCACTTTTACACTTTACTTATGGAGGTTGTGGAGAGTTTAAGAGTCACTTTAGCATTGTTTTTCAAAAATATTTTTGGATCAAAAACTATTTTTGAGTAGAATTAAAATTTTCTACTTCTGCTTTAAGTAAAAAAAAGTGCTTTTATAAAATGTCCAAAAATATTTTTGAAAAGTTCAAAAACATATTGTTTAGTAATGTATTTATCTCAAAACTGCTTCTAAAAAACAATGCTAAACTGATCTTAATACTTGTTGTCCTCGACCAGACCAGCAAGCTTGGCCGAATGTGGAAGCCTATAATCTTCATCTTTGAATAATCCACATGATCTCTTGAATTTAGTTGTTTCAAATTAAATTGAACAAATGAAAATATAGATTTTCTTTACTAATAATCACAAAACAGTAACTGTTTGTTAATTTCATCTATTTGCCTAATGGATTGAGGCTATTAGTTTTGTTTGATTGGCTGGATTTACTAAACCTTCTTGCCTTTCAGCTAATAACAAAAAAATCTACGTGCAGAGAAATAACGTATTAGATATCAGATAAAGCAAAAGCTAAATTGATGATGGTGTCCTATTAGTTTCAATTTCCAACAACTGTCTCTGTGCTTATATTGATGGACAGATTCATGCTTTGCGTTAATAAATCCATACAATGTAAACAGTCCTTTGCAAGCTTCCTAAACCAGTTGGTTTCCAATTATCAATATAAAAAGTCAGTTAAAAGCCAATTTCAGACCAAACAAATTGAAATTTTGTGGAATTCTCTTCTCATAAGCTTTACTGATTCGGTAATGGAACAAAACTCCTTCAGTTGTATCATAGGACCTTCTTTTTACCTATGCTAGCTGCTATTTTCGTCTTCCTCTCGCTACGCTATTAAACATTATTGCAACAGTGAGCCAAGAATAAACCACTCATCTATGCCATAATAACTATATCTACAAAGGTTTATAGCATGACATATCAAGTTCATTTTTATTACTCGAGTTCATATTTAATTTAACATTTCGCCTCATGCAACCTTAGTAAAAACGGATTCGGACATGCATGTAAACTACACCACACCCTAGATAGCTCAAAAGAGTATGAACTACACCACACCAAAGCACGAGTATAAAGCCCATAGATAACAATACAAACGCATCCCTCCACCACACCAAAGTTTCCGTAGAGACATTGTATATACAATGAATTCATAAAAAATGTTGAATCATACAATGACATAACATAGTCTTAATATCTGTTTTTATGTTTTTAAATGTATTTGATTTATTATATTTTAAAAATTTTTATTTAATAAAATAAGCTAAAAAAATTTAATATGGGCCGGGTCGTGCCGGGCTCAGGCTTAACAATTTTATTTCAAACCGAGCTTGGACAAATTTTTTAGCCTATATTTCGGGCCGGGCCAGGCTCGAGCCTAGAAAACGGGCTTAAAATTTTGTCTAGGCCCGGCCCGGCCCATGCACACCTCTAGTTGTATCCTAACTATAGGTGTACATGGGCCGGGTCGGGTCGGGTTCGGGTCGGGTCCAACTAAAAATTTAGGCCCGTTCATTGGGCTCGGGCCAGGCCGGGCCGGGCCCAAAAAATGGGCCTAAAATTTTGTCCAAGCCCGGCTCATATAAAAATGCTAAAACCCGGGCCCGGCTCGGCCCGCCTGTATTAATTTTTTATATTATTTTATATAAATTTTAAATATATATAATACATCAAAAATACTAAAAAATTAAAATAAATATTTTTCAACAAATTGAAAATAAATTTTAAAAAATATGTAGACTTAAATAACACTAAAATAGATGTAACTTAACAAGCAAATGCCTCTAAAATAATAACAAAATCAACAAATGTCTTTAAAATAATAACAAAATTAACAATAAAATAAGTTTTATACAATATCTAAATAATAACAACAAAATAATAGCAACATAATAGTAAAATGGTAGCAAAATAGGGAGAAAAACAATAAGAAAACAATATTTAAAAAAGTAAAATTTTTTGTCCTTTAGTGAATTCGGGCCGGGCTGGGCTCGGGCCAAAAATTTCTTACCCGAGCCAGGCCCATTTTTTAAACGGGCCTTAATTTTTTGTCCAAGCCCATTTTTCAGGCCTATATTTTTTCCCAAACCCTCCCACATTTCGAGCGGGTCTACGGGCCGGGTCAGGCCGGCCCGCCCGGCCCATGTCAGCTAACCTTTCTACCAAGTTTATATGAATATTTACCATTTACAAACATATATAGATTTTAACAAGTACGTAACTCATTCCGTAACTCATAGATTACAAGTTATAACTTAATACAAAATACATATCTTTCATGCAACTCACAAGAAAATCATTCGCTATTTCTTTTGGCTTATTGCATTAAGCACATCATTTTGCACATAGACATAATTTCCATTCAACTAATCAAATAATATTCATTTCACTTGCTCACCAACTTATTTTTATTCACTAGTGTCTCCTTGTCAAGAATATTAAGTTCATTGTGTAACAGTTATTTTTCAGTGGTGTCGGAAACAGTGGTTTTGAAATCACAAATATGACGAGTGAGTCCATAAATATTATTATTTAATATTTATGAGTCAAGTATAGTATTATATGGAATTTTGATCTAATAATTTTTGCTATTTGAACGAATAGTTAAGTACAAGTAGATTGTCCTTAAACTCAAGTGATTTCTGAAAATGAGTTATCAGGACCTCGTTTTGGTGAGTCAAGTCCGTAAATCTTTTTATTAAATATTTACAGAGTTACTAAACAGGTTTATTGAAATTTAGTCCAGCAATTTTAACATTTATATAGTTAATTAAATGAAGAGGAATAAATCATAAAAGTTGCTAAAGTTTGTTGTTATAGGTTTAATGGTGTCAAATGAACATAAAAGCATGAATTAAAGGTTTTAAATGGCAATTATACCAGACAAATTTGTAGTAGACGGTTTGGTTTGGCATGGTATGAAATTTTTGGTTATTTTAAAGGTTAAAAATGATAATTAGATAATTAAGTAAAAATTAAATAAAAGATAAAAGTATCATCTCCTCTCTTGTTTCTTTTGTTTCAAGGCCGAGTGCACCATGGATGAATGCTTCAAGGTTTGGTCAAGTTTATGCTTATGTATATAAGTCTTTTTGAATCCTGTTTTAGTAATTTTTATATATTTGAAATAGTTGCAATTAGGTCTAGCTAATCCGTATCTCCGTTTTCAAAATTGTTAAAATTACCAATGATGATTTTTGGATGTCCTTTATGTTAAATGGAAGATTTTAAAGCTTGGAAATATTTAAGACTATTTTGTTAAGCGAATTTCGTTACTTTCGTATTTAAGGACTAATATGCAAAAATGTTAAACATAGCATGAAAATATTGTAATTTTTAAGTGATTGAAGGCTGATTATGGATGGAATTAGAATCGGTTTGGTGTATTAGGGCTTAAATGTGAAATTTTTAATAGTTTCAGTTTTAGGAACTAAATTGAACAAAACCTAAAAGTTTAGGGAAAATTTGTAAAATACAAATTATAAGCCATATAGATAAAAATGAATATGATAAAGTATTTTAATTTAATAATTGAATTTAACTATTATATATAGATCAAGAACCAGTAGATAATCGTGGAAAAGGAAAAGTTGTTGATTAGTCCCTAAATTTTGCTATCTTTGCAATTTAGCCTTGGTAAGTTCATACAGTTTAATTTGGTATAATTGATAATATTATGTTGATATTTTGAATTGTGGTATGTTAATATATATATATGTATGTATGTATGTATTTGAATTGTTGCAAATTGCTAAAATGTGAAAAAGTGAATTGCTATTATCCACTAAATATACCGAAGTCCATCATTTGTTGCGGACTGTCGTGTTATATTTACAGTGGTTTTGGTGTGTTACTGGGGGCTAATGTAAGGCCTTCGGGCTTGGCACTTGGTGCCCAAGTGTGTTATGGAGGGATGTTAGCCTACGGGTTAGGCACTTTGTGCCAAAGTGTGTTCTCAGTTGATTTGGCTCATTTGAGCGTTCTGCTGTGTTCTGGATGGTTAAACGTGTATCCGAATCCGTTTATATCATTCATCAGGCAGGTTTTCAATAGTTATATAATTTTTTATTTAATTTTTATAAATATTTACATTATCTTCTGAATGTATAAAGTGAGAATTGGTATTGATTGATTTAGTAGAATTGATCAGGTTATACGATATGTGTATAAACATAACGACTCACATGTTGAATGGTTGTGATTGACATGATGATTGTTTATTAACTATTATTAAGTGTTTGGTATGTCTATACGGTAAGTTTTATCGTTTCAATTGTTGAACTTACTAAACTCTATTGAAGCTTACTTGTGTCGTTGTTCATGTTTCTTTGTAAATAATGTTTTGTGGAATCAGACGATTGGATCAACCTAAGGTCACACTGTCCAGATACCTATTGGTAGATTTTGACATGTTTATCTTAAGGTTATATGGCATGCAATAGGTGTGTTTTGTCTATATTTTAGAATGCTTAATTCAAGTGATGTACCTTAGGTTGGTATAATTTTTTTTTGGCTATTTTGGTATAGAATTTATTAAAGTGTTTGAATTATGGTGAGTTTGGCATGTGTTTAATGTTTGGACTTGAGAACTTTGATTGCAAATTAGTTTGGTATGAAATGTATATTTAGTTTAATAATTGAATTGTGGTGTCAATAAGGACACATTGGTTAGGCACTTAGGTTGAATATTTTGGCATCTTTTAGGCTTGTTGGAATGTGTTTTTAAATTATGAAAATGGTTGATTTTGATTTGGCTTGGTACCTAGGTGTTGGATGAAAGTTTACCTTATTTTGGAATCTTTTTAAGGTGCATATGGCATGAGATATGGGTTGTCATACGGTCGTATGTAACACACGGCCGTGTGCCTTATTAATTTTAGGTGCAGGATTTTTCTCATGATCACAGTTAGCTACATGGGCGTATGGAGTAGCCACACGACCATGTTTGAGCTACACGACCTAGTATCTTTTACACGACTGTGCGACTTGTTTCTAAAATTTTTCAAAATTTTCATGTTTTTCTATTTTGATTCAAATTAGTCCCTAGATGTTTCCAAATTATTTTTAGAGCCCCGTAAACTTGATTTTAGGCCTGTAAATTTCACACATGACTAAGACACACCCCCGTGCCTCTACCTGTATGGACGAAAATAGGCCATTTTGTAACAACCCGTTTTTAGTGAATTCAGAATAGTGGTTTCGAGACCACAAATTTGAGTTCGAAAGAAAATTTATTTTAATATTATTCTATGGTCTACCATATGATTGAAATACCGTATGAAAATTTCGTAAAGAAATTTTAGCGGTTACATGTCTAATTAGATAGAAAGGACCAAATTGTATAAAATGCAAAAGTTGAGTTCTAGTAGCTATAGATATCAAATAGCTATGAAATTCAAAATTTGAGATCCTTATATGGCAAATAGACCATTAAAAGGAGTTAGTAGATAAGTATGATTAGTCATCGATAGAAAATGAAATAAAGAAAAAGATTAAATTGGAAAATAAAAGATAAAAATATGATAAACAATAAAATAAATTAAAATATCATCATTTTCATCATCTTTCCCAAATAAAAGACATGGAAACTCTAGTTTGGGGAGCTTGAAGTTAGCAAGCTTCTTTGGCTCAATTGGGTGAGTATTCTTGTCCCGTTTTTAATAATTTTATATTTTCGAGATCGTAATAGCTTAATTTAGCTATCTCGGGGATTAATTTGTAAAGTTATTAAAGTACTAGGGTTTTTCTATGGATGAATATAGTTGAATTATGATCTTTTATGGTAGAAAATGAAAGGTTGTTGATAGATAAACAACTTTTGTAAAGGGAATTTTGATGAAATTATGACTTAGGGACTAAATTAAAAAGATGCAAAATTCATGGAAAAATTCTAAATTTTGTGAAATACATGGGCTTCTATTGTGATACATGAAAATTGGTTAAGCTTGGAATAAAGATTAAATTGTATGAATTTTATTTTCCGAGCCTAGGAACAAAATCGTAATTAATTAAAATTATACGAAAAAATGGTAATTTTACCAAAGATGTGTATTAGATTAAATTAAGTATGAAATTATATTAAATTGATATTAAATTCATTCATATAGATCCGGATAGACCAAATACGGAGTAAAACTGAGGAAAAGAAAAAAGTGTCAAATCAGTAGATTTTGCGTACACGAACACTTGTTGAGGTATGTTCGTGTAACTAAGTTATATATTTGTATGTTTGAATTGAATGTTGTATATGTAAATTGTGAATTTACCATGTGTATGAAATTGATTACATATCCAATAATGATCATAAAGTACTAATTCTCGTTTGAATAGATGAAATTCGATGGATACAAGGTTTTCGAATTGGTTGTAGTCCTGCATGTGTTGCGGACACACCACAGCTCGAAAGAGCGTCCTATTATTAGCTCTCATGAGCTTTCTGTTATATGGTTCTTACGAGCTTCCCGTTAATAGCTCTTTAGAGCATCTCAATTAGTTGTGATCCTGCATATGTTGTGGACACACCACAACTCTTATGAGTTTCCTATTATATGGCTCTTCGGAGCTTCTAGATTAATTGACTCTCTAGAGTTTCCTGATTTTGGCTTGCTTGAACTTCCCGATTATAGCCCGGATGAGTTTCTCGTTATATGGCTCGAAAGAGCTTCTCATTTACATGTTTGTATGAGCATTCATATATATGATTTGACAGATTACAGTTTTGTACACCTTGTGTGTACTACCCAAGCATCCATCGATATTTTCAATGATTCAACGGGCAATATCCTGACATGAGAAAATATGAATTCGAATTGAATTATTACGCATATATACATGAAATATATGGAATTGATATATGAACATAAGAAGTGGAAAGTTATGAACATGGAAAATTGATGTTTGATGAGCTCATACATGTTTATTGTTGTTTATATAACTAACATGATTTTTTAGGACATGTGTTAGGCTTTTGGCCATGTTGTTTGGAATATGTTTTGTATGCTTACCTTGAATGTGAGATAATGGTAAGTTACATTTCATGTTATACGAACTTACTAAGCATTAAATGCTTACTTTGTTTTATTTCCTCTATTTTATAGTAATTCGGAAGCTCGATTTGGTTCAAAGCTGTTTGAAGCAATGTCACACTATCCTTTGGCTCATTTCGGTATAAACATTAAATTACATTTGGTTATAATGACATATATAGGGTAATTTAGCCAATGTTAGTATGAAAATGTTTTGGTTATATCTAGCCATTGGAACGACATATATAAATGATAAAAATCATATAAGTATATTAATGATTGGTTTGAAATGGCATAATTATACAATGATGTTTGTATATGTATTAGGTTATTTTGGTAAGTTTGGACACTTGGTCATATGTATTAATATGTTATGCATAAGATTTGATTTTGGCTTGATTTGAAGGTCTTGTATTGGCTTGTGTGTAACGCCCCAAAAATCCTTAATGTTTATTTTTGTATGTTTGTGACACAAATATCTGTCTGCTTCAGTGGTTATGTGCTCTGGGAGTGTCTGAGAAGTTTTGGGTTCAAGCCTTAGCTTGGGCAAAATTTTTGTTTTCTTTAATTAAATAACCCCTATCTCTAGTTAGTAGGCTTATAAATAAATGGTGGTAAAATATGTCAGAATGGGCCTATTGGTCTTGTGGATAAATGGAGTGTTAAGTGATTGGAAGGTTTGGGGTTCGAATCTCTGCGCAATCAAAGGGGATTTATTTTTACTACTTGCCGTAGAAGAGTTGTAGTTGACTGAAATTCTGAGTGTTTGAGGAGTGTGGGGGATGTGTGGCCGAATTTTAGGAGGATATTGTTGGTAGTTTCAGTTGTTAAGGGATTTGGATAGTGGAGTGGTTGGAGAATATTGTGGTGAAGTTTTAAGGATATGTTTAGTGTTGGTGCCGAATTTGAATTCCTTTTTGCTCTCTCAAAATTTTCGGCTGGTGTTTGGTTTTCTCTTTATTTTGGCTTCTGTTGATTGTTTCCATTCTTAAAGGCCGAATATTGCTAAGGGTTCCTACTCGTTTCTTTTTTTTTTCTTATTTTTCGACTTTGTTCTTCTCTATGGCAATTATTTACTCCCTCATTGTTTACCGATTTTCTCTTCTTCTTCTACCCCACTAGCAAACATTCTCTACTTTCTTTCTTTGGCCGAACCTTCTTCCTTCTATTTTTCCTTTTCATATCTTTTGGCCGATTCTTTCTTTCTCTTGCGCTCAACTCCTAATTCCGTTGGTTCCGTAAGTTTCGGTAAGTGCTAACTCTGACTTTTCTTTTTGGAATATCGTTTAAGAGGGGTTTTGTTGTTGGTAGAAATTATTTAGTGTACTTGTGATCTTTGATTGGCGTGAGAAGTGTGCGAAACTCCATTGATGCGTGTGAAGGTAACATTTGTGAGTTTAATATTTGGGTTTGCTTGTGCGTTTCGATTTAGCGCAGCTTTAAATGACTAAGTGACGTAATTTTGGCTAAATGAAGGTTCTAGGTAGAGGTGTTCATGGGTCGGGCCGGGTCGGGTTCGGGCCGGGCTCAACTAAAAATTTAGCCCCATTCATTGGGCTTGGGTCTGGTCGGGCTCAAAAAATGGGCTTAAAATTTTGCCCAAGCCCGACCCATATAAAAATGCTAAAACTTGGGTTCGACCCGGGCAGCTCGTATTAATTTTTTATATTATTTTATATAATTTTTAAATATATATAATACATCAAAAATACTAAAAAAATCAAAATAAATATTTCCCAACAATTTGAAAATAAATTTTTAAAAAATATGTAGATTAAATAACACTAAGATAGATGCAACTTAACAAGTAAATAACTCTAAAATAATAACAAAATTAACAAATGCATTTAAAATAATAACAAAATTAACAATAAAATAAGTTTTATACAATATCTTTTTTTTTCCTTTAGTGAATTCGGGTTGGGCCGGGCTTGGCTTGGTCCCAGGCCAAAAATACCTTAGCCGAGGCCCGACCCATTTTTTAAACAAGGCTTATTTTTTGTCCAAGCCTATTTTTTGGGGCCTATATTTTTGCCCAAACCCTCTCACATTTCAATCGGGCCTTCGGTCCGGGCCGAGCCGCCCGGCCCATGCATACCTCTAGCTCTAAGGTGCTCGTGGTTTTCGGTTTAACGGCGTTAGCGAAGGGTATTCAACTCGGCAGTAAGTCAAGATAATATTGTTAATAATTGTTGAAACCTGTGAAATAGATTTCTAAATCAGTTTGAATGATCTTTGATAAGTATTCGGGCTTAGGAAGTGTTTCAACATGGAAAATGTTACAGGTGTGTATAAACACAACTCTGAAATTGGAATTCAGCAAAAAGCCGGAATAGAGGAATGTCAACGCCACACGGGCATGCGATCGCCCGTATGGTAGGCCATGTGACCAAACACGGGCATGTGATTGACGAGGTTGGCCATGTTTGATTCATGGGCCGAGCCGAACTGGGGCGTGTGAGCCCTACAGGATGTGGGCCCCACACGAGTGAATCACACAAGTACTTGAGATTATTGGGCTAGGACGTGTGATCCACACGCCTAAGGCTATTTTGGGCCGTGTGGGCCACACGGGCGTGTGGGCCTACATGGGCCTGTGGGCCCATTTTCACAGTTTCACTGCCAAGGTTGCACAGGTCGCTTGAGACGACTACGGACCTGCTAGAGGGTCGGTAAGCTTACCTAGACCTCTAATCGACTGTATGACTGATTTGAATAAGCATGCTGATTTTCCACTGATATGATACTGTATGCCTGACTACATGCACGATATTATGTTATAGCATGTCATAATTATATATATTGCATTGCATTGGGTTAAGGGTTATTTTGTTCGGAGGAAGTGTACTGAAAGGCCTCGAGCCTAATTTACTAGCAGCTCAGCTGCAAATTACTGTTTAGTGCCGTAACCGGAAATACTTGGAGTGTAGGGATGAGTAAGTTGATTATATCCCCATATGGAGTGTATAGTTGGACGGAGATGGAGTGTAGAGGCTGGTTGGGTAGGATTTCCTAATTGTATATTTGTTACTGTTACTGTTAGTGAGATGGGCTAAGGCCCGAACTGTTATTGATATTGTAATGGGCTAAGGCCTTAATTGAAACTGAACCGTTACTAAAATGGGCTTAGGCCCAGATTGTAATTGCTCTCTATCTGGTTGTTTATATGGGATTACACACTGAGTTTTTGTAAACTCACCCATCTGTTTTATCTGTACAGGTAATCCTCAAACATAGGTGGATCGGTGCAGCGGAGGACTCAACGGTGGCCACACGACTCATTTCATTCTATTTTAGTATTTAATTATAATTTTGATTTTATTTAGGGTATTTACTGTAGTAAGGGCCTTTTTGGTTTTTCATGGTTAAGTTGAGATTTTTATTATTTTGATTTATAACTGCTAGTAGTAGGGATAATCGAGTTTTCAAAAATCAAACCATTTTAACAAATTGCACACGAATATGCAAACTATTTTAAAAGCTTCCGCGAAAAGTGATGTTTTGAAAAATTAATAACATTTTGAAAGTTAATAACTTTTTGATAATGATTCACATTTTGAAAATGAACGACACATCTTAGAATCAATGAAAGGGAATAAAAAAAAGACTAATAGAAAAGAGGGTTTTACTTTAATGACAACTTGTTTTATGAGAAACACTTCAATGTGACATCGCTAAATTTGACCATAACGTCCAGGCCAGGTTTGGGGTGTTACATTGTGAATGAGTTTGAGTGTTAATGTAGGTGAAAGACAAATTGGATGAGTGATTTGGCCTTGGAAATGGCCTATTTTCATCCACACGGGCAGAGACACAGGCGTGTGTCCTCGGTACCAAGGAAAAATTTTGAAGTTTTGCGAAAAATTCTCTCAGTACTCAGTTTAGTCTCGACTTGTTTCTATTGCATATTTTGGGTCTCGAGGGCTCATATAAGGGATAATATGATTGGTTATGGTTGATTTCTAATATAAATGTATAATGATATAAAATTCTCTATATTTGATTTGTAAATTCTAGTAATGCTCCGTAACTATGTTCCAGCAACGGATAAGGGTTAGGGATGTTACATTTATTGGTATCAGAGCTACGGTTTAGTCAATTCTCGGACTAACATAACATATATAAGTTTAGCTATACATGCCATTATGTAACTTGTGATAGTGTGATATCTTCTAACCATTTTAAAACATATTTTTCATATAGTAATATCATCCAACCGAGCTGAATTCGAAGAAGCTGAGAGCAATGCTCAAGCTTCAGTTCAAATAACAGTCTTAAGCAGTAGAAGGCCCATATCTGAGGGCCAAGGAGAAGAGGCTAAAGAAGCTTTTTTCCAATTGATGAGCGAATGGTTTACTAAATTTGTAAGAACAAATCTGGCTGTACAACAATTTCCACCCCCTTCTGTTCCTCAACCTATTCCAGATATGCCTCAAGATACAGAACTTGTTAGAATTGGTAAGCCTCTTGTAGATAAAATCTGGTAAATATGGGGTATAAGAATTCAGAACTACAGCCGAAGATGATCTTGAAAGGGTTAAATTCTGGTTGGAAAATACTATTAGAGTTCTAGATGAACTATCTTGTACACCAGTTGAATGTTTGAAATGTGTTGTGTCTTTGTTAAAACGTTCAGCCTACCAGTGGTTGCAACACCCATTACCCGAGTCCATTATCGGGACAAGGTACGAGGCGTTACCATGCTTGAACATGCTTGAATAAGCCAAAATCGAGCCTTACTTTTCACTCTAATTTAAAACTTTTTCAAATGAACTCTTAATACCTTTATTACGAGCCTACAAGGTTCAAAACATACACCGAAAATGGTTTGGAACTAATCCGGGAATTTTAAAACTCTTTGAAAAATTTTGCTTGAAATGGGGCCATACGCACGTGTGAAGTGGGACACGTCCGTGTGGGCTGGCCGTGTTGTCACACGCGCCCATGTCCCTCATTCGTGCTGAATTTATTTCTTAGTTCAAACTTATAGGTTTGGACACGGTTTGGGCACACGCTCGTGTTTGTGGTCCGTGTCCCTCACACAGCCTAGACACGCCCGTGTCTATAACCCGTAGAGACCCTAACTTAAATACTAAAATCATCAAGGGTTTACACGGCTAAGGCACACACCCGTGTACTCAGCCCGTGTGCAATTCTGACTTACCTACTTAGGATGCAGGGGACACACGGTCTACTAACATGCCCATGGGGGACGACCGTGTGTCACACGCGGCCTGGGCACACGCTCATGTGCCCATCCATGTGGACAATTATAGGCTATTTTTCAAGCCTTTTTGCCACCCTAAAACACATCCAACTCATACCAGCTTTAGCATGGGCGTGTCCTATCACCCGTGGCCAAACCATAAGTCGACGAAATACACGAGCTAAACCCAGGGCACACGGGCGTGTGCCACGACCGTGTGCCCAATCCCCTATCTTAAACCACTCACTATTCATCACCACCCCCACCTCATGATTCATCTGCCGATAAGGACATTTGAGTCCAGTTTCTTTTATTTTTACTTTTAAATTACTTGCCTTCTTAATTTTCTTTACTTTATATTTTTCCTTTTCCTTGTAAATAGTTTTATTTTTACACTTTATTTCTTATCGAGTAATACTTTAATTCTCCCCACAGTTGTGTTTATTCTCTTCAGTAGCCCAGAATCATGAACTTCAAGTAGTCCTTTCTCCAATTCAGCTTTCACAATTCTAAGAAACGTATCCAAAATTTAGGGAGTCTCGTTTCTATCTCTCACTTATGATCTATGCTTATATTTTTACCTATCTTCGTACATTGAGGACAATGTACATCTTAAGTGTGGGAGGTACTCACTTTTACTTTTTGCATTATTCTCAAATCCCTGAATTTTGTCTTGTCTCTCAAGTCACTTTCTCATATCACTATTAGAATAAATTCTGATTAATTTATGATTTTTATTGATATGTTTAGGATTAAGACATAGGTATTTGTGCTTTGATTATTCAAACTTTAAGACATTAGAGAATCAAGCATGAAAAGTTAATTTTTGAAAATTAAAAATTTTCTAGGTTGTTTCCCCAAGTTTAGGTATTATCTTGAAGTTTGAAAGTCATAGGATTGACATCAAAAGTCATAATTTTTTGTGAGATTTTGAGCCTTTAGAGCATATATTCTTTCTTGCTCACTTTTATTGTTGCTATGAGTATGTCAATTTTGATTTGTTATTCTAGAACTTACTTCGATTATGCATGTCAAGATCACACCATTAATTTGATATACCAAGATGATAAAGGCACTTAGGATTAACCCACTTACTCCATAAAAAGCCTACCCTTATTAATTGTCCCTTAGTCAACCCCATTGAGCCTAACAAACCATTCATTGATTTACCTTCAATATTAACCAACAGCCCATTATTGTTGAAATCCCCTTAATTAATTTGATCCCTATTTTGTCGAGATTTGATTTGAATAAATTGCTTAGCTATGTTTTTTGTTATCCAGTTAAGTTAGATACGTGATTTGTTCTAAAAAAACGAAGTTGTTTTAGTTGTTAATTTGCGGCTAGCATATTATTACGAAATGAAGTTATGCTTGAACCTGAACGATGTTATTCATGAAGAAAAGTTCAATTCTAAGATCATCTATTCATGAATGTAATTTATCAGTATTAGTATTTTTCTAGTTAAGTACTTTTTCAATTCAATCTCGATTCTAACCTTCTCTTTCAGCTTGTGACCATACCCCTTAACCAAAGCCACGTTACAACCCTCTAAAAACTTTTTGATTGATGTATCATCTCAATCTATAGTGGTGGAGATTTGATTTTCATGCAAGCTTATGGTAATAACTTTTCATGTTGACTAATGAGTGCTTAATTTCTGAACCCTAAACACTTCGAGTGAATAGAGTGAATCTTTAGTGAGGATGTCAACTCTTGTTGATTTTGAATTCAAGGTAATTACTTAGAAGAGGGGAGAATACCTATGTTTCCGTGATAAGATTCTCAACTTAAATTGTTTAAAACTTTGATGTTCTTTTAGTTGAATTCTCGATGTATGATTACTCATGGATTGATTCGAAACATTATTGATAAAATTTATAAGTTGAGAAGAACAAGTTTAAATTGTGAGGTTGAGGATTTTGCTTGAGGACAAGCAAAAGCTTAAGTGTGGGAGTATTTGATAAACCGTAATTTATACATATTTTTACCCCACGATTAGTATAATTTTGGATGAATTATCCCTTGAATTGTGAAATTTGATGCTCCTAATCCTTTAATTTCATATTTTATACTTAGGTGAGCATAGGAGAGTGAAAAGAACGAGAAACAAGCCAAAAACAGAGAAAATAAAGTAAGAAATCAACACGGCTTATAGTTCCTCACACGGGTGCACACACGCCCGTGCTACATTAGTAGACTTGAACACGGCCTGGGCTTAATTCACACAGGCGTGCCACACGGGCGTGTCCTTGTCGTGACGAGTTTAAATTTCACGCGGAAAAAGTTACTTAGGGCTAAGAAAGGTATTCCAAAGTCTATATAAGCATTGTAGGAGAGGACTAAAGGGACATAGAGAGTAGAAGGCAAGGAATTACTCAAGGGAAGCCAATCTATCCATCCCAGAGGCAAGGATCTACATCAAGACTTAAGATCTTCCTAAATTTCTCTCAAGAGTTTTGGGTTTTCTTTATGTTTTGTAGTTTTCCTTATTTTGAGATGTTCTTTTTTATTATTATGAACTAAATCCCCTAAATACCTGAGGAGGATGAAACCTAAGACGGATCTTGTTACTGTTATCTGAACTATATGATAAATATTCGATTTGTTCTTAATTGTGTTTTTAATTCTTGAGTTGATATTTCATGTAACATCCCGAATTAGGGCCTAGTCAGAACAGTGGTTTTGAGGCCACAAATTCGATGAGGAAAATATTATTTTGATTATATTTTTATGATCTATGGTTTCAGGGAAAAATTTCGTGAAAATTTCATTTAAAAATTTTGACGTTTGAGCACTCAATTTGTTAAAATGGACTAAATTGTAAATAATGCAAAAGTTGAGTTCCATATGTTAGAAGTGTTTAATTGTTATGAAGTTTTAAATTGAAGGTCCTTAAAAGGTAATTAGACCATTTGATAACTTGATGGACAAAAATGGGCATGAATAGGACAAAATTAAAAGAAAAGCCTAAAGGGTATTTTAGTCATTTAGAGTTTTAAATGGATAAAAAGACAAAATAAAAGAAAAAAATATGCTCATCTTCTTCATGTGGCTGCCGAAATTTTCTTGGCACCATGGCTAAGGTTTTCAAGCTTTCCAAGCTCAATAGTAAGTGATTCGGAGCCCCGTTTTTAATGTTTTTCGTATTTTTGAAATCCTTGCATCATAATCTTCATATTTCTACCATTATTTTGAGTTAGGGTTCTTGTTTAAAAATTGACCCATGTTGAATAATTGTTTATTTTGATGGATTATGGTAGATTATGCATGTTTAAGGTTAGAGCAACAGTTTCTACCGAGTGATTTTTGACAAAAACGTCTAAAAATGACTAAATCATAAAAATTATAAATTAGTAATAAGTGTGTGTTTAAATGAGAATTGGGGGCTTCTATATTCATGAAATGGTTCGGTTAGGGCTAAAATGTAAAGAAATTGAATAAAAGTTTATTTACGAGCCTAGGGGCAATAATGTAATTTTGACAAACTTTAGGGGCAAAAATAAAAATTTGTAAAAGTACGATTTTTGGACTAATTTGAAAAATGTGATCATTCAATGAGTGTTATTTGATATGTTAGATCAAGAAAACACAAAATTCGGACTTAGAGCGAGATTATGGACTAAGTCGGAAAAGTTAGCTGTTTTTGCATTCGAGGTAAGTTTATGTGTAAATAAGCACTATTATGTTTAAATAAATTTATGTATTGTTAAATTATTATATATGTGATATTATGATTGTTCATTACGAATATTTGATAATTGCAAAAATAGTATGTGAAATATATATTGATTTTGAAATGAGAAAGTATATTTGACTTTTGAATCAAATTGAATTGAACTGTGTCGGTTTGTGGTTATTTGAAATATGTATTGATTGGAAATTGAGAAAGTGATTTTAAATACCCTATTAACTAGTCGGGCTAGGTCGGATATAAATGGCATGCCATTGGATTTAGAAGAGTACGGGATTTATCGGCTTTGCCGATCAGGCACTTTATGTGTCGTATTCAGGCACTTCGTGTGTCGTTTCAGGTACTTTATGTGTCGTATACTGTTCAAGTAATATGTACCGTTTTAGGCACAATGTGCCGTATTGGTGTGTTTGGGTTGGAATCCACGTATCCGTCAAAGTCCGAAGTGTTAATATGGATAAATAAATGATTGACCAAATTGAATGAAAATGATTTTATTTTGTGTATAGTATGATTTGAGGAATGAAATTGTATGTACGAGTGATACTGAATAAATAAGTAAAATCCCGGTTGAACCTTAGGAATACTTTAGCGATAAGTGGTAGCTTCGGCTACATAAACTTGGTAGCTTCGACTACATATCAGTGTGGCACTTATGTGCAAGATTTCTATGTATCCTTTAGTATTCCAAATGGTTCAACGGGTAATTTGATGAAACAATTAGATTAGAAAGAATGTAATTATATATATATACAAATGGTGCAGGTATGTACGTAAATTTAATAAGCGTTGGTCTCGTGATATTATGAGTTATCATCATTATAAAAATGAATTTTATGTGAATCTTGCAAATAAGTAATTATGTTGATGATGTATGTATTTGGTTGAGAATCATGTATTAGGCTTTTAAGTCATATCAAAGTGAGAGATAAGATGTTTAATGTATTTATTTTGTGATGCATTGGATGTGTGTGAAAACATAAAATGTTAGAGATAACCATGAACTCGTTGTTATGCTAATTATATGTTTAAGTCTTTAGTGTTATGTATGTTTAAATGGAAGTGAATGTAAAGAAATCATGAAAGAGTGAAATTAGCATTAAAACAGTTTTAGACAGCAGCAGTCATGTGAATTTGAAAAATCACCAAAAATGGTGGAAATTGAATTAGAAATTGAATTAAATATGAAATTGAAGCCTAATGAGTCTATTTTTACATGAAAGAAGTAGAGTAAGCAAATGATTCTCAATTTGTAAGATATCTGTATTGTTGTGAGGCAAGGTCAGGTGGATTACGAGATCCCCTGTTCCGACTTCAGAAAATCACTAGAAATTTTATAAAAATGGTTTTGGTGTGTAATTTATATTTTCGAATTCCTTAGTGAGTCTATTTAAAAAAAAATGAGAACCTAATTCGAGTTCTATACAGTGAGATAATCGACTTTTAGTGGAGAGAGGTCAGAACTGTCAAATAACGAAACAGGGGAAACTTTAATGAATAAACTGTACTAATTGACCCAACCAAAAATTTTGAAAATTTGATGAAAAGAAGATATATGAGTCTAGTTTCAGGAAAAATTTATGAAACTTAATTTCGAGTTTTGTAGCTTAAGATATTATTAATTTAGTGACTGTGACTCAGGAAACAGCATAAGCTGAACATGAGTAAAAAGTGAAATTATGTAAAAAATACCTTTACTTTATTAAGGATTCTTCCTATGGAATGGAAACATGTTTTCTATTAAGTTGCTTATTATTATATGTCGACTTACTAAGCTTTAAAGCTTACACCCCCTCTTCCATTTCTTTAGTGTTGTTAGGTTGGCTCAAGGTTGGAAATTGTCGGAGGCAGCACCACACTACCAATTTGTCAAGATGAAGTAATAACCATTCCTATTTGCTTCCGAGAGAGTGGCATGTATTAAGATTTATTTATTGTTAGTTGCATTCTTGTGAATTAGCCAAATGTATTGGCTTATATCATTAATTTGTATAAGGTCATGAAATGTGGTCCTTAATGTTTAGGGATTTATAAGTCTATTCTTATGCATGTATTTGGAAAATGTTTAATGAGGTTAGGTATATTTCATGTGTTTGATGGTCAAGATAGGAGTAGTTAAAGGTACGATATAAGTTTATGGATTGTATACGAGTGTGAAGAGTTAAGAGTACACTAAGGGCTTAGAAAATAACCTAAGTGATCGGTCACACGGGCAGAGACACGACCGTGTGTCTCAACCATGTGAAGGACACGACCTAGTACATGGGCGTGTGCCACAGCCGTGGGAAAGAAACAGAATGCTCGATGTTTTTAACACGGGCGTGTCCTAAGTCACACGGGCGTGTAACACTATTTTGGGTCAAATTTTCATAAGTGTTCAAAAAGTTCCGATTTGGTCTCGGGTCGTACCCAATGTATCATTTGGGCCTTGTAGGCCCATAATGTGAAAATTATGAGTATTAATGAAAAAATTTTAAATTTTACACGAAAATTATGTTTCGAAATCAATTGATCGAACGAGTGTTTGTTCGGTAACACCTCGTACTCGTATCTGGTGACGGTTACGGGTAAGGGGTGTTACATTTCAGGATTTTAATTCAAGTCGAATGTGCTTATTCAGATGAGCAAAAGTCCTTATTTAAGAGTAGATCCAACACAATTAAGCGGAGTTGATCGCAGTCCTAGACATAGGACGACAAAAATCTACCGGATTAGAGTCAAATCTAATAGGGGGATCCAAAGATCGAGTTAATGCAACATTAGGGGTTTTAATTAAAAAGACATTTCAAATAATCAGCCTAGGGTTAGTTGTTCTTATTCTTGACGGAGATATTAACATAATTTAAGGATCTCTACGGATCAAGTCGAATAAATAAATCGTCTAGTTCAGAGTTAAATAACAAGTGAAGTCTAGGTGGATTCTTCCTTGGGTATTGCCTTTATCGATCAAGTTTTCCCAAAGTGTTTCCCCAACTTATTCTTTGTCACGTTTTTAGTTAGTTAGAATTCTAGTTTATAAACAACCTCCCTTTATTTCTAGGCTAGATAATAGGAAGAAAGTTATTATTAGTACTTTTAGTTCCTTGGATTCGACATTCCGGTCTTGCCACTAAGTATACCACTATTCGATAGGTGCGCTTGCCTTTTATCGTGATAATAGTTAGTTCCTAGGTACGATCATTATTATTACTTCATCACAATCACAATCACATTCGTCTAATTCATCATTAACATCAACACTATTAGCCTATACATGCCACTATACCAAAATAGAACATCTTTATATACCAAAATGAGGCAGTTGATAGTGTGTTGATAATCTGACCGTTCTTCAACCTTTCGAGCTTTCGAGCACTATAAAACATAGAAAATAAAACCTAGTAAGCACTTAGTGCTTAGTAAGTTCATGTAACAAGAAACCATCTTACCCTTTATTATCATATACTTTAATCACATACATAAGCATCCAAACAAATGAATTGCTAGCCTATCACACAACTCAAATAAATTAAGTCAGTCAAGTAACTTTGCATAATCTCACTATTTGGATGAGCTTATCATTTCATGATTTCCATGTATTTACAATTTCCATATCATATGTACATTTTCAAGATAAAATCATTCAACTTTCGTGAACCCCTTTTCAAGCTTTGCCCGTCGAATTTATCAGAATATCGATGGATATTTTCATATAGGACACTTAAAGTTTACAAAACTCTCGAGCCACTTTTTCATTTCATTCGGGTAAATCATATACTTCAATGCCACATAGAGCTACGGTAGTCCACAACGTATGCGGAATTACTACCAATACATCGATACTCATACATAGCTATGGTAACTCGCAACATATGCTACTACCAATCAATATGTTTATACCTCGATGCTCACACAAAGCTATAGTAGCCCGTAACATATGTAGAAGTGCTACCAATCACTATATTCATAGGACTTTATCTCATGATGCTCGAGAGACTAATCAGGATTATCGTCCGAGCTAAATCCTGTCCTCAACATATGCAGAATCACCTTTACACTAATCCGTCTAATTTCCTTCATTCAATCGGGACTTATCCCTTTTCTCAATACAATATCATCCATTTCCTCATATTTATACATTGAACATTCAATTTATCATTCATACCACATATCATGCATTTCAAGTATTTCAAGATTCAATATTAAGTTACATGAACTTAACCTCAATGCTTGTTCATACAAAAATCTACTGATCTGATATCTTTTCTTTCCCTCGATCTTGCTTCGTATTTGAGTTTTCCGGATCAATTTATGCCAAGAAAGTTTGTTTCCTCTCTCTTAAGGTTTCCATGGAAATATTTGAGGATGAAGATGATAAATGATGATATTTTCTCATGTAATTAATTATCATCTTTTAATTTTACTAATTTCCAATTTAGTCCTTTTCCTTTTTCTCAAATTTCATAGATGATTCATCCATTAAAATCTACTAACTTTTGATTGATGGTCTAATTACCATATAAGGAGCTTAAGTTTTGAATTCCATGGCCATTTAATCCTTCTAGCTTCTAGAATTTAGCTTTTACATTTTATGCAATTTGGTCCTTTTTTTCTAATTAATCACTAAATCAGTAAAATTTTCCTATCAGTATTTTCATTCAAGTTTCCTATCATAATATAAACCATGCAATAATATTAAAATAAATTCTCTTTTTAACTCAGATTTGTGGTCACGAAACCATTGTTCCGATTTCATTAAAATTGGGTCATTACAGACCTTCATTCATTCAAACAGGACTTAACATTTTTCGGGTACTTTTCAGATATATGATCAAATTTCATAAACATGGTCATTATACAATTCACATTCAAAACACTTAATTCAAGCATATATTTATAACATTTTTCATTTAAACGGGACTTAACATTTATTGAGTATAGTCGGGCATGTTATCAATTTTATATATAAGGCATTCATACAATTCACACATACAACATTTATTTCAAGACCCGCCTGAAAAATGAGAGGGTTCGGGTAAAAATATAGGCCCAAAAAATGGGCTTAGACAAAAAGTAGGCCAGTTTAGAAAACAGGTCGGGCCTTGAGTAAAATTTTTTTGGCCCGAGCCTGGCCTGACCAGCCTAAATAAATATTTTATGTTTTTTAATCATTTAAAATTTTTAACTTTACCCTTTATTTTGCTCAGCTTTAATTTCCTACCTTCCTCTTCCTCCCCCTTGTTCCCATTTCCAAAATCAAATCCCTAACTCAACACCACCTCCATGGATCCACCGATCCCTAGTCAGCTCAGCTCAAGCCAAAATGGAAGAAATTTGCAGTCCGTTAAGTCACTTCCGAGCTTGATGTCGTCGAAGCTCTCTCTCATTTCTCTCGTTGAAGCTTTCTCTCATTTCTCTTGTCTCTAGCTTCTTCATTTGCGGTCTCGAAGCTCCCCAAAAGTTGTAACTGTAAGCTTCTTCTTCATTTACCACAAGTTGAATATTACCTGTAGTTTAACTTTTTTTTCTTATTCTTCTTCATTTGCGGTCTCTAGCTTTTTTTTCTTATTCTGTTTCTGGTTTTTCTACTATTGTGTTTATAGTTTTTGTGGGCTTCTTTTTATAGTCTACTATTTTATGCCTGTTTACTGCTCTATGTTACCAGGATTTATATTTTTCTTAAAGTATTTGTGTTAGACATTCGAACCATATCGTGTTTCTCATGTTCTAAAGAGATGTATTATTATTTTCCAAATCAAATACACAAATATTTCTCGTGTTAATTACGTTACTATTAGAACTTTGTCCTCCTCTCGTAATTCATCCAAGAAATATTTAAAAAAAAATTTAAATCGGTAACAAAAATAATAAAACACCATAATTTATATTAGTATAAAATAATTGTTTCGTACCAAGAATTAACAAGTCACTAAATTAGTAACAAAAAATAATAAAACACCAAAACATATAATGATAAAGATGTTCATGTCTTTCATTATTTTAAAATTATTCATATTTTTTAACCACCATTTATTTTTTTCATGTATTCTTAATATATATTTTATATCCACCAACATAGTAGGTGAGCAATTGTAATATTGATCACATCAGCTATATATTGCCTAAGGTACTAAACATGATTTATTTATTGTATTGAACAAAAAATTATATTTAAGGCAATACTTTTAATGAATTCAAGAAAAAATAATGCATTAAATTCATTTTTTGATTGAATTGAGTTCGCAAATTAAGCGATACCCATAACAAACAAAACAATTAAATAAAAATTATTATGCCCTTTTAAGATTTAATAAAATATTTTATAATAAAGTTATTACTTATTACTAGTTATTAAGATATGAAAGCTAATTCAGCTAGTTCAAGCCTTGTACATATACTTCAGTGACTACTTAGGTAATTCCATTAGTTAGTTTAGTTGTTTATTTTCAGATAAGATTTTAACTGACAGTTAGGTTGGTAGTTAGACTGAATTTTTAGTTGATACATTGTTATTTTTGCTAATATTCCATTTTAAATAAACTGTGTAGTTGTTATACTTCTTGGGAATTTAAATTTAACAGATTTTCATTTTATTATATAAAATAAATAAGGTAATAAACAAATAAGAGATAAACTCCTAGTCCTAGTTCAATCAATGTGAAGATGAAAAATATTTTGCAGGTTTTTTGTATTGTTTTGGTGTTGTTGATGATGTTGTTTTTTCTGTTGTTTGGTGCTGTTTAGTGCCATTTTGGTGCTGTTTTGATGTTGTTTTATTATTTTGTTTCAATTTTAATATAATCATTTTTTATTATATTTTCAATTTGTATATTGTTTTAAGAATTGTTTCTGTATCATTTTTTTATTTGTTTCCTGTTTTAATGTTTGTTTTTATGTTTTTAAATGTATTTGATTTATTATATTTAAAAATTTTTATTTAATAAAATAAGCTAAAAAAATTACATGGGTCGGGCCGGGCTGGGCTGGGCTCGGGCTTAGCAATTTTATTTTGGGTCGAGCTTGGACAATTTTTTAGGCCCATATTTTCGACTGGGCCCGGGCCTGGAAAACGGGCCTAGAATTTTGTTTTGGCTTGGCCCAAACCTAGCTTGGCCCATGCTCAACTCTAATTTCAAGCATAAAAATATACTCAATTTAGTTACACAAACTTACCTCGACAATTGTTCGTGTATGTAAAATCTACTAATCCGACAATTTCTCTTTTCATCGTTCTAACTCCGAATTTGGTCTATTCGAGTCTATACGAATAAATTTAACATCAATTCATGTTCATTTCAATTCGATTCACATCTTTGGAAAAATTAACATTTTGCCCCTAACTTTTTAATTAATGACGATTTTGTCCCTAGGATCAGAAAATAAAATTCTTGCAATTTACTCCTTATTTAAAGCCTAACTGAATTTTACATGTAACATTTACAACCCACGTGTTTAACAAAAATTAGAATTTTTCCATAAATTTCACATTTTTACAATTGAGTCCCTAAATCATGTTTTCATCAAAATTCATTTTGTAAAAGTTGTTTATCTATCAAAACCTTTCATATTCTACCATAAATTTCAAAATTTTAGCATATTCATCCATGGAAAAATTTATATACTTTGATATCTTTGCAATTTAATCCCCAAAATAGATAGATTAGATTACTATGATATCAGAAATATAAAAATTACTAAAAATGGGACAAGAATTCATACCTATTTAAGCTTGATTAGTTTCCTTTCTCCCTCTTAGAGTTTCCATGTATTTTGGGGAAGAAGATGACATAAAATGATGATATTTTGTTATTTAATTAATTTATCATCTTTTATTTTTCAACTTTCCAATTTCATCCTTTTCTTTTTCTAATTTTCCATGGATGAATCATCCAAAAATATCTACTAACTTTTCTTTAATTGACTAATTACCATATAAGGACCTCTTATTTTGAATTCTATAGCTATTTGATCCTTTTAGCTATTAGAACTCTACTTTTGCACTTTGTGCAATTTGGTCCTTTATCAAAATATACATGTAATCAGTAAAATTTCTTTACTAAATTTTCATATGACATTATTATCATATTGTAGATCATAAAAATATTTTAAAATAAATTTTCTTTCTGGAATCGAATATGACATTATTATCATATTGTTACATTTACCCCTATTAACACGACTCTGGCTCGGACAAATACACGAATCCAACCAAAACACACCAGTTTAGCACCTACTGCCTCATCAGATAATTCGAAGTAGTAAATTGACACCCAATGTCTCATCGGCTAAATTGAAGTAAATTGGCACCTAGTGCCTCATCGAATTAATCTGAACAATTTTGACACCAAGTGTCACATCGACTTGAAGTTGAAGTAATCCCTTAATTCTTCCAATCCTATGGCATGCCATCTATATCTAACTCAGCTCAATACAATTAATAGGGTTTCAATTCACATTTCAGATATAATCAATATCCAATTCAATTCAAATAATCAATATATATTCAATATATAAATATATACCAATTCAATCAGTATAATTTCAATAAATTCATCACATACTAATTCAATCCATTTCAATTGCAAAACATAATAATTCTCACTTTAACACTTACTATATACATTAAATTAAATTATAACAATTAACAACTAAATTCGGATTATAGAAATACAAATAAGAAATTCCAAGCTATTCATCGTCGACTTTGTCTTTCCCCTTTCTAGTCGAAGATTCTGGTACGACGTTAGCTACAGAATTAAAATAATTAAAATTCATCAATTCAACACAATTCAATTTCATATTGAATATTTCAATTTTTACTCAAATATTGCCTAATTTTCAATTTAGTCCCTAAACTGAGACTAACTTTATTTCTTCACAATTAATCTTATATTTTCATGCAAATTCCACTTTAAACTAAATTCAACTCCCTATTTTCACATAAATTCCTAAATTTCAAAATTTTTACAATTTAGTCCCTATTACACAAAATTTACAATTTATTCTACAATTCAATCCTTTTTCATTTCTAACTTAAAAATCTATCAATTTAATCCCTAATACTAAAATTATTCAACATAAACAACACTTAAAAACTCAATAATTTCTAAAATTTTGACATGGGTCAGGTAGTATTTAACACTAGGATTCCAAAAACATAAAAATATAAGAAAAAAAGACTAAATTAACTAACCAATTAAACTTGAAACTTTGAAACCCTAGTTTCTCCTTTCTCATTCTTTCTTTCCTTTTTCTTTCTCTTTTTCCTTCTGTTTCGTTTCTACCTTATTCTTTTTCTTTTATCTTTTCTTTATTTATTTGTTTTAATTATAATATAATATAATATATATATACTTAATTCTTAAGTAAATATATTATAATATATATTTTAACTTGAAATCTTCTGATATTTTCATAACTTGAAATCTTATGATATTTTCATACTTATGCTGCCTAAACTAAAGAAAATGACATAATTGTTTCTTTAGTCCCTTTAATTTTTCTTTAATCTATAATTCAACTTTCACCATTTATACAATTTAATCCTTTTACCTAATTACTCTTAATTCATGCAAATTCACCTAACCAAAACCTAATTAACTTCTCAACTAGCTTTGTAAATATTTTTAATAAATATTTACTAGTCTAATTTACAAAAATGGAGTCGCAGAAATATATTTTCTGACAGCCGTAACTATCAGGTCGTTACAGTAACAATCTCAAAAACATAAAAATTACAAAAAATGGGTAAGAATTGAACTCACATGAAGCAAAAATATGAAGAACCAGCTTAAGCTCTCTCCTATGTCTGTTTTTGAATCGAAATTGAAGATGAATTCAATAGAAACTTTTTTTTGAATCGAATTTGAAGATGAATTCAATAGAAACTTTTAGAATTTTCTAGTTGTTTGCTTTAATTTTACTTAAATTACCATTTTTCCATTAAATGGCTTTATTTTATTATTTTATTTCCTTAAGCCGCCTCATCTTTTTATTTTAGGTATAATTGTTTCTTAAGTCCTCCCTCTTTTATTAATCAAACCATTTAATCATTTAATTATTATAATTAGTAAGTTTTGCACCTTTTTCAATTTAGTCCTTTTTAATTAATTAACTATCGAAACATTAAAATTTTTCAACAAAACTTTAATACCATCTTAATGAAACTCTGTAAATATTTATAAAAATATTTACAACTCAGTTATAGAAACAAGGTCCCGATACTTCACTTTCTAAAACCACTTGACCTAATAAATCATTATAAAATACAAATTACCAATTCAAAAACATTTTTAATACTATATTTGACTCGTAAATATTAAATAATAATTTACAAGCTTACTCATCAGATTTGGTGGCCTTGAACCACTGTTTCCGGTACCACTAAAAATCGGATTGTTACAGTAAATGTATTTATGCTATGAATAATATTTAGTTTTGATTATTGATATTTAAATTAATATATGAATAGTTTAAGGACGTTAATGTTTCAATATATGTTGTTATACTACGTAACCTTAATCCGACGACAGAAACGAATTCGTGGTTTTACAGTTTCCGACATCATTAACTTTTGGGTTGTTATATTGAGGACTTGACTAAACTCATAATCTAATTTTAATAGTTGAGATCACTTACAACTTAGTCCCGACACTATATTAAGTATTGTATTTAATTAATTAGTAGCTAATTATATTTTTAATTATTTGATTAATTTTTTTAAATTAACTCGACTTTAATTGTTCAACCTTGAAACCAAATTTTTTGACACTACTAAAAAATGAATCGTTATAATTAAAGTGAATTTGTTTTGAGTTTATATTGTTTTCCTATAACACCCTAACCCATATCCGTCGCCAGAACAGGGTTATGGAGCATTACCGAAATTTACAGATCATATACAGACATTTCATATCACTTTACATTCATATCAAAAATCAATCATATTCAATCATATTGTCCCATATATAAGCCCTTGAGGCCCAAAATATGCATTAGAAACAAGTCGAGACTAAACCAGGTACTTAGAGAATTTTTCGCAAAATCTCAAAATTTTTCCAAGATTACAGGAAACACACGCTTGTATGGTTAGGCCATGTGGGCGTTCGAAGTAGGGCACACGCCGTGTCCCAACCCGTGTCCGTGCCCGTGTAACTCACTGACTTGGGTCACACGGTCAAGTTACATGCCCGCATGGTCAGGTTTTGTGAAAAATATTGAGCATTCTGTTCTAAATTTTAAGATGCAGGGGACACACGGTCAGGCCACAAGCTCATATGCTAAGCCGTGTGTCACACACGGTTGAGACACACGCCCATGTCTCTGCCTGTGTAGACGAAAATAGGCCATTTCCAATGCCACTTTTCTTATCCAAATTGTCTTCCACCTATATTATCACTTTAACACATTCACAAGGCAATACCAAACATTCAAATCAAGTTAAAAACTAAGTTTAATTCATATTATAACATTCCATACGTCTAGGTATCCAATTTCCCCTAAATGACCCAAATCACATACATGCATATCTTACAATTATACTAACTCAAATCAATTAATAATGGGCCTATATAATCCCTATCATTTAACCAATTCAAAAAATTCATCAAACACATTAAGACCATATATAAACACATCAAAACATGTCATTCATTAGCCATCCCAATGGTTAATTACAACCAACATTACATTGCCATCATTGGTCATATTTAACCTATACATGCCATTATAACCAAAATTAGTTTACTATATATATATTGAAGAGTCCGAGGGATAGTGTGATGTAGCTCCGACCAGCTTCCAACCTTTACGAGCCTCTGAGTACTATAAGATAGAAGAAATAAAACAGAGTAAGCATTTAATACTTAGTAAGTTCGTATAATGGAAAATTAACTTGCCATTTATTTACATTTAAGGTAAGTATGTAAAATTCATCCAAAGAAATTTGGCAATTTAGCCTAATAACATATAACCTCATCAAACATGTTAGTCATGTACTTCATGTAAATATCAAGAAACAAGTATGAGTTCATCATGTAATAATTTCCATGTATTTTTAGGTAGACACAAATAATATTTCATCCAGAACTTATCTTAACTTATATCGAAACTTTGCCCGTTAAACCATATGAAATATCGATGGACATACGGGTATTACACACGAAGTGTACGAATCAGTAATCCATCAATTCATATTCCGGAGTACTCATTAGAGCACATAATCGGGAAACCCTCTCTCGAGCCATATAACAAGAAGCCCATGTGAGTCATATAACGGGAAGCTTATTCGAGCTGTATAACGGGAAGTTTATTTGAGCTGTATAATAGGAATCTCATAAGAGCCATATTCAGGAAGCTCATGCGAGCTAATAACGGGTAGCTCCGAAGAGCCATTAATCGGGAAGCTCTGGATAGCCAAATATCGAGAAGTTCAAGTGAGCCAATATCAGGAAGCTCCGAGGAGCTATTAATCAGGAAGCTCACAAAGAGCCTTTAATCAGGAACCTCCAAAGAGCCATATAACGGGAAGCTCATAAGAGTTGTGGTGTGTTTGCAACACGTGCAGGATCACGACCAATCGGGATGCTCCAAAGAGCTATTAATAGGGAGCTCGTATGAACCATATAATGGGAAGCTCAAGATAGCCATATATTGGAATGCTCATGAGAGCTAATAACAGGAGGCTCTTTCGAGTTGTGGTGTATCCGCAACATATGCAGAACCACAACCGATTTGGGAACCCTATATCCCTCGAATGTCATTTATTCAAATATGACTTAATACTTGTCGGGCATTATCGAATATGTGATCAATTTCATATATATGGCATTTATACAATTCACATATACAGAATTTAATTTAAACATATAAAAATATACACAATTTAGTTACACAAACTTACCTTGACAAGTGTTCGTGAATTATAATCTACTAATCTAATACTTTTTCTTTTCCTCGATCCAATTCCGTATTTAGTCTATTCAGATCTATACGAGTAAATTTAGCTCAATTTAATACAATTCACATTCAATTCAATCAGATTCACATCTTAGGAAAAATTACTATTTTGCCCCTATATTTTATTTAATTACGATTTCGTCTCTAGGCTCGTACAATGAAATTCATGCAATTTAATCTTTATTCCAAGCCTAACCGATTTTACCTATAACAATAATAGTCCATGTATTTCACAAAAATTAGAAATTTTCCACGAAATTTACATCTTTTTAATTTTGTCCTTAAATCACAATTTCATGAAAATTTTCTTTACAAACTTGTTTATCTATCAATAACCTTTCATTTTCTATCATAAAACTTCATAATTCAACTATATTCATCCATGAAAAAACCCTAGTACTTTGATAACTTTGCAAATTAATCCCTGAGATAGCTAAATTAAGCTATTACGATCTCGAAAACATAAAAATTACTAAAAACGGGACTTGAATAGTCACCTAATTGAGCCAAATAAGCTTGCTACCTTCAAACTCCTCAAACTAGGGTTTCCATGTAAAACAATTTGGGAAAGATGATAATATGATAATATTTTCATTATTTTATTACTTATCATCTTTAATTATTTTTACTTTCCAATTTAGTCATTTTCTTTATTTAATTTTCCATGGATGAATCATCATACTTATCTACTAACTTCTCTTAATGGTCTATTTGCCATAAAGGACCTCAATTTTTGAATTTCATAGCTATTTGATACTTATAACTACTAGAACTCAACTTTTGCATTTCATGCAATTTGATCCTTTTATCAATTAAACATGTAATCGGTAAAATTTTCTTAACGAATTTTTTATACGATATTTCTATCATAATTCAGACCCCTAAATAATATTAAAATATTTTTTCTTTTTGGACTCGGATTTGTGGTCTTGAAACCATTGTTTCGATTTCACTAAAAATGGGTTGTTACATTTCCTTTTATAAAATGTAAAAATATTTTTGAAAAACCCCTCATAATATATATTTTTTACTTTTAAATAGAAGGAATATTTTAATTATGTTCCAAATGAGTTGGTTTTAAATTGATTAGTGACACCAACTCTATTTTTCATTTGATACAGTTCTTAAACTAAATAACTCTCGACCCTTAAAGTGAAATATATTGCTTTAAAAGAAATATTACATATTTAAGCGCTTTTTAATCTTCATATTTTAAAATGTTGCAACAACGACATTGATTAAGCAAAAATTTCATTGACAATTATATTTGATGCGGGAGAGCATTTGATTTTTTTGGTTGGTTCAATTATTATTTTTTATTACACAGACTTAGTTGACCATAATATACAAAATCAACTTGACCAAATTAAAACTTAAGAACCGATATAACCGAACCAACTTTAGGTCGTTTGGTCTAATTGGTTAACCGAGTTTAATTATTAAGTTGAATTATTGGGCTTGAAATACTATATATTTATTTTATATGTTATATATTATAAGTATATTTTAAATAATTTAAAAAATAATAATAAAATAAGTGGAATTTTCTGTCAAGTTAATTTTTAAATTAAAAAATCATTAACAGATAGAAATAATCAACAAAACTGAACTCATAACTGAAAAATGGTACAAACCAAAATCTATTAAAACAATTGAGTTGGTTTAGTAAGTTTTGTCGATTTTAATAGAAAATGGGTAATCCCACGTTTAAGGAAAAATATGGCGGATAAATATAAATGTAATGAAATATTTGGTAACTTGCAAACTTCACGTGACATTCCATCCCCACCACTAATAACCCGTCGGGAAGGGAAGGCATAGGGCGGGTGGTCCACTGCTCCTGTGTTTGATAGCCAAAAAAGAGAAAAGTTCGTTTGGACTAAATGATGCTACCCTAATCATGAGCATGGAATGCACGGGAACATCATCACATTTCATAAACTTAAAGCAACTGATGATAACATATTATTTACTCACTTTAAGTATTGTTGAGAAAGTGTTAAGATCCCAACACTAGAACTTAAATTAAACTTTGTGGACGCCATCCTCATTCGCTTTAGTTATCAATTTTCAGAAGTTTCACGGACCTGATTGATACAGAAACAGTGGTCCACCAAGCCGTGATGGATGCAGACATCGAGAAATAAAAGCCATGGATATTGGATTCCCCCTTTTGCAGATAGTAAACAAAAGCCTCTAAATCCTGCTTATTAAGCGGGATAAAAATCAACATTGCTAACCACGCAAAGGTAATGAGCCCCCAGCCCCAGCCCTCATGAATTAAAATTAGCTTTGTCAAAACAAATCAAAGCTTTGCATTGGTTGGATAAATACTAATTCACACCCTTTCTCTTTAGCTCCCACTCAATCCTTTATCCTTTTTCTATTCTCAATAAAAGCCCACCATATCACCAGTTCCTATTACCTCCCACTTCCTTTCTTGCTTTTACCAAATGGGGTTTCTTTTTGCTCTTCTCTTCGCTGGCTGTTTCTTCTTTACAGCTCCATTTGTTGGCTGCTCTCGTAGTTTGCTGCAAACTCCTCAACCCACCACAGCTCTCGACGTCGCTGAAGCTCTTGTGAAGACCAAAAATGTCCTCTCCTTCGACCCCAGCAAGAAGCCAGCATTTACCCCACTGGACCAAAGCCTCTCAGCTTCATCTCCATCTTCTTCTCCGTCTTCCATCTCCCTTCAAATTCATCCCCGAGTTTCTATTCATAAAAGCTCCCACCTTGATTACAAAGCGCTAACCTTATCCCGACTCCAGCGTGACTCAGCTCGAGTCAGCTCGCTCGTCACTCGGTTGAATCTGGCTGTCAACGGGATTTCAAGGTCAGATCTCAAACCCCTTGATAGGGGATTGGAATTTGGAGCTGAGGATCTGGAAGGTCCTATTGTGTCCGGTTCGAGTCAAGGAAGTGGTGAGTACTTTTCCCGAGTTGGAATCGGGAAACCACCGAGTCAAGTATACATGGTACTCGACACGGGCAGTGACATCAACTGGGTACAATGCGCACCCTGCGCCGATTGTTACCAACAATCCGACCCAATCTTCGAGCCATCTTTGTCGTCTTCCTACTCTCCGCTAAAGTGCGACACCCAACAATGCAAGTACCTGGACGATTCCGAATGTCGAAATGACCGTACATGCGTCTACGAGGTTTCCTACGGTGACGGGTCTTACACTGTGGGTGACTTTGTCACCGAAACCATCACCCTAGGCTCGGATTCTGTCAACAATGTAGCCATTGGTTGTGGCCATAATAACGAAGGGTTGTTTGTTGGAGCGGGAGGCTTGCTTGGTCTCGGTGGCGGCCCGCTCTCCTTTACCTCCCAGCTTAATGCAAGTAGTTTCTCCTATTGTCTCGTGGATCGTGACTCTGACTCAGCATCCACTCTTGAATTCGACTCGTCTTTCCCTCCTAACACCATTACAGCTCCATTAATTCGCAACCACCAGCTAGACACTTTTTATTATCTTGGTTTAACCGGGATCAGTGTGGGTGGCGAGTTGCTCCCGATTCCTGAGTCAGCATTCCAAATGGACGAGTCAGGGAATGGTGGGATTATCATCGACTCGGGAACCGCCGTGACACGGTTGCAGAGCGACACCTATAATGTTCTCCGTGATGCGTTCGCTAAAGGGACAAAGAACTTACCGTCAGCTGATAGCGTGGCGTTGTTTGACACGTGTTACAATTTGTCTACGAAGAGTAGCGTGGATGTGCCAACGTTGTCATTTCACTTCCCAGAGGGTAAAGTTTTACCGTTACCGGCTAAGAATTACATGATACCGGTTGATTCCGTTGGGACCTTCTGTTTCGCGTTTGCGCCAACGTCCTCGTCGTTGTCAATCATTGGGAACGTGCAACAACAGGGGACGCGTGTCGGTTTCGATCTGGGTAACTCCCGCGTAGGATTCGTGCCCAACAAATGTTAAAAGTAATTAAGTTTATTGGAAATATTTGGACTCTTTGTGATTTATTTACGATTTTCACGTTGGTGACAAGAAAAAAAGAGATTTTTACCGCCGGGGCGGTGAGCCCATTTCAACTTCTCAATAATTGTTAAGATTAGCGTCGCGACTGACGGGGTAGGCGGCGATGTTATCAATGTCGGCAGTAGTGGCATGTATAGTAAATTAATTGGATGCATGAGGAGAACAGTGGGCAAACAGTAGACTTAATAGATCGTTGATATGACCGTTACATAGTTTGTTTATTAGAAGAAAGATTCGCTTTGGTGTATCAAACATAATTTACTTTGGTGTCAGTGCTTACTTGGCTGCATCGGATGCCTTTTTCTTTTTTAAATATTTAGTTTTTTCATTATTAAACAAAAGAGAGGATTTTTATCTTGACTTCAAACATTGATGGATTTATGGTTTCCTTTCAATTTTGTAAGGTTTCTTAGAAGTCTAATATGAGGACAATTATTCGAATTGCACGCCCATAGTATTTTGGGCCCAAAAGAGGGAACATCTTATAACTCGTGTTGTTAATATTCTTTAATGGAGTTAAATTGTTAATATTAGTTTTACTTCATCTTATTTTTGAATTTGATTAAATTTAATTATTAGTTTTATACCGTGCGCACAATTATAAATTTAGTCTACAATTTTCAATTGAATTGTCTCCAACTAGATCATTTTAAGTCTTTATATTTTTTTTAAAATTTGAAGTTTTAGTGTTGACAAAAATGTCATTTATTAATCCCTTATTGGACTTTTAATGAGTAATATGCGGAAATAATAAATTGATATGGTATTACATATAAGATAATATATTTGCTGCATTAAATTTTAGAAATAATGAAACTTAACTTAATCAAGTTGACAAATTATCATCCAGTGAAAATTCATAATTTAAAATTTGAAAAACACATAAACTAAAAATGATGATGTTAAAATGCAAGGACAAATTTAATAAAGTATAGAGAGTAATATAAGAATATAACTTTTTTTTTTATGGTTAAGCGGATGACGGACATTAATGTTGATTGGGAAAGCGTTTAGAGACAACTTAACGATTTGCTTGTGTGTGACTAAATTGTTGGCATTCAGTTTACTCCAATTTCATTAAATGGTACAACATTCAAAATTAAGAATAAAATGGGGTAAAATTTTGCAGAAACAAAACAAGCATGGTTTGAAAAAAATATTGAAAGGGCAAAAAAGGGTTGGACAAAGAGAATCCTGAAATTAATTATAACATAAATTTGTTAAAGGTGGAAAGAGGAAATGTAAGTAGCATCCAAACCACATTTTCTCTTTTGCCTTTATTTTTTTTGTTTAATTAATAAATAAGATGGCATGGGAAATAGGGAATATTTGGGATACTCTGTGCTGTTCTCATCTATTTTACAAATGGGTTTGCTTCTTGTCGGCTAGAGACAGCCCCAAATCTCCCCCGGAAATACACTTGTAAACTCTGCCTTTCTCGGGGATGGACAGTCTGCCAAATGGACAAAACGAAAGAAGATAATATATTGGATAAATAGAAAATCAGCTTTTTCTTATTTGCAATTAATATCTACGGCGTTCGCTGTACCTGTATGCATGTTTTTAACATTTCTTCATCTTTTCTACTTAATATTCTATAATTTCACCATAATAATACTTTTATGTCTAAATTTGAAATATAATCATCTAATATTTAAGAAATACTAGTGATTTTATGTGAAAACCAACGCAAAGTTTAATCAATGTGTACTAAAATAAAATAAATTAGTTTAAATTGTTGCTAAAAATAAACTCAAATAGATAAATATATGTAATTAAGAAAATTAAATGTATTTTACTTACTTTATAATTCGCATTGCCACGTTAAAATATCTTATTGATAGTTAACATTATTTAACATGTTACCATGTTTGTGAACAAAAAGTTCAACATTAAAAGTAAAGTTATAAAAGAAATATTTAACAATTGGATCATAGAGATAGTGATGGTTTACTTAAAGAAACATTCATTACTTTTCATTAAGTATTGAGTTTACTTGAAATACCAACTTAATGACCAACATTATTAATATACAAATAATATGAGTGAAAAAGTTTGTGTAATAATATTAAAAAATATAAAAACTATCGACACAAATTTTTAATTAGATTAAGCAAATGGTTCAAATATTATTAATGGTTTTTTATTAAAAATATAAAAAAATAAAAACACCCTATATAAAATGATATTATAGTAATTAATTAATATTTGATTGATTCGTTCACTAACTTAATCAAAGATTTAAATGATAATATAGTATACTAAACTTCAATATCAAAATAATTATATTCTTATAATGATTAGTCCACGTCATTTATATATTTTTCTGAAAAATATGGGTAGTAGGTGATTATTTTATGGTCAAATTTTACTATATTAGTTTTTGTATATACATATTATTTAATTTTTATATTTAAATTTAGTTAAATTTAATACTTACATTTTTTAGTTTGATTTAAATTTACTTTTTTTTTTTTTTTTGCGATTTGACGTAGCATTTGTAATACAAATTTTAACAAAAAGAGGGAGAGAGAAGAGCGCCGCAACCGCCAACAAGCAACCGCCAAACGCAACGCAAAGAACTACAAACAGGCGAATCCGCCATCAACAACTTCTTACTACTTCACTTTCTCCTTAACTTTCAGTTATTAATAATTTAATTAGATATTAGTAGCAAGAGCCACGAATAAATCCTATCCCTCCTCCATTTCCTCCCAATCCTTCACAAATTTCTTCACAAAAGAACCCTAATCTACCCCATTCACATTTCCTCCTATTTTCACTGTTGTTTTCAAACCACCTTCTTCACGTTTTCTTCCTCGACTTTGACAAAGTCTTGAGTTGTAGTTGATCACATATATATATATATATATATATATATATATATATAAAGCTCAAAACCTTTGCTTCAACTTTCAGAATTGACCCAAAACGTAATGCTCTAATCCCATTCCAGCAAAGGGTTTGTCTCCTCTCTCTCCTCCATGAGCGACTCTAACATCTCTTCCTCTTCCTCTGATTCTGCCTCCATCGCCACCGTCGATCAGGTATTCTTCAACCATTTATTTCACTTCATTTCTGGTCGAATTTTCTGTCCCATTAGTCAAACATTCTACCTTTTTTTTTTCTTTCTGACGGAGTAGTTATATTTCTTGTTGACTTCAATTTTGTACAACAAACTAATAATCTGAATTCCCAAGTTTTTTTTTTTCTGAAGTAAAATCATCATCTTTAGTTGTTCAATTACGTTGTCTTTCCTTCGTCATATGACTAGTCTTTCTGCTTTGGTTTTGATATAGACTAATAATTAGTGGTTTATGTTGATTTTGAAGTCTCAAATTCTATCAATTAATGGCTCTACTAATTTTAATGGTTCAGCGTGAGTCTGAATATGTTTATAATCGGAAACTTTTTTTTTCCTGTTGATTTTTAAGGTCAATGACTGAATCACTGATAAAATTTGTGTACTCTAAATGTATTGCATTTTTCTTTTTGGTTTCAGAATGTAGGGAGGAATGAAAGAATTATAGATGCTGATCAAACGTTTTCTCCAGAGTTGCGTCATTGGCGTGATGTTTTCTGGTTAGCAATATTCATAATTCATTTGATTGTGTTAGGAGTTTTGCTCGCCATTTTTGGACTCAATAGGTTTAAGACAGCAGATAGGCTAAACATTGATAGATATACTGAAGGGTTTTGGGAGAATAATAACGGATTGACGGAGACTTATTGGCCCAAGTATGCTGTTGCCGGTGGGGTTGGTACCGGTCTTGGATGTATTTGGTTGTTGTTGCTTGGTTCACGCGCTAACCAAATGATGAAGGTTTCAGTACATATTTTGACAACATACCTTGCTGTGATTAGTGTTTTATGTTTCTGGTGTGAACAATTTTTCTGGGGCGTGGCCTTTGCAACTGGTGCTGCGCTGCAGTTCTTGTATGTTATAGCAGTCATAGACAGGTATAAACTAGGACTACTAATTTTTTGGTAATTATGAAATGTTTCTTCTAGGACTTATTGGTTCTTGGTCTTGTATGTTGTATAAAGATTGAAGAAGCAGGCTACAAGTCTTTATCTGTTAATTACTGTTAATAGTTTCATCTGTTGACTGAAATATTTCCTTGTTTGTATAGAAATTACTCCATTTTTTGGAAAATTGAATAAATTGATCAATCTTCACATGAAGCAGCTTTTCGGTTCTATTGAGATCTGAAATTACCTTTTTACAAATTTGAGATGTTAAATTTTTTTTTTGATAGTTAGTGTTGACAACAAGTAGGTAATTCTCATAATGTACTGGAGCCTTGGTTTATATAGTTGAGAAACCTGTAGTAGAATTTGGAGAAGGGTCACTGAACCAAGTCCACACAAACTGGATTTTTTTCCCTTTAGAAAGAGGAGTCAATATGTCTAATCGGATCTTATGAAGTTTGCTTTGACTAGATTTTTTTTCCCTTTATCTTTTGACAGACTTCCATTCACCATGCTGGTCTTGCAAAAAGCTGTTAAACTGGTATGGAGTCTTCCTGAAGTTACAAGAGTAGCATATGCATTTATGGCAGTCATGCTTTTATGGATGGGCATATGGTCTTTTGGAGCGGCTGGTGTGGTGGCTTCAAGCAGGGGTGACCTAGGACGCTGGTGGCTTCTTGTGGTGAGCTGGCAAGTTTTGCCCTTAATTCCGTCTGTTGTTGCTGCAATGATTGCTATTAGGAAAATGGTCAATTAAGTCTTAATAAAGCTAGTAATGTGCCACCTATATTTGCAGGTTCTCTCTGTAAGCTTATTTTGGACTGGTGCTGTCCTCTGCAATACTGTACATGTTATAGTGTCTGGGCTTGTGTTTCTCGTGCTTCTTCATGGTGGTCGAAATGCTTCATCAATGCCTCCCAACTCATTGATGAAATCCCTACGATATGCTGTAACAACATCCTTTGGAAGCATTTGTTACGGGTCACTTTTCACAGCTGCTATTCGGACTCTGCGATGGGAAGTAAGCACACCAGAATTTACTTTTTTCAACTGGTTCACTATTTTAATACCCAAGAATCAAATGAATGCTTCCGGTTTTCATTATTTAATTTCCAAATGCATTTTAGATCAGGGGATTCCGGTCCAAAATTGGCAACAATGAGTGCTTGCTTTGCTGCGTTGATTTTTTGTTTCAGCTTGTGGAGACCCTTGTTCGATTTTTCAACAAGTATGCCTACGTCCAGGTAATTTTATGCCTTTCTCTTGATAACCTCTCTTATGTATATGATAATTCTTTTGTCCATTTTGTAACAACATTTTCAATTTAGCACGGATATTGACTTCTTTACGGCATTTGTTTATCTTAGGGGCACATCAGAATTGTAACTTAGAGTCTCAGACATTGCTTTTTTGAGTGAAGGGGTATCCAAGGGTTTTAGGTCAATTTGTTGCATGTGATTCTTCCTATTTGAAACGTGTCCATTTATCCCATGAATTTTCTAGGCAAGAGAATTTTTTGTTTTCCTTGTGTAGTTGGATGGTGGATGACATGTTTAGCCACAAAGGAGATTCTTTTAAAAAAAAAAAAATGAGCAGTTGATTTCGCATGATACATAGTAATATTATATAAAGTGCTTCTTGTTATAAGTTCCTGGAATATTACATTACTATAGTACGGATTTGCATGCTCTGGTTCTACCAGATAGCTGTTTATGGGAAAGGTTTTAACCGATCGGCAAGGGATGCCTGGGAGTTATTCCAGTCAACTGGAGTTGAAGCACTAGTTGCCTATGATTGTTCGGGTGCTGTTCTGCTGATGGGTACTATCTTGGGTGGTCTTATCACTGGAACTTGTGCTGGTGTTTGGACTTGGATTACTTGGAGGGACAGAGTGATCATGGTGGGGTCAACTGCAATGTTGATGGGAATGGTCTTGGTTAGTGCATTTTCTATTCTTCAACTATATGTGTTCCTATTGGTAATACAGTCAGAATCCTAGTTGCCTATTTTGGTTTAGGGTTAATCTTCAGCAATGTTTCTTTTTCCCTTTTTCACCCTTGTTTTGCAGTAAAAATGACCTTATCTGTTTAGACAAATTGACTCCTCTTTCTTTCTAAAGTGGACGCACCTCTTCTAGTGTCTTTTTGCAGTTTGTATGTGATTTCACTCCTATAAGATAGCAGAGTCCTCTTTCAATATAAGAAATACTGAATGCTAGTCTATGGGAAATTTCTCCTCAAGTTATTAGTGGTTTTTCTTTGAGTTGTTGGTTTTTCATGTGTATGAATAATTACTATAAACCATGTACTTGGCTATATTACTGCTAATTATTAATCTTTAGGATCAGTTATATTCTCACTTCCTTTGTTATTTGGAGATTAAGATATGCAAAATGCATGGTGCAGGTGGGACTTGCAATGGTGGTTGTTGAAAGTGCTGTTACATCTATATACATCTGTTATGCAGAAGACCCTTCCTTGATTCGAAGATGGGATCCTCAGTTCTTTAACCAAATGTCGGAGACACTGCACCAGCGTCTGCAACATAGGAGTGCACGAGCCAGGGAAGTATTGACTCAGAACCAGCTTGACAGCCACATGCAAGATACATTCCATCTTTGAAAACTTACCTATATCAAGTGTAATTCATACTCTAAAATTACTATTCCAAATATAGATGAGTTTGTTTAATAGTGTACTTGCCAAATGGTTTTTTTCTTCAATATTTGTTGCAAGTTCCAGCAGGTTATTAGTATATTTTTGGAGTTCATTGGATATTGTATAGAGAACATGGGTGGAAATGGTCCTAATAAAAATGCAAAGAAAGTTCCTTTCACTTGCCAAGGGAACAAAGCCTTTATGTTTTTATCATGTTCCAAATAATGCTTTTGATAGGGACTTGATTAAAGGTTCGGCTTTGTTTAGGAGTCAGAAGGTCAAGGCTCATGTCATGCGTCACTCAGATAGGAGTTGGATATCAATGCAAAAAGTGGAGGTGCTGAACCCTGGAGCTGGATATGCACAGATATTGGGGCGAAACACAAGCTTACCTTTCGTATACACTAGAGAAAATGAATTGTGAGGATCCATGACTGTTTCAACCATCGTTTAGATGCAGAAGTGCTTTGCCAATTGGTCTGATGATGGTTTAACCAACAAATACAGCTTCCTATTCCTTTGCTTTTACGCCTCTTCCTTTTGTACGCATACTTTGAGGAGAGTGCTTCTTTTATTAATATCACCCTTGCTTTGCTTTGGATACTACAACTTTTAAAGAAGGTAAAGTTATTCATTACTAATTTCTCTTAATAAATGTTACGAGATCAATTCATCACTTTGTTAAAACTTCATTCTAAACCACACCTGAACACTCAATATTGTTATGATATGTCTCTTTTTTCTTTAATTTTCATTAATTTTCATTAATTGTCGAACTTGGATAATCATCAGCCATGTCGGGAGAGTGCATTAATATTTTTGGATGAGCAAAACTCATTTTGTATGGCTTGATTTTGTCTACCCAAATATAAACCAGAAGAGTAATATCTAAACTCCAGAAAAGAAAAGGTAATAACACCCCTAAGTTTATAGTCCTAATTGAAAAAGAAAAACGAGTGAAAGAAGTTGGGCAAGGCAAAGCAAGCACCACTCAGCTTAGCAGTGTAATGTAAAGATGCTACTGATTCTTATCCTACGTACAAATTAAATTAGCAAGAAAATGGAAACTAAACAGAGTGCTAAAACAGTAGCTGCATATGGGAATTAGACAATGAAGGTGTAGGTTAATCAGAAGGTATTCACATAATTCCCAAAGGGAAGGAGAGGAAGCCCCTCCCTAGTCCCTTCCTTGGCTGGTCTCTCTCACGTGACAGACAATACACATACAAACATGACAAGACCCAGGCTGAAAAGATTTTTACTCTTTTAAACTCTGCATTTTGTAGTACATCATAACATAATCCCATAAATAAAACGCCCCAAAGAAAGTAACCCGACCAAAGCACGTCATAACTGTATGATTGCCGTATCAGATGCGTCATAAATTCACAATGTTTTTTTTCATAAATTCACAATGTTTTTTTTTTCTCTTCTATCACTGTCAGAAGAACTCAGAATCACATTAATATTAGATCATGAAACGTTACTATTATGTTTTTCGTATAAACTTATTAACATAACCACAACCACAAGACAACAAAATCTTATCAATAGATAAACAATAAATATAGCCTGCTCTTCTGCCTTTGGGGGGGCGGGGGGAGGCTTGGTCCCTTCAATACAATAAACCAAGTTGTTGCTTTCAAGCAAACTCCCTTGTTGGAATTGAATCCCTTCTTCCTCATTAAAGTTCATGTTTATATTTTTCTCCATTTCAGAAGGCAAAAACCAAGAAGGTCCTGTTAGGCGGAATTAAATTATTGGATGACATCTCATCACCGTCACATCATTAAGCCGCGCAGACACTCTTCCCCAGGGCTATTAAGAAGAGTCGTCTACTGTAGAGAGAGATAAAAAAGAATATAATAATAATAGAAGAAAAGGAATCCCAGCCTTAGCTAGCTCTTCCTTTCCCTGAGCCTACTACTAAAACAGCCAGTAGCCGCATTGCACACACTTCCTCTTCATCAAGTCTAGAGAGAAGAAAGAATCATCTCATCTGCCCGGCAGAGAGATGACCAATTGAGGGGATAGAGAGAGAAAGAAAACAAGGGTTTTGGCCTTTTGGGAGAGGGGAGTTTCCTTGTCTTGGGCAGTGGGCTTCTTTACTACTCACTCGTACGTACAGAGCGTGCAAAAATGAAGATCACGACACCAGCCTCAAATGCATTGCTAGTCTTTACTATAGTATTATTGGTGCATGCATGTAAATATTTTTAATATTTGTACTACTCAACACTGAAATTAAGCCTAGCGTTTTCCCTCAGAGTAAGGTCACTGTTGTATGGGAGCTTTTCCCAACTGCCTTACACTGTAGTGTCAGGGTTCAAATTTCGGTTCTTGATCATGAATTTTTATCTACTTTGATAACTGTTGTGTTGTATATCAAGCCAAGAACAATGACTCTAAGCTACTAATTCAAAAATATTGGATTAAGTAACCCTCTTTAACTAAAACTCTGACAATGAATAAGTCACTAGCTTTATGAATGGATACAAAAGCATCACAATAATGAACTGAAATTGAGACAAATCTGTTGGCTGCTAAATCTTTTAGCATGTAAGAGAAGTATTTTGGCAGAGGCAAAATTATAGAAAGTTGACGAAAGGGAGAGTGGAACAAACGCACAGCAAGGAGAGAATGAGGAAATGATGCAGGAAAACGGTGGGGTTTTATTGGGAAGCTAAAATCCCAACTCTGAAACACTATATTTAAAAAAAAAGACCCTGATGTGTTTCTTAAAACTCATCTCAACCAAAATTTAAAAAAGAAAAACCCGTACTGATACGATATCCCCTTCCTCCATTAAAGATCCTTCTCACGAAGATTTTCTTCCACTTCATTCATTGTCTTTTTTACTCTCTCTCTCTCTCTACCTTCTTTTCATAGGAACGCAACAGAGTCACACTTTATAGAAAAAGAGGGAAGGAAAAATGCAGAGCTTCAAAGCTGCCGCAACTACTAACCCAGACATGTTTTGCCACTCTTCTTTCTTTCTCAGGTATATTTACTTTCACTTAAAGTCACCGTCTTGGGTTGAACCGGCATGTCTTTGATTACAAGGCAATGGTTATACTGTTATAGTTTTATATGTAAGTCGAAGAAAAAAAAAGAAAGGAAAGGTGGCTGCTTTATATTCCCTGTCGTAGTACAAAGAAAGAAACATGCTTTGTTCTTCTTACTTTTTGGGTGTCTGTTTCAATTGGAAACAGAGGAGACGATTGTAATAGCCGTAACCAGACGCGTTTCCCGGATCTTGGAGAGCTTGATCATCCCGCTGCTGCTTTTCATCACGATGATGCTTTTGATTTAAGCCCAAGTATACTTTCTTCTTTTTATATCTATATAAATATAAATATGGGTTTTCCCTTTTTCTTAACTACTCTATGGGATTTTAAGCCTCTCTAACTACCTTGTCTGTTTATATAATCCTTGTAGGCTCCATTTTTAGTTTAAAATCCAACAATGTTGGTGTTGTTGCCAATAGCTTGCACTATGGCGCCTTGAACACGGTACTCAACCCTCTACCAACCTATCTCTTTGAACGTAAGTGATAAGCCTTTGCTGCATATATTTCGTATAGTTTTGATGACGCTCTTTGCAAATGGTTTTACTTTCCCTCAGAGCATTGGTGCAACAGCGATAGTTTCAAGTGGAACGGGGTGTTTGGATACAGGGCAGTTCATGTACCAGAAGGGGGCAACATTTGGTGCCTCGTTGGGAAATGGCCATATTGAGAACTGGGCTGACTCTGGCCTGGCCGATAATAGCCAACAGACTGACACTTCTACTGATGTTGACACTGACCACAAAAACCAGGTTATGTCTCCGTTTCTTCTACCCCAAATCTGGGTTGACACTGATCATCTTTCCAACTGATTTTGAAAATGTTCTGGCTCGAACCTGTTAACTGACCAAAGAAATCTGATAAAAAAGAATGGTTTCCAAGCATAATTATTTGTCATAAGGCATTGCCTCTTAAATCTGGGTTCTGATAATGATTGCTAATTCTTAATGGTGTTATAGCTTCATGGAGTTCAACATGGAGCTGTAATGATGGATTCGGTGGATCAATCCAAGTCAAAAAGTGGTGATCAAAAGGTTGTTAAAATTACTAAAGTTGTTGTGCAGTCAATTTTACTATTTGACATCTGCGCAACTTCTTACTTGTTTTTCCCTTCAGACACTTCGCAGGCTTGCTCAGAATCGAGAAGCTGCAAGGAAGAGTAGATTGAGGAAAAAAGTAATGTGTATTTTTCTTGTTTATTATTATTGTTTGTATTTTTTTTCTTATCTATGCTTGATAAATGGGATACATGCGCTGTCTGATAGGCCTTGAATTGTGAACCATGAAAGCTGGGAATAACATTGACACTTTGTGGTGTTTTAACTTCCTATAAACTTTATCAAAGAGTTGAAAAGTTGATGCCTTATAAATCTAGGGGAAAGGTAGGATGCATTGCATTCAGTTTCAGTGCTTCATTTGTGCATTTTGTCTGAAAGCAAGGCCAGTTCCTAAGTGCGCTCCTAAATGTTTAAATACAACTAGAAATATATCTGAAATGGTAGGTAAACAATCTAACGGAGGTGGCTGAGTACGTACCCTAGTGGCTTAAGTCATTGGGAATATACCATGAGTAGAAGTTACCAGATGTAATTTCTCTCTGTGAAAATGTATTTAATTGTCCTTCTATGCATATATATAAGGGTTATATTTGATCTTGAGCATATTCTACATCTTGGTTAGAATATGGCTAGTAAAGGAAAGAAAGAAGTGTTGGTGATTTTACCCCTTATCAACTGGTGTTACTAATGCATGACTTTAGTGATGTTTATGGAAATGCAGTACTTGTTTTTATTTCCTCTTATTGTTTATTCATTTGTTACCTTTATTTTTGGCTTTTGGTATATGTAAATATCAGTTTTCTTCTTCCTCCTTTTGGATAGGCCTATGTCCAGCAGCTTGAGAGTAGTCGACTCAGGCTTACAGAACTAGAGCAAGAGCTTCAAAGGGCACGGCAGCAGGTATGATAATGAATTCTTTTTATTGAAGGTTGTGGTTTAAGAGTGGAAATTTACATCTCTTGTTCGGGGTGCACCTTCTCTTCCTTCTATTGTTTTTGTTAATCCAGTGGCATAGATTCAAAGGTTGACATATTTATTATTGGTGGTTAAACCAAAGTATTTTTGTTCCTAATCAGATTTTTTTCTAATGTAGGGTATTTTTATCGCATCTGGACTTTCTGGGGACCATGGCCATACGGTTGTGGGAAATGGTGAGGAGATTTTAGATACTGTTGTCTGTCGAGTCATAGTTCTAACTGTTGACTAGTTTTGGATTTACACCTCTAAAAGTCTCCCCAAAGAATTTGTGGTTCAGAGTACTTAAGGTTGGTAGAATTATTTAGTTGTGGCTTCAACCTTCCCTCTGTTGCAGTTCATGTATATGTAATTTCCCTACAATTATAATTTATAATTACCTGGTCCCTGGCATTATAACATCGAGAAAGCATATGACTGGTCATTTGGAGATACTTAGATTGATACTGTTCATTAATGATTGAAGTCTGGTTAACCCAATTAAGATACTTGTTTGCATAAGAGTCGTTGAAGGCTACACAAGATTTGATTGTTAGCAATTTGATTGAATGAGGCTAAGGTTCTTCATATGGATATTAAAAGATAGACAATTGAGTTGGCTTATAGCAAAACTGAAGTAATTGAGTGGCATAAATGATGGAGCTCGATTGTAGTAGACAAAGAAAATTGCTTATAAAAGATACTTTATTTTTCGATTGTTATGATCTGTAGTTTTTCTTTGCATTTCAAGCTTGATTTGTCTTCAGTAAAAGGCACAAACACTTTTACCTTCTGTTCAAATGTATGTAATTGGTCTCTGGCTCATAAATGTTATGGCAAGAGTTTCTATATCTTAGGTCTTGTTAGGGTTTATGGTTGCTATAAGTTCTAGTGATTGTTGGAAGCTAGTGTGTGGATTACTATGGAGTATACATGTTCGTTTTGTTCATTTGAATGATGATTTTCTTACGTGGGTAATCCTTATTTGTGCTTCCAGCTGCTCTGGCATTTGACATGGAATATGGTCGCTGGCTTGATGAACATCAACGGCTGATAAATGACTTAAGATCAGCTGTAAATTCTCATATGGGGGATAATGAATTGTGCATTCTTGTTGGGGGTGTCATGGCACATTATGATGAGGTTTTCAGGCTAAAAAGCATTGGTGCCAAGGCAGATGTATTTCACATGCTATCTGGTATGTGGAAAACACCTGCAGAGAGGTGCTTTATGTGGTTGGGAGGATTTCGTTCATCCGAACTTCTGAAGGTGATCAATTATTGGATATTTTCATTCTATTATCATAATTTAATGTGTTTTGAAAAATATTATCTGTTTTGGTTGATGACATTTTGATCTTCAAACTTAGATCCTTGGAAACCACCTAGAGCCTTTGACAGACCAACAATTAATGGGCATATGTAATCTGCAGCAGTCGTCTCAACAGGCTGAAGATGCATTATCACAAGGAATGGAAGCTTTGCAACAATCTTTAGTAGACACCCTTTCATCTGCATCTCTGGGTCCTTCTGCCTCTGGAAATGTTGCAGACTACATGGGCCAGATGGCAATTGCAATGGGCAAACTTGCCACACTGGAGAACTTCCTTCACCAGGTACTTTTTATCTTGCCCATTGGGTAACTATGAAAATATGTGCTTAACAGTTTCTTACAAGGGTTACATTTCAATTTCTAGGCTGACCTTTTGAGGCAGCAAACTCTGCAACAAATGCATCGGATTTTGACCACACGCCAAGCAGCCCGAGCCCTTCTAGTTTTTAGTGATTACACTTCTCGGCTCCGGGCACTTAGCTCCTTATGGTTAGCCCGACCTAGAAACTGATATTATTTTATTTCATGAAAGCTCAACTTGACTGCATTAATGCTTTGCACAGAGTGTTCTCCCTATTTCACCTTTTGGTACCCATTGATGATTCTTGGATGGTGAAGCATAATGTGAAATGTAAATTTTGGTTGCTGTGGTTTACATTCACTGGCCTATTGAAATGGCAGTAATTTAGACGATTGCTGTATATTAAGTAGGATCTGAGCAAAATGTGTTTGTGATTGTGTGTAGTAATCTCACATGTGAGGCAAATCTTTCAAAACTTTGACCATCTTGTAATCACCTTAAGTGCAATGCTAACTTAGATAGTTTAATGCTTCCAAGTGTTTTAACCATCCACATATCATATTAGCATCAATTTTTCTCTGAATTGGCTATATCCCTATATTACAATGTCTAATCTAATCAATGATGGAAATGATCCACAAAAGTTTTTTACAAGAAACAAGATATTTTGAATTACGATGTTGAACTCCCAGGCAGTTGATTTTGCATCTTGCTTGTTCATGAATGTTTGGTCTCCGCTGGCCTGTAAGCTTTTCGCCTATCCTTCCTTCCTGCAAGTTACTGAGTCAATGTTAGTCACTGAAATCTGCACAAAAATAGAAGATAAATGATTTACTCGAAATGATACCTGGCCTCTGGCGTCTTGTAGATTTGGTGATGTGGGGAATGAATACTCCCGTTCCATTGCCAGTTCTCCATAGATTAGCAAGCCAAGTTGGTACTGAGTCGGTTTCTGGCCAGCTGAAATACCATCCATGGTGGAATGAAGAAGAGAGATTCTCAACAGCTTTTCTTCTTGATCCCGGTTTGTTAACACCAGCTCCGGCAGCTTGATGATCGTCGTCATCTGCTGTTAAAAGTAGAATCTGTCTTTGAATCTCAGCAAAGAAAACATCATCTTCATCAATCTCGTCATGTTCATAAACGTGGTAGTCTTTGTTCATGTCCATGGTAATAAGAAAAACTTAGAAAGTGGAAAAGGTTGGTTTCCTATTTCCATGGGTGGGGCATTTAAAGTAGAACCTGGAGGATAAACTACATTGTTTAGGGTCAATATATGTTTTTGAGGTCCAAAGACCACTTGAATTGTCTCCACCAAATTGTCTCTCTTTTTGTACTTTAGTTCTTGTCTCTCTTTATTGCCTTTATTTTATTTTATTTAATATTCAAGGATTGGTTTGTTGAACAAAGTGGATTAGAATAACAACTTGGACCTTTATTTTTCAAGCATGTCTCTTTCAAAAGCATCCATTTTTTTTACTAAAAAAATGAGTTTAAGTTCATACATTGTGTATGTGATTCATTTTTTATTGCTTAAAATTAGAGGTAAACAATAAATAAGGGTATCAAAATACCAGCAGGTTAATTAGACTAGATTGCTTATCAGTTGAGTGGTTAGACCATAAAAACCTGAATATTTGGGACCCCAAAGTTGATCAACCCCTATTAACCTACCCCTTTACAAGGAAGAAAATAATGCATATAACTTAAAAACCACAAAATAATGGATTGGATGAAGTTGAAGGTACAAAACGAGGATTTATAGTCTGTCTCTTACAAGCTCAACTTATTTGAGATTTATGAAAATAATGTACATATACAAATTTATAGTTTACTCCAACTGCTTTAGTAGCTGCTCTGGCATTCAACACATTTGAAGTTGAATCTCAATACCTTCAATCTCCTCTCTTGTTTTCAAGCTTCGGTCTCCTTAATATAAAAATATATATACTAAATACATGGGAATGCATATAATATTTTTTGTTTAAAAAACCGCGCACAACAAAACATACCAATGATTAGGAAGTTCCATTAATAGCTCTAAAATAAAGATGTTTAATTTGTTTTATTTTTATTTATTCAATAATTTTTAATGTTAACGTTACCATGCGTGGTACCACAATTGGAGGAGTCAGTCCATCTTTAAGCCACTTAGACAAATTGCCCTCCCATCCTATTAAACAAAAAAATACAACTTATATAATTAATAAGGTTTTGGGATACAATTGCACCCACAATTAATTTAGATCAAATTCTGCATCAATTTGTTCAAAACATTAGGATTTGTAGTGATTGGTTTATGATCCCTGATTCAAAGAATAGGGTTGAAATCTTCCAATCTTGATATTGTATCATTTACCTAAGGAGGGGTCGGCTCCGCGGGTTCGGAGTTCGCGGTGTTCTTGACAAAGAGTGCACCACATGCACAACAAGTGAGCGCACCAATCTGGTAAGGGTGACTCTGGCAATGAAAAATGTTGCCTCAACTTGGTCCGGTTTTTCGACCCGAATATCCATCCGAAAAGCACAACCCCTGTAGCAAGGTGGAGGAGGCTGGCCGATCTGCAGGCTGCTCATGCAACTTATAATAAGGAAAATGATCGCATATTAGATTATTGCATCAACACTTTGAAATTCCAACTCAATCTGCTAATTATCAAACTCATGTAAAATTACACCAGAACCAAATTTGATAGAAACAAGAGTTGGCTTACATATTTCTCCTCTATTGATAATCTCGGAATTGCGTCCCATGGTGATGCACGGACATATACTTGTAAACAAACCTTCAACAAAACAAATACAACCCAGACATTAAATACAGAAGATAAATTAAAAAAAAAAGGGAATAAAGAGATTTTACGAATTCCTTTTACGATTACAATTAGGAACATCTCCGTAACACTCGCAAAGACCGGTTGTCCACAATCCTTCCGGCAACTGCGTCGTCATGTATGCTCGAAATGGCGAATCTTCAGTGTCTGGTCTGAACACTGGGATTGCAGTTTCGGGTTTATGAAGAAACATTGCTGCTCTCTGCTCCAAACAATAACATAAATCGGTACAAACCAATCACTTACATCACATTAAAAACTGGATTCTCAAAAGCATTATTGCAATGTTTTCTTCCGTTCCAAAATCTGGGTTCTTTTCTTTGTCTCAAAACCTGGACCCTCCTTTTAATCAAGAAATTGAATTACTGATTCCGTTGAAATGTTTTTTTTTTTATTATCATCAATGGCGATGCAACTGCAAATATATACATTGTAAACTACAAACAGAAACATGATTTAACGAAAGGCTAAATTAAAATGCAGCCAATTAGCAGAAAGGAAAACATCCTTCTTAATTTACTCCCTGAATATATTGCATGTATATAGTTTATGATTGCTTCGGTAGACCGTTCCATTGGAGGCCCTGGGTTGTAGCTTATACCGATGAATGCTGCCCTTTTAGCACGGAGAGACGCATGTTTGAGTGATAGAAATTCGGATAATTTATAATTTATTACTACATTTTTATATGCATAATAAATGTACCCAAAATCTTTATATATCTTTATCAATTTCATCATTATTTCTCATCATTAATTTTTTAAAAAGAATTAAATTTATTTTTTAAATAGAAATGCTAACTAAAAACATTAATATTTTAATAAGACTTAATCTATAAATTAATACTTAAACTATGCCATTTTTCCATCTTGTTAGCTAAACTCTTTTTTTGTCACAAGTAGTACTTAAACTACTTTTTTTTCCCAAGTCGATAGTAAACCATTAAAGCTTAGTTTGGATGGGCGGTATATTTGCCTCTGGTGAGGTTAAAAACAGTGGTGGCGGTGAGATTAGTTACTGTAGTGGTGAGATTAGATACTATAGCAGTGAGATTGGAAACAATGGTAGAGTGTGTGTTTGGATTCAAATGCAGCTGTAGCGGTGAGATGAGAAAAAAAAATGACTATTAAGTACATCAGGTTAGAATTGATATATAATAGAATTTTTTTAAATTATTTTAATTTTATAAAATTGTTAAAATATGTGAATTTAAAAAATTTATTTAATAAAATATTAAAATGTATCTTCTAATATTTTATTATAAATATTTTAATGAATTATATAATCAATTTAAATTATTTATTAGATAAAAAGGTAAACTACAAAAATAGTCACTTTTGTTTGCCTCATATTACATTTTAGTTACTTATGTTATTATTTTGTTCCGTACATTTAATAAAATAGTCCAACTAGATTTTAATTATATCTGTTAATAAATAAAGTTGTACTTATTTATTAACTATATTTTTTGTTTTATTTTCATACATCTATTCATTTACGTGTAATTTTTATTAATTATATTTCTACTTATTTTTCATATATTTATTAAACTATATAAAATTAAATATTATTAAAATAAAAAGTATTAAATAAATATAATGATTTATTTAAAATAGAAATTATCTAAATTATTTTAAATTTTATTTTAAGATCTTAAATAAAAACTAATAAATAATAAATAAAACTACAATCTTTAAAATAAAAGGGTAATCTACAAAAATAGTCACTTTTGTTTGCCTCAAGTTACATTTTAGTCACTTATGTTTGAAATGTTATGTTTTAGTCACTTATGTTACTATTTTGTTATGAAGTGATCACTCTACCGTTAAGTTCCGTTATCTCTCTAACGGTAATCCTACATGACAGTCCAACTAGATTTTAGATGCCAACTTGGATTTCTAAATGGGATGAAAATATATTTTTAATTAAAAAATTTAATTAATTAAAATTTTTAAACCTAAACCTTAACTAAAAAAACTGTTCATCTCCCCTTTTTAATTTGTCTTCATTCCCTTCTTTTTTTTAATGGTTTTTTTTTCATTTAACTGGAAAAACTATTATTAAGATCAAAATAGTTGAAATCAAATTGACTGCTTCATAAAGATGGATTCAATGGAGGGTTCAGGTATGTCTTTTTTGCATTCATCTATCTCTTTTATTCAATACTGAAAAATAAAAGATTGGATTTTTTATTGTTTAATGAAAACCCTAAATTAAAATTCTTGATATGAATATTAACAACTAAAAAAAATTCAGATCAGAAAAAAAGGATACCCACAAAGGGATTGTGAACAAACAAGCCGATTCAGGTTAGAAAAAATCAGATTGAGAAACCAATTATTCAAGAACGTGAAGAATTAGAAAATATAATGATTAGGAACAAAAACGATTATCATCTTCTTATTTGTCGACAACCACTTCATTTTAAGTCTTAAAACATAAATTTGTCGGTGAAGAAGACATACCTGGACCCTCCATTGAATCTTCTTTTGTTTTTGTAAGTGAATAAATTTTTTTTATGATAATAACTTTTTTAGTCAATTGAAAAAGAAAATTAAAAAAAGGGGGGGAGATCAATGGTTTTTTAACTAAGATTTAGGGTTTAAAATTTTTAATTAATTAAATTTATTTAATAAAAAATTTATTCTCATCCCATTAGGAAATCCAAGTTGGTACTTAAAATCTAGTTGGACTGCCACGTAGGCAGAGGTGGATCCAGGGGGGCAGGCATGGGCCCCGGCCCCCCTAAAATGTAAATTTGCTAATTTAGTCCTTGAAATTTTTTAAAAATTTCAAATTAGTGAAGGTAAAATTTCACTTTGGCCCCCCTAAAATTATAAAAATTCAATTTAATCCTTTAAAAATTATAAGGATATAGACTATAAAAAATTAAAATTTTTTCCGGCCCCCCTATAAAATTGTTCTGGCTTCGCCTCTGCACGTAGGATTACCGTTAAGAAGATAACGGAACTTAAAGAAAGAGTGATCACTTCGTAACAAAATAATAACATAAGTGATTAAAACGTACATTTCAAACATAAGTGACTAAAATGTAACTTGAGGCAAACAAAAGTGACTATTTTTATAGTTTACCCAAAATAAAATGAAAACATTAAAAGACAACAATTGAAGGAAGGCTAAAATAGGAAGTAAAGTCCAGTGAGATTTAACTGGAACTTTTTTCACCGGTGAAAATTTTTTATTTCATTGATGGTCACTATAGCTTGCCGTACTGAAGTTTGTCATCCAAATAAAGAGCACTAGTACGATTGCACCAAAAAGGTGATTAAACGCACTGCGCTGGAGCAAAATCGGTGTTCCAAAGGCACCCTAAGTCTATTTAAAAAAAAGGCTTAACTCGCAAATTAATATCTAAACAACACTTTTTTTTATTAAGTTGGTACCTAATTTTTTTTTGTCACAAGTTTTGTCACAAGTGGTACTTAAACTACTTTTTTCCCCCAAGTCGATAGTAAACCATTAAATCTACTTAAAAAAAAAAAGGCTTAACTCACAAATTAGTACCTAAACAATACTTTTTTTTATCAAGTTGGTACCTAATTTTTTTTTTGCCACAAATGATACCTAAACTATTATTCCTTTACCCATTTTACACAAAAATGTTATATCTGCTAAAAAAAATTTCAGCCAATAACAGGCTGTCACAACATATAAACTTTAAAAAATATTTTTAGTTCTTTTATTTTATTTTACATTTTTCCTTATTTATATTTTTTTCTATTTTTTTTCTTCTTCCTTTATAATGTTTGGCAATACCAACAATGCTCGAAATTGGCCCTCCTGAGGTTGAGACACTGGTGATTAATTCTGTTTTTGAATTTCACCACTTACTTGCTCGACCTGACAAGATCGAAAAAGTTCTTTCATCAATCAAAATCAATGTTTTTGGCACCAGACTGGATTGACCGGTTGTATTTGGGAATCAATCCGAAAATAAGATTGAACAGATTGACTCGTGAACCAATACAAATTAGTTGAATAGAGCTAAAAAAACCTATTGAGCCAATTGAATTAGTTCTCTCTATTTAAAATTTTTTTTATAAATTTTAATAATTTTTAAATATATATAAAAATAATACTTTTTGTCTTTTTTTTATTACATGGTAATTTTTATTTGGTTTCTTTTTTATATATATAAAATAGACTTAATTGTATGACTAACGATAGACGAATCAACTTGGGAAAATAATAGTTTAAGTATCAAATGGGAAAAAAATGACATAATTTAGATACCAATTTATGAATTAAGCCTTTTTTTAAATAGACTTAACGATTTTACTAAAGGAGGTACCAACTTGGGGAGAAAAGTAGTTTATGTACTACTTATGATAAAAAAAAAAGTTTAGGTACTAAGATGGGAAAATGAATATAGTTCAGGTATCAATTTGTGAGTTAAATCTTTTAACAATGTTGGTATAATAAGTTGTATAGCAGTTCATGTGTACTTTATGCTGCCATTATATTATTTCTTTTATATGATACATCAACGAATAATTTAAAACTTATAAAAAGTTTAAAAAATTATAAAAAATTCATAAATTTTTTTTAAAAAAATTAATATAAAGTACAAGTAAATTATCATGTAAACTATTATATTTAAAAAATTTATAAATTTAATATACAATTTAATACTTAAACTATCCTTCATTCCTCAATATGGTACTTATAATTTTTTTCGTTCTCATTTTGATGCATGTAAAATCATTCCGTCAACTAATTAACCTCAAATCGTTATAGAAGTCTGATGTGGAACTAATGGAGCAGTCCGGTTTGACACATGACATCATATTTTAAATTTTTTTATTTCCCCTTTATTTCTTTTTTATTACATGTGAATAGTTTTTTTTTACAACTCAGGTAATAAAACTAGGGGCGAATATAAAAGGTGCAGGTGAGCCTTTAAAAATAGATAATTATATTTTTGCTCCATTATAAATTATTAAATTATAAATATATATTATAATATTGTACTTTGGTCCCAAAAATGGAAAAAAAATATTTATTTTTACAAAAAATGATGAAATAAATTAATATATGATAAAATTATATTTTAACATCTAAAAAGTTTATAATTAAATTTCGGCCCCTCTTAATTTTTTTTTTCTAAAATTTGCCCTTGTGGCGACTATTCCCAAATTCCAATAATGATAGTTTTCATTTTTAAACTCCATGTTAATCTAAAATTATATTTTGACATTTCAAAAATTTATATTAAATTTTGATTCTCTTAAGTTTTTTTATATTTACCCTTGTCAACGATTATTTCCAAATTTCAATGATGATAGATTTTATTTTTAAACACCATGTTGATCTTTTCACTTTCTTAACCAAAACCCACCAACTTGATAGAGATGGAAAGAGAGAAAGGGCCTAAATTGGGGGTAGGTCTACTAAAGTCTAAGGAGAAAGAAAGAGAGTTTGAGTGCAGTAGAAGGCTAAAGAAAGAACAAAGCAATTTTTTGTTATGGTATAAAAGTTGGCAAGGGCCGAGTATCGGTATATTAAGAGTGAGGGTGTCTTTTCTTTTATTTGTGTTAATTCTATTAGTTTAACTTTTGCTTGTGAAACCTTGTGTTTTAGATTTGTTAGAATTAATGAAAATGTTGTGTTTTAGAGAGGGGAAACCGTTTAGTGAAATGGTGCACATATGCCAGTTGTCAGATGGCCATTATTTTCTATTTCTAAGCATCAATCAGTGCTGGTTGTTGGTTATGGAATTTCAGAACTAATTTTTGAGTCTTCTTTTTTCTCTAAACTTTCTTTCTCTCTTTTCTATTTTTTCTGCGGAATTTCTTCTTTTTCTTGCATCAAATGTATCAAAGCCTCTCGATTCTCATGGCCAACGAAGGAGATACCACTAGACTTCAAAAGAAAATGAGATTGTTGTAATAGGAGTTCACCCTATTGCAACCAAACCTTGAACCCAATTGCAACCAAACCTTGACTCAAATATTGACTCATGTTTGAAGGGCATCCATGACACTATCAAATGTGAGATTAGATCTGAACTTCACTCACTGTTTGAAAAGTATTTTGGTCACTCATCATCCACTAGTACCATTGGGGTGGGAGTGGATAAGGGCAAGGGGATTTTGGGGAGTCCTCATTTTGGATTTTCGCCCAAGGAGCAACTTGCAATATCTTCCATACCAGATCTAAGGCATGTGGGAGCCACTGCTCGAAAGACACCATTGGACATAGCTAGTAAACCTTTTAGACTTGACTGTCCACGTTTTGATGGAGCGGATTTTAGGGGTTGGTGGTTTAAGTTAGAAGAGATTTTTTGTAACAGCCTGATTTTCAGTGGTAACAGAAACGGTGATTCGAGGTCACCAATTCCAATGAGTAAGCTCATAAAATTTATTATTTAGTATTTACGAGTCAAATGAGTTTTTAGGAAGATTTTTGAATTAATAATTTGTGTTTTATAAGGATTTATTAGGTTAAATGGTTTAGAAAACGAGGTATCAAGACCTTGATTTTATAAATCAAGCCATAAATATTTATAAAAATATTTATGAAGTTTCATTAAGGTAGTATTAAAGTTTCGTTAGAAAATTTAGACGTTTTGATAGTTAATTAATTAAAAAAGGACTAAATTGAAAAATATGTAAAACTGCTAATTATAAGAAATAGGTGATTAAATGGCTTAATTATTAGACAAGGGAGGACTTAAGGAGTAAATATGCCTAAATGTAAGGCATGAGGCGGCATAACAAAGAAAAAAATAAAATCATGTAATTTAAGGGCAAAATTGGAAATAAAGTGAAATTAAAATTTTAAATTGAAATTCTAAAAGTTTCTAGGCAATTCTTCTTCAATTCTCAGCTAAAAACAACCATAGGAGAGTTCCTTAAGCTGGTTTTTATAATTTTACTTCATGTAAGTTTAATTCTTGCTCTTTTCTTGAAATTTTTATGTTTTTAAGACTTTTACAATTAGGTCCAACTAACTATTTTATTAGTTTTTGATTTTATTGAGAATTTTGAAAGTTACCATTGATTAATACTGGATGTTTTTGATGAAATAACATGGATTTAGAGCTTTAATTTTGTTGTATGATAGTTTTAATAAGTGATTTTGTTAGATTTGATTTTAAGACTAAATTGTGAAGAATTAAAGAATTAGGGTTTGATATTAACTATGTATCAAGGGCTGTATGATAGCCTATAATATTTATATGAATAATCAATTGAGAAAAATTAGTTCATTTGATAGACTATTTAGTAAGGGGATTAAATTGCAAAAGTTGTAAAAATTGAGGTAATTGTGTAATTTCAAAAATTGATGAGTACTAATTGTAAAGTGAATTGGAACTAAAATATATGCTAATGAATGAATAATTTTATATTTTAGATTAAGAGCCCATAGATACTCGTGAAAAAGGAAAATTAGCAGAATAGTCCCTGAATTTCCACAAATCTTGCAATTTAACTTAGGTAAGTTCGTATGGTTAAATTTTATTAATTATACTGAATTGGTAATGATAGTATGTATTTTAGTATATTATTGAGAAATGGAATATTATTAAATCATAAATTTGAAGTGAGCATTCAGTATAAGTGGAATGCGGGATTGAGTATATTCGTTGTGTGGAGAAAGACAGCAAACGAAGAATTGACGAAAAATTAGCCAAGTAAATTGAGGTTCAGCATTTGTTGTGAAGTTTCATTTTTATTTTCCGTTTAGCTCTTACGAGCTTCTATTTAACTCATATGAGTTTCCGATCAACCTTAATGGTTTTTCGTTTAGCTCTTTTGAGCTTTTGTTTCCATTATGGGTTTCCGTTCAACTCTTATGAGCTTCCATTTAACTTTTATGGGTTTCTATTTAGCACTTATGTGCTTCTGTTCAGCCTTTGGGCTTCTATAAATGATGTACTCATATCTGTAAGTCGTTCTCTGATTCGGTAAGATTTGGTAAGTGACATATGAAATTGATTTTGGAAGACTTAGTATTATTTTTGGAATTTATCTGAAATAAATGTATTTATTGACTGAAGTTGTGATTGATAGGGAAATTGCATTGAATGAATTTATTTAAATTAATGTGTTATAGTAGGTTCGGTAAGATTTATGTTTAAGCCATCGAACTTACTAAGCTTCATTAAGTTTACTTGTGTTATTTAATGTTCTTATAGATTTTCGTGAGGTCAGAAGATCAGATTAGCATATCAAGCCACACTATCCAACTTGTTCCGGTAGTTTTTGCAACATATATTATGATTTATATGGCATGTATAGGGTTGGAATGATTTTGAGCAAAGTTGGTTCATGTAAATATTATGAATTATATTTTGTTTATATTTCCAATCAACTTATATAAGTGTGTGTAGTTTTATCATGCTTGATATATGATTGAGTGTATTGAAAGTCTCATTATGGTCTATGAGTATGAAATTTGAAGTGTTTAGGTTGAAATCAAATATGGGTGAGAAATGTGGCCTTAAAATAACCTATTTTTGTCCACACGGGAAGAGACACGAACATATGTCTCAGCTATGTGTGACATACGGCCTAGTACATGGGCGTGTGATTTGGCCGTATGTCCCCTGCATCTTTAAAATTGAGAAACAGAATGCCTAGGTATTTTCAGAGTGTGTGGCTTGGCCGTGTGACCCAAGTCAGAGAGTTACACGAGTATGGACATGGGATGGGACACGGCCGTATGCCCCACATCGAATGCCCACATGGCCAAGACACTGGTACACGGCCTGGCTACACGGGCGTGTGTCCCCTACACCTAAGGAAAATTTTGAAGTTTTGTGAAAAAATTTCCAGAGTTTTTGATTTAGTCCTGATTCATTTCTAATGTGTATTTTGGGCCTCGAGGGCTCATATAAGGGACAATATGAGATATTATGATTAGTTTCCGATATATATGTTAAATAATATGGAATTTTCGTATATGATCTGAAAAGTTCGGTAATACTCCGTAACCTTATTCTGGTGACGGATAAGGGTTAGAGGTATTACATTTTTGAGGCGGAATGTATGGGAGATGGTGCTAAGGTTAGGGTGGTGATGCTATATTTAGATGGCAATGCCCTCGATTGGCATCACTTCTTTATTCAAAGACAAGCGGGGCTGCAATGGCTGATATGGGAAGTGTATGCTCGGGATTGAAGGAACGATTTGGATAGGATACCTTCCTCAATCCTATGTTCGAGTTGGTTTCCCTTAAGCAATAGGTTTATATGGATCACTTTCATGACCGTTTTGTCAGCTTGTTGAATCAACTTCACTTACCTAAGGTGTATGTGTTGAATGTTTTTATAAGTAACCTCAAACCTGACATTGGCCAATACCTGGAGTTGTTTAAACCTCTGACCTTGTTAGAGGGTTATTTATTGGCTAGACAGGTGGAAGGTATTCTTCTGGGACCAGCAAGGAAAAGAGTCTCTAAATGATGATTAGTGGGGCAACTTAAACCCCTTTTGCCTAGTGCCAAGGTACCACTATCTTCTAGTGTTCAACCTGTCAGTGGAGGTCATTCGAGTGCTGCTGGAGGTAAAAAAGGTCGTGTCAAATCATTTTCTCAACTAGAGATGGATAACAGAATGAGGAAGAGTTTATGTTTCTGATGTGCAACTAAGTACACACTAAGCCACAAATGTGCTAATTCACAAAGGATGTTTCAGTTGGTGATTGAAGCACAGGTCGAGCCAAAAGTTAAACCTAAAAGCTTCAATTTTGAGGAGCTTCAGGACTGTAATGAGCAATTAGAGCTAGAGGATCAAGAACCAGACTCTACTTCACCAGTGTTGTCTTTGCATGCCCTCCAAAGATCCCACTGGCACAACACTATGAAACTTTCAACTTACATAAGCTAAGTTGAGGTGATTATTTTAATGGACTCAGGAAGTACCCATACCTTCTTAGACTCCAAATTGGAGCGAAGATTGAGCCTGCCAGTGGAACAAGCTAGCACATTAAAGGTTATTGTATCTAATGGGGTCAAGCTATCCACCCAAGGGTTGTGTAGGGGTATTTATGGGAGGCATAAGGGTCAAAGTTCATCACTAACTTTTTTGTCTTGCCAGTGAAAAGAGTGTGACTTGGTTTTGGGTATCTAGTGACTACTATCACTTGGTTCCATCATTTGGAACTTTTCTTCCTTAACCATGCAGTTTGACTACCTTGGTCAGACTCATATCCTTCAAGAAATTGTACCTAAAAGTCTACAGTTGTTATCAAGTGATCAATTGACCAAATACTTTAGCATGATGGGTTATGGGCATCATCCCATGTAACTCTCCTCTAGCCAATAAACAATTTTGACCATGTTACTTTCACAGATAATCCACAGCTACAAAGATTGTTAGTTACATTTGAAGATGAATTTCAAGCCCTATCAGGCCTATCACCTACTAAACTACAAGATAACATGATTTTATTAATTGATGAAACAAACATAGTGAAAGTGATACCCTACAGATATCCTATAGTTTAGAAGGTGAAGTTGAAAAGTTTGTGCAAGAAATGATATAATTAGGGATCATTAAGGACAGTAACAATCCATTTGCATCACCTATTATGATGGTGAAGAAGGATGGCAGATGGGGACTATGTGTTGATTATAGACAACTTAACCACATGACCATTAAAGATAAGTTCCCTATTCCTGTCATTGAAGAACTGTTGGATGAGTTAGGCCAAGTTACCTTATTCTCTAAATTGGACTTGAGGTCAAGCTATCATCAAATTAAGATGTGGGACAATGATGTACACAAAACAACATTTAGGACTTATGAGGGGCACTATGAGTTCCTAGTCATGGCTTTTTGCTTAACCAATGACTTATCTAGATTCCAATCTTTGATTAATGTTGTTTTTAAGCCATTGGTGATGAGGTTTATTTTAGTGTTCTTTGATGACATTTTAATGCACTCTAAGGGCTAGTTTGAATACTTGGAACACTTTAAGAAGGTCCTTCTAGAATAGTCTGATTTTCAGTGGTATCAGAAATAGTGGTTTGAGGCCACCAAATTTGATAAGTAAGTTCGTAAATATTATTATTTAATATTTACGTGTCAAATATGGTTTTAAAAAGGTTTTTAAATTAGTAATTTGTGTTTTATAATGATTTATTAGGTCAAGTGGTTTTAGAAAGTGAGGTATCGGGACCTCGTTTCTATAAACTAAGTCATAAATATTTTTATAAATATTTATGGAGTGTCATTAAGGTATTATTAAAGTTTCGTTGAAAATTTTTAACGTTTTGATATTTAATTAATTAAAAAGGACTAAATTGAAAAAGGTGCAAAACTTACTAATTATAACATTTAAGAGATTAAATGGCTTGATTAATAAAAAGAGGAAGGATTTTAGAAGCAAATATACTAAAATTAAAAGGGTGAGGCGGCGTAAAGAAGGAAAATAATAACATAAAGCCATTCAATGACAAAATTGTAATTTAATTGAAATTAAAATGAAACAAATTGGAAACTGAAAATTTTCTAGACATTTCTTCTTGTTTCGGTCTAAAATGGCATAAGAGAGAAAGTTTTAAGCTGGTTCTTCATATTTTTCTTCATGTGAGTTCAATTCTTACCCGTTTCTTGTAATTTTTATGTTTTTGAGATTGTCATAATTAGGTCCAACTAAACCTTACCTTATTTTTTTATTTTATTAAAAATTTTGGAAGTTTCCATTGATTAATCTATATGATTTTAGTTATTAAATGATGAAATTGAGATATTAATTGTTATTTAAAAGTATTTTATTAAGTGATTTTTGATAAATTTCCTAATTAGGGACTAAATTGTTGAAATAGTAAAAATACAAGGGTTTGTTGTGAAATTATTACAAAAATAGGCTGTATGGAATGCCATGAATGTTTGACTAGCATGAGTTTGAATTAAAAATAGTTAATTTGCATGATTTGGGCTTAGGGACTAAATTGAATAAAAGTAAAACTTTAGGGGCAAATTTGTAAAAATGACCAAATTACATTAAACAAATTTTTTTATTGTCTAAATTAATAAATTGAATGAAATTATTAATTTAGATCAAGATCAGGTGGAAAATCAAGGAAAATAGAAAGTTACCAAAATGCCCTTGAATCTTGGTATTTTTACAATTTAGCCAGGTAAGTTTGTACGGTTAAAATTTAATATTTTGTATAAATTGATGAATGGTATTATTTATTTATTCTATTGTTGGAATTATAATATTGAATTAGATTTTAGTTTGAACGGAACGCGGGATTTGAGTACATTCGTAAATTGGTGTATGATGGTATTGAAGGGAGATACCGACATATTAACCAAGTAAATTGGGGTTCAGTATTTGTTTCGAACTCTCGTGTTTTACTTTCTGTTTGGAGTGATTGGGTGGATCAGCTCTTACGAGCTTCTGTTAAGCTCTTAAGAGCTTTTGTTGGCGTGTTTTGGTGGACCAGCTCTATGAGCTTGTATTGATGATGTACTATTATCCGTACGTCGTTCTTCATATGGAAAATTTTGATAAGGTAAATTGTTTAATGAATTTGAAAAACTTGTTAATTATTGAATAGCTAATGCCAATGTATAAATAATTGTGGTTTGACATGTAAATAGCTATTTATATAGCAATTGTGTGAATTGGGACATTGTTAATCAAATAAAAGATTTTAGCATGTGCAATTTGAGTATAGTATGAAATGATGTTGAAATGATGTGCTACTATGTATGAATTAAAAAAGTTGACATTTGATAGTTAATTGAAATTGATTGAATTGGTATATAAATTATGAATGTGTTGATTATTTGAATTGAAAGGAATATATATGTGCAAATATGATAATTGGATATTGGTTGTATTTGGAAGTGAAATTAAACCCTACTAACTGTATCGGGCTGAGTTGGATGTAAATGGCATGCCATAGGATAGGAAGAGTTTAGAGATTTCTTCGACTTTGAGTTGATGAGGCACTAGGTCCCAATTTACTTCGGTTTAACTGATGAGACATTGAGTGTCAAATGTATATAGCGTTGAACACATATTACTTCGGATTTATCCGATGAGGCACTGGGTGCGAAACTAGTGTGTTAGTTGGATCCGTGTATCCATCTGAGTCCAAGTCGTGTTAATAGGGGTAATTAAATAAAACGATACTATGATTGATATTAGATGATATTGTATGAAAATTGAAAATGGGATAGTGATTTGAAACATGAAAATGAGTTATATATATAAATGCACTAACTTGTGTATTGATGATAATGATTAGGCTTATGTCAAGCTTGAGATTATGATTGATGTATATGCTTATGTTTGGTATTATAATTGAAATGTACTTATATATGAGAAATTACGTCTGTTATGGTTGAACTTACCTATGTTATGAATAAATATATTAATTAGTTAATTGATGTTGTTATTTAAGTTTTTGTTTAGTAAATAGAATGGAAAATAAGTAAAGGAAGTTATTCGTAGTTTTATGAAAATGTTAATGATGGTGTATAATGTTTATAAAATCCTACTAAGTTAGAAATGAATATATATATATATATATATATATATGATGTTGATAGACTTACTCATTTATGAGTTGGTGGTTATATAGTTGATAAATCTTGAGGCATTGGTATAGCTTAATATTTAATAGATAAAGTCTATTATTAAATTGGAATATTATATTTAAAACTTGTACGAGCTTACTAAGCATTCATTGCTTACGTAGTTGTTTATCCTTTATTTCATAGATTATCAGAAACTTGATTGGGTTGGAAGCTTGTCGGAGTTATATCACACTATCCATCAGTTCTATCGGTACTTTAAGATGTTTTAATTTTGGTTATAATAGCATATATAGGTTATTTTGGAAAAATGTTGGCCTATATGTGTTTTGTTGAGATAAGCTACTTATTTGACTTGTGTTTTGGTATTTTGGTATATGCATAATTTGCTTTATAATGTTAATGGTGGAATGATTTGTGGTTGAATGATGAAAGGTAAAATAGTAGTTGAATATGCATATGAGGTATGTTTTATAACTTAGTGTGATTTGATACTATGCTATAGTAAGTTTATATGTATTTGATGCTATTTTATAAGTGATACAATTGGTATCAAATATTAAGTTTTGGTAAATGATTTACATGTTTTAATGCATTTATATATAAAAGTTGGTTGATTTCTTGGTTACATGGATTACATGATTAAACATGTTTATAATTGTCATTTAAAGTGCTTAAGGGCAAATTGGTTGTATGTAAATATACTATATGTTTAAGACTTGATTTTGCTTGTTTTGGATGCCATAATATGGCTTCTTTATATGCATAATGTTGATTGTAGGTTGACACCAAATTAGGTGAGAAATATAGCTTGTAAAATGACCTATTTTCGTCTACTCGGGCAGAGACACGAGCGTGTGTCTCAACCGTGTCTGACACACGGCCGGGTGACACGGCTGTGTGTCCCCTGTATCTTTCAAGAATGCAAGTCAGTATGCTCATACGGTCTAGTACACGGGTATGTAACTTGGCTGTGTGACCAAGTCAGAGAGTTACACGGGTACAGACACAGGCTAGGACACGATCGTGTGTCCCTAATTCGAATATCCACACGGCTTGAGACACGAACGTGTCTATTGACCGTGTGAGTCACACGGTCTGGCCACACGACCGTGTGAGTCACACGGTCTGGCCACACGATCGTGTGACCCTTGCAACTTTGAAAATTTTTAATGCATTCCGAAAAATTTCTCGAGTTTTCGAATTAGTCTCGACTTGTTTCTAACGCGTATTTTGGGCCTCGAGGGCTCGAATAAGGTGCAGTATGTATGAGTTTGATTAGTTTCTGACATGAATGTTATGTCATATGAAATGTTGAAATTTCTGTCTGTTTGATTTGTAAACTCCCGTAATGCTCATAACCCTATTCCGACGAGGGATACGGGTTAGGGATGTAACACCTTTAGCTCTTAAGAGATAACCAATTATATTCTAAAAAGAGAAAATGTAATTTTGGCACCAACCAAGTGGAGGAAGTTCTGTCTTGGCCAACACCACAATCTACCAAGGAGTTAAGGGGGTTTTAGGACTATCAGGTTATTTTAAGAGGTTTATTCAAGGGTATGGTGTCATGGCTCGACCACTCAGAACATTGTTGAAGAATGAAGCTTCGTAGCAATGGTCTAATGAAGTACAAAAAGCTTTTCAAAACCTCAAGGAAGCTATCTGTCAAGCACCTATATTTGTTTTACCTGACTTCTAAAAAACGTTTTATGTGGAAACTAGTGCTTGTGGTTTGGGCATTAGGGTCGTTCTGCAGTAGAGAGGCAAGTCAGTGGCATTTTTTAGCAAGGCTCTAGGGGTTAAGCACCAAGCCTTGTCTATCTATGACAAGAAAATGTTAGCAGTAAAAAAATGGCACCCCTATCTTATTGGAAGTAATTTCATAATCAAAATTGATCACCAGAGTTTGAAGTTCTTGTCTAAACAACAGACTATCACACCCTACCAGCAGAAATGGGTGTCTAAGATGCTGGGGTATGACTACTCTATTATTTACAGAAAAGGGTTGCAGGACACTATTGTTGATGCCCTATCCAGGAGGGCTTATGAGCAGGTAGGTCAGTTTATTCAGTGTTTAAGGAGTGTGACATTAACTTGGTTTGAACTTTGAGACCAAATTGTAGTAGTTGGGCTAGAGGATTCAAAGATCCAACAGTTATGTAAGGAACTTCAGTAGCAACCACAATTGCATTCCAAGTATTCGTGGGATGAGGAACTTTTTAGAAGAAAGGGGAAAGTGGTAGTGGGGAGTAAGTTGGAATTGAGGAAAGCCATATTTGACCTGTTCTATGGAGAAGCAATTGGTGGCCACTCTGGAGTCCATGCCACTAAGCATCGAATAGCAAGTATGCTTTATTGGAAGGGCTTTACCAAATATGTCAAGTCTTGGGTTAGGGAGTATAGCATCTGCCAATAGTGTAAGAATGATAATGCTGCATATCCAGGATTGTTGCAACCACTTCCGTACTTGATAGAGCTTAGGCAACTATTCGTATGAACTTTGTGGAAGGTTTACCATTGTCTAAGGGTAAAAACACTATCTTGGTGGTAATGGATAGATCGAGTAAGCATGAACACTTCTTTGTATTGGCATATCCTTATACTGCTGCAACTATAGCTTAAGTTTACTTGGACCAAGTGTACAAGTTGCATGGAGTCCCCAAGTCCATTGTTTTTTACAGGGATAAAGTTTTTCTTAGTCGATTTTGGCAGAAATTGTTCAAATGTCTAGGCACCAAGATACTTTTATCACCCCCAAATAGATGGGCAAACAAAAGTTTTGAAAATGTGTTTAAAAGGTTATCTAAGATGTATGACAGGAGATAAACCTACTGAATGGACTAACTAGTTATTATTTGCAGAATGGTGGTATAACATTACTCTCAATGCAACTTTATATGGACATGACCCTCCAGTTCATTTACCTTATATAGTAGGCTTATCGTTGGTAGCTAAGGTTGACAGAAGTCTCCAACATAGGGAGGAATTCAAGAAGCTACTTAGGTTCAATTTGAAGAGAGCACAAGAAAGAATGAAGCAATTGGCAAACGAGAGAAGGTCAGATAGAGTGTTTCAGGTGGGGGATTTGGTGTATCTAAGACTTCAACCTTACAAACAACATTCATTGAGGAAATTAAGAAATCAAAAGCTTTCTCCAACGTACTTTGGACCTTATCCAGTGGAAGCAAAGGTTGGACAGGTGGCTTACAGATTGAGATTGCAAGAAAGGGCTTGCATTCGTTCTACCTTTCATGTCTCACAGCTGAACAAGTACATTGGAACAACCACTACCTCTCTTACACTACTTGTTGTTGTTATAGATGGATCATTGTTGAAGGAACCAATAAGAATTCTTGAGAGAATGATGACCAAAAAGGGCAATTAGGCCAGCACTGAAGTGTTAGTAGAATGGGTAGACACCTTTCCAGAGGACTTGTTTTGGGAGGTTTGGACAGAGTTTTAGCAGCAATATCCTTATTTTGATCTTTGAGGACAAGGATTTGCTTTAGGTGTGGAGTATTTGTTATGGTATAAAAGTTGGTAGGGGTCGAGCATTAATATATTAGGAGCAATGGTGTCCTCTTTTTTTTTTTTATTTCTGTTAATTTTGTTAGTTTAATTTTTGCTTGTGAAATGCTACATTTTAGATTTGCTAGAATTAATGAAAATGATGTGTTTTGGGAGGGGAAATCGTTTAGTGAAATGGTGCATTTTATCCTGAGGTTAATAGATGCCAGTTGTCAGATGGTTGTTATTTTCCATTTTTAAGCACCAATCAACGCTGGTTGTTGGTTATGGAATTTCAGAACTAATTTCTCAGTCTTATTTCTTCTTTAAGCTTTCTTTCTTTCTTTTCTATCTTTTTTGTGGAATTTCTTCTTCTTCTCACATCATTTTTTTTCTTTCTAAAACTCAAGAACAAAGTGAAAATAAAATAAAGAAAACCCAATAAAACAAAGCAAAAGAAAGAGAAAATGAAAATGAAGCGGGAAGAAACACGTGGATTTTGTTTATTGTTTGAGAATTCATGAAATTTTTACGAAAATTATGAAGAAAGGGTGTTTGGCTTTCAAGAAAATTTGATAATTTTGAAGAGAAAGTTTTGATTTTTATCTTAATAAAATGTTATTTATATTTTTTTATTTAATATTATTTCCATAAAATCCACATGCAATGTTACATGGAATTACAAAATGACACGGTTTATTTATTTATTTTTAAATGTTGACACGTGTTAAATACAGATTGATTCATTAGTGCCACGTCAGATTTCTGTGACTGTTTGGGATAAATTGGTTGGTAAATTGATTCTATAGGTACCAAATTGAGAATGAAAAAAAAAATCATAAGTACCACAGTAAGAAATGAGATATAGTTTAGATACTAAACTATATATAACCCAAATATTTTAGCCCATGTTTTTGGTCCAAAAAGCAATTTGGCTCTTTTTGAAAGATTGATAGTCAAATTCGTCTTTTCTTAAAATGGTTAAATCCTACTATTACTCTTTGTACCTTACAAAAGTTGTGAATTTAGTCTCTATATTTTAATTTAGTCATTTTAGTCCTTGTACTTCTCAAATTTTAAAATTTCAGTTCTCTCCAAATGATAATAGTTAAATTCATTAAATTATATTGTTTCCAAAATCTAATGTAGAAAATATATTATCATATGTGTGATGTCATGTCAGCTTTTCACATATTATTCACTAAAATTACAATTAATGGATTAATGACTGTCCTTTGCGTTAAGACTGAAATTTCAAAATTTGAAAAGTAGAGGACCTTGGAATGATTTAATTAGATAATATAGACTAAATTCATAATTGTATGCATAGTACATGACTAGTAATTGGTATTAATCAAATGAATTTAACTACTATTGTTTAAGTTAAGACTAAAATTTTAAAATTCGAAAAATACAGAGACTAATATTGATCAATTCAAAATGTAGAAATATTAAAATTGATCAAATTAAAGTAGATGGACTAAACTCTTTTTAAAATGTTGAAGACAAATTAAACTCAAAAAATAATAAAAATCAAATTAAAAAAATATAAATATTAAGGGATAAATTTATCAATACTATTTTCCTACATGATAATTAATAATTTATTACTATAATTTACCCACTAATTGGTTTATCAATAAGTTTTTTATCGAAGACTAATTTTGAACCGAGACATACTGTCAACAAAAACTTCGACGACAGCAAGTTGTTATATGAATGACTAATTGCGGGTATATTAGTGAATTGATGAATCTCACATTTGAGATTATTTGGAAACACTAATTACTGGAATCTGCTGCATTTGCATATGAGAGGCATTTAAATTAATATTCGTACCTTCAACTTTTTCCTTGGCCTGAAAATTGATCAGCGTTGCCTGCTTCCTTTTCACCTCCAAACTTCACTTTCAAATGATGCTTCGGAACGCCTTAATTATCAATTAGACCCTAATGAGGAAAGCCTCTTTAATTATTATTATTAGACTTGGGTGTTGAATTTTTGAAGGATTTGTGTTAGTGATGGCTGGGCAAATATCATGTGAAAGCAATTCGTGTTTAGGGTTAATGTGCTTTTTGGAATGTGGGGGTTGTATTAACTGACCTTAATTAGGCTATATACGAAAACATTCTTTAGAGTTTGAGAGCCTCATGAGGTAATGCGAAGAATTTGCATGACCTTACTTGTTACTACATCTTATGGTTTTAATATTCATTTGATGCAATCATTTTCTTTTTAATTCAACCAAGGAAATATGAGGTTGAGACATGTTACTCCGATAAAATTTAAAATTTAGTTTCTGTGTTTAAAAGGGTTAAAAATTAAGTTTTACTTTTTTATTTAAAAATTTCAATTCAATATTTAAAATTGTAAATATGTTCAAATTTGACGTGACATATAATTGATATAAAATAAACATGCTAAATTGATAAATTTTGTCAGAAACTATCAACAACAATAATACTTAAACAATAATTTAGAAATTAAAAAAAAAAGTAAAGAGGATTGAATTTTAACTAACCAAATCTCAAATTTTATAGAAGCACCAACAACATTGTAACCAAACATCAATCCAAAAGATGTAGACGGGAACTAGACGGCACAAATGAAACGGTATCACAATATTGTAAATATAACATACTCAGCTATATATTATGGGCGTGGCTTGAAAGTTGATATATATTGGTGGAAAATTGCTGAACATTTAGATCAAATTAGAGCAGAGACACTGAACCCCAATTTTATAAGTAAAAAATAGATGCGGCCATTGTTTATCATGAAAGGGGGAATCGTAGGATGTGGACATTGTACACCAACTTGACCTCTTTTTTATTGTCATTGACTTCAGCCATGAGAAATAAATATTGCAGTCAATGCCTCCAGCCGGATGCATTTAGAATCTATTGGCTTAAAACAGTTGAAGTTTTTGCATTAAATGAGATTATAATTTAAAAGTATAAAAAGAAATATGTTGTTTTAATTTAATATATTAAGTTGTAAGTTTAGATTAGGGGTAAATAACAACAACGGGATATACTCATTTAGAGGGATATTGTTTTTGCAGTTATTTAGGAACATTGTTTACTCATAGCCTTTTACATTGTTCTGGGATAATAAATTCATTTTTTTTCATGATTAATGGGACAAAGGGAATCAATATTTTTTAAAATATTTAATTATTAAAAGTAATACTATAGTTTTTTTTTTTTTAAATTATCCTATGTTTTAATTCTTAACTGGTATAAGCATGAAACAATAGTCACATGATGTTACACTTTTGTTTTTAAAGTGTATGGCTTAATCTCTGTTTCCGGTTTAATTTTTTGGGCGTTAAAAAAAATACAAAATTAAAATATTTAACCAATCATAAATTATCACGTTCTATACCATGATTATGTCATCATTTAGAAAAAAAATTTAAAAATCTTTAAAAATATAAAAATTACAAAAAGATAGAAAAAGGTATAAATAAAATTATAAATATATATTATTTATTTTACAAAATAAAAATATGTTAGAATTTTTAATTGTAAAAAATAATAGAATTTATTAGAAATAATAAAAATTATTAGAAGTCATAAAAAAATATTAAAATAAAAAAAGAAGAAGAAGTAAGTATTGTTGTATCTTGAAATAAAGTATACATTTGTTAATCACATTTAATATATTAAAAATTGATAAAAAAATCTATTTTTTCAAATCTATTTTTAAAATAATGTATATCAAAATTTTAATATATTAAAAATTGCAGCTTCTTTTTTTCAAAATTTTTTTATTTTTATCATTGATAAGAAAAAAGTATAGAATCCTCTTTCCTTTTATTAATGTCTATTGGATACCGGTTTGGAGGTGATGTTGAAGGAAAAATTCCCTATGATTTTTAATTTATTAAATTACAATAATAAGTTTGTAACAGAAGTGGTTGTTTGGGAGAGAACAAAAAAAAAAAAGACATTGTAAATTAAGTATATAATTGAATACATTGTACAATTTCAGACTTTAATAAAATTATATATAGAAATGATGAAGATGTTGGAAGACAAGGCATATAAAGTAAAGTAAATACAGAAATAAAGAAATATGAAAGTTATACATTGAAAATGATGGCAGAATTTCAGAGGAAGTTAAAAAGAGCAGATAGAACAGTAAAAATGAAGTGAAGTAGGTATCTAAAAGGCAATATGGAAACGAAAAGCAGTGAGGAATAGAAATGTATTTATAATTGTAAAATAGAATTATACCTGGATGGTGGACACTGAATATAGTAAGGTGTATGCGTGTGGGTTGTATGAAATAGTTACGCCATATCATCTGTGTCAAAGTGTATTTTTTTTTTAATATAATTTAACTTGATTCCATTTACGAGATCATCTTGACTTAAAGATAGCTAACAAGCCAGGGTTTTAAAAAGTCAACTAAATTGATTAAGCCTTTAGTCAACCAAGCCATGAATTCAATTTGCACGTCTCCTATAATTTAGAAACGCACCAATCCCCCCAAAGACAACCTTGAACTTTAGACTAACCAAGTGGAAAATGGGAAGATTACCCATGGACTCCCATTCTCAATTCTCATATCCTTCTCCTCAGCCTCAAGCCGCCTATTATTCTTGCGCACCACCGCCACAACTACAAACACAGCCGCAGCAAGCTTTCATAGTTTATCCTCAGCCTCAAAATAATGTTAATGTTGCACAGGTTCCAGCATACCAAACAAGCAGTCCAGTGGCTGAGGCGCTGCCACAAAACCAACACCTCGCTCATATTGTTATTCCCACAAACGGCTCATTGCAAAGCAATGCACCCATTAGAAAGTCCGTGCAGCATCTGCCAATGCCTTCGCCTCAAATGAAAGCGGATCCCACCGGGTCCTGGACCACCGGCCTCTTTGATTGCATGGAAGATCCAACCAACGGTGAGTTTCTTGGTATTTACATCACATTATCATTCAGTCATGTCAAAACACTTTTTTAGCAGGATTTTGTTAATATAAATTAAGGTTTAATTTCTAGTGGTTTGGTTGCATGCAGCTCTCATCACTGCGTTATTCCCTTGTGTGACTTTTGGGCAGATAGCAGATGTCCTTGACAACGGGCACACAAGTAATCATATCGATTAAACTTTGGTATCTTAATTTATTTTTGAACCACTTGTTGGCTAAAAATTAAGGAATGCAGATTGTGCGACAAGTGGAATTGTTTATGCGGTGGCGCCATGTTTTGTATCTGGCCCTTATCGTAAAAAGCTGCGGCAGCGGTTTGGGTTGATAGAGGCCCCTGCCTCTGATCGGATTATCCACTCCATGTTTGAACCATGTGCTCTCTGTCAAGAATATCGAGAACTGAACAACCGAGGGATCAACCCTGCACTTGGTATTCATTCTTACTTCATAATCCAACACCACCTACTTCACGCAATCTATTTATTTACAATTTTATATCCTAAAAATAAAATAAATGCTAAGAGAAGATCTTATTTCCATTCACATTTTTACTCCTTCCATGCATACCATTTTTATCAATTATTCTTGCATGGAATTTTAGTTTCTTTTACACTAGTTTACATCTAAGCAAATTGCATTCAGTTGGATGACAACATTTTAGATTATACAATAAAATCATTACAAAAATCATGTTGATGATGAAAACTAAAAGAAGCTAGAGATCAAATTATGAAATATAAAAAATTTGACAACTAAATTACAACTTGTCAAAATTATAAAATTACCACTTCTCATCTAACGTGCGTATGGCATCCAATTATTAGTATCTAACGGCTAGGCGACTAATTTCAATATCATTGATGTTAAAACCTAAATTGATAAGTTTGATAGTTTAGTGATCCAGTCAAAGTCTCATCCTATTACCATAATTTATTCATAATAAAAATGTAAATAATTGTGTAATAATATATTAATTGATTACGGATAAAAAGTGATAAATGGTTAATAAGATAATAGTAGCTATCAACATTGTATTAAAGATGCTATAATAATACATTATTGATAGTATAAGAATAAAATAGGTAAAAAGATCTCTTCAATTTCTCTCAATTTTGAAATTGAGTAAATTGGTTTCTCTATAAAAATCGGAGCAATTTAATCCTTGTCAATTTTCGAAAGTGAGTGTATGCCATACTTATGTTGTGGGATAGTAACAAATTTAGTCTTTGTTAAATTATGACTAAATTGACAGAATGTGTAAACCTTGAGGGCTAAATTTATTATTATACCATTCTAAATTATGTACAATTTATGGAAAACAATAACATCGTGATTAATTGGCCTTATTTTTTCACATTTGAAATTGATAGAGACTAAATTGCTTTAATTTTTTTGAGAGGGACCAATTTTCTTAATTTCAAAATTAAAAGGGATTGAATAAGTTTTTTACCAATAAAATATAACGTATCACAATTTTTATGATACCACAATATAATTATCCTTTAAACTTTATAATATGATATTTGGTAGGTTAATTTGTTAAGTTTCTTGTATTTAAATTAAAAATTTACAAATATGTCAACTTAGAATTTATTTTCTAACTTAAATGTTTTAAGTATTAAAAAATTATTAGTAGAAAATTACATACAAAATAAATGAATAATAACATATTAATAATTTTAAAAATAAATAATTATAAATTAATATTATATGATACTAAAATAGTAATTAAAAACCTTTTATATCCCAAATAATCCCATTCCTTTCACCTAATTATATAAAAAAACAACACTTTGTATTAAATTGATAAGGTAATAATAAATAATTTAGAATACAAGAGTAAAAAATATTAGTGATAAATAATAATAAATGATGTATAACAAAAAAAAAAATGATAATAGAAGATAATAATAGATTTCATAATCACAATTGTAAGAATTTATATAACTTAGTAATTAAGTAAAAATTATACATTTTGTAAATACATCAACTTTGTATACCTAGTTGCATTTTTGAGGGGAGATACATATTCGAATTTTAGAGACCATATTATTAGTAGGGACAATCACGAACCCTGAACATGAACATTAAAACAAACATGGAAAATACCAACAAAATTTAAATTTTATTATAAAATATTATAATATTCATATTTTGAATATTTATATGCAAACACAAAAATATTAAAATAGATAAATATTATATAATTGATGTTAAAATTTATAAATTTTATATTATTCATAATTTAACTTTATAAAATTTTATATTCATATAATTATAACAAAAATTACATTTCTATGAAATTATTAAATTAATTTTTTATATTATAATTTATTATATCATAGCACGTATCATTCAAATTAATAATTAATATATATATAAAATTAAAATTTTGAGTTATTTTATAATTAATGCTATATTTATACATATACTTATATGTTTAAAATAGATGTGTTCATCGCCCTATGTGTGACTTGAGTTCGAGTCACACTAGTCACATTGCTGTTAGAGCTTTACCCTCATCTTATAATTCACCAAAAAAAAAAAAGACGTATTTATGTGCCAAGTTAGAATAGCTTCAAATTGGGTCATTGTATGATATTAAAATACGGCATGCTTACGCAAGTCAAGCCTAACTTGAATATGGGTTCATGTTCATTTTCCAAACTTAATATTTTTACCCAAGCCTTCTCAAACTTTAAACTTAAGTAGATAACACTTGAATAGATCTAGTTTAAAACATAAAGACACAACACACACAATTACATGTAATATCTGTAAAAAAAATTATTTCGTACACTATAAGTGAAGTTAAAAGTTTCGTAAATAATCTGATTATTAGGTAAAGTAAAAAATAAAAAAAATATTAAAAGAATTATTTGTAGGAAAATTAAAGGATGCAGTCAGTCTTCTCTATAACAGTCACTTGTGTCAAGTTTCTAGTAGAACCAATTTTTTATATTTTATTTTAACCCTTTTTGTTAACTTTTTACTTATAACAGTGATATCCATAGTTATGAAGTATATTCTTTATTAAATTAGTTCTTTATAACAACATATTGTCTAAAATTTTAAGTACAATTATAACTATTTCATATAAGTAAGCCTATTAATTATGAATTATTAAATAAAAATGATCTTGATTAAACTATTATTTCAATAAAATGTTTAAATTTTACATAAAAAATCTATTAATCATATTTTATTAAATGAAAATAATCTTCAATTGTCGAAATTAAAAATATCAATTCAATAAATCATTAACTTAAATAAATATTCAACTATGAATTTGGAACGTTATAAACTTATAAATCTATTACTTGAATTTAATAACTCATGATAAATTAATTAATTTAATTTGATAATCCATACTAAAATTTTTTGAAAGGTAGATAATTCGTACTAATTAGTTTAACTCGTTAATTTTATGAACATTATAATTAATCATGTGAATGAATGTAAAATAAAGATGCATAAAAGCAATAATGCATGCACTTGCTATGCATATTTCAATTTTGTTGATATGATTCCCACTTTCTTTCTTTTGTGAACATAATTTTCACTTCTTTTATTTGATGAAAATTCATGACATGTATTTTATGGTAGTTTTTCAACAATTATCTCTTTAAATCAGGTGTATAATAACCGTCTTTCTATAACAGATAAAATCTTGACAGAAAAATAAGAGTACTGTTATAAAGAGATTAATTAATTGTAGTAAAAACTCTACAAATAATATATTTGTATGACAATATATCAAGTCCTAACTTATATTTGTATCCATATATATACATATCTATCTATAATGACTTTTTTCTTCTTTCTATTAACAGGATACCATGGAAATTTGAGTAAACAACAAACTGCAACCATGATGGTTCCGCCAAGGAATCAGATGATGAACTAAATGAGCTTACATTGCTTTTCAAGTGGTTTGAATCGAGATAATTACAATATATTTAAGTAAATGAAGAGTTTTATCAATTAAATTTTAAAAAGAACAGATAGGAGATGAACATTATTTGGAGTATTTTGAAATAAAATTATGTAAAACAGTTATGTCATATGTAACTTTCATTCAAATTATATCATGTAATTATAATTTTTAAAAGAAAAGTAAACTATTTATTATACATTACATGTAATAATTCATATATAATAGTTACTTTTTTAATGTGAGTACGTGTTATGATTTGAATGAAAACGACATATATTAGTATAGAGTAATTCTTTCATATCAATCATTTCTTGAGATGATTATATTAAAATATTTAATTATTGAAAATTAAGATATATATATATATATATATAATTTTTTTGATAAAATATATGTTTTATTTTTGAATGTATCTTCTTACTTAAAATTTGTAATTTTAATAAATAAATATTGATTGCAGTAGTACATTGTACTCTCAAGAGGAGAATAGGGTTCGAATATTAGAAACGACATTATTAATAAGGTCAACTAAAAGCTTTTAACATAAAAAATAAAACAAATATGAAAAATACCAAAAAAAATTATAATTCCACTTTCTTTTCATGAAATATTTCATATTCCACACTTTTTCAAATTTTAATAAAAATGGTTTATTATAGTGTATGACTTTTTTATAATATATTACATTATATTATTTAATTATATTGTTTTCTCATAAATTATTTAGACAATTAAATTAGAAAGTTCTTAAAACAATATTTGCAAGCAACACATGAGTAATACTAGAAGCAATGTTAGTGATCTGTGCCAAAAACAGTGCTAGCGAATAGTGCCGAGTACTTCAGGTACTAAGTATGTAATGGCCTAAATTCAAGGTTATCGGAACAGTGGTTTCGTAACCACAAATTCGATTTAAAAAAATTATTTTAATATTTTTGCATAAATATTGATATGATAGGAAAATTGTATGAAAATATCGATAGAAAAATTTTACCAATTTAGGAGTTAGTTAAAAAAAAGAAATTATTGAAGAAATTAGGTAAAAACAAGTTATCGAGACCTCGATCTCGTAAAACCGAGTCGAAAATATTTTTATAAATATATATGAAATGTTAGTAATATGGTATTAAAATTTTGTTAGAAAATTTTAACGTTTGGGCAGTCAATTAAATGAAAAGGACTAAATTGAAAAATGTGTAAAAGTGGTTAGGATGATTAAATAGCTTAAGTGTTTAATGAGAAAGGATTTAAAAGGAAAATAGACCCAAAATTTATTTGAGCTGGACGGCAAGGGCATAAAATCAGCAAGAAAATGGGTGATTTAAGGGCAAAATTGGAATATTGCATTATTAACTAAATAAAACTAGGACTAATATGGAAATATCTAGATTTCTTGAGATTTCTCTTCATTCTCATCAGCCAAAACGCCATAGGAGGGGTTCTTTAAGCTGGTATTTCATAATTTTTGCACCAAGTGAGTTTATCCTTGCCTTTTTCTTGTAATTTTTGTGCTTTTAAGACTTTTACAACTAGGTCCTACTATTAAATTCATTAGTTTTTGATTTCATGGATGAAATTGAAAGTCACCATGTTTGAGTGCTGTAAGTATATGATGATTTAGAATGAAACTTAAGCTTTAATATTATTAGATGATGGTTTTATTGAATGAAATGAATCGAAAGTGGATATTTAGGACCTATTTATAAAAGAGTGTGAAATTGAAGTCTAGTGCTGAAATTCTTATCTCCAGAGGCTATAAAGTAGTTTAAAATGATAGAATAAAGTGTTAATTGAGAAAAATCAGCTCAATTGAGAGGTTAATTGAGTAGGAACGAAATTATCACTTATTAAAAGCTTAGGGGAAAAATGGTAATAAACCTCTTGCACTAAAACAGTTTTGGACAGCAGCAGTAGTCCAACTTTGAAAACTCACCGTAAATTGTAGAAATCAAATTAGAGGGTGAAAAAAATAGAATTAAAGCTGATTGAGTCTAGTTTCTCATAGAAGAAACGGTGTAAGCAATGAAATTGTAAATCATGAGATATAATGCATTTTGTGAGACAATGTCAGAATGATTTCGGGTTCCCCTATTTTGAGTTTGGAAAATCACCAGACATTTTATAAAAATAATTAGGGACTTAAATTTATATTTTTGAAATCCTTAATGAGTCTATTTTCAAGAAAAACAATCAGGAACATCATCTGAGTCCCGTACGAGGAGATAATTAATTTTTAGTGAAGAAAGGTTGGAACTGTCATACAGCAGAACAGGGATAACTTTAAAGAATAAACTGTACTTATTGGCTAAACCAAAAATTCTGAAAATTTTATGGTAAGAAGATATGTGAGTATAGTTTTAGGGAAAATTAGCAGATCTTAATTTAGAGTTCCATAGCTCAAGATAAAAATAATTTAGTGACTATGACTCAAGTAGATAGCTTTGAATGAACTATAAATAATAGTGGAATTGTAGAGAATGGTACATATGGACATGAAATGTTAAATGATGATTAAATTTATTTATTTAGATCCCGAAGACTCAAATAAGAAGCTAGAACAAGGAAAGGAAAAAGTTCAGGATTAGTTGATTTTTGTATACGAACAAGTATCGAGGTAAGTTCGTGTAACTTGAATTATATTCTCAAATGCTTGAAATGTATGTTATTGATGTGAATATGATTTGAATGTTCATTATATGAAAATTGATGAAACATTGATATATTTGATAAAAAGGGGAATAAATCCCGGTTGAATGAAAGAAAAATTCGATGGATCTCTGAAAAGGAATTGACTGTAAAAGGGGATCTAGCCCGGACGGGTGATCCTTTCTTGATATAGCCTTCCCGAAGAATATGTGGAAAATGGATTTAGCCCGGACGGGTAATCTGAATTAGGGTCTGAATTTAGCCTGGACTGGTAATTCAGATCCAAACTCGTTAGAGTAATTGTCGTTGCAGAGGATTTAGCCTGGAATGGTAATCCCGACAATACTCTGTGAGTTTATATTATAGGGGATTTAGCCTGGACTGGTAATCCCGCTGTAAGGATGAGGTTTGCGGGAGTGTGCTCTCTGAAATGGGAATGTGCGCACATGAATATGAATTGACGGACCCGAATTTGTACACTTAAGTGTACCCCTGAAAGTCCATCAAAATTCCGAGAAATTCAACGGGATAAATATGGGAAAATAATAATGGAATGGAAATCATGGTATTGATGAGCTCATCAATCATGGTATATATTATTGATACATTGAAATTATTGGACTAACTTGAATGTTGAGTTTGTGCATGTTAGGATAACAATGCATTGAATGGATGTATAAATGTTTATTGTATTGTATTGAAAATATTAGGTAAGTATAATTCTTGTTACATGAGCTTACTAAGCACAATGTGCTTACCCTGTTTTCTTTTTCCCTGTTTTGTAGTATTAAGAGCTCGGAGGTCAGATATGGTCGGAGATACATCACACTATCAACCTCAACATTTTGGTATATCCAGAAACTTTATTTTGGAAATCAATGGCATGTATAAGTTAATAAAATAAATGTTAATGTGAAATGAATGTAAAGTTAGCCATTGGTGTGGCTAACAAACCTTGGTTTGGTATGTGATGAGATTATCTTATGAATATGCATGAATCTATTTTGAAAATATGTTGATTTAGATTGGTCTCGGTTTAAGTTTTGCAAGGAAGATTAGATGTCTATAAAAGGGTTATATTGAATAAAAAAAATTGATAAACTCCGGTAATGCCTCGTACCCTATTCCGGCGACGAATATGGGTAGGAGGTGTTACAAAGTATGAACAAGATAGAGAAACAATGAACAATCGATATGTTTGCGCAGCTCAATCTTTTTACGTCTACGGGCCTTACTCAGAGAGATAATTCACTATCTTAGCAACTCGTACAATAAGTGATTACAACTTCTATTATTCACTAGATTAAACTCCTCATTTTTGTACCTAAAATCTAGACAACTCTTTTCTAAGTTTTCCCCTAAAAACTTAAGACTTTAACCAAGTAACACACTTGATTTTTTAACTCAATGCACTCAAAATCAATGTTCCTCAATGAACAAGAATAAATGCTCTTAGTTCAGTACATCACTTTCACCTATACAAGTCTCCTTAATTGATAAGAAATCTAGAGTTACTAACATACTATATCAACCACAACTAATCTTCCCATGAAACTAGGAAGAGAATAAGTATAAAGAATATCTTAAATTAGCTCAGGATAAGTCTTGAATTTTCAAGATATACTTTCAAGTTTTGCTTGATTCAATTCGATTCATTAAACTTGGGAAGTTAATTGCTTTGATCCAAATCCAAACCAATCTCCAAGATATGTTACTATGTGTAGTTTAAATATAAAAATGGGCTAGCTGTCGTCCAAAGTATCAGTTAAATAGGTAAGATACAAAAAGTTACATGGTATTGAACAAAAATATCATATAAAGAAATTAAATAAAAATCAATCTAAAATAAATATAAAGAAAATTTCACATATTTATTAAAGTGGAACATCAACATAAAACTCAAAATTTCTAAAACTTTAATATTACCATTGAGTGAATGCCTCATTGACAATGTTATATGATGTTATAACTAAAATAAAAAACATAAAACAAATTTGTGTTAAATAAATATTACTTTTATCAAGTGTTAAAATTCCCGCCTATAGAAGGTAACAAGTGTTAATAAATAGTTTTATTGAATGGGTGAATTAAATATATTTTTTTATATATTTTAATATGATAAAAATTATTATAAATTTAATAGAATTAAAATTAAATTAAGAATTTAATTTAATTGAATAAATTAAATAAATAATATTTTAAAAATAAAAAAATAATTATTGAGTTGGATAAATAATAAGTTTTGATTAAAATTCTAAATAACACATAACATAAAACGAGTCCAAGAGCCCATCTTATGAGATGAGAGGTGAAAAACCCTAATACCCCTTAGGATTGCCGTCGCCCCCATGTATTAAGTAAAACTATTATATCGTTTTCTTATAAATAAGAATTATGAACTGACTTAATTACATAATAAGAAAATCGTTATTTTGTTGGAAAATAGTAACAATTCATTTACAAGAATAAATTCTATTTTTTAAAAAACTCAACGGTTTTGGTTCTCGTAAAGAGGAATTAACTTCTTCACTGAAAGTTAATAAAATTTTTTATTTTGTGTGTTCAATTCATTTTGTTTGGGACCACACTCAAAGCAATTTAAGATAAAAAATAATGGAGAATATTATTTGATAGAAAGTCGAGAAATAACTTAAGATTACTCTAAGTAATAATTTAATTTAAAATTTATTATATTGAACTTAAAAATACTGTTTTCCAAACTAATTTCTCCAACAAAATTTAACGTTAGAAACATTCTAAACTTCCAAAACTCATCAGCAACAATAGCTAATTCTGTTTCTCTCTAAAACTTTCTAAGCACTCAACAATGTTAATTCAAGAAACCTTTAATTAAACTCTATTATAACTTGATAATTAGTTAACTCACTCCTTTCTAAACTTATTTCTAACCAAAAATTAATCCAAAAATAACAAGAAACGCAAGAATTAAAGCTCTCTCTAACTTTGAAAATGCTAAAAAAATGGAGAAATGAAGATAAAAAATAAAAAATCAAGGATCAAGAATCAAGAATCAAGAATCATGAATGGATGTTAGAAAACACTTAACCTTGCTATAGAAATCAGAGATTGATAATAAAAAATAAAAAATAATTTTCCTCCACCCAAATCTAACCTCAACTGCAAAGAAAAGAAAAGAAATCTTGATATAGAAATCTTTGTTTAATATATGATTTAAATGAAAAATAAACTTACCTTTACATTAACGGAAAGCAAGTTTTGAAGTTAAAAGAAAAAGAGATGTTGAGAGAATTTTCTAGAGATTTTGATGCAATTATTGTGGAGATGGGAACAAAGAAAACCGTTCCTCAAATCATATTTTCAAAAAGAAATAATTGCAAAAATAGGCTTGGTTTATTTTCAACTTAAGGACCTTTGACTCTTCAAATTATACTTCCTCATATTCTCACATTAATCCCTTTTAATTTCACCCATAGACCTTAATTACTAAATTCTCTAATTAATACCTTAATAAAACTATTAATTAATAATCCTCTAACTCCTACCTTGCTCATTCTTATAAAATTTTCAACTTCACTTCTTAAAATGATTCGATCCTATATCAAGATTTTTGATACAAACAAAAATCTGTTTGTTACAAAGTTTGACCCAATTTTCTAGTAATTTTTTTTGGGTAAAATTTAACAATGAATTACATAGAGTAGATCATAGACAAGTTATCAAAAGTGCAATCTTCCTTCAATATCTCTTTAATCTCTAAAGGGGGTTCCTCAAACATGTGCAAAGCTTCATCACTTATCAAAGCCATTTTTGCCAAAGCATCTGCTACCCAATTAGACTCTCTTGGAACATAATTCAAGGACCATTTCTCTTCAAAGGCTAGAATTTGTTGAATCCTCCTTATTAGAGAGCTTTTTGGACCATTAAGCTTGCTTTCGCAGATAGAGATAATATTTTTAAGGTTATCAGACTGAATAATAACCTCAGCATAACCTTGTTTCTGAAGGAGAAGTAGACCATCCAATATTCCCCACAGCTCAGCAACCGTTACTGGATATTCTCCTAAAAAGCTATTGTATCCAAAGATCCACTGTCCTTTGCCATCATGACTCTACCTGCAGCAGAGAAACTAGACATAGAGTGAACAACATCATTAGTATTAGGGTAAAAACATATACCTGAATTCTGATGAATGGATGTCTATTTTGGGTGAAAATCCAATGCCGCATTATGGATAGAGAAAAAATGCTTCACCCAACTATAAGAGGCGTTTATAAAAACTTAGGACTCATAGAATTCCCTTGAAAAATGATCGAATTTTGGTTCTTCTAAATGCGCCAAAGAAGTATCCCAAAGAGGCAAGTCCAAGTAGAGTCACTAGTATTAATGGTAGAATGAGATTGCAGATTCAAGAATAACCACTCTGAAATATTACTAGTGAAGAAGCTTCCAAAATGATTAGAAGGGATAACTTGTTTCCAAATTTCCTTCGCAAAAGAACAATCCCTGAGAGTATGGAGAATATCCTTCGTTAAATGGCTATAAAGATGACACGATGCGTTTTGCATAATACCTCTTCTAACCTTTTCAAAATTGGCTAAAAGTCGTTGCTTAAAAACTAACCTGATAAACTATTTGACGTTTTGGGGACCTAGAATTTTCTATACAATACTCCAATTCACATCCTTCGGATTCCGAAGCTCCTTCTTAAGCATATAATAAGCACTCTTCATAGAAAAGACACCAGTCGTCGTTTTAGACCAAGAAAGAATATCTGGCTCGGCTAAGTCTAAAGGAGGAGAAATGCTAATGATTCATTTGACCACTACTTCTGGCAACCACAATTTGAAGAGATCAAGGTTCTAATCGTCATTCTCCAAAACCATCTCATTAACTGTACTTTTAGGAACAATATTGCCTTGACCCGGAACATACTGATTAAGAAGTCGCACATTGAGAACCCAATTGTCCTCCCAACAGTGAATAGACCTCCCATTACCAATAAACTAGATCATATTGCTGCGCAACAAAGGCCAAGCTTTGGCAACTGCTTTCCATATATAGGAGTATTTGTTCGTTATAATAGAATCTGACAAACTCTTATGGAAGCCATACTTAGCTCTAAGGACCTGAACCCATAAAGCTTCAGTCTTAGTAATAAGGTTATAACTAATTTTCATCATGAAAGTTTTGTTTTGATCCCCCAAATGCCAAAATCCAATACCTCCATGTAACTTAGGTTGACAAATATTATCCCACCCCACCAAAGCCAATTTCATTTTCCCTTCCGCAGGCCCCCCAAATGAATTGTCTTGCTAATTCTTCAATAGAGTCACAAATCCCTTTAGGGACTAGAGTTGACTGTATGAGATAACTCGGAATAGTCAACAGAACTGATTGTGCTAAGGTAACCCTTCCAGCAAAAAGGAGTCTCTTAGCATCCCAACTAGATAGCTGACTGCAAAATTTTTCCACCAAAAAATTTAAAATGTTATTAGTAACCCTTTGGTGAAAGAGAGGAACCCCGAGATAGTGACCTAAGTTATTAACTTCTTGAAAGCCAAGCATGTCATAGATCTCACTCCTTAAGGATTCGTTAACACCCGTGGAAAAGAAAACAATTCATTTTCCTAGCATTGCTCTTGTGACTAGATAACTCATAAAATTACTCAAAAAATTCTTGAGGATGCCACAATGAGTCAAATCAGCTCGACTGAAAATCACTAAATCATCTGCAAAGAATAAATGTGAGAGATTCAGTCCTGTATGTGATAGTCGAATGGGGCTCCACTCCCTTGAAAAATACATGCATGGAATCTATGGCCCAACCATTCCATACAAAGGATAAAGAGGTATGGTGACAGAGGACATCCTTGTCAAATACCTCTAACCGGTCTAAAATTTTGTGTTGATGCACCATTCTATAAAACCTGCATAAAGAATAACGAAATAACATTCATAATAACTCTAACCAAGTGAGAAGGAATACCTACTGCATTAAGAGAAGCTTCTACAAAGTCTCATCTGACTTTATCGTAAGCCTTCTCCAAATCGATCTTGATTGCCATCCATTGAAGCTTCTTCTTGGATCTCATTGAATGTAACACTTCCTGGGCAATAATGACATTATCAATAATGTTTCTCCCTACAATGAAGCCTGCTTGTTCTTAACCTATAATCTTCAAAAAAATACTCTTAAATCTATTTGCAATGACTTTCATGACCAGCTTGTACAGCACAGAACAGAGACTAATAGGTCGAAACTGCGAGAAGTTTTTTGGGTTCAGAACATTAGGGATTAACATAATAAGTGTGTTATTGAACTATGGTTTAATGGTTCCTCCCTTGAAAACCTTCGTAACCTGCTTACAAATAGCTCCCCTTATATTATCCTATTGGTTTTGGAAGAGAGCAGCTTGATAACCATTGCTACATGGGGCTTTCAAGGGCGCTATATCAAAAAGGGCAATCCTAATTTCCTTATTCGTAACACCTCTCCTAAGAAAATCAACATCTTAGGGACTAAGGCTTGGAAAAGCACTAGGAGGTAGAATCCCTAATGGACCTGGATTCACCTCATAAAGATTCTGGAAAAAGTTAATCGCTTCTATCTTAAAAACTTCAGGATAAAAAATCCAATCCTCATCAGCATTACACAACGCAATGATTTGTTGAAATTCCTTCTCTGAACTATGCACATGTGAAAGTAATTGGTGCTATGATCTCCCAATTTTAGCCACTCACACCTTGATTTTTGCTTTCAAAGCATCTCCTCTTGATGAAGAATATTTTCAAGCTCATCACGAACTATCAGTTTTTGCTAAAAAATAAAATTAGATCCTGAGAGATTCAATGCATACTGTATTTTAGAAAGCTTGTGCATTAACTTCCTCTTCCGTTGATTTATATGACCATAAACACATTTGTTCCACCTTTTGAGCTTATCCGTAAACTCAACAACCGTACTTGTCATATTACCATTGAAGCTTCAATTATTCTTAACAAAATTAGAGAAATTCTGGTGATACAGCCAGCCAACAAAAAAATCAGAAATGACGATTAAAAGCACAACTAACATCATATCAAAAATTCAAAAGAAGTAGGCGATGATCAGATTTAATTCTAGGGAGATGTGTAATTGAACAGTTGGGAAAGGATTCCATCCAAGCGTAATTCCCCATAGTCCTATTTAGCCTTTCAGAAAAATTACCACGATGCCACGTGAATGAAGGACCCTGAAAACCCAGGTCATGCAAATGAGCTTTATCCATAAATTCACCAAAGAATTGGCATCTGCGACCTTTGACATGACCACCTTTTTTTATCTTCTGAAGAGAGGATAGTGTTAAAATCTCCAATGGCCATCCAAGGATCATACTCACGTGGGACTAAGCGGCTTAAATCGTTTTACAAAATTTTCCTTTTTTGTTTGTCAGGGCGCCTATACACAAAAGCAACAAAGATCGGATAAGGATGCAAATTGGAGCAAATACGAGCCAAGATGAATTGAGGATGATTACCAACCACCTCCGAATCAATCGAGTTTTTCAGCCTATCCAAGTACCACAGAAAATCCTACTGCTTTTACACGTGAGATTTATCCCAGCCTAACTTAGCAATAATTGTGTCAGCTTTATCCCACAAATTCTTGGTTTAAGAAGGCTAATTATATCAGGCTTATGATGATTATTATACTCACTAAAAGCTCGCAAAAATTTATCAGACGCACACCTCTGCACATTTTAAGATAAAATAGACAGATCCATAGTAAAAAATTAAAAAGAAAGAAAAGAGCTTATCTTAATGGTGATCGGTAGAAGAAAACTCCTCTCGTTCTTCTTTTTTCCACGATAAATCCTTAACAGATACATCAATTTCAGACGTAATAAGCTCCGCTGCCCTCTTCATAGAATCAACAAAGGGAACCCGAATATTTTCAAAGTTCTTGAAGCGATTACCTAGCCTCTTTAAGGTTTTATTATGTTTCTAACCTCCTTTTGGACCAGTTACTTTAGCATTTGTATTCTGTCCCTTAAGGGCCTCCCTAGGCAATTTAATTTTAGTTGAACAACCATGACCCCCTATCTCTTCGCTAACAGACTCCAGAATGTTTCTCTTTTTTAACACAACTTGTAACACCTCTAACCCATATCCATCGTCGAAACAGGGTTATAGAGCATTACTGAACAAACAAAATATTAAACCAATCAAATCATACTTTAATACAAACATAATCAAATTTCATTCAAATACATCCATAATGTCCCTTAATCGAGCCCTTGAGGCTTTAAAAATACTATAGAAACAATCTGGGACTAAATTGAAAGCATTTAGAAGTTAAAAAAAGTTGAAAAATTTGGATTGCAAGGGTCACACCACCGTGTACCTTTTGAAATAATCTCACACGCCCGTGTACCAAGCCGTGTGCTAGGCCGTGTAACAGTCTGACTTACATGCCTTAGAACTACAAGGGACACACGGTTAAGGCACACGCTTGTGTCTCAGGTCGTGTGGCCTCAAAATGAACCTTAAAACACAAGTTTACCATTTTAATTTGCTTGAACCTTAAGAAACTCAAATACTAACCAAAATACCAAATCAAAATGACTTTAATCGGGTAAAAAATGCATCAAAACCAACCTAATATGTGCCTAATCAATGTACCCTCATTGGTCCCACAATTATATACAACTTTACCTCAAAATATGCATTAATTCAATTTATCAACTCATTTAAGCAATGCCTGTAACACCCCTTAACCCCAAACCGTTGCTGGAACAGGGTTACGAGGCATTACCGGACGTATCAGACAACTTACGAGTGATTCATAAATAAAATAATATTCAAAGTATAATTTAATAATTAATCCCTATATTGAACTCTCAAAGCCTAAATATGTATTAAAGTGGTTCGAGACTTATTCGTGTAATCTAATAATTTTTTTTTATAAAAATTTTGGCAGCATTTCTGCTTATTTTTACATAAAACCCCCTGCAGTTTCAAATCAAAATAAACCATACCAATGTTCAACCAAAGATTTTACACATCAAACACTTCTAATCAAGCTCATAACATTGGTTTAATACTTTAATCAAATATCATAACAAATAAAGAAATAATTTATAACTTCATCCTTTATCCAATTTAGTACCAAATTTTACCATTTATATAACTAGTATTTCATTCATCATTCAAAACATTTTAACCATTATTTACAACTCAAAATCATATAACATAATTACATAATTCACATACTTTCACCTAGTACATGCCACTTAATATAAAGGAAGAGATACGTCACCAAAATCTTCGTGTTAGAGTCGGGATCGTTCTGGATGCTGGACCGGATCCGAAATTCTAATGACCTGCGCACGGAAACAACCGTACGCTGAGTATTTTATACTCAGTGGTATTACTATAAATCAAACTATTTAACATTAATAATTTATAAACATCAATCATAAGCTTATAAATCATTTAAACTAATTATATATAATTGAATACCACTTCATAAATCTTTCACATACTGATTCAATTCATAATTTATCTTGTGCATTCTTTCTCGTATTTTCAATAGTGCCAGGATAATCAATCTCATTTTCAAATTTTCATTTCAATTATTTACCCTATTAACAAGGCTTGGACTCTGACAGATACGCGGATTCCACCCAAACACACCAGAATATCCAACCCAAACACACCAAAATAATGAAATTCTCCGTAACACACCAGTATAATATAGCCTCCCAAACACACCAGTATATCATATCCTCCCAAACACACCAGTATATCATATCCTCCCAAACACACCAGTAAGGCATGAAATGCCTCTTCGGATAAACCGAAGCATATAATAACAGAATCATCTCCTCGGCCGAGCTACAAATCTCCTCATCACATCACAAATCCAATGGCATGCCATTTGTATCAAATCTAGTCCGACAAGTTAATAGGGTATTATTTTTACTTTTCCAATTTCACTTTCATTTCCACAAAAATTTCCAATACTCAATCAATTCAACATCTATTACTTTAATTCATATATAAATAAATTTTCTCACATACTCATATTTAATTTCAAATACAATACTTACCTTATCTTAATTATTCCATAGCCATAAATTCAATATACATTTAATAAATAGTTTGAGTTATAGTAATACAAACCCGGAATATGCGTTCACTCCTCGACGATCTTTTCTTTTCCTTTCGATGCCGATGCCTCTTTTTCCTTGTTAGCTACGAAAATAATAATAATTTATAATCATCAATATAACACAATTCAATTTAATTAATGAGCCTAAACATGCAAACTTAATCATTTTTAAGATATATATAATTTCACCGTTAAGCTGTCTATTTGAGTCACTGTTACTAAATTATTTATATCTTGAGCTACGAAACTCCAAATTAATATCCGTAAATTTTTCTTGAAACTAGACTCATATATCTTCTCACCATAAAATTTTCAGAATTTTTGGTCTAGCCAATTAGTACAGTTTATTCATTAAAATCTCCCCTGTTACTCCATTTGACAGTTCTGACCTCTCTCTACTAAAAATCAATTATCTCATTATATAGAACTCGAATAAGGTTCATGTTTATTTCTTTTGAAACTAGATTCATTAAGGAGTTCACACATATAAATTACACTACATAATAATTTTTTTACAATTTTTAATGATTTTTCAAATTCAAAACAGAGTATTTCGAAATCACCCTGAACCAGTCTTACTAAATTTCAAATATCTCTTGATTCATAAATTCATTTCTTACACTGTTTTTACTATAAGAAACTAGACTCAATAAGCTTTAATTTCATATCTTATTCATCCTCTAATTCAGTTCCTACAATTTTTAGTGAATTTTCAAAGACAGACCATTGCTACTTCCCAAAACTGTTTTGATGTAAAATGCTAATAACCAAATTTATAACACCAATTCACACCTTATTTCTATTCAATTTCCATCTAAATATTCATATAACTATCAAATTTTCATCATTTTTCCATAATTCCGAATTTCTTTCAATTTAATCCCTAAAACTCAAAACTTATGGCTTGTTTTACAATTAAGTTTCTAATTCAATTCAAATTCATAATTCTATCAAATTAATCCCTAATTTCATCATTTCTTCAACATAAACCCTAATCAAACCTCCATTAATTTTTAATATTTTCTCATGAATTCAAGAAAATCTTTCTCTAAAGCTTCAAAAATACCAAAATTAGAAAGGAAAGGGCTTAATTAACTTACCAAATTAACCTTCAAGCTTCACTTCTCCAAATTTTCCTTTTTTTCTTTTCTTTCTTTCTTCTTCCCCACTTTCACGTTTCTATTCTGTTTCTTTCTATTCCTTTGTTTCTTTTATTTCTTTATTAATTCATTTAATATAAATATCTAATTAAATCTAATTATTTACACACATTTGTACACATACATATACACACACATGTCACCAATTATTATCATACACTTGTCTCCATTCATTTATTAAATAAATTACAATACACATATAATTAATAATAATTAAATAATTAAATAATATATATTACTTAAATAATAAGTAAATATACACATTTAATACATTTGTACCATTAATACAAATACACATGTATTCATCCATCATCAAACACATTTCACTTTTATGGTTTAATTACTAATTTAATCCCTTAACAATTTTCTATTCTATAATTAAACTTTTGCACTTTATTCAATTTAGTCTTATCTACTAATTGTTTCTAATTTAAACTAGTTTCACCTAATTAAAAACCTATTTAGACACACAACTAGAGTCATAATTATTCCTAATAATTATTTAAGGATTTGATTTACTAAGACGGAGGCCCGACAATACACTTTTCTGGTGCCCACGGATTTTGGGTCATTACAATGCCAAAACAATATACCTAATAAAGTTACCACAATCACAATAATTCAAATATATGTAAGCCACACATACTAGCATAATAACTACACTTCATTCTCTTACAATTTGCAAATTGGTTATTTGCACAAAATATCATTCATCACATTTACGCAGGCCAAACATTAACCAAAATAGCACAAGAGCCTAGACATGCCATATAATCTGAATTAAACATTTCAAAAACTACTGAGATAAGCTGGATAGTGTATCTTGAGTGTCGATCCGGTCGTCCAACCTTTCGAAAATCTACAATGACATTAAACTACACAAGTAAGCTTAAGGAAGCTTAGTAAGTTCGAGGAGTTAAACGAAAATATTACTGAACTATCTATAATAAACCAGAAATAAAAAAAAATCATCCAACTAAACTCCCTGTCATTCACAACTTCAATTGATAAATGCATTCGTATTCAAATCAATACAAAAATAAATAACATATCCTTCAATTTCGTTAAATAAATCACCTTATCGAGATTTTTCTATTTGGAAAATAACTTACAGGTAAGAGTACATCGTCAACAGAAGTTCATAAGAGCTGTTCCTCCCAAATACACCAACAGAAGCTCAAAAGCTAAACAAAAGCTCGTAAGAGCTGAATAGAAGCTTGTAAGAGTTGGAGCATCAAATCAAGCCAAGCAGAAAGTAAAACACGAAACTGAGCAACAAATGCTGAACCCCGATTTACTTAGGTAAAATGCCAATATCTCCCTCCAATACCATTTCCACTCCAAATCCCCGTTGTACACCAAATCACGAATGTACTCAAATCTCGTATTCAATTCAAACTGAATATCCAATTTAATATTATAATTCAAACAATAATTCATTTCCAACAACAGAATATATGCATGATACCAATCATCAATTTATACAAATGTTAAATTTTAACAGTACGAACTTACTTAGACTGAATTGTAATAGTTGTAGAAGTTCAGGGACTATTCCGCTATTTTTTCTTTTCCACGAGTATTTACGGGATCTTGATCTAAAATATAAAATTACTCATTTATTAGCATATATTTCATTTCCAATCTATTTTACAATTAATACCTTTTTATTTTTTAATTTACGCAATTACCCCAAACTTTTACAATTTTTGCAATTTAATCCCTTAATTAGTTAATCTATCAAATTAACTAATTTTCTCAAATCAATAATCTATCCAAATATTCTAGGCCCTCATACAGCCCCTAATAAACCTTAAATTCACTATCAAACCCTAATATTTTTACATTTTCACAATTTAATCCTAAAATCAATATTTAACAAAAATCACTTTACAAAATCATCACATAACACAATCAAAACTCCAAATCCATGTTATTTATAAAAAATATAATATTTATCAATGACAACTTCTAAAATTTTTAACAAAATCGAAAACGAAGGTACGAGCTAGTTGGACCTAGTTGTAATGATCTCAAAAACATAAAAGTTACAAGAAACAGTATCAAAATAGACTTACATGCAAATAAATAAGCCAACCAAAGCTTTCTTCTCACCCTAGTTATGGCATTCGGCCATTTGAAGAAGATAAGGATGAAGTTTTGCTTTTCATTCTTTAATTTAATTTAATTTAATTAAACTTCCATTTATTTACAAAATTGCCATCCAATCCACACTATTTTATTATTTTCTATTTAATTGTCGTCCCATTATTACAATTAAGGTATAATTGTTTCTTAAGTCCTTCTTCATTTATTAATCAAGCTATTTAATCACTTAATTATTATAATTAACATATTTTGCACTTTCTACAATTTAGTCATTTTCTTTTAATTAACTAACTAAAGATTAATATTTCTTAACCAAATTTTAATATGACTATAATGACCCTGTAAATATTCTAAAAATAATATTAATGAGTCGATATGATAGAAATTTGTGGTCTCGAAACCACTATTCCTTCACCACTAAAAATCGGGCTGTTACACAACTGTCAAATGATTTTTGGCCTCCAACACTCATTTCTTCACTACCATATTAACAAATGAACTTTCCTCAAATGTAGGATTAAAGTGCACTACATGTTCCGCTTGCTTTTGGAATAAATTAGGAGGATCTACCTTCACTTGGTCTGCATCAAAACCATTCTGTGAATTTGAAACTAAAGGAAAAAAGGAGTCAGAAATGCCTGAATTTAGGGACTGATTATTTTCTCCAGTGTAACACCCCAAACCCGGCCTAGATGTTATTGCCGAATCTGGTGGTGTCACATGAGAGTGATTTTGGAAAACTGATTCAAATGTCAAAACTAGTTCAAGTTATTATCTTTCCTTTATCGCGGAAGCATTGAAACCGTTCATTATTCAAAAATTTGAAATTAAGTTTCAAAACACGTTTGTGGTGTCGCAGTTTATAAATCAATAAAAATAACAAATTGAAAACCCTAAGTATAAAACAAAACAGTCCAAAGGTCCACAATACATAAAACTCCTAAAATAATAAAATATTAAATAATCAGTAATAAAACATGAAATCCAGTAAAGTGTCCATCAGTGGTTACCCTCAAGCCTTCCGCAGTACCAATCCATCTACTGTTAGGGATTACCTGACAGACAAAAAAATTAAGGGGTGAGTTTTTGCAAACTCAGTGTGTACAACCCCACAGTAAAGCATGCATGTAAACAGAAAACAGTTAAGAAGTCATAATTGAGCCTGAGCTCTTAACAGAATCAGTATAGGCCTTAGCACACTCAGAACAGTATCAGATACATTCGGGCCTTAGCCCATACAGATATACTTGCATATCAATCAATACAGTACATGCCCACCAACCCTGCATACTATCTCCGTCCACCCTACATACCATGTGGGGATAAAATCGACCTACCCAGCTCTACACACCAATTATAGGGATAAAATCAACCCATCCAACCCTACACACCATAAGCTACCGTAAAACAACACATAACAAGTAAAGGTAGTACAACTGCCAGTCAAATGGCTAAAAGCCTTTCAGTCTTCCTTCTCTCCAATATCAAACCCAACCCAATGCAATGCAACATAAATAATATCATGGCATGCTTTCATACAGTAACCAGATCATACGTATCATATTCAGATCAGATCAGAACAATATTTATACACATGCTAAGTATAACATGCTAGCATATATCTGAGAATCATATCACAAAATAGGGCCTAAGTAATGCTTACCAACCCTTTTAACAGGTCACAGTTGACTAGGGCGACCCGTGTAACCTTTCAAAACAAATCAGATTAATGGGCTCACATGCCTATGTGGCCAGACCATGTGGGCCCACAAAGCCCAACTTGCCCATGCCCGTGTGGATCATACGGTCTGGCCTAAAACCCCACACGCCCGTGTGGTTTCACCCGTTATGTGGCCCACACGGCCCAATTGGCCTAACCCGTGCCTCGCACATGGCCTAGCCAGCTTCACACGCCCTTGTTCGTCGTACCCGTGTGGTACGCGCACGGCCTGGCTCGTTGATCACATGACCGTGTCTCGTCACACAACCTCTATATAGGCAGTCCACACGTCCATGTGGCATCGACAGCTTCAGTTTTGGCTTTCACCGAAACGCAATTTCAGTGCATTCAAAGTACACACCTGGTTCCGAGTGAAGCCTAAACGACCCCCGAGCACTCCTGAACCTGGAATTGACAATTTCAAACCCCAATTCAGTCACTTAAATTGATTTTACCAAGACTAAGCATATACCAAAATGAGAGATCAATCTTACCTCTAACGATTAATGGCGACTCATCGCTGTTTAGAATGCCAGTCAACAAACCGTTGATCCTTGATCGACCCCCAAACGTGGAAATACTCGTTGGTACTGAAATTCGAGTAAAATAAAGTGAAGTAAAAGAAAAGCAAAATGGAAACTGAAGGAAAAAAAAAGGTAGCAATTTGAGGGGAAAAGTTAGCAGCAAATTGAAGGGAAAAGTCGGCAGCAAATAGGAAGAGAACAAAAGATGGAGAGGAAACAATCCCTTAGGTAACTCCCAATCCCCTAATTTGCTCCTACAAACTGCTACTCAGTTATCTAATGGAATGCAAACTCTTCCCACAACTTGAAGCAAAAATAATACCCACGCCCATCCTGGGGTTTGAACACAAGACCTCTCACATAACTGCTTACCACTTAACCACTAGACCAGCAGACCCATTGTGATATATTTTACCCAACTTTGTTAAAAGCCTGATTACCAAGAGTTAGGCTTTATTCAATAAAAACTAAAATTTAACCCAAGTCTTGGCTTGAACTTGGGACCTCTCCAAAGACACCTAGAGCACTTACTCACTCAAGCAGACAATTATTTACGTCAAATATTTGCAAAAACAATTTCAGAAATTTTCATGCACAACAAGTCACAAAAGTTGAATTTTTTTGGGCGTTACACCAGCACTGGGTAATGAAGCATAGATGACACTAGGAAGCTTTGAAAGATCTGGTCCAGCCTCTTTGGAAGCTTGGGTCTCTTGTTACAGCCCAATACCATAACTATTAGAGGCTTGCTAATTATTATCCAAAGAAGCCTGCTGGTCAGCAGCAAAGAAACCTATGGGACCAAGCCCGTCTTAAACCCAATCGTGATATAATTATTTGAGAGAGTAATAGCCTTAGGGTCAGGGGCCTAACCCTTTAAAAGCTTCCCCATCGACAAGCCCAAATTAACTTTTTTAAAACCATTAATAGGAGATTTTTTACCTGTTAAAGATTTCTCTTAGGGATCATTTAACGTAGCTTTCCCATTTTTCTTTAAATCTCTCTAATTTTCCTTAATCAATTCCTCCTCCGTTGAACTTTCCTGCAGGCCTGCTAATGATTGAAATCGTGATCCCATAATTTTTTCCCCTTTAGAATTGTTTCCTTTTTTGATCTCATCCAAGGTGTCGTGCATATTCCTTTACTCCACTTGCATTTGGAGACCATAATCCCCATCTCCGACCACTACAAAAGTTGTAGAGGTTTGTTCCGACGTCTCTCCCTTCTCTTTCACCTCTAAGGAATGTGTGATAAACGGTGTAACACCCCTAACCCGTATCCGTCACCGGATTAGGGTTAAGAGGTATTACCGATCAAGACACAACATTTAACTAGCATTCAATAATTCAATACTCATTCATTATCGAATAACATTCATCCACATATACAATGTCCCTTATATATAGGTCTACAAGACCTTTAACATGCTTTAGAGAGGGTTTGGGACTAAACCAATCTCGTATAAAAATTTTCAAAACTATAAATTTTTCTAACATACAGAGGTCACACGTTCGTGTGAATAGGCTGTGTGCCTCACATGGGTATAGACACGCCCGTGTCATAGGCCGTGTGAAAACAGGGCATACATTCTGACTTGTACCATATGGCCAACCGCACGCCCGTGTGCTTGGTTGTGTGAAAACTGAAGGGTATACTGACTTGGTCACACGGCTAGTCACACGCCCGTGTGTCAAGCCTATGTGCCTTTTCGAAATGGCCTCACACGCCCGTATCCAGGCCGTGTGCTCAGTCATGCCAAACCTGTAGGGTATACTGACTTGTACCACACAGCCAGTCATACGCTCGTATGTGAGGCCGTGTGGAGCATCCAGGCTCAATTCGAATTGAACCACCGAAGGACATGGTTGAGACACATTCCCGTGTCTCTGCCCATGTGGACAAAAATAGGCCATTCACAAGGCCAATCTATCCACCCTTAAGGGTCCACCCTACAAGCTAACAACAACACCAATTTCATACACAATTGCCAGCCAAATTCATACCAAAATATACACCTTTCATGCTATAACAACATCATCCATTTCTAAACACATTTGCCTACTCAAAATGTACCAATTCAATAAGCCAATATCATCCGTTTACCTTATTCCAAAACATGCAATTTGTCATCAATTTTAACTACCAATTCCATCATTACAACCATGCCAATTCACCATTGGTAATCAAACAAACTCATAATCACCTAACCATCTCAATTTCCATAATAGTCTTGCCAAATACATAACCAAATATATACACCACAAGCACATATATGAATACATACCATAGTTAAATTCATGTTCAACATCACTAGCATTTATAAGCTAACTCACATGCTAGAATTTCACATTCACAACATAACAAAATGACACTAGCCTATATATGCCATATACCATATCTACGAGCTTCAAAAGTACCAAATATATGATCGATAGTATGGTGATGGTTCCTGACGATCCCCGAGTCTGAGCTAGCTTTGATTCACTATAAAACAAGGAAAGAATAAACAAAGTAAGCTTTAAAAGCTTAGTAAGCTCAAATACAAATAAAACCACCATATAAAACAAATACACTTCAATTCAATTTTACAAAGTATGGCTAAACACAAACATAAGTACCAATCTTTCTTATTTAATTCACATAACCACATTTAATTTTATCACTTATCTTTCCTTTCAATACACATAAGAACTTTCTACGTACTTGTGTCATTTAGCTCATTTACAGATTCTTTCTCATTATAACTTTGCCCGTTGAACCCTTCGGAATCGATAAGGATACTCGAAAGTCTCATATATCTCATACAATGCCATATCCCGGATATGGTCTTACATGTTATCACATATCGATGCCAATAGCTCAGTTATGGTCTTACACAAAATCACATATAGATGCCAATGTCCCAGACATGGTTTTACACGAAATCACATAATGATGCTAATGTCCCAGACATGGTCTTCCACGTAATCATATCTTGGAAATCTTAATGTCATGATATTTGTATCCTATACTATTCCTAAGGTTCGTATGGGGCTTTCGAACGTTGTAACTCTGTCGATTCTTGCTCACCTTCGACTTTTCGACATTTAAAACAATTCAATGATAGCTGTCAAAACCAATTTTTGAAAAAGAGGTTTGTCGACTTTTATTTAAAATAAAAATTGGAGTCGCCACCAATCTTTTTTGTTTAGGTGTGATCAGATCACCTCATAATTTGATTGTTTTAATAAAATGTTTTGTCTTACTAGAATATTGAATTCGGTCTACGAAATTCGAGAAAGCGGGTTCAGGAGTTGGTTACGTATGACAAAGGATTAGCACCCTCGTAACGCCCAAAATTGGTACCTAATTGATTAATTAATGTCTTAATGTCGAAAGTTGAAAACCCGTAAAGAATTTAAAAAAATACGATCCTCCTTTTTTATTAATGTTAATTTTACAAAAAAAAAATGTTTGGATAAATCAAAATGGATGCTAAAGACCTTCTTGTCCCGAAGTAATAAAATGTTACATCCAGTATGTTAGGACACCACATTTTAAACCCTAGAGAATAAGCTTGTCTTTTAATTTTTAAAACGCATGCATTTTAATTTTAAAAGGATATTCGATCATTTGGGTCAAACGAGAAAAATTGCAACTCAGTACGTTAGGGCACGACCTCTCGAATTTCCAAACACGAAATATTTCCTTTATTAGAGAATCCTTTTTTATGAATTTAGGTAAAAATTGATGCAATATTTTAAAAGAGGAAAAATGGCATGTGAATAAAACATTATACCCATGAATGACATCAATATCAATATACTAGTAAATAATTCATTATTTGTAATAGGGATAATAATTTGATACAACTTAATACCAATATTAACAATCAAAGGTAAATGAAATAAACAAAATAAATAACAACAATGATAACAATAATGGCAAAACAACACACTAAAAGGAAACTACTAATAAATATAAATAAGACAAAGAAATAAATAAATGAGTGCATAAATAAATAAAAGGAAAATGGTTTGTAAAAATATTGAAAATAAATCATAAAAGTAGAATATAAATAAAATTAAAGCCACAAATTGTAATAAAATTGTGCAAATAAATAGTAATAGATAAAATAATAATAATAATGATGATAATAATAAAAATATATATAAGTAAAAGGAAGATAAATAAATAAATTTTAATCATGAAAAGGATTGAAGAAATACATAAATAAATAGATAAAGATAATAGGTATAAATAATAAATATAAGATTAGATGAAAATAAAAATTCAAATATAACAAAAGGATAAAATAATAGTAAAACAAATGGATAAATAAAAAAATAAATGAAAATATAAACATGTTTAAAAAAAAAACTAAATAGAGGATGAAATCAAAATTAAAATAAAGTTAAAAGGACAAACTATAAATAAATAAAAGAAAAGGGCCGAACATAGGACAAGATTAAAATGCGCGCCACGAAGGAGGGACTAACTGGAGAATTATGCCCTGTCCCCAAAATGACGCCGTTCCAATGTCCGTGCTTCAAATGGTCAGAGGACCAAATTGAAAATAAAGTAAAATTAGATGATAAAATTAAAAAAGGAAAGATATTAAATTGAAGCAGGCCGAGAAAGAGAGAGGACCGATTGTGCAAATATACCCTTTTGTAAAAAACACGCGGATCCCAAGGGTTAATGGGTCGGGTAATTGGGTCGGCCCTAAAACGACGTCGTTTTGGGGCTAATCAGACACTTCCTAAATGCTGCCGTTTTACCAGGCTATAAAAGCAAAATCATTTTTAAAAAATTCATTCTATCACCCCATTTTAAAAAAAAAAAAAATCAAAAATCTCTCCTCTCCTCCCTAGCTCCGATCCAGAGTTCGGCCTAGGGTTTCCCCGTCGGTCCACCTTATCGCCGCTGTGTTTGAAGGCCTAGCTTTCGCAACCTTAGGAGACTGAGAGTGAAGACCCCTCACCCCCTTTTTTCGGCCAATCTTGACAACAGAGAAATGACCTCCTAAGACGTGGCCACAGGGCAGTTCAGGTGAGCCTTTTCTCTTCCTTTCTCTTTCTACTTTCGTATATATGAAAATAAATAAAAATAAAAGAAATAAAAAAGAATTTAAGAGTAAAAAAGATAAATCACCTTAAAAAAGTTTCTTTCGTACTCGAAATCTACTATGTTTTCATTGATTGTTTTTACTGTTTTTGTTGTTTGTCCTTACAGGTACGGAATTGTACGGTATGCGGATATGGAGGGAGCAGCTGGAGGCTGTACATGGGTAGCGGCGCAAGGCCTTTGCTAGAGTTTATCTGTGAATGTTCAAGTTTGGGCCACTTGGGCTGGGTAACTTTGGGCCTTAGTGTTTTTAGGTTGGGTTGTAAAAAGGGTAATCGGGCCTTGTAACTAGGTTAGGGATTATGTAGTTGGGTGTTAGTTTTGGTTATACAACGGGTTGAAGGATTTAGTATTAATTGGGCTGGTATTTGGGTAAATTGGGCTTCACATGTTGTAAATGGACTTGTAATTTTTGGACTTGTAATTTTGGAATTTTACTTATTGGTTTTTATTGTTGTTTTTTGGTTTTTGGGCCCCGAGAAAATTTGGCCCATTACAATAGCTAAATATAAATAATACAATTTAAATGCATTTATTTGCATATGAACTTACCTTGTAATCGAGATGGACGGATCGGATCGACTACTTGATAACCTTCGATTTCTCCCAATCTAAATCCGATTTCTTTCTTTCTTGATCTATATAAATTCAAATTTAGCTTATTTAATAACCTATTCATTCAATTTAGTCCAAATCACACAAATGAGGCATTTTACATATTAGCCCCTATAATTTCATATTTTTTCAATTTAGTCCCTATTTCATAAAAACAAAAATTTTACAAAATTTTAATATACTCATGCTTGGCCGAATTACCATAGTACCCCTAGCAGCCCATAATTTTCATTTATTTCACATTTTAACCACTAACTTTGCACATTTCTCAATTTAATCCCTAAATAACAATTTCACCAAAAATCACTTAACAAAACTTGAAAATCTACCATCTAATTACCATAATCCACCATCAACCATCAAAAAGTATGAATATTCATCAATGGCATCTTTCAAAATATTAAACATTTTTGCAAAATAGTCCTTAGGCTAGTTAGTACTTGATACAACAATCACAGAAACATAGAAATCATCAAAAACTGAGCAAAGAACATTCCTTAATCAAAGACACAAAGTGCCAAACCCTAAAACCATGGATGAGTTATTTTTTCTTTCTTACAATCGGCCAAGGAGATGAAAATAAAGAAAAAAAATTGTTTTGTTTTAATTATATTAACCTTATTTACTAATTTACATTTATAACCTTAATTAATTCCATTTAAAAACATATAATGGATGGCCATAATTGTCCACTTACACTAATCATGGTCTAATCACATCATAAGGACCTCACATTTAGTAAATCATAACAATTAAGCACTTAAACAATTAGAATGCAACTTTTTCATTTTATGTGATTTAGCCCTTTTATCAAATTAACCATCCAATCGACAAAATTAAAACATGAAATTTTCACACATATCAAATCACATGCTATAAACACCAAAAATAATATTAAAATAATTTTTCGACATCGAATTTGTGGTTCCAAAACCACTGTTCTGATTTAGCTAAAACTGGGCTGTTACAAACGGACAGTTCTCCTTGATGTGTCCATAACAACCACACGTAAAGCATATCACGTGTAGGTTTTCATACTCAATCCTTTGAGGGCTGCCATTGATAAGAATCTTAGAGACTAAAGGTCTCCCTAAATTGACATAAACTGCCATGTGAGCATGACGACCCTATGCTCTGCTATCCGTGTTAAAATCTAATTTAGTTACTTTGCCTACGATTCTGCCAATCTCCATTAGAAACTATTTTTTATATAAAGTTTGCCTACGATTCTCCCAATCTCCATTAGAAACTGTTTTTCATATAAATGACTAGGAAGATCGGGGAATCGAATCCATGTGAAGACCATATTAGGGCAAGGTAAACTAGGATTAAAATCGATCGTCCAAGGTTGAACGGTTAGGTAATAGCCGAATATAACCCACGGACCCTGGGAGAGAATCTTATTATAGTCATCAGTGCTTTGGAATTTAGCGAGAAAATAACCATTCTCTTATCCATTAATTGAAAAGGCTTAAACGGTCTCCAAATCCCATATAATCTATTATGCAGAGACGTGATTCCAAGGTTCCATCCCAACATCTTGAGAACCACAGAGGTTGACATTTCGTTTTCCAAGAGTGGATACACTCTCTCCGAGAAATCGATTGAAGGAACATCATCAACAAATGATTTCTTGACACCCTGCTCTGTGAGGGAGAAATTATCAACAAAGAAGTGGCCATCATTTGTATTGTTTTGCACAAAAGTATCCTTCCCCACTAGTATGTCTTTCCATGACAAAGAAGGCATTGGTGATGACTCCACAACCATCACATCTTCAAGAATCACGTCTGATTCCTTGAATCAAACCTTCTTTGTGTTAGAATTCTCAGGAAGAGAATGACCTTCTCCATTCTTGTCCACAGTAGAAATCGAAGAAGACGAGAGCATATTTTCTTTTTATTTTCTAGTAATTTTTATCATGATAATAATGCATAAATTTTGAGAAAGTAATAAATGACCAACAGCTGGGATTATCTAAAAACAATAAAACACTTTCAAATGATTCACGTATATTTATAAGAAATTGAAGAATGGGTTTTATTGTGAATGGCAAATGTTGGTTCCACACCATGATTGTTTTTAAAAATATTATCCAACTTTTGTGTACAATGTAAGCAGTCTAAAAGGAAATAAAGAGAATGTTTGATACGTAGCTGCCCATTTGCATGTACTTAAAAGCAACGACAAGGACGCTGCTAAGGGAGTTGGATTTGGTTCCACCATCTTTATTTTTGTTTTTCTTTTTATTTGTTTGATTTCGGTTTTTATCATATGAATTTTTTTTTAAAATTATTTTGATAAATATCACTCTTGAATAAAATCTTTTTTAAAAGAAAATTTCAAGTAAATAAAAAACTTTATATATAAATTTTAAGTTATATTCACTATTCTAAATATATACCTACAACCAAATATATATAATAATTATTTTTACATCCTAAAAATTAAAATTAAATATAAATTTAAAAATAAATTTCAAATTGTTTAAATAATCACAGTTTTTTAAGTATATTCTTTAAACGGTCAAAATGTCTTAATTTCTATGGATTTTCAATTTATTAGTTTTTCTTGTTCAACCCCGAGGGCAATGAGTGTTTTTTTTTTAATTATAAATTTTAGGTTAATCAATGATCTCGTAAAATTTAAAATTCGGTAAATGAAAACTTTATGGTTTAATCTGAAAAGAAAAACTCTAAAATGATTTTCTGGTTGACCCTGCTTTTGTTTTGTGTTTTTTCCTCATTTTACTTAAAATAGTATATATCATAAATCTTATTATATTATTAAGAATTGCAATTAGATTAAGATATTTGTGTTTGAATACCACGAGTAGTTGAATGAAAAAAAAGCAATTATTAGAATAATAATTACACATAAACTGTAATTCTTTAAACATTTTTGACTTACATAGTATAATTATATCATAATTTTATAGGTCACGTAATATAAATTGTAATTATATAATTATATAATTTTAAATTTTAAAAAGTATTAATTATTAAAAATTGTCTATAATATTGGAGAAAAAAATTATGTTGTAATTATATAATTATATAATTTTAAATTTTAAAAAGTATTAATTATTAAAAATTGTCTATAATATTGGAGAAAAAAAATTATGTAAATAAGTATCAACTTAAAATAAATCAACGTATTTAATATGTTAGCCCAAGAAAGTATGGATCAATTTACTAATAAAATTAATAAGAAAAATAAACATCCCCTGCAATTTAATCTAATTTGATGGGGTTACTTAGATCATCCTAACACGAAGACTTTCTCTTGTCTTTCAAATATTTTATAATTACTCCGACAATTTTTCTATGATTGCGAAAACTTAAGAGGTCTCGAAATTTTATTCACTAACACCAACACACTCAGTAACATCAATAACATAAATCTATGGATTTGTTCTACAACTTATTTTGAATCATCCATTTCATAATAAAAGTATTTCTCAACAAGGATTCATTATCGATACCTGCATTAACTTACCTTTTCTGAATTGCATACTATAATTCAACTGTTATATCATACTTATGGAAGACGTTAAAAAATGAGTCATGACAATTAGAATAATGAAGTAGCGTTCAAAATCATCCTCGATCCATTTCTTTTGGCATTCAATAATTTCTCCATTCTTGGATGCATCACCTAGATATAGTGGAAAAAACACCTAACTTTTGTTATAGTTAATTGGAAGAATATCTTTATTCTCCATCGTTTATAATTGAACTCATTGAACCATTTAAGTCTCTCAATATTAATAGCTTGCACCTTTGAAATTGGAGATACATGATAATAACTATTCTTAATTTATTTTATGTAATATAGTAGGAACTGAAAAATAGAAATTAAGTAATGCATTTTTTTAGAAATTTTCTTAAGAATAATTATTTTTCTACCGTATACAGAATGATCATGAAATTTTATTTTTATGATACAATACCTTTACTTGAATAAAATAGTCTATATATCACACTTTCAATTCTTCTCAAGTTAGAACAAAATCCAAATAACGGAGAAAGAAAGGAAGTATGAAAAAAAAAAAAAAAAAACAGTTTGAATGAATTCCATTCTAAACTCTAAGTTGGGGCCTGTATATAATGCACCTATTGATGCTTAAGTGCCCCCTCAAAGAGGTCACAACCTTTTGTAGAAGAAAGGTTTGCTAATGGTTAGAACCCTTCGGATGAAAAGAAATCTTTTAACTAAAATTTGAACAAGGATGACCATGAAAGACTAATGACAAATCTGACCTACATTGTTTTACCCATTTTATTTATTTAGTTTTTATTTCTTATTCTTATTAGTATATATAGCACAAAATTTTAATTAGAAGTTTAACTTGGTGTTTGTTCAGTGGAAGAAAATAGTGACAGCATAGTCCTATGAAAGCATGAGACTAGAGATGCATCAGATGCCCTGTGGGATTGTTGGAAAACTTCATATTTCCACCGATCCATAGAATGAAAGGAAGGTGAAAATTTTACTTTCCTTCCTAATGAAAATTCCACTCTTAGTTTTTATTTGAAAATATTCTATAATAAATATATTATATACAAAAATCCATCAATTAATTTCTGTTGGGCTCAAAAATATTAAGATGGGTGAATTGAAATTTTAAAATTTTATTCTAAAAGTTAAAAAGGGTAAAAAAAAAACTTTACACATTCAATTTATAGTGGTTCGACCTTAATTGTGTACCTCCTCTACATTAGCTTTGCTTGACTAGATTTTCTCAATTCATTAACTTGAATCGGCACTTTTCAAGGATAATGTATAGGACCTTTACAACTCCCTAATCTCTATCTTTTGCTAAAGCTAAGAACATTTCCCCTAATTTCCAAAGCTAAATTAGAATCTATTTAATTTTTGTGACTCGACTAGAAACCCTCCCATTCATAATTGGTGAAATTGAGAATACAAATAAACTACTCAAATGTATGGGTTCACAATATTTGGGCTCACAAAAAATTAGTACAAAGATTTTGCAATGAAGCACCAAAGACTACATACAAAAGAAAGATGAAGAAAATAAATATCTAATTAATTTTCTCTTAATTTTATATTGATCTCTTTTCTCTTGTAGCGTTCTTGAGGTGTTTGTATCAAAGAATTGATTTGTAACCATTTGGAGTCATTGGAGGCAAAACATAGTCATTGCAAAGTGAAATTAATGTGGAAAAAGCTCCATACAACTAGTGGTTGCGATACCTCTATAGGGGGTACCGGTACCTCTAAAAAATATAAACGTTACAAAAAACATGATATTGGTACATTTGTGTTAGGTATCGATACCTCAAATACCTCAAGAACATATATCAATTTATTTCCCCCTCTAGAATGGTCTATGGCTATAGGCTTTCCAAGGTACCGATACCTAAGGCATCAATATTTTAATGCTAGGCATTGATACATAGACTTTTGGTATCAGTACTTAGCTATGTATCAATACCTAGCCACTAAATTGTTTTAAAACCATCTTAAACCCTTTAAAACTACTTGGAATTAACTTAAAAACATTTAGTATAAAACTCATCCATGTTTTTGAATTTTTTAAATTCTTGAAAATATTTAATTAAATTTTAATAATCTTTTCACAAAACAATTGAGGAGTAAATATATAAATTTATCTTAAATATTTTTATATAAAAATTTTGATAAATCAAAATTAACATTTTCAATTATAAAGTTAAGAGATATATATATATATATATATATATATATAATATTTTAAAATTTGATCTTCTACCATAAAAATGTTAACGATTTAAAATTTTTTTATCTAACTGTATGTATGAGATGAAAAAATAATATAATTTATTTAATTGATAGGATCAATCGATGACAAGATTAAAAAAATTCATAAAATAATTTTGTAGAGAAATTTTAGGAAAATAAAATAAAAAAATTCGTGCCATTGATAAAACACGTACTCTTTGCCTCGAAAAGATGCTATTGGGAGGCAACCTACAAAAGTTTGGACGATGGTGTTTTTGACTCCACTACATCACATGTCTCTCAATTCGTCAACAATATTAGGCCTCATTTTCTAAAGTAAACTTTCCTTTACATATTGCCGGCCTACACATATGCTTATATGATACCATCGATAGTGCTTCAATATGTATCTCATCAGTCCTTCAACCACCCCCCCCCCCCGAACTTCCCCCCTTGCGCTTAGATTGTGCCTAAAATAAAAGGAGTACGTTCTAGCTCGCTCACACTTTAAGATTCAAGCCCTCCGCAAGTCACCGGCATTATGATTATGTATTTTAGACCTAGAATTTGTGACATAAAGTTCAATGTATGTCATTCTTTTTGTGGGTGACGGCTCTAAGGGTCTTGCAAAGGTAGTGGAGATGAGACAATGAAATTACCCATCGAGAGGATGGATTCCAATGTGAAATGATTAATAGATATAGCTATGGAATGATGAAGTATGAGAAACAATATTAAAAAAAGAGACTAGAGGCCTCCTTTGACTTCTGTTTTAATTAATAATATTGAGAGAGGGATGACCGAAAGCCCTTTATGTAAATAATTTATCATAGCTACGTCAAAATCACATGTTTTTCCTTCGTAATTAAGCCGACCAGAATTTGTTCAAACCTTAGATAGAGGTATTTTATATTTGGATTTTGATATGGAATAAAATGTTATTTAAGGTTATTTATCGCATATAATAATATCTTCAATTAATATAATATTTACTACCTTTCAAAAAATACATATATAATATATATTTACTAATTTTAAAAAAAAAGTGTTGTGGCCCCAAATAAAGCTATAATTCACAAACAACCCACCAAGGTTGAAAGTGCTTTACAACGAAGATGAGTCAAAGCACCCCACAATTCAGCAAAAACGTTGGCTCGACTCTGACCCCCACACGCTTTGGTTCCACGTGAAGACATGTGGCTAGTACCCAATTTCCCACTTGGCAGTGAATTATGGGACAACATCTATCTTCTCCTTTCATATTCTAATCTAACCACCCCTCTCGCTTTATTCTATCTTGTTTTCCTATATAAGCTGTCTAAAATATAACCAAGAATCCCAATCTATTACTTGCTTAACAGATATAACTTGTGCGAGAAGAAGAAGAAGAAGAATGGCTACCATTGCAATGGATCCAAGTTTAAGCCCACAGATTGGGAGAGGCTCAAATCAACATGGAGCTGTGCCTGTGAAAGAAGAAATTCAAGGGCTGATTAAAGTGTACAAAGATGGACATGTGGAAAGACCACAGATTGTCCCATATGTTACCCCAGCATTGCCTTCGGAGTTGGGTGTGACAACGAAAGACTTTGTCATCGACAACTTCACAAATGTTTGGGCACGTTTTTATGTTCCAAAGTCAAACTGGAAGCTCCCTTTGGTGGTTTACTTCCATGGCGGAGGGTTTTGTGTTGGCTCTGCTGCTTGGAGTTGCTACCACGAGTTTCTAGGAAAACTAGCCGCCAAAGCTGGTTGCTTGATCGTCTCTATTAACTATCGTTTAGCGCCGGAAAACCCACTTCCTGCTGCTTACGAAGATGGGGTGAAGTGTCTTATGTGGCTAAAACAGGAAGCACTAAAGGGGTCCAGTGAATGGTGGTCTAAGCAGTGCAATTTGTGTAGCGTCTTCTTAGCCGGTGATAGTGCTGGTGCTAATATTGCACATAATATGGCAACGAGACTTAATTCAAATAATCTTTACCCTTTGACTCTTAAAGGTACTATCTTAATACAACCGTTTTTCGGAGGCGAAGCCCGTACAAATTCCGAAAAGAATATGGTCCAATCTCCTCGCTCTGCCCTCAGCCTACCAGCTTCGGATACATATTGGCGATTAGCATTGCCATGTGGCACCAACCGTGACCATCCATGGTGCAATCCATTGGGAAAAGGGTCAGCAATAAAGATGGAGGAGATGAAGCTTTTGCCTACCTTAGTGTGCATATCAGAGATGGACATACTGAGAGATAGGAACCTGGAGTTTTGTGCTGCCTTGCGTGAAGCAGGGAAGAAGGTGGAGCATGTTTTATATAAAGGTGTTGGCCATGCATTTCAGGTTCTTAGCAAGTCTCAACTATCACAATCTCGAGCAAATGAAATGATAGCTCGTGTCAAGGCGTTCGTTAATCCGTGATTATGGTCTTGTGTAAATTCATTTCCCCACTTTTTCGTTTAGTTTGTGTGCAATTGTCCCAAACCCCATAGCTAGTATACTGCTGACGAGGAAATGCATGCAGCGCACATCTCTAAATACTGTGTATATAGACAAGTATAATTAACGGATATAGCTTTAAAGTGGTGGAGAAAAGCTATTTTTTTGGTTTGATTGATGGACATGTATGCGGTTCGATAGATTTAAAAAGCACATCAAAGAAAGACCGATTGCACTGTAATAAGCACTCACATATAATTTTATCTAGAGGTGGCCGGCCTCAAATTCCATACATTTATATATGTATAGTCTTTTCATTCTTTTTGTGATAGATGGATATAATTATTAATTCTTCGTGAAAAATGTAACTTCAACTTCTTAAACATTGAACGCGAAGAATTGCCTAAACGTTTTCTTCCTTTGCCTAAAAGTTTTAAATTCGTAGTGGACAAAGTTAGACGAAAGTTGGATAATTGGAAGGCCAAAACACTTTCTGTGGCGGGACGTATAACTTTAGCTCGGTCAGTTTTGTTGTCGATTTTTAGTTAGTTTATGCAAATTTTGAAAATCCTGTCTAGTATTTATGTAGAAATTGAGAAAATTACCCAATGATTTACTTGGGAGAGTTTTGAATCCTCTCAAAAATCGACTTTGGTAAAGTGGGGAGATTGTTGTCAACCTTTGCCTAATGGGGGATTAGGTATTCGAAGACTTAAGGAACAAAATGTATCCTTTTTGCTTAAGTTGGGATTTAATCTCCTAGCCAAAGAGTAAGCTCTGTGGGTAAGGGTACTCTGTTCCAAGTACAAGCTCTTGAAGGAATATCCTGAAGACATTTCTCAAAGTAATTGTTCTTTTGTCTAGAGATCCCTCGCCAAGGTTTTGCCCCTCTTGCATCAAAATATTCTTTGGTCAGTTGGTGATGGGAATCATATAAAATTTTGGACTGGCAGTTGGATATTAGAGGTGGGGCCGCTTATTAACCATTGTTTGTTTCCTTCTCCGGTTGATGACTCTATTATGCTTAGTAAGGTTGTGAATACAAAGGGCAATTGGAATTGGGAGTATTTGCGGTGCTTTTTAAATGAGGATATTCTATCATACACCGGACGAATTTCGACTCCGACTTCTCTAGCTGGCCGTCATGATGTTATTTCAAGCTAGGTAGCTAATGGTAAATTTAGCATCAATGAGGCTTATAGCAAGCTTACAAATAACTCGTTAAACCTGAAGGAAGCAAAATGGAAGATTATTTGGTCTTTGGTTGCCTCACAATGTGTTCGCCATTTTATTTGAGTGGTGTTTAAGAGACGTCTCTTTATGAATACGGAAAGGTGTATGAGAGGATTGTTGGAAGACCTTTCGTGTAAGTTTTGTGGGAAAGCCAAAGAATCTTGTCTCCATGTAATACGAGATTGTCCTAAGGTAAAAGAAGTGTGGAATCAATTAATCCCCTCGAGAATTTTAGATTAGTTTTTCACTTACTCATTGGAGGATTGGCTGTCTACTAACTTGGTAAATAAGCTAGATGTTACTTTCCAGGATGTAGATTGGCTATCTTTGTTTGGGATAGTTTGTTGGAAAATTTGGAAACAACGAAATGTGTGTGTGTTCCAAGACAACCATTACAATATAATCACTTTGATCCATTCTTCATGGTTGTGGGCAAGATCCATTAAGTAGAGACAGATAAATCCAAGGGGAAGTAATGGGACTCGAATAAGGAACGAAAGATGGGCTCCTCTACTTGTCAGTTTCTTTAAAATAAATATTGATGGTGCTCTTTTTCCACCATTTTCACTTCCTGCAGTCCGTAAAATATTACAGAAGCAGTAACCTGAATTTGGGTTTTGCATGGTCGGCATCGGTGGCATGAAATGAGCATGATAATTTGATATGGGGAATAGGAAGAAGTATTAGGAGGTGCAGTGTACTACAAGTTGAGCTTTGGGCCATTTATGATGGCCTCCAATTAGCTTGGGAAGTTAAATGGGCTAATGTTATTATTGAGACAGATAGTGCTCAAGCTATCAAGGGTGTTCATGAAGAATTCATAGGACATTTTAATAAAGATCTAATTGTGCAAATCCAAGAACTATCCAAGCACGAATGGAGAGTGTTCTTTAAACAAGTACCAAGATATGTGAATTCGATTACTGATATTTTAGCTGGATTGATGAAAGGTTTTCCTATAAGCTCGAGAATATATCATGTTGGCCCTCCATAGGTTGATGATCAATTGCGGACAGACAAATGAGTTATGCTATCCATCCCATATACTACTCTTAGCTTGTAATTGAAGTTTTTTTTTTCTTGTCACCCAAAAAAAAAATTAGTAAAACTCATTTTCATGTAGTTATAATTAACTCACTCACCAAACAAAAATATGAATGATGATTGGGAAGTGAGGCTTGCAATCAGGAAGCCAACTACTAAAGAACTATGCCACGGTACATGGTTTAGTACTCCTTATAATATTTATGTGGGTAATTAGTAGGGTGAGCGTTCGATCAAATCAAATCGAATCAAATGAAAAAATTTCGAGTTAATCAAGTTGATGAATCTTATTTTACCATTTTAACTTGATTTAAAATTTTTCGAATCGAGTAGAGTGAGATAGAATTCGAATCGAATCGAGTCGAATATATTTATTCGTGTTAAATTAAAAAAAATGACTTTGAGTCCTTATAGCTACTACCACCCACCGTAACAAAATTTGTCCACCATAATCAAAATTTTTATTAACTTTCATCCCATCATAATTTATTTATTAATATTTTATATACGAGTTAGCTTATTTGCTTACTTAGTTGCTTCAATTATCTTCTAATTATTACCACCATGTATTTTGAAATTAAAAAATATATTAAATGTAAAAAATGTGATTTTTTAATAAAAGTTATTTTAAAGATAAAATGTGAAATTGATACCAAGAGAAAATTTTAACACCAATATTTTATGGTATCATCAATAATTTAATTTTAACAGAAATTGATAAAGATCTAGCATAATTAAACAATTCAATAATATAGATAATACAAAGTGTGAAATTTAATAGAATAATATATGTAAGGGCCCATTTTTGCCCGGGTCCAGCAAATAGAAATCATTAATAAAAAATAAAATATCACAGAAGCCCAAAATTAACCTAAGCCCGTTGGCCCAAACCTAAAATTAGTTTCAGCAAAACTGAAACCCTAACTAGCCTTCAGCCCCGCACCCTCCTGCTGCCACCCACGTGCCTCCGCAGTGCGCACACCGCCCGAGGCCTGGCATCGTCTACAGCCTTGCACCAAAACAGTAAGCCATCCTCCGTTGACCCTCGATGCCTGCAAAAAAGGGACAAAGAAAGACCACAAAAACAACAAGACAACAACAGTAGAAACAGTGACAAATTTGAATAGTAAATAATGTAATATGGCTATAAAAGCCATTACCAAATTGTATTTTTACACGAAGAAATACAAAAAAAAAAGAAAATCGAGTAGAAATAGAAAATCAAATACAAAATATACAAAAAAAAAAAGAAACCGAAAACAGCAAGAAAGTTTTTGAAAAGGTAGTTTTTTTTCTTTGTTATTCTATTTTGTTATTTAAAAAAAAAAGAAACACAAGAGTAAAAGAAAAGTTAAAAACTCACCGGCTTTTCGCATTTCGCTGCCGTGAGTGGCCGAGAATCTCCATCGCCGATGAAAGATGGCACCTTTCGGACTCGGGGAGTCAAAAAGCCAAAAAATGGCCATTTTTGTAATCACCGGCCACCGCAGACGGCAACGCTTTTGCTAGTGACTAGCGGCCGCCACGGTGGCTGATGGCCAGAACTAAGGCCGACCGAAGAGGGTTTGGGTAAAAGGGAAAGTGTTTTCTGAATTTTTTTTTAAATAGGGTTGGAATGATTTTTTTTTAAGGTTTTTGGCTTATATAGGATGCCAAAACGGCACCGTTTTGGGAAGGGTCAGAGAGGCCCCAAAATGACGTCGTTTTGGTCGACCCGCGATCTGACCCGACTTGCCTAGCAGGATCCGCATTAAAAATGGCATAATTGCGCCTTTGATCTTTCCGCTTTTATGGCCTGTTTCAATTTAGTTTTTTTTTTCTTTTTAATTTTTACCTCGTTAATTTTATTTTGTTTTAAATTTAACCCCTGATTTGCCTAAAAAACGTAGCGTTTAATAGACCTAGAAATAATTTCCCTGTTGGTCTCCCTCTCTTCGCGCGCTTTCTATTTGGGTCCTCACTTTGGTTTTATTATTCAATTTATTACAATTTATGCCCGTAATTCTGTTTAAATTTTAATTCAGTCATTTGATCAATTTTATTATTCATGTTCATTTTTGTATATTTGTTTATTATTTATTATTCTTTTAAATACCTAGGTTTAATATTATTTATATTCTTTTACTTTTAAAATATTTAAATCTAATATTTTATATATTTGTTTTATTTATTAACTTATTTATTTATTTATTTATTCATATACTTGTTTATTATTATTCTTTATAATCTTTTATTTAAGCAAAATTGTATTATTATTATCATTATATTATTTTCATTTTTTCTTGTTACTTATATATTTTTATTTTTGATACTTTCATGTTTATTTTTTTATCATGCATATTCCATTTTTTTTATTTTAAATTATATCATTTATTATTACCATGATACGATTACTAATGTTAATATTATTAAAATTATGTTATTACTATTATAACATTTCTTCATTTACTCATTATTTATTGTTTTATCTATTTAGTCATTTTAAATTACCTCACTTTTACTATATCATACATTATGTTTAAATAATTACTCATTTTTTGCACTGTAAATGCACATTACTTTAAATGTTACGATACATAATATTTTCTTAAATCAAGGTAAATTTTCATTATTTCGGAATAAAAAAAGTCATGTTCCTAACTTACGGAATATGATTTCTTTCTAAAACCAAGATAATTGAATATACTTAAAATTTTTTTTTTTTGGTGTTTATTCTCGTTTCGAGGATTTAAGGCATTGTGTCCTAACCTACAGGACGTGATCCTTTTTCTCGATTAACTCAAAATAAAGCCCTTTTCATACAAATTAATAATGTTTTAACAAAAAGATCGTATTTTTTAAATTTTCTCAAATTTTCAATTTTCGGCACTAAAGACACCAAGTAATCAACTAGGTACCAATTTTGGGGGCAACGAGGGTGCTAATCCTTCCTCGTGTGTAACCGACTCCTGAACCTATTTTCTGGATTTTTGTAGACCGAAAAATATTGTTTTAATAAATCAAACTTTTTATTAAAAACGATCAAATTTACGAGGTGATCCAATCACACCTCATGAAAAAGGATTGGTGGCGACTCCCCTCTTCTTTTTAAAATAAAAGGCGATAAAAAAATGGTTTTGACAGCTTGGCGACTCCACTGGAGACTTAAAAGAAAGTCAAGTCACAAGTTGATTACTTTTTGTCTTTTTGTCGAAAGTTGATAATTTGATTTAAATCTACGGTCGTTTTGGTTGCATTTCATTTTTGTGGTTTTCATCATTTTGATATGTTTGCTTTATTGGTTCGAGCCTTTGGATATATTTTCGCATATTGTATTGCATGACCGCTTGATTATACCCTTTTAAGTGAGAGTGAAAACTATTCCCTCGTGAGGTCTTCACCTTGTTGTAGGATAGTGGATTATTTTCGGGATACATCTGTACCTATGTCTTCGTGATATTTTCATCTCCGAGTAGCCATAAGGAAATGTATTCCCCTGAACTGAATTCAGTCTATATGAGCTTATAATGGGTGAAGATCAAGGAATCTGCGGGTTCAGGTACCTTTACTTTAGAATCGAACCGCATATAATGAACCTTAAGAGCCTACCCTAGGTAGAACCACACCAAACCCCTAATGGTCATCCAAATAGGTGCTCTATTTGTTATTTATGTTTTTTGTACTGACGTGTTTCCTTTTGTTTTGGTTATGATTGCATTGCATTTTCATCATAGAAAAGAGGTGTTGATTCACGTTCAGTTGCTAAAAAAAGAGCTTGTCATGGAAAATAGATTTCTTGATAAAGTGGAAGATAATGCTGCCATCCGAATATGGTCCGAGAAAATGCAACGAGAGAAGGGTGGTAGTCTGACAAAGAAGTACACGACTTTGCTTCGTCGCCCGAGGCTTCAAGCCAACAAAACTTATTCTAAAGCCGTCAATGTCCTAACTATCTTGAAGAAGCTAATGAGCATAACGAGGATGAGTGAGCAATGGGTCGCAACCCAGATCAAGCAAAAAGGAGATACTAAATGCATCCCTTGAAAAAGTTTGCGGGATTTGGCAAGACAGCATATGTAAATATCCGTTTTATGTAAAGAGATTCGTTTTCTAGTAAAGTTGTTCTAATAGAATTGAATCAGAATCAACGCCTCTTTTTGCATTCATTTCATTCATCTACATTACGTTTCATCATATGCATTAACTTTCACAAAAAAGACCCTAATTAATTAAAAGAGTTGAAATTCTTTGAAGAGGTCAAAGGCTCGGAAGGAATGTTTGGAAATTTGAACAGTAATGCCGTATCCAAATAGGGAACTGGAGAAGAGAATTTTTTTAGGCATTTGCCTAGGTGTGTTTTGAACAATTGGACTGTAGAAGAGATCTCTGTACTTTTTAGAGCTAATTCAGAGTAATGTTCAAAACACGCTTATTGCTCTAAGCCTAGGAGCAATAAGAAGCCTTTTGTGAAATATGCTTATGTCCAACATTTTTATTTCAAATAAAATGCATCTTTTTGCCTTACTGCGAGCAAATATTCTTTTATTTATTTCATTTCATTCATAATCATACCACATAAATATTTGTTCTTTGATTCTTTTGTTCTTTGGGTCTTTTTTGTCCCTACAATAGGTCTCCAGATATCAATGATATGAGCGACACTGCTAACGACTCAGAACCTCCTTTTGAGTAAGATATGTGTCCAAAAGAACCTTAGAACTTTGAAGATGATCAAGACTGTAGCTTATCTCCTAATTTGTTAAGGATAGTAGAACAAGATGAGAAATAAATCCTACCTTATAAAGAATCAGTGGAATCCATGGCCTTCTCTATGTGGGGCATGGATGTTATTGGGTCTATCTTGCCAAAAGCTTCTAGAGGGCATTGATTCATCTTTGTGGTCGCTGATTACTTCACTAAGTGGGTGAAGGCTGCTTCATATGCTAATATCACAAAGTCAGCAGCCAACAAGTTCTTAAAGAAAGAGATTATATGTCAATATGGAATGATAGAAAGGATCATATCTGACAACGCACTGAACTTGAACAATAATACTGTCGAAACCAATTTTTTTTTTTAAAAAACAGAAGGTCGACTTAAAAAAGGGAAAATGGGAGTCGCCACCAACCTTTTTAGGTGTGATTGGGTCACCGTATAAATGTTTTGGTCTACGAAAAATTAGAGAAAGTGGATTCGGGAGTCGGTTACGCGCGAGGAAGGATTAGCACCCCTGCGACGCCCAGAATTGGTACCAAATTGAGCAATTTTCTGTCTTAAGTCGAAATATGGAAAGATTTGAAAATACAATTCTTCTTTTTTTTCGAGACTGGAATGGTTTAGGTTGAGAAGATCGGGATTTCTTTCGCTTCGGTAGAATACGAACGTCACATCCAGCACGATTGGACATGAGATTCGTGAATTCCTCGAAACTAGAGATATCTCGCAAGTTGCAAAATCTAAGAGGGTATTTTAGGTATTTAAACGAGCGAGAAATCGCAACCCAGCACGTTAGGGCACTATTTCCCGAATCTCCAAATACAAAAATATTGCCTCGTTTTTAAAACATTTTCGGATCAAATGACACATTTTAAAATAATGATGTAAGAATATAATATTAGCAGATTACAAAGATATCAATGCTAACATACGCGATTCATAAAATAAAATGAAATGGAATACTAACAATGCATGTGATATTTAACGTGATAATAACAGCCTTAAACACAAGATGAAACAAAAAATAATTAAGTAAGGTGACGAAAACATGCTTTAAAGACAAATCATACTATACGTATATAACATATGACATGTACATAACATATAAAAAGATGCAATATCAAAAAGACATAGACAAAAATGGTATATGCAATGCATGAAAATATATTGGAAATATGAAAGAGTATATATAAATAATGGGATAAAAAAAATATATAGAAATAAATATACGTAATGATATTATATAGGTATAATGTACGAACATTTATATGATATAATATATATAAAGTATGTGGCTAAAAACGTATATATATATATATATATAAATATGATGCATATATGATATTGTACATGGTGTCGGAAATAAGTAAATATATTATACAAAGTATACGTACGTAGTAGTAAATACATATATAAAAATGGTATAGGATTATGAACATATATGTTTATATGTATAATATAATATGCACACAAAAGTAAGGATAGAATGTTGTGAGTACAAATACATGATATAATATTAATATAGATATATTAAAAGAATATATATAGGACATACGGATATACATAAATATAATAATAAGGTATATATAAAAAATACATAATGTAGTATTAATATATATATATATTAAAAGGATATATATGGGACATACGGATATATATATATAAATATAATAATAAGGTATATAATAATAATAGTAATAATATAATGTAAATATAATATTAATATAGGAATCTAAAATTAAATAATCGGAACAAAAATAAAAAAGGGACGAGATTGAAGTAAAATGAAAATTTTGGGGTGAATTCGAGGTAAAGCGGAAGAATAGGGCCCTTTTTGAACGCGGGTTGAAACAGAAGGGACCAAAATAGTAATTTACCCGGGTCCCTAAAACGCCACCGTAGCAAGGTGGACCGAATTGCAACACGCGATAAATATTGGGGCCAATTTTAATTTAAACGAAAACCTAATCGCAAATCCCTTGAAAAGCGGAGGGGCTTATTGTGCAAATAGCCCCTCCGATACAAAACACGCGGATCCTGGCTTAGGGTCGGGTCGGATCGGGTTGACCTAGGGCAAAACGACGTCGTTTTGACCCTTGGGTCCTTGAATCAAACGGTGTCGTTTTGCTTAGTTATATAAGCCAGAATTTCAACAAAAATTTCATTTTCTCTCTTTATTTTTCAAAAAAAACGCTCCTGTTCTCTCTCAGCCTTCCCCCCTTTGTGCGATTTCCGGTTAACTCCGGCAACCGTGCCTCCGCCGTGCGCCACCGTCTCCGGCCACCGTGTACGGTGGCCGGAAGGTAAAAAAAGGATTTTTTTTATTTTTCTTTTAAATACGTGTATGTATATATCTATATGTGTATTTTAATAAGGAAAAGAAAGAAATTTCGTGGATATATTTGGAGATGCGGTTGAAACGATGGTTACCTCTTTGATATAATCTGTTGTACTGCTTTTGTGAAGATCTGGATCGATATTTGTATTTTTGAATCTGTTGTTTTTTTATTTGATGTTAAAAAGAAAAAAAAACCCCCCATTACAAAGATCCGTATGGCCTTTTTATAGCCGAAAAAGGTTACAAATTTTTTGTTTTCCTTCCTTTTTTTCCCTGTGGTTGCTGTCGCTTCTTCTTTTATTTTGCAGGTGAAATGGGCGGTGGCCACTTGAAGGAGATGTGACAGGGGCGGTGGGTCAGAATGGCAGAGGCTACTAGGGCAGAAACAAGTGGGGGTTAGGGTTTCTTTCCCAAATCGGGTCGGGTATTTGGGCTGGTATTGGGTCAAACGGGGCTTTGGGTTTGATTCGGGTAGGATAGTGGGCTAATTGTTGGGTAATTGGGCATCAATTGGGCCCGGGCAAAATGGGTTGTATACAGCTGCCCCTCTTTGCTCGTTGTTGTGTAACAAGAACAGAGCAAAGATCCTTAAGAAAGACCCATTTTGCCTGGTATCACTGAGTCTCAGTTTGTTTGGGTGTCCTTTTTCTTCGGATAGCCTCATTCTAGTCCATTTCCCTTTGTAGCCCTGGTTCAATCCACTGCAACTTCGGGGATATGTCTTGTAGCTTTCGTCTGCTCGCTTCTCCAGAGATGTAATTATTCAGAGAGGGGAGATTTTTGACTTCAATCTTTCTCTACCAAAACAACAAAATGATTGTCAAATCTGCTTTCTTTGATCTGCTCTCTGCCAAATACAGAGATTACCAAATCTGTTTTCTTCGATCTGCTCTCTGTCAAATACAGAGATTGCCAAATCTGCTTTCTTCGATCTGCTCTCTGCCAAATACAGAGATTGCCAAATCTGCTTTCTTCGATCTGCTCTCTGCCCGTACAGAGAGATAAGACCTGCCGAGACTTGATCTGTTACCCTACTGCTTAGGGGGTTAGGATCCGTTAGAACTTTGCCTACTACCCTACTGCTTAGGGATTTGAGGCGAGCCACTAGAATCTGCTCCGTTGCTGACGCATAATGAGAAAATTCGATCTGTTACCCTACTGCTTAGGGGGTTAAGATCTGTTAAAACTTTGCCTATTACCTTACTGCTTAGGGAGTTAAGGCGAGCAGCTGAAGTCTGTCCCATCACTGCTGTATGGAGGCAAGATTTGCCGAAATTTGATCTGTTACCCTACTGCTTAGGGAGTTAAGATCTGTGATCTGCTCCACTCCTGCTCGGCGAAGATAAGATCTGCTATGTTTTGCCTGTTACCCTACTGCTTAGGGAGTTAAGATCTGATAGAATGTGATCTGCTCCGCTCCTGCTCGGCGAAGATAAGATCTGCTATGTTTTGCCTGTTACCCTACTGCTTAGGGAGTTAAGGCCAGTGGCTGAAATCTGATCCATCACTGCTGTATGGAGGTAAGATTCGCCAAAATTTGATCTGTTACCCTACTGCTTAGGGAGTTAAGATATGTTGGAATGTGATCTGCTCCGCTCCTGCTCAGCGAAGATAGGATCTGGTGTTTTGTCTGTTACCCTACTGCTTAGGGAGTTAAGGCGAGTGGCTGAAATCTGCCCCAACGCTGCTATATGGAGATGAGATCAGCCAAAATTCGATCCGTTACCCTACTGCTTAGGGAGTTAAGATCAGTTGGAATTTGTTGTTTCCGTCAATCTTGCTACATTGTCCACTGGGGGAATCTATCTGTAGAATTGATTTCCTAAGGTTTATGCTTATGCAAATGATTAGGATGCCATGATCAAAATGAGTCAAATGCTTCCTAATTGCACACATTATAATGCAAAAATGTTATGAGAATGGTCCCTACTTCGGCTATCATTACTCATTTATCCAAATTTTACTTGATGTGTCATTCACAATCTGCTCGTATGCCCCAGATCAAGTTGACTCTATCATGACCTTTGCACACGGGGGTTCTTTAAACAATCGTTCTGTTTTAGTTCCTTGCATTATTAAAAGATTTTACAGAGTAATATGCAGAACTTCGTTTGTAAAGATATTTTAGTTCATCAATCGTTATTTCAATGTAACACATTTTATGTATAGTGAAAGGCAAAACCTTGGGGATAGTCAGATTCAAACAAAATCATCAAAGGTACAAAGGAAATTAATCTGACAACATATCTTTGAGAAGATCAAAAGATAGTGAACAAGACAAAAGTCAGGCGCCCTAGATATCGTAGCTTGAGCTTCATATTTGCAGATTCCATGAAGACCGCTTCAGGCTTGACGTGTGTTCAGAAGATCCAAAGTACTTTGTTGATGCCCCGGTGTGTAATGTATTCCATCTTTCATGGCGTCAAGTACAGTGAGATGTGTCGTTCAAAATTTGGACCGCCCTTTCGGGTTTTCGACTCAAAACCCCTTTAGTCTCAAGGCGCCCTTTGCGGGTTTTCACCTTGGCTTCTCCATTTCATTTTTTTTTCTCTTTTTTTTTTTTTTAGGGTAGAAGTCTCAAAGCGCCCTTTGCGGGTTTTCACCTTGGCTTCCTTTCCTTTAGGCAAAGTATTTCTTGACTGAGTCCGAATTCACTGGATTGGATAAACTTTTCCCGTCCATTTCGGCCAAAATCAGCGCGCCACCGGAGAAAGCCTTTTTCACGACATACGGCCCTTCCCAATTTGGTATCCATTTTCCTCTGGAGTCCTTCTGTATAGGCAGGATCTTTTTCAGTACAAGGTCTCCCTCGTAAAATTCTCTTGGACGGACCTTTTTTTCGTGAGCCCGCATCATTCGCTTCTGATACATTCGACCATGACGAATCGCCTTTAGCCTTTTCCCTTCAATCAGGTTCAGTTGATCGTATCGTGATTGAATCCATTCTGCCTCATCTAACTTTATTTCTGACAAGATTCGAAGGGAAGGTATTTCCACTTCGATGGGTAACACTGCCTCCATCCCGTAAACTAGCGAGAATGGAGTTGCCCCGGTAAAGGTCCTAACAGATGTTCGATAGGCAAATAGTGCAAACGGCAGTTTCTCGTGCCAATCTCGGTAGGTCTCGGTCATCTTCCCAACTATCTTTTTGATATTTTTGTTGGCCGCTTCCACTGCCCCATTCATCTTTGGGCGATACGGAGATGAATTATGATGCTTAATCTTGAATTGACTGCAGACTTCTGCTATCGTGCTATTGTTCAAGTTCAAGGCATTGTCTGATATAATTCTCTCAGGCATTCCATATCGACAGATGATTTCTTTCTTCAAAAACCGACTCACTGCCGACTTGGTGACGTTAGCATACGAAGCAGCCTCTACCCACTTCGTGAAATAATCGATAACCACAAAGATGAAACGATGCCCGTTCGAAGCTTTTGGTGAAATTGGGCCGATTACATCCATGCCCCACATGGAAAAGGGCCATGGAGAAGTCATAACATGCAGAGGTGAAGGTGGTACATGAATCTTATCCCCATAGATCTGGCATTTATGACACTTCTTGGCATAGCCGATACAATCTCCCTCCATAGTAGACCAATAATATCCAAATCTCATGATTTGTCTTACCATCGTGAAGCCATTAGCGTGGGTTCCACAGACACCCTCATGTACTTCTTCTAAGATTTTTCTAGCTTCCACAGCGTCGACGCACCTTAAAAGCACCTGATCTTTCCCTCTTTTATAAAGGATATCCCCATCCAATACGTAGTCGCAAGCTAACCTTCTCAAGGTTCTTTTCTCATTCTCTATCGCCTGTTCAGGGTATTCCCGATTCTTCACATATCGTAATATATCCCGATACCAAGGGTGGTCATCTTTTTCTTCTCCTTCAATGTTACAACAATGAGCTGGAGCTTCAAAAATGCTCATTTGGATAGGCTTCATATCCTCTTCTCTGTTTACTTTAATCATAGATGCCAAGGTTGCCAAAGCGTCGGCCATTTGGTTTTCATCTCGTGGGAGATAATTGAAAGTGATGTCATCAAACTCCTCAAGTAGTCCTAGAACTACTCTCCGGTAATTGATCAATTTTGGGTCTCTTGTCTCCCATTCTCCTTTGAGCTGGTAGATCACCAATGCGGAATCTCCGTACACTTCCAATGTCCTAACCTTCCGTTCTACGGCAGCTCGAATTCCCATGATGCATGCTTCATACTCTGCCATATTGTTTGTGCAGTCAAAGTCTAATTTGCATGTGAACGGATAATGATCTCCATCCGGGGATATTAAGACTGCCCCAATTCCATTTCCTACTGCGTTAGATGCTCCGTCAAAGTTCATTTTCCATGGACACCTCTCGGCAGTTGCTACGTACATCAACTCCTCGTTAGGAAAATCAAAACTCAATGGTTCGTACTCTTCCAGAGCCCTACTGGCCAGAAATTCCGCTATCGCACTTCCTTTTATGGCCTTTTGACTCACATAAACTATATCAAACTCAGAAAGTAGTATCTGCCATCTTGCCATTCTTCCATTCAGGGCTGCTGACTCCATCATGTACTTTAATGGATCCATTTTCGAAATTAGCCACGTTGTATGATACAACATATATTGCCTCAACCTTCGGGTCGTCCAGATCAAGGCACAACACAACTTCTCAATCGGTGGGTATCTCATTTCACAATCAGTAAATTTCTTACTGAGGTAATATATCGCCCTCTCTTTTCTTCCTGACTCGTCATGTTGACCTAGCACACATCCCATAGAGTTGCTGAACACCGACAAGTACAGTATCAGCGGTCTATCTGGACTAGGCGGAGATAGTACTGGAGCGTTTGACAAATATTGCTTGACCTTATCAAAGGCATTCTGACATTCTTCATCCCAGGTACCCTGGTTGTGTTTCCTAAGAAGGCGAAATATGGGATCACATTTCTCGGTCAATTGTGAAATGAACCGAGCAATGTAATTCAACCTCCCAAGAAAACCTCGCAATTCCTTCTGAGTATGCGGTGGCAGTAGCTCTTGTATGGCCCTGACTTTGTCTGAGTCAACCTCTATTCCTTTTTCACTGACTACAAAGCCCAATAGTTTCCCTGACTTGACTCCAAAGGTACACTTCGCTGGATTGAGTTTCAACTGAAACTTCCTCAATCTCAAGAATAATTTCCTCAAGGCTTCGATGTGTTCTTTTTCGGTTCGAGATTTGGCAATCATGTCGTCTACGTACACCTCGATTTCCTTGTGCATCATATCGTGGAATAAAGTCACCGTGGCCCTTTGGTATGTCGCACCTGCGTTCTTTAGGCCGAATGGCATTACCTTGTAGCAAAAGGTGCCCCACAATGTTATGAAAGTGGTCTTATCCATGTCCTCAGGATGCATCTTTATTTCGTTGTACCCCGAGAAGCCGTCCATGAAGGAAAACAATGAATAACCCGCTGTATTATCTACCAGGGTGTCAATGTGTGGCAAGGGAAAGTTGTCTTTTGGGCTAGCTTTGTTCAAATCTCTGTAATCGACGCACATTCGTACCTTCCCATCTTTCTTAGGAACAGGCACAATGTTAGCTACCCATTCTGAGTACTTGACCTCTTGCAGGAATCCAGCATCAAACTGCTTTTTGACTTCCTCTTTGATCTTCAGCACGACGTCAGGCCTCATTCGTCGTAATTTTTGCTGGACTGGTTTGCAATCTTGTTTTATAGGAAGACGATGCACCACGATATTTGTATTCAGCCCCGGCATGTCCTGATACGACCATGCAAATACATCTTTAAATTCTCTCAGTAGCTCGACAAGATCTTGCCTTGTTTCCTTGGTAATGTGCGTCCCTATTTTCACCTCATTTCCTTCCTCCAACGTTATGTTCTCCGTTGCCTCTTTCTCGTGGGGCAGAATTTGCTTTTCTTCTTGCTTCACCATTCTCAATAGATTTGGAGATACATCACAATCCCTGTCATCTTCAAAATCCCGAGGTTCCTCTGAACACAAGTCTCGCTCAAAGGAGACTTCAGGGTCTGCAGTATCGTCGCTCATATCATTGATATCTAGGGACCTGTGGGGTATGAGAGAATGTGCGAAGAATGAATGAATTTAAGAATGATTATTTTTTATGTTATGAATGAGTTAAAAAAAGAATGAAATTAGAAGGTCAAAAGAATGTTTATAGAAGAATGAAAGAAGTTTGCTCGATTTGACAAAAGTGTTCTTTATTGAAACCAAAATATCCGAACATAAGCCTATTTCACAAACGAAATCTTATTACTCCTAGGCTTTAGAGCAACAAGAGTGTTCTTGGAAAATTACTCTGTAAAGTTCTTAAAGGTTACAGGAAGTTCTTCAGCAGTCCAATTGTTTAAAGAGCTCCCCGGTTCGTAAGGACAGATGCCCTCCCAAGTCCTCTGTTCAGTTTCTTCATCATGTATGGCGTTGACGTGATAGCTTCCTTCCTCGAGCGACCCCACCTCGAGGTAAATTATCCCTCCTGACACAAAAGTATGGGATATGTGAGGGAATGTCATCGGTTCCCACTCAAATTCTCTTCCGTTCAGACGCGCTTTCCTTCTTTCTTGACGCTTTTCTATCTCTTTCTTTCTCTGTCTGCGGTCCGGCCTAAAACCTAGGCCAAAACGGTCTCCTTTCTCACTTAATTCAGGGACTCGAATCCCACCTTGGAGGTATCGGCCTAAACCTTTTCCGGGCAAAGCTCCTTTTCCCACTGTCATCCGCAAGCCCATTCTGGTAGTTTTGGATATCTTGGGTAATGGCATTTTATTTCCTTCCGCAATAAAGGTTGTATTGACAAATTCTAAGGAGCGGAAAGAACACTCAATAGACTCTTCATCTGCCTCCACATAAGGTGCGTTACTGGTGACTGTTGCTATGATGTCTTCTTCCGCATTTACGGTCACCAGTCGTCCGTCAGTCACTAATTTCAATTTCTGATGTAAAGAGGAAGGCACCGCTCCCGCCGAATGTATCCAGGGCCTCCCCAACAAGCAATTATAAGAAGGCTTAATGTCCATAACTAGAAAATCCACTTCATATGTGTTCGGCCCGATCGTTAAAGGGATATCAATCCTTCCCATAACCTTTCTCTCCGTGCCATCAAATGCTCTCACTATATTATGGCATGCTTTCATGTGAGAACTGTCTATTGGCAGTCTATTTAACGTGGATAATGGTAGGACATTCAGGGCTGACCCATTGTCGATAAGCACACTTGGCAACGTATACCCCTTGCAGCGAGTGGTAATGTGTAGAGCCTTAGTTGACCCCATGCCACCCGGTGGGATTTCGTCATCGTTGAAGTAAATGAAATTGTCAGCACTTATGTTGCTAACAAGACGATCCAACTTGTTGACGGATATATCTTTAGTAACATATGTCTCATTAAGCACTTTCATCAATGCCTCACGATGTACCTCTGAACTTAAGAGCAATGCTAACACTGATATGCGGGCCGGTTGCTTACGCAACTGTTCAACCACGCTATACTCACTGTGTTTTAAGAATTTCAGAAACTCTTTAGCCTCTTCCTCCTTCACTGATTCATTAATGAGTGCTTTAGCATCCTGTTCTTTTTCCTGGTCTAGGGCTTTCGCTTTCGTGGGTGCGACCCTGATGCCTCCCGCGTCATAACGCTTTCCATTGCGTGTGTAAGAACCTTCCGCTTGGGTCTCCTTGGAAGCGTTAGCTATTTCTCCTTCTTTTGGCATCGTTATGTTGCAGCCGTAATTCCAGGGTACCCTTTTGCTGTCTGTATATGGAAAGGAAATAGGCTTGCGGATAATGACTTTTGGTGTTATCGATGTCTCAACCTCATTATTTTTCGGTAGAGAGATGATGATTCTCGGCCGGTTAGTCCCTTGACTCGTCGGAGTTCCTTCTAATACGCATACGTCCTCCTCATTCAAGCTACCTTCGTAAAATTCTAGCTCCTTATTATCCACGAGGCTTTGTACCAGAGCCTTAAACTTGCCACTTTCCTGAATCTCGTGGCCTTCTTCTTGGTGGAACTCACAATAGTCCCTCGCTTTTTCATCTTTCTCTTTGGAGATCAACACTCCTCTTTTTATCATTTCTCTCCAAATGACCTTCAGTGGTGTCCTTACTTCAGCGATGTCCTTTTTTACCCTTCTTGCATCGATTTCCCCGATCGCGTTCACCCCTTGATTGCCGTGGTTTGGCAGCAGGTTTTTCGTACTGGGGGTATCGTCAAATTTCACGACCCCCATTTTAATAAGCCTTTCCACGGCTTTTTTGAAGCTAACGCAATTTTCGATCGAATGTCCCTGTACTCCAGCATGGTAATCACACTTGGCATTAGCATCATACCACTTGGGATATGGGGGCTGCAAAGGTTTCAAGTGATAGGGAGCTATTGCGTGGGCATTATATAAGCTCTGATAAAGCTCCCCATACGTTACCGGGATGGGTGTGAATTGGATCTTTTCAGTATTCTGTCTTGAACTAGATTCCTGCTTTTGGGACCCCTGTTGCCCACCTGTAGCCGTTCTCGGTTGGCTAACCGTAATTGCCTTCGAGTTGTAACTACTCGCGTTGTTTACTTCGTTGTCCTTCCTTCTTGGTGCTGGCCTCTTGGCGGTTTCTCCCTCTATTTTACCACCTCTGATGGCGTTTTCGATCATTTCCCCCGCCATAACCATGTCCGCAAAGCTTTTAGTGGTACTTCCGATCATGTGAGTAAGGAATGGGGCTTTCAAAGTATTTATGAATAGCATGGTAGTTTCCTTCTCTAGTAGTGGTGGTTGAACTTGCATGGCAACCTCTCTCCACCTCTGTGCGTATTGTCGAAAGCTTTCATTATGCTTCTTTTCCATGTTCTGTAGAGTGATTCGATCGGGCGTCAAATCGGCCACATGGCTATACTGTTGCATGAAGGCGTGTGCTAGGTCTCTCCAGGAGCCAATCCTATCGTGACTCAGCTGATTATACCATTTAGCCGCGGCCCCGACTAGACTGTCTTGGAAACAATGAATTAACAGTTGATCATTGTTCACGTACCCTGTCATTCGCCTACAGAACATAGTGAGGTGGGCCTCGGGACAGCTATTCCCATTGTATTTTTCAAACTCTGGCATTTTAAATTTATGGGGGAGGACTAAGTCTGGGACCAAACTAAATTCTTTGGCGTCCATCCCTTGTCGTCCATCAGCACCTTCTAAAGCTCTAAACTTTTCTTCCAGCCACCTGCAGCGCTCCTCCAATTGTCTTGAGGATTCGGTCCTTTCCCTTTCCTTTTCAGCCAAATCCAAATCAGGGGTAAGTGAATTGATAGGATTTTCTAACGGGTTAGACCCCGAACCGTCTTGTAAGTTCACAGGCATTCCAATATCAATTTGCCCCTGTTGAGGCCTAATGGTGACAGACGGCCTTCGCAGGGGGGCCTCCGTCTGTGTTTGAGTACGGGGTGGTGTGAAACCTGGCGGATAATCTTCATTATCTTCCGCGGTGGTAGCCATAGGGGCCTTTCCCTTATCCATTGCCCCTTTTAGCAGCTGAGCCATTTCAGCCACCATACTTCTCTGAGCTTCCATCATCTGTTCATGCATATCCTGTTGTATTTTTGCCAGTTGTTCTTGCAATTGCTCCTGCATTTCCTTTTGGAGTTGTTCGAATCTTTGATCCATATTCTTAGTTTTAGCACGTGTACCGTAGGGATGTAGAGTTTCCAGATTCTTTTCCTCTGCGATATTTTTCACTAATCAGGGTCTTTTCGGCTTAAATGCATAGGATGTGATGCAATGCGAATGCATGAATGCAAAAGATATCGATCCCGATTCAGTTTCAATTTAGAAAACGTTGTTTAAGGAACAAAAATCCTTACACAAAACGGATTACAGACACTTTCATCGTTAGGTCCAGAGTTTCAACCCTTTTAGATAACAGGAACAAAAGTTTTTACAACAAGCTGATTACAGATATGCCTTTGCCTTTAAGCCTAGAGTCTTAATTTTCCTAAGCAACGCGGCCAATTCTCGACTTCGTTCTGATTCCAGCTCGTATTTGACGCTTAACAAATCGGCCTGTACTGCCAAGTCTTGCAGATGATCGGCGACTTCTCGAATCTAGACTATGGCCTCCCCCATAAGGTAATCTCTATCTCTGACTTGATTTTGGAAATGGCGAAGCTCTCCCTTCCGGTGCTCCTCTCGCGCTTCGAGCTGCTCAATCTGGAGTCCATAGTCCTGTAATGCTGTCTCTAGCCCCTCGATCTGATGTTTCATTTCCTCAATCTTGTCTTGACTTGCCTTTAACTCGGCTACGGAGTTACGACTTCGGTGAAGATGAAGGGCCCGTCCGAGTTCAGTTACCTTAGCTTTTAGTGCATGGTTCTCTTTCTGGTTTTCTACTAAGTTCTTTTCCAGAGCTTGGTTCTGTGTTCGCATTTCTTGGAACTTCTTCTCCTAACGGTCAGCTTTGGCTTTTTCTTCTCGGACCTCTAGTTGCCACTGTTCGGAAGTCTTTCCCAACCCAGCTCTTTTCCTTGACAATTGCATTCTCTTATATCGTTCTTTCAGGTCGTCACGGTCTTCCTCTATTTTTCTCTTTTCTTTCTTCACCTTTTCGACCTCAGTTTTCTGTACATCAACGTCTAGACTCAGGTACATCTTTTCTTCTTCTAACTTCTCTATCCTCTTAGCAAGCTCCAGACTCTTCCTCTCAAATTCTGATTTTACGAGTTCTAATTCTGAAGGAACCACCCGTAAACTTTCCTCCATTGATCGAGCAGTCTCCCAACTTGGCCTTGGAATGTTGTCATTGGTCCTCTTGCTAAACCAGTCCTTGTACTCAGGGGTCGTCGTCGGGCCATCGGTCAAAGCCTTCATGGAGCAACTCTTTTTCCAGGCGTCGGAAATCTCTCGTATCTTCTTTTTATAATGATCGCCTTTGTATGAGAAATCACTTTGGGCCAAGCCACGTGTTGCCGGTATAAACTGTTCCGCTTTGTATTGCCTCAAAACGAGTAATGGCGCATAACCGACAACTCCCCAAATTCCAGGAAGAGGTACCCAATCAAAAGTCCCGCAACGATAAAGAATTTCTTTAGGAGCCATCCAAGGAGCTTTCCATACAATATCTTCTTCTCGGAGATTCCGAAGTATTTCTATCCATCTTTCCTCCGTGATGTCGTCCCTCCTAGGCATAGTTGCTGCTTCTTTCAGGGGGGAATAGTCCTGAAAGAATACTCGACAAGGACCCCTATCGACCCTCCAGAAGTGACTGTGAAACCAAGCTAACAATAACTGTGCACAACCGATAAATCTGCCTTCACCCGCTCTTCTACATGCACTCAAGGAACGAAAGGTTTCAGCTAGAATTGCCGGCACAGGTGTGACTTGTTTGCTGAGTCGATCAAATAAATCCGTGACCGCCTCGTCTATGTGTCCCATAGCCTTCGGGAAAATCACCAATCCATAAATACTTAAGGCCAAGAGATCCACTTTCCTCTTCGTGTCGGGGTGCGTCAATATCAAATCCCTTAGACTCGCTCACGGAATACATTTGCTATCACCTTTTTGTTGGATTCGAGCCACGGCCCATTGCTCACTCATTCCCGTAATAGTCATTAATTTTTTCACGAAAGTTGGGAGATTTACAGCCCTAACATAAGCTTTGTTGTCTTGGATTCTTGGACAGCGGAGTAGGACGGTATATTCTTCCAAAGTGGGTATTAAGTCTACCTCACCGAATGTAAAACAGCTATAGGCGGGGTTTCAAAATTGTACCATAGCCCGAAACAGATGCTTATCCACTTTAATGTCTAGCAAATAGGGCAAATCTCCGTAATTCTGATAGAACAGCTGTTTAGTTTCATCATCCCATTGGGTCCAAATGTCCCTCAATTCCTGAAGCTCGTTCTGTGCCGAACTGATACGAGTAAAGTCCCACAGCTCCGACGTATACCCCTCGGCGACACTGTCTCCTTTTTCTAACTGGGCTTTCTCTGACCATGTCCGTATGTTAACGTTGTCTTCCACTTTATCAAGATATTCATTCCCCATTACAAAACTTTCTAACTTAGAAATAGAACCGTGAATCGATACCTTTAAATGCTGGATGACATGCAATGATGACAAAACAGAAAGGGTCAGTGTCACATATAACAGATATAATTTAAAGAAAATAAACAAGCACCTATATGGGTAGTCATTAAAGGTCATCTCCGTACTACCTAGGGCAGGCACCTAAGGCGCACTATATGCGTTTCGGTTCTAGAGAAGGGTACCTGAACCAGCAGATTCCTCGATCCTCACCCATTATAGGCTCATATGGACCAAGTTCAGTTCAGGGGGACACATTCCCCTACTGCCATGCGGAGATGAAAATCTCACGAAGCACATAGGTACGGATGTATCCCGGAAGCAATCCACTAGCCCATGCGGAGGTGAAAACCTCACGAAAGCGTAGCTTCTCACTCCCACTTAAGGGTGTGACCACAACGGTCATGCAAATGCAATGTGTGCGAGGAAAGATAACAAACATATTCGATAAACGCATGTAAAAGATTGTATTTAAGAAAAATTTCAAAATTTCTAACTTTAAGACAGAAAATGATCAATTTTCGGCTTGACTCACTTAGATCTCCCCAGTGGAGTCGCCAAGCTGTCGAAACTAATTTTTTTTTTTAAAAAAACGGAAGGTCGACTTAAAAAAGGGAAAATAGGAGTCGCCACCAACCTTTTTAGGTGTGATTGGGTCACCGTATAAATGTTTTGGTCTACGAAAAATTAGAGAAAGTGGATTCGGGAGTCGGTTACGCGCGAGGAAGGATTAGCACCCCCGCGACGCCCAGAATTGGTACCAAATTGAGCAATTTTCTGTCTTAAGTCGAAATTTGGAAAGATTTGAAAATACAATTCTTCTTTTTTTTCGAGACTGGAATGGTTTAGGTTGAGAAGATCGGGATTTCTTTCGCTTCGGTAGAATACAAACGTCACATCCAGCACGATTGGACATGAGATTCGTGAATTCCTCGAAACTAGAGATATCTCGCAAGTTGCAAAATCTAAGAGGGTATTTTAGGTATTTAAACGAGCGAGAAATCGCAACCCAGCACGTTAGGGCACTATTTCCCGAATCTCCAAATACAAAAATATTGCCTCGTTTTTAAAACATTTTCGGATCAAATGACACATTTTAAAATAATGATGTAAGAATATAATATTAGCAGATTACAAAGATATCAATGCTAACATACGCGATTCATAAAATAAAATGAAATGGAATACTAACAATGCATGTGATATTTAACGTGATAATAACAGCCTTAAACACAAGATGAAACAATAAAATAATTAAGTAAGGTGACGAAAACATGCTTTAACGACAAATCATACTATACGTATATAACATATGACATGTACATAACATATAAAAAGATGCAATATCAAAAAGACATAGACAAAAATGGTATATGCAATGCATGAAAATATATTGGAAATATGAAAGAGTATATATAAATAATGGGATAAAAAAATATATAGAAATAAATATACGTAATGATATTATATAGGTATAATGTACGAACATTTATATGATATAATATATATAAAGTATGTGGCTAAAAACGTATATATATATATATATATATATATAAATATGATGCATATATGATATTGTACATGGTGTCGGAAATAAGTAAATATATTATACAAAGTATACGTACGTAGTAGTAAATACATATATAAAAATGGTATAGGATTATGAACATATATGTTTATATGTATAATATAATATGCACACAAAAGTAAGGATAGAATGGTGTGAGTACAAATACATGATATAATATTAATATAGATATATTAAAAGAATATATATAGGACATACGGATATACATAAATATAATAATAAGGTATATATAAAAAATACATAATGTAGTATTAATATATATATATTAAAAGGATATATATGGGACATACGGATATATATATATAAATATAATAATAAGGTATATAATAATAATAGTAATAATATAATGTAAATATAATATTAATATAGGAATCTAAAATTAAATAATCGGAACAAAAATAAAAAAGGGACGAGATTGAAGTAAAATGAAAATTTTGGGGCGAATTCGAGGTAAAGCGGAAGAATAGGGCCCTTTTTGAACGCGGGTTGAAACAGAAGGGACCAAAATAGTAATTTACCCGGGTCCCTAAAACGCCACCGTAGCAAGGTGGACCGAATTGCAACACGCGATAAATATTGGGGCCAATTTTAATTTAAACGAAAACCTAATCGCAAATCCCTTGAAAAGCGGAGGGGCTTATTGTGCAAATAGCCCCTCCGATACAAAACACGCGGATCCTGGCTTAGGGTCGGGTCAGATCGGGTTGACCCAGGGCAAAACGACGTCGTTTTGACCCCTGGGTCCTTGAATCAAACGGTGTCGTTTTGCTTAGTTATATAAGCCAGAATTTCAACAAAAATTTCATTTTCTCTCTTTATTTTTCAAAAAAAACGCTCCTGTTCTCTCTCAGCCTTCCCCCCTTTGTGCGATTTTCGGTTACCTCCGGCAACCGTGCCTCCGCCGTGCGCCACCGTCGCCGGCCACCGTGTACGGTGGCCGGAAGGTAAAAAAAGGATTTTTTTTATTTTTCTTTTAAATACGTGTATGTATATATCTATATGTGTATTTTAATAAGGAAAAGAAAGAAATTTCGTGGATATATTTGGAGATGCGGTTGAAATGTTGGTTACCTCTTTGATATAATCTGTTGTACTGCTTTTGTGAAGATCTGGATCGATATTTGTATTTTTGAATCTGTTGTTTTTTTATTTGATGTTAAAAAGAAAAAAAACCCCCCATTACAAAGATCCGTATGGCCTTTTTATAGCCGAAAAAGGTTACAAATTTTTTGTTTTCCTTCCTTTTTTTCCCTGTGGTTGCTGTCGCTTCTTCTTTTATTTTGCAGGTGAAATGGGCGGTGGCCACTTGAAGGAGATGTGACAGGGGCGGTGGGTCAGAATGGCAGAGGCTACTAGGGCAGAAACAAGTGGGGGTTAGGGTTTCTTTCCCAAATCGGGTCGGGTATTTGGGCTGGTATTGGGTCAAACGGGGCTTTGGGTTTGATTCGGGTAGGATAGTGGGCTAATTGTTGGGTAATTGGGCATCAATTGGGCCCGGGCAAAATGGGTTGTATACAAATACGATGGCAGAGATCTACAGTCAATTTAAGAATCAAACACCACAACTCATCACCAAATCGACCAAAAAATGAGTGGCGCGGTAGATGTGGCCAATAAGAACGCGGTAGAGGCAACCAATAAGAATATCAAGAAGATCATAGGGAAAATAATTGAGACCTGTAAAGATTGGTATGAGAAGTTACCATTTACCTTTATGCTTATCGAACGTTTGTTAGGACCTTCACCGGGGCAATACCTTTCTTATTATTTTATAGAATGGAAGCGGTTTTGCCCATTGAAGTCAAGATTCCTTTTCTCCGAGTTTTGGCTGAGCTGAAGTTGGATGAAGCAGAATGGATCTAATTTCGATATGATCAAGTGAACCTGATTGAAGAAAAGAGGTTGAAAGCTATCTGTTATGGTTAAATGTACCAAAAACGAATGATGCAAACTTACAACAAAAAGGTTCACCCTATAGAATTTCACGAGGGAGACCTAGTATTGAAAAAGACCCTTCCCATACAAAAGGACTGCAGAGGAAAGTGGATGCTAAACTGGAAAGGACCTTATGTGGTAAAGAATGCCTTCTCTAGAGAAGCGTCGATGCTGAGCAAGATGGATGGCAAGAACCTGCCTAATCCTATGAATTTGGATTTAATCAAGAAATACTTTACTTTTAAAAAGAATAAAAAAAAAAGAAAAGGGAGAGGCCAAGGCGAAAACCCGTAAAGGGCGCCTTGAGACCAAAGCGGTTTTGAATTGAAAACCTAGAAAAAGGGCAATTCAAATTTTGATCAAAGGTGGGACATGAAGTAGTCTTTCTATGCTTGGATTAACAAGGAGGAGGGATACTATGTCTTGGGGCATCAACAAAGTATTCTAAATCTTTGAAACACATATCAAGTTCAAAAGGGTCCTCGAGAAGTTTGTGCAGAGAAACTCATACTACGATATCTGGGGCACCTGTTTTCATCTTATTCATTTTGTATTTTAGCAAATTTGTCATTTTGATTAATCTATTCATTTCAAACTTTGCTCCCAATAAAATTCCTTCTTGTCCATTATGATAATCTTTTTCAAGCATTTTTCATTAAAATAATGATTAATGGACTAATAATATTCAAGTAAAAGGAGTTCTGAAACGGGACCACTAGTTAGAACTAACCAAATTTAAGAGTTGGAAACATTTGGAAGAAATAGCCCAAATTGCGATTATTTCTTCGTGTTTCCTGTCAAAGATACCAGTTGAGCAAGAAGGCATGGTAACACATCAGTGATAGAACCTTGATGAACAACGAGCAATGTCAACCCAAGCATTTAAAAAGGATCATTCTCAAAAATGACATTTTTGCATTCATGCAAACATCATTCATACACATTTAGTTAGTATTATTTGATTCATTCTGATCATAACATCCTAATCACTTGGCATAAATAGAGACCTATGAAATGGATTCTACAGTTTATGTTTTTCTAAAGAACGGTGTAACAGACCAATGAAACAAATAACAAATCCTATACCCCTGAAGTTGCAATGGAGTAGATTGAAGCCACAATTCTTATCTACCTAAAGTTGTAGTGGAGCAGATTGAAGATAACGAATCTTATTTCCCTAAAGTTGCAGTGGAATAGATTAAAACTACAAGTCACAAATCTTATACCTCTGAAGTTGCAATAGGTTGGATCAAATCTACCATAACGAATCTTATCTCTCTGACGTTGCAGTGGAGCAGATTAAAGTCTCAAACCTTATCTCTCTGAAGTTACAGTGGAGCAGATCAAAGATAGAAAATATTATCTCTCTAAAGTTACAGTAGAGCAGATTAAAGCAATAAACCTTATCTCCCTGAAGTTGCAGTGGAGCAGGTTGAAATTACAAGTCTTATCTCCCTGAAGTTGCAGTGGAGTAGACTACAGATAACAAATTTTATTTCCCTAAAGTTGCAGTGGAACAGATTAAAGTTACAAATTACATATCTTATCTCCCTGAAGTTGCAGTGGAGCAGATTTAAGTTATAGATCTTATCTCCCTAAAGTTGTAGTGGAGCAGATTTAAGTTATAGATCTTATCTCCCTGAAGTTACAATAGAGTAAATCAAAGCTATAAACCTTATCACCCTGAAGTTCCAGTGGAGCAGGTTGAAATTACAAGTCTTATCTCCCTGAAGTTGTAGTGGAACAGACTGAAGATAGTGAATCTTATTTCCCTGAAGTTATAGTGGAACATATTAAAGCTACAAATTACAAATCTTATCTCCCTAAAGTTATAGTGGAGCAGATTGAAGTTATAGATCTTATCTCTTTGAAGTTACAGTGAAGTAGATCGAAGCTATAAACCTTATCTCTCTGAAGTTGCAGTGGAGCAGATTGAAGTCACAAACCTTATCTCCCTAAAGTTGCAGTGGAGCAGGTTAAAAATAACAAATCTTATCTCCCTAAAGTTGTAGTGGAGTAGATTGAACCATAAATCCTATACCCTTGAAGTTGCAGTGGGATGGATTAAAGTCATTATGACAAATCTTATCTCCCTGAAGTTGCAGTGGAGTAGATTGAAACGACAAATCCTATACCTCTGAAGTTACAGTGGGTCAGATTAAATTTACTATAGCGAGTCTTATTTCCCTGAAGTACAGTGGAATGGATTAAAGCTACAAGTTACAAATATTATCTCCCTGAAGTTGCAGTGGAGCAGATTGAAGATAACAAATCTTATCTCCCTAAAGTTGCAGTGGAGTAGATTGAAGCAACAAATCCTATACCTCTGAAGTTGCACGGAGCAGATTAAAGCAACAATTCTTATACCTCTAAAGTTGCAGTGGGTTAAAACGAGGCAACTTAAAGAAGAGGAGCACCAAGAAGTCAAGATTCGGTGAAACCGAGCAAAATTGGTCCTTCTTAAAAGTCTTTGCTCCATTCTCGTTACACAACAACAAGTAAAGAGGGACAGCTGTAAGGGCTCATTTTTGCTCGAGCCCAACAAATAGAAATCAGGAATAAAAATAAAATATCACAAATGCCCAAAATTAACCTAAGCCCGTTGGCCCAAACCTAAAATTAGTTTCAACAAAATTGAAACCCTAATTAGCCTTTAGCGCCATACCCTCCTGCTACCATCCACGTGCCTCCGCAATGCGCACACTGCCCAAGGCTTGGCACCATGTAACATCCCTAATCCATATCCGTTGCCAGATTAGGGTTACGAGGCATTACCGAATAAAACTCAACTTCCAAACATTCACATATTCATATAAGTCACATTCACATATAAATAAAACATATATCATAATTACAAGTCAATAAATTTATCTCAAAGACATACCATAATTATTTTAATAATGCATCACTCAAATCATGTGCTTGTCACTTTAATGATATTCGAATATTTAATAAAGCTCAAACATTTTATTTAATAAAATTATACATACACTTAATATACCAAACAAATCATATCACAAAACTTTATGTCCAATATCATATACGGCATTGTTAGTGATCATTATGAACAATCATGCTTTGCACATTTATTTAAGTAAAAACATCCACATAGTAATAGCCATACATGTACATATAATTCAATTAAACAAGTATGTTTTAAAACTAAACATACCTCTTTTCTAGTCACAAAACCATGCGCATATAACCACATAAATTTAAACCATTTTGAGAACAAATAACAACTAATAGTACACCCAATTCATATGCCAAATTACCAAACCTAAATTTCAAATGCATAACCAAAACACCAACCAAATTTTAACTAGTAATCACGTCTAACATTATGATAAACGCTAAATTATACATATTTTTACCTCATGTTTAGCCTATATTTTGGATGAATTATTATCAATTTAGTGAGAATTGGTGCTCTTAATCTTTCTTTTTCATGTCTTATACTCAGGAGAGCATAGGGAAGAGAAAAAAACAGAAAATGGACCAAAAATCGGAGAAAATGGGCCAAAATGTGAAAACGCACGGCCCAAGAAGTCACCACACGGCCGTGCCACACGACCGTGCCACACGAAGTCCACACGGTCCAGCCCCGACAAGCACAGCCAGGCCACACGGCCGTGCCCCAATCGACAGAATCTCACACGGCCTCTTGTCGAAGTACACGGGTGTGGCACACGGGCGTGTTCTAGTCGTGAGGAAGAGGAATTTCACTCGAATTGAGATGCTTATAGGCTAAGAAAGGCTCCCCCAAAGCTCTATATAAAGACCCTAGGAGGCAACTCTAAGGGTGTACTTGATTCCCCCTGCCAGGGGTACTCTTTTCTCCCAAATAGGAGCGCCATCTTTCTGCCAACACGAGGAGTGAAAGCAAGGAATTACTCCAAGGGAAGCCGATTGATTCATCCCAAAAGCCAGAATTCTACATCAAGACAAATGATCTCCCTAAATTCCTTCAGGGGTTTTCGGGTTCTTTATGTTTTGTTATTTTAATTCTTCTGAGATGTTTTCTTTCTTTATTATGAACTAAACCCCTCAAATACTTGAGGGGGATGAAACCTAAGACGAATCTTGTTATTATTTATTCTTGAGTTATATGATAAATACTTGAGTTGTTCTTAGTTATGTGTGCTTAATTCTTGTGTTAATAAGCCTAGGTATTAATTCAAGAAATAGATGTGCTTAAAGCAGAGGAGCAAAAGTCCCTGTGATAAGAGTAGATCTACCATAATTAAGCGGAGTTGCATGCAACCCTAGACATAGGGCGACATAATTCTGCCGGATTAGGGTCAAACCTAATATGGGGAACCATAGATCGAATTAATGCAACCTAGGGTGTTAATTAATAAAGGAACTTTAGTTAACAACCTAGGCCTAGTTGCTCTTCGCCTCGACGGAGGGTTTAGCATAAATTAGGGATCTCTACGGATCAAGTTAAGTGAATAAATCGTCTAGCTCAAGAACCAATAACAAGTGAAGTCTAGGTGGATTCTCCCTTGAGTATTGCTCATATCAATCAGTTTTCCCGAAAGTTTTTCCTCAATTTACTTTTTGTGCACTTTTAGTTAGTTTTAGAATTAGTTTAAATCAACTCTCTTTATTTTTAGGCTAGATAATAGAAAGGAAGTAAGTACTAGTACTTTTGGTTCCCTTGGGTACGATAACTCAGTCTTGCCACTAAACTATACTATTGTTCAACAGGTGCGCTTGCCTTTACGGTCGTGATATTAGTTAGTTTAGGTGTGATCAGTTTTATAAATTTTATTACTTAATATCACGAGCCGTTATCACATTAGCCATTAACTATGTACCAAAGTAACCATCAACTTATCTATTAATACACATCTATTTTATTAATATACCAATCACCATTCGGTCACAATTAATAAGTTCATAGCATACTTAGTTTACTAGCATATTATTTTAACATACACGGCATATAAGACATATACATTATACATCTATATTACACATAAAAGGGACTTTAAAATTACACCAAATATACATCTTTTCTTGTTACAACTTTATGCATATAAGACCATATCTATTTGGTCATTTTCGAACTCCTATACTCAAACAATACATGCTAAAACTAATCTTGCATACCCGTCAACTTGAACGTAAAACCATAGCCGAATACTCATGTACATATTATCTAACAATTCCATCACATAAATCCTGTCATAAAACACTTCTAAAACAACTTACCATCATGGTCGAATATACATTTAATTAGCATTACTCTTTTACCAATTCAACTAACAACTATCACAAATACAAAACATATCAATATGTCAAACTTATTACCTTACCTATTTAGTCAAGCCTAGTAATACAATCATCCACACTTAATCTATATCACTATCCATTCTTCCAAAATAAACTAACCATAATGCCAATTGTATGTTGTACATAGCATTTCTTTTTGCCATATCACAAAACCAAACACCACAAGCATATTCACCATAAAATATATCTCCAAAATGAGTTGGAAACGCAACCAAATATACACAAACATTTACTTCATAACCAAGCCACTTTCGCATGGCTAAATATATATATATACTCCAAAATCCAACATATTATCTAGCCTATACATGCCATAGGTTTAAAGTTCAACTTATATAGATACCAAAATAGCAATCGATAGTGTGACGGATTTCTCTGACGATCCCCGAGCTTGTAACTAGCTTCCAAAATCTATAAAACAATGAACAAACACTCACACAATAAGCTTAAATAGATTAATAATTCATAAGCAAATAATTCATTTTTAATGACATAGATAATTCGATTAAACTAAACCGAACAAAACAAACCTTAACTAAATGTACATGTATCATGCTTGCAAACTCAAACATTATCTCATAAACATTAACATTATAATATCAATGGTCGAATATACATATATTCATAAACATATATAATTCTCACTTTTATAATGCATATTTCATATATATATATATATATATATCACAAGTACACACTTAGCTTATTTTCTCAATCATTGAACTTAGCATATACCTGACCTTTTTGCTCGATTTCACATTCGATCTTAACTCGATATTGCCCATTGAACCATTCGGAATTAATAAGGATACTCGGATAGTCGAAAAGCTCGTACAATGCCAACGTCCCAGACGTGGTCTTACATGTAATCACATATCGGTGCCACTGTCCCAAACAGGGTCTTACACGAATCACATATACGATGCCAATGTCCCAGACATGGTCTTACACGTAAATCACAAATTGATGCCAACGTCCCAGACGTGGTCTTACACGAATCACATATCGGAATCCTATGTCATGACATATGTATCCTAACTATTCCTAAGGTTCGTATAGGGCTTTCGGACGTTGTAACTCGATCAATTCAGGCTCGTAAATACTTTTCCCATATTTATACAAATTCAGATTGAATATATATACAAGTAATAATTCAATTCGGCACAAATAAAATATATATACAATCGGATTTAACGACATTTATTTACTTATGAACTTACCTCGTACGGAGAAGAACAGACCGAAGCGACTATTCGACAACTTTAGATTTCCCCCGATCTAAATCTGATTTCCTCTTTTCTTGATCTAAATTAATAAAAATTTAACATGTTTATTAACATATTCATTCAATTTAGTCCAAAAACACATAAATGACAAATTACACTTTTTCCCTTGACATTTCATATTTTTCACAATTTAGTCCCTATTTCACAAAACACAAAATATTCAAAATTTGACCACACCCATGCTTGGTCAAATTTCACTAAGGTCCCTAGTAGCCCATTTCTTTCATTTATTTTACATTTTGACCCCTCAATTTACAAAATTCATAATTTAGTCTTAATTAGGCATTTTAACTAAAAATTACTTAATTAAACATGAAAATCTATTAACACATATTTATTTATTTATCATCAAACACAAAAATCATCAAGCTTTCAACAATGGCAAAACACAAAATCATCATTGAATCCGAAAATCAAAGCATGGGCTAGCTAAAACACAAAGCAACAATCTCAAAAACGTAAAAATTATCAAAAACCGAACTAAACACATACCTAAATTGAAGAACACAAAGTGTCGAACCTAGTTTTCTTCTTTTATTTCTTTTCTTTCAATAATCGGCCTTGCATAATATGAACATGCATAGCTTTTAAATTTTATGTTTTATTATAATACATATTATTTTACATTTTTACTATTTTAACCTTAAATATAACATTAAAAATTTACCTATTACATGTCCATCATTGTCCACCACTAATATAAATGGTCTAAGTGACATGCAAGTACCCCACATTATAAAAACAATAGCAATTAGACACTTATACAATTAATAGCCAACTTTTACAATTCACGCTATTAAGTCCTTTTATTAAATCGGACACTCAAATGATAAAATTAAATCACAAAAATTTCACACATATAAATTAACATACTGTAGAAACAGAAAATAATATTAAAATATTTTTTTGACTCGGATTTTTGGTCCCAAAACTACTGTTTCGACTAGGGTCTAAACCGGACTGTTACACACCGTCTGCAACCTTGCACCAAAACAACAAGCCATCCTCTATTAACCCCCGACGCCTGCAAAATAGGGACAAAGAAAGACCATAGAAACAACAAGACAACAGCAGCAGAAGTAGTGACAAATTTGAATAGTAAACAGTGTAATATGGCTATAAAAGCCATTACCAAATTGTATTTTTACACGAAGAAATACAAAAAAAAATAGAAAATCAAATAAAAACAGAGAATCGAATACAAAATATCCAAAAAAAAAAGAAATCGAAAACGGCAAGAAAGTTTTTGAAATGGTAGTTTTTTTTCTTTGTTATTCTATTTTGTTATTTAAAAAAAAAGAAACACAAGAGTAAAAGAAAAGTAAAAAACTCGCCGGCTTTTCACATTCCACCGCCGTGAGTGGATGAGGACCGCCATCTCCGATGAAAGATGGCACCTTTCGGACTCAGGGAGTCAAAAGGCCAAAAATGGCCATTTTTGTAATCTCCGGCCATCTCAGACGGCGGCGCTATTGCCAATGACCGGAGGCCGCCACGGTGGTCAATGGCCGGAACGAAGGCCGGCCGAAGAGGGTTTGGGTAAAGGGGAGAGTGTTTTCTGATTTTTTTTTTTTTAATAATAGGGTTGGACCGATTTTTTTGAAGGTTTTTGGCTTATATAGGATGCCAAAATGACACCGTTTTGGGAAGGGTCAGAGAGGCCCCAAAACGATGTCGTTTTGGTCGACTCGTGATCCGACCCGACTCACCCAGCAGGATCCGTGTGTTTTTGAAAAATAGCCTAATTGCGCTTTTGGTCCTTCCGCTTTTATGGCTTGTTTCAATTTAGTATTTTTTCTTTTTAATTTTTACCTCGTTAATTTTATTTTGTTTTTAATTTAGCCCATGATTTGCCCAAAAAACATAGTGTTTAATAGGCCTGGGAATAATTTCGCTGTTGGCCCCTTCTCTTCGCGCGCGTTCCATCTGGGTCCTCACTTTGGTTTTATTATTCAATTTATTACAATTTATGCCCGTAATTCTGTTTAAATTTCAATTCAGTCCTTTGATCAATTTTATTATTCATGTTCATTTTTGTATATTTGTTTATTATTTATTATTCTTTTAAATACCTAGGTTTAATATTATTTATATTCTTTTACTTTTAAAATATTTAAATCTAATATTATATATATTTGTTTTATTTATTCACTTATTTATTTATTTATTCATATACTTGTTTATTATTATTGTTTATAATCTTTTATTTAAGCAAAATTGTATTATTATCATCATTATATTATTTTCATTTTTTCTTGTTACTTATTTATTTCTTTTTTAATACTTTCATGATTATTTTTTTTATCAAGCATATCCTATTTTTTTATTTTAAATTACATCATTTATTCTTATCATGATACGATTACTAATGTTAATATTATTACTAATATAACATTTCTTCATTTACTCATTATTTATTGTTTTATCTATATAGCGATTTTAAATTACCTCACTTTTACTATATCATACATTATGTTTAAATAATTACTCATTTTTTGCACTGTGTCCAAACAAGTTAAACGCACATTACTTTAAATGTTACGATACATAATATTTTCTTAAATCAAGGTAAATATTCATTATTTCGGAATAAGAAAAGTCGTGTCCCTAACTTACAAAATATGATTTCTTTCTAAAACCAAGATAATTGAATATAATTTAAAAAAATAAATTTTTTTGGTGTTTATTCTCGTTTCGAAGATTTAAGGCATTGTGTCCTAAGTTACGAGACGTGATCCTTTTTCTCGATTAACTCAAAATAAAGCCCTTTTCGTACAAATTAATAATATTTTAACAAAAAGATCGTATTTTTTAAATTTCCTCAAATTTTCAATTTTTGGCACTAAAGACAGCAAGTAATCAACTAGGTACCAATTTTAGGCGCAATGAGGGTGCTAATCCTTCATCGTGTGTAACCGACTTCTGAACCTATTTTCTGGATTTTTGTAGACCGAAAAATATTGGTTTAATAATTCAAACTTTTTATTAGAAACGATCAATTTTACGAGGTGATCCGATCACACCTCATGAAAAAGGGTTGGTGGTGACTCTCATCTTCTTTTTAAAATAAAAGTCGATCAAAAAATGGTTTCAACAATATAAATAGTAGACATAAATTCGTAAAAAAATTTGGGGTTTAGGAGGAAGTAAAAGTTTTGGAGAAAATAAAAAGAAAAAAGTTTTGGGGGATTCGGAGGAAGTAAAAGAAAAAAAAATTTAGGGTTTGGGGTAAGTAAATTTTTTGAGGGGGAAGTAGAAGTTTTGAAAAGAAAATAAATAGAAAAAAGTTTTGGGGGTTTGAGTGGAAGTAAAATTTTTGGGAGAAAGTAGAAGGGTTTGAAAGGGGGTTGAGGGGAAGGGAAGTAAAAGGGTTTGATATTTAGTTTATTCAAGTTATCGAGTTATTTGAATTCGAAAAATTCAACTCAATTCGAATTTGAAATTTGAAAAAAAATTGAGTTGATTTGTTTAACTCGATCAATTTGATTTGATTAATTCGATTTTTTTTCAATTTTTTTGAGTCAAATTATATTTTACTCACCCCTACCTACTTATAAAAAAACTTATTTAATTACTCTATTATACTAACTTTTTAGTATTTAACATATTAATATGATACCTTAATAATTTTGAGATGCTAATTGCTAAGTTCATTTTTTGTTTTTTACCGTAACCAATTAGAATTTATAATTGATAGAATTTTTACATATATTATATCCTAATAATTAGTTGATTATACCTAGTTTTTAAGAAGCAGTAATTTGCTACAAAAATTACATCAATTACACTAGTAGTTTATTACAAAGAAACTAAACTCTCAGAATATCTTTATTTTTTTTATGCACTTATATGAGCCGATTTTCGCAAAATTTAACTTTTACAGCATCCATTCTTCTTAATATTCTTCCCACTCAGGTAGCTGGCAGGCTGTCGGCACCCTTAAATTTTTGTTTTATTTAAAATTTTTATAATTTATAAAATTTTAAATTAATAATAATAAAATTACATTTTCGCTCTCTCACGATAATAAAATTTAATTTAATTCTTTAATAATTATAAAGATATAAATTATTAAAATAATAAAATTATATTCTTGTTAATATACAATTTAATGTTGCCTCAAAAAATTAACTTCGCCTCTACTACCACAAATATTCATATTTTCTTTAAAAGAAATATTGTTCAGAAAATGTTCTTTCTAGAAGAAGAAGAAGACCAATAGCATGTTGTGTATACGCTACGGTTAGGTGAATATCATTGAAGATTGAGAATGTAAATTATTAAGGGTGTGTTTAGTTTCAAAATATATAGATTTTTTAAAAATAAAAATATTAAAGAAAATGTGTGTGCTTGAAAAACTAATAATTTATTATTTATTAATTGAAATAATCTTATTTTTAATTGTGTAAATAATTTTAAAAAATTATCACCTAAAAAGATATATCAATTGTAAATTTTGATTGACTGAATTATAAAATAATTATTGTAAGTAGCTTTCTTCCAAGAGGCAATGATCTTATTCAAGCTTTAGTAAATGTGCTTTAGTAGTTTTCTTATATTTTTATATATATATTTTTGTAATCTTATAGTTTTTTTTTCCCTTTTTTAATAAACTTTGTAATTTTTTATAAATTTTTTGTAATTTTTAAAGATTTTTTAAGGTATTTCTAATGATGACATCACAATGATGTCATTGTATGACACATGGCAACATATTGTTGGCTAGTCATTTTTTTTAACATTTAAAGGATTGAACTGAGAATGTCTAATAACGTTAAGGATTAAACTAGAAACGGCTGATAATATTAAGGACTGAAATAAATTAAAAAAACTTTAAAAATCAAAGTAAAAAAAAATCAATATTCTTCGAAGACTGCATTAAATCTTTTCTAAATTAAGTTTTTTTCTTACTAATATGCTTGTATGTAGGATTTAAAATAATTGTCAGCCCAAATAGTTAAGTGATACCTAGTGGTAATTAATAATCTCTAATGTCAACAATTTCTATCTAATACTGTAACATAATAAGCCTTTTTTCCACTATAAAAAGAAGTACAGTAAAACCTCTATAAAATAATATCTGCTAAAGAATGAGGTGGATGAATACAGAAGCGGATTTTAAAGTTTGTCAATGTCGCAGATTTGACTTAGAGCTCTAGACGTTTGGAAAAAACTTAATTTTAATATAACCTAAAATGCAATCAAATCCAAGTCAGATAAAACAATTAAAATAAATAACTAAAATAAAATAATAAATCTACGATTAAAACAACAAGGAAGAAAATAAAGAAGATAGATGGAAAGATAGAACGTGGTATGTAGAAGCCTTAAGAAGCTTTAGAAACACAAAGAATCCACAATCCCTTTCAAGCGGCTCTAATTTCCCCTTCAAGAAAGAAAACTTGGCAAGAAAAAGTTTGAAGATGATCCCCACAATTTGAAAATATTGTTAAAACTCTTTTAAAAGAAACTCAAAAGAAATTCTTAAAAAGAAAAGAAAAACTCAAAAGAGAATTTATAAACTCAAAAGAGAAGTTGAATAATAATGAATTGAATGATTTGTGTACAATGAAAAGACCTATATATAGGCTAACTAAATAAATTTAAATAAAACTCTTAAGTATACTAGAACTATAATTAATCTAAATAAGAAGTAGATTTAAATTAAATTTTCTTGTTGACATAAAACTCCTGAATAACTTAAACTATTTAATATTTATTAATAGAGTTGATAAATACAATATTAGGATCATATAAAATAAAAATTAAGCTCAAAACCCGAACTCAATATGATTTAAACTCGAATTAAAAGCCCGAAGCTCGTAATTCCCGTCATAATTATGTCCAGAAATTCTGTTGCGTATTCTTTATTTAAACGGTCATAACTTGAGCTCCCAAACTTGAAATCAAGTGATTTAAAGTGTGTTTCGAAGCTAAGAGATATATCTTTGAACACGATGAAGACATCTCAACTTAGAAATGTCTGGATCCCATTTAAAACGTCGTTGCAGTTTGTTGATTTCCCAAACTTGAAATTGGCAGCTTCAGTGAATGGAATTTAATAAATTTCACCCCATCTGTGCATGATCGTTCCCCCTTTCCTCGAAAAGATTTGTCATTGAATCTTGTCTTTGATCGACTCTTGGTTTGATTTGCTTGGCCTTTGACATTATTGTTGGGCCTTAAGGTAGTGTAAGCCCATCACATCTATGGGTCTAAAATTGGGCCTTAAAACTTGTATCAATACCCTTGGGACCCTAAAAAATTTTTAGTTTATCGATAAATGAATATTTTATTAATTTATCGATAAATTAATAAATATTCCATACTTTATGCATTTTTTTTTATCAAAATCCAATATGCATGTAAGTGCAATGAATCAAAGTTAATTGGTTCATGTAACAAAAAAGATAAAGAGTTAATTAATTGGTTCATGTAACCAAAAAGAAAAAAAAAGCTAATGGTTTCAAAATCCAATACGTATATATTCATTGGATAGATTAAAATTTTATTATAAATAAACACATGTACGTATCAAAATTTTGTAATTCATATAATATTTTTCTCCATGGCTTCCTATTTGAAAGGTGTAAAAAAGTCTACATTAATAGATGATATGAGAAAAGCATTATGTGAGTACAAAAATGAGCATCCCTCTTCAAGTCAAAAAGATTTGCAATAGTGGGTTCAACAAACATTTTATCTCTTTATTAGCCAATTAACAATATCAAATGCTCTTAAAAGGTCGTCTGAATATTTGTCAAAAGAGATAAAGAATAGCAATGTTAAAAGGCACAAATCAACCAAATATCCTAAATTAGAGAATGTATTGTATGAATGGTTTCTCCAATATCAAGAGAAAGTAAACATGACTGGAGAAATGATTCAAACTAAAGCAAAATAGATTCTGCAGAAAATGTATGGTGATGCAAATTTTGAATTTAACTTCTCAATTGGTTGGCTAGAACGGTTCAAGGCAAGACATGTGTTAAGCCTTATAAAAGATTTGGTGAAAGTGGTTCAATTGTTATGGAGAATATTAAAAATGCATTACCTCAAATAAGAGCTAAATTGGAAAATTATTATTGGAAGATTATCTATAATATGGATGAAACAAGCTTATTTTATCGTTTGCAAGCAGATCATTCACTGGCTACAAAGTAATTAGAATGACGATAAAAGGATAAGAAAAGACTTACTATTATGGTTTGTTGCAATGGGGATGGTTCAGATAAAGTGCCTCTTTGAGTTATTGGTAAGTTTGCTAATCCTAGATGCTTTAAACATGTGAATATTGACAATCTTAACTATCATTATCGAGCCAACAAAAAAGCATGGATGACTGGATTATTTTTTCAAGATTTTGTTCACTGGTTTGACGTTAGAATGACTGGTAGAAAGGTGTTGCTTATAGTAGACAATTGCCCATCCTATGCCAAGGTTATTAAAGGATTGATAAACATTGAAATATTCTTTTTGCCTCCAAATTCAACATAAAAAATTCAACCATGTGGTGCTGGAATTATTAGAGCAGTTAAGATTTATTATCGGCGTCACTTTTATTCTAGCATCTTGGAAGGTTACGAGAAAGGAGAAATAAATCTTGAAAAGACTAATGTATTGGATGCAATCCATTTTATTAATTCTGCTTGGAATATTGATGTGAAGCTTATAACTATTGCAAATTATTTCAGACATTGCAAAATTCGATCTAAGGAGTATATGCCTCTCGAACAAGAAATTATTGATGTTGAAGGCATTCATAAATTAAAAGAAGTAATTTCTGGTTTACATTAAAGAAATGCCATGGATGTTGAGCATATTTGGAATTATCTAAGTGAAAATGAATCTTTGATGGAGTTACTTACGGATGAAGAAATTATTCAAGGAGTAATGGATGTGTCAACTGATGACGAGCAAGATCCAAATGACAGTAGTGTTTTACCACATGTTTCTCCAAAAGAGGTTTTTCTAGCTGTGGATACCTTGAAGAATTATTTAATACAACACGAGAAGAATATACCAGATTTGGTTTATGCTATTCTAAAAGTTAAAGATGAAATTGTATTTGATTCACATGCAAAGAAGAAACAATTAGCTATAGATGTATATTTTAGTAAAGAATAAAATTGAAAAAAATAAGAGTTATCTAGAAAGCACTTTAGTTTTATGTATTGTACATAAAACTTTCAGTATATTTAATAAATTATTATTTTATATTTTCATTGGGTCATTAAGAATTTTTCTAAAAATTATTATCTTATGCATTTAACAAGGTTATTATTTTATCCCTTTGGCCCAAGTTGAAACAAAAAAAATTATTATTTAACTAAAATTATTAATTTATTAAATATTTATTTATCAAAAATTTATTGTAAATACAATTAATCCAAATTATTCAAAATCTTACATAGGAAGTATCTAAGATAACCAACAACAATTGTTTAAGCCTCTCTATGTATACATAATATTATATATATTCAGCCAGCGTTGACTTATATTACAAGTGGTGCCACGTCGTTCAATCTTTCTTCGCAAAATAACAATATATTGTCCAAAATTTCAACCGTGGAAGTTGCAGACAAATAACATATACATGCTTACATATGTTAGGATTATAAAAATATAGTATTGAACAACATTGCATTTAAGGATTTGATCTCTTTTTGAATATTCCTGAAGTAAGTGAATATCCAATCAATAAAATCAATAAATCATAACATGGGTTCCTTTAAATAGAACATATTTAAAATAAAAAAAATCAAAGTTAAAAAGATAAGATTTTATCTTTTTAAATCAAATTAAAGAGTATATTTTTATGGAGTAACTTAAATTAGATTGTTTAGTGTCACATTTTAACCAAATCTTAATTTATTCTAACCCAAAACATTATAATTTTTAATATTCTACCATATCAACTAAAACTTCATTTTATCTTTAAATTTTCCTTTATAAATATATTAACTTTTGGCTAGTGAAAGCACCACATCTGTAAACCTCATTTAAGGTCTGAGGTCGAGGTTTTTGATAACCTCCTTTTTGGTACCTTCATGTTGTGGCTCATGTCTTTGTATTCTTGCTCAAATGAATATTCCACGTATACTTAACATCTCATTTCCTGCAAATCCATAAAAAAAAATCTATTACTTAATGAAAAAAAGAAACCTATATATTTATTGGTTTTTGGAAAAGATGAAGATTTAAGTCTAACATTATTAGCCCAATCCTTATATGACATGCAACATGCAACATGCAACATGCATGATAAAAAAAATAAAAAAATAAAAATAAAAAACAGGGTAAAAAAACCCTAGATGATAATCAAAGCCTCCATCTTTATATTTAATTAAATTTGAAGAATTTCCTGAAATATATATAATATTTATATGTACTCATTAAAATGCATATACCTGTTGAATTTGGGAATGACTAATGTTTGGGGTCTCTTTTCCTTGTCGGAGGGTTGCTTCCATGCTTGTTCCTCTAAGACGACGACAAGGTTTAAATATACAGGTATTTTGGTGGTTGGACTGAATGGGTTGAGCCACCAGTCAACATTGTTTGAGTGGGCAGAGATATTTAAAGATAATTATAATTATAATAAAAAGGAATTAGGAGAATGGGGGTGAGAGTTACATAAACAGAACGTGTGAATAGTGATAAGAAACGGAGATTAAGAATGGGCATGGGGTTGGCCGTTACATAAATAGGAAGAGTTGATTGTGCTAAGACGAGTTTAGGGGCTAACAGGGCACCGGCGTCCCTTAAAATGAAAAATTATCTATTAGGTTCTTTAGAAATTTTAAAATTTTAAATTAATAAATGTAAAATTATATTTTGGTCAATTTAAATTATAAATATTTGATTTAATCCTTTTAAAATTATAAAGATATAGGCTATTAAAAATTAAAATTTAATTTTTGACCCCCCCAAAAAATTTTTTTGGCTTCATCCCTATTTGAGAACAAGGGCATATCTAGGGGCTAGCAACGAGGTAGCCCCCTAAAATGGAAAATTTTCTATTTAAGCCCTTTAAAATTTTTAAAATTTTAAATTAGTAAAGATGAAATTGCACTTTGCCCCCTAAAATGATAAACATTTGATTTAATCCTTTAAAAATTATAAAGATATAGGCTATTCAAATGGTGAAATTGCACTTTTACTATCGTAAAAATTACAATTTAATTTCGACTCCCTAAAAAACCTTTTTTACTTCACCCCTATTTGAGAAGATGTTTTTGCATGGGGATTTTGCACATTTTCCTTTCAAAAGGCCCAAACCAAGCCAACAATACAGATGAAAATTCACGTGGTGGTGGTGATGATGGTGGTAGGCAGCTAAACTAAGCTTGCTTGCTGTGACTAACCTCCTCCTTGATTATAAAGCCTACATAAGTTAAGTTGAAATTTCACGTGTTCCTATTGAATTTACTAAATTTAGGGATTTCATTGGAGATCTAAGTATCACGGCTTCACTAGTAGAGAAAATAAATTGCAAGCTTTATGGGATAGCAGTATTATTACTCCTTGAGTGTAACGCCCCAAATTTCTCTTTCCGGCTTTTGTGAATTTTTTACACAAATATTTGTCTGCTTCAGTGGTTAAATGTTTTGGGTGTGTGTGAGAGGTCCTAAGTTCAAGCCTTATTTTTGGAAAATTTTGGAATTTTCCTGATTAAAGCCTCACATTTGTTCAGTAAGCTTAAGTTTAATTGTTTGTGAAACCATATTAGAATGGGCCTGCTGGTTTGGTGGTTAAGTGGAGTGTTATTATGCTAAAGGTCCTGTGTTTGAATCCCTGAGCAAACGAGGATGCTATTATTTTTGCTCTGTTGACTTGTGGTGTTTTGGTTAAACTGAAATTGCGAGGAAGTTGTGAGTTAGTGGATGAGTAGGAGGAAATGGGGGATATGGGGATAATTTGGTTGATACTTTTGTTTTTCAAAAATTTTTCTCCTTCTAGGAAGAAAACCTGCTGTCCTTACTCTCATCCTCTGTTGTTACTTTCCTTTTCCTTGTTAAATAAAATATTTTCTTTTTCCTTTCTCGTTTTATCAAAGTCTTGCTGCCTTATTTTGGGATTCTGATCGTTGCAATGGCTCGTTTGGTAAGATTGGTGGTTTGTTTTGTCGAGTAGGAAGTCTCTGTTTTAACCATTTGGTTTTTTAAATTTCTGTTAATGTTGAACTCATGTTTTGGTAGTAGAGAATCGTGAAGATCAGGGTCTTTCTTCTATAGAATCTTTGTTGGTTTCATTTTGGGTTTCGAGGTAAGTGTTGAACGCTCGAATTGGAAGTATTGTCAGTTTCATAAATTTGGTTAAATCGTGAATTATGACTGATTTTGGGTTGGATTTGTCAATTTTTATGTACTGTGTGGCTCTCGTGTGTGTTAGCATCGAAACAATACAAGGTATGTACCCGAAAATACAGAAAACGGGATTTAGCGAAAGCTAGAATTACATATTATCGATGACACACGGGCGTGTGGTCGCCCATGTGATAGGTCGTGTGTGACAACATGGTCGTGCGCAAGACACGACTGTGTGGTGGTCGGGTATGGCTATGTGCGATACACGTGTTAAAACTAATTAGGCCGTGTGGGCCACACGGGTGTGTGGGTCCACACCGGTAGTCCATACGAGCGTGTGAGTTTTTGGACCAGGCTGTGTGATCCACACGAGCCAAAGCCAATCTGAGCGTGTGGGGCCACAAGGGTGTGTGAGCCCACACAGGAATGCCACACGAGCATGTGGGCCCAAAATTCAAAATTTTTCCCTAAGGTTGCACGGGTCGTCCAGATCGACTGTGAGCTCAATGTAGGGTCGGTAAGGGCTAACTAGACCTTAATTTTTTCAATCTAAATGACTAATATTGTGATTTGAGCATGATAGTTTTACGCATGGCTGAATACTGTTCTGTATGTATGCCCATAACTAATTAATAGCATGTAAGCATGTTATATTCTATATGTTTGCATTGAGTATGTTTATCTGCATCTGCATTTGGGGTTGGTTGATTGATTATTAGAGGAAGTGTACTGAAAAGGCATTTAAGCCTATTATTTGGTAGCTCAGCTGTAATATTTCTAATATGTCCTACATTTCGGTACAACATGGAGTATAGGGATGGGTGGGTGTTTTAAACCCCACATGGTGTGTAGGGATGGTCGGAGATGGTGTGTAGAGGCTGAGGGTAGGATCTATTACTGTTCTAACTGTTTGACTACATTTGTTACTATAATGGGCTTAGGCCTAAATCTATATTTGATTCTGGCATGGGCTAAGGCTCGAATATGCATCTGTAACCGAAACTGTAAAGGGCTAAGTATAACAGCCTGGTTTAGAGCCTAGTCGAAACAATGGTTTTAGAACCATGAATCTGAGGTTGTAAAAATATTTTAATATTATTCTTGGTGTCGATACCATTTTTGTGAAAATAAAACAGACATCGACTTAGGGAAGAACTGGAGTCGCCACCGATCTTTTTTAGGGTGTGATCGGTCACCTCAAAAAAGGTTGTTTTTGATAAACTCTTTTATTTATTAAAACAACAATTTTGGTCCGCATACCAGAAAACTAGGTTCGGGAGTCAGTTACGTACGGGGAAGGATTAGCACCCCCGATACGCCCGGAAATCGGTACTTTGTTGATTAATTGATGTCTTTAAAGTCGATGATTCGAAAACTGGCGAAAATCTTAAGATACGATCCTTATTTGTTTTACAATCGTTTGGGGATTGGTCGAAAATGTGAAAAGGGCTGATTTGCCTTAAGGCAAAACGTCACATCCAATACGTTAGGATACGACGTTTCGACCTTTGAAGCTCAAGTTGCCTTTTATCTAGAGTTTGAGTATTTATTTTGAAAGGGTATTCGAATACTCAGGATAAACGAAGAAAATTGAAGCCCAATACATTAGGGTACTATTTCTCGAATTCCTGAGTACCGAACATTGCCTCGGTTTTAGAAAATCTTATCTCGAGATAACAAAATATCATATCCAATGCGTTAGGACACAATATCTCGAATTCTCGAGAATAAGTTTTTATATTAAAATTGTACTTGGACTTTGACAGGCTATCCGGTCATTTAGACCTAAACGGAAAATCGAGACCCAATATGTTAGGGCACAGTTTCCCCAGTGTCTAAGTACGAATGTTGCCTTTTATGAAAATCATTTTTTACGTCGAGTAAAAAGGTAATTTGTAAGACGTGTGATGAAATGGCAATGAAAATAGAAGGGAATGCGATAATAAAAGATAATACGAACAAGAATGATGACATGATACGCAAATGATAATAATATATAGGGTTTTTATTAAAATTCATGTTTTAAGAAGGATATTTGGGTAGTTAGATTTAGACGAGAGAATCAAAACCCAATACGTTAGGGCACGGTTTCTTGAATTTCTGAATACCGAAACATTGCCTTTTTATAAAAAGGATCAATTTGACGTGGAAAGAAGGTTGTATAATTTGCAACAAAAGCATTAAATAATAATAGTAATACTAGTAATAACGTTAAAAAATAACAGTAATAATAGTAGTAATAATATTAGCGAAACAATAATGAGATATTAGTAACATAGTATAGATAATATAAAAATCACGATAGGCATATGAGAATAGTATTAAACAAAACGAATATATATAAACATATAATGATAAGCAAGGTGAAAGCATATATTAAGGTACTAATGATGCTATATATTTATATGAATATATATATATATATATATTAAAATATACAAAATGATATGAATGAGAAGTCTAGGTATAATGGTATTAAAAACATGGTATATATAAAAACACAATATACACGTAAAGAAAAAATAAATATGTATGCATACGTAATATAATATATAACATTACACGTAATATAGAAATGCATGCATGATAGTATTAATACATGTATGTACAAATATATATATAGTAATATTAGGAATATATACGTAAGATAGTATATATACGAAAAGCAAGTAATGAAATAATATGTACGTGTTAGTATATGTAAAATAATATAAAATAACACAATGTAAAAGTATGTAATTAGTTTAATATTATACCTAATACATATAGATTATAATATAATGTTAAAGTAATATAATAATAATAATAATAACAATAATAACAACAAATAAATATAGTAGTAATAAATGATATAATAATAATACATACATATGTAATAAGATATAAAATAATATAATAATTAATATAATAATAATTGTAATACCCAAATTGTGCCCGGCCCAATCAAAATAAATATAAAAACAATAAAAGGCCAAAAAAAAACAAAAATAAATTTTAAAGTCCAGTCCATTACAAATATCCAATGACCCACAACCCTACCCAAATACAGGCCTAAAACTAAACCCCAATGCCCGGAGCCCAAATTTACAAAGAGGCCCAAACGGCCCAAAAGCTTAAACAGTAAGGGAACCCTAGGGTTCCCTTCCCTTCAACACGCCGCTAGCTACCAGTCACTTCACGTGCCTCTTCAGCGTGCACAACGCTCGAGACCTGGCCCTTTCACCTGCTCTGCCGAGCTTAGCCCCAGAGACCTGCAAGATAGACTGAAGCAGAGACAGGAAACACGGAAGCAGAAATGCGCAAGGAGCAGTAACAAAACAGTGCAAAAATTCGGGTATTAAAGCGGAATTAAAAAATGTAATAGGGGATTTTTTTTTTGGAGCTATTGAGAGAGAAGGGTAATGGTGTAATCCCCGTTTTCTTGTACAAACATTTATCAGAAATCAAAAAAAAGAAAAGGTCGATTTGAGATTACCTTTTTTTCTCCTGCCGATTTTCTCTTTGTCTTCAGTTTCATTGTTTTTCTTCTTCTTTCTGTTTGTTTTCGATTTAATCAAAAATAAAGAATTGATAAAAGAAAGGAAAAGGAATCTTACCTTTAGTTTCCTTCTGATCGGAGAAGAGAGGACCGAATCTTTGAGAATGGTCTGAGGATCTCTCCGGGAATGGATCATTTACGCTTTTCTTTCTTCGCTTTCTTTATTATTTCTTTTCTCTTCTTTTTGGTTGTAAACAAGGGGCAAAAGGGACTCGTATAGCCCACTGTAGGCCACCGGAGGTGCCGGTGGTGTAGTGGCTTGCTGAAGGAGCCACGAACAGCGCCGAAAGGGAGGGTGTCGGGAACCCGAGCAAGAGGGAGATGAGAGGGATTGGAGCTGCTGTTTTTGCTTTGATTTTATTTTTTTCTTAAAAGGTAGCTGCTGTTTTGAAAAGGAAAAAAGAAGGGTGAACGGTGAAGGAAAAAGAGGGAATTAGGGCTTTGGTAACATGCAAAACGGCACCGTTTAGGTGCCAGCCCAATGACCCGACCCGAATGGGTCTATAACCCGCGTGCTTTAGGCGCTGAGGGTTTATTGCGCGCCTGGTCCCTCTCGTTTGCATCGTCCTTCAATTGGGCTTGCAATGTGCCTTATTTTCTCTTTAAAATCGCCCCTGGAATTTTGGTGTCGTTGCAATCAGGTCCGCGACCAAACGCAGCACTCAGGGGACTGGTTTATTTCCAGTTTTGGTCCCTGTCCTTTGTGCCCGCATTTCACCTGGGTCCATTGGCCATTTTTAATTTTTAATTCGACCCTAAATTTTCATCCCGTTTTCTATATTGATCCTTATCTCATCACTTTGTCATCTTAATTTTCTAACATTTTATTATATTATTGTTATTACTAATATATTTATATTATATAGATATTGTATATATTATTTCCACCATATAGTAAATATATATTGTATTTATATTGTTGTTATATATACATGTATACATTCTTTTATATTATTTTATATTTTCAATACTGTTATATATGTTTTGTACATTACATCTTTACATTTTGAAGTCATGTTTTATATATTATATACTATGTCCTTATATACATTACATTTGCTTTTTATGTGCATGTTTTCAATTTTTTTTCATATATGTTTTATTACATCGATGTGTTTTGAGATTATATTTAATATATTATATGTATACTATACCCTTATATATATTATGTATGTATCTATATCTATTTGTATTACTTGTTATTGCTTCTAATATATATCACATATGTATGTTTTTATATATTATATGTACACTTTTATACACGTTATGTATGTGTTCTTTATACCATGTTTTAATACCACTATTATTTGTTCATGTATTTTAAATATATTCAAATACTACATAGTGAATTTTGTTTTTTATATGCTATACATATATATATTTTTTATCATATTGTATGTATACTTTATATATCTTTTAATACTTTTTAAAATATTTATTTGAATTCTTATAGTTTTAAGCCTTTTTCTTCATAATTATTCATTCTTTAAAGCTTTTTAAACTTCATTTATTTTAATTTGTCTTTACTTCTTTTAAATTTGTCTTAGTCTTTTAATATTAATGTTATTATTTGTGCATGATGATGTGTATATAGTTGTTATCATTACGTGCATCATTTTATATTTATCGGTTATCACGATTCGTTGGTATAACATATTGTTTGTGAATTGTTTCTTTGCGTTGTTTGTAGTTATCCCATGTTTGTATTTTAAAAATTCGTATTCAACATCATTTTAGTAAAAAAAAAAACCTCCATTCAAAATCTTTTAATAACCTAACTCGTGTTTGGGAAGTTTCGAGGAAATCAAGCCTTAACTTACTAGGTCTTGGTTTTCCTCGTTAAACCCGAATCATCGAGTATCGCTTTCCAAATCAAATTTTGTAAATTTCAAATTAAACTTATTCTCGATACTTCGAAATGCTACATCCTAACTTACTGAATGTGGCGTTCAATGTTTCGAGATAAGAATTTAAAAGTCAAAGTAATGTTTTATATTTTGGAGCTTCGATAAATCGAGCCCTAACTTACTGGGTTCCATTTTTTTCGTTAGACCCAAAATAATTAAATATACCTTTTCAAATTTATGAACCTTCTAAGCCCAAAAAGAATGAGCTTAACTTCGAGAAATCGATATGTTGCACCCTAACTTACTGGATGCGACATTCTTATTTCTTTGAGATAAGTGAATTTCAATTTCTTACTTCGATCTATTCAAATGTTTTTAATAAAAGGGATCATATTTTAAATTCTTCCAAATTTTCAAACATTCGACACTAAGACGCTAATTAATCAACCAGGTACCAATTTTGGGCGTATCGAGGGTGCTAATCCTTCCTCGTGCGTAACCGACTCCTGAGCCCATTCTTTGATTTTTGTTGACCAAAATTAATTGTTTTAATAACTCAAAATGTTTTATTAAAATAATTTAAGGTGATCCGATCGCACCTCGAAAAAGGTCGGTGGCGACTCCTGTTTTAACTTCCATTTTCAAATTTTAAAGTCGATTCCCCTATTTTTCAAAAAATAGTTTCGACAGCTTGGCGACTCCACTGGGGAACCAAGTTTGTAAGTCAGGCCTCAAGTTGATTAACTTTTGTCTTTTTTGTCGAAAATTAAAATTTTGATTTTGATATACGATCCCTCTTTTGTATTTCATCCGATTTGAAATTTTGCGATCATTATTTTGTTCATATTTCCTTTCTACGTTTCGATATTTTTGTATACTTGTGCATTGCATTGCATGACCGCCGGGTCACACCTTTTAAGTAGGAGCAAGAAGCTACTCCTTCGTGAGGTTTTCACCTCCGTGTAGGATAGTGAAACGCTTCCGGAACACATCCGTACCTATGTGCTTCGTGAGATTTTCATCTCCGTGTAGCCTTAGGGAAATGTGTTCCCCTGAACCGAACTCGATCTAAATGAGCCTATAATGGGTGAAGATCGAGGAATCCGCTGGTTCAGGTACCCTTACTCTAGAACGAAACCTCATGTAGCGAACCTTAGGAGCCCACCCTAGGTAGAGCCACGTCGAACCTTAGTGGTTACCCTGATAGGTTCTTGATTGTTTCTCTGTTTCCGTACGTGTTCTGAATTTTATTTTTACACACTGTACTGACATTTTGTGTTTCTCTTGTGTTTTCTATAATTTGCACATCATATCGCATTTAAAAGGTATCGAATCATGTTCAATTTCTAATTTAGAGAGCTTTGTTTTGAAAAACGCGATCCTTGACAAAGTGGGAAACAATGCGACTGTCCATAAACGGTCAAAGGAAACACAACTAGGAAAAAGAGATTGTCTAATTGAAGGATATACATCAGAATTAGGGAATTATACTTGCGCTAACGCGGCACAAAATAACCTTCGGAAGTTAAAGGCAATATAGGATCAATAGAGTAACGCAGCCAAGCAATGGTTCTACAAACACAAAGATGTTTGAAATGGGAAATACTGATGGACAATTACATCATCACAGCATCTCCTTTTCATACGAGGATGGTTACCCTATGGATGGTAAGGGTGTCGGAAGGAAAGTAATTGACGAAGTGCATGAGACTTACAAAATCAAGTTGGTTGGAAAGAATTTTTCCTAAGATGGTGAAAAAAAAAGCTCATTTACTATAAGATCACTACCAAACGGCAAGCTTGAGTCTACCGTGGCATGTTAGGATAAGCGCACCTTTGAAAATGCAAACCCTGATGACCTAGACGGCCCAAATGACCGTGGAAGAAGGAGATCAAAGAAAAGTGCATCGTTCAGGGACTTTTAAGGTGGAGGTTAGCTATGCTGCGAAGATACCCCTGCAAGCATTTCAAAATGTTCTATGTGAGCGAGAATCTGAAGACTCTCAAGAAGCATTGAAGGTGTTGGATATCTTTTAAAGGTAGCGCACTGTGAAACAGAGATGTCTACTTGTTCGCCAATCTCTCAAGATGATTAGAACAACTTCACAGACATTGAAGGAGGTGTCCTTGGTTCTAGGGATTACCTCACGAGTGAAGACATAGCTCAAATGGAGCACATTAAGCGCCAATGGGAGCTACAATCCGATCTTGGTCGAAAGATCGCTTTGTTAAGACTTTGAACGTGAGGGCAAACGCATATTGGAGGCCCGTTTTGTGTAAAGGATTTTATTTCTCAAAAAAAAAAAAAAGGTTCTCTAAAAGAAACTGAATTGAGATCGATACCTTTTTGCATTCATGCATTTACATTACATTGCATCGTTATAGAAAAGAGGTGTTGATTCATATTCGATTACTGAATAGGAGAGTTCGTCATAAGGGGATGAATTTCTTGATAAAGTGGATTATAATGCGGTCGCCCATATATGGTCCAAGTGAGCACCACGGAAGAAGGATAAGCTCGCAAAGGAATGCAAGATGTTACCCAAAAGACTTAAATTGTTGAAGATTATGCAAGAGCTGTCACGTCTCGACTTTCTTAAAGGAGCTAGCAAGCATCGCTAGGAAGAGTGAACAACGAGTCGCGGCCCGGACCAAACAAAAAGGCGCGGATGAAGACACCTTTGGCAAGTTTACGAGAGTCGACCATAGTATTCAGACATGAAGAGAAAGATTGGCATCTTCGCTTGGACTATGAGGGCAAGACCGCATATATGATCCATTTTATGTGAAGAAATCTGTCTTCTAGAAAAAATTCTCCTAATGGAACTGAATATAAGGTCGATGCTTCTTTTCTTACATTCATTTGCATCTCACGCATTTGCATTGCATCATTTGCATTGTATTACTTACATCGCATCATTTGCATCAGATTTTTATAAAATGACCCTAATTAGATAAAATTATTTCAGTTAACCTAAGAGCCATGGAACGAAGGTTAGAGCGAATAGAGTAAAGGCAGATACAGATGCAAGAGCAGTTATCTAGGATACAACAAGATATGCAGAGCCAAATGTTAGAGCTTCAGAAAAATATGATTAGCCAGCTAAGACAATTATTAGCTGAAGGGCTCAAAAGGAGAAAAATCCCAGTGGACCATAGCGAGGATGAAAACGAAGACATCGTTTATGCCCCAAGGTTCACCCCAATAAGTGGCCGTACTCAACCAGAGGCACCTTCGCAAGGGATGCCCGTTACCACTGGACTCCAACAGTATCAGGCCAGTATGGAGTGCCCGAGACAGCGTGAAACTCTTAGGAAACAAGACTGGAGCCCCCGAGAAGATACTTCGAGGGCAATAAAAGGAAAGGAAAGTAAGGCGAAATTGGTTACTATAGGCCAGCCAAGAATGACGACCCCTAGCCATCAGGGTCCTCAAAAGCAAGGATCCAACGCTAGATCAAGAACTGAAAAACTCCCTTTTACGCCAATTCCAATGTCGTATAAGGAGCTCTATCAAAGGTTATATGATGCGCACATGGTGTCCCCTGTTTATATAAAACCGTTGCAGCCTCCATATCCCAAGTGGTACGATTCAAACGCTCGATGCGAATGCCATGCGGGAAATACAGGACATTCAATCGAAAACTGCCTCGCCTTTAAAAGACAGGTCCAAGGACTCATTGACACGGACATTCTGCGATTTGATAATGCTAGCCATGCGACCAAGAATCCATTCCCTGACCATACTAAAGGGAATGTGAACGCAGTGACGAAGGAATGAAATTTACCAAGTATTTGCCCGTACATGTCTCGGAGTATTGTGAACAATAGGACTGTGGAAGAAGTCTCTGTCTTTTTAGAACTAACTTAGGGTAATACCCAGAACACGCTTACTGCTTTAAGCCTGGAGGCAGTAAGAATCCTTTTGTGAAAATAGGCTTTTGTCTAAAATCTTTATTTCAATAAAAATGCATCATTTTAAGTAAAGTTTCACTTCATACTACACAACGATTATTCTTAGACTTTCTTATTCTTTTATTCATGACCATACTGCACAATTGTTCTTAGATTCTGGTGTTCTTTGAACTTTTTTCAAATATTCTTTCTTCATGATCATGACACATAAATACTCATTCTTGAATTCATTTATTCTTTGAAACCTTTCTCTGTACCTGAAAAAGGGTCTCCAGATATCAATAACACGAGCGACACTGTTACTAAACTAGAATCTCCTTTAGAAGCGAAATGTTTGCTTAAGGGAGTCTCAGGACTTTGAAGACGACAAAGACTGTGACCTGTCTTCTGATTTGTCAAGGAATGTAGAACAAGATGAAAATAAATCCCATAAGATCAGTGGATATCGCGAGCAAACAAGGATTGAAGCCTAGCTCACTACCGAAAAGGCAAGATATCTTTGAAACATTTCAAATATCTTCGCACAACCATATCAAGACGGGCCTAGGCTGCCGAGACACGGGAACACCAAAATTGCAAAAGAAGTCCATAAGGATAGTCATAAGACACATGCTAGTGGTTTTACAATAGCCAGGCCGATCAGAAGGTTAAGATATTGCTAGCCCGCCATGAAAGAGGACTACATCAGTGTGACGTAAATGTCAAATTGAGGGAGATAAGATTCATGTTTCTTTGAAGACTCTCCATGTGGGGCACGGACGTCACTGGGCCAGCTTCACCGACTTCAAGTCGCCTTCACGATGATCAATTACTTCACCAAGAGAGTAAGGTCGCTTTGTGTACCAAAGTTACTAAGTAACGGTCATCAAATTCAAATTCAAAATCCAAATTCAAAGCCAAATCCAAATTCGAGCTTGAATTCAAAAAAGAAAAAAGAGAAAAAAAAAACAAACAAAAAAAACAAAAAAAAACAAAAAAACAAAAACGAAAAAAACAACAAAAAAAAAAGAAAAAGAGAGAGATCATATCCAACTGCACAATGTCAAAAGTTTGCAGTCTATTCAAAGATAAGGCGCCACACAACAAAGGTTGCCAAAAGAAAAGAAAAAGAAGAAGAAATAAATTGAAGAAGATGACCGAGACTGGTAAAAATTGGTATAAGAATCTACCACTTACTCTCTATGCTGACGTTGAAGCAAATGCCTTCCTATCCCTACGATCTCAAAGGCATCAGTCCGTACACAGTCTCTAAAGCCTGAAATGATAGATTTCCCTTTCAAACCAATGGATGAAGGTATCATGAGGGAAGACTTCTATACAAATTCAGGAAAGAGGAAGCCTGATCAGCTCATTATTTCTAAGGGTCAAGTTAGCAAGTCTCAGCTCAATCAAGTTTTGAACAAAGAATATGATCAAGTTTCATGACAAAAATGGGAACCATGGTCGTTATGGCACAGAAAAACCATCATACTAAGTTTTGCCAGCAGAGATTTCTTGACAATGTCCCGCCTGGAACTGTTATGGACAACGAAGTCTATCATCCTAAGAACAATGACTTCTATCTTTGAACCCATGCTGGAATGATTGGAACCAAGAGGCATGTTTACTATCATGTTCTCTTAGATCAGATCGGGTTTTGACTAATGATCTACAAGAGATAGTTCATTCTCTAGTATATGAATATCAAATGAGCAACACTGCCACACCTGTAGTTGTTCCTATTTACTCTAGCAGCCTCACAGTTGGAGAAATTTGTAAGGTCTGAGGACGCTTAAGAGACATCATCGATCCATGGTGGGACGACTGCTTTGGGAACAACTTATGTACCTCAGCTTTCCAAGTTGAAGGATAATGGCAGCAACTTCATTCTTATCTGTTGGGAATCATTGAACCATCTTTTTGTATAGGGCGAGTCAAACGACAGCTAGGATTGCTGCTGGGGCAACCCCTTCCTCATAGGTTTTTGGATCGATATCTCTCCCTTCAAGCCTCGATAGAATCAAGATTTGTTGAGAGTATCCATCCTAATCAAACGTGTCAAAATGGGTGATACAAACTTATGTCGAGAAGAATTCGTCCACAAGAATTTCTCAAGGAAATCAAGAGGAAAACTCGCAAAGGGCGTCTTGAGACCTTCTAAAAAGTTGATCAAGAAAAAAAAAAAGAAAAAGAAAAAAAAGAGAAAAAGAAAAAGAAATAAAAAAGAAAAAGAAAAGAAAAGAAAAAAAAAGGAGAGGCCAAAGTGAAAACCCGCAAAGGGCGCTTTGAGTCCAAAGGGCATTTGGGTTGAAAACCCAAAAAGGGCGGCTCAAATTCTGATCAAAAGTGGGGCACGCGGTAGCCTTATCATGCTTGAATTGACAATGAGGAAGTATGACACGTCTTGGGGCATCGACAGAGTACTCCGAATCCCCTAGGCACACATTGAGCTTGGAGGAGTTCTTAAGAAATGGAACAGAGAAGCTTAGGTTGCGATATCTGGGGCACCTAGCTTTCATCTTTCTTAGCATATTTGCTATCTTCGAATCATGACGGGTTGTTGTCCCGATCAATTTCCTTTTTATTTGATTAATTTATTCGTGTCGAGCTATGCTCCTAATAAAGTCTTTCTTAATCGCTTTTGCTTAACTTGCTTGTTTCGAGTTATGCTTGCATTCAATTTCCTTCTTGTCCATTGTCATGATCCGTTTTCAAGCATTTTGTATTGAAATAATGATTAGTGGACTAACAACACTTTTATGAAAGGAGTTTTGTGTATTACCTTGGAAGTTTCTAAATAGTACAGGAATCTAAAACAGGACTGTTGTTTAAAGAGCTCACCATGCGTAGGAGTTGGAAATATTTGAGCGTAAGTGAGTTATCTCTTCAGATCTTCTACCAAAGGTATTAGCTGAACAAAAACTAGATATCGCGCCAATGATATAATCTTGATGGAACAAGTTGCAGATCATGTACCTTTGAGATACAGTAGAAGGGACCCTAAGGTTGCAGTGGGGCAAGCTGGGTGAGCAAAACATTTACTCGAGTTTTGGGTCGACTTACATTCAAATAATAGGGCGTCCCAAGTTGAAAAGAGAAGAAGATCAAAATGAAAACCTGAAAAGGTATCTTAATTAACACGAAAAGGATTAGGATAAAAACCCAAGAAGGCATCCTAATGAAATATCTGGGCCCAGAGGGTAAAGCGATCCGAGCAATGAGTCAAACAACAAGACTATAGTGTTTGAAATATTTTCAGCAGTTCGAACCTACGCAAGAAACCATGCTAAAAAAAAAAATCTTGATTAAGAAACGGGGAAGAGTTCATGTGTTGAGTATCTAGAGCATTTTGAAATAATATACTCTAACCAAAAGAAATGTCGAGTATTACCCGGATGAGGATGGGATGAGTACAAGAGCCTCAAAAGAAAGGACAAAAGTTCAATCAGGGGGCAAAAGAGTGATGTCCGAAAAACATAGATTACTCGCAAAGATGGAAGACGAGTACAAAGCCTGAAGGAAAGTCAAGAATTGAAGCAATAAATGCAAATCGTCACGAGAAATCTCGACGAAAAGCAACATATGACAAACATGCCTGGGGCGCATAGCATAATCATGTAGGCATACATACATTTAAGACAAACACATGCATATCATGATAACATCATTCACGACGTTTTCAGGTGCTCCAACAGAGCAAGAAGTTGCAATGACAATTACACCAAATCAAGGAAAGGACACCAGAACTTCACCAAATAATATGTTTTGGTACCATGTTCAAATTTTACGGTTTCAAAAATCAACTCATATTGCAAGAAATGAGTTGGGCCTCAGGGCACGCTGAGGTATTTTCAATTTCAGTTTTTAACTTATGTTTCAAAAATCAACTCATATTGCGAGAGGTGAGTTGAGCCTCAGGACACGCTGAGGTATTTTCAATTCCTGTTTTTCAAAAATCAACTCATATTGCGAGAGGTGAGTTGAGCCTCAGGACACGCTGAGGTATTTTCAATTCCTGTTTTTCAAAAATCAACTCATATTGCGAGAGGTGAGTTGAGCCTCAGGACACGCTGAGGTATTTTCAATTCCTGTTTTTCAAAAATCAACTCATATTGCGAGAGGTGAGTTGATCTTTTTCAATTTCTGCTTTTTAAATTTCTGTTCATTTAACTCATATTGCGAGAGGTGAGTTGAGTCTCAAGTCATACACCGGGGCACTCTTAACTTATGTTCCAAAAGAATTAACCCATATCGTGAGAGTTCGCAGGCCGAGCTATTTTCGATGTTTGTTTTTCAATAAAGGATAAAGGATGGAGCTGATCGAAGATATAGATCTCTCCCTGAAGTTACAGTGGAATAGACTAAAGATGACGGATCTTATCCCGTTGAAGTTGCAGTGTTGCAGATTAAGGTCATCATAGCAAATTTCATATCCCCGAAGTTACAACGGAGCAGATTGAAGCTACAAGTTCTATCTCTCTGAAGAGGCAGTGAAGTGGATCAAAGCAACAAGATGTGATGGGTTGGAACAAGACTACCTGAAGAGCATGGACGCTAAAAGGACCAAAACTCAGCTGGACCGGGCAAATTTGGTCTTTCTTGAAGTCTTTGCTCTATTGTCGTTACACGACAATGAGCAAAGAGGGGCAGCTGTAATACCCAAATTGTGCCCGGCCCAATCAAAATAAATATAAAAACAATAAAAGGCCAAAAAAAAACAAAAATAAATTTTAAAGTCCAGTCCATTACAAATATCCAATGACCCACAACCCTACCCAAATACAGGCCTAAAACTAAACCCCAATGCCCGGAGCCCAAATTTACAAAGAGGCCCAAACGGCCCAAAAGCTTAAACAGTAAGGGAACCCTAGGGTTCCCTTCCCTTCAACACGCCGCTAGCTACCAGTCACTTCACGTGCCTCTTCAGCGTGCACAACGCTCGAGACCTGGCCCTTTCACCTGCTCTGCCGAGCTTAGCCCCAGAGACCTGCAAGATAGACTGAAGCAGAGACAGGAAACATGGAACCAGAAATGCGCAAGGAGTAGTAACAAAACAGTGCAAAAATTCGGGTATTAAAGCGGAATTAAAAAATGTAATAGGGGATTTTTTTTTTGGAGCTATTGAGAGAGAAGGGTAATGGTGTAATCCCCGTTTTCTTGTACAAACATTTATCAGAAATCAAAAAAAAGAAAAGGTCGATTTGAGATTACCTTTTTTTCTCCTGCCGATTTTCTCTTTGTCTTCAGTTTCATTGTTTTTCTTCTTCTTTCTGTTTGTTTTCGATTTAATCAAAAATAAAGAATTGATAAAAGAAAGGAAAAGGAATCTTACCTTTAGTTTCCTTCTGATCGGAGAAGAGAGGACCGAATCTTTGAGAATGGTCTGAGGATCTCTCCGGGAATGGATCATTTACGCTTTTCTTTCTTCGCTTTCTTTACTATTTCTTTTCTCTTCTTTTTGGTTGTAAACAAGGGGCAAAAGGGACTCGTATAGCCCACTGTAGGCCACCGGAGGTGCCGGTGGTGTAGTGGCTTGCTGAAGGAGCCACGAACAGCGCCGAAAGGGAGGGTGTCGGGAACCCGAGCAAGAGGGAGATGAGAGGGATTGGAGCTGCTGTTTTTGCTTTGATTTTATTTTTTTCTTAAAAGGTAGCTTCTGTTTTGAAAAGGAAAAAAGAAGGGTGAACGGTGAAGGAAAAAGAGGGAATTAGGGCTTTGGTAACATGCAAAACGGCACCGTTTAGGTGCCAGCCCAATGACCCGACCCGAATGGGTCTATAACCCGCGTGCTTTAGGCGCTGAGGGTTTATTGCGCGCCTGGTCCCTCTCGTTTGCATCGTCCTTCAATTGGGCTTGCAATGTGCCTTATTTTCTCTTTAAAATCGCCCCTGGAATTTTGGTGTCGTTGCAATTAGGTCCGCGACCAAACGCAGCACTCAGGGGACTGGTTTATTTCCAGTTTTGGTCCCTGTCCTTTGTGCCCGCATTTCACCTGGGTCCATTGGCCATTTTTAATTTTTAATTCGACCCTAAATTTTCATCCCGTTTTCTATATTGATCCTTATCTCATCACTTTGTCATCTTAATTTTCTAACATTTTATTATATTATTGTTATTACTAATATATTTATATTATATAGATATTGTATATATTATTTCCACCATATAGTAAATATATATTGTATTTATATTGTTGTTATATATACATGTATACATTCTTTTATATTATTTTATATTTTCAATACTGTTATATATGTTTTGTACATTACATCTTTACATTTTGAAGTCATGTTTTATATATTATATACTATGTCCTTATATACATTACATTTGCTTTTTATGTGCATGTTTTCAATTTTTTTTCATATATGTTTTATTACATCGATGTGTTTTGAGATTATATTTAATATATTATATGTATACTATACCCTTATATATATTATGTATGTATCTATATCTATTTGTATTACTTGTTATTGCTTCTAATATATATCACATATGTATGTTTTTATATATTATATGTACACTTTTATACACGTTATGTATGTGTTCTTTATACCATGTTTTAATACCACTATTATTTGTTCATGTATTTTAAATATATTCAAATACTACATAGTGAATTTTGTTTTTTATATGCTATACATATATATATTTTTTATCATATTGTATGTATACTTTATATATCTTTTAATACTTTTTAAAATATTTATTTGAATTCTTATAGTTTTAAGCCTTTTTCTTCATAATTATTCATTCTTTAAAGCTTTTTAAACTTCATTTATTTTAATTTGTCTTTACTTCTTTTAAATTTGTCTTAGTCTTTTAATATTAATGTTATTATTTGTGCATGATGATGTGTATATAGTTGTTATCATTACGTGCATCATTTTATATTTATCGGTTATCACGATTCGTTGGTATAACATATTGTTTGTGAATTGTTTCTTTGCGTTGTTTGTAGTTATCCCATGTTTGTATTTTAAAAATTCGTATTCAACATCATTTTAGTAAAAAAAAAAACCTCCATTCAAAATCTTTTAATAACCTAACTCGTGTTTGGGAAGTTTCGAGGAAATCAAGCCTTAACTTACTAGGTCTTGGTTTTCCTCGTTAAACCCGAATCATCGAGTATCGCTTTCCAAATCAAATTTTGTAAATTTCAAATTAAACTTATTCTCGATACTTCGAAATGCTACATCCTAACTTACTGAATGTGGCGTTCAATGTTTCGAGATAAGAATTTAAAAGTCAAAGTAATGTTTTATATTTTGGAGCTTCGATAAATCGAGCCCTAACTTACTGGGTTCCATTTTTTTCGTTAGACCCAAAATAATTAAATATACCTTTTCAAATTTATGAACCTTCTAAGCCCAAAAAGAATGAGCTTAACTTCGAGAAATCGATATGTTGCACCCTAACTTACTGGATGCGACATTCTTATTTCTTTGAGATAAGTGAATTTCAATTTCTTACTTCGATCTATTCAAATGTTTTTAATAAAAGGGATCATATTTTAAATTCTTCCAAATTTTCAAACATTCGACACTAAGACGCTAATTAATCAACCAGGTACCAATTTTGGGCGTATCGAGGGTGCTAATCCTTCCTCGTGCGTAACCGACTCCCGAGCCCATTCTTTGATTTTCGTTGACCAAAATTAATTGTTTTAATAACTCAAAATGTTTTATTAAAATAATTTAAGGTGATCCGATCGCACCTCGAAAAAGGTCGGTGGCGACTCCTGTTTTAACTTCCATTTTCAAATTTTAAAGTCGATTCCCCTATTTTTCAAAAAATAGTTTCGACAATAATACTATTAAATTTTAAAGAGAATAACACTAAAAAGAAATAAAAGGATGAAATTGAGTTTAAAAGGAAGTGTTTGGGGCGAATTTCAAAATATAAATAAGCGAAAGGGACTTCTTTAAACATGGGTTAAACCCAGGAGGACCCGAAGCGCAATTTTCCCAGTTATTTAAAATGGACAGCAGCTTAAGGGATCAAATTGGAACACAAGACAACCTCCCGGGCCAAATTGTAAAGAGGATAAGACCTGATTACACAGCCCCTAAAAGCGGAAGGACTGGGGTTGAAAATAACCCCAGTGACGTCACAGCACGCGGACCTTCCTGGGCTCGTGTCGGGTCAACCCGACCTAGGTCGGTTAGTATAAAAGAGCCTTTTTTTTGGGTTTTGGCTCATTTGTGCCGTAGGAAGGAAAAAAAAAAAAGAAAAAAGAAAGGGAGAGGGGAAAAGAGAAAAGAAGGAGGGAGAGGGAGAGGGAAAAGAAGGAGGGGGTGCTCCGGGCTCCGGTCGCCGGACCGGTCAACGTCCGATCACCGGCCGGTCACCGGCCGATGATCGGACCACCATGCGCCGCCGTTAGCCGGCGTTCCGGCCACCGTTTCGGTGGCCGGAGAAAGGTAAAAAATTTAGATTTTTTATTATTATTTTTTTAAAAAAATATGTATGTATTTGTGCGTTATTTGAAAGAAAAGGAAAGAAATAAAACGGGGAACGGGTAAAACAGATTCGAATGAATATTTTTTACCTGTTTCTGATTCGGTGTTTTTTTGATGTTTTGATGGTCTGATTTTGGTATTGCTCTTCTGATTTTGTATTGCCACTGATTCTTATTCGGAAAGGCTGAAATCTATTATCTTTGCTTCTATTGGAAAATCGGGGGCCAACCTCTTACATTGAATTTTACATCGGCTTATATAGCCTTTACAACATTATTTTCTATTGTTTTCTGTCGTGTCTCTTTTAATGTTTTTGCAGATGCAAATGGCGCAAGTGGAGGGCGGTGCTGAGAGCCAAAAGCGGTGACTGCAGTAAGTGGGGCGGTGGATGGGACTGTTGGCAGTGAAGCAGCTGAGTCAGAGGCGGCGTTAGGGCAGATTAGGGTTAAGGGTTTGTAACGGGTTTTGGGCTGATATTGTAGTGGGTTAGGGTTAATTTAAATTGGGCTTTAAAATTGTAAATGGACTGAGACTTTTAATTTGGTTTCGTTTTGTTTTTGTTGTTTGGTTTATATGGGCCAAAATTGGTCATTACAGCTGCCCCTCTTTGCTCATTGTCCTGTAACGAAAATAGGGCAAAGACATAATGAAAGGCCAATTTTGCCCCATTCTGCCAAATATTGACTTCTCTGGTACTCTGGTTCAGGTAGTCTCTTTCCAATCCACCGCATCTTGTCACTTTGGTTCGATCTGTCGCGACTTCAGAGCTATGACTTGTGGCCTCGATCTATCTCTTCTTTAGGGATATAAAATTCGTCGTGACTTACTTGTCTGCAACTTCAGAGATGAGATCTTGTATCTTCAATCTACTCTGCTACAAATTCAGGAAGATAAAACTTGCGACTTCAACCTGTGCCTCTGTGACTTCACTGGGGATGCAAGGTCTATATTTTTGATTAGCTGTCTTGCAACTTTCAAGAGACAATTTGTTTCTTCAACTGGCTCCATTGCAGCTTTAAAGAGGCAAAATCTGATGTCTTCAATCAGCTTCAATCTTCATCCTTTATTGAGACGAAGTCGAAAATTGCTCGACCTGCGCATTCTCGCAATATGGGTTAGTTCTTTCGGATCATACATTGAAAGTTCCTTAGTGTGTGACTTGAGATTCAACTCATCTCTCGCAATATGAGTTGAATAAACAGAAATCAAAAAGTAGAAATTGAAAAATATCAATTCACCTCTCGCAATATGAATTGAATAAACAGAAATTAAAAGCAGAAAAAAGATCAACTCACCTCTCGCAATATGAGTTGAGTAAACAGAAATTGAAAAAGATCAACTCACCTCTCGCAATATGAGTTGATTGAACAGAAATTAAAAAGTAGAAATTAAAAAAGATCAACTCACCTCTCGCAATATGAGTTGATTGAACGGAAATTAAAAACTGAAATTAAAAGAGCTCAACTCACCTCTCGCAATATGAGTTGATTTTGAAACATAAATTAAAAACTGAAATTAAAAGAGCTCAACTCACCTCTCGCAATATGAGTTGACTTTGAAAAAGAAACTAAAAGTACCTCAACTTGTCTTGAGGCTTAGCTCACCTCTCGCAATATGAGCTAATTTTTTGAAACATAAATTAAAAGTACCTCAACGTGTCTTGAGGCTCAGCTCACCTCTCGTAATATGAGCCGATTTTGAAACCATAAAAACAAGATTCGAAAGTACCTCGGCATGACCTGAGGTTTGACTCACCTCTCGCAATATGAGTCAAATAACAGAAATTAAAAATACCTCAACGTGTCTTGAGGCTCAACTCACCTCTCGCAATATGAGTTGATTTTGGAGGACAGAAATTGAAAATACCTCAACGTGTCTTGAGGCTCAGCTCACCTCTCGCAATATGAGCTAATTTTGAAGAACGGAAACTAAGACAGAATTTGAAAATACCTCAGCGTGTCCTGAGGCTCAACTCACCTCTCGCAATATGAGTTGACTTTCGAAAACATAAATTAAATCACCCAAAATTTCTCACATTGTGGAATTCAAGTGTCTTCTTCTTTAATTTGGATAGCTTTCTTCAAAACCTTTTGTTCTGTTTGAAATACATGTATATGTTATGCATGATGTTATCATGATATGCACCTGTTTGCCTTAAATGCATTCATGCCTATATGAATATGTTAAGTGCCTTGTACTTGTTTATCGTGATCTCTTTTCATCACGACCTTGTAGTGATCTGCTCTCATCATTTTTTAACCTTTTCCTTTAAACTTCGTACTCGTTTCCCAATTTCCCGAGTAATCTTTGTTTCTTGGATAGCACTCTTTTTCCCCATCTGAGCTTTTATTCTTGCTTTCGAGCTCTTGTTTTGCTTATCATGATGATCTGCTTTCATTACTTGGATTCTTAAGTTTCTCTTCAGGCTTTGTATTCGTCTTTTAAGCTTTACAAGCGGTTTGTGTTTCTCAGATATCACTTGCTTGGTATATGTTGAACTTTTGTTTCTGCTTTGAGACTCTTGTGCCTATCGAGTTTTCTATTCGAGTAATACTCAACATTTCTTTTGTTCAGAGCATGTCATTCTTACTATTTATCAATTAAATAAACAACATAATGAGATGCATGCAAATGGTCAAGTAGGTACAATAAAGAGACTTCATATTCATTTCGAAAGTAACAAACAAAGAAAGTTCACCAAAGATAAAAGTGTCATAAAAGGAAGGAAACATATATAGTGGATACAAATGTTCTAGATATTCAACGCATGAACTCTGCCACGTTTCTTAATCAAGAATCTTTCTGAGCAAGACTTCTTGTGTAGAAGATCTCGAGTGTTCAGAAATACTTCGTACTATAGCCTTGTCACTTGGCCCACTGTTCAAATTGCTTTTGCTCTTTGGACCCAGATTTGCTTCATTAGGACGCCCTTTCGGGTTTTCATCCTAATATTTTGTGTTTAACCAAGGCGCCCTTTCCGGGTTTTCACCTTGATCCCTTTTTTTTTTTAAGTGTAATATTTCTTCACAACATCGGAGTTTACTGGATTTGGTAACTCCTTCCCATCCATTTCCGTGAGAATCAAAGCCCCACCAGAGAGTGCCTTTTTTACGACGTATGGTCCTTCCCAATTAGGTGCCCATTTCCCTCGCAAATCTTTTTGTATTGGGAGGATCTTTCTCAACACGAGTTCTCCTTCATGGAATTCTCTTGGCCTTACTTTCTTGTCATGGGCGGCGATCATCCGTTTCTGGTACATCTGTCCATGGCAGATTGCCTTCAAGCGTTTTTCTTCGATGAGATTCAACTGATCATATCGAGCTTGGACCCATTCGGCCTCCTCGAGTTTCAATTCCATTAAGACTCGTAGGGACGGTATCTCAACTTCAATAGGTAGCACGGTTTCCATCCCATAGACTAGAGAGAAAGGAGTTGCCCCTGTAGATGTCCGTACGGATGTGCGATATGCATACAGAGCGAATGGTAGCTTTTCGTGCCAGTCCTTGTAGGTCTCTGTCATTTTGCCGATAATCTTCTTTATGTTCTTGTTAGCCGCTTCTACAGCTCCGTTCATCTTCGGTCGATAAGGCGAAGAATTATGATGCTTTATTTGAAATTGCTTGCACACTTCTGTCATCATTTTATTGTTCAAATTCAAGGCGTTATCTGAGATGATTCTTTCAGGCAAACCATATCGACAAATGATTTCCTTTTTCAAGAATCTACAGACGGCGGTCTTTGTCATATTGGCAAATGAGGCAGCTTCTATCCATTTCGTGAAATAATCTATGACCACAAAAATGAATCGGTGCCCATTAGAAGCTTTGGGAGAAATCGGCCCTATAACGTCCATGCCCCACATTGAAAAGGGCCATGGGGACGTCATAACATGAAGGGGCGAAGGGGCTACATGAATTTTGTCGCCATAAACTTGACATTTGTGGCACTTTCTTGCGTAGCTAATGCAATCGCTTTCCATCGTCGACCAGTAGTACCCGAATCTCATGATTTCTTGGCCATAGTGAAACCGTTGGAATGGGTCCCACATATTCCTTCATGAACTTCTTCAAGTATTTTCTTGGCTTCAGTAGTATCTACACATCTCAGAAGCACCTGATCTTTACCTTTCTTGTGCAAGCTGTCCCCATCAAGAACAAATCCCACTGACATTCTTCTGATTGTTCTTTTGTCATTCTCGTTTGCTTGTTTAGGATACGTTTGATTCTTGACGTACTCTAAGATATCATGGTACCATGGTCGTCCATCAGCCTCTTTCTCAATGCTATAACAATGTGCAGGGACCTCGTATATGCTCATCTTGAGGGGCATTATTTTTGTTTCTTTATTTGCTTTGAACATTGAGGCCAAGGTGGCCAAGGCGTCAGCCAATTGGTTATCTTCTCGTTGGAAGTAATTAAAAGTTATTTCTTTGAAATCTTTGATCAATTCAGCCACCAGATAGCTGTACTTAATCAACTTTGGATCTCTTACTTCCCAATCTCCACGGATTTGGTAGATCACTAAAGCTGAATCCTCATATACCTCTAGGATCTCAATGTTTCGTTCAATGGCTGCCCGAAGTCCCATGATACAAGCCTCATATTCTGCTATGTTATTAGTGCAGAAGAAATTGAGCCTAGCAGTGAAAGGATAATGATCTCCTTCCGGTGATATTAAGACTGCTCCAATTCCATGCCCCAGAGCATTCGATGCACCATCAAAGCTCATCTTCCAAGGTGTCCCTTTTGATGACTCACATTCTTTCTCTGTGATGCACATTAAGTCCTCATCCGGGAAATCAAATCTCAGGGGTTCATATTCTTCTGTTGTTCGAGCCGCCAAGAAATCAGCTATTGCACTCCCTTTCACTGATTTTTGGTTCACATAGATGATATCGTATTCTGATAACAGGATCTGCTATCGTGCCATTCTCCCCTCGAGTGCGGGTGATTCCATCATATACTTTATCGGGTTCAGCTTTGAGATTAACCATGTCGTGTGATACAACATGTATTGCCTGAGCCTCCGAGCTGCCCAAACCAAAGCACAACAGAATTTTTCGACCGACGAATACCTTGCCTCGTATTCTGTGAACTTTTTGCTGAGGTAGTATATCGCCTTTTCTTTCTTTCCCGACTCGTCATGTTGCCCCAGAACGTAACCCATTGAGTTTTCAAACACAGTTAGATATAAAATTAAAGGCCTCCCTAGAGTTGGTGGCACTAGCACTGGGGGGCTAGACAAATATTGTTTTATTTTGTCAAAGGCCTTCTGGCATTCTTCGTTCCATTCTCCCGGATTATTCTTTCGAAGGTGCCGAAAGATCGGGTCGCATTGGTTGGTAAGTTGAGCGATGAATCGGGCGATATAATTTAACCTTCCCAGAAATCCTCTGACCTCTTTCTGTGTGCGCGGAGGTGGTAATTCTTGAATGGCTTTTATCTTTTCTGGATCCACCTCGATACCTTTTTCACTGACAATGAAGCCCAGCAATTTTCCCAAGGTAACCCCAAATGTACATTTGACTGGATTAAGCCTCAGATGAAACTTTCTCAATCTTTCAAACAACTTTTTGAGGTTTAGAATATGTTCTTTTTCTCCTCGGGATTTAGCAATCATGTCGTCAACATAGACTTCTATTTCCTTATGCATCATATCGTGGAATAGTGTCACCATGGCCCTCTGATATGTGGCCCCAGCATTCTTTAGCCCGAATGGCATCACCTTGTAGCAGAATGTTCCCCACATCGTTATAAAGGTAGTTTTCTCCATATCCTCGGGAGCCATTTTGATCTGATTATACCCCGAAAATCCGTCCATGAAAGAAAATAATGAATGCTTTGCTGTGTTATCCACCAATATGTCAATATGTGGTAAGGGAAAATTATCCTTAGGACTTGCTCGGTTCAGGTCACGATAATCCACGCACATTTGCACTTTACCGTCCTTCTTTGGCACTGGGACAATATTAGCCACCCATTCTGGATATTTGGAAGCTTGTAAGAAGCCCGCATCAAATTGCCTCTTGACTTCTTTTTTTATCTTCAACAACATTTCAGGCCTCATTCGTCTTAATTTTTGTTGAATGGGTTTGCACTCTGGTCTCAGTGGGAGCTTATGGACTGTTATATCTTCATCCAATCCCAGCATGTCCTGATACGACCATGCGAATACATCTTTGTGCTCACGGAGCAAAGCAATCAAATTATGCCTGGTGTCTTCTGAGATAGAGGTTCCAATATTCACTTCTTGCTTATTTTCATCAGCCCCCAGGTTTATTGTTTCAACAGATTCTTGATGAGGTAAAATCTGTTTGTCCTCTTGTTCCACCAACCTTAGCAAGTCAGGAGACGAGACGTAGTCTTCGGCATTTTCCTCATCCTCAAATTCTCCTAGACAAACAGTCCTCTCAAAATCAATTTCAAGATTGGTAACGGGCTCGTTCATGTCATTGGTATCTGAACACCTGAAATAAAAAAGGAAAACTATAGAGGGACATCCAAGCATTGGCAACAACAAACAAAATGTTATGGTATGGTGTGAGGTAAGTGTAAGGACAGGTCGTGAAATGAAAGAATAATTATGGAGTAAATGCGAATGCAAAAGGTTATGACAAAATGCCTATTCATTAATATTCATTTAATAGATAAAGAGCACACGACAGCTCTTACAAAAGAATCCCATTATATTTAGGGACACAAAAAGTGAATATCGGACATTACTCTGGGGAAGACTTATAGACCACAAGAAGATCCTCAGCGGTCCAATTGTTCAACATGTAACCCGGGGGACAAGGGCGTATCCTCGAAACACTTTTACTTGTATCAGCTTCTTCATCAACGACATTTATACAAATGTTCTGAGAAGCCTTCTCAATGAGTAGCAGTGGGCTGTGCACATTTTCTTGCCCTGGATATATAATCCTAGCGGATGTGAATGTCCTTGACAGATGGGGGTACTCGATGGGTTCCCATTCCGGTTCTCGTCCTAGAGTCCTCGCAACCCTTCTTTCTTGCTCCTTCTTCCACTGTTTCTTCAAGTGATGTGCATTCGGTTGGAATCCTAGACCAAATCGTGCCTTATGAGGTACTGGCTTTAAGGCCCTGACTATCCCTTGACGATGTCTTCCCAAACCTTTCCTTGCTCGGGCCCCTCTCCCTACCGTCAGCTTGATTCCTATTTTAGTATTCTTCAACAGCCTAGGCACGGGAATTCTATTTCCTTCAGCCACAAATGTGGCGTTGACGAACTTAAAGGATCTAAAGGAACATTCCACGGCGTCTTTGTTCGCTTCGAGGTAAGGTGTGTCTGTAGAGATAGACGCAACAATATCCTCTTCACCCTCAACGGTAACCAAGCAGCCATCCATGATAAACTTTATTTTCTGATGGAGGGATGATGGAACTGCCCCGGCCGAATGGATCCATGGCCTCCCCAGGAGACAATTATATGAAGGGGTGATGTCCATAACTTGGAACTCGACGTCATAGATATAAGGACCCACTTCTAGAGGGACCTCAATTTTTCCTATAACTTCTCGTCTCGTTCCATCAAATGCCCTTACCGTGGAGTGACACGGCCTCAAGTAGGACAAATCTATCGGGATTCTGGAAAGTGTGGCCAGAGGCATAACATTAAGTGCTGAGCCATTATCAATAAGCACGTTTGGTATTATATAACCCTTGTAGCTGGTTGTTATGTGCAGCGCCTTCACGCAGCCTCTACCGTTCGGTGGTATTTCATCATCACTAAAGGAGATGAAATTATCTGCGTTCAAGTTATTGATCCATCTATCAAGCTTTTCGACCGATATATTGTTTGTTACATAGGCTTGATTCAATACCCTCAACAAAGCATTTCGATGCGGCTCCGAGTTCAATAATAGGGATAATACCGAAATACGTGCAGGTTGTTTACTTAATTGTTCGACCACGTTGTACTCACTGTGTTTAATGAATTTCAAAAATTCCCGTGCTTCTTCCTCATTCATAGGTTTTTTAGTCTCTTGCCGTTCAGGCGGACTTTCAGATTCAGCTTCAGCCTCAAGCATGGGTGCCTTTCCCTTTTGTTTTAAATCATTATTCCTCTTTGCTGGTTCAACTTCTTTGGAATAGCATCATCCACTCCGGGTAAAGTGACCAACCTCTCCGATATTTTCAGCCGTGCCTTGGGATTTTTCACTTTCAGGAGTGATGATATTGACATCGTATTTCCAAGGTACTGCCTTACTATCCTTATACGAAAAAGGTGATGGTGCCTCAATTACTATTTTCGGTTTTACCGGTTCTCTCCTCGCATCGTAATAAATTATCAGTGGTCGTTCAGCCGTGTAAGGGAGATCCGATGATTGACCATCAGAGGCACATATTTCTCCTTCATTGGCCTCTTTTCTTCCATTGAAGATTTCAATTTCTTTGTTGTCCATCATGTTTTGGAGTAATTCTTTAAATTGCTCACACGACTGGATATTATGTCCTTCGGCTTCATGGAAGTCACAAAAATTTTGACTTTTCGCATTTCTTTTCTCGGTTACCCCTTTAAGACGACAGAGTAACCCTTTTTCAAGCAGCACGTCCCAGATTCTCTGCAAAGGTGAGCTTATTTCTGAAACAACTCTTCTGGTTTGCAATTCATTTATCTCCTCCACTGCGCTTATATTTCTTTCAGTATGATTTGGGAACGGGTTCCCGGTTTCACTACCGGTACCGTCGAAGCGCAAAACACCGGCATCGATTAGTCCTTGGACTCTTCGTTTAAAGGCAATGCAGTTTTCAGTAGAGTGCCCCTGGTTCCCCGTGTGGTATGCACAGCTAGCATTTGGGTCGTACCACTTTGGGTACGGGGGCTTCAACGGTGCCATGTAATGGGGAGATATCAATTGTTTCTCCAAAAGCTTGGGGTATAGTTCCCCATAAGATACCGGAATAGGAGTGAATTAGGGTCTCTCGGGGTTTGGCCTTACCGGCCTTGGTTCGTTTCTGGGTTAGCTTTGGGTGGAGCCAGCATTTTGAGGAAACGTGGCGGCTGGCCTCGGGTTGTTGGTTGCATAGACAAGGTAAGAAGGGTAGGGGGATGGTGTTTGGTAATAGGGGGTTTGTGGATGATAGAAATTTGGTGGTGGGTAATTTCGAGGTCGGAATTGATTAGAATATGGACCAGGAGTATAACGGTTTCCTGTTCCCACCATGTGAGCTTCCGGCTCCTTTTTCCTCATGGGCACTGCCTTCTTCGAACCTTCTCCTTCCATTCTTCCACTTTTAACCGCGTTTTCTATAAGTTCACCGGATATGACAATATCCGAGAAGTCCTTTGTGGCGCTTCCCACTAATTTATCATAAAACGGCGCCTTCAGTGTATTGATAAAAAGGACTGCTATCTCGGTCTTGGTTAGTGGAGGCTCTACCTGGGCTGAGATGTCCCTCCATCTCTGTGCGTATTGTCTGAAGGTTTCCGATGGCTTTTTCTCCATCATTTGTAGTGTCATGCGATCGGGTACCATATCGGAGACGTGTTTGTACTGTTCGCAAAAAGCCGCTGCTAGATCTTTCCAGGTCCGGATCTTCTCTCTACTGAGTTGGTTGTACCAGCGGAGAGCTGATCCGGTCAAACTGTCTTGAAAACAATGTATAAGCAGCTTGTCTTCATTAACATAGCCGGTCATTTTCCGGCAGAACATAACGAGATGTGCCTTCGGGCATCTCGAGCCATCATATTTTTCAAAATCTGGTGCTTTGAATTTTGGAGGGAGGACCAAATCAGGTACCAGACTAAGTTCTTTAGCGTTTAGCGCCGAGAAGACTTCAATGCCTTCTATCGCTCTAAGTCTTTCCTCCAGACTTCTATATTTTTCTTGGACTTCATGATCCTCTATCCTTAGCCTAGCGATTTCTGCCGGATCGTCTAGGTCTGGGATAGGTGGATCCATCGGAGCAGTTCCTGGGTTTGCCACGAATACCCCCTGTCCTACAGGAGGAGGTGTTACAGGCCGTTGTTCCAGGCCCGCGGGTCCCCCTTGCGTGTATCCTCTATGTATCGCGTGAGGCGGAGTAAACCCAGGAGGGTAGGGCGGATCCTGATCAAGATTCACAACCTCAGGGTTTTGTATAGGTCCCTTTCTTTGACTAGGGCCGACATCATTTCCATCATTTTAGCCAATTGGTCTTTCTGTTCAGTGGATTCTTCCCGAGACCTTATCATCAACTCTCTCGTCTCCTGTTGCGACCTGGCTAACTGTTCCTGTAGTTCTTTCTGAACTCTCTCCATCCTTCCAATTCTTTCGTTAAACTCAGCCTCCATTGCTCTGGCTTGTCGACGTGTTCTATACGTATGATGTAGTTCCAGTCTTTATATTGTCGTGACTGCAAATCGTGTGACTTTGACCTTAGCGAATGATCATGAGATATGTACATGCAATGAATGAATGCATATATGAATGCAAAAATGCCATATGAGTGTTAGTCATGAATACGTATGAGAATTAATGCATGGTAATGCAATGCGTATGAATGAAAAGAAAGAGGCGTTAATTCTTGGTTCGATTCTATTAGATCACTTTTCTAGAAAACGAACTTCTTTACATAAGGTAGATGATTACATATACGATTTGGCCCTATTTCCTAGGGTCTTAACTTTTTTGAGAAGCCAAGCTAAGTCTCGGCCACGATCTGATACTGACTCAAACTTTAAGCTTAATATGTCAGATTCTGCTGCTAGGATTTGCAGATGCTCGGCGACTTCTTGAATTTGAATCAAGGCTTCGCCCATGACATGATCCCGATCTCTAACCTGACTCTGTGAGTAGTGGAGCTGTTCCTTCCAGTGTTCATTGTTCGCTTCAAGGAGTTTAATTCGTAATTCAGCATTTTGCAGTGTCATCTCTGACTCCTCTATTTTTACTTTTAACTCATCGATTTTGCTTAAACTAACTTTCAGCTTAATCACGGAGTTACGATTGCGATGATGATACAGGGACTTTTCCAAGTCAGCTATCCGAGCTCGCAACCTGTCTTTTTCACTCTGACTCTCTAGCAAACTTCTTTTTAGTGCATCCTCTAGTGCCTGGGTTTCCTGAAATTGCCTTTCCCAACGACTAGCCTTAGTTTGTTCCTCTTTGACTTCTTGTCTCCACTGTTCTGATGTCTTACCCAAACCAGCAGTCCTTCTGGCCCTACAGAATTTCTTATATCGCGTCTTCAAATCGTCTAAGTCTTCTTCGACCCTATTCTTCCCCTTTCTTAGCTTCTCAGCCTCCAGCTTGTGGATATCAACGTCTAATCCCAATTGCATCTTTTCCTCTTCGAGCTTCTCTATCTTTTTTCCTAATTCTCGACTCTTTTCTTCAAAGTCTTCTTTGATAACCTTCAATTCTGATGGGATCACTCGCAGATGCTCTTCTAAAGGCCGGGTATTTTCTTGACTTGGCAAGAGGACATTATCGTTGACTCTCTGACTTCTCCAGTAATCGTACTCAGGGGTTGACATTGGTTTTGCAGCAAATCTCTTCATCCTGCAAGTTTGGCTCCAAGCTTTCGATATTTCACAAATTTTCTGTTTATAGTTTTCGCCTCTGTACACAAACTCACTTTGGGCTAAACCTTGCGTAGCCGGCACAAATTGTCTTGACCGATATTGTCTCAATACGAGCAGTGGAGCGTATCCAATAGCCCCCCATATCCCAAGAAAAGGAACCTAGTCGAAGTCACTACAGCGATATAAAATTTGATCAATAGTCAGCCATGGAGCTTTCCATTCGATATCTTCGACTTGCAAATTCTGAAGGATTTCCATCCATTTTTCTTCTAAAATGTCGTCCCGTCTTAGTGTCGATGCTATATCTTTTAACGGGGAATAATCCATATAGCAAGCTTGGTAGGATGGCTTCTCTAATTTCCAGAAGTGACTATGGAACCAAGCTAACAGGAGCTGTGTACACCCTATGAATCTTCCCTCGCCGGTTCTTCGGCATGCGTTCAATGATCTGAAGATTTCTGCCAAGATTGCAGGGACTGGATTGACTCTTTTGCTTAGTCGATCGAATAAATCAGTAACTGCTTCATCTATGTGCCTTAGGGCTTTAGGGAAAATTACTAGCCCGTAGATGCCTAAGGCGAACACATCAACTCTTATTTTCATGTCAGGATGCGTTAGGACCAGATCCTTCAAACTCTTCCATGGAATACACTTACCTTCGCCTTTCTGCTGGATTCGGGCTACAACCCACTGCTCACTTATGCCTGTGATGTTTATTAATTTCTTCACAAAGCTTGGGACGTTGACCACCCTGACATAGGCTTTATCTGTCTGTATCTTTGGACAACGAAGTAAGGTGGTGTATTCTTCCACTGTGGGTACCAGGTCCACATTCCCGAAAGTAAAACAACTGTATGCTGAGTTCCAAAATTGAGTCAGGGCTCGGAACAGGTGCTTATCTACCTTAATATCAAGTAAGCAAGGCAGATCACCATAATTATAGTAAAACAGCTACTTGGCCTCGTCGTCCCAGTTGACCCATATCTCTCTCAGCTCTCGGAGATCATTTTGTGTTACACTGATGCTGGTAAAGTCCCATAACTCTGAAGTATATCCCTCTACCAAACTATTTCCTTTCTCTTGTCATGTTTCCTCGGACCACTTTCAGACGGTCGCATTTTCTTCTACTCTATCAAGAAACCCCTTTTCCATGATCAGCGCTCTATTTAGCAACCGGACCTGAATTGACGCCTCTTTTCTAGTACTATGCAATACGATGCGATCATGAACAAAACGAAACACACGTGTCAGTTCAAAAATAGAATAATAACAGAGCACATATTCAGGTAACTTTCTAGGGTTTTGGCCTGACTTCACCTAGGGTGGGCTTCTAAGGCTCAGTAGATGTAGCTCGGTTCTAGAGTAAAGGGTACCTGAACCAGCGAATTCCTCGATTTTCACCCGTTATAGGCTCATATGGATCGAGTTCGGTTCAGGGGGACACATTTCCCTATGGCCATGCGGAGGTGAAAACCTCACGAAGACATAGGTACGGATGTATCCCGGAAGCAGTCCACTAGCCCATGCGGAGGTGAAAACCTCACGAAGGCATAGTTTCTCACTCCCACTTAAAGAGTGTGACCCCGACGGTCATGCAAATGGAATGTGCAGAGACATAAAAGTTGGCAGTAAATAAAATAATGAAAACCATGTCGCAAAATCGATAAAATGTAATGAAAGGATCGTATATTAAAAACAAATTTCCAAATTTTGACTGAAAGACAAAAACTAATCAACTCGAGGATCGACTCTCGTTTCAGGGTCCCCAGTGGAGTCGCCAAGCTGTCGATACCATTTTTATGAAAATAAAACGGACATTGACTTAGGGAAGAACTGGAGTCGCCACCGATCTTTTTTAGGGTGTGATCGGTCACCTCAAAAAAGGTGTTGTTTTTGATAAACTCTTTGATTTATTAAAACAACAATTTTGGTCCGCATACCAGAAAACTAGGTTCGAGAGTCAGTTACGTACGGGGAAGGATTAGCACCCCCGATACGCCCGGAAACCGGTACCTTGTTGATTAATTGATGTCTTTAAAGTCGATGATTCGAAAACTGGCGAAAATCTTAAGATACGATCCTTATTTGTTTTACAATCGTTTGGGGATTGGTCGAAAATGTGAAAAGGGCTGATTTGCCTTAAGGCAAAACGTCACATCCAATACGTTAGGATACGACGTTTCAACCTTTGAAGCTCAAGTTGCCTTTTATCTAGAGTTTGAGTATTTATTTTGAAAGGGTATTCGAATACTCAGGATAAACGAAGAAAATTGAAGCCCAATACGTTAGGGTACTATTTCTCGAATTCTTGAGTACCGAACATTGCCTCGGTTTTAGAAAATCTTATCTCGAGATAACAAAATATCATATCCAATACGTTAGGACACAATATCTCGAATTCTCGAGAATAAGTTTTTATATTAAAATTGTACTTGGACTTTGAAAGGCTATCCGGTCATTTAGACCTAAACAGAAAATCGAGACCCAATACGTTAGGGTACAGTTTCCCCAGTGTCTAAGTACGAATGTTGCCTTTTATGAAAATCATTTTTTACGTCGAGTAAAAAGGTAATTTGTAAGACGTGTGATGAAATGGCAATGAAAATAGAAGGGAATGCGATAATAAAAGATAATACGAACAAGAATGATGACATGATACGCAAATGATAATAATATATAGGGTTTTTATTAAAATTCATGTTTTAAGAAGGATATTTGGGTAGTTAGATTTAGACGAGAGAATCGAAACCCAATACGTTAGGGCACGGTTTCTTGAATTTCTGAATACCGAAACATTGCCTTTTTATAAAAAGGATCAATTTGACGTGGAAAGAAGGTTGTATAATTTGCAACAAAAGCATTAAATAATAATAGTAATACTAGTAATAACGTTAAAAAATAACAGTAATAATAGTAGTAATAATATTAGCGAAACAATAATGAGATATTAGTAACATAGTATAGATAATATAAAAATCACGATAGGCATATGAGAATAGTATTAAACAAAACGAATATATATAAACATATAATGATAAGCAAGGTGAAAGCATATATTAAGGTACTAATGATGCTATATATTTATATGAATATATATATATATATTAAAATATACAAAATGATATGAATGAGAAGTCTAGGTATAATGGTATTAAAAACATGGTATATATAAAAACACAATATACACGTAAAGAAAAAATAAATATGTATGCATACGTAATATAATATATAACATTACACGTAATATAGAAATGCATGCATGATAGTATTAATACATGTATGTACAAATATATATATAGTAATATTAGGAATATATACGTAAGATAGTATATATACGAAAAGCAAGTAATGAAATAATATGTACGTGTTAGTATATGTAAAATAATATAAAATAACACAATGTAAAAGTATGTAATTAGTTTAATATTATACCTAATACATATAGATTATAATATAATGTTAAAGTAATATAATAATAATAATAACAATAATAACAACAAATAAATATAGCAGTAATAAATGATATAATAATAATACATACATATGTAATAAGATATAAAATAATATAATAATTAATATAATAATAATACTATTAAATTTTAAAGAGAATAACACTAAAAAGAAATAAAAGGATGAAATTGAGTTTAAAAGGAAGTGTTTGGGGCGAATTTCAAAATATAAATAAGCGAAAGGGACTTATTTGAACACGGGTTAAACCCAGGAGGACCCGAAGCGTAATTTTCCCCATTATTTAAAATGGACAGCAGCTTAAGGGATCAAATTGGAACACAAGACAACCTCCCGGGCCAAATTGTAAAGAGGATAGGACCTGATTACACAGCCCCTAAAAGCGGAAGGACTGGGGTTGAAAATAACCCCAGTGACGTCACAGCACGCGGACCTTCCTGGGCTCGGGTCGGGTCGACCCGACCCAGGTCGGTTAGTATAAAAGAACCTTTTTTTGGGTTTTGGCTCATTTGTGCCGTAAGAAGGAAAAAAAAAAGAAAAAAGAAAGGGAGAGGGGAAAAGAGAAAAGAAGGAGGGAGAGGGAGAGGGAAAAGAAGGAGGGGGTGCTCCGGGCTCCGGTCGCTGGACCGGTCAACGTCCGGTCACCGGCCGGTCACCGGCTGATGATCGGACCACCATGCGCCGCAGTTCGCTGGCGTTCCGGCCACCGTTTCGGTGGCCGGAAAAAGGTAAAAAATTTAGATTTTTTATTATTATTTTTTAAAAAAATATGTATGTATTTGTGCGTTATTTGAAAGAAAAGGAAAGAAATAAAACGGGGAACGAGTAAAACAGATTCGAATGAATATTTTTTACCTGTTTCTGATTCGGTGTTTTTTTGATGTTTTGATGGTCTGATTTTGGTATTGCTCTTCTGATTTTGTATTGCCACTGATTCGTATTCGGAAAGGCTGAAATCTATTATCTTTGCTTCTATTGGAAAATCGGGGGCCAACCTCTTACATTGAATTTTACATCGGCTTATATAGCCTTTACAACACTATTTTCTATTGTTTTCTGTCGTGTCTCTTTTAATGTTTTTGCAGATGCAAATGGCGCAAGTGGAGGGCGGTGCTGAGAGCCAAAAGCGGTGACTGCAGTAAGTGGGGCGGTGGATGGGGCTGTTGGCAGTGAAGCAGCTGAGTCAAAGGCGGCGTTAGGGCAGATTAGGGTTAAGGGTTTGTAACAGGTTTTGGGCTGATATTGTAGTGGGTTAGGGTTAATTTAAATTAGGCTTTAAAATTGTAAATGGACTGAGACTTTTAATTTGGTTTCGTTTTGTTTTTGTTGTTTGGTTTATATGGGCCAAAATTGGTCATTACACTTGGTGTTTACAGCATGTGATTATGTATGTTTGAAAATTTCGTGAGCTAATTTTATCGTTTAATAGCTTAATTTGATAAAAGGACTAAATAGCATAAAAGGTAAAAGTTACATTCTCTATGTTTAATGTGCTAAATTGCCATGGTTTATTTTAATGGAAGTTCTTATAATGCTATTATGCCATTAGAAAGGTTAATGGACATTTATGATCATCCATTATATGTTTTATAAATGTTTTAATTATGGTTAAATAAGTAATTTTGTAATTAAGGTTATTATTAATTAAACAAAGATGAAAACATGTTCATCTTTCACATTTCACAACTGAAAATTGAAGAAAAAGGCTAGGGTTCTTGTGTTTTAACATTCGGCCACTTCCTAGCTTGATTAAAGGTTCGTTTTAGCTCGGTTTTAAGTAATTTCTATGTTTTTGTGACTGTTGCTTCGTATGCTATCTAGCCCATGCCCTAATTTATAAAATTCTTGATGATTTTATGAGATTCATTGATGAATTCATGAGTTTTGTGATGTTTAATGATGAAATATGAAAGCTTGGTGTTAGATATATATGTTTTGTAAAGTGATTTTGAGTAAAAAGGAATATTAAGTATTAAATTGTGAATTTTACAAATTGAGGGGTTGAAATGTAAAATAAATGAAATATATGGGCTACTATAGGCTATATGAGAATTTGGCTAAGCTTTGATTTTGATGAATTTTGTGAATTTTGTGTATTTATGAAATAGGGACTAAATTATAAAAATGTAAAAATTTAGGGGTAAATTGTAAACATGCCCAAATAAGTGTTTGTGGACTAAATTTAATGGTTTGGTGAATAAATGAGTTAATTTTTAATGTGTATAGATCAAGAACGTCGGAATTAGATCAAGGAAAGTCGAAAGTTGTTGAATAGTCGCTCCTATCCATGCGTTTCCGTACGAGGTAAGTTCATATGCAAATAAATGTATTTTAGTTGTATTATATATGATATTGAACTGCCTTGGTTGTCGAATGAATGAGTACGAGAAATGATCGGCAATGTTACGATTTTTGAAAGCCCCGTACGAAGCCTAGGAATAGCAAAGGATATGAATGTCATGACATTAGGATTACCGAGGTGTGATATCTTGTAAGACCATATCTGAGACATTGGCATCGATCTGAGATTAGGTGTAAGACCATGTCTAGGACATTGGCATCGCATATGATTTCGTATAAGACCTTGTCTGGGATAGTGGCATCGATATGTGATAACATGCAAGACTATATTTGGGATATGGCATTGTACAAGCTTATGTGCTATCCGAGTATCCTTAACAATTCCAAACGATTCAATGGGAAAAGTTAAAACGAGAAAGATTGTGTAAATGAGTTCAACGATACAGGTACGTTGATGTTTATGTGGTTAATGAAAAGAAAGTAAGTGATGTATATTGAATGAGGATTAAGGGATGAAAATGAGAAATGTGATACTTGAATATGTGATTAGCCATGTTTCTATAAATGAATTAGTTATAATTGCCTTATGTGTTATGTTTATTTGTATATGGCTTACTAAGCTTTTGAAAAGCTTACTTTGAGTGTGTTTTTCCTTGTTTTATTGATTATCGAAGCTACTGTGAGCTCAGGGATCGTCAGGAAATGTCGTCACACTATAAATCGCTATTTCGGTACTTTTGAAGTTTGCATATATGGTATATGGCATGTATAGGCTAGTAATGATATTGTATGTTTTGAATTATGAAAATAGCCATGTGAATTGGCTTGAAAAGAATGGCAATAATGGTTGTGGACCAAGTATATGATATGAGTTTGTGTATGAGTTTTGGTATATGTTCATTTATGCTAAATGTTGAAGTTGTGAGTTTTGTGATTTGGAATTTGGTAGGCTTGTGATGATATGTATATTATGGTAAGTTTGGTATGGAATTGAGATGTGAAATTGGTATGATTATAGTGGATGAATTGTTAGTTGAGTAGATGTGAAGTTGTTTGATTGTTCATATGCTTAGTGAATATGTTTTGAACTATGATTTTGGTATGCCATAAGTTGGCAAATGTGTTTGGAAAATGAATGATGATGTTTTGGTCTAAAATATGCATGAATTGGTGATAATTTGGTTGAATTGTTGTTTCATTTGAGGCTTGTTTTGATGCTTGTAGGGATGACCCTTTTTGGGTGGCATGTTGGCCTTTTAAATGGCCTATTTTTGCCCACACGGGTAGGGACACAGACGTGTGTCTCTGCCGTATTGCTTGAGGGTTTAATTTGAATTGAGCCTGGGCGTTCCACACGACCTCACACACGAGCATGTGGCAGGTCGTGTGGCATAAGTTAGTATACCCTACAGGTTTGACACGACCGAACACGCGGCCCAGACACAGGCGTGTAAGGCTATTTCGAATAGCCACATGAGTTGGACACACGAGCGTGTGACTTGGCTGTGTGAGCAAGTCAGTAACCTCTCTAATTTTCACATGGCCTGGCACATAGGCGTGTTTTGTGGCCGTATGGATAAGTTAGTTTATAAGCCCTGTTTTGCCACGGCCTAGACACACAGGCGTGTCTAATGCCATGAGAGGCACACAGCCTGTTCACACGGGCGTGTGACCTCTGTAACTTAGAAAAATTGTTAAGTTTCGAAAAATTTTATACGAGATAGGTATAGTCCCGAACCTTCTCCAAAGCATGTTTAAGGTCTCGTAGACTTGTTTAAGGGACATTGTGAATATGATTGAATGTGATTTGATGATGTATAAGCTATGTATGTGATATATTTGTAATATGTTATAAAATGTCTGTTAATGCCTCTTAACCCTAGTCCAGCGACGGATACGGGTTAGGGGTGTTACATTAAGTCCCCGATCTGTATCTGATTCTATAATAGGCGTAGGCCCTAGACTGTATCTGATTGATACTGATACTCTATTTGTGTGCTTGTATATTCTGTGGGGATTACACATTGCGTTTACGTAAACTCACCCCTTCTGTTTATTCTGTACAGGTAATCCCAGACTCAGCCGGATCAGTGCAGCGGAGGACTCAACGGTGACCACACGTTTGTTAAACTGCCTTATTTTTATTTACGGTTTTATTTCTTATTTGGGTATTTTGATGTAAATTGGATTTATGGACTGTTTTTGCTGTTACTTTGGATTTCAACTGTTTTTATGGATTTATAACGGCTAAACTGAACAAAGCACGGATTTTTACTAAAAACTAAAGTTTTCCTAAATATAAATGGTTTTACCTGAATGAAATGTATTCTAAAGCTTCTACTGAAAAGATGCGTTTTAAGAAAAATCAAATAACATGTGTTTTTCTGAGTTAAATAAAAGCTAATAAACTGAAGCGGTTTTAACTTGATAACATCGTTTTCAAATCATATTCCTTGTGACATCGCCAGATTCGACCATAACGTCTATGCTGAGTTTGGGGAATTACATTGAGTGAAAAAAATAATTATTAACAAATACATATATTTAAAAAGGGTTAATTTGTAATTTACCTCTTAACCTTGTTTAAAAGTATATAGTTGGTACTTGAACATTTTGGTATATAATTGGTTTCTTACCTTGTATTTCGTCATACACATTTCCCCAATCTGTTAATAGCGTTAAGTTTTTAAGAGTTAACATGTAATTTGCCCTTTGACCTTGTCCAAAAGTACCTAATTGGTTCCTGAACTTATAAAACCCATTACCCGAGTAAACTCGAGCAATGAATGTTACATTTAACACTGAACATGCATTTACGATTTCAAATACTTTTAAATTGGACTTTGAACTATGATTTCAAGGCCTTACTACATTTTTAGGAACATAATTAGACTATTAACAAAGATTAATTGTGTATAGAATTTGTTTTGGCCTTCATTTGATTCAACTAAAAATTTTCAGCTGTAAGTCTACATGTCTTGAGACCAAGACCTACATGTCTAGAGACATTGCCATGGCACTGTAGAAGTTTAACTTCGAAGTTGCCCTTTCTCGAGACAAAGTCCTTTATATGTCGAGACATGACATTAATACTATAGATTTCTAGCTTTGAAGTTTCTGTCTCGAGACACATTAGGCATGTCTCAAGACTTAGAATAAGGGACTTGAAAAATATGCATTTAAAAAACATTTCTAAACCACTTAAGCATCCAAAATCAATCCATACATATACCACAACTCATAAATAATATAATACCTTATATTCACCATCCAAAACACATTAAACACAAGTGTAAAATCACCTAAACACTTACGTACACCAATACTTCACCTATGTACATGTCATACACTTAGATCAAAATAAAGGGAGATTGCATACTCTTCTCCAAGTCTTTGAGATGTGATGAGATGTGAAGAGATTGAACCTCGACAAATCCTCACTTCATATCTTTACCTACGCATTAAAAATAACACAGTAAGTTTGTGAAAGCTTTGTAAGTACAATGAGAATTAAATTTACATTTTTATTAATGAAATGTAAACTAAATACAAAAATGTCATAATAAATAGGTTTAAAACTTAATAGCAATATTACTATACTATACTTTATTTATTAGGCTTGGATTCATTATCATTCCAATCACTTACACTTAATCTTGTCACAATGAACATAACTTTATTTGATCTTTTAGAATGTATCGAATGCCCCTTGTAGACTTAACAAAACATGCAATATATGCAGAAATAATACAAAGATGCACCAGAGTGTAGTAATAGAATAAACTAGCACCAAAGTGCAATGTTAAAACATAATAACACTAAAGTGCTTCATCAAAATAGAATGGTATCAAAGTACATTAACTGAATAAAGCGCGCGCTAAATACTTTCTAATGGCATGTCATTTATATCCCTCTAGTTCAAATTTTATCTACATGGGTAAATATAACATAATCAATTTTTCATTTACATTTCAGAACATAATTTATGTACTTTTGAATTCCTCTCAATTTAGTCCCTAAAAATTCAAAACTCAATAGTCATTCTTATGGTAGTTCAAAATCAATACACAAATCATTCAATAACATATATCTCTTCATATATATATATATATATATATATATATATTCATTAAATCGTAATTTTTATCCTTCATATCAATTTTTTTCTCATTTTACAAATTAGTCTTTTTTTCCCTGTAACACCTCGAACCCGAATCCATCGCTGGAACAGGGTTATGGAACATTACCAAAAATTTCAAAATAGATAATAGATAAATCCTATCAAAATATAGTGTTTATATCAGTATTAATCATATAGTCCCTTATGAGAACCCTCGTGGCCCAAAATATGCCTTTGAATCGAATCAGGACTAAATTGGAAACTCAGGAATTTTTTTGCGAAATTTTAAAATTTTCATAGATACAGGGCACACACGCCTATGTGGTCAGGCCGTGTGGTTCACACGGCCAAATGACACCCCCGTGTCTTAGGCTGTGTGATACCTGAGTAGGGCACACGCCCAAGTCCCTAACTCGTTTAACTCTTTAACTTGCAATTGATTTATGTGTAGGGCTCACACGGCCAAATCACACACCCATGTGCCAGGCAGTGTGATCAATTCCATTTTACATTTTTAAGATACAGGGGATACACGGCCAGAACACACGCCCATGTGCTAGGTCGTGTGTCACACATGGTCAAGACACACACCCGTGTGTCTACTCATGAGGACAAAATAAGGCTATTTTGCAAGCCTTATTTCTCACCCAATTGGTCTTTTACCTATTCCAACACTTAAACACATTCAAGAACAAATTCAATACATTTTATTAATATCTCGGATTTATTTCTCATAATAGACAATTTAGTTAATATCTCGGATTTATTTCTCATAATAAACAAGCCTTTTCAATTGCGTTTAGTATATATCTTCTCCTTCTACTAACATTAATGATTTCTATTTTTTGACCTTATCAAATTCTAACATATTTACTCTCTATTTAACATTGTTTCTGACTAAGGGGGTATTGGGGATGTTACAGAATTTGTCAAAAAGTGCCTAGTTTGTACCTGAACTTGTCCAAAAAATTTATACTTTTTTAAATTAATTTATATTTTTAAAACTCTTTTATTTTTTTTAATTTGTTTCTACCATGTGTTATAGGATTGGCCAACAGTGCCACATCAACACAAACTAATGGTGTTAGTGCGAAGGTACCAACCTGGTTGACGGAATACAAGTTCAAGTACCCACTAGGTACTTTTAAAAAATTTAAAGGGGCAAACTGTTGGAAAATGTGTCCATATTGTAATAAACATGTAATTATTTTCTATGTATTTGAATGATGAATAAATAAATAAAAGTTAATTTCACATTTCACTATTATATCTTTTGTATTTTTATCTTTCATATTTTGCATGCATAACGAAATTGTGACAAGCAAATATTAGCTCATTGATTGTCTAAGTTCAAACATATGGTAAGCAGCATTGTAAGAATGTTTACATTGCGAGAAAAACTACTTTAGTAGATAATCTAAACAAGTCTGTAATCCCGTAAAAGAATCAAAGTGAGCATTTGATTTAAATACTAGGAGGGATTATTATTTCGTCCACAATTCCAATTGAGGAGATGACTAGTCTTGGCTATTAGAGCAATTGACTCCATGGGTAGAGACATAGATGTATTCATTGACAGAACTATACATTGGATTGAACCGAAGATGAATTAATTCTGAATTCGTTTGTGAATTAATTCACTTGTGACATTCATGGTATGTTTTACCTAAATCCTGAGTTAGTCACTAATCATGCGTATGTAACTCATGTACTTTGATATAAGTGGAGGCTTTTACTCTAGCGATGATTGAGCAGATAACCGGTATGTTGGGTACATGACTTGTGTATAGCATGACTTTACTAGCAACAATGGAATTCATAACTCAATAAAAAAGTTAATGATCCTCTCATTGGCATTGTGTGGATTGATAAATATGGAACGTGACCACGGGTTGCTTGTTCTTAAACGAGCCATTTATCATAGTCATTTGTTAACAATGATCATATTAATCATTAAGAAGACACAATGGTGACAATAAGATAAAATAAGATTGTATTGAGTGAACAGATTTTACTCAAAAGAATCAAGGATATCATATGGAGTAACACACACATGACAAGGTCATTAGACAAAGCAATTGGATGAATTGCTTTCGTAAAGAGTATACAATAAGAAGTTTTCAGTCATGTTACTTCTTGTAGGCTGATTCCATGATTAAGTAATTGGAATTATCAAAACGATACTTCTGGATATAATTGCAATTGCTAAAACCTAATTGTATATGTCCGATTTGTCCCTCGTCTAGCTCAACAAAAGCTAGATCGGACTGCTTTTGAATTAAAAGAAACTTCTATGTCTATGGAAATAATTTAATTGAGTCAATTTATTCGATGTGGAATTAAATTGGATGGTCATAAGAATTGTTCAACCAGAGAATTTGATTAAAGAATTTTCTTGAAAAATTAATTTCAAAAATCTAAGTGATTTTTGAGAAAATTAATTTTGATCAAGTAAAATTAAATTAATCAAATTAATTAAAATTAATATGATATTTTTGAAAATTAATTTTCAAGCCAAATAAACGATCCAATGGGTAAGTGAACTTGAAAATTGGATCTGAGATCATAAATTGGGCTAAAAAGCTCAAAACCGAGACCAAGACCCAAATACTGGTCGAATCAAGCTTGGTATGTGAAATCGAGCCGACCGATTGGACCGAACCAGTCGGGGTGTCATTGGCCCGAATCGGTTGGGCAAAAATTGAACCAGCTCGGGGTGTTGGCGACTGCGACAGTGGCATTCCAATGGCCGAAAAATGGTTGATGGTGATGGGCCTTCAGTGGTTGAGCAGTGGACGAATTACACTTGTAACACTCCTAACCTGTATCTTTCGCCGGAACAAGATTACGAGGCATTACCAGAGTTTTATAAAACATGTACAACTAAATCGAGTCAAGTACTATTCATTTTTTGAGTTTCATCTAAACGTCCCTTGATTGGACCCTCGAGGCCCAATACATGCATTAGAATCGAGTCGAGACTAAATCGGGAGCTACGAGAATTTTCCGTAAAATTTCAAAATTTTTCTCACATTTAGGAGTCACACGTTTGTGTGGTGAGGAACACGTCTGTGTAGTCAGGTCATGTGGCTTACACGACCATATGACATGCCCATGTCTTAGGCCATGTAATGTCACACGCCCATGTCCCTTACCCGTGTATCTATCTGACTTGCAACCCATGAAAAAATTTAAGTCACAAAGCCAAGTCACACATCCGTGTGCTAGGCTGTGTAGTTAATTTAATTTTTGAAAATTAAGTGCAGTTTTCACACTGCCAAGAGACATGCCCGTGTTCAAGGCTGTGAACCTCATACGACTGAGACACACGCTCGTGTCTCTGTTTGTGTGCTCAATTCAGAGCATTCTATTTCTCAATTTTAGGATGTAGGGGACACACGGTCAAGCTACACGCCCATGTACCAGACAGTGTGTCACACATGGCTTAGACACACGGGCGTGTGTCTACCCATGTGGACAAAATAAGGCTATTTTCCAAGCCTTATTCCTCACATTTTTCATCCAACACCTGCACAAAACTTTATCAATACCAACCAACCATTTCAAGCATTCAAATTTAACCAATTTTATCATGTAATATGTCATGTTTTCATATACTCATTTATTTCAAATCTTACCTCATTTAACATACATGTATAATCTACTAACTCAAACCATACCAACATACATGCAAGACCATAATTTACTTTATAAACATACCAAAAATCAAGTCATCACTAGCCATACTAATGGCTTGTTTACATTCAATCATTTCAACATATACATTAGTCCTACTAGCCTATACATGCCATTATACCAAATAAGATCTATAGTTATACCAAAATGAGCTAGAGGATAGTGTGGTATTGCTCTGACTGTTTCCAACCTTCACGAGCTTTCGGGCACTATAAAAATGAGAAATGAAACCTAGTAAGCATTTAATGCTTAGTAAGTTCATGTAACAAGAATCTAACTTACCATGTATTTTCGTACATTTTAATCACATACATAAACATCCAAATAAGTAAATTATTAGCCTATCACACAACTTAAACAATTCAAGTTAGTCAAGTAACTTCATAAAATCTCATTAACTTAGATGAGCTCATCATATCATGGTTTCCACGTGCTTATAATTTTTCAGGTCACGTATACATTTTCAAGATAAATTCATTCAAATTCCATTAATCCCTTTCCAAGTTTTGCCCGTTGAATTTATTGAAAATTTCAATAGATACTCTCATGTAGTACACTTAAAGTGTACGAAACTCTCGATCGTGTAACATGTATCATGAAGCTAATCCGGGCTAATCAAGTATGCTCATAAGAGCCATGTCTCATGTATTAGTTCACAAAGAACTTTTAGTTCACAAAAAACCTCTAATCGGGAAAGTCGTGTAATAAAAGCACCGGATAGCCATCTCTTATGTAGTTCGTGCGAGTCATGTTTAGACGCTTTCATAGAGCTATGTTTATGTCTGCAATGTATGCAAGATCACAACCAATCTATCATCATAATGCTCACAAAGAGCCATATTTGTGTTCGCAATGTATGCAGGATCACAATCGGGCAAGTCGTGTATCAAGATGCTCACATAGAGCTACGATAGTCCACAACTTATGCAGATTTACTACCGATCACTATTCTCGCAGAACTTTATCTCATAATACTCGAGAGACTTATCAAGATTACTTGTCCAAGCTAAATCTTGTCTGCAACACATGCAAAATCACGTTCACTCTAATCCATCGAATTTCCTTCATTCAACTAAGACTTATCCTTTTCTCAAGTAATATCAAGTATATAACCACAATTTATACATTTATCATTTACATAATATTCACACAATGTAACATGTAATTCAAACATTTTAATATTCATAATTAGGTTAAACAAACTTACCTCGATATTTGTTTGTACAAAATCTACTAATCCGAAATCTTTTCCTTTCCTCGATCTAGCTTCGTATTTAAGTTTTCCCGATCTAAATAAATGAATTTACTCATCAATTCATCATATTTCATATTCATTTGGACTCAATTTACACTTTAAGCAAAATTACTATTTTGCTCCTAAACTTTTCATAAATTCCAATTTCATCCCTACGCTCGAAAAATGAAATTCATGCAATCTAATCCTTATCCCAAGCCTAACCGAAATTTTTATGAATCATTTACAGCACTTCTGATTTAAAAAATTCAGAATTTTTCTTTGAATTTCACAATTTTTCAATTTAGTCCCTAAATCTTAATTTCATGCAAATTCACTTTGTAAAAATTGTTTATCTACTACCTTTCCTTTTCTTCCATAAATTTCCCATTTTCAGCATATTCATCCATGGCAAAAACTTTATACTTTGATATCTTTTCAAATTAATCCCCAATTTAGATAGATTATACTATCCCGATCTTAAAAATATAATAATTAATAAAAACGAGACTTGAATACTTACCCAATTAAGCAAAGAAAGTTTTTTTCCTCTCTTCTAGGATTTCCATGTAAAATTGGGGAAGAAGATGATATAAAATGATGATAATTCCTTTTAATTTAATTATCTTCTTTTATTTTTCCCAATTTCCAATTTAGTCCTTTTCTTTTTCTCAATTTCCATGGATGATTCATCCATAAATATCTACTAACTTTTCTTAATGGTATACTTACCATATAAGGACCTCTCATTTTGAATTCCATAGCTATTTAATCCTTCTAGCTTCTAGAATTCATCTTGTATATTTTATGCAATTTGGTCCTTTCTCTAATTAATCACTTAATCGGTAAAATTTTCCTATTAGTATTTTCATACGACTTTCCTATCATAATATAGACCATGCAATAATATTAAAATAAATATTCCTTTTAGCTCGGATTTGTGGTCCTGAAACTACTATTCTGATTTCATTGAAATTGGGCCATTACAACACTCATACTGGAACTCTACTAGAAATTTTGATTTTAGATTAGCTATTCCAAAAATAATATTATTTTAATAGATTCAATATTAAATTTAATTTAATATTTATCTTAGTAGTATTTTATTAATTTAATATTAAAGTGATTATCTTAATATTAAATTTAATTTAATCTTTATCTTGTAGATAAATATTTTATTAATTTAATAATATTTAAAATTAAATTTAATCTAATATTTATTTTGATAAATATTATATTAATTTAATATTTAAGTAATTAAGTTTAATAATAGTTAAACTCTCTAGACTCTCCTTAGATAAAGAGAGCATTGATTAAACTTAATTTAGCCCACCAATATTTATAGATTCTATCAATTTGGTTCTAAATCTAAAAAACTCAACAAATTTTACCCTCCACTTTACACATTATGTCAATCTAGCATTGATTCTTAAAAATTAAAAATTCAAAAAAATAAAAATAAAAATAAATTATTTAAATGTTCATTATTATGAAAATACATAATATTTTATAAAAATATATACAAAATTCTATAAATATTTATAAGTAAATTAATATCTATTTTCTCATTTTCTAATGTAATATTATTTATTTAAATAATATTATTTAAGGAAAGACCCATGAAGACCACTATGTTCAGGTTGGATAAAAGACTACAGCTTGAGGTAAAAAAGGGTAAGAATCAATTTTTTTAGATTGCTGTCCAGAACGACCTTGTTGCGTTTGAGGTTGTGCTTGAAGACAGGCATGATTGGGGGTTTAGAGTAATGGTATTGGTGTAAGTGGTTGTGGGCATAAGCGGTCCCAAGGCTCGAAAAATTTGTTGAGGACTAAGGAAACATGACAAATGTATAATGAATAAATTATTATTTATAAAATAAAACTAAAAATAAGGAAAATTTTGAATTTGATTTAAGCCTTGTTTGTAATTTTATTTTTTTAAAAATAGTTATTTTATTTATAAAATTATTATTTTAATAAATAAATTTTATGTTAGAAAAAGAGAAGAAGAGGTGTTAATTTATTTATAATTTTGAATGTATTTTTTTATAAAAGAATGAAATTTATTGGTGATGAACAAGAGAAAGAGTCTCTTTGTATGATGTCTCTCTCCTTCCTTGACTATAACTTCTTGTTGGATTATAAAATCATCCTAATTCTTTAAGCATTACCTAACACATCACGTGATCTAATTTACCAAATGTGTTCTTTAGAGTTTTTCCGCCCTTACAAACTTTGTCGTTTTAACATTGTGCCCTACTAAAACCCAAGGCCCAATTGATCACAGCCCGGTTAATAAATAATCAATTTATCATGTTATAAAAAAATTGAAATGATTTATTTCAGTAGTGTGTTTAATAATTTTTATTTCATCAAAAAAGGTTAGTAATTTATAGTTTATAATGAAATGAGAGTTAAAAATTCTAAGTTATTATTGATTTTTATTTTATTCTATTAAGCACGGAAATGAATTTTCAAAAATTATTTGTTAAACACTTTTATCAAACAAAGTAACATGCGTAGAATATGATTTTAGATTTGTCTTATGTTATGAAGGTCATTTTAGTAAGCTTGAAGCAATATTTAAAAAATAAAATGATCCCTGCGAATTTTTTTTTATCTTTTCGCTTTTATTGAAAAAAAGTCATTTAGACTTGGATTTACTGGAAAAAGAAATAGGAAATTAAACTCAATGAACAGTCCAGTTTTATGTTAAATTAATCGATCAATTCCTAATTTAAGTGGGTAAATTTATCACGTAAATATAATTATATCTCTTATTATGCTTCATAGCATATGACGTACATGCGTTAAACTCATAAAATTTAAAGTCCAAATATTTTTCCCACAGGAATGTTTCAATTATTAACTGTATTTAGAGCCTAGGGGTCTCAAATTCAGAAACCATTGAACTACCCAAATATAGTCGTATTTCTATTTACATTAATCAATCATGAGCTCCACCAAAAATCACAAATTAGAAAGATTAATTTGGGATATGAGTCGCAAATTTTCAGTAGCCTAAAGTAGCTTTCTACAAGACAGCCACAGGTATTCAACCAAAAAGAGAAAAAGACAAGCCAGCCACAGGCACAAGATACACGGAAAATTAAAATATGTTGTAATTTTTATAAATTTGAATACTTTTATTTTTAAGAATTTAATTCTCCTACTTTTTAGATTTAAAAATTTAAATCCAATTATTAATATAGTTAAATTTGTTAGTGTGATATTTTGAAACTAAAAAAAGATATTTATTTGTTAACTATGTAACTACAAAAATAATTTTGAAATTGTTGAGTGTTAACAGTTGGACTTGAAATTTAAAATTTAAGAAGTAAAGAGACTAAATTGTTAGAAATAAAAGTATAGGGATTAAATTTCAAATTTATGAAGAGTACAGGAAATTTTTTGGCATATTTTAACCAGCTAAAAATCAGCATTGGAGAAAGTTAATGACAAAACCAAACCTAGCAAGCAAAAAATCTAAAGCTCCCCAGCAACGTGGTAAACAAATCTGGCTTAGCCCTAACTCGATATCGTAGCATGATTGATCGACTCAAGTCCTTGGTTAGCAAAATAACGAACATCCACATCTAAGTCCTCCCTAAGCTCAACCAAGCATGGACGGATTGTCTTCTCCACCACCTATTTGCAGCAATCAGTTGGCCAACAATAACAAACCAATAAAAAAGGATAAAAGAAAGATGCGATCGAAAGGGAAGAACTCGAACTAATTGAAAGAGATGGTCAAGTATGTTCGAAAGTGGAATACTAACAGACATATCAACGATAGGAACGAGAGACTGCAAAACTTTTGCCACATTAAACTTAATATTGGCGACTCTGCAGAAAGCAAAATGCAGGCCATCAATTACAGATACTTTATCAGAATGCTACATACACCTTCCATATTGATTTTGTTTACAAACCTGTCTTTTGATGCATTTACAACAACTGGCAGCAGTTTAGAACATGTTATTTTTGATCCCATAACAGGAGCAAGTATAGAAATGGAACAAAGAATGGTTATCCGGTACAGATAGTGTGGAGAGTTTGCCATCTCTAGTACCTGTTCACATAACATCCAAACTTCCCCGTTAAACAAAACTATAAACCAACTTTGTTGATGCCCAAAAGAAACAAAAAAAAAAAAAAAAAAAAAAACCAATTAAAATATAAATTAAACAAAGGGGTAACTAACACAATGAAAAGGTCTCTGTGTAATTATTAGCAAGCCAAAGAACGCAACTAGTCAAAAATCCAAATGGATGCTACCGCATCATCTCACTTCAAAGTGTGGTGACGCATAGCTTACGAGAAAAAGAACAAGGTGTGCTTGTTAGAATGAAAGTGGAAGGGTGGATGGAAGATGATGGACAGTGGAAAGAAAATGATTTTAGGACGTGCTTCGTAATGGAAAAAACTGTGGAACGAAAATGGAAAAGAAACTAATATTCTGCTTTTATTCACAATATCACATTATTTCAAATTGGAAGGATAAGAGAGAAAAGGGAAAAGATGCGAGTTAAGTATTATATATCAACGAGATTATTCATCATATTCAGATAAAAACTTTACAAAGTAATGGATTGAAAGAAATTTATATTTGCTTTCAACTTCTGCATCTTTCCTACCAAGAATGGAAAGAAAATTATGTTTTCAATTGTCTCTTCCATTTTTCTATCATTTTACTTTTCTATTTACTCTACCAAGCAAAGCACATGAGAAATAGAAGGGAATTCCTGTAAAAACCATGTTATAGTGCATAAAGTTTTATGTTGTCACTGAGGATTCTCATAATACAAGAAAAAACTGAAGGATTAGCACAGGCATCTGTTTAAGTTTCAGAAAATACTTCCTACTTGCTTGGTAAGGATCAATTGTCAATATTATTGCACAGACCTGCGGAATAATGTGCTCCATTGCCCAGTCTCGGCCAAATTCTTCAGCAAGATGCATCAAATTATTAGCGGCTGCATCTCGAATAGAGTAAACCTGTAACAATACCATGCGAAAATAGTGCTTAGTTTAGAAATTATGTCATTGTTTTGCAATCGGTAAATTAATAGCAACAACACAGTGGATAAAGCATTCACTTATTAAAAAAGACTTTCCAGTTTTTCTATTACTTCCCATAGAAGCCAAATAATCTGTTCCCAGTCAATATACAACAATACTTACAATGCCGATTGCATACTTCTAAATAATAGCAATAATCACAAACCAAAAGCATTGGTACTTCCTGATATCATTTACGAACATGTGATACAAAGAATAACAAAAAATGTGGATGCATTACACCCATTTTACTTGTGCAATATCAAACTGGAAAGTTTTAGATAGGAACGAGTATTTTGTAAACTAAACAACATCAGGAATTCCACTGTTTAATCATTTGAAATCTTTTAAAATTTATTTTCCCTTCATGAAACCTTAGATGGTAATTAAACTACAAATTTTCATCTCGGGTCTTTAGTCAATGCACCCTCAAAAAGTATCAGTCTACTCAGAGAAAAACATTAGATATATATATATATGAAGGTTCTAAGAAAATAAAAAAAATATATAAAATAAATCCATGAGAGTACAGAAATACAGCAAAATTGCCAAAAAGAAAATGACTAATACATAAAGAAATAAGTGTTTTAAACTTATAGCTATTGCACATGCAAGATAAGAAAACACAAACCTTATCCTGCAACCACTGCATGCAAAGGGTGCCAAGTTTATCATCAAAAAATCCAACACCTAACTGACTAGCCAATAATGGTATATACTCAATTATAGCAAGCCGAACCCTCCAATGTCTATCCTCAGCAAGCTCAACAATGGCTGGTAATAAGGATTGGGACAAAAGATCAATTCCAACAACCTGGGAGAAAGAGTCAGTTTATATACAGAAAAAAAAAAAAACCCTAGAAAGCTGCTTGAGAACATGCAGTTAACGTCAATATAATGTTTGCACGTAGAGCGCAATAATAGCATGTATACCAATTAACAAGTTGTAACTAAAATTAAATTTATTCAGTATTAAAAGCCACTCAGAAGACCCGGGTGCCATTGTGCTTCAATAGCTTTATGTTAGATAAAAGTTGAATCTCAAGCAAACGAAAAACAACCGAGGATGCAAAACATAAGCAGAACAGCACACATAGAAACAGAGGGAAGCTCCAACTTATACCTAACCTGATTCACTTGATCAAGCTTGCTGATTATGTTAAGACGCACATCAGGGAATGCATCCCTCAAAAGAGAGAGATATATTGGAAGAAGCTGCTCGATAGTTGCATCCTGCAAGGACCAACAAATGAAATTCAATAATCCCAATTCAAACCAGTTTCTGATACATCCAGCATGAACATTGAGACAACTGTTATAACCACAACTGAATGAAAAGACCTTCTATCAGTCCAATCCCATAGGAGATAATTTATATTGGTACCTCTAGCTTGTACGCGTTTGTCCTGCATTACCAGCACTAAACAGACCCTGGAATTTCCTAGGGTACTTCCCAATCAAGGAATTAATCTATGTTCTTACCTTTCCAAGGACAGGAGCCATTCCCATAATAACTGAAGCTAAAGCAGACCGGACATGTTGTGAAGAATCCGATGACAGCTCCTATAAAGGGTATTGCAATGCATTGAGGTAAGAAGATGACCAATATTTAACTCTAACAGGAAATTTCATTTGAGGATCATAAGCTTCTTATCATAAACATCAGTACCTTACCAATATTTAACTCTAACAGGAAATTTCATTTGAGGATCATAAGCTTCTTATCATAAACATCAGTACCTTAACACAAGGAAGAATGTGTTGGGTTGCAAGTTCTGGACTCAAAATTTGAGAAAATTTAGTTACTTTTCCTGCAGCTGCAATGCGAACTTCAGCTTCATTATCGCGAAGCAAGCACACATATGCTGGCAACAAGTCTGTCCTGAAAACACAATCAACATATGTAAAAAGTAAAACATAAACCACCTTAGGATAGTATGACAAATAATCAAAGAAATACAATTTCTGGCCCACACACAACAAGCTGAAAACAATTGACCATGTAACTGTGTAAGATAGTGATACATATCATTGATAAAGAGGAAATTTTCCTCATATAGCATTAGCATATTTTATCAGAAGCTTTGCAGTACATAAATACCTAGTAGGCTGTGGTCCTACAGCTTCACAAAGTTCATATAATTGATTTGCAACCACATAACGCACACGCCAAGATTTATCCTGTTAATTACACAAAATGGAACAAATATAACCATATGTGGAATTAAAAGAAAAAAAGAAGAAGAAGCTGTTTTCCTGCTAAAGATGCCTGAACTCATTACAGAATTATTTATATGCAACGGAATACTCAGGTCACTCAATAGCATTCTCACCCCACACCTAAACTAAAAAAATTTAGTTAAAGCATGAAATAGGTCAAATCCGCAGTATATGACAGATATTGCTAATGCAACAAAATAAAGTCTTCCTCTCACAATTTAAAGATCAACTTTTAAACTTCAACCTCCACATTATGAAACCCTAACTTTATGTGGTTTACATGATACTCCATGGATCATGAAACATTAGAAAGTTATTCACTAGAAAAATCACTAAAATCACTAACAACTAACATGAGGCTATGAACAGTTCCATTTTTTGTAAGATGCCTGACAAGACTGCCGAAAAGAAGATAAGAAATAATTTGTAAAATTCACATAATATTAAATGTAAACAGGAGAAGCATCTATGGATATACCTAGGAGAAATTGACAATTACAGGGAGAATGTGTGCAACACAATCCTGGGGTTCTAACAACTTTCCAAGAGTGGCACATCCCTCAACAGCCAATAACTGAACTGAATCTTGATCTGACATACAATTTAAAACAAGAAGTTTCTTGTGAGAACTCATAATAAAATAAAATCATTTCAGCTACTAATTCTTTTACTAGAACCAAGAAAAAAACAAGTTTTGTTTCCAAGCTAGATGGCCTAAAAAAAATTTGATGAAATATCTGAACAGACCACAAATTCATTTATTACAAACATGGAGGAGTATGGTAGGGATGGCAGTAGAGAAGAAGAAAACAAGCAGTATTCATGTGTCAAAATATAAAAATGTAACCTAACAAGTAGAGAGATTTTCTCAATCAAGCATGTCTTAACCCTTCCACTTACCATCTTGTGTAAGATTATTAAATATCTGCATGATCTCAGCCTTCAAATGAGCAATTTTCAACTGTTCCGGCAAATTTCCCCAGATTTGATGCAGCAGACCTTCTTACCATTGGCATGTCATCTTGACACAATTGGCTGTATATTGACCGTAATTCTGTTTTCAACATCTCAGGGGCACTTGGATAAGCAATATGAAACAGCTCACAGGCTGAAACTCGAGCTGTAAACCACTCACCAGCAGCCAGCCTCTGAAGATTTAAAATAAACAAATAAAACATCAAAAACATAGAAACAGAAATATGGCTACCAAGTTTAGGGTGCATAAACCATGTTATTCTTACTACTTAAATTCCTTTCTGTTACTGTTTTCACTGTCCTTCATATTAGCAATGTTCATAAATTGTTGAAAGTTGAGCTCTTAAAATTCATTGTTTGCAGTTACTACAACCTGATTAACAGCTTTTGGCATGTAAAATAAGTATCTAATAAGCTCAAATTTATAGCTTTGTGCACAGTAGCTAAATATCACAAAACAGTATTGAAAAACAATGGCATTAATATAAATATTGAAAATAACAGAACATCTAACCTTAACTAGAGGAACAAACCAGTCAACCAAGTCATTCTCCATCTGAGATCCAATTCTGCATAATGACTCGACAGCTTTGTCCCTTACACAGGTTTCCTCAACAGTGCAAAGGGTTTCCAAAGGGGCCAGCAAAACACGGGCATGTTCAACACCCCCAACATAGGGAATAAACACTCCCATCTCCTCAGCCATTGCAAGAAGCACCTCATCATCATCATCATTGTTTTCACTCAGAAATGGAATTAATTCCTTCCTGGCTCGCTCTTCCCCAAGAGCACGAGCAATGGTTGAAAGCCTACGGATTGAGTTTAAACAAAGCTGGATGTCATCATTTTTTAACTCATCTATCAGGACAGTTATTGGATACAACGGTTCTTCCACCGTAGACATATTATTTCAAAGTCTGGCAGCTTCAATTAACTAGTTATACCTGCAATAGTACAGAAAAGAAAACCCGTAACCTATCGTTAATTACAAATCATTTCAAAAATACAGTAATAGTGTCCCATCTTTTGACCCTTAACATCTCAAGATTCAATAATACTTTTTTAGTGATGTTATCGTATTCATAGATCTTACAAGCACTTAACGCATATAAAAGTTCATAAACAGCTCACTTCAAAGAACAATATCTCAAACAAACACTGGAATGCAACACCAGAAAGTAAACGAACCAAAAATAAACATGGGGGAGGGAAAAAGCAGAAAAAAATTAAAAAAACCACGGATTTGTTTGGATGTAAAGAAAAGAAAAGCAAGGAAAATTGAATACGAATTTAAAATTTGAAAATACCCAGCACCTAAGATCGGGAGATAACAACATTGACTAAGGAGGTTGAAAAAAATTCCAAATTAATAACTAAAAGTACCCATGGTTATTTATGAAAATGTTAGCTAAGGGCGATGAAACTAAGAAATGGGGAGAGGTAATGTTACCGATCTCGACGCCTTCCCGCCGGCTGTTTCCCAATAAACAGAAAGTAAGAGAAATAAAATGTTTTGTATTTTCGTTTGTTTGTATGTATTTATTTCCTCCTTTTCTTAAAAAGAAATTGTATTTTATATGCTGATGGGAATCATATCAATTGCTCATGAACTATTTTCATTTACAAAAACGTCCAAAGCCCAACTAAAGAGGATTATGGGCCAATAGAAGAAGGGGAAATAGCTAAATTATTTTTCGGCCCTCCAAAAGTTTTTAGCCTCGTCATTTCTTTTAATTTATCAATACTTTTACGACTATAAACTCAATTATTATTGGTAGTGGATTATTTTCTTCATAATCCACCATCATTTGTTATTAATTATTTATTTTAATATAGCTCAATTGTATGGACATTATTGTCAATGCAAGAGAGCATAGGTTTGACTGCGCTGAAGTGCATTGTTCTCCTATTTATAGCTTGGAAAGAGCTACGAATAGTTATAAGGATTGTGTCAAAAAGAACATATATAATCACATTGTTAAAAAAATTTATTTATTTAAATATTTATTAAACACACATAGCAATAGATTAAGGTCAGCATTGTGTCAAATAATTATATTTTGGAATTGATATGACTACGCAACAAATCGGTTTATATATATTTATACTTCTTCACGGATTTTTATATTAATTGATATTATAACAAGTTAGGAATGTAATAATTTTATTCATTCATTGCGCATAAATAGATCCCCCCGCACTAGGAACATCAGAAAACGAGTTGATTGGATAAAGAAAAAGATCGAAGCTGGAGATATATAAAACTTTTATTACTATCAGAAAGGAAAGGATGTTGTTTTTTCAGTTCTCCATGTATTCCTTCGGAAACTTCAATTACTGTGCCTTACCATTAACATATATAATAAATAACTTGAAGAAAAGAAGCTTTAAGCAAGATAATTTCAGTTTATAAGCTCACCCTTGGCCTTTCTATATGAAGGTTCTTTCCTATCAATGCAAATTTAATGCATCTGGAAAGTTACAACAGTGTAGAAATCAATCTAAAAGCTTTTGTCTCCCTTAACAACTGTATTTGAACCTACTTAATTCCAAATGTTTGAAGCCCAAAATATATGTTCCAAAACACACTCTCTTTTTCTTTTCTTTTCTTTTTTTTTTTTTTGGTCATTCTGTCTTCTTTTATAGAATTTAGTTCTTTGACCGAAAGCAATTTCTTAATCTTCTCCAAAATCCTGGAGCCTCCTTTTGAGGTGATTGGTCGACAGGAACCTTGAAATTTGCTTTCTCACTAAGCTCTTGAAATGCATCCACGAGATTTTGGAGCCTTGCAACAAACTCAATCAATAGTGATGCGAATGTTGCTAAGGATAAAGCACTAGCACTTTCATATATTTTAGATTCCTGTTGCTGCAGCAATGCTTCTGCAGTAAACGAGAGACGGGGCCATGATGGTTTCTGGAGCAGGCTCTCCGAGGTAATTAAGTCCGGTGCACGAGGATCAATCGAGTGCTGAACTTCCCACATATCGCTCAGGGATTTTATCACTTTATGCTCATTGTCTTTAACATCAGCCATGCTCCCAGATTCTTCCAATTCCCTGTGAGGCGGTGCAGTTGCCCAGCTTTCTGAATTGACTAGAAGGTATGACTTTTCGTCTATCTTCATTTGCAAATCCTCTCCTGCCTCGTGTACTTCCCTCAGTATGTCTCCGGGGCTTAACTTTTCCATCTTTTCAACTTTCTGTCCCAGCTCACGTAGCACTTTAGCTCCTGCATTACCAGCCCTCTGCAGCTCAAGAGCAAACACGTGCCTCTTCTCTGCTGGTGCCTGCATGTTGAGAAATTCATAAAATCTGATTATACAGCTAACATATCTAGCTATGTTGTCCAAATTTGCCACTATCAAATCAGCAATGCAAGTCAACTTCTAGCAGAGGTTTCTTTCATGGCCTTGAGGAACTATTTCTTTTACTATTAACATCACAATTTTGGTTCTTATCATCAAGTTGAAGACATAAAAATTACAAATGGCAGAGTAGAAATAAACGGGAAAAGTAAAATAAAGAGAATTTAGAGTCATTGCGTAAGTGGCAACCTAATATTGAAGACATGATATGATGAATTCCGGTGTTGAAATAAACAGGATAAGTAAAATAAAGAGAACATTGTATCATTGCATAAGTGGAACGATTGCCAATGTGTTCTTTTCTTTTTAGGCTCAGCCAAAGATAATGGGGTCTTGCTGTCTTCCTTTTTGACAAAGTTATAAATTCAGGCATGATCCTGAGAGGAACTATCATATATGATTATATGATATATAGGCACTTTACAGCTGTAGGATAGGGGTTCCTGTAAACCAGTGACTGATGCAGAAAGGAAAGTCTGGCAACCTATTTTCATGCTTTGGAAAAAGAGAGGTCTCGGAGGAGTGAATCAGATAGATTTTGATTTATAGATGTATATAATGATATAATCATGCATTCGGTAGAAATAATTTCTTTCAAGATATGAAAGGAGATAGTGTTCTCACCTGAATTTCTGAAAGTATACATCCATGCATTGCCATGACCATGAATGCACAATGTCTCAATGCACCACTTACTTTGACATAGTTTCTCCATGGGTAGTTGAATGATCTATAAGGACCGTGTGGAGGCTCCCATAGGGCAAAATCTAGCTGGAAAAATGAAGTACTTTAAACAAAGAAAAGAACTCCTACATTCTTGGAGATAAAGGAAGACAGGATGAAGGCATGTGAAAACATACCAGAGAATCCTCTTGGCTTGAAGACTGCACAACTGATCTGTAAGCACTATACAAAGGATCATCAGATGCTTGGTAAGTGAGAATTTTCGAAGGGATCCTCTCATATTCAACACATTGCAGATATCCATTAACACAGCCTAAAAAAGAAAGTTCAAGGATCTGATTGATCAATCTAGCACAGTAAATGAAGGAATTCCAATGAGAAACTACTCAGAAAGCACTACTTGAAAAGTAAAGCTAACCTTCCAAGGAAGAAGCCACATTCTTGAAATTTTTAACCACCAATTTATGCAAATCCTCTCCGGACCATATGGGGTATATACATATATTTATAATCAAACACAGGCCAGCACCAATGAAGATAAGCAACAACCGGTAAAAAGCAGTTCTGAAGAAGGTTCTTGAGTTGTTCCCAGACACCAGTACAATACAAAATGTCAACAAGAATACCCGAAAACCATATTCATATGTCTTCAAGGGAGGGTACAATTTGCAATAGCTAGCAGCAAATCCTAAAGCAGAATGAAATTTTATATTTTATAAAGTTGAATGAACACAATACCCAAGAATTCTCATTTGTAAATATTTATATAGTATTAACTGCTAGAACTCCAACCTGCTATGAAAATGCTTATCAAAATAATAATTTCTTCATACTTCCCAGACAATGTTGATACTTGTGCAATGCCTAAAGCAAGGGCTCCAGCAGAGAAAGTCCCTATAGCTCGATTGAACCCTTTGTTAAGTGTTGCACCTATAATATAGAAATTGTTAAAAGGAACTCAAATAGCAGGCAGCCTGGATTGTGGCAGAAATGGGGGCATCATGAATATTGGATCATATACCTACGCTGAATTCGAAAACCACGACTACAGTAAGAATTGCCCAGATAGAATATTGACTAGTTTCCTTTAGAGGCTCTTTGAAAAGAATAAGCAATGATATAGACATTAGCGAAAACCCCATTTTCGTAGCAAAAATCACCTTACGGGGATCTGATCGACCCATTTCATATAACTTGACAAAAAGTTCTTGCAATCCACTCCAGAAGTTATCAATCGAATCACAACATGATCGAAAACACCTGCATTTAACTCGATCCTCGGAAACATCCGAGCTGTTGAAACCAAATTCCGGATACCCTTTCCTTGGAAGCAGCCTTTCTTTGCTCTCAGTACCCCGCAAAAAAGACCTACCTGACATTTCTGCAACAACAGATCCAAACCCCCCAAAAATACATAAACAGTGATGTAGAAGATCCCCAACAAAATCTTTTATTTTATCATAAAATTGAACTTCTTTAAACATACCTGATAAAAGGTGAATAACAGATCAGATGAAGTTAGGGGTAGAACCACAAGTTGGAAGAGCATACGAGTCCATACATCTAGATAAAGTGGTGAGAAAGTGTTCGGTCTATGTGAGGATAGAATTGAAAGGTAGGTGGTAGATTTTGATCGAAGTGGAAAGGAGGATTGAATGTAAAACAAAGTATCCAAAATAGAAACTATGAAAGAGTCACAGAGTAGGAAGAGAGAGGCTCACTATCAGCTGGCTCCACGGGTCACCACCCACTTGGTTTTCAATAAATACAATTTGCATTCATAATTAGCTGAGTTTTGACAGAAATCATTGTCTACTTCATGCTTAGCATTATTGAAGGAAGTGCCTCATCTTGCTTTATAAAATTCAGTGTTCAATAAATGATTAGAAAGATTAAAAACAATAACACTATCTCCAATCAATCTTTTCTGGTTTGTTTCATTTGTTGGCCAATGAGGAATAAAAAGATTTGTTTTCGCCGCTACCGATGTGAGGACTGTCAGCGGCTTGAATCCTTTCTTCTTTTTCCTTATAATTTATCTTAATTTTACTGTTGTCATTTGCCAAATTACAGTGTATCCTCGAGTCCTTAAGTTTTTCTACTAATTCATGTGCCTTTTCTTTTTGTGCTTTGAAGATTTATTTTCGTGATTAGGCATGTGAGATTGTTAATTTTATAATCTAATCCGATCTGAATCAGATCCTTGCTATTTTTCTTTAATCTATTGTCGTGACGTGCATGGCTTGAGGAAGCCATTGAACCGTTTGTTCTTGCGCTCAACTTTGTTTTACCTAAGCCTGCCATCACTTTCAAGCTTCATCCTTCTCGGATCTTTCCACAATCACTGGTACTTGCCCGTCCACATTCAACCCACTGACTTACAAGTAGCCCCGCCGCGTCACATTTCCCTCTCCTACCTCTAATGGCTGATTGTTGGTTCCATGACCCGTGTGGTACAATTGGATCAGTCAATTTTCACCAAGATACGAATGAGTTGTTTTTGGAAGCAAATAGATATGACAGGCTAAACATGTAAAATAATTTAATTTCATATTTATGGCTAAGAGAAATTGTTTAAAGTTCCTTACCCACACTCAAAAAAAGTACAACTTATCATATCTACTTGCACAATTTAATGATTTGGTACATTATATTACCATAATAATAAAACTGGCAATGAAACTTGGTTTTAGACCAAGATTGCTCCAATTGGGCTTATTGCAATTCTTTCATTGGGCTTATGTGGATACTTTACTAAGGCAGACATAGTCTTTTTTATTGGGGATGAAAGGAAGTTTTGCTGATAGTCTGCCACAGTTTCCCCTTTGATTACATTTTCGCTTTTTAACTCTTAACATTCAATCATACTCACATCTTCAACCACATCCATTTAAGTTACGAAATGTAATATTACTCTTATAATAAAAATATCAGAATATAAAATCATTTAATAAATTATCATATTTTCATTTGGTTACAATACAAAATTTTATTGTTTAACTTATAAAATATAAAATTATCTAAAACAACATTTTACAATTTTTTTCTTATTATAGAATTAGCTCTTATCCTTTTTTTCTTATAGCGTGTACAAAGAATCATACCATGTGCACATGTTATATTAATTACCATGTCTGAGTTTAGTTCCAATTAAACAAAATTAGTTTTTGCAAAAATTAAAAGAATCAACGGAATTTTGTATGAATTAAATGAACTTAAGAATAAGAATTATGTGTGTGATACTTCATTAAAACCCAAGCCAGCAGGCTTATTCCACACTCTTGAACGTATCACTCGTACTCCTTAACCAAACTATTTTTACAGGCAAAAAATTTCCTGTTAAAAGAAACAGTGGGAAAGCCATCCCAATCTATGTAGTTTGCATATAACAAAGTCGCTCAAGCTAAGGAATGAACTGTCTTGTTGGCACACCGATAAGTCCAACAAAAGGACGTGTGTTGAAACTTATTCTTCATCAGCAAATAAACATGTAACAACACACCTAGTTCAGAAAAATTAGATGATGGGCATGAAAAATTTGAAATTACAAGCAGACAATCCAACTCAACTATAACATTATTGAAGGCAAGATTTTAACCATGACAAGGCCCTCCCTAATGGCAAAAGTTTCAAGCTTCAGCTATGGAAGGACTAAAACAAGCATAAATAAAGCCTAAAAAATTTTTAAGCACACAACTCGTAGAGTCTCGAACTATGGCACATACCTCGTAGCTCCCTCTTGCTCGAAATAGGCAAAACTTACATTACATTTTAGCAGGCCACCTTCCAAAGGTGCCCAACCAGCCATTCCTCGACCACGAGTCACTCTGTCCTAGTCACCACTCGCATCAGTTGCAGCAAACACCCCATTGATTGTTACCAATGGGTCCAAAAAGTATCAACAACTGGCATCCCACATCTTCCCTTTTCCAAACAAAATAATTGTGATTAGACCATATCATCTAACATAACATCAAATATAATAAATGTTTAATTATATTAGAAAACACAAATAAATATATAAATGTTTTGCTGTATTAAATATAATTTTAAAAATTTTATATTTTTGATTGGATTATTTAGGGTGGATTTGGATGATTGATTAGGTGCAGTGCAGTGCATTTAGCTTACTTTTTGTCTAACGCTACAGTATCTAATCACACTGTCACCGTTATTTTTACACTAATCGCAAGTAAACGCAACACCCATCCAAATCTACCCTTAGTTGGGTTGGTTTTTTTAAGTTTTGAATAATGAGTTTAATTGTTTTAGGTTAGTGATTCAATATAAATAGATATAATTATTATTTAATATATAAATTAATATAATTAATTTTTATAATATAATATATTCAAGCTAAATTGGGCTTAGGCTTAAGCCAAAAATTTTACCCAAGGCCTGACCCATATAGAAAACAAACCTAAAATTTTAATCAAACCTATTTTTCAAGTCTTATATTTTTATCCAAATTCTCTAACTTTTTGAGCAAACCTTTGAACCTATGCGGGTGGTTTGACCCACAAGCAGCTCTGAGTTTAAATGAATTAAGGAAATAAATTTATTGATTCTAATAACCCAAAATAGAAACAACTAATCATTGTAATTACATGGATAACATAGATATTTTAAAGTTGATCTCAATTATTAAAAAGAAATATACCCTTGGAAAGGTAAGAGAAACATAAGTTTTTCTTTTAATAAAACATGATATTTTCTTTGGTTTGAAGGGTAAAGTTAACAAAATTATAAAATAAAAAAGGAGAAATTATTTTATGGACCCTTCTGTAACACCTCTAACTCGTCTCTGTTGTCAGATTAGAGTTACGGAGCATTACCATACAATAAAAAACATTCAAACATTATATCATTCAATAGTTTAATCACATCATAAACCATTCATATACATGCATATTGTCCCTAAAACTAGCTCTCGAGGCCTTAAAAATAGCTTAGAAGCAATTCAAGACCAATTTGAAACAATTCAGAGAGTTTAGGAAAAAGTTGCAAAAATTCAAAATAGGGGACACACGGCTATGTGGAATCACCCTAGGCCGTGTAACTTTCGAACAAGGGACACACAGTTGTGTCCTAGCCCGTGTCTCACCCATGTAACTCTTTGAGTATGGTCACACGGTTGTGTCACACGCGTATGTGCCAAGTTGTGTAACTCTTTGACTTGAACCTTAAGAAATCCTTAGATGACACATGACCATATTGCTAGGCCATGTGCCTCACACGGCCGTGTTCCAAGCCGTGTGAACCCAAAATTTACCTACAAACCAGTCATTTCACAACCATTTCATGCATAACTCTGCATACCGTTTGTGCACACTTTCAAGGGACTTGAACATTATTCAAATACACATAATCTTGCAAATTCAAACAACCTAAATCACCTAACTAATATGTCATTCAAAGGCACCACAATTATATTCAACACTATTTACCAAAACATGTTAACATTACCTAATTCCATGCATAAAGACTAATTTTATTATGTGCTTAACCACAACATAAATACCTAATTCAAACACCTACGAAATCATACCACAGTTATCACTTTTAAGCCATTACAAGCATACCATAACACCATACATTTCAATTACCCTAAAGTAGTCAACAAGACTTTACTTAACAAGCTTTATAAGTTCCTCAACTAACATTATCTTCAAAGACCTAGGCATACTAAATCAACCATTTTATATATCCATAAACCATCAACACAAAAGACTTATACATGGCCATGATAACCTAATTTAAGTATGAACTAAAACATGTCACAAGTAACCATTTTCAAGCCATCATCATCATGCCAAGATAACCTCATAAACAAGCACTTTAAAGTAACCAAAATCACATAACTTAGTGAGGCATCAAAGTGTACCAAACCAACATAGCTTTCCAAAGCTTATACATGTCAAAGCACCATTAATACATACACCATAATACCATTACAAGCACCCTATACATGCCATTATAAACCTTAGTCAAATTACTCAAAATGTAACACCCCTAACCCGTATCCGTCGCCGAAGCAAAGTTACTGCGCATTACCAGGGTTTACATATCAATGAGATAGAAATTTCAAACGTTTCATTACATATCAATATTAATAATAAAACCAATCAATAATCATATGTATTGTCCCTTAAACGAGCCTTCAAGGCCCAAAATATATATTAGAAACAAGTTAGGACTAAATCTAAAACTCAAAGAATTTTTCAGAATTATTTAAAATTTTCAACACATGCAGGGGTCACACGGTCGTGTGGCCAGACCGTGTGACTCACAAGTCAAGAGACACGCCCGTGTCTCAATCCGTGTGGGCATTTGAAATAGGGACACACGGCCATGTCCAACCCATGTCCGTGCCTATGTAGCTCTCTAACTTTGGTCACATGGCCAAGTCACACGCTCCTGTGCCAAGCCGTGTGAGCATGCTAACTTGCATTTTTAAAGATACAGGGGACACACGGCCGTGTCACTTGGCTGTATGTCACACATGACTGAGACAAACGCTCGTGTCTCTCTTCGTGTGGACGAAAATAGTCTATTTTCTAAACCACATTTCTTACCCAAATTGACACCAACCTAACTTCAACAAATTGCACATCAACAAGCCATAACAAGGCATTCAACACAAGCTAAAATTATGTCTTAAACATGAATCATCACTACATACAACCAATATACCATTAAATACCTTAAATGATAACTTTTAAAAAATATCCAAACTTATCTAATTATTTACCCAACCAAGTTACCAAAGTTCACTATAATTTAATTACATACATATAACACTCATACTCATATCACAATATACCTCATTCTCATACCAATATGTAAGTTGGTTATTTAAACAAAATATTTATCATAATATTTTCACAAGCCAAGCCTTGACTAAACTATACAAAAACCTATAATGCCATATAAATCATATTCAACGTTTCAAAAACTACTGGAATATGCTAGATAGTGTGTCTTGAGTGTTGATCCGAGCATCTAACCTTTCAAAAATCTAAAAAGACATTAAACAAAGCAAATAAGCTTAATGAAGCTTAGTAAGTTTGACGGGATAAATAAAAATCTTACTGAACTAACTATAATAAATCAAATAAGAAAAATCATTCACGATAACTCCCTGTCAATCACAACTTCAATCAATGAATACCTCTATTTTCAAGTCGATACCAAAAATAAATAACATGTCTTTCAATTTCAATAAATAAATCACCTTACCAAATCTTTCCCAAATCAAAGAACGACTTACGGATAAGAGTACATCTTTAACAGAAGCTCATAAAAGCTAGTCTTCCTGAATACACCAACAGAAGCTTGTAAGAGCTGAACAGAGCCTCGTAAGAGCTAAACATAAACTCATAAGAGTTGAACAGAAGCTCATAAGAGATGAACAGAAAGTAAAACACGAGAGCTAGCAACAAATGCTGAACCCCTGTTTACTTGGGAAAAATGTCATTGTCTCATTCGAATACCACATCATACACCAAAATATGAATGTACTCAAATGCTGCGTTCCATTCGAACCGAAGTCCAATTCAATATTATAATTCCAACAATGATTCAATTCCAACAATAGAATAAATAAATAATACCATTCATCAATTTATACAAAATATTAAATTTTAACTGTACGAACTTACCTGGATTGAATTGTAATAATTGCAGAAGTTCAGGGACCATTCCACTATTTTTTCTTTTTCACGAGTATCTACGAGATCTTAACATGAAGCCAAAATATGAAGAACCAGCTTAAACTCTTTCTCCTATGGCTGTTTTGGCCGAATTTGAAGAGGAATTGCCTAGAAAACTATCCAAATTCAATTTGTTTTATTTTTAATTTAACAAAAATTACAATTTTGCCATTGAATGACTTTGTTTTATTATTTTTTTCTTATGCCGCCTCATCCATTTAATTTAGGTTTATTTATTTCTTAAGTCCTTCTATTTTTATTAATTAAACCATTTAATCACTTAATTCTTATAATTAGCAAGTTTTGCACCTTTTTTCAATTTAGTCCTTTTTAATTAATTAGATATCGAAACGTTAAAATTTTTCGATGGAACTTTAATACTACCTTAATGACACTCCGTGAATATTTATAAAACTATTTACGGCTCGATTTATAGAAACGAGGTCTCGATACCTCACTTTCTAAAACCACTTGACCTAATAAATCATTATAAAACACAAATTACCAATTCAAAGACCTTTTTTTTAAAAACCATATTTAATTCGTAAATATTAGATAATAATATTTATGTACTCACTCGCCAGATTTGGTAGCCTCGAAACCATTGTTTCTGACAGCACTAAAAAATTGGGCTGTTACAACTCTCTCCCCTTAGGAAATTTCGTCTTTGAAATTTGTTACTTGAAATAAATTCAAATATTGTAATCTCTTTGATTCTTCGGTTTCCCAAGTAGCTTCTTTTGCACCATGTTGATGCCGCAAGACTTTTACTAATGGTACTCATTTATTCCGCAATTCTTTGACTTCTCTGGCTAAAATTCTCACTGGTTCTTCCAAATACGTCAAATATATCTGTACCTCAATCTCACTATGAGGAATCACATGTAAAGGATCAGATTTGTATCGTCTTAGCATCGATACATGGAACATATTATGGATTTTCTTGAGTTCAAGAGGCAAAGCTCATCTATAAGCTACAAGGCCAATTCTTTCAATAATTTCATACAGCTCAATAAATCTCGGACTTAATTTTCCCTTCTTGCCAAACCATAACACTTTCTTCCACGGAGAGACTTTTAAGAATACCCGATCACCAACAACAAATTTTATATCTTTTCTTTTTAGATCCACATATGATTTCTGACGATCAGATGCAGTTTCCAAACTATCTCGAATAATTCAAACTTTATCCTTAATTTCTCGGATCAAATCAATTCCTACCATTTTAGATTCACTCAGTTCAGACCGATACAACGGTGTTTTACATTTTCTCCCGTAGAGAGTTTCAAATGGTGCCACTTTTATACTGGATTGATAACTGTTATTGTATGCAAATTCAGCCAACGTAGATACTTTTCCCAACTACCTTCAAATTCGAGCATACAACATCTCAACATATCTTTCAAAATCTGAATCACTCGTTCTGATTGCCCGTCAATCTGTGGGTGAAATGATGTGCTGAAATTAAGCTTCGTGCCTAGAGCCTCATGAAGTTTGCTCTAAAATCTCGATGTAAATCTTGGATCTCAATCTGAAATAATAGATGTCGGAACTCCGTGTAATCTCACAATCTCAAATATATATAGTTCCACTAATCTCTCAAGTGTAGAGTCTGTTCTGATTGGAATAAAATGTCCTGATTTAGTCAATCTATCAATAGTCACCAAAATCGAATTAATTTAGTCAATCTATCAACAATCACCCATATTAAATCTTACTTTCTCGGAGTTACAAGTAAGCCAGACACAAAATCCATCGTGACTCGTTCCCACTTCCATTTAGGAATCATAACAGGTTGTAGTAAACCTGTTAGTACCTGATGTTCTACTTTCACCTGCTGACAAATCAAACATTTAGTTACAAATTCACAAATTTCTCGTTTCATACCTAGCCACCAATACATCCGTTTCAAATTGCAATACATCTTCGTGGACGTGCTACTGTGAACTTCAGAAAGTGTAACAATCCGATTTTTAGTAGAGTCAAAAATAGTGGTTCGAGGCCACTAAATTCGACAAGTGATGTAACAGCCCGTTTTTAGTTAAATTGGAATAGTGGTTTCGGGACCACAAATTCGAGGTCAAAAGAAATTTTATTTTAATATTATTTTATGGTCTATGATATGATAGGAATTTCGTATAAAAATCTCGTTAAGAAATTTTACCGATTATGTGTCTAATTTGTTAAAGAGGACTAAATTGAAAAAGGTGCAAAACTTGTTAATTATAATAGTTAAGTGATTAAATAGCTTAACCAATAAATAAGAGAGGACTTAAGGCATAAATATGCCTAAAGTAAATGGTTGAGGCTGCATAACATAGGAAATTAATAAAATAAAACCAATTAATGGCAAATTGTAAATTTTGCCAAATTAAAATGAAATAAAATTGAAATTAAAGATTTTCTAGACATTTCCTCGTAAAATTCAGCCAAGAAGAGCCATGGAAGAGAAGGTTTAAGCTGGTTCTTCAATTTTTGCTTTATGTGAGCCAAATCCTTACCCTTTTCTTGAAATTTTTATGTTTTTGAGATTGTTACAATTAGGTCTAAGTAACCTCTACCTTAGTTTTTGATTTTATTGAAAGTTTTGGAAGTTACGGTTGATGATTTTATATGATTTTAGTTATTAGATGATGAATCTAAGATGTTGTTGGGTATTTAAAAGTATTTTGTTAAAGAATTTTGATGAAATCATTATTTAGGGATTAAATTGAAAAGGTGTTGAATTCGTGGAAAATTATAAATTTTATGGAATTCATGCGCTGCTATTAATATATATATATATATATATATATATAAATTTTATAGGCTTGGAATAAGGATTAAATTGCATGAATTTCATTTTCTGAGCCTAGGGACAAAATCATAATTAATTAAAAGTATATGGTCAAAATGGTAATTTTACCAAAGATGTGTATTGTATTGAATTGAGTATGAATTGTATTAAATTGATGTTAAATTCATTCATATAGATCCGGATAGACCAAATACGAAGTTAGATCAAGGAAAAGAAAAAGTTCAAATTAGTAGATTTTGCGTACACGAACACTTGTCGAGGTAAGTTCGTATAATTAAATTGTATGTTTAAATGTTAAATTGAATTGTATGTATGTGATTGTATTATTGCTCTGTATATAAAAGTAATCACATATCCGACGATGAGCGACAAGTATTATGTCCCATTTGAATAAATGAAATTTGATGGATACAGGGTTCCCGTATTGGTTGTGGTCCTACATGTGTTACGAACACACCACATCTCGAAAGAGCATCCCGTTATTAGCTCGCATGAGCTTTCTGTTAAATGGTTCTTATGAGCTTCCCTTTAATAGCTCTTCGGAGCATCCCGATTGGTTGTGATCCTGTATGTGTTGTGGACACACCGCAGCTCTTATGAGCGTCCTGATATATGGCTCTTCGGAGCTTCCCGATTAATTGGCTCTCCGGAGTTTCTCGATATTGGCTCACTTGAACTTCTCGATTATGGCTTGGATGAGCTTTCCATTACATGGCTCACATGAGGTTTCCGTTATATGGCTCGAAAGAGCTTCCCGTTTACATGTTTGCATGAGCATTCATGTATATGAATTGACAAATTATAGTTTTGTACACCTTGTGTGTACCACCCGTGTATCCATCGACATTTTAAATGATTTAATGGGCAAAATCCTGGGATGAGAAAATATATGAATTTGAAATGAATCATTATCCATATATACACGAAATAAATGTAAATTTGATATTTAATGAGCTCATACATGTTTCTTGATATTCATGTGAAATAAACGACTAACATGTTAGATGAAATATGTATTTAGGCTATTAGCCAAATTGCTTTGAATCTATTTTGTATGCTTACATTAGATGTAAAAGAATGGTAAGTTAATTTCCTGTTATACGAACTTACTAAGCTTAAAAGCTTACTCTGTTTTATTTTTCCTATTTATAGTAATTTAGTAACACCCCTAGCCTGATTCCTTCGCCGAAACAAAGTTACGAGGCATTACCAAAGTTTATAAAACTATTATTGATAATTTGAGTCAACTACTATTCATTTTCCAAGATTAGTCATAACGTCCCTTATTTGGACCCTCGAGGTCCAAAACATGCATTAGAACCGAGTCGAGACTAAATCAAGATCTCAAGAAATTTTTCACAAAATTTCAAAATTTTCTTTACTTTAAGGAGTCACACGCCCTAAGGGACATGCCCGTGTGATCAGGCCGTATGGATTCACATGCCCGTGGCCTTAACTCGTGTAACTCTCTGACTTGTAACTTATGAAGAAATTTAAGTCACACAGCCAAATCAAACACCCGTGTGCTAGGCCATATGGTTAATTTAATTTCCAAAAATTAGGTGCAGGTTTTACACGGCCAAGAGACATGCCTATGTTTTAAGTCGTGTACCTCACAAGGTTGAGACACATGCCCGTGTGCTCAGTTCAGAGCATTCTGTTTTTCAATTCTAAAGATGTAGGGGACACACGGCCAGGCTACGCATCCATGTATCAAACCGTATGTCACACACGGTCAAGCCACATGCCCGTGTGTCTACCCGTGTGGACAAAATAAGGCCATTTTCCAAGCCTTATTTCTTACTCAAATGGTCCTTTACCAATTCCAACACTTAAACACATTCAAAAACCAAATTAAGACATTGAACCAAGCTTTAATTAAGTCTTATAAATGATATATCATTTCATGTGGTCAAATATCTAAAAGTTTACTAATTAAACATACTTACAGATGGGCATATTCATCAGTTTTATACTATCATTAATTACCCATCTTTACGCCTATGCCATATTATTATTTGTCCATTTTAAAAAAATATCATCATATTATAGTACATATTAAAACATGTCATTCATAAGCCATTCCAATGGCTTGTTAAAACCAAAACTCTTACATGCCAATAGTGGCTAATCAACCTATACATGCCATTATAACCATAATTCATTTACCATTTGTACCAACAAAGGGCCGATGGATAGTGTGAGTGATCTCAGCCAAGCTTCCCAACCAACGAGCTTTCAAATCACTATTGAACAGGGGAAAATAAAACAGAGTAAGCATATCATGCTTAGTAAGTTCGTATAACTTGATAATTAACTTACACTTCACTTATATTTACAATAAACATGTAAAGCATATTCAATCAATTTGATCACGAGCCCTAGCATACATCCTCATCATCTTTGTTAGTCATATAATTCATATAAAGATCAAGAAACAGTGGGCTCAACATTCATTAGATTTTCTCTATACATATACTTCTACATCATGTATTCATATAATTTATATAAATCATACCTTTGTATTTCAAGTACATTTCATAATAATTTGTCTCAAATACTAATCATTTCATGTCAAAACATTATCCATACAATCACTCAATTTATCATTATCACACGAGTAGTACACTCGAGGTGTACAATTCTATAATCATGAATGAACATATTTATCAAACATGTTTCATGTTCATATATCATTATCTCATATTTCTATACATATTTTGTATCATTATTTCCATGTACTTTAGGCAAATACATGTAATAGTTCATTTCATGTTCATGTTCTTTCTCTCTTGTCAAGATTTTACCCGTTGAATTTATTAGAAATATTGATGGATATTCTCATGTAGTATACTTAAAGTGTACGAAACTCTCGAGCCACCTTTTCAAATCATTCGGGTAAATTGTGTATCATGTATCACTAGGCTCATTCGGGCTAATCAAGTATACTCATAAGAGCCACATATCATGTATAGTTCACAAAGAACTTCTAACCGAGAAAGTCATATAATAGGAGCACTAGATAACCAAATCTCATATAGTTCATGCGAGTCATATCTGAACGTTCACACAGAGCTGCTTTTGTGTCTGCAATGTATGCAAGATCACAACCGATCAATATCATAATACTCACAAAGAGCCATGTTTGTATCCGCAACGTATGCAGGATCACAATTGGGCAAATCATATACCTTGATGCTCACACAGAGCTATGGTAGTCCACAACTTATGTGGAATTACTACCACCTATTATGCTTATACCTCGATGCTCGCACAGAACTACGGTAGTCCGCAACATACGAAATTACTACCACTTATTATACTCGTAAAAATTTATCTCATAATGCTCGAGAGACTTATCAGGATTACTCATCTGAGCTAAATCCTGTCTGCAACACATGCAGAATCACCTTTACAATAATCCATCAAATTTCCTTTATTCAACCAGGACTTATCCCTTTTCTCAAGTAATATCAACCATTTCATCATATTTATACATTGAACATTCAATTTAACATTCATATCACATATCATTCATTTCAAGCATTTCAATATTTAATATTAAGTTACACAAACTTACCTCGATAATTGTTCGTGTATGTAAAATCTACTATTTCGTCATTTTTCTCTTTTCCTCGTTCTAACTTCAAATTTGATCTATCTGGATCTATACGAATAAATTTAACATAAATTTAACCCATTTCAAACTTATTTACATTTAATTTACATCTTAGGAAAAATTACCGTTTTACTCCTAAACTTTTTAGAAATTTCAATTTCGTCCCTAGGCTCAGAAAATAAAGTTCTTGCAATTTAATATTTATTACAAGCCTAGCCAACTTTTACATGTAAAAATTACAGCTCAAGAATTTCAAAAAAATCATAAATTTTTCATGAATTTTACATCTTTTCAATTTAGCCCCTAAAACATTATTTCATTCAAAACCACTTTGTAAAAGTTGTTTATCTATTAACAAACTTTCTCTTTCTATCATAAATTTCTAAATTTCAGCATATTCATCCATGGAAAAATTTCTATACTTTGATAACTTTACAAATTAATCCCCAAATTTGAGAGATTACACTATCACAATCTCAAAAATATAAAAATTACTAAAAACATGGCTTGATTACTTACCCAATTGAGCCAAGAAAGCTTGCTTTCTCTTTCCTAGGGTTTCCATGGAATTTTTGGGGATGAAGATGATATAAAATGATGATATTATATTTAATTAATTTATCATCCATTAATTTTTCCACTTTCCAATTTCTTCCCTTTTTTTTCTAATTTTCCATGGATGATTCATAAAAAATATCTACTAAGTTTTATTTAATGGTCTAATTACCATATAAGGACCTCTTGTTTTGAATTCTATAGCTATTTGATACTTATAGCTACTAGAACTCAACTTTTGCATTTTATACAGTTTGGTCATTTCATCGATTAAACATGTAATCGATAAAATTTCTTTATAAGATTTTCATATGACATTTAGAGCATACCATAGACTATAAAATAAATTTCTTTTCCAGAATCGAATTTGTGGTCCCAAAACCACTGTTCTGATTTTTATAAAAAATGGGCTGTTACAAATTCGGAAGCTCGAATTGGTTGAAAGTTGGTTAGAGCATCATTACACTATCCTTCGACTCATTTCAATATAAATATTAAATTACTTTTGGTTATAATGGCATGTGTAGGCTAAATTTAGCCAATGATAGCATGTAAATATGTATGTGTTTGGTTGAAAACTAGCCATTAGTATGGCTTGTAAATGGTATGTTTTGATATGTAAAAATGACCTTAATATGTTTGATGTATATTTGAAATGGATGAATGTAGAAAATCATAAATCATATAGACATGTTAGTTATTGGTTTGTGATGGTATAAATGGTAAAATATGCCAATATGTATGTATGGTTATTTTAGTAAATTGGATAGTTAAACATATGTATTGATTGTCATGCATATGACCTAGTTTTGGCTTGATTTGAATGTTTTGTATTGGCTTGTGAACGTGTTAAAGTGTTAATGTAGGAGGAAGACAAATTGGGTAAGAAATGTGGCCTTGGAAATGGCCTAATTTTGTCTACATGGGTAGAGACACGGGTGTGAGTCTCAGCCATGTGTGACATACGGTCTATCCCACAGGCGTGAATGATTATGATTGTTTTATGATATGAATGTAAAATGATATGAAATGTCTGTATTTGAGTCTGTAAATTCTGGGGTAATGCTCTGTAACCCTATTCCGGTGATGGATATAGGTTATGGGTGTTACATTTATTGGTATTAGAGCTACAGTTTAGCCAATTCTTGGATCAACGTAGCGTATACGAGTCTAACTATTGTAACAGCTCGGTTTAGACCCTAGTCAGAATAGTAGTTTTGGGACCACATATTCGAGTCTGAAAAATATTTTAATATTATTTTCTGTGCTTATATTATGTGAATTAAAATGTGTGAAAGTTTTGTATGGAAATTTGATCGTTTGTGTGTTTAATTTGAGAAAAGGACTAAATAGCAGAAAATGCAAAATTGTCCTTCTATTTGATTAATGGCCGAATTAATGTGTCTTTATTATTGAGAGGTCCTTATTATGTTAATGGACCATGAATGCATTAAATGACATAAGTGGCCATGGTTTAAATGAATTTTTATGTTTTATTAATAAGGTTAAAATGATAATATGTGAAGTAAAGAATTATAATTAAACAAAACATAAAATGTGGCCATTATATGTGTTTTTGCACTGAAAATACAAAAAAGAAAAGAAATGAAAACTTTAACTAGGGTTCGGCTAGTATTTGGCATAAATTAAGGTATGTTTCACTTCGGTTTTTGATGATTTTTATGTTTTTGAGAACGTTGTTTAGTTTACTATCAAGCCCGTGTTGTAATTTGAGAAATTTTTGATGTTTATGAGATGTGCCGTTGATGAAATGGTGAGCTTTGTGATGATTTTTGATGTTGAATGAAAGATATGAATTGGGTTGATATATTTTTATTGAATTTTTGATGAAATTAGCTAATTTGGCTAATTTATGAAAATGATTACATAGAGGGACTAAAATGGGAAATTTATGAAATATGTGGGCTTGAATGGACTAAATAGAAAATTCAGTTAGGCCTTGTTTAAAGGAATTGGGTGTATTTGATGATTTTATGAATTAGGGACTTAAATGTCAAAATGTGAAAATGTGAGGGCTATTTTGTAAAATGCCCTAATTGTGTGTCCTTGTATTGAATTGATTGAGTGTGTGATTGAATGAGTTATTTTAATATGTATAGATCAAGAAAAGTGAAATCCGGACTTGGATCACGGGAAATCAAAAGTTGTTGAATAATCGACTAAACCGACAAAACACACTCGAGGTAAGTTCATAAGTAGTAATTTGGTTATAAATGTTGTTAATCACATTATTGTAGATTAAATAGTGATGAATGAAATCTCAGATGAGAGGAAGATAACGAAATGAATGATATGATAGAGAAAATAAAGAAAATGAGATAGATAAAGCTTAGTTGAATTGTAGATTTAGTTCGAAAGTTAGTGACATGTCACAAGGATAAAGTGGTTGGCTTTGGGCCATCATATTGGCACTTCGGGTGTGAGAAACATCTTGATCTAGCTTCGGGCCATGGTATAGATGTTCTGGGAGTAACCTTGATTTGGCTACGGGCCATGGTGTAGGTGCTCCGAGATAAGTTACCTTGAGTTGGCTATAGGCCATGGTATAGGTACTTATCGGATGTTATGTTGGAATGCTCAACTCTTAAGTCGGATGGTTTAACAAGTGAACGGGGAAATGCTTATGGAAGTAGTGGTATGAAATAGAACAGGTATGTACGAAGTGTTAGTTGTGGAGATAAAGTACATAAGTGAGATGATATGAATTGAATTAAAGAGGTATGAATCTCATTTAAATGAGTAACCATATGGTAAGACATGAATAAAATTTTGAAATGCTTGTTCATGGTTCAAATTGATAGAATGGTATTTTTATTGTTACAATTATATGTTAAATTACTTGCTTATGACTTACTAAGATTTAAAAGCTTACTTGTTTTGTTTATTTCTATTTTTTTAGATCATCGAAGCTATTGAAGGCTCAAGAATCATAGAGGATCATCATCGCACTATCTGAACTCATTTTGGTACTTTTAGTGTTTTTAAATAGCTAAGTATGGCATGTATAAGCTAGGGAGGGTTACATGTATATTTTGAATTGTAAATAGGCTAAGCCATGTGATTTGGCTAGTTAAGTTGTGAATATGGTTGCTTTGGTATGTAATAGGTGATGTAACTTTGGTATGACTTAAAATGCATGAATGGCCTAACTTAATATGATCATTTTGGTATGAGTAAATGATGAACTTTGGTAATTTTTAGTTATAAGTTGAAAAGGGTCATGATGTGGTATTATAACAATTGATATGTTATGGTTTTGGCTTGATTGGTAAATGATTAGTTGGTTAATGTGCATGAATTGGTTGGTGATATTCTTGGTCTTGTTGATGACTATTTTGGGTATGTTTTGGTTGTGAATTTTGGTGTATTTTGGCTTGTAGAGAGGACCCAAATTGAGTGACAAAGTTGGCTTTTCAAATGGCTTATTTTTGTCCACACAGGAAGAGACACGGGCGTGTGTCTCAGCCGTGTGCGACACACGGTCATAGTACATGACAGTGTGTCCCTTGGGGTACTCATTGGATTAAGTCAGTATACCCTATAGGAATGAAACAGGCTAGGCACACGGGTATGTCTAGTGGCCGTGGGTGCAAGTCAGTAGCCTCCCTAATTTTCACACGGTCGAGCACACGGGCATGTCTCATAGCCGTGTGAACAAGTCAGTATGTATGCCCTGTTTTACCACAGCCTGGACACATGGGTGTGTCTGGTGGCTGTGTGAGGCACACGGCCTAACCACACAGGCGTGTGACCTTAACAGCTTTGAAAAATGTTCAAGTTTTGAAAAAATTTTCTAAGTGTTTGGTTTAGTCCCGACCTTCTTCTAATGCATGTTTAAGGTCTTGTAGACCTTCATAAGGGACTCTTTGATGATGTATGATTATGTTATGATGATAATGAATGTATAATGCCTGTAAAAGTTCTGATTTGTCCAGTAATGCTCCTAACCCTAGTTCGGCGACGAATACGGGTTAGGGGTGTTACAGCTATACATGCCATTATACAAGTCTATGATACTTTCAAGATAAATGGTGTTTTTGACGATGCCATTCGCGTACGGTTGTTTCCCTTCTCTTTAAGGAATAAAGCTAAATAGTGGTTCAATTCCTTACCATGAGGTTCTATTACCACATGGGATCAAATGACCAAGAAATTTCTACTGAAGTATTTCCCACCGACTAAGATAGTTAAATTGGGGAATGATATCTCTTCCTTTCAGATCAACTTAGAAACCTTATATGATGCATGAGAGAGATACAAGGATTTATTGAGAAGGTGCCCTCACTATGGGTTACCTCTATGGCTATAGGTTCAAACCTTTTATAACGGTTTGAATCCCTTAACTAGACAGTTGATCAACACAACAGTCAATGGTACTCTAAACAATAAAACACCTAAAGCAGCTTATGAATTTATAAAGGAAATGGCACTGAATAATTATCAGTGCCAAGTCATGAGGACGAAGCCGATGAAAGTAGGCGGTGTTGTAAATGCGGTCACCATGTTATTGAATTAGGTAAAACTTTTAAATAAGAAAATTGATGGTTTATAAGGTTCTACGTAGGTATATCCGGTGATGCAATGCGATACGAATGGAGGAGGAATGAACAATCTAGAATGTTTACCCTACAGTCCTAGCATAGAGAACGAACAAATAAATTATATGGGTAAACAAATAAATTATATGGGTAATAATTCTAGGCCTCAAAATAATCCTTACAGTAACACCTATAATGCAGGTTGGAGGAACCATCCTAATTTCTCTTGGGGTGGTCAAGGAAATCAAAGAACATAACTCCCTCTAAGTTTCCAACAACAACCTTACCATCAAGATAAGAAGCCAAACCTTAAGGAGATGTTGACGAAGTTTATCTCAGTATCAGAAACCCACTTTCAAAACACTGAAGCAGTACTTAAAAATAAGCAACCATTAATTCAAGGGCTCGAAAACCAAATAGGTCAACTTGCTAAGCTAATCTCAAAAAGTCCACAAGGTAGCTTTCCTAGCAATATCGAAACTAACCCAAGAGAGCAGCTTCATGCATTTGCTGTTCGAGATGAAGAAGGGTTAGTTGAATCTGAACCAGAATCGAGACAAGAAATTGTGGTAAGTAACGGTAAAGTTGAGGTAAGCCAGAATGAATAAAAACCATCCAGTAAGTAATATAAATCACGTGTGCCATATCCTAACACGACGAAGAAAGACCACACGAACGAACAATTTGTTAAATTTCTTAAACTTTTGAAAAAATTACATATTAACTTACCGTTTATTGAAGCTCTTTCATAGATGCCTAATTCCGTTAAATTTTTAAAAGAGCTTTTGGCAAACAAACGGTAATTAGATGACTCGTCGCATGTGGAGCTAAATGTAGTATGCTTAGCCATTTTTCAAAATAAACTACCCAACACATTGAAAGATCCAAGGAGTTTTACTATTCCTTATTTAATTGGTAGTTTAAATGTTAATAATACTTTGGCTGATTTAAGGGCTAGTATTAATGTCATGCCCTATAAAATGTTCAAGCAATTAGGTTTTGGGAAACCCAAACACATTAGGATGAGTTTTCAATTAGCAGATAGAACCATTAGATTTCCTAGAGGTATTATTGAAGATGTTCTTGTAAAAATTGATAAATTGATATTCCTAGTTGATTTTGTTGTTTTAGACATAGATGAGGGTAATGAAGTACCTTTAATTTTAGGAAGACCCATTTTAGCAACTGCTAGAACTATTATTGATGTTGGTACAGGTGAATTAGTACTTCGTGTAGGTGACAAAACGATTACTCTCCAAGCTCGTGATTTGTTAAGACATCTAATGATCGAGATGATTTTATAAGTTCTGTTAATATGAGTAACCACGTGGCTCAAACTTCTTTGCAGGAAACCCCTTAGAAAAACATAATGGAGCCATATTCCAGTCCCTGTGATAAAAACAGAATGACTCATAAAGAACGAATGCTACAGATCGATGAACTAGATGAATGGCAGACACATGTCAAGGAGAAACCGAGAATACACGATTTAGAACCAAAGCGATGCCATGATGAGCATGGGGATGGAATGAAACAATTTAAGGTTGGAGACAAGGTACTTCTAGGTAAAACGAATCCTCAAATTGCCACTTCGGAGCTTGATACATACGAACCAAATCCCTTTACAGTACTAATGTCTTCCCATACGGTATAGTCGAGGTAACTCATTCTGAATTTAGCACATTTAAGGTAAATAATACTCGACTTAAACCTTATGTTCATAATAGAATTGATAACGAGAAAAAAGATTTTTGACTCTGTGAACCACCGTGATCGTGCGAATACGAGGTAAGTCAAGCTTAAACTTTAAATAAGAGCTTCTCGGGAGGCAACCCGAGTGTTAACACTGTTAATTCTTTTAATTTTATTTCATGTTATTTTTAAAACTAATTAATTTTCAAAATAAAAAAATAAAAAAATGTTTTTTGACCTACACGGCCTAAACACACAGGCGTGTCCCAGGCCGTGTGCACTACAAGGGGTTCAACAGTGAGTTACATGGCCTGGTGACATGGTCATGTGACCCACACAGGCGTGTCCTTGGCCGTGTGGATACTGGGACTTAAATTTTCAAAAATTCAACAGTTACATGACCTAAAATGACACCCACGGCCTGGCGACATGGCCATTGACCCACACGGCCTAGACACACAAGCGTGTCCTAGGCCGTGTGAAACCTAGAGCTAATTTTCTTTCAAAGTCAGAGGGTTACATGGGCAGGAGGCACGACCGTGTGAGAGACACAGCCAAGCCACATGGATGTGTGGTATCTCACATAGGCGTGAGACAAGCGAAAGAAAACACACATGGCTTGGCACGTAACTATGTGAAAACTGGGTTAATTTTAATTGCACACGGGCTAAAAATACTCCACACGGCCATGTCACACAGCCATGTTGCCTAAGCCCTAAAATTTCTTTCTCAATTTATCTTTTTCTTCTTCTCCAACCAAGCCATCCCTTTTATTTTATTGTATTGTTTATTTATTTTTATTTTCCTAATTTTATTTTATTTTATTTATTTATTATTCTTATACTTAAATTTTAAATTTATTTTAATTTTTTGCTATTTTTATTATTTTTAGTTTTTTTTACTATTATTATTACAATTACCTTTAAGTTTATTGGTATCGTTGAGTTTATAATTTTTATTTTATTTTATTTATCTTTCTTTTTAATTTTGTTTTAATTGCTTTAATTTTTTTATTTTATTTATTTTTTTAAACTTATTTTAATTATTATTTTTTGAAATATACTTTTATGGTTGTTTCTAATCAAGTTATAACCCCTTAATCTTCACTATTTGTGTTTATTTTCTTATTAGTTTGCTCAGAATCATGCACTACATTTATATTTGACTATAACTCCGCTTTTCACTATTCTGGGGATTTCATCCAATATTCAGGGCAGTTTCAGTTTTCTCTCTCTCTTATGATATTTTGTTTATACTATGATTATATCTATTTGTACATTGAGGACAATGTACATATTAAGTGTAGGGAGGTTATTTATATAATTATTAGAAAATCACTGAATTTTGTCTTGTGTTTAAGTAATTTTCTCATACTTCTATTAGAATGAATTTTTATCGATTTGTGATTTTTATTGATTTGTTTTGGATTAAATTCATAGATATTTGTGCATTGGTTGTTTTAAACTTTAAGATATGAGAAAATCAAGTATAATAAGTTTATTTTTAGAATTAAAAATTTTAAGTTGTTTCTCTAAATTGAATTATTATCTTGAAATTTGAAATTTGTAAGATTGACATCAAAAACCATGATTTTTTGTGAGATTTTGAGCCTTTAGAGCATACATTTTTCTTACTCATTTTATTATTGGTGATAAACGATAAATTATACATATTTTTACTCATGTTTAGCCTATATTTTGGATGAATTATTATCAATTTTGTGAGAATTGGTGCTCTTAACCCTTCTATTTCATGTTGTATACTCAGGAGAGCACAAGGAAGAGAAAAGAACGAAAAACGGGCCGAAAACGAAGAAAATGGGCCAAAGTGTGAAAACAACACGGCCCAAGGAGTCACCGCATGGTCGTGGCACACGGCCGTGCCACATAGGGTCTAACACGGTCCAGCCCTGACAAGCATGGCCAGGCTACATGGCCGTGCCTCCATCAACAGACCCAACCACGACCTCTTGTCGATCTACACTGGCGTGGCACACGGGCGTGTCCCTGTCGTGAGGAAGTGCAATTTCACTCGAATTTGGATACTTAGAGGCTAAGAAAGGTATCCCAAAGCTCTATATAAAGACCCTAGGAGGCAACTCTAAGGGTGTACTCTTTTCTCCCGCAAAGGAGCGCCATATTTCTGCCAACACAGAGAGTGAAAGCAAGGGATTACTCCAAGGGAAGCCGATTGATTCATCCCAAAAGCCGAATTCTACATCAAGACAGAAGATCTCCCTAAATTCCTTCAGGGGTTTTTGGGTTCTTTATGTTTTGTTATCTTATTTCTTCTAAGATTTTTTCTTTATTAATTATTAACTAAATCCCCCAAATACTTGAGGGAGATGAAACCTCATACAGATCTTGTTATTATTTTATCTTGAGTTATATGATAAATACTTGAATTGTTCTTAATTATGTGTTCTTAATTCTTGTTTTAATAATCCTAGGTATTAATTCAAGAAACTGATGTGCTTATGCAGAGGAGCAAAAGTCCCTATTTAAGAGTAGATCTAGCATAATTAAGCGGAGTTGCATGCAACCCTAGATATAGGGCGACATAAATCTGCCGGATTAGGGTCAAACCTAATAAGGGGATCCATAGATCGAGTTAATGCAATACTAGGGGTTTTAGCTAGAAAGAGATTTCAGTTAATCAACCTAGGATTAGTTGTTCTTATCCTCGACGGAGGTATTAGCATAAGTTAGGGATCTCTACGGATTAAGTCAAGTGAATAAATCATCTAGCTCAAGAATTGATAACAAGTGAAGTCTAGGTGGGTTCTCCCTTGAGTATTGCCCAAATCAATTAGTTTTTCCCAAAGAACTTTTTCCTCAATTTACTTTTTATGTATTCATAGTTTAGTTTTAGAAATAGTTTAGTTTCATAAACAACCCTTTTATTTTTAGGTTAGATAATAGAAAGGAAGTAAATATTAGTACTTTTGGTTCCCTTGGGTATGATATCTCGGTCTTGCCGCTAAACTATACTACTATTCGATAGGTGCGCTTGCCTTAAAATCGTGATATTAGTTAGTTTTTGATGCGATCAGTTTTTATAAATTTTATTACTTCATATAACGCATATCAAGTTTTTGGCGCCGTTGCCGGGAAACTAAAATATTAAGAAAACTCAATTTCTATTACTTTAGCCATTACTATATTTATTTATTTATTATTTTATTTATTTTTAATTTTTAATTTTCTTTGCTTTTTCCTTCTAGTATTTCTAGTTTATGACTAGAAACAACCCAGCAGGACCATTGCTTTTTGACGAAGACTTAGAAGTGACAGTTCGCAGAACTCGCAGAGAGATCAGACGAAGCCTACATTATCCAGAACAAGACCATGAACAAGAACCTGAACCTACGGAAGAGATGGAAGCAAATCAAAACATTCCACCACCTCTCACAATAGCCGCGCAACCACTGAATCAAGATGAAGCTCCTCGTACTATGTATGATTATGCTAAATCTAGTTTGGCTGGTGCTCAATCTAATATTATTAGACCTACCATTGCTGCGAATAATTTTGAATTAAAACCTAACACTATTCAGATGATACAGCAATTTGTACAGTTTGATGGTTTACAGGATGAAGATCCAAATTCACACATAGCCAACTTTTTGGAACTTTGTGATACTTTTAAAATTAATGGCGTTTCTGATGATACCATTCGTCTAAGGCTATTTCTATTCTCTTTGAGAAATAAAGCCAAACAATGATTAAATTCTTTACCACGAGGCTTAATCACTATATGGGAACAGATGATAGAAAATTTTTTACTTAAATATTTTCCTCCAACTAAAACAACTAAATTACGAAACGATATCTCCTCTTTTGTGCAGATGGATTTAGAAACACTTTACGATGCCTGAGAGAGATACAAAGATCTTTTGAGAAGATGCCCTCATCATGGACTACCTTTGTGGTTACAAGTCCAAACCTTCCACAACAGTTTGAATCCTTCAACAAGGCAAATGATTGATGCAGCCGCAGGAGGAACAATCAACAATAAAACACCCGAAGCAGCTTATGAGTTTATAGAAGAGATGTCACTGAATAACTATCAATGGCAAGTCATGAGGACAAAGCCGACAAAAGCCGCAGGAGTTTATAATATTGATGCTGTCTCTATGCTTACTAACTAGGTAGAACTTCTAAATTAAAAAGTTTGATAATTTTGTTGGTCCTATGCAGGCACAACCAGTAATGCAATGCGACACAACTCCAGGAAATATGTTCAATCCAGACTACTCATCTTATGGACACATCATAGAAACTGAGCAAGCTAACTATATGGGTAACAATTCTATACCTCAAAATAACCCTTATAGTAATACTTACAATGTAGGTTGGAGAAATCACCCCAATTTTTCATGGGGAGGACAAGGAAATCAAAGACAACAGCCCCCTCCGGGATTTCAGCAGCCACCACCACAACAGGAGAAAAAGCCAAATCTTGAAGAGATGTTCACCAAATTCATGGCCATGTCAGAAACCCGTTTTCAAAACACTGAGACAGCATTAAAGAACCAGCAAGCATCAATTAAAGGACTTGAGAATCAAATTGGTCAACTCGCAAAGTTAATATCAAAAAGACCACAAGGTGGACTACCAAGTAACACTAAAACCAACCCTAAAGAACAACTTCATGCCATGAACACAATAGATGAGGAGGAGTTAACCAAAAACGACCCAAAGTTATACAAGGAGCCGGAGGTGAGTAAAGGTAAGGTAGAGGTAAGTAATAATAAGCCAGACATCAAAGAACACAAGCCTCATATCACATACCCGAAAGCGCTAAAGAAAGACCGCACAGATGAGCAATTTGGTAAGTTTCTTAAACTTTTAAAGAAATTACATATTAACTTACCATTTGTTAAAGCAATTTTGCGGATGCCAAACGCTGTTAAATTCTTAAGAGAACTCTTGACAAACAAGTGGAAGCTAGATGAGAAACCTCATGTGGAACTAAATGCAGTATGCTCAGCTATTCTACAGAATAAATTGCCAACCAAACTAAAAGATCCAGGGAGTTTTACTATTCCTTGTCCACTTGGTAACCTAGAGGCCAAAAATGCTTTAGCTGATTTAGGGGCTAGTATAAATGCTATGCTGTATAAACTGTTTAAACAACTAGGTCTGGGAAACCCTAAGAAAACCAAGATGAGCATTCAACTAGCTGACAAAACTATTAGGGCACCTAAGGGAATAATTGAATATGTACTTGCCAAAATTGATAAATTTATATTCCCAGTTGACTGTGTTGTTTTAGACATTGATGAGGACAGCAATGTACCCTTAATTCTAGGGCAACCTTTTTTAGCAACCGCTAGGACAAAATTTGATTTAGAAACAGGCGAACTCACATTACATGTAGGTGATGACACAGTCACTTTACAAGCTCAGAACTCGATTAAGACAGTAGATAATAATATAGCTACGAGTCCTTGTAAAAACACTGAACTCACCGCCTAACCTTTTGTGCAGGATCCACTCTACATAGAGGCAACCAACCAACAGACAGGTCCATCAGAGGGATATGCACTTGAAAAGTGAATACTTCAGATCGAGGAACTAGATGAGTGGCTGAACTATCATGAAAAACCCGAAATATGCCACACCAACCCAGAGCTTCACCAAGATGACCCTAAAAAACAAACGAATCAGTTCAAGATAAGGGATAAGGTAATTTTAAGGGACGACGATCCTCGAACCTCAAATTCAGAGGAACATACAAACAATACACCCTACTTCACGGTAATGAAAGTCTTTCTATACGGCACAATTGAGGTAACTCACCCAAACCATGGTACGTTCAAGGTAAACGGCCATAGGCTTAAACACTATAGAGGTGAGAATTTTAAAGATAACAGGAAGGAGCTTCAGCTCCACGAACTCCCTTCGTGAAACATCCAGAAAGAATTGAGCTTAGACTCTAAATAAGCACTTCTCGGGAGGCAACCCGAGCACTAACTTAGTAACTTTTCTTTTAATTTTGATTTTAGTCTTTTAATACATCAACTAACCCTTTTCAAATGCAGAAATTTAAGACCACATGGCCATGCCCATGGGTGTGTCCAAGGCTGTGTGAACATTTAAAGCAGAGACACGGTCGTGCACCCAGGTCATGTACAAATAGAGGAAAATTTTTCCCAAAGCACGGGCTAACGACAAATCGCCACAGCCGTGCAACATGGCCGTGGCAACCTTTCAACTTGGACACGGGGTTGCACAAAGCCACACGCCCATGTCCCCGGACCGTGGCCAACACTATCGATTTAGACATGGCCTTGTGACTACCTAGACGACCGTGTGATTAGCGAAGCTTCATCGCAAATGGCCGTGTGACTACCTACATGACCGTGTGAATAGCGAACAAGATCGCAAATGACCGTGCGAGATGGCCAACACGGGCGTGTACCTCGAACCAGGCATGCCAAAACCACCGAATTTTGAATTACACAGGTGAAACCCGAGTCACACGGGCGTGTGCCATGCCCATGTGACCCAAAAACTATAAATAGGGGCCACTATTCATTTTCTCCCTCACTCAAACCCTAAAAATTTTCTTCCCTAACCACTATAAATGCCGCCGCCGATCCTCAAAACATCACCACGCTCGTACAAGACCATCCCACGCCCGTGAAAAGTACCCCACGACTGTTCAAATCCTCTCCCACAACCGTGCACTGATATGTGTGATATGAAGTAATAAAATTTATAAAGAACTTGATCACACCAAAACCAACTAATATCACGACGTTGAGGCGAGCGCACCTGTCGAACAGTAGTATAGCTTAGTAGCAACACCGAGTTATCGTACCCAAGGGAACTAAAAGTACTAGTACTTACTTCCTTTCTATTATCTAACCTAAAAATAAAAGAGGGTTGTTTAAACTAATTCTAAAACTAACTAAGAAAGTTTAAAGAGTGAATTGGGAAAACTTTTAGGGAAAAGCTGATTTATATGGGCAATACTCAAGGGAGAATCCACCTAGACTTCACTTGTTATTATTTTCTTAAACTATATGATTTATTTACTTGACTTGATCCGTAGAGATCCCTAACTTATGCTAAACCCTCCGTCGAGGCGTAGAGCAACTAGGCTTAAGTTGTTAATTAAAGTTCCCTTATTAATTAACTCTCTAGGTTGCATTAATTCGATCTATGGCTCCCCATATTAGGTTTGACCCTAATCCGGCAAATTTATGTCGCCCTATGTCTAGGGTTGCATGCAACTCCGCTTAATTATGGTAGATCTACTCTTATCACAGGGACTTTTGCTCCTCTGCTCTAAGCACATCTAATTCCTGAAGTAATGCCTAGGATTATTAAATCAAGAATGAAGAACGCATAATTAAGAATAATTCAAGTATTTATCAAATAAATCAAGAATAAATAACAAGATCTGTCTTAGGTTTCATCCCCCTCAAGTATTTGAGAGGTTTAATTTGTAACACCCCCACGCCCGAGACCGTCGCCGGAGTCGAGCTTGAGGTGTTACCGAACATAATTTATCATTTAAACAACTTTACATCATTTATTTTGATTTTCGGAATAAGTAGTTTTTCTGCGTCATGGTCGCTAAAAAAATCATATCTCGAGTTACGAAAATCAAAATCAAGATCTGTAAATTTTTCCTGAATCTAGATTCACATATCTATCTACTAATTTTTTTCTAAAATTTTTGGTTAGGCCAATTAGTACAGTTTATTAGTTAAAGTTACCCCTGTTTCAAGACTTGACTGCACTGACCTCTACTTACTACGAACCACTTTTCTCCATGTAAAAAATTCATATAACTATACCGTTTATTTATCTTAAAATTAGATTCAATAAGGATTCTGAGCATATAAATTACACCTCCTAATTATTTTTTTACAATTTATAGTGAATTTTCAAAGTTGGAACAGGGGATCCAGAAATTGCTCTGGCCCTATTTCACTAAAACTCAAATATCTTATAACATATAACTCCTTTACCCATTTCGCTTTTTCCATTTGAAAGTAGACACAATAAGATTCAATTTCATAGTTAATTCTTCACCTAATTCGTTTTCTACTGTTTTTGGTGATTTTTCAAACTCACATCGTTGTTGCTGTAGTGTTCTGTTTTATGGCAAGTTTCATCTTTTTATGAATTCTCATGAACTATATAACATTTTAAACTCACAAGGCATCCAACATTATCTAGGCTAGCCATACCAATGACTAATCATTATCAAGCATTTTCTCAACCAAACCACAACCATATCACAAGATTGTTTACACAAAACAAGTATATTGCTATACATGCCATACATCAAAACATACAAACCAATATACCAATTCTTCCTCGGATAGTGTGAGCGTTTCTTCGACCTTCCCGATATCCAAGTTGGCTCGCTAAAAACTACAGTGAATGTAAAGGAGGGAGTAAGCATAAATGCTTAGTAAGTTCACATGCAAATAACAAGTAACATAACAAAGCAATTATATCAACAACAATAGCATGATATCACCAAGATACAAACCACATTTCTAGCTATCGTGTATCATCTTACCACCTTATTTCTGTTGTATCAAGTTTCAACCCGAGGGTTAAGTACATACCTGTCCAAATTGTCCATTTCACAACACTTACCAAAATATCATTTTCATCTTGAGTATTCTTCCATTCCACTGGAATTTTACCCGTTGAACACATCGGAATATAACTCGGATATACAGATCATTTGCACATAAGTGCCACATATGTAATCAATCAATCATGTAACCCGCCCATAAGCGAACTCGGACTCAACTCAACGAGCTCGGGCGTTCGCATCCATAAGTGAACTCGGACTCAACTCAACGAGCTCGGATGCCTAGTTACATCTCACGAACTCGGACTCAACTCAACGAGTTCGGACATTTGCATCCATAAGTGAACTCGGACTCAACTCAACGAGTTCAGATGCCCAACCATCCTAGTGACATGTCACTTGTATCCTAGTCTATTCCCAAGGTTCAAACGGGATTTTCCTCAATCACACATCCTTGCTGTCTTCCACAGAATACCGAAACCAATACTCGGTAGCCATTTATATTTAACAAGTAGCACATATAATTTGCATATTGTTCAAAAATAACCATAGAGCATATATTTCATGATAAAAATCAGCATATCATATAAATAAAATCAATCAACTTAAGAATAACAATTCTGTTACATTATTTACACATGAATTTACCTTAGTACCAAAATACAAAGATTTTGCAATTTAGTCCGCAATCTTTTCTTTTCCTCGATTGAGGTCGATTCCACGTCTTTCTTGATCTAAAATAACACATTTAGCTTGTTTAATACTCACATTTTCAAATTAGTCCTTAATTCAAATTTTGGCAAAATTACAATTTTGCCCCTAAACTTTTGCATATTTACACTTTTGCCCCAAAGCTCGGAAATTAAATTTCATTTCAAATTCTTATGTTTTAGGACATGCTGATCATTTATTTGCTATTAGCAAGCTCAAATTCCCACTATAACACATACTTATGCACAATATGTACTTTTACCGATTAAGCCGTTTTGTTCGTTTTTACTTAAAACCGAGTAGCACAAGTTGTCTAACACAATTTAAAACCTCATATTCTATCATAAAACATTAAAATACACAAATTTCACCTATGGGTATTTTTCCAAATATGAACTTTAGCTCAAAATATTGCTATCATAAGCTATACCGAGCTACCAGGATTTCAAAAACGTAAAAATCATTAAAAACGGGGCTTGGAATCACTTACTATGAAGCTTGAAAGTTGAAGAAACCCTAGCTATGGAGAGAGGGAGAATTCAGCAGCAACCAAGGAAGATGATAACTAATTTTGTGTTATTTTTCCCTTTTTATTTCATTAAATATCCAAATGACCAAAATGCCCCTCCTTACTAAACTTTCAAAAATTCCTTCCATGTCCTAATTTTGTCCATGAACTTAAAATTGGTCTAATTACCATTTAAGACCTCCTAATTAATATTCCAAAGCAATTTCATACTAGAAACTTCTAGAATGCAAGTTTTGCAACTTATTCGATTTAGTCCCTAATTTCAAATTAAGCACTTTACGCTTAGAATTTCTTCACGAAATTTTCACACTATCATAAAATCATATCATAAACATAAAAATAATTATAAAATAATTATTTCTACCTCAGATTTGTGGTCACGAAACCACTATTCCGATTAGGCCCTAATTCGGGATATTACATAATTCATGATAAAGAAAAGAAACATCACAGAAGATATAAAGTAATAAAACATAAAAGAAACCAAAAACCCTTGAAAGAATTTAGGGAGATCCTCTATGTTGCTGCAGAATTCCAACTTCTGAGATGAATCAATCGGCTTTCTCCTTTGGAGTAATCCCTTGCTTCTATTCGTATCTAAAAAGTATATCCAAGTCGTCTCCTCATGGGGTCTTTATATAGAGCTTTTGGGGGGCCTTTCTTAGCCTCTAAGTATCCCAATTTGAGTGAAATTCCCCTTCCTCACGACTAGAACACGCCCGTGTGCCACGCCTGTATGACTTCAACAGAGGCCGTGTGATTTTCTCGGTGGAGGCACCGTCGTGTGGCCTGGCCGTGCTTATCGGGGCTTTGACCGTGTGATCTTCATGTGGAACGCCCGTGTGGCACGGTCGTGTGGCATGTCTTGGGCGGTGTTATTCGCACATTTTGGCCCATTTTTCACCGTTTTTAGCCTGTTTTCCGTTCTTTTCTCTTCCATATGCTCTCCTGAGTATAAGATATGAAAAAGGAAGATTAAGAGCATCGAGTCGCATAAAATTGATCATAATTCATCCAAAATATAGGCTAAACATAAGGTAAAAATATGTATAATTTAACGTTTATCACGCACCTCTCCCATTTAGTTCTATTTTCTCATTTTTTTCAAAAATTTCTACTATTTTTATTTTTATTTTTATTACATTCAAGCATGGAATTAACTATATTAGGATGAATAATCTAGAATGTTATAGAAAGTTTTGTGATTTTATGCCACTTAGAGTTACATTTGATTGCCATTTTTCATAGTTAAACTCTCATGCATTTAGTATAAATACACACCTATATTGATTGTTTTTTATATCATTTTAGGATGGATAATTTATACTATTTAGGTTAGTCCCTATGTTATTTCAAAATATTTTTAGGAACATTGTCATATTATTTTTATAGTTTTTCGATTTAAATTCCAATTCTTTTTAGGACTAATGTTTATTATTTTGTTATTTAGGCATTATGTTGACATCACGCGGAAAACGAGCTGCTGCTCCACCCTCAAAGAAACGTAAGGGGCCTGGTGGTTCATCATCGAGGCCCACCTTCGAGGCTCGCCACCCGTTCATCACATTTCCCTAAGCCTTCCAAGAGGAGTTATTTCAGATACTACGGGAACGTACATTAAGCGCAGGCCGATGCATTGATTGGGACGTGCTAGAGCAAGTCAACCTTGCAAACACAGTCCGGGCCCTACTGATGACGGATCCTTGGGAGCAGTTCTTCCGAATCATCGAGCCTACATACCTTGAACTCATTCTAGAGTTCTGCTCCACCTTCCATCTTCAGACCGTCATGAGCCAATTCGATGATCCCGGGACTATCCAGTTTCGCTTAGGAGGTCGTGTACGCCATCTTAGCGTACCAGAGTTCGGCTCAGCTCTTGGCCTCTACACAGAGCAATTCATGGAGGAGGAAGACTTTCCTACACTTCCCCGACGCATCCACCTCAAACCCGTAGATTATTGGCGCAACATCGCCCTAGGTATCCCTCCTACGACCCCAGTCGTACGAAGGCAACCGCCCTCCCCCCATCATTAAGGTACATTCATGCTCTTCTCGCACATACTTTGACAGGTAGGCGGGAGAGCACAGGCGTCGTCAACACCCATGATGCCTCTTTTTTATAAAGCATGGCGAACGCGCACCCCATCGACCTCGCCTACTTTATTGCTCACGCCATGCAGCACCAGGCCCAGCGTCATCGTAGGGGCGTTATATCCATGGGCCCGTACATTACACGCTTGGCCCGTCACTTCGGGCTCCTCAACGCAGCTGCTCAGACATCCTCATACACACTAATAGACCAAATGTCCCCTCAGGGCATCCAAATTATGCACCATATGAGGATGATCCAGCGGAGGCCAGGAGGCGACCCTTTTCAGTATTGCCTCATCCAGGATCCTGAGGATCCAGAGAACATTTCTGATGATGTCCCACCACCACCACCAGAGGATGATGCACCTACCGAGCCACCACCACCCCCTCGCAGCCCAGTTTATGCGGCAGCTTCATACGTTGACATATCTGAGCGCCTATTCTGATTCTAGCAGCAATGCTTCCAGCACTTCGATCACATCGATGCGACACTACAGCAGATATGCCAGCACCTTCACATCACTTCCCCACCGCCACCGCGTGATCCATCTGAGGATTAGAGACTTCTATTCCTCTTAACTTTATTTTTATCTTAATTTTTATTTTAACTTTGATCTTTACTTTCACCTTTTCTTCTAACTTTATTTTCCTTTTTTACTTTTACTTTTATTTTCTTTCATTTTACCTTTTTCATTATTTGAATTTTAGTATTTTTAAATTTAGTTTATTTTATTTTCTATCGGCTATCTCCTAACGAGTAATTTTTCTAATCCTAAAATTCCCTAAAAATGATAAGTGCTTTCACAGTTTCAAAGGAGCTTTATAGCTCAAATCTAAATTCTAAAGGGAACCTTGCCACAACCTCACTAAGCTGACATCTCCAAAGCCTACACTCACAATATGAAAGCTGTGGACAAACAGGCACTACCACCACCGGAGTCTCTGCCTCCACAACCTTCCTTGTCCCAGTCACTCTATAGGCACCACTACCTCACTAATCCATCCAAAGTAGGGATTTTCATTCTTTTCCCTAACTTATGATCTTGTGCTTCTATTGCTACTAATGTTATCTTTGTACATTGAGGGCAATGTACATCTTAAGTGTAGGGGAAATTTACTTTCAATCATTACGTTATCTGTAAAAACCCTGAAATCTGATGTATGGTTCTCAAATCTGCATTATCTTCAATCTCCTATTAGGAATTAATTCTGATTGATTTATAATTTCTATTGATATGTTGAAAATTACGACATAGGTGCTTGTACTTTGATTATTCAAGCTTTAAAACATTAGGGAATCAAGCATGATAAGTTGAAATTTTTGAGATTCCAATTTTTTTTTCATAAGTTAATTTCCTTAACTTTAAGTATTATCTTGAGATTTGAAATTTGCAGGACTGACATCAAACGCCATAATTCTGGTGAGATTTTGAGCCTTTTTGAGCATACATTCTTTCGTGCTCACTTTTATTATTGCTTTGAGTGAGTCAATACTGATTTGTTATTCTAGAACTTGCTTTGATTATACATGTCAAGACCACATCATTGATTTGATATACCGAAATGATAAAGGCACCTAGGATTTAACCCACTTACTCCACAAAAGCCTACCTCTATAAATTAACCCCTAGTGAACCCCATTGAGCCTAACAACCTATTCTTTGACTCACCCCTAATATTAACCCATAACCTGTTTTTGTTGAATTATATTCAATTACTTTGATCCCTATTTTTGTCGAGATTCGAGTTGAATTATTATCTAGCTTTATTCTCTTTTCTAGATTGTAAAGTTGTAAATATTCAATTTATTGTATTGTATTTGAATTGTTCTTAAAAAAAAAGTGAAAGTGTAAATATACAATTAATCCAGTTGTAATACTTTAAATTTCTTTTTGCATATTTCTATTTTAAGGCTACCAAGGCAAAAAAGATGTTATCATAAGAACTAGCTCGAGGAATATGTTCTGGTGATAGAGGTTTTTCTAGCTAGATAATTCTTCAGTTCAATCTTGATTCTAACCTTCTTTTGCAGCTTGTGACAACACCCCTAACCAAGCCCTATTACAACCATTGAAAGACCTTTTGATCGATGTATCATATCAATCTACAGTGGTAGAGATTTGATTAGCAAGCCTATGGTAATGACTTTTTAGGTTGACTAGAGAGTGCTTAATTCTTGAACCCTAAACACCTTGAGTGGATACAGTGAATCTTTAGTAAGGATGTCAAATCTTGTTGATTTCAATTGAGAGATGATTACTTAGAAGAAGGGAGGAAACTTATGTTTCGATGATAAAATTCTCAACTTAAAGTAATTGAATCTTTAATGTTCTTCTGATTGAATTTTCATTGTATGACTGCTTGTGAATTAGTTTGAAACATTATTGATAAAGATTATAAGTTGAGAAGAATGATTCTTAATTAGGGATTGAGATTTTGCTTGAGGACAAGCAAAGGCTTAAGTGTGGGGGTATTTGATAAATGATAAATTATACATATTTTTACCTCATGTTTAGCCTATATTTTGGATGAATTATTATCAATTTTGTGAGAATTGGTGCTCTTAACCCTTTTATTTCATGTTGTATACTCAGGAGAGCACAGGGAAGAGAAAAGACCGAAAAACGGGCCAAAAACGAAGAAAATGGGCCAAAGTGTGAAAACAACACTGCCTAAGGAATCACCACACGGCCGTGGCACACGACCGTGCCACATAGGGTCCAACACGGTCTAGCCCCGACAGGCACGGCCAGGCCACACGGCCGTGCTTCCATTAACAGGCCCAACCACGGCCTCTTGTCGATCCACACGGGCATGGCACACGGGAGTGTCCCTATCGTGAGGAAGTGCAATTTCACTCGGATTTGGATACTTAGAGGTTAAGAAAGGCATCCCAAAGCTCTATATAAAGACCCTAGGAGGCAATTCTAAGGGTGTACTCTTTTCTCTCACAAAGGAACACCATATTTCTGCCAACACAGAGAGTGAAAGCAAGGGATTGCTCCAAGGGAAGCCGATTGATTCATCCCAGAAGCCGAATTCTACATCAAGACAGAAGATCTCCCTAAATTCCTTCAGGGGTTTTTGGGTTCTTTATGTTTTGTTATCTTATTTCTTCTGAGATGTTTTCTTTATTAATTATGAACTAAATCCCCCAAATACTTGAGGGGGATGAAACCTAAGACAGATATTGTTATTATTTTATCTTGAGTTATATGATAAATACTTGAATTGTTCTTAATTATGTGTTCTTAATTCTTGTTTTAATAATCCTAGGTATTAATTCAAGAAACTGATGTGCTTATGCAGAGGAGCAAAAGTCCCTGTTTAAGAGTAGATCTAGCATAATTAAGCGGAGTTGCATGCAACCCTAGACATAGGGTGACATAAATCTGCCGGATTAGGGTCAAACCTAATAAGAGGATCCATAGATCGAGTTAATGCAAGACTAGGGGTTTTAACTAGAAAGAGATTTTAGTTAATCAACCTAGGATTAGTTGTTCCTATCCTCGACGGAGGTATTAGCATAAGTTAGGGATCTCTACAGATCAAGTCAAGTGAATATATCGTCTAGCTCAAGAATTGATAACAAGTGAAGTCTAGGTGGATTCTCCCTTGAGTATTGCCCAAATCAATCAGTTTTTCCCAAAGAACTTTTTCCCCAATTTACTTTTTATGCATTCATAGTTTAGTTTTAGAAATAGTTTAGTTTCATAAACAACCCTTTTATTTTTAGGTTAGATAATAGAAAGGAAGTAAGTATTAGTACTTTTGGTTCCCTTGGGTACGGTATCTCGGTCTTACCGCTAAACTATACTACTGTTCGATAGGTGCGCTTACCTTAAAATCGTGATATTAGTTAGTTTTTGGTGCGATCAGTTTTTATAAATTTTATTACTTCATATCACGCATATCAATTGGTTATGAGTGTCAATTTGATTTGTTATTCTAGAACTTGCATCGATTATATATGTCAAGACCACACTTTTTTTATTTGATATACTGAGATGATAAAGGCACTTAAATTTTAACCCACTTATTCTAAAAAGAGCCTACCTTTTTAATTAACCCTTAGTGAACCTCATTGAGTTACCCATTAATGTAACCCATAACTCATTTTTTTTATTCGTTGAGAATTTTTCCCATTTTGTTGACTCTCTTTTTTGTTGAGATTTGATTTGGTTAGTTGCCTAAGTATGCTCTTTTGTTTAATTTGCTTAATTATTTCTCATTGTAAAAAAAAAATAAAAAAATAAGACCAAAAAAAAGAAAATATCAAAGAAAAAAATTGATTATTATTTAGTTCTATGATTAAGCTTGAATAGTTAAATTCATATTTTGAGAAGAAGCTCGTTCTTCTCATTTTCTTATTTTTGAATAGTTCTTAATTTATGCACTTATTTTTAATTCAACATTTGTTTTTTTTTTTTTTTTAGTTTGGTAATGTATCAACTCGATCTCAATTTTAACCAACTTTTTTAGACTTTCTCCACACCCTTAACCTAAGCCCCATTACAACCTCTTAAAGATCTTTTGATTTGTGTATTATATCATTTTATAGTGGTGGAGATTTGATTTTCATGCAAGCCTATGGTAATGACTTTTCATGTTTGACTATTGAGTGCTTATTATTGAACCTTAAACATTTTGAGTAACTTGAGTGAATTAAAGGTAATTACTTTGATAAGCGAAAATACCTATGTTTTCATGCTTTAAAAATGTTCGACTTGGATTGTTTGAATCTTTATTGCTCTTTTAGTTGAATTATCAATGTATGATTATTTTTGAATTCTAATGAAACATCATTGATGAGAATTATAAGTTGAGAAATATTAATTTTAATTGTAAGTTGAAGATTTTGCTTGAGGATAAGCAAACGCGTAAGTGTAGGGATATTTGATAAGCCATAAAAGTAACATATTTTTAATCTCATTCTTGATGTATTTTTGGATGATTAATTATATAAATTAGTGAATTTGATGCCCTTAATACTTTAAATTCATGTCTTTATACTTGGCAGAGCATTTGGGAGCAAAAGGAGCGAAAAACAAGCCAAAATTGGACAAATAGAGCTATTTCCAAGATCCACATAGCCTATATCCCAAATACGTGGAAAAACCCAATTTTTAGGTTTTCCAAGCATTCTAAAGTCTATAAATACCAATTAGAAGAAGACCTAATGGGGCACGCAGAGAAGATCGAATGAAGCTCTCGAAGAAAGCTCTCGAAGAACGCTATTGGAATCAACTTAGAAGTGGATCTCCCTCATGATCGAAGATCTCCATTTAATTTCTTCTGAAGTTTTATTGAGTTTCTTTATGTCTTGTGGTTATCCTAACTTTAACATGTTTCTATTCAGGATTATGAACTAAATTTCCTAAGATACCTAGAGAGGATGAAACCAATTATTATTTAATTTTTGCTTTTACGCAATAAATACTTGATTCTTGTTCTCAATTATGTATGCTTATTTCGTGTTTTAATATTTTTAGGATATTAATTCATGTCTAATGTGCTTATTTCAATGGAGCAAAAGTCTATGTTTAAGAGTAGATCTAGCATAATTAAGTGGAGTTGCATGCAATCCTAAAAAATAGGACAACATAAATCTACTGGATTAGAGTTAAATCTAATAGGGGAAACCATAGATCGAATTAATGTGACGATAGGGGTTTTAATTAGAAAGAGATTTCAATTAATCAACCGAGAGTCAATTGTTCTTACTCTCGAAAGAGATATTAACATAATTTAGGGATTTCTACGAATCAAGACACAAGTGAATAAATCGTTTAATTCAGATTCATGATAATAGGAGAAGTCTAGGTGAATCTTTTCCTGGGTATTGTCTATCTCATCGATTATCATCGATTATTTTCCAATTTCATTCTCTATTGTGTTCTTAGTTAGATTAATTTAGTAGTTTTAGATTAAAAACAATCACTCCAACTGTTGGCTAAATAACAGAAAAACGGTAATTACTAGTACTTTTAGTCTTGTGGATACGATATTCCCTACTCACCATAACTATACTAGGTGCACTTGCCTTAGTCGTATTTATAATTAGTTTAGTGACCATCATGTACAAAACTTGTTAGAACTGGTAAGCCTCTTGTAGATAAAATTCATTAATATGGGGCAGAAGAATTCAGAGCTGCTGTTGAAGATGATTTTAAAAGGGCTGAATTCTAGTTAGAAAACACCATCAGAATTCTGGATAAACTATCTTGTACACCGGTCGAATGTCTAAAATGTGCTGTATCACTGCTAAAAGACTCAGCTAACCAGTGGTGGAACACCTTAATTTTTGTTGTACCAAAGGAAAGGGTCACTTGGGAATTTTTCAAAACTGAATTAAAAAAGAAGTGTATTAGTCAGAGATTCCTTGATCAGAAATGGAAGGAATTTTTAAAGCTTAAACAAGGGAATATGACAATATCTGAGTATGAATTAGAATTTACTCAACTGAGTAAATATCAAGAGAGTGTATCCCGACTGAAATCGCCACGTGTAAACGGTTTGAAGAAGGTTTAAATGAAGACATAAAGATGTTGGTTGAGATTCTTGAATTAAAAGAATTCGTTGTACTAGTCAATCAAGCTCATAAAGTTGAAGAACTGAGTAAAGAAAATAAACAAGTTGAGATAAAAGCCCAAACTTCTAGTAAAAGATTTATGGGAAAGTCACAACAATCGGCCTCAAAGAAATAAAAAAGATATCATGATCGTTTTACCGCCTATGCGAGGTACTCTAGGAGAGATAGAAGTATTCAACGCTCTAATCCAAGATCTCAGGCTACATTTGTAGCAAGTGCTTGTAGTGTTAGAAGCACCAAACCTAAATGCAAGCATTGTAATAAACTGCATTTTAGAGAGTGCCACATCAAAAGCGGAGCATGTTTTAGATGTGGTTCCTTTGACCAATATCTCAAAGACTGCCCAGAAAAGCCTGAAAAAGATACTGTCCAAACTTCAATGCCGAGCAACCCCGCTACAAGAGGTAGACCACCTCAAAATCTCGACAATATGAGTGGTAGCTAGGGTATGAAAAAAGATTCAACCGTCAGATTTGAAGCACGAGTACCAGCCAGAACATATGCTATTCGTGCACGTGAGGATGCTTCTGCACCTTATGTTATCACTGGTACTTTTTCTCTTCTTGATACTGATATAACTGCTTTAATTGATCCTAGTTCAACTCATTCATACATCTGCACAAATTTAGTGTCTAATAAAAATTTACCTGTGGAGTCCACTAAATTCGTGGTCAAAGTATCAAACCCCCTAGGCTAATATGTGATGGTAGATAAAATTTTCAAGAATTTTCTATTAATGGTATAGGGTTATTGTTTCCTGGCTGATTTGATGTTATTACCATTTGATGAGTTTGATGTGATTCTGGGCATAGACTGGTTAACTCAGCATGATGTCGTGGTAAATTGTAAACAAAAGCATATTGTATTGAAATGTCAGAATGGTGAAATGCACTGTATTGAATTTGGTAAATTGGACGGGTTGTCTAATATGATATTAGCCATGTTAGCACAGAAATATATCAGAAAAGGGTATCATGCTTACCTTGCTTATGTGTTGGACACTAAAGTATCTGAGTCGAAGATTAAATCAGTACCAGTAGTCTATGAGCATCCTGATGTGTTTCTAGAAGAGTTACCCGGATTATTGCCAATCAGAGAAGTCCAATTCTCTATAGATGTTGTTCTGGGGACAACACCAATATCTATAGCACCATACAGAATGGCCCCTACAGAATTAAAAGAGTTAAAAGCACAATTGCAAGAACTGACTTATAAGGTTTTTGCTCGACCTAGTTCTTCACCCTGGGATACACTGGTTCTGTTTGTTAAGAAAAAGGATAGATCTTTGCTATTATGTATTAATTACCGATAGCTCAACAAAGTTACAATTAAGAATAAGTATTCAGTGTCTCGTATTGATGATTTGTTTGACCAATTGAAAGGTGCTACAGTATTTTCAAAGAATGATCTTCGTTCTGGTTATTATCAGTTATGAGTGAAAGACTTGGATGTATCGAAAACATCATTGAAAATCAGGTATGGACACTATAAATTTCTTGTGATGCCGTTTGGCTTAAGAAATGCACCTTCGATATTTATGGATTTAATGAATAAAATATTCAGACCGCATCTGGATAGATTTGTTGTGGTGTTTATTGATGATAGGTATATTCCCGAGATGAAAATGAACATGCTGATCATTTAATAATTGTTTTGCAAACTCTGCGTGAGAAACAATTGTATCCTAAATTTAGCAAATGTGAATTTTGGCTTTAAAAAGTTGGTTTTCTTGGACATATAGTATCTGCTGAAGATATTAGAGTTAACCCAAATTAAAATTTCAACTATTGTTAACTGGAAACCACCGAAAAATGTATCTGAGGTAAGAAGTTTTTTGGGATTAGCTAGATATTATCGGAGATTTGTAAAAGGATTTTCGATGATAGCTTCATTGATGACAAGGCTATTACAGAAAGATGTAAAGTTTGAATGGACTGATAAATATAAGAAAAGTTTTGACCGATTGAAAGCCTTGCTGACTGAAGCACCAGTTCTAGTTCAGCCTAAATCAGGTAAGGAATTCATAATTTACAGTGATACGTTAATTAATGGTTTAGGTTGTGTCTTGATGCAAGAAGGTAAAGTAATAGCCTATGCTTCTAGAAAGCTAAAACCACATGAAAAAAATTACCCGATACATGATTTAGAATTAAAAGCTATTGTCTTTGCTCTGAAAATTTGACGACACTATTTGTTTGGTGAAAAATGTCATATATTCACTGATCATAAAAGCTTAAAGTACTTGATATCGCAAAAAGATTTGAATCTGAGATAGCGCAAGTGGCTTGAATTGTTAAAAAACTATGTCTTGGTTATCGATTATCATCCGGGAAAAGCAAATGTATTTGCAGATGCTCTTAGTAGAAAGTTTTTGTTTGCTTTGTGAGCAATGAATACTCGATTGTCATTGTCTAATAATGGCTCAATCTTAGCTGAGCTAAAAGCTAAACTAACGTTTCTGCAGCAGATCAGTGAAGCTCAGAAAAGTAATAATGAGGTATAAGTTAAACGGGTACAGTGTGAAACTACTTTTGACTCAGAATTCCAAATAGGACTCAATGATAGTATGTTATTCAGAGGCAGAGTTTGTGTATTGAAGAATTCAAACCTTGTACAGAAGATTTTGCACGAAGCTCATAATGGTACTATGTATGTTCATCAGGGGAGTAATAAAATGTACAATGATTTGAAAAAGATGTATTGGTGGCCGGGAATGAAATATGATATTTCTGAATTCGTATCTAAATGTTTGATATGTCAGTAAGTTAAAGCTGAACATCAGGTACCTTCAGGATTGTTATAGCCAATGATGATATTGGAATGGAAATGGGAAAGAGTTAGTATGGACTTTGTATCGAGGTTACCCCTATCTTCGAAAAAGAAAGATGCCATTTGGGTAATCGTTAATCGTTTAACAAAGTTTGCACACTTTATTTCGGTACGTATGTATTTCTCACTTGATAGATAGGTTGAATTATATGTTTTTGAGATTGTCAGACTACATGGAGTGCCAAGCTACATTATTTCATATAGAGATTCGCGTTTTACATCCCAATTTTGGAATAAGTTGCAAGAGGCTTTGGGTACACAATTACATTTTAGTACTGCGTTTCATCCACAGGCTAATGGCCAATCTGAACGTATAATATAGGTTCTAGAAGATATGCTTCAGTGTTGTATTTTAAAATTTGAAGGCAATTGGGAGAAATATTTGCCGTTAATCGAATTCGTGTGTAATAATAGCTATCAGTCAAGCATAAAGATGTCATCATATAAAGCTCTGTATGGTCATAAATATAGGACTTCATTGTATTGGACTGAGCTCAGTGAGAAAAAAATACAAAGAGTTGATACGATTCGTGAAACCAAAGAAAAAGTGAAAGTGATCCGAGACAGCTTGAAAGCAGCTTCTGATCATCAGAAATCCTATGCGGATCTGAAACGAAAAGAAATAGAATTTTAAGTCGGCGACAAAGTATTCTTGAAAGCATTGCTTGGAAGAAAGTTCTCGGTTTTGTCGTAAAGAAAAACTAAGTCCATGATTTATTGGGCCATATGAGATCATTGAAAGAATCAGACCTGTTACGTACCGATTGGTATTACCGCCAGAGCTTGACAGAATTCACAATGTTTTTCATGTGTCTATGTTACGACGGTATCGGTCAGATCCTTCACATGTTATCTCTCTAAAGGATGTTGAGATTCAGCTTGACATGACATACAGTAAGGAACCGATCAGAATTTTAGCACGAGAGACAAAAGAATTGAGAAATAAAAAAGTAATTCTAGTAAAAGTTCTTTGGCAATAACACGGAATAGAAGAGACTACCTAGGAACCTGAAGAAACTATGAGAAAGCAATATCCGAACCTCTTTACTGGTAAGATTTTCATGGACGAAAATTCTATAAAGGGGGAGAGTTATAATAGCCCGTTTTTAGTGAAATCGAAATAGTGGTTTTGAAACCACAGATCCAAGGTCAAACGAAAATTTATTTTAATATTATTTTATGGTCTATGGTATGATAGGAATGTCGTATGAAAATCTCATTAAGAAATTTTACCGATTACATGTCTAATTTGTTAAAAAAGACTACATTGAAAACGGTGCAAAACTTGTTAATTATAATAGTTAAGTGATTAAATAGCTTAACCAATAAATAAGGGAGGACTTAAGGCATAAATATGCCTAAAGTAAATGGATGAGGCGGCATAATATAGGAAATTAATAAAATAAAACCAATTAATGGCAAAATTTATAATTTTGCCAAATTAAAATGAAATAAAATTGGAATTAAAATTTTCTAGACATTTTCTCATAAAATTTGGCAAATAAAGCCATTGGAGAGAGGGTTTAAGCTGGTTCTTCAATTTTTGCTTCATGTGAGTCAAATCCTTACCCGTTTCTTGAAATTTTTATGTTTTTGAGATTGTTACAATTAGGTCTAAGTAACCTTTACCTTAGTTTTTGATTTTATTGAAAGTTTTGGAAGTTACCATTGATGAGTTTATATGATATTAGTTATTAGATGATGAATTTGAGATGTTGTTGGGTATTTAAAAGTATATTGTTAAAGAATTTTGATGAAATCATGATTTAGGGATTAAATTAAAAAGGTGTTGAATTCGTGGAAAATTATAAATTTTATGGAATTCATGCGCTGCTATTAATATATATATAAATTTTATAGCCTTGGAATAAGGATTAAATTGCATGAATTTCATTTTCTGAGCCTAGGGACAAAATCATAATAATTAAAAGTATATGGGCAAAATGGTAATTTTTCAAAAGATGTGTATTGGATTGAATTGAGTATGAATTGTATTAAATTGATGTTAAATTCATTCATATAGATTCGGATAGACCAAATATGGAGTTAGATCGAGGAAAAGAAAAAGTATTAGATTAGTAGATTTTGCATACATGAACACTTGTCGAGGTAAGTTCATATAATTAAATTGTATGTTTAAATGTTAAATTGAATTGTATGTATGTGATTGTATTATTACTCTGTATATAAAAGTAATCACATATCCGACGATGACTAGAAGCATTAAGTCCCGTTTGAATAATTGAAATTCGATGGATATAGGGTTCCCATATTGGTTGTGGTCCTGCATGTGTTGCAGACACACCACAGATCGAAAGAGCGTCCCGTTATTAGCTCTCATGAGCTTCCCATTAGATGGTTCATACGAGCTTTCCGTTAATAGCTCTTCGGAGTATCCCGATTAGTTTTGATCCTGCATGTGTTGTGGACACACCGCAGCTCTTATGAGCGTCCCGGTATATGGCTCTTCGAAGCTTCCCGAATAAAAGATCTTTCATGAGCTTCCCGATTAATTGGCTCTCCAGAGCTTTCCAATATTGGCTCGCTTGAACTTCCTAATTATGGCTCGGATAAGCTTCCCGTTACATGGCTCACATGAGGTTTTCGTTTACATGTTTGCATGAGCATTCATGTATATGAATTGACGGATTATAGTTTTGTACACCTTGTGTGTACTACCCGTGTATCCTTCAACATTTGAAATGATTCAACGGGAAAAATCTTGACATGAGAAAATATATGAATTCGAAATGAATCATTATCCGTATATACACGAAATAAATGTAAATTTGATATTTGATGAGCTCATACATGTTTCTTGATATTAATGTGAAATAAATTACTAACATGTTTGATGAAGTATGTGTTTAGGCTATTAGCCAAATTGCTTTGGATGTATTTTGTATGGTTACGTTAGATGTAAAAGAATGGTAAGTAATTTCCCGTTATACGAACTTACTAAGCTTAAAAGCTTACTCTATTTTATTTTTCCTGTTTTATAGTAATTCGGAGGCTCGAATTGGTTGGAAGTCGATCAGAGCATCATTACACTATCCTTTGGCTCATTTCGGTATAAATATTAAATTACTTTTGGTTATAATGGCATGTATAGGCTAAATTTGGCCAATAATTGCATGTAAAGATGTTTGTGTTTGGTTGAAAACTAGCCATTGGTATGACTTGTAAATGGTATGTTTTGATATGTAAAATTAGCCTTAATATGTTTGATGTGTATTTGAAATGGATGAATGTAGAAAATCATAAATCATATAGACATGTTAGTGATTGGTTTGTGATGGTATAAATGGATAAATATGCCAATATGTATGTATGGTTATTTTAGTAAATTGGATAGTTAAACATATGTATTGATATGTCATGCATATGACCTAGTTTTGGCTTGATTTGAATGTTTTGTAGTGGCTTGTAAATGTGTTAAAGTGTTAATGTAGGTGAAAGACAAATTGGGTGAGAAATGTGGCCTTGGAAATGGCCTAATTTTGTCCACACGTGCGTGAGTCTCAGTTGTGTGTGACACATGGTCTATCCCACGATTATGTGTCCCCTACGCCTTGGAAAATTTTGAAATTTTTTAAAAAAATTGCTGAGTTTCCGATTTTGTCCCAATTTAATTCTAATGTGTATTTTGGGCTTCAAGGGCTCATATAAGGGACGATGAGTTATTATAATTGTTTTCTAATATGAATGTAAAATGATATGAAATGTCTGTATTTGAGTTTGTAAATTCCAGTAATGCTCTGTAACCTTGTTCCGACGATGGATATGGGTCATGGGTGTTACAAGTGAGCTCGTAAGTTTTATCATTCAGTATTTATGAGTCAAATGTGGTTTTAGAAAGATTTTTGAATTATTAATTTGTGTTTTATAAGGATTTATTAGGTCAAGTGGTTTAGAAAATGAGGTATCGAGACCTCGATTCTATAAATCGAGTCATAAATATTTTTACAAAATTTACGGAGTGTCATTAAGGTAGTATTAAAGTTTTGTTAGAAAATTTTATCGTTTTGGTAGTTAATTAACTAAAAATGACTAAATTGAAAAACATGAAAAACCTGGAAATTATAAGAAATAGTGATTAAATGGATTAAATGGTAAATAAGGGAGGACTTAAAGAGTAAATAAGCCGAAATGAAATGGCCGAGGTGGCATAAGAAAGAAAATAATTATAAAATAATGTGAATTAATGGCAAAATGGTAATTTTTGTGAAATTAAACTTACAAATTGAAATTTTATGAGTTTCTAGACATTTTCTTCTCTAATTCTCAACGAAAAATGCCATAGGAGAACCCTTGAACTGGTTTTTTCATATTTTTACTACAATTGAGTCCAGTTCCTGCCCTTTTCTTGAAATTTTTATGTTTTTGAGACTGTTACAATTAAGTCCAACTAACTATTACCCTAGTTTTTGATTTTATTGAGAATTTTGAAAATTACCATTGATGAATACTGGACATTTTTGATGAAATAACATGGATTTAGAGTTTCAATTTTGGTGTATGATGATTTTACATAGTAATTTTGTTAGATATTTATTTTAAGACCAAATTGTGAAAAGGGCAAATATTAGGGTTTGGTTGTAACACCCCATACACGGCCTAGACGTTAGGGCTGAATCTAGCGGTGTCACATGATAGGGTGTTTGAAAATTGTGCCGTCGCGATAAAACCATATCCATTGAGTTACTTATCTTAATATCTTCTAGTTCCAAAATCGTGTTACTCATTTAGTTGATAATTTCAAAACGTTATTCGTTAAGGAAACTTTTAAAACAGTTAAACCATCGCACGTTTCCAAAAAACATGTGTTTCCTTTGAGAACCGAGGTTTCCTACTACTAACAGTTGTAAATCATAAAGTAAAGATAATTAAAACCCAAAACCAAACTAAAGTTCGATAGTCCAATTACAACCCAAAAATTTAACCAGCAAAAATAGAATAAAAATGAAACCAGAAATCTTAAATTAAAACCATGGTAGTCCAATACTGTGGTCACCATCGAGTCCTCCGCCACATCGATCCATCTAAGTCTAGGGATTACCTATGCACATTAAATAAAAATGGTAATTTTATGTAAACTCAATATGTAATCCAGCAGTAAACAAACATGCAATCAGAAATCACGGTGTCTAGTTAAACAGTCATGGGCCTAAGCCCTTTTCAATATCAGTGTCAATATGTATTAGGGCCTTAGCCCATCACAGTATCAGTAGCAGTCATGCAGTATTCAGTAACAAAGTCCTACCCTACCAGCCTCTAACACCATCTCCGTCCAACCCTACACTCCACGTGGGGATTAAATCAACCCACCCATCCCTACACTCCAGGTAGTACCAAATGTGGCACAAAACAGTAATTTACAACTGAGCTACCAGTATATTAGGCATAAGAGCCTTTCAGTGCACTTTCTCCAAATAATATCAACCCCACCCCATGCAACGCAACATACATAACATGTCATGCTAACTCATGATTACCAGTACATATAAACAGTTTAGTATACATGCATAATATTAACATGCTAGGTACCTATCAACCAATCAGTCAGTTCATATAATTAGGGGTCTAAGTAGTGCTTACCGACCCTACAGAAGGTTCACAGTGGTCTTAGGTGACCCGTGCAACCTTAGAATCATTTTAGTAAAAATGGGCTCACACTCCCATGTGGTCTGGCCGTGTGGGCCCGTACGGCCCAAATTGGCATTGGCCGTATGGATCACAAGGCCTAGCCCAAAATCCCATAAGCCCGTGTGGCTCACCCGTGTGGGGCCTTACGACCCAAAACAGTCTAGCCCGTGACTCGCACATGGCCTGCCTGGCCATCACACGGTCGTGTTAGGGCACATGACCTACAACACGGCCTACCACACGCCCGTGTAGCATCTACAGTGAGGTTTTTGGCTTTTGTTGAAACCTCTTTTTCTGCATAATTGGATACATACCTAGTTTCGTTTCGCTGCAACAACACTCTTGAGCACTCCAAAGCCTCAAATTGACAATTTCAAAACTTAATTTTAGTAACATAATCAAAACTTGAACAGAATTGTAACGAGACGTTCATCTATTAACTAGCGAAACCCTTACCTTGGATCAAAACAAGAATTCCACACGCTTAACTCATCAATTAGGAATGATATTCAGTCCTTTGATTATTTCCTAATCACCAAATAGAACCATTCTTAGAAAGAATTTAGACAATGTTTAGAATGAAAAAAGTCGAAACTTACCAACTTACCACTAACGTGCAAAAGCTGAATTAAACAACTCTCAGGTCAGTATATATAAATAGTACATATAAACAGTTCAGTATGCATTCATAATATTAACATGCTCGGTACCTATCAACCAATCAATTAGTCCATATGATTAGGGGTCTAAGTAGTGCTTACCGACCCTACAGTAGGTTCATAGTGGTCTTGGGTGACCCGTGCAACCTTAGAATCATTTCAGTAAAAATAGGCTCACACGCCCATGTGGTTTGCCCGTATGGGCCCACACGCCCAAATTGGCCTTGGCTGTATGGATCACACAGCTTGGCCCAAAATCCTACACGCTCGTGTGGTCCACACGGCCCAAAATAGTCTAGCCCCATGTCACGCACACGGCCTACCTGGCCATCACACGGTCATGTCCTTCGCGCATGGCCTGGCCTCGTCGATCACATGGCCGTGTTAGGGCACACGGTGTAACGCCCTAAGTTTTTAAATAAGTTTCTGTAATTATGTGACACAAATATCTATCTGCTTTAGTGGTTAAGGGTTCTGGGTGTGTTTGGAAGGTCCCAAGTTCAAGCCACAACTTGGGTAAATTTTGTATTTTCATGACTAAAACCCTAACGCTAGCCAATTGGCTTATATTTAGTTATTGGTAATAACATAAGAGGATAGGTCAGCTGGTTTGGTGGTTAAGTGGAATGATGGTGTGAGGAAGGTCTTGGGTTCGAATCTCTAAGGTAGCAAGGGTTGTATTTTTGCTCTTTAAGTTTGGCAAGAGTTGTACTGAATTGGGTTTCTGAGTGGGATGTGAGGAAGTGATTCTAGGAGTGGATTGTAGAGAAAAATAGGGGTTAGAGTTGTTGAGATATCCTAGGTTGCTGATTTCGTCTCTTCTCTTCCAATTCCCTAATCTTTTTGCCGTTTTCTTCTCCTTTTGCTCTCTCTGTGCAGCCAATTTTCATCTTTCTTTCCCCATCTTTACTGCCAAAAATCTAATCATCTCCTTACACCCTCTCTTTTAGGTTTGCTTATTTGTTGTGTAAGTTCGATTACACACTTGGTAAGTGTTTCTGTTGGGTAGTCGTAATGTTTTTTTTGATTAAGCGATTAAACATGGGTTTTGGTGTCAAGAATTTATCAGGAGGCTGATTATTGATCCTAATCAGCGTTTAAGGACGGGAAATCACTGTTGTGCATTGAAGGTAAGAGTTTCTACTGGGTTAGTAGATGTTCTGTTTCGAGTATGTTTAATTCTACCATTTAAGATAACTGATTGAGCGACTTATTGTTCAATAATAGGTTCGGGAGTGCTCGGAGTTATGTTAGCATCATTTTGATATCTGGTGTGTACCTGTAATCACGAAAAACAAGAATCGATGAAAGCTAAAAAGTAAATCTGTCGATGCCACACGGGCATGTGGTCACCCGTGTTGTAGGTCGTATGACGGTACATGGCCGTGTGGTCGACAAACCAGGCCATGTGCGTATGACACAGGCACGGGACACGACCGTGTGATGGTCAGAGAGGCTTGTGCGAGACACGGGCTTGATCAATTGGGTCGTGTGGGCTACACAGGCGTGTGGAATTTTAGGCCAGGTAGTGTGATCCACACGACCAAGGCCAATATTGGCCGTGTGGGCCACACAGGCATTTGGGCCCGCACGGATAGGCCACATGGGTATTTGAGCCCATTTTTCAGAAATGATATGTAAGGTTGCATGGGTCACCAAAGTCGACTGTGACCTGTCGTAGGGTCGGTAAACATTACTTAGACCCCTTGTTCTATGATCTGTTTGTGTAACAGCCCGGTTTAGACCCTAATCAGAATGAGTGGTTTCGGGACACTTAATTGAGTTAAAATATTATTTTTATTATTTTAATGATGTTTATAGTATGATAGTATTTTGGTGTGAAAGTTTCGTATAGAAATTTTACTGTTTAAATAGCTAATTCGGTAAAAAGGACTAAATCGCATAAAGTGATAAATATGAATTCTATTAGGAAAATGGCTTAATTAGCTATGGCTTTTAAAATAGAAGGCCTTAAATTGATATTGTTCCTTTATTAAAGATAGTGGACATTTATGCCCATATTTAGTATGATTTTCTAAAATGGTTTTTACAAAGGTTAATTTTGGTATTTATTAATTATATGTTAAACTAGTTTAATAAAATAGAAATATAGCTTATTTTTATTGTTCTTCAACCGAATGACAAAACAAAGAAAAGGGTTTTGGAAAGCTTTTACATTCAACTAGCTTAAATCCTCAATTAAAGGTATGTTTTACTTCGGTTTTTAATGATTTTTATGTTTTTGAGCTCGTTGCAGCTCGGTATAGCTAGCCCGTACCTCAATTTTTGAAATTGATTGTGTTTTTGAAATGTTCCATTGATGAATACATGTTTATTTTGATATTTCTTGATAAATTATTGATGGTTGTTTATAGATATACAAGTTTTATAAAGTGATTTTTGATAAAATTAAGTATTTGGGATTAAATTGAAATAGATAAAAATTTTGCGGGTAAAAATGTGATTAAATGAAAGATATGGGCTTATATGGACTACAAGAGTATTCAGCTATAGTGAATTTTAGTTAAAAATGTGTAATTTTAAATTATTGTGTTTTAAAGACTAAATTGTCAAATTATGAAAATACAAGTGCTATTTTTGCAAAATGGCCAAATTACATTTATATGTGTTTAATTGAATGTGTTAGTGAATGATAGAGCTAAATTTGAATTAATATAGATCAAGATAAATAAATCCCGGAACTTGATCGGGGGAAACGTAAGGTAGACAAGTAGATATCAAGTATACGAGCTAAATCGAGGTATGTTCATATAATTAGAATTTAATTATGTTTATAATTGAAATTATTGTTTTGAATATTGAATGATTGCATAAATGAAGTAAAGGATAAAAATGCCTATTGATTATATGTGTAAAGTGATTATTGAGTCCAGTTCGAACTGTAGAAAGTCGTAGGATACAAGTGACATGTCACTAGGGATATAGTTGGTTGAGCTCCTGCATTTGTTGCGGACTCGCCACAGCTTATGAGCTTACATGTTCAGCCTTTAGGCTTACATGTTCAGCCTTCGGGCTTACCATTACCGGCTCAGGAGGAGCATACCGTACATGGCTCAGAAGAGCATACATGATGACTTGACGGATTTACATGTTACATATATACACTGTGTGTGTATCGCCCAAGTATCCCTTGATGTTACCAAAGGTTCAACGGGCAAATTTACTGATTTGTAGTACTTAAAATAGTACATGTTTATATGATGCATGTTACAAGAAGATACAATAAGTATAAGATTACATGATACATGATACAAGAGATACAAGATGCATATGAATTGTTTAATATATGAACTATATGTATTACATGAATTACATGTTACAAAAATGTGTTTACAATATATTTGTTACATGATTTATATGTTATAGGAGAAATATGATATGTATATATGAATTGTTACATGATATGTATATATGAATTGTTACAAGAATGGATTGATACATAAGTTGAGGTTACATGGATGATATATATATTTGTTTTACCTTTGGAATGGATAAGTACATGGTTGATTCATGACTAACATGTGTATATTGGTTGGATAGGCATTTAGAATAAATGACTTGGTTGGTAATGTTGTTTATATTTTAAATGTCGATTCGGTAAGTTATATTATATATTACACAGGCTTACTAAACTTTTAAAGCTTACTTGTTTATTTTTCCCGTGTCTTATAGATTTGGAAGCTAGCTCGATTTTGGGACAGAGTCAGAGATTGTTATCACACTATCCAAACAAGATTTCGGTACTTTTGAATCTTTGTTAATGTTGTAAATATGACATGTATAGGCTAGTTTATAAGTTAATGTTTATGGTTATCCTTGTGTTAATGAATGTGGTATGATTTTGGCACCTAATCAAGTTATGTGATATGGCTTGATCTTGAAATGGATGTTTTAGTATAATGACTTATATGATATGTCTTTATATGTTATATGTATGTATTGATAATGGTATTTTGATGCATGCTTGAGGTAAATGTTTTGATTTAGTTGATATGAAAATGTTTTAATTGATGGTTTTGGATGAATGACCAATTGGTATAATTAGGACCAAATGATAGGACGAGTTTTAAGTGTGATTTGGTAAGTTTATATAGATGTTGGATTGGTTCATATAGGTACATGTTTGGATGATGTAAATTGACATGATATTTGGTTTATTATAAATTGTTATAAATGCGTATATTTTGGCTGATTTGGTTGCTCATTGAATATATGAAAGATGTTTTAGGTACATATCCTATTGGGGTGTGAAAATGGCTTAAACCAAGCCTATTTCATGCCACACGGTCAGAGCACACGGGCGTGTGACTCGACCGTATGACCCCTGCACCTTAGTTATTTTGGTCAGGATGCCACATGGGATAAAAACACGGGCGTGTCTTGTACCCGTGGGTGCATGTCAGTAGCTTCATAATTTTCGCACGGCCAAGACACACGGACGTGTCTTGTGGCCGTGTGTACAAGTCAATATGTATGCCCTATTATGCCACGGCTTAGACACACGGGCGTGTCTGGCGACCATGTAAGGCACACGGCTGTGTGACCCTATTCTGAAAATTTTCTTAAGTTTTCTCATATCTTTTATATGTTATCAAATTAGTCGCTGATGTATGATTGAAGCTTTATATGTTTGTTTTAAGCACAATATGTGTATATATGATTGATGTTACTGAAATGGATTAATGTTTGATAAAAATTTAAAGTTTTACTGTTTTATTTTGAGTTACAAGTCTGGTAATGCCCCTTACCTATTCTGGCGACAGTTACGAGATAGGGGTGTTATAGTTTGTGTGATGTATGATTAAGGCATGTGATACTTAGCATGTAAATCTAATCTGACTGTTTAATCTGATACTGTGCATTACAACATGTCATATATGTATGTTGCATTACATTGGGGTTGGGTTGATGAAGCTGAAGGAAGTATCTGAAAGGCCTTATAAGCATGTTATCTGGCAGCCCAGTTGCGTTATTTGATATGTGCCGCATTACGGTACACTAGGTGTGTAGGGATGGATGGGTATTATATACCCTATTTGGTGTGTAGGGATGGGTGGGTCGATTATATCCCCACATGGTATGTTAGATTGGACGGAGTTGGTGTGCAGGGTTGGTGGGTTGGACTTTTCTGCTATTCTGTTTTGATATGCATGCTCTATATGATTCTATATCTAAGTGGGCTAAGGTTCACACCGATTCTATAAAGAGCTTAGGCTCAATCTGTACATAAAATAATTTACTGTATTCTGATAAATGTCTATATGCATGCTGTCTGTGGGGGATTACACACTGAGTTTGTGAACACTCACCCCTTTTCTGTTTTATCTATTCAGGAAATCCCCAGTAGTAGATAGATCGGTGCAGCGGAGGACTCGATGGTGACCACTACCACTTTTATTCTAGTTTTACGATTTTTATGCTCTTATTACCTTAGTTATTATTTTTGGGGATTTTTTTATGTAATTTGTGGACTTGGACTTTTTGGTTTTATTTGGGTTCTTGGACTGATGTTTATGGGTTTATAAACTACCACGCAACAAAGTATCATTTTCCTAAAATAAACTAAGATTTTCATAAGTACAAACGGTTGCGAAAGGTATTTGGTTTTCAAAGCTTCCGCGTAAAAGAAAAGTTTTAAAGCAAATCAAATAGTTCACGTTTTTCTGATTTAAGTAAAGATAATAACTAGAACGATTTTTAATGAAACGATGCATTTCCAAAAACACTCTAATTTGACATCGCCAGATTCGGTCATAACATCTAGGTCGTGTTTGAGGTGTTACACACGGCCAACCACATACCCATGTGGCATTGACAGTGAGGTTTTTGGCTTTTGTTGAAACCTCGTTTTCTACGTAACCAGGTGTACACCTGGTTTCAATTCGCTGCAACAACACTCCCTAGCACTCCAAAGCCTTAAATTGACAATTTCAAAACTTAATTTTAATAACATATTCAAGACTTGAATGGAATTGTAACGAGATCCATTAATTATCGAAACCCTTACCTTCAATCAAAACGAGAATTCCACACACTTAACTCGTTGATTGGGAATGATATTCAGTCCCTTGATTATTTCCTAAACATCAAATGGAACCCTTCTTAGAAAGAATTTAGATAACGTTTAGAATGACAAAAGCTGGAACTTACCAACTTACCGCTAACGTGCAAAAACTGAATTAACGAGCCACAGAAAATTTAGAAGTAAATGGGGGATCAAACAAGAAGAAACAATAGCAAGGAATGGAAGGGGTGACAGAAAAAAGAAGAATGGAAGAGTTAAAAAAGAAAGGGGATGAGGAAGAATTGCAGAGAAAAATTGAGACGGAGAGACCAAAATATTTTGATAACCCTTATTTTCCCCCAAATCACTCCACTAACATCTCCCCTACTCAGAATTCCAATTTGACTCGAACTCCACCACGCCACACACCCAAACATCAAAAATAATTCTCTTGCTTGTGCAGGGACTCGAACACAAAAACTTCAGCATATCAACACTCCAGTTAACCACCAAACCAGCAGATCCATTCTGTTAATTATTTACCAATTTTTATTTAAAAGCCTATTGGTCAAGGATAAGGCTTTATTCATAAAAACACCAAAATTTTCCCAAGTCATGGCTTGAACTTGGAACCTCCTAAACACACCAAGAGCACATAACCACTAAAGCAGACAAATATTTGTGTCACGCATTCACACATCAAAAATTAAAAATTTTGGGGCGTTATATTGGTATTAAATTTCTTTTTTATCAAAGGCTGTATGTTAGCCTGGAATATTTAGATAAAGTATTAATTGAGAAAAATTAGTTTATTTGATAAGATTAATTAGTTAAGGACTAAATTGTAAAAGTTGTGAAAGTTTAAGGTAATTGTGTAAATTCAAAAAAATTGAAAGGTATTAATTGTGAAATGAATTAGAACTAAAATATATGCTAATGAATGAGTAATTTTATATTTTAGATCAAGATCCCATAGATACTCGTGAAAAAGAAAAGTTAATAGAATAGTCCCTGAACTTCTACAAATATTACAAATTAACCCAAGTAAGTTCGTATGGTTAAACTTTAATTTTTATATGGAATTGATGAATGGCATTATGTAATTATTTTATTGTTGAAAATGAATTATTGTTGAAGTTATAATTCTGAATTGAATACAAAGATTATGTGGAACGCGGCATTTGAGTACACTCGTTATGTGGCGCATGGCGACATTGAAGGAAAGCGATGGTAAATTACCCACATAAACTGAGGTTTAGTATTTGTTGGCAAACTTTCATGTTTACTCTCCGTTTAAGTTTCTCGAGCTTCTATTTAACTCATATGAGTTTCTGTGTAGCTCTTTTGAGCTTCTATTTAACCTTTATGGGTTTTCGTTTAGCTCTAACGAGCTTTTGTTCAACCCTTATGGGTTTCTGTTTAACTCTCATGAGCTTCTGTTCAGCCTTCAGGCTTCTAAAAACTATATACTTATATTCGTAAGCTGTTCTTTGATTTGGAAAGATTTGGTAAGTGATTTATGTATTGAAATTGAAAGACATATTTTTTTATTATTGGTCTTGATTTGAAACAAGTGTATTCATCAATTAAAGTTGTGAATGGCAGGGAGTTATCATGAATGAATTTATTTATTTGGTTTGTTATAGTAGGTTCGGTATGACTTATGTTTAACCTATCGAACTTACTAAGCTTCATTAAGCTTACCTATGTTGTTTAATGTCTTTGTAGATTTTCGTGAGGTTGCAAGATTCGATCAACACATCAAGTCACACTATCTAGCTTATTCCGATAGTTTTTGAAATGTTCAATATGGTTTATATGGCATGCATAGGGATTGATGTAGATTATATCAAAGTTGGCTTGTATAGATGTTATGAATGATGTTTTGTTTACATAATCAACTTAAAAATATACTTTGGTTTGGTAATGAAGTAAATATGTGATGTGGGCATGAATAATATATGCTTATAGGTATTTAATTAGTAGTAAACCCTAGTGAAATTTGTTAAAGGGACTAAATAGGTAAGTTTGAGTATTTAGAGCATATGAGATGATATATTGTGTATAAAACATGATTTTGGCTTGTTTCGATTGCTTTGTTGTGGTATATTGATTTGTTAAAATGTTGTGTGTAGGTTGATACCTAAATGGGTGAGAAATGTGGGCATGAAATGGCCTATTTTCGTCCACATAGGTAGAGACATGGGCGTGTGCCCCCTTCTTCTTGGGAATTTTTGATATTTTCTAAAAAATTCTCTAAGTTTTCGATTTAGTCCCAATATATTTCTAATGCGTATTTTGGGCCTCGATGGCTCATATAAGGGACAATATGAGTGATTATGATTAGTTTCTGATATGCATGTTAAATGATATGAAATGTTCATATTTGATCTGAAAAGTTTGGTAATGCTCTATAATCCTGTTTCAGCAACGGATAAGGGTTAGGTATGTTACATTTAGTGGTATTAGAGCTACAATTTAGTCTATTTTCGAACTGAACGTGGTGTGTGAAATGTCTAGAAATACATGCCATATAAATCTGTGATAGTGTGATGTGTATGATCCGATTTAACCTTTGTTTTCTTATAGATTGTAAAGATGTTAGACGGATCTAAACATGCTGACCATGATGAGGTTAATAGTAGAGCACTAATTTCTGTGCTATTCCTACGGCTCAAGAACAAAAACATAAAAATATATTTTTTGGATATATGGATCAATGGTTCAGTGAATTTATGCAAGAAAGAAATTCGGCTCAGCAACCTCTACCCCCTATTGTACCACCTGTAGTGCCTTCGGTTGCACCTCCACTTCCTCTAGTGACTAAATCTAGTAAATGTACTTTGATTGAGAAACATAGAAAGTATAGAAAGTGTGGAGTTGAGGAATTTAGAGGTAGATTAGAGAATGATCTGGTTAAAACTGAATATTGAAAATGTAATAAAGGTTTTTGAAGAAATGTTTTGTAACACCCCAAATTTTCTTATTTCGGCTTTTCTAAATTTTTGACACAAATATATGTCTACTTTAGTGGTTAAGTGTTCTGGGTGTGTGTGAGGGGTCCCAAGTTCAAGCCTTGCCTTGGGTAAATTTTTGTTATTTTTAGAAAATAGCCCTATCTCTGTTTAGTAGGCTTATATTTAATTGTGTGCTTGTTGGTATCAGAATGGGCCTGTTGATCTGGTGGTTAAGTGGAGTGTCAGGTTGTTAAAAGTCGTGTGTTTGAGTCCTTGCCCAAGCTTGGACGCTAATATTTTTGCTTGATCGGTTAAGAGAGTTTGAGTTTTATTAAGATTCCGAGTAGTGGGTCGTTAGGATGTGGATTAGTGGGGAGTTATAGGAAATCTATTCTGATTTTTCATTTGCAAATTTCGCCTCCATTTTTCCCCAAATATTTTTGATGTCGTTTTCTTCTCCTTTGCTGCTATTCTTTGGTTTTTCTTTCCTCTGCCGAAATTTGTTCTTCCCCTGCCGAAATTTCCTTTGAAATATCCAATTCTTTTTCCCTTCACGTGGTTGTCAGCGTTGCTAGTTTGGTTTTGTTGGTAAGCTTTTGGTAAATATGGTTTCGTTTGGTTTATATATAGTGATTTATGGGATTCGTTTGTTTTCGGAGAAGGTTAAAGGGCTGGAGTTATTCGGTCGATGTTGAAGTAGTGTGGAAATGTTGTTACTCAATTGAAGGTAAGGTTTTTGAAGGTATTAGGTTTAACATCTGGATATAGTTTCGTTTAAGTTTTATTTGAACATTGAATTTGGGCGTTGGAATATCGATTATAGGTTCTAGAGTACTCGTGGTTTCTTTAGTTTCGAATTTATACCAAGTGTGTACCCAAAAACGTAAGAAACGAGGTTTCGAGGAAAGGTGAAAACCATTCTGTCGATGTAGGCCGTACACAAATGACACGGCCGTGTGACTGATGAAGGCCAGGCCGTGCGCTAGACACGACCGTGTGGTGGCTGGGTGCAGCTGTGTGCAACACATGGGCTAGACCAACTTGGGCCGTATAGGCCACACGGGTATATGAGTCCACACGGGTGATCCACACGGATGTGTAGGTTTCTGGGCTAGGACGTGTGATCCACACGGGCCAAGGCCAATCTGGGAATGTGGGCCCACACGGGCAAGCCACATGGGCGTTTGGGCCCATTTATCTGAAATGTTTCCTAGGGTTGCACGGGTCATCTCAAACAACTGTAAGCCTACTGTAGGATCAGTAAGGGAAGGTTAGACCCTAGATTGTATGATTTGTATAACTGATACTATGTTCTGAGCATGTTATTACCATGCATATCTGACTGATCTGATTCGTATAACTGTATATGATAATCATGTATGCCTACTGTTATCCGTATATACCATATGTTTGTACTGTTTCTGCTTTGATGCTGGCGTGGGATGTTATTTATTGGAGGAAGTGTTTTGAAAGGTATTAAGCCTATTATCTGGCAGCTTAGCTACAATATATCTGATATGTGCTGCATTCGGTACAACATGGTGTGTAGGGCTGGGTGGGTGTTTTAAGCCCTACATGGTGTGTAGGGATGGACGGAGATGATGTGTAAAGGCTAGGGGTAGGATTATGATTTTGTTCTGACTGTATTTCAATACCTATTTCTGATATGGGCTAAGGCCCACATATGCATCTGTATCTGAATCTGTAACGAGCTACAGACTAAAGTTAGGGTTAATTTAGGTACAATCTAAAAAACTTTGAACAAGCCAAGGCTTGAACCCAAGACTTCTCAAACACTTCCCAGGGTACTAAACCACTGAAACCATCATGCGTTTGTTACAAACATACAAATTCAAAAGCATAGATTTTTGGGGTGTTACAACTCTAACCCCTAAAAGAAAATTTTGGCCTCAAAATTTACCTGATAAAAAAAATGAGTATATTGTTGTTGCATCGCCTCCTCGTGTTTCCACGTGGCCTTCTCTGAATCGTGATTGCGCCAAAGTACCTTAACCAGTGGAACAGATTTCCTTCTCAAAACCTTAACATCACGATCCAGTATCTGTACCGGTTCTTCCTCGAAGGTTAGATCTGGCCTAATCTCGATCTCTTCAGTCGAGACACAATGCATAGGATCAGAGCAGTAACGCCTCAGCATGGAGATGTGAAACACATCGTGAATCCGGTCCAACTCTGAAGGTAAGGCAAAATGAACCTAGGCCTCAACTTGCCCTTACGACTGAACCTCAGTATCTTCTTCCACGGGGAGACCTTGAGAAACACAAAGTCCCCCACAGAATACTCAATCTCCTTACGTTTCAGATCAGCGTACGACTTTTTTCTACCTGACATTGCCTTTAGTTGATCCCGAATTAACCTAACTTTGTCATCGGTATCAGAAACTAGCTCAAGGCACAGAACACGCCGCTCAACCAACTCAGTCCAACATGAAGGAGCACGATACCTACAGCCATATAATGCCTCGTACGGTGCCATCTGTATGCTAGACTAGTAGCTATTGTTATACGCAAACTCTGCTAACGGTAAGTAGTCTTCCCAATTACCTCGAAACTCTATTAGACAACCCATTAACATGTCCTCTAGTATTTGAATCACCCTCTCTGACTGACCATCTGTTTGAGGATGGAATGCAGTACTGAAGTCTAACCTTGTACCCAGTGCCTCGTGTAACTTCTTCCAGAGCCGAGACGTGAAGCGAGGATCTCTATCAGATATTATAGAAATCGGTACCCCATGCAGTCTTACTATCTCAACCACATATAACTTAGCCAACTTTTGTAACGAATAATCGGTACAGACTGGTATAAAATGGGTAGATTTGGTCAATTGATCTACGATAACCCATATCAAATCTTTCTTGGTAGGCGTTAGGGGCAGCCCACTCACAAAGTCCATAGTTACCCTCTCCTATTTACAAAGTGGAATCTTAACCAGCTGTAATAACCCTGAAGGCAGCTGATGCTCAGCCTTAACTTGTTGGCATGTCAAGCATTTACTTACAAAATCAGCAACCTTGTGCTTAAGTCCTGGCCACCAGTATAACTCACAGAGGTCTTGGTACATCTTGTTCCCACCAGGATGCATAGCATAAGGGCTACTATGCGCCTCTTGTAGTATAAAATACCTCAAATTGGTATCCCTCGGTACATAAACTCTCCCAAAGAAACATAGTACTCCTTCGTTATTCAATCCAAAATCTAAAGTTTCCCCATTCTCAATCTGTCAGAATTGAGGACCTAGTGACTCATCTACCAACTGTTTACCCTTTATTTGTTCAATTCACGTTGGTTTAACTTGCAGTTCCGCCAACAAACTCCCATCAACAAACAAGCTGAGACGAGCAAATATTGCTATTAGATCATACATAGCCATACGGCTCAGTGCGTCAACTACTACATTAGCCTTACCAGGATGGTATTCAATCGAGCAGCCATAATCCTTAAGCAGCTTAATCCATCTACATTGCCTAAGATTCAACTCCTTCTGAGTGAGGAGGTACTTGAGGCTCTTGTGATCCGTATAAATAATACACTTCTCACCGTACAGGTAATGCCTCCAAATTTTTAGTGCAAATACCACCACGTGACCCAGAAAAGTAACTTTCCTCAACCAGAAGTTGCACTTGCTGAATTTGGCATACAGTTGCTTTTCCCTCAAAATTTATAGAACCACTCGGAGATGTGCATCATGTTCATCTTCGGTTCTTGAATATACCAAGATATCATTTATAAACACCATTACAAACCGATCCAAATAGTGCTGGAGAACTCAATTCATCAAATCCATAAAGGCTACCGGTGCATTCGTTAGCCCAAACGGCATCACTAAGAACTCGTAGTGACCATAACGAGTCCTAAACGCTGTCTTGTAGACATCAGCCTCTTTAACTCTCAGTTGATGGTACCCAGAACAGAGATCAATTTTAGAGAAAGCCGAAGCTCCCCGTAGCTGATCAAATAGATCCTCTATCCTCGACAACGGGTACTTATTCCTAATGGTTATTTTGTTCAATTTTCGGTAATTGATGCACATACGCATGGATCCATCCTTCTTTTTCACAAACAACACTAGTGCTCCCCACGGGGACACACTAAGTCGAATGAATCATTGGTCCAATAACTTTTGAATTTGAGCTTTCAGTTCCACGATCTCCTTTGGTACCATTCTATAAAGGGCAATGGACACCGGAGCTATACCAGGTAGAAGCTCGATCTCAAATTCAACTTCACGGTTGGGAGGTAATCCAGGTTACTCCTCGGGAAAAACATCAGGAAAATTTTTAACGGTTCTCAAATCCTTAACAGAAGAACCCTCAGAATCTGAAATACTGATGTAGGCTAAATATGCCTCACAACCTTTACGAAACAATTTCTCGACCCTTAATGTAAAAATCACATTTGAAAAGTAATCCCGACTCTCCTCAATCACAACTACCTCCTTCTCCTCTGCAGTTTTCAGTACCATGCATTTTGTAGCACAATCCAAACTTGCCCAGTGTTTTACTAGCTAATTCATTCCCAAGATTAGATTGAATTCACTAAAAGGCAGTTCCATCAATTTTACCACAAAAGTAACTCCTTGAACCTCTAAAGGCACATCCCTAAATAGTTTATTCACTCTCACTAACTGCCCCAATGGACTTATTTGGGTCATTCACTAATAGTAATCTCACACAAAACACCCAAAGTTCCAGACACAGTGCATGCAATGTACGTAGGTGTAGACCCAATGTCAATCAGTGTAGCATAAGGTACATTATAGATAAATAACATACCAGTAATCACATCTGGGGCATCTTCGTCCTGTCGACGATGAGCAACATAAACCAGAGCTGGCTGCCTCACCTCTGTCTGTCCAGCACCTCTACCCGGTGCTCCATGACCACGACCCAAATCGTTTCCACCCTTGGCCTGACCATGACTTCTCGGCAGTTGCTGACTACCCATCGGTAGCTGTACATTACCCATACCAGTAGCTTGCACCTGATCTAGCCTCTGAGGACATTCTCTAATACGGTACCCTATGATCTGTATCTCAGACAGGCTCCAGTCCTTTTCTAGCACTAGCCTAGATGGTGTTTCCCACAATCAGCATAAGGTTGCAACCCAGTAGCAGCAACAGCGGGCCCATCTCTGACTGGCCTATCCACTTTGGCCTTTTTCTTAGGCCTCTGAATGGAACTGAAGGGCTCTGAATCCCTCTTATTTTTCCCCTTTCCTTTTCCCGGTTCTGGCGCTCAGTACGCTTCACATTCTCAGCGATCTTCACCTTTTCCACTAACGCAGCAAAATCTTACTTCCTTTACGGAGCTATCAGTACCCATAGACTATCCCTGTGGCCGTCCTTAAAATGAACACAGCGCTCATATTCTGTTGCTACCATCCTTCGAGCATAGCGGCTAAGTCGTAGAAATTCTACCTCGTACTCAGCCACAGATCTATCCCCTCGAGTCAAATTTAGGAATTCCTTTCTCTAGGCATCCACATAACTAGTGCCCACATAATTTTCTTGAAATGCAGACTCGAAGAATTCCTAAGTTAATCGGTCAGGCTGAGTGCTCTCTTTTACGGTAAGCTACCACTGATGGGTTTTCTCCTACAACAACGACACTGCACCTTTTAGTTTCTACTCGGAGGTACAGTTAAGGTCATCCATTATTCTCTCCGTGGCCTCCAACCAATATTCAGCCACATTAGGGGCTACTTCAGCAATACCTCTAAAGATCTCAACTCTATTCGACCAGAGTCATTCCGTAATCGACCCACGGCACCTAGTACCAGTATTGGACCCAGCGACCCTTTCCAAAATTTAGAGTGTAGCTTGGGGCAGTGCGTCGTCCCCAGCTACTCGATTATACGACCCCGTCTCAGTTACCAGTGAAATCAGTGCCTCCCTAGCCTAAACATTAGGCATGTGGCCAGACGACGAAAACCCAGCCCTAGCACTTCCACGGCCTCTGCTGTGGCCTCTTGTACCCCTTCTAAAAGTACCCCTAGTGCTCATTATCGGTCTTCGTATTATCTGAATTAGAAATTTTATGCAATCGTAGTACAGTCTAATTTCTAAAGTTTAAAGTTTAAAGTTTGTTTTTGCAATCGTAGGCTCACTATAGTCTCAGTTTCCTACAATTTTCAGTTTACTCTAACTAGAGTAGTACAGTTTAATTTCTAAAGTAATTGCAATATTTCCTATCTTACAGCATTTCAGTTTTAAACAGACAACAGTACTAAAAAAATTACGGATTCGGCATCGGAGACTCGGTGTACCATATAATTAGTAAACCTTTCAAAAACACTTCAAATCATTTGAAAACAACTTTCAGAAATTCTAAAAAAAATTGAAAAAAAACATTTCACAGCAGAGTTTTGTAACCTGGCTCTAATACCACTAAATGTAACACCCAAACCTGGCCTAGACGTTATGGCCGAATCAGGCGGAGCCATATTGAAGTGTCATGTGTAAAACCTATTGTTGTTGAAAACCCTTAAATCAGTCAATCAAATTGTTATTAAAAAGGTGGTTCCAAAATAAACCGTTCGTTTCCAAAACGTGCGTCGTTCGTTGAGTTATTTTCTTTTAAAAGATAATTTCGTTTGAAAACCCAAACATGGTTTAACCTCTTTGTGTGCATTAATGGTTGATTTTAAAACCTTGCGTTATTATCAAAAGTTACTTTCTTTAAAATGTTATTAAACTTCAAAATCTCATTTATAGCGGAAGCTTTTCTTTTTAAAAGTGTTCCATAATTGTGATTATTTTGTTAAAATGTCGTTCCTTTTTAAAATCAAACCCTAATTCTAGTGAAAAGCATGGCTACCATTGAGTCCTCCGATCGTACCGAATCATCTAAGAATGGGGATTACCTGTATAGTTAAAGTAGAAAGGTGAGTTTATGAAAACTCAGTATGTAATTCCCCAACACACAAGCAATAAACAATAGAGCAAACTAGGCCTAAGCTCTTTATAGTAACAGTATCAGTTAGGCCTTAGCCCATAACAGTATCAGAAATCAGAATTTGTGATGCATATAACCTAAACAAGCCTCCACACCATCTCCTATCCAACCCTGCACTCTTGTAGGGATTAAATCAACCCACCCATCCTTACACTCCAGTGTTAGCACCGGTTGCGGCACTAACCAGTATTGCAGCAAAGCTGCTTTTAATATAAGTGACTTTAAGTCATCGGTAGGTCCATAATTGTCTCGTACGACCTGTGTGACCTTAACAGATTAGTACGCTTCCTCCAATTACAATGACCCACCCCTATGCAACATAATATCATGCATGTATGCAAATTATAAATATATTAGATAGCATACTTAATCAAACATACATTACATAAGAGCATAATAGACATTTTACCATATAGGGGCATAATAATCATTTCTTAGTTTGGGGTCTAGGTACACTTATCGACCCATCAGTAGGTCCACAAGTGTCTTGTACGACCCGTGCAAACCTTAACAGTCAAATAGTGTAAACGGGCCCAAAGCCCATTATGTGGCCCACTAAGCCCAGAAATGACCTTAGCCATGTGAACGACATAGCCAGGTCCAATATTTCCCATATGTCCGTGAGATTTACCCGTGTGAGGCCCACGAGCCTATTGGGCCCATACGGCCCATTTCGGCCTAACATGGTCCAAAACGGCCTGAACCCATGAGATCGCTCATGGTGGCCTCTACCGTCATATGTCTATGTTTAGTGGGCTCTAATTTCTACACATGCATTCCCATGCCCATGTGGCATTAGTTGTCTAACTTTTCGGCTTTTCGGCTTTTACCGTCTTATGGTTAAAACAGTGTGAGTACACACTTGTTTGCGAAAACATGCTAAGATCCACCAGCACCGAACCTACATTCATTCAAGACATACAGTCAGTTTTCCCATCAATAGGGTTATCATCCTCTTCAAATACTTAAATTGAAACAAGACTGGTACTTGCCTTAGTTGAACAAGTGTAGTTAAGTTCGCTTTAACTGTTGATGAAGCTTAATAACAAACCCCTTGACGGATTTCTACGTTACAACGAACTTTATTAATTGTGATTGCTTAAACATATGGTTTACATTGACATTTGATAACTTACAGAACCATCAAAAAGTATTCGGCCCCTAACCAAGAAAGCAAGGGAAAATACTTACTCTAATCGAGTGCTGAGAGTAAGATTTCGACTGCCTCAGAACACTTGCAATTCTTTCACTCCTCGAAAAGACCTAGGTACCAAACGAACATCGCACCATGAGAAAAGAGGGGAGATTTGGCAAAGGGAAAAGAACCGGAATAGAAGAACGGGGAATAGTATTAGCCAAAGAAAACCACTTAAAATGAGTCAAGAGTACTTACACACAAATTCAGAAAAAGGGTAGTAAAAGAAGGTGTAGCAACCCAAACACTCGAAAAAAACCCTAGTACCCAAGTTTAACCCTTCTGGATAAGAAACCGAAAGCTAGAAGTTGAAAGAAATGGAAGTGAGAGGGAAAAGAGCAATAATCGGCTAGAATAAAATGTTTCAGTAAGAGGGAATGGAAAGTATTCGACCACCAAGATGAAGAGAGAAGAAAAAAATGAGAGGCAAAAAGAAAGGAAAGGTTCAGTAAAGGTTATAAAAGGAAAGGTCGGCACTAGAGAAGGGAAAAATTAGCTCATAAAATACCTTAATGGTAAAAACAAGTTCGACTAGGAAGAGAAGGGAAAGAAAAAGGCAGAACCAGAAACAACCACAAGCAAAAAGACACACAGAACAAACTGCTATATTCGGCCCTTGAGAGAGAAAAAGAAAAGAAAAAACACAAAAGCCAGGACTATTCCGAACCCCTAGGTGAACTACTCAGCTGAAACTTTGAGTACCTACAACTCAAATTCGGCACAACCTCACTAAACCTCAAACTCCCCTTTTTCCTCCCAAAATCTCTCCTAATATCCCTCCACTTACCACTCATCCATTCCCTCAACTACTCAATTTGAACTTCACCCACTATATCATTATTTCAATCAACCTCTACCACTCACATGGCCATGAAGCAAAATGAATACTGATATGCATGATATGAAGTAATAAAATTTATAATAATGATCGCACCAAAAACTAACTAGTATCATGACTTTAAGGCAAGCGCACCTATCGAACAGTAGTATAGTTTAGCAGCAAGACCGAGATATCGTACCCAAAGGAACCAAAAGTACTAGTACTTACTTCCTTTCTATTATTTAACCTAAAAATAAAAGGGATTTTTATGAAACTAATTCTAAAACTAAATATGAATGCACAGAAAGTAAATTGGGGAAAAACTCTTTTAGGAAAAATTAATTGATTTGGAAATACTCAAGGGAGAATCCACCTAAACTTCACTTGTTATCAATTCTTGAGCTAGACGATTTATTCACTTAACTTGATCCGTAGAGATCCCTAACTTATGTTAATACCTCCATCGAGGATAAGAACAACTAATCCTAGGTTGATTAACTGAAACCTCTTTCTAGTTAAAACCCCTAGTCTTGCATTAACTCGATCTATGGATCCCCTTATTAGGTTTGACCCTCATCCGGCAGATTAATGTCGCCCTTTGTCTAGGGTTGCATGCAACTCCGCTTAATTATGCTAGATTTACTGTTAAACAGGGACTTTTGCTCCTCTGAATAAGCACATCAATACTTGAATTAATACTTAACATTATTAAAACAAGAATTAAAAACACATAATTAAGAACAATTCAAGTATTTATCATATAACTCAAGATAAAATAATAACAAGATCTGTTTTAGGTTTCATCCCCCTCAAGTATTTGGGGGATTTAGTTCATAATTAATAAAGAAAACATCTCAGAAGAAATAAGATAACAAAACATAAAGAACCCAAAAACCCCTGAAGGAATTTAGGGAGATCTTCTGTCTTGATGTAGAATTCGGCTTCTGGGATGAATCAGTCGGCTTCCCTTGGAGTAATCCCTTACTTTCACTCTCTGTGTTGGCAGAAATATGGCGCTCTTTTGCGGGAGAAAAGAGTACACCCTTAGAGTTGCCTCCTAGGGCCTTTATATAGAGCTTTAGAATGCCTTTCTTAGCCTCTAAGTATCCAAATCTGAGTGAAATTACACTTCCTCATGATAGGGACACGCCCGTGTGCCACGACAAGAGGCCGTGTGCGAGACTGTTGATGGTGGCACTGCTGTGTGATCTGGCTGTGCTTGCCGGGGTAGGGCCGTGTTGGACCTTATATAGCACGACCGTGTTCCCCGGCCGTGTGATGAATCCTTGGGCCGTGTTGTTTTTACACTTTGGCCCATTTTCTCCGTTTTCGACCCGTTTTTCTTTCTTTTCTCTTCCCTGTGCTCTCCTGAGTATATAACATGAAATAGAAGGATTAAGAGCACCAATTTCCACAAATTCAGTGATAATTCATCCAGAAATTAAGCTAAGCATAGGGTAAAAATATGTATAATTTATCATTTATCAAATACCCCCACACTTAAGCCTTTGCTTGTCCTCAAGCAAAATCTCAACCCACAACCAAAAATCATTCTTCTCAACTCACAATCTTTATAAATAATGTTTCAAACTAATTCACAAGTATTCATACAATGAAAATTCAATCAGAAGAACATTAAAGATTCAAATACTCTAAGTTGAGAATTTTATCTTAGAAACATAAGTTTTCTCCCTTTTCCTAAGTAATTATCTCTCAATCAAAATTTACAAGATTTGACATCCTCACTAAAGATTCACTCTATCTACTCAAAGTGTTTAAGGTTCAAAATTTAAGCACTCTTTAGTCAACCTGAAAAGTTATTACCATAGGCTTGCAAGAAAATCAAATCTCCAGCACTATAGATTGATATGATACATGGATCAAAGGGTCTTTCAATAGTTGTAATGGGGCTTTGGTTAGGGGTGTTGTCACAAGCTGAAAAAGAAAGGGTTAAAATCGAGATTAAACTGAAAAATTATCTAGCTAGAAAAATCTCTATCACTGGAACATATTCTTGGGGCTAAACTTTGTGATAACATCATTCTAGCCTTGGTAGCCTTAAAATAGAAATATGCAAAAACTATTAAACTATTACAGGTTACAACTGAATGAATTGAATATATATACGTTTGTTTTTAGAACAATTCAATATTTACAAACTTTACACACTAAGAAAGAGAATAAAGCTAGATAATAATTTCAACTCGAATCTCGAAAAAAATAGGGATCAAAGTAATTGAATAGAATTCAACAAAAATGAGTTATGGGTTAATATTAAAGGTAAGTCAAAGAATGGGTTGTTAGGCTCGACGGGGTTCACCAGGGGTTAATTTGTGGAGCTAGACTTTTATGGAGTAAGTGGGTTACATCCTAGGTGCCTTTATCATTTTAGTGTATCAAATCAATGATGTGGTCTTGACATGTATAATCGAAGCAAGTTCTAGAATAACAAATTAGTATTAACTCACTCAAAGCAATAATAAAAGTGAGTAGGAAAGAATGTATGCTCAAAAAGGCTCAAAAGTCTCACCAGAATTATGGCTTTTGATGTCAATCTTGGGAATTTCAAATCTCAAGACAATACTTAAAATTAGGGAAAACAACTGATGAAAAAAAAATTAGATTCTTAAAAATTTCAACTGATCATGCTTGATTCCCTAGTGCTTTAAATTTTAAATAATCAAAGTACAAGCGCCTATGTCTTAATTCTCAACATATCTATAAAAATCATAAATCAATCAGAATTAATTCCTATCAGGAGATTGAAGATAATGCAAAGAGTGAAAGTGAGAATTCGAAATTTTGAGAATAATGCAAAATGTTAGTTTAAAAATTTTTAGGGATTTCAAAGAGAATGTAATGACTGAAAGTAAGTTTCCCCCCCACACTTAAGATGTACATTGCCCTCAATGTACAAAGATAACATTAGTAGCAATAGAAGCATAAGATCATAAGATAGGGAAAGGCATGAAACTCCCTGAATTTTAGATGAATTTGTGAGACAGAAATTGGAATTGGAAGAGCCGGCAGTGGTGGCAGGGTTGTCCCATTTACATATGGATATGAGCTGTAGAGCTCCTTTGAAATTGCAGAAACATTTATCAGTCGTAGGGAATTTGGATTAACAGAGTATGTTTGTTAAGGGTTGGCCGATATGAAATAATTAATAATAAAGAAAGAAAACAAATTAAGTTCTAACAATACTAGAATTCAAATAATGAGAAAGATAAGGTGAACTAAAAATAAAAGTAAAAGTAAAAAGGAAAATAAAGGAGAAGAAAAGAAAAGGTAAAAATAGGGATCAGAGTAAAAATATAAATTAAGATAAAAATAAAGGTAAGAGGAATAGAAATCTTTAATCCTCAGATGGGTCACGCGGTGGTGGTGGTAAAGTGATGTGGAGGTGCTGGCATATCTACTGAAGTGTGGCATCGATATGATCAAATCGTTGGAAGCACTGCTACTCGAATTGTGTTAGGTGCTCAGATATGTCAGTGTATGAAGCTGCCGCATGAACTGGGTGGCAAGGCGGTGACTCAGTGGTTGCATCTTCCTCTGGTGGTGGTAGTGGGACATCATCAGTAATGTCCTCTAGCTCATCGGCCCCTTGGATGAGTCGGTACTGTAGGGGGTCGGCCCTAGTCTGCGCTGGATCATCCTCATGTGGAGCATAGTCTGGATGCCCTAAGGGGACATCAAGCCGATCAGCGTAAATGAGGATGTCTGGGCCGCGGTATTGAGTAGCCCAAAGTGGCAGGCCAAGCATGTAATGTATGGGCCCATGGATATCACTCCCCTACTATGCCTTTCCATTTGGTGCTGGATGGCATGGGCGATGAAGAAGGCTAAGTCGATGGTGTGCGCGTTCGCCATGCTCCATAAGAAGTAGGCATCATGTGCGTTGATGACGCCAGTGCTCTCACGTCGGCCTGTCAGGGCATGTGCGAGGAGGGCGTGGAGATACCTTAAGGATAGGGTAAGGGCGGTCGCCTTGGTACGAATAGGGTCATATGTGGGGTGCCCTGGGGCAAGATCACGCCAACAGTTGACCAGTGTGATATGGAGGTGACAGGGAAGTGTGGAAAAATCCTCGTCGGTTATGAACTCATCCGTGTAGAGTCCTAGTGCGATTCTAAATTTGGGGACACTCAGCTAACGCACCAATCCACCGAGGTAGAATTGAATAGTACCCGGATCATCATGGTTTGTCATTACCACCTGTAAATGAAATGTAAAGCAAAATTCTAAGGTTAGTTCAAGATAGGTGGGCTCGATGATGTTGAAAAATTGCCTCCATGGATTGGTGGACAGTAGGGCCCGAACGGCATCAGCGAGTTGGACTCGCTCTAGGGCGGCCCAGTCGATGCATCTGCCAGCTCCTAGAGGGCGGGCTCAGAGGATTTGGAATAACTCCTCTTGCGAGTGCTGTGGAAATATGATGAACGGGTGTCGGCTTTTAGTTGTAGGTCTCGACGAGGATGAACCACCTGGCCCCTTCCGTTTCTTTGAAGCAGTGGTAGCAGTTCTCTTATTGCGTGATAACGACATCATGCCTAAAAAAAATACAATAGTCCTAAAAATTGAAAAAATTGAAAAGACTAATAGTAATAAGTATTTATGCTTAAACAAAATATACTAAGAATACTAATTTACTAACCTAAGTAATATATTCTATTTGTCTTAAATATGTGAATAAAATGGGTTTATTAATTTATATTAAGTGACTATTACTCTAGAAAAGTGGCAAACAAATAGGATTCTAAGTGGCATGGCATCATGGAATTCTCTATAACATTCTAGATTGTTCATGCCAAAATTTATGACTTTCATCCCTAAAACTAGTGCAAAAATGAAATAAGACATTTTATGAACATAAAAAAAATAGATAAGAGTATTAAAAACTAAAGAGAAAATGAAGAAAATAGAACCAAATGGGTGACTGATGAGGAGGAGCACGGTCGTGGGGGCGTTGTATAGTAGTGGGGATGCCTTAGAAGGCTGTTGACGGCGCTAGAGAAGGCTGGGATAGGTTTTGAGTGGAAGGGTTTAGGAAATTTTAGGGTTTTAGTGGAAGAAGATGATGAATAGTGGCCCCTTTTTTATAGATTTTGGGTCACACGGGCTTGGCATAAGCCCGCGTGGCTAGGGTTTTGCCCGTGTTGTTTGAAAATTAGTGATTTTGGTGTGCCTGGTTCGTGGCACACCCCCGTGTACCTAGGGCGTTTGAGGCACACGGCCATGTCACACAGCTGTGTCCTACGATGTTCGCTTCTCGCACGGCCATGTAGTAGGTCACACGCCCAGGTCTGAATTGATAGTGTCGACCACAGTCTTGGGGCACGGGCGTGTTGCATGCTCGTGTTTGGATCACACAGTCGTATCGTACAACCGTGTCCTTTTGGTCTAAGCCCGTGTTTCAATTAACAGTGTTGGCTACCGCTACGTCGCACGGCCGTGGCACTTTGTCGTAACCCTTGTACTTGGAAAATTTTTACCCTGTTTATACACGGCCAAGTTGCACGACCATGTCTCTGCTTATAGTGTCCACACGGCCTTAGGCAAGCCTATGGGCATGGTCGTGTGGTCCTAAAATTCTGCATTCAAAAGGGTTAGTTGACGTACTAAAATACTAAAATCAAAATAAAAGGAAAGTTACTAAGTTAGTGCTTGGGTTGCCTCTTGAGAAGCGCTTATTTAGAGTCTAAGCTCGACTCTACCTGGATGTATCATGAAGGGAGTTCGTGGAGCTGAAGCTCCTCCCTATTATTCTTAAAATTCTCACCTCTATAGTGTTTAAGCCGATGGCCATTTACCTTGAAAGTACCATGGGTTGGCTGAGTTACCTCAACTACGCCGTATGGAAAGACAGTTTGAACGGTGAATGGACCTGACCACCTTGATTTAAGTTTTCCAGTGAATAGTTTAAGCCTTAAGTTGTAGAGTAAGATGAGATCACCAGTTTTGAACTGCTTAGGTTGTTTCAGCCGATTGTCATGGCATTGCTTTGTGGCTTCCTTGTATAATCGTGAATTTTCATATGCATTGCAACGCCATTCATCTAGCTCATTCAATTGCATTAGTCATTTCTCTTCTGTAAGCTTAAGATCAAGATTTAAAAATTTAATAGCCCAAAATGCTTTATGTTCGAGTTCAAATGGCAGATGGCAACTTTTTTCGTAGACAAGTTTATAAGGGGATGTCCCTATTGGTGTTTTGAATGCAGTTCTATAGACCCATAAAGCATCATCTACTTTTCTTGACCAATCTTTCCTATTTGTTTCTACTATTTTCTCTAGGATGTGTTTTAACTCTCTATTTGTTACTTCGACTTGACCACTGGTTTGCGGATGATAAGGGGTAGCTGTTCTATGGTGTACTCCATATCTTTTTAAAACTTTTTCAAATTGAGCATTGCAAAAAAGAGTACCCCTATCACTAATAATTATCCTAGGTGTTCCAAATCGAGAGAAAAGTTTTTTAGAAAGCGTACTACCATTCTAGCATCATTAGTAACATATAATCTACTGCTACTAGGATGTACTTATTTCCAAATGAAGTAGGGAACAGACCCATGAAACCAATGCCCCATACATCAAATATCTCACATGTAAGTATATAGTTTTGAGGCATTTCATTATGTTGAGAGATATTACCTGTTCTCTGGCATTTATCACAAGAGGTCACATACCTGTTTACATCCCTGAAAAGTGTAGGCCAGTAAAAACCTGATTCGAGTACCTTGCGAGTAGTTCCACCTCCACTGTGGTGTCCTCCTATTGGTCCCCAATGGCAGTGATCTAAAATTTAGTATGCTTCTGTTTCAGTAACGCATCTTCGGATAACCTGATCTGTACAAATACGAAAAAGGAAAGGTTCTTCCCAAAAGTAGTTTTTCACATCAACGAAGAATCGTTTCTTTTGGGATTACGTTAGCTGCTAAATAATTTGCAAAATCAGCAAACCAAGGAACTACTGCGTTTGCTAAGGCTAGGAGTTGTTCTTCAGGAAACAAGTCGTTTATTTTATCGAGGTCATTATGGTATGGATCTTCCAATCTTGACAGGTGATCTGCTGCTAAATTTTCAGCTCATTTCTTGTCTTTTATTTCTAAGTCGAATTCCTGTAACAATAGAATCCATCTTATCAATCGTGGTTTTGCATCAGTTTTAGTTAGAAGATAACGAAGAGCAAAATGATCAGTATAAACGATGACTTTTGACAATATTAAATAAAATCTGAATTTATCAAATGCAAAAATAACAGCTAGCAACTCTTTTTCCGTGGTCATATAATTTGCTTGTGCAGTTGTCAGAATTCTGCTAGCATAATAGATCAGTTGAAAGTGCTTGTCTCTTCACTGTCCCAAAATTGCACCTACATATGGACATGTGAACGTCATTTTCTCCTAATCTTCTAGAGCTATCAGGATTTAGAAGTAACCAGAGAGGCCATCTAAGAAACAATAATACTTATGACCTGATAATCTTTCCAACATCTGATCGATAAAAGGTAAGGGAAAATGATCTTTTCGAGTTGCGTCATTCAGCTTTCTATAATCAATGCAAACTCTCCATCCAGTGACTGTTCTTGTAGGTATTGACTTCTTTTTATCATTGGATACCATAGTTATGCCTCCCTTTTTAGGAACAACCTGTACAGGACTTGCCCAAGAACTATCAGAAATAGGATAAATAATGCCTGCGTCTAGAAGTTTAATTACCTCGGCTTTTACGACTTCCTTCATATTAGGATTTAATCATCTCCGAGCTTGCACCGATGGTTTATATTCATCTTCCATTAGAATTTTATGGGTGCAAAAAGAAGGACTAATTCCTTTAATGTTAGAAATCTTCCAAGCTATAGCCTTCTTGTATTCTTTTAATACTTGAAGTAGTTCCTCTTTCTTTTCAGTACTTAAGATGATGTGATAATTACTGGTAATGTCGAATCATCTCCTAAAAATGCATATTCTAAGTGGTTAGGCAACTGTTTTAATTCCAATTTAGGAGGTTCACCAATCGAAGGTTTTTGTCTTAGTTCATCATTCATCTTAATACTTTCATAACTTATGTGCATTGTGAAAAGTTCATTAGAGTTTAACTCCTTCATTACTTCTCTAACTTCAGTGGTGGCTTCATCTTCCCCCCCACCTTGAACAAGACACAGTTCTAACGTGTCTGCTAGAGAAATTTCCTGAAATTTATCTTGAACAAAATAATCAATAGCATCAATAAAATAACAGGAATCATCTTGTTCTCTAGAAAATCTCATAGCATCATAGATTTTAAAAACGACTTCTTCTTCACCAACTCTAAGCACTAATTTACCATCCCTTACATCGATAACGGCTCTAGCAGTAGCTAAAAATGAGCGTCCCAAAATTAAAGGTACCTCAATATCCTCATCCATGTCAAGCACGTCAAAATCAACCAGGAATATAAATTTATCTACCTTTACCAGCACATCTTCAATAATTCCCCTAGGGTATTTAACAGATCTATCAGCTAATTAAACACCCATCCTAGTGGGTTTTGGTTCCCCTAGACCTAGTTGCTTGAACATTTTGTACGGTATTAGATTAATACTAGCACCTAAATCAGCTAAGGTTTTATCAATGATTAAACTACCGATTAAGCAAGGAATAGTAAAACTCCCTGGATCTTTTAGTTTGGCCAGCAGTTTATTTTGGAGAATAGCTGAGCATTCCTCGTTGAGTTTCACTGTGGCTAATTCTTCCAACTTCCTTTTATTTGTGAGTAGCTCATTAAGAAACTTTGCATACTTTGGCATCTGTGAAATTGCTTCAACAAAAGGTAAGTTAATATGTAACTATTTAAAAAGTTCAAGAAATTTACCAAATTGAGCATTTGTGCGGTCTTTCTTTAACTTTGCCGATATGGTATGGGTGGTTTATATTCCTTAAGTGTAGGTGAAGTGTTTTCCTTGGGTTCTTCTTCTTCTACCTTTTCTTTTGTGGATTCTTGAACAGTCTTCTTTTCTGATTCAGCCAGTACTTTCCCATCTCTTAGAGTAATTGCTTTGACATGTTCTCTGGGATTTGGCTCAGTGTTACTTGGTAGTCCACCTTGTGGTCTTTCTGATATTAATTTGGCAAGTTGACCAATCTGATTTTCAAGCCCTTAAATGGATGCTTGCTAGTTCTTTAGTGCCGTTTCGATACTTTGAAAAAGGGTTTCTAACACGGCCATAAATTTGGTGAACATCTTTCAGGGTTTGGCTTTTTCTCATGTTATGGTGGTGGCTGCTAAAATCCCGGAGGAGGCGGTTGTCTTTGATTTCCTTGTCCTCTCCATGAAAAATTGGGGTGATTCCGCCAACCTGCATTGTAAGTGTTACTATAAGGATTATTTTGAGGTCTAGAATTATTACCCATATAGTTGCCTTGCTCGGTTTCCATGCCATGTCCATAAGAAGAGTAGTCTGGATTGAACATATTTCCTTGAGTTGTGTCACACTACATCACTGGTTGTGCCTGCGTAGAACCAACAAAATTATCAAACTTTTTATTTAAAAGTTCTACCTGATTAGTAAGCATGGTGACAGCATCGATATTATAAACTCTTGCAACTTTTGTCGACTTTGTCCTCATGACTTGCCACTGATAGTTATTCAGTGACATCTCTTCTATAAACTCATAGGCTGCTTCGAGTGTTTTGTTGTTTATTGTTCCTCTGGCAGCTGTATTGATCATTTGCCTCGTTGATGGATTCAAACTGTTGTGAAACGTTTGAACTTGTAACCACAAAGGTAACCGATGGTGAGGGCACATTCTCAAAAGATCTTTGTATCTCTCTCTGGCATCATAAAGGGTCTCTAAATCCATCTGCACAAAAGAAGAGATATCGTTTCATAATTTAGTTGTTTTAACTGGAGGAAAATATTTAAGTAAGAACTTTTTGGTCATCTGTTCCCATGTAGTGATTGATCCTCGTGGTAAAAAATTTAACCACTATTTGGCTTTATTTCTCAAAGAGAATAGGAATAGCCTTAGACGAATGGCATCATCAGAAATGCCATTGATTTTAAAAGTATCACAAAGTTCCAAAAAGTTGGCTATGTGTGAATTTGGATCTTCATCATGTAAACCATCAAACTGCACAAATTGTTGTATCATCTGAATAGTGTTAGGTTTTAGTTCAAAATTATTTGCAGCAATAGCAGGTCTAATAATACTAGATTGAGTACCAGCCAAATTAGGTTTAGCATAATTATACATAGTACGAGGAGCATCATCTTGATTTACTGGTTGCGCGGCTATCGCGGGAGGTGGTTGATTGTCTTGATTTGCTTCCACCTCTTCCGTAGGTTCTGGCTCTTGTTCTTTTCCTTGTTCTGGATAATGTAGGCTTCTTCTGATCTCTCTACGAGTTCTGCGAACTGTCGCTTCCAAGTCTTCATCGAATAACAGTGGTCCTCCTAGGTTTCATCTAGTCATAAACTAGAAATACCTAGAAGGGGAAAAAGCAAAGAAAATTAAAATAAATTAAAATAAATAAAAATAAATAAAAATAATAAAAATTGAAAATAACTAAAAATAGTAATGGCTAAAGTAATAGAAATCGAGTTTTCTTAATATTTTAGTTCCCCGGCAACGGCACCAAAAACTTGATATGCGTGATATGAAGTAATAAAATTTATAATAATGATTGCACCAAAAACTAACTATTATCACGACTTTAAGGCAAGTGCACCTATCGAACAGTAGTATAGTTTAGCGGCAAGACTAAGATCGTACCCAAGGGAACCAAAAGTACTAGTACTTACTTCCTTTCTATTATTTAACCTAAAAATAAAAGGGATTTTTATGAAACTAATTCTAAAACTAAATATGAATGCACAGAAAGTAAATTGGGGAAAAACTCTTTTAGGAAAAATTGGTTGATTTGGAAATACTCAAGGGAGAATCCACCTAGACTTCACTTGTTATCAATTCTTGAGCTAGACGATTTATTCACTTGACTTGATCCGTAGAGATCCCTAACTTATGTTAATACCTCCGTCAAGGATAAGAACAACTAATCCTAGGTTGATTAACTGAAATCTCTTTCTAGTTAAAACCCCTAGTCTTGCATTAACTAGATCTATGGATCCCCTTATTAGGTTTGACCCTAATCCGGCAGATTAATGTTGCCCTATGTCTAGGGTTGCATGCAACTCCGTTTAATTAGGCTAGATCTACTCTTAAACAGGGACTTTTGCTCCTCTAAATAAGCATATCAATACTTGAATTAATACCTAAGATTATTAAAACAAGAATTAAGAACACATAATTAAGAACAATTCAAGTATTTATCATATAACTCAATATAAAATAATAACAAGATCTGTCTTAGGTTTCATCCCCCTCAAGTATTTGAGGGATTTAGTTCATAATTAATAAAGAAAACATCTCAGAAGAATAAAGATAACAAAACATAAAGAACCCAAAAACCCCTGAAGGATTAAAGGGAGATCCTCTATCTTGATGTAGAATTCGGCTTCTGGGATGAATCAATCGACTTCCCTTGGAGTAATCCCTTGCTTTCACCCTCTGTGTTGGCAGAAATAAGGCACTCTCTTGAGGAGAGAAAAGTACACCCTTAGAGTTGCCTCCTAGGGTCTTTATATAGAGCTTTTGAATGCCTTTCTTAGCCTCTAAGTATCCAAATCTGAGTGAAATTGCACTTCCTCACGACAGGGACACGCCCGTGTGCCACGACAAAAGGCCGTGTGCGAGACTGTTGATGGTGGCACGGCCGTGTGATCCGACCGTGCTTGTCGGGGCTGGGCCGTGTTGGACCTTATGTGGCACGGCCGTGTGCCACGGCCGTGTGATGAATCCTTAGGCATTGTTATTTTTACACTTTGGCCCATTTTCTCCGTTTTCGGCCCGTTTTTCGTTCTTTTCTCCTCCGTGTTGATAAACGATAAATTATACATATTTTTACCCTATGCTTAGCTTAATTTTTGGATGAATTAACATTGAATTTGTGGAAATTGGTGCTCTTAATCCTTCTATTTCATGTTTTATACTCAGGAGAGCATAGGGAAGAGAAAGTAACCAAAAACGGGCCGAAAACAGAGAAAATAGGCCAAAGTGTAAAAACAACACGGCAAAGGATTCATCACACGGTCGTGTCCCACAATCGTGCCACATAAAGTCCAACCCGGCCCAACCCCAACAAGCACGGCCTGACCACACGGCCGTGCCTCCATCAACAGTCTCGTACACGACCTCTTGTCGTGGCACACGAGCGTGGCACACGGGCATGTCCCTATCGTGAGGAAGTGTAATTTCACTCGGATTTGGATACTTAGAGGCTAAGAAAGGCATTCCGAAGCTCTATATAAAGGCCTTAGGAGGCAACTCTAAGGGTGTGCCTTCTCTCCCACGAGAGAGTGCTGTATTTCTGCCAACACAGAGAGTGAAAGCAAGGGATTACTCTAAGGGAAGCCGATTGACTCATCCCAGAAGCCAAACTCTACATCAAGACAGAGGATCTCCCTTCAATCCTTTAGGGGTTTTTGGGTTCTTTATGTTTTGTTATTTTTATTCTTCTGAGATGTCTTCTTTATTAACTATGAACTAAACCCTCTACATACTTGAGGGGGATAAAACTTAAGACAAATCTTGTTATTATTTTATCTTGAGTTATATGATAAATACTTGAATTGTTCTTAATTCTTATCTTAATAATCCTAGGTATTAATTCAAGTATTGATGTGCTTATTCAGAGGAGCAAAAGTCCCTATTTAAGAGTATATCTAGCATAATTAAGCGGAGTTGCATGCAACCCTAGACATAGGGTGACATAAATCTGCCGGATTAGGGTCAAACCTAATAAGAGGATCCATAGATCGAGTTAATGCAAGACTAGGGGTTTTAACTAAAAAGAGATTTTAGTTAATCAACCTAAGATTAGTTGTTCTTATCCTCGACGGAGATATTAACATAAGTTATGGATCTCTACGGATCAAGTCAAGTGAATAAATTGTCCAGCTCAAGAATTGATAACAAGAGAAGTCTAGGTGGATTCTCCCTTGAGTATTGCCCAAATCAATCAGTCTTTCCTAAAAGAGTTTTTCCCCAATTCATCTTTTTATGCATGCATTCATAGTTTAGTCTTAGAATTAGTTTAGTTTCATAAAAATCCCTTTTCTTTCTAGGTTAAATAATAGAAAGAAAGTTAGTACTAGTACTTTTGGTTCCCTTGGGTACGATAACTCGGTGTTGCCGCTAAACTATACTACTGTTCGATAGGTGCGCTTGTCTTAAAATCATGATATTAGTTAGTTTTTGGTACGATCATTATTATAAATTTTATTACTTCATATCACGCATATCAAGTTTTTGGTGCCATTACCGGGGAACTGAAATATTGAGAACGCTCGATTTCTATTACTTTAGCCATATTTATCTTTATTTATTTTCAGCTTATTTTTATTTTTATTTTTATTTTTATTTTATTGAAATTTTTTTTCCTCTAGGTACCTCTAGTTTATGATTAGAAGGAACTCAGTAGGACCATTGCTTTTTGACGAAGGCTTGGAAGCGACAATTTGTAGAACTCATAGAGAGATCAGAAGAAGCCTACATTATCCAGAACAAGGACAAGAAAAAGAGCCAGAACCTACGGAAGAGACGAAAGCAAATCAGGACAATCTACCACCTCCCGCGATAGCCGTGCAACCAGTGAACCAAGATGATGCTCCTCGTACTATGTATGATTATGCTAAACCTAGTTTGGCTAGTGCTTAATCTAGTATTATTAGACCTACTATTGCTGCAAATAATTTTGAATTAAAACCTAACACTATTCAGATGATACAGCAATTTGTGCAGTTTGATAGTTTACAGGATAAAGATCCAAATTCACATATAGCCAACTTTTTGGAACTTTGTGATACTTTTAAAATTAATGGTGTTTCTGATGATGCCATTCGTATAAGGCTATTTTCATTCTCCCTAAGGAATAAAGCTAAACATTGGTTAAATTCTTTACCACGAGGATCAATCACTACATGGGAACAGATGACAGAGAAATTTTTACTTAAATATTTTCCTCCAGCTAAAACAGCTAAATTACGAAACGATATCTCTTCTTTTGTGCAGATGGATCTAGAGACACTTTATGATGCGTGGGAGAGATACAAAGATCTATTGAGAAGGTGCCCTCATCATGGGTTACCTTTGTGGTTACAAGTTCAAACCTTTCACAACGGTTTGAATCCATCCACGAGGCAAATGATCGATGCAGCCGCAGGAGGAACACTCAACAATAAAACACCCGAAGCAGCTTATGAGTTTATAGAAGAGATGTCATTGAATAACTATCAGTGGTAATTCATGAGGACAAAGTCGACTAAAGCTGCAGGAGTTTACAATATTGATGCTGTCACCATGCTTACTAATCAGGTAGAACTTTTAAATAAAAAGTTTGATAATTTTGTTGGTTCTACGCAGGCACAACCAGTGATGCAGTGTGACACAACTCAAGGAAATATGTTCAATCCAGACTACTCTTCTTATGGACATGGCATGGAAACCGAGCAAGGCAACTATATGGGTAATAATTCTAGACCTCAAAATAATCCTTATAGTAACACTTACAATGCAGGTTGGCAGAATCACCCCAATTTTTCATGGGGAGGACAAGGAAATCAAAGACAACCGCCTCCTCCGGGATTTTAGCAGCCACCACCACAATATGAGAAAAAGCCAAACCCTGAAAGATGTTCACCAAATTTATGGCCGTGTCAGAAACCCATTTTCAAAATATTGAAACGGCACTAAAGAACCAGCAAGCATCCATTTAAGGGCTTGAAAATCAGATTGGTCAACTTGCCAAATTAATATCAGAAAGACCACAAGGTGGACTACCAAGTAACACTGAGCCAAATCCCAGAGAACATGTCAAAGCAATTACTCTAAGAGATGGGAAAGTACTGGCAGAATTAGAAAAGAAGCCTGTTCAAGAATCCACAAAAGACAAAGTGGCAAAAGAGGAATCCAAGGAGAGTACTCCACCAACACTTAAGGAGTATCAGCCACCTATACCATATCTGACAAAATTGAAGAAAGACTGCACAGATGCTCAATTCGGTAAATTTCTTAAACTTTTTAAACAGTTACATATTAACTTACCTTTTGTTGAAGCGATTTTGCAGATGCCGAAGTATGCAAAGTTTCTTAAAGAAATACTCACAAAAAAAGGAAGTTGGAAGAATTAGCCACAATGGAACTCAACGAGGAATGCTCAACTATTCCCCAAAATAACCTGCCGGCCAAACTAAAAGATCCAGGGAGTTTTACTATTCCTTGCTTAATTGGTAGTTTAATCATTGATAAAGCTTTAGCTGATTTAGGTGCTAGTATTAATCTAATGCACTACAAAATGTTCAAGCAACTAGGTCTAGGGGAACCAAAGCCTACTAGGATGAGTATTCAATTAGCCGATAGATCTATTAAATACCCTAGAGGAATCATTGAAGATGTGCTGGTAAAGGTAGATAAATTTATATTCCCGGTTGATTTTGTTGTGCTTGATATGGATAAGGATATTGAGGTGCCTTTAATTTTAGGATGCCCATTTTTAGCTACTGCTAGAGCCGTTATCGATGTAGGGGATGGTAAATTAGAGCTTAGAGTTGGTAAAGAAGAAGTCGTTTTTAAAATCTATGACGCTATGAGATTTTCTAGAGAACGTGATGACTCCTGTTATTTTATTGATGTTATTGATTATTTTGTTCAAGATAAATTTCAGGAAATTTCTCTCGCAGACATGTTGGAACTGTGTCTTGTTCAAGATGAGGTGAAAGATGAAGCCACCACTGAAGTTAGAGAAGTAATGAAGGAGTTAAACTCTAATGAACTTGTCACAAGGCACATAAATTATGAAAGTATTAAGATGAATGACAAACTGAGGCAAAAACCTTTGATTGATGAACCTGCTAAATTAGAATTAAAACAGTTGCCTGCACACTTAGAATATGCATTTTTAGGAGATAATTCTACATTACCAGTAATTATCGCATCAGACTTAAGTACTGAAAAGAAAAAGGAATTACTTCAAGTATTAAAAGAACACAAGAAGGCTATAGCTTGGAAGATTTCTGACATTAAAGGAATTAGCCCTTCTTTTTGCACTCATAAAATTCTAATGGAAGATGAATATAAACCATCGGTGCAAGCTCAGAGATGATTAAATCCCAATATAAAGGAAGTCGTAAAAGCCGAGGTAATTAAACTTCTAGATGCAGGCATTATTTATCATATTTCTGATAGTTCTTAGGTAAGTCCTGTGCAGGTTGTTCCTAAAAAGGGAGGCATGACCGTGGTATCCAATGACAAAAAAGAATCAATACCTACGAGAAAAGTCACTGGATGGAGAGTATGCATTGATTATAGAAAGCTGAATGACGCAACTCTTTCCCTTACCTTTCATCGATCAGATGTTGGAAAGATTATCAAGTTATAAGTATTACTGTTTCCTAAATGGCCTCTCTGGTTACTTCCAAATCCCGATAGCTCTAGAAGATCAGGAGAAGATGACATTCACATGCCCATACGGTACGTTTGCTTATCGTAGAATGCTTTTTGGATTATGTAATGCTTCTGCTACTTTTCAGCGATGCATGCTAGCTATCTTTGACGAATCCATGGAAGACATCATGGAGGTATTTGTGGATGATTTTTCAGTTTTCAGTAATTCCTTCCAACTTTGTCTTAATAATTTAAAACAAGTCCTGATAAGATGTGAAGGGACGAATTTAGTGCTAAATTGGGAAAAATGTCACTTCATGATTCAAGAAGGTATTGCCCTAGGACATAAAATTTTTAGTAAAGGGATAGAGGTAGACAAAGCAAAAATTGAAACTCTTGAAAAATTACCTCCCCCCAATTCGGTTAAGGCTATAAGAAGTTTTTTAGGACATGCTGGTTTTTATCGTAGATTTATTAAAGATTTTTCTAAAATAGCTAAGCCTTTGACGAAATTACTAGAAAAAGATGCGCTTTTCAACTTTGACCAAGAATGTTTAGAATCTTTTAACATTCTTAAGGAAAAGTTAGTCAATGCCCCGATTATGATTTCACCTGATTGGAATCTACCTTTTGAACTAATGTGCGATGCGAGTGATTTTGCAGTAGGTGCAGTTTTGGGACAGCGAAGAGACAAGCACTTTCAACCAATCTATTATGCTAGCAGAACTTTGACAACCGCATAAGAAAATTATACGACCACCGAAAAAAATTGCTAGCTGTTATTTTTGCATTTGATAAATTCAGATCTTATTTAATATTGTCAAAAGTTATCGTTTATACTGATCATTCTACTCTTTCGTTATCTTCTAACTAAAACTGATGCAAAACCGCGATTGATAAGATGGATTCTATTGTTACAGGAATTCAACTTAGAAATAAAAGACAAGAAAGGAACTGAAAATTTAGCAGCAGATCACCTTTCAAGATTAGAAAACACACATCCCAAGTGCCTCGATAAAATAAATGACTTGTTCCCTGAAGAATAGCTCCTCGCTTTAGTAGACGAAGCAGTTCCTTGGTTTGCTGATTTTGTAAATTATTTAGCAGCTAACATAACCCAAAAGGGTTGACCCATCAGCAAAAGAAATGATTCTTCGCTGATGTGAAAAACTACTTCTGGGAAGATCCTTTTCTTTTCCGTATTTGTGCAGATCAGGTTATTCGAAGATGTGTTACTGAAACAAAAGCATACCAAATTTTAGGTCATTTCCATTCGGAACCAATAGGAGGACATCACAGTGGAGCCAGAACTGCTCACAAGGTACTCGAATCAGGTTTTTACTGGCCTACAATTTGAGAGATGCCAACAAGTATGTGACCTCTTGTGATAAATGCCAGAGAACAGGTAATATCTCTCAACATAATGAAATGCCTCAGAACTATATACTCTCATGTGAAATATTTGATGTATGGGGTATTAATTTCATGGGTCCATTCCCTACTTCATTTGGGAATAAGTACATACTAGTAGCAGTAGATTATATGTCAAAATGGGTGGAAGCCCAAGCCTTACCTATTAATGATGCTAGAATGGTAGTACGCTTTTTGAAGAAACTTTTCTCTCGATTTGGAACACCTAGGATAATTATTAGTGATAGGGGAACTCATTTTTGCAATGCTCAATTCGAAAAAATTTTAAAGAGATATGGAGTGCACCACAGAACAGCTACCCCTTATCACCCGCAAACTAGTGGTCAAGTCAAAGTAACAAATAGGGAATTAAAATGCATCTTAGAAAAAACAATAGAAACAAATAGAAAAGATTGGTCAAGAAAAATAGACGACGCTTTATGGGCCTATAGAACCGCTTTTAAAACACCCATAGGAACATCTCCTTATAAACTTGTCTACGGAAAAAGCTATCATCTGCCATTTGAACTTGAACATAAAGCATTTTAGGCTATTAAATTTTTAAATCTTGATTTTAAGCTCGCAGGTGAAAAAAGATTAATGCAGTTAAATGAGCTAAATGAATGGCATTGCAATGCCTACGAAAGCTCACGATTATATAAGGAAGCCATGAAACAACGCCATGACAAACGACTGAGACAACCTAAGCAGTTCAAAACCAGTGATCTTGTCTTACTCTGCAACTCAAGGATGAAACTATTTCCTGGAAAACTCAAGTCAAGATGGTTAGGTCCATTCACTGTTCAAACTATCTTTCCATACGGCTCAGTTGAGGTAACTCACCCAAACCACGGTACTTTCAAGGTAAACGGCCATAGGCTTAAACACTATAGAGGTAAGAATTTTAAAGATAACAGGGAGGAGCTTCAGCTCCACGAGATCCCTTCGTGATGCATCCAGGTAGCACTACAACAAAATAGTGCTAAGACGACACTTATGGGGTGACACTTTCCTAAGTGTTGTGATAGACTAGCCAACATATGCTTTGGGCAACTCTTTATATAAGGGTTGGGGTATGCATGCCTAAGGCAACTCTTAAATAAGAGTTAGCTTTGTCTAGTCCTAAGACGACACTTTTGGGGCAAGTGTTGGGATAGACTGGGCTTTCGGCAACTCTTTGTATAAGGGTTGGTATATGCATGCCTACAGCAACGCTTAATTAAGAGTTGGCGTTGTCTAGTCCTAAGACGACACTTTTGGGGCAACACTTTCCTAAGGGTTGGGGTATGTATGTCTACAGCAACGCTTGAATAAGAGTTGGCTTTGTCTAGTCCTAAGACGACACTTTTGGGGCGACATTTTCCTAAGTGTTGGGATAGACTATACTTTCACCAACTCTTTGTATAAGGGTTGGGATATGTATGCCTAAGGCAATGTTTGAATAAGAGTTGGCTTTTATGTAGTCCTAATACGACACTTTTGTGGTGACACTTTTCTAAGTGTTGGGATAGACTATGCTTTGGCCAACTCTTTGTATAAGGTTGGGATATGTATGCCTAAGGCAATGCTTGAATAAGAGTTGGCTTTTGTGTAGTCCGAAGATGACACTTTTGTGACGACACTTTCCTAAGTGTTGGAATAGACTATGCTTTGGCCCACTCTTTGTATAAGGGTTGGGATATGTATGCCTAAGGCAACGTTTGAATAAGAGTTGGCTTTTGTCTCGTTCTAAGACGACAGTTTTTGTGCGACACTTTCCGAAGTGTTGGAATAGACTAGCCAACATACGCTTTCGGCAACTCTTTGTATAAGGGTTGGGATATGCAAGCCAAAGGCAACACTTAAATAAGAGTTGGCTTTGTCCAGTCCTAAGACGATATATATTTTCCTAAATGTTGGGATAGACTTGCTGCATACGCTTAGGTTAACTTTTTATATAAGGGTTGTGATATGCATGCTTAACGCAACGCTTAAATAAGAGTCAGCTTTATCCAACAGTATGCCTACACTTTTAGGCCGACACTTTCCTAACTGTTGGGATAGACTAGCCAACATACACTTTGACCAAATCTTTGTATAAGGGTTGGTATATGCATGCCTAATGGGTTTAGGGTGTTTAAGGTTTAGAGTTTAAGGTTTAAGAGTTGGCTTTGTCCAATAGTATGTCTAAGGCGTCACTTTAATTGAAAAATTAATTTATGTAACAAATATATTTATAAATGATTGACACTAAAAAAATGTTTTGATTGAAATATTTGTTAGTAGGCTAGAAAGAATTTGTTATTTTGTAAAATAATCATGTTGACATATGTTAGCTAGCCATCTAATGTATAGTATTTATTTTGAGGAAATATATATTATTGTTATTATATATTGATCTATTTCTTTGGTTAAAAAGATAAAAAAATTAGGGCAAGAAAAGAATATATTTGTTATTCTCTTTGGATGGAACGTTAATATGCATTAATGGAATTTTATAAAAAGGATCAAATTGTTAGATAAATTCTGAGCTTTTGATAAATGCTTTTTCTTTGAAGCAACAATGCCAAGCTTGACACAATAAATGTCAAGCTAAATCGCCCAAATCATTCATCTTCTGTTTATTAAAAATGAATGAATTTTATACTAATATAAGCGATTAATCCAGATTTTTTTAATATGAACTGCATTACAATATAAGTTTAACTAAATTAATAAATTTAGTTTAGGGTTTAAGGTTTAGTGTTTAGAGTTTAGGGTTTGTAGCTTATGATTTAATGTTTTAGGGTTTTGTGTTTATAGGTTTGAGGTTTAGGGTTTTAGGATTTTGTGATTATGGGTTTGGGGTTTAGGATTTTAGGATTTTTTAATATAAATGTTTCAAAAATTATATTATATATATTTAAAAATTTTTATCATAAATAAGATAAATATAAATTATTATTTTTCAAAAAATAAAAAATCAAAATGGGATAAATCCCAAAAGCATACATGAACAATGGTTTAATGTGCAATTATATATATGAACTTTAATTTGATCCAGTTCTTGTAAATTATTAACAATATTATTGATATAACATCATTTTATATTTATATATTGCATACATAAATATTTATATTTATTCAATATAAAAATAAATTGATGTATTTATTTTTTAAAATGTGTATAATTAAATCAATTTTAAAATTTTAAGTATATATTTAAACTATAATGAGAATTTCAAATTAAAAAAATAATATTAAAAAAATCATTTCAATAATACCAGACAATACCATACCTATAATCTCATTTTTAATAGAAATTTAAGTACAAAAGAAAGGAAAAATCCCCCCAAAATTTCAAAAGGAAAAATCCCCCCAAAATTTCACTCTTTGAATAACTTACAGGATCAAATCTCCAAGCATTCCTTCGACACTCCTCTCTACCGAGTATGTATCTTGTTTCTTTTTTGTTCCTCTCTCCCCCAATTAGATCTGATTTCCTAATTCTTCTCTTTTGATTGCAGTTCAATATACCCAATCTCCGTGTTGGAACTCTTGATTCCCTACTTGCTCTTAGTGATGATCTCTTGAAAGTAATTTCCCTCTTTTTACTCATTCAATTCTTCCTCAATTTATTTTCTTTCTGCTATTTCTTCATCGAATTCTGTCTACCTTAGATCTGTTCTTTTTCTAATGATTACACCGAAGCCCTCAGATTAATTTTTATCAACTTCTGATTTAGGCACTCTTGATTTGGTTTTGAGTTTTAATCTTTTATTTCCTCTTTTTCTTTTGGTGATTCGATGTATGTGCAGTCAAATACCTTTATCGAAAGTGTTTCTCACAAGATCAGGAGGCAGATCAAGGAACTGGAGAGGGTATCTAGCTTGGAAACCAATGCTCTCACTATTGATAGAGTCCCCGTTGATTCTTATCTAACCAGGTAAAATTTTTCCTAACTTTAATAAATGGATGTGGCATTCGTTATGAATCTGATAGGGTATTATGGATGATGGGTTTCAATTCAACTTGGTTTTGGTGATTAGATGGCAGGTTTGTTTGGGATGAAGCAAAGTACCCAACTATGTACCCTTTGAAGGAAATTGTTGATGGTATTCACACTTAAGTGGCAAAGATTGAGGATGATCTCAAGGTAGTAATTCCTTTTTCTGTATTTTCCTATTTATACACCTTAATGCATGTTGGTTTTTTACTCGAATAGGTTGAATGGGAATTTGGGCCTTATTGCCTCTTGTTAGTCACCTATGTCTACTTTGCATTTTCTTTGTTTCTCTCTTTCTTTGATCTTCTTTTGTTTTTCTTACTGGTACTTATCCTCTTTTTTCTCCTTATTTATTTGATTGTCTTAATTGACATTCTTTTCTTTCCTATAATCTCCTGGTTATGAGTCTCAGTTAAACCTTAGCGGCCACATGCAAACTGGATACTTTTATAATTTTGGTAAACATATTTTTAATGTCTTTTTGAAATTAAATGGATTGTCTTTGTTTTTCCAATTATTGCTTCTTTCTTTTGGCTGGTTTTTTTTCTTTTCTTTCTGATGAGTTAGCTAATTTCATAATCTACAGAGCATGGAGAAGGTCTTCAAGTTCTCCACTATGAAGTTGTAAGTTCTATAATTTTCTCTATACATGCCTATGGAAACTGAACCCAAGTTAAAAGAAAAAGAAATGTTACCCCTTACATTAGTCAATGCTACTGATACAGGTCAAATGTCGAAGAAGGGGGGAGACAATTGGATCATGCATGAATATGTATTAAGCGATCCTCCTCAAACAACTCATAAAAATGATCACCAGGTAACTTTTTCTTTTCTTTTCTATTCTATTTAATTTCTATATTTATACTGTTCTCGATTCTGTTCGTATCATGAGTGGCTGAATGTAACTAGAGTGAAAGGAGCTTTGGCCCCAAAATTTTGATAAATTTCATTAAACCTACAAAGTTTTTGAAAATTTAAATTAAATCCCAAAATTTAATACCACTTTAACCCCTAATATTTTTTATGTGATTTAAACTTTCTTCATCCTGTATATTTTTCATAAATGGAGATATGCATTTTTTTTCATTTTATGTTGCACTGCTATACTTGTTTTATTAATCGTAATTCGAGTATGAATAGTTAATGTTATTGTTGTTTATTAATTAATTATGTTTACATTATGTTTTGCTTGTTGTGGTTGAATTTAACATGATTGCTGTTCGATTTGAGCTTGTTGAGGAGTTTAAATATGGAGATTTAAGACTGTTCATCATGATCATAATGCTGTAAAAAAAATCAGGTTTTGTAATGTTTCAACATTAATGTTGAAGCTAAAAAAAAAGGCTATATATGTCGAAGGGAAGTAAGGAATTAAATTGTATGAAATTTAAATTACTGCCAGCTAGAAAAATGCTATACTCTGTATACCATTGATTACTTTAACTAATGAGATTCTCCTGTTTCTTAATGCTATCTTCTGAACCTAATGTTACTATACTCTATAGATGTTATTTTATAACCTTACATAGTGGCCACTTTCTTGCAACATGATTACTCGTATAGCACTCCAATTACTTTGACTCTTGGGATTTTATAGCAACATTATTCAACTATTGAAATATGGAAATTGGCCTACTTTTAAGTTTTTACTATATGAATGTATTTGGTTAGTTAATTTTGTTGTATCATTGTCCATGTATTTGCCTATTTCTGCTCAGCCAGTATGTCTTTCTAGCACCATATTGATTGATTTCAAAATTTGCTCTGCTATTGTACTTTTCTGGAACAAAAAATAATCTTTGCATTCATACTGTCAGGAGGAATTCTTGCAGAGGATGCAGAATCGTATAGATATTGCTTATGATAGTTCAATCCCTGAACATCAGGTACCCGTTCCGAATGATGCTATTTATACTTTGTCTGCAATTTTGGGTTCCATAATCATCAATCCTGATTTATTATCTAATTCATTATTGCTGCTTTCCGCAGGAAGCTTTAAGGGCCTTATGGCTGCTGTATTTCCAGAAGAACTATGTGGTTTAATATCTGAGCTTTGTAGAAATAAGAGATCAACAGAGTTTCTTGGAATTGAAGTTGCAGTTTCAAACCTATTAGCTTTTATGTAGTACAACATCAATATCAATGTCCATCATCTTAGGTACTTTTTTATTTGTTTACTTTTGTACATTGAGTTGAATGTTAGTGGTATACATTTCAGCTAAATGTTAGTGTATTTTGATTGTTGGATCGATTTTTGTAGTGAATATTCAATCTTTATTTTAATTTTAATTTTAATTTTATATTTTTTTGTTGTATTTAAAGCACAATTCCTATCATTATTCACTATAAATATTTATAAAATTATATTAATATTGAAATAATAAAAAATAGAAAAAAAATTACATTAGACAAGGTTGCTTTAAACAGGCTTATCCCAATCTTTTTTAAAAGTTGCTTTAGATAAGGTATATCCCAACCTTTTTTAAAGGTTGCCTTATATGGGTTTATCCTAACCTTTTTTAAAGGTTGTCGTAGACGGGCCTATTGCAACCTTTGTTAAAGGTTGCCTTAGACATGGTCTATCCCAACCTTTTTTAAAGGTTGCCTTAGACATGGTCTGTCCCAACCTGTTTAAGGTTGCTTTGAATAGGTCTATCCCAACCTTTTTTTATAGGTTGTTTTAGACAAGGTCTATCGCAACCTTTTTAAGGTTGCCTTAGACGGCTCTATCCCAACTATTTTTAAAAGTTGCCTTAGACAAGAATTATACCAACCTTTTTAAGGTTGCCTTAGATAGGTCTATCGCAACCTTTTTTAAAGGTTGCCGTTGACTAGGTCTATCGCAACCCTTTTTAAAGGTTGGCATTGACTAGGTCTTTCGCAACCCTTCAATAAGGGTCGCCATATGCTAACTTTTGCCAACACTTTTTCAGAAGCATCACCGTGCCTATGCCAACGGTACTAAAGACAACCTTTTTGGAAGCGTCGAGAGAAGCGTCACAAAACCTATGTCAACTTTTTTTGCGTCGCTTTAGGTCAAAAAAAATGTCGCGGTAGGGTTGTTTTGTTGTAGTGTAGAGTCGAGCTTAGACTCTAAATAAGCGCTTTTCGGGAGGCAACCCGAGTACTAACTTAGTAACTTTTCTTCTATTTTGATTTTAGTCATTTTATACGCCAACTAACTCTTTTAAATGTAGAATTTTAGGACCACACGGCCATTCCCACTGGTGTGTCCAAGGCCATATGGACGTTATAAGCAGAGACACGGTCGTGCAACCTGGCCGTGTATAAGTAGGATGAAAATTTTCCAAAAACACAGGCTACGACAAAGTGCCACGCCCGTGTCTCCAAACCGTGGCCAACACAGTCAATTGAGACACGGGCTGAAACGAGAATGACACGGCCGTGCGATACGGCCATGTGACCCTAACACTGGCATGTGACACACCCGTGCCCCAAGACCGTGGTCGACACTGTCAAATCAAACACGGGCGTGTGGCCTCTTACACGACCGTGTGCTAAACGAACACCTTAGGACACGGCCGTGCGATATGGCTTTGTGCCTCAACACACCCTAGGTATATGGGCGTGTGCTTCGAACCAGGCAGGCCAAAATCCTCAAATTTCGAACAACACGGGCAAAACCCGAGCCACACGAGCGTGTGCCTTGCCCGTGTAACCCAAAATCTATTAAAGGGGCTACTATTCATCATCTTTCTCATCAAAAACCCTAAAACCCTCCCACCCAAACCCTACCTCAAACCTCCTTAGCACCGCCGCCAGTGTCCACAGTGCTTCCACGCCCGTACCGCCTCACCCACGACTGTGCTCCACCTCAATCCTCTCCCATTTGGTTCTATTTTCTCATTTTTCTTTCAAATTTTTACTATTTTATTCTATTCTTTTATTACTATCATATTGTATTTAGCCTTAGCATTGTTTTAAGCATGGAATTGATGGAATTAGCATGAATAATCTAGATTGTTATAGGGAACTTTATGATTTCATGCCACTTTGATTCACATTTGATTGCCACTCTTTCTTATCTCAACTAACGTGTATTTAGTATACATACATACCCATGTCCCTTAAATTTGATATCATGTTAGGATGGATAGATTAGACCATTTAGGTTAATCCACATTTCATTCCAAATTGTTTTAGTCACATTGTTAAATTTCTTATTTTTCATAGTTCTTGATGCAATTTAATTTCAATTTTTAGGACTAATGTTTATTATTTTATTTTTAGGCATTATGTCGACATCACGCGGTAAGAAAGCTGCCGTCCCTCCTTCGAAGAAATGCAAAGGACCTGGTGGTTCGCCCTCGCGACCCATTGCTGAGAACTGCCATCCTTTCCTCCATTTTCCACAAGCCTCCTAGGAGGAACGATTTCAGATACTCCGAGCTCGCCCTGGCCGATGCATAGATTGGGCCGCCCTTGAGCAAACACACCTAACGGACGAGTTCCGGGCCTTATTGATGATCGATCCATGGGAACAGTTTTTTCGGATCAGGGAACCCACATACTTGGAACTCACTCTCGAGTTCTGTTCCACATTCCACCTTCAGATCGTGATGAATAGATACGATGATCTAGGGACAGTCCAGTTCCATTTGGGAGGTCTTGTATGTCAGTTTAGTGTATCAGAGTTCAGTACAGCTCTCGGCCTCTACACCGAGCAATTCATGGAGGAGGAGGACCTTTCTACGCTCCACCATCATATCCATATATCACCATCTAGGTGTTGGGAGGCCCTAGTCCCTGCATCGTCCACATATGACCCTAGTCGCTCCAAGGTGACCGCCCTTGCCCCATCCTTGAGGTATCTTCACACCCTCCTCGCACACCCCTTGACGGGCAGGCACGAGAGCACGGGAGTTGTCAGCACACACGATGCCTACTTCCTATGGAGCATGGCTAACGCGCATACCATCGACCTCACTTATTTCATCGCACTCACCATCCAACATCAGACAAAGAGGCATCGTAGGGGCATTATATCTGTGGGGCCCTACATGATGTGGTTGGCCGGCTACTTCAGGCTACTCAACACCACAGCTCAGACATCCTTATACACACTGATCGGCCAGATATCCCCTCAGAGTATCCAGACTATGCTACATATGAGGATGATCCAGCGCAGACGTGGGACAGATCCTCCATAGTACCAGCTACTTAGAGATGCCGAGCAGAAGGACCCCGAGGACATTCCTGATGATGTCCCACCACTGCAGGAGGATGCACCCACCGAGCCACTACCACCTCGCCGACCAGCTCATACGGTAGTTTCCTATGCTGACTTATCTGAGCGCCTCTCACGATTCCAGCAGCAATGCTTCCAGCACTTCGATCATATCAATGCCACACTTCAGCAGATTTGTCAGCACCTTCACATCACCACACCACCATCACCGCGCGACCCATCGAGGATTAGGCCTTCCTAATCCTCTTTTCTTATCTTTTAATTTCCTTTTTATTTTTTCTATTATTTTTTTTCATTTTATCTACTTCATTATTTGAATATTAATATTTTTAGATTTAGTTTATTTTATTTCAATTGTTTCCTATCAGCTATCTCCTAACGAGTAATTTTTCTAATCCTAAAATCCCCTAAAAATGATAAGTGCTTTCGTAGTTTCAAAGGAGCTCTACAACTCAAAACAAAAACCTAATGGGAACCTTGCTTCAACCTCACCCAGTTGACACCGCCAAAGCCTACACTCATAACATGAAAGCTGTGGACAAACAAACGCCACTACCACCGGAGTATCTACCTCCACACCTTCCTTTGTCCTAGACACTCTATCGGCACCACCACCTCACTAATCCATCCAAAGTAGGGAGTTTCATCTCTTCCCCTATCTTATGATCTTGTACTTTTATTGCTACTAATGTTATCTTTGTACATTAAGGGTAATGTACATCTTAAGTGTGGGGGGGAACTTACTTTCAGTCATTACATTCTCCTTGAAATCCCTGAAAATTTTTAACTTGTTGCATTATTCTCAAGACTATCTTCAATCTCCTATTAAGATAAATTTTGATTGATTTAGGATTTTTATTGATATTTTGAGAATTAAGACATAGGTGCTTGTACTTTGATTATTTAAACTTTAAAACATTAGGGAATCAAGCATGATAAGTTGAAATTTTTGAGAATCTCATTTTTTTCATCAGTTATTTTCCCTAATTTTAAGTATTATCTTGAGATTTGAAATTCGCAGGATTGACATCAAAAGCCATAATTTTGGTGAGATTTTTGAGCCTTTTGAGCATACATTCTTTCGTGCTCACTTTTATTATTGCTTTGAGTAAGTCAATACTGATTTTTTATTCTAGAACTTGCTTCGATTATACATGTCAAGACCACATCATTGATTTGATATACCAAAATGATAAAGGCACTTAGGATTTAACCTACTTACTCCATAAAAGCCTACCTCCATAAATTAACCCCTAGTTAACCCCATTGAGCCTAACAACCTATTCTTTGACTTACCTCTAATATTAACCGATAACCCATTTTTGTTGAATTCCATTCAATTACTTTGATCCCTATTTTTGTCGAAATTTGAGTTGAATTGTTATCTAACTTTATTCTCTTTTCCAGATTGTAAAATTTGTAAATGAATTGTACTTGAATTGTTCTTAATATATATATATATACAGTTAATTCAATTGTAATTCATAGTTAACATTTTTTTGCATATTTCTATTTTAAGGCTACCAAGGCTAGAATAATGTCATCATAAAGCTTAGCTCTAGAAATATGTTCCAGTGATAGAGATTTTTCTAGCTAGATAATTTTTCAGTTCAATCTCGATTCTAACCCTTTCTTTTTCAGCTTGTGACAACACCCCTAACCAAAGCCCCATTACAACCGTTGAAAGACCTTTTGATCGATGTATCATATCAATCTATAGTGGTGGAGATTTGATTTTCTTGCAAGCTTATGGTAATAACTTTTTAGATTGACTAGAGAGTGCTTAATTTTTGAACTCTAAACACTTTGAGTGGATAGAGTGAATCTTTAATGAGGATGTCAATTCTTGTTGATTTTTTATTGAGAGATAATCACTTAGGAGAAGGGCGAAAACTTATGTTTCAATGATAAAATTCTAAACTTAGAGTGTTTGAATCTTTAATGTTCTTCTGATTGAATTTTCATTGTATGAATACTTGTGAATTAGTTTGAAACATTATCGATAAAGATTGTAAGTTGAGAAGAATGATTTTTAATCGTGGATTGAGATTTTGCTTGAGGAGAAGCAAAGGCTTAAGTGTGGGGGTATTTGATAAACGATAAATTATACATATTTTTACCCCATGCTTAGCTTAATTTCTGGATGAATTATCATTGAATTTGTGGAAATTGGTGCTCTTAATCCTTCTATTTCATGTTTTATACTCAGGAGAGCATAGGGAAGAGAAAGGAACGAAAAACGGGCCGAAAACAGAGAAAATGGGCCAAAATGTAAAAACAACACGGCCGAAGGATTCATCACACAGTCGTGTCCCATGGTCATGCCACATAAAGTCCAACACGGTCCAACCCCGACAAGCACGGCCTGACCACACGGCCGTGCCTCTATTAACAGTCTCGCACACGGCCTCTTGTCGTGGCACACAGGCGTGGCATACGGGCGTGGCACACGGGCGTGTCTCTGTAGTGAGGAAGTGCAATTTCACTCAGATTTGGATACTTAGAGGCTAAGAAAGGCATTCCAAAGCCCTATATAAAGGCCCTAGGAGGCAACTCTAAGGTTGTGCCTTCTCTCCCACGAGAGAGTGCCGTATTTCTGCCAACACAGAGAGTGAAAGCAAGGAATTACTCCAAGGGAAGCCGATTGACTCATCCCAGAAGCCGAACTCTACATCAAGACAGAGGATCTCCCTTCAATCTTTCAGGGGTTTTTGGGTTCTTTATGTTTTGTTATTTTTATTCTTTTGAGATGTTTTCTTTATTAACTATGAACTAAACCCCCCAAATACTTGAGGGGGATGAAACCTAAGACAGATCTTGTTATTATTTTATCTTGAGTTATATGATAAATACTTGAATTGTTCTTAATTATGTGTTATTAATTCTTATCCTAATAATCCTAGATATTAATTCAAGTATTGATGTGCTTATTCAGAGGAGCAAAAGTCCCTGTTTAAGAGTAGATCTAGCATAATTAAGCAGAGTTGTATGCAACCCTAGACATAGGGCGACATAAATCTGCCGGATTAGGGTCAAACCTAATAAGTGGATCCATAGATCGAGTTAATGCAAGACTAGGGGTTTTAACTAGAGAGAGATTTCAGTTAATCAACCTAGGATTAGTTGTTCTTATCATCGATGGAGGTATTAACATAAGTTAGGGATCTCTATGGATTAAGTCAAGTGAATAAATCGTCTAGCTCAAGAATTGATAACAAGTGAAGTCTAGGTGGATTCTCCCTTGAGTATTGCCCAAATCAATCAGTCTTTCCTAAAAGAGTTTTTCCCCAATTCATCTTTTTGTGCATTCATAGTTTAGTCTTAGAATTATTTTAGTTTCATAAAAACCCCTTTTATTTCTAGGTTAAATAATAGAAAGAAAGTTAGTACTAGTACTTTTGGTTCCCTTGGGTACGATAACTTGGTGTTGCCACTAAACTATACTACTGTTCGATAGGTGCGCTTGCCTTAAAATCATGATATTAGTTAGTTTTTGGTACGATCATTATTATAAATTTTATTACTTCATATCACGCATATCACCTGTACTCTCCTAAGTATAATACATGAAATAGAAGGATTAAGAGCACCAATTTCCATAAATTCAGTGATAATTCATCCAGAAATTAAGCTACGCATAAGGTAAAAATATGTATAATTTATCGTTTATCAAATACTACTTTCTGCAACACCACCACTCGAACCTCAGACCCTATGAACACAATACGCGCCACTTAGCTCTAGACCAACAACCTCTTCTGTGTCACCTTTCAATCATAATTCTTTAAGAAGCTTACAGACTAAAGTCAGGGTTTATTTAGGTAAAATCTAAAAAATTTTGTACAAGCCAAGGCTTGAACCCAAGACTTCTCAGACACTTCCCAGGGTACTAAACCACTGAAACCAACATGTGCTTGTCACAAACATACAAAATCAAAGCATAGATTTTTGGGGCATTACATTAGTTGCGGACGCACTTAGTCGAAAGTTGTCATTGTTTGCGCTTCGAGCATTGAACGCTCATTTAATTCTTAATGAAAATGGTTCTCTATTAGCAGAGTTGAGAACAAAACCTCTATTTCTTCAATGAATTCGAGAATTGCAAGATGATGATCCGAAATTAGTGTTGAAACGATAGATGGTTCAAGACAATTTGAGTTCAGAGTATAGCATTGATGATATTGGTATGTTACATTATCGCAATAGAATTTATGTTCCAAATAATACAGATTTGAAAAATGATATTCTTTCTGAATCTCACGGTAGCATGTACTCTAATTGTCTTGGTAGTACGAAGATATATTGTGATTTGAAATGGATGTATTGGTGGCTAGGTATGGAACGGGAAATTTGTTAATTTGTAGCAAAATGTTTGATTTGTCAATAGGTGAAAGCAGAACATCAGGCACCAACAAGTTTACTACAATATGTTATGATTCTTAAATAGAAATAGGAACATGTCGCGATGGATTTTGTATCCGGTTTACCTGTGACTCCAAGAAAGAAAGATTCGATCGGGGTGATTGTTGACAGATTGACTAAAATTGACACATTTTATCCCAGTCAGAATAGATTTTACACTTGAGAAGTTAGCAGAACTATATATATCTGAGATTGTGAAGTTACACGGGGTTCCAATTCAATTATTTTAGATCGAGATCTGAGATTTACATCGAGATTTTAGACTAAACTGCAAGAGGCTCTGGGTGCTAAGCTTAGTTTTAGCACAGCATTTCACCCTCAGACTGACGGGCAATCAAAACGAGTGCTAGATTCTGGAAGATATGTTAAGATGTTGTATACTTGAGTTCGGAGGTAGCTAGGAAAAGTATTTACCATTAGCTGAATTTGTATATAATAATAGCTATCAATCCAGTATAAAAATGGCACCGCTTGAACCTCTTTATGGGAGGAAATGTAAGATACCATTGTATTGGTCTGAATTTAACAAATCCAAGCTAATAGGAGTTTATTTGATTTGAAAAACTGAGGATGAAGTTTGGATTATCCGGGACAGTTTGAAAGCTGCTTCTGATCGTCAGAAATCGTATGCAGATTTGAAAAGAAGAGATATAGAATTTGCTATTGGTGATCGAGTATTCTTAAAAGTCTCTCTGTGAAAAAAAGTGTTACGATTCGGTAAAAAAGGGAAGCTAAGTCCAAGATTTAATGGACCGTATGAAATTGTCGAAAGAATCAGCCCTATAACTTATAGATTAGCTTTCTATCAGGAACTTGAGAAAATTCATAATGTGTTCCACGTATCGATGCTGAGACGGTATAGATCTGATCCTTCACACGTGATTTCTCATAGTGAGATTTATCTACAGCAAAATATGACATATTTAGAAGAACTGATGAGAATTTTAGCTCGAGAAGTTAAAGAATTGTGGAATAAATAAGTACCATTAGTAAAAGTACTGTGGCATCGTCATGGTTCGGAGGAAATTACCTAGAAAAACATAAGAATCAATGAGATTACAATATCTGAATCTATTCTCAGGTAACAAATTTTGAGGATGAAATTTCCTAAAGGGGGAGAGTTGTAATAGCCCAATTTTTAATGGTGTAGAAAAAGGTGGTTCGAGGCCACTAATTTCAATGAGTGAGTTCATAAATTTTATTATTTAGTATTTATGAGTCAAATGTGGTTTTAAAAAGATTTTTGAATTAGTAATTTGTGTTTTATAAGGATTTATTAGGTCAAATGGTTTATAAAATGAGGTATCGAGACCTCGATTCTATAAACCTAGCTGTAAATATTTTTATAAATATTTAGGGAGTTTCATTAAGATAGTATTAAAGTTTCGTTAGAAAATTTTATCATTTTGTAGTTAATTAATTAAAAGGACTAAAATGAAAAAGGTGAAAAACTTAGGAATTATAAGAAATAGTGATTAAATGGCTTAAATGGTAAATAAGGGAGGACTTAAAGAGTAAATAAGCCAAAATGAAATGGCTAAGGCAGCATAAGAAAGAAAATAATTATAAAATAATGTGAATTAATGGCAAAAATGGTCATTTTTGTGAAATTAAACTTACAAATTGAAATTTTATGAGTTTCTAAACATTTTCTTCTCTAATTCTTAGCCAAAAATGCCATAGGAGAACCCTTGACCTGGTTTTTCATATTTTTACTACAACTGAGTCCAATTCTTGCCTTTCTCTTAAAGTTTTTATGTTTTTGAGAATTTTACAATTAGGTCCAACTAACTATTTCCTTAGTTTTTGATTTTATTGAGAATTTTGAAAATTACCATTGATAAATACTGGATATTTTTGATGAAATAACATGGATTTAGGGCTTTAATTTTGTTGTATGATGATTTTACATAGTAATTTTGTTAGCTATTGATTTTAGGACCAAATTGTGAAAAGGTTAAATATTAGGATTTGGTATTAAATTTTTTATCAAGGGTTTTATGTTAGCATAGAATATTGAGATAAATTATTGATTGAGAAAAATTAGTTAATTTGATAAGATTAATTAGTTAAAGACTAAATTGCAAAAGTTGTAAAAGGTTAGGGTAATTGTGTAAAATCAAAAAATTGAAGGGTATTAAATTTGAAATGAATTAAAACTGAAATATATGCTAATGAATGAGTAATTTTATATTTTAGATCAAGATCTTGTAGATACTTGTGAAAAAAAGAAAGTTAAACAGAATAGTCCCTAAACTTCTACAAATATTACAAATTAACCCAAGTAAGTTCGTATGGTTAAACTTTAATTTTTATATGGAATTGATGAATGGTATTATGTAATTATTTTACTTTTGAAAATGAATTATTGTTGAAGTTATAATTCTGAATTGAATACACGGATTATGTAGAACGCGGGATTTGAGTACACTCGTTATGTGGCACATGGCGACATTGGAGGAAAATGACGGCAAATTACCCAAGTAAACCAAGGTTTAGCATTTGTTATGAACTTTCATGTTTACTTTCCATTTAGCTCTCTCGAGCTTCTGTTTAACTCATATGAGTTTTCATTTATCTCTTTTGAGTTTCTGTTTAACCCTTATGGGTTTCCGTTCAGCTCTTATGAGCTTGTGTTCAACCTTTATTGGTTTCTATTTAGCTCTCATGAGTTTCTGTTCAGCCTTCAGGCTTTTAAAAATGATGTACTCTTATCCGTAAGCCGTTCTTCGATTTGGAAAGATTTGGTAAGTGATTTATGTATTGAAATTGAAAGACATATTGTGTCTTATTAGTATTGATTTGAAACAAGTGTATTCATCAATTAAAGTTGTGAATGGCAGGGAGTTATCATAAATGAATTTATTTTTTTGGTTTGTTATAGTAGGTTCGGTAAGACTTATGTTTAACCCATCGAACTTACTAAGCTTCATTAAGCTTACTTGTATTGTTTAATATCTTTGTAGATTTTCGTGATGTGACAAGATCAGATCAACACATCAAGTCACACTATCTAGCTTATTCCAGTAGTTTTTGAAATGTTCAATATGGTTTATATGGCATGTATAGGGATTGATGTAGATATATAAAAGTTGGCTTGTATAGATGTTATGAATGATGTTTTGTTTACATAATCAACTTAGAAATTTATTTTGGTTTGGTAATGAAGTAAATATGTGATGTGGGCGTGAATAATATATGCTTATAGGTATTTAATTAGCAGTAAACCCTAGTGAAATTTGTTAAAAGGACTAAATAGGTAGGTTTGAGTATTTAGAGTATATGAGATGATATATTGTGTATAAAACATGATTTTGACTTGTTTTGATTGCTTTGTTGTGGTATATTGATGTGTTGAAATGTTGTCTGTAGGTTGATACCTAAATGGGTGCGAAATGTGGCCTTGAAATGGCCTATTTTCGTCCACATGGACAGAGACACGGGCGTGTGTCCCCTTCTCTTTGGAAATTTTTGATATTTTCTGAAAAATTTTCTGAGTTTCTAGTTTAGTCTCGATATATTTATAATGCGTATTTTGGGCCTAGATGGCTCATATAAGGGACAACATGAGTGATTATGATTAGTTTTTTATATGTATGTTAAATGACATGAAATGTTCCTATTTGATTTGAAAAGTTCGGTAATCTTCCGTAACCCTGTTCCGGCGACGGATAAATGTTAGAGGTGTTATATATCAGAGCTACGGTTTAGTCGATTCTTGGACTGAACGTAGTGTGTAAAATGTCTAAAAATACATGCCAGATAAATATATGATAGTGTGATGTGTATGATCCAATCTAACCTTTACTTTTGTATAGATTGTAAAGATGTCAGACGAATCTGAACACGTAACACACCTAACCCTGTTCATATCCATCACCGGAACAGGGTTATGAGGCATTATCAGACTTATACACTAGTATTTGTATAAAACCGAGTCATAAATTTTCATTCCAAATTAAAACTTTTGAAATTTCATCATAAAGTCCCTAATATAGGCCTACGAGGCCCAAAACATACTTTAGAAATGGTTCGGGACTAAACCGAAAACTTTGGAAAATTCTGAAAAATTTTCCTTGAAGATAAGGGCACACGCCCGTGTGGCTTGGGCCATGGCCGTGTGGCCAGCCCGTGTGGCTCACATGGCCGTGTGGCCAACTTGTGTGGCAGGCTGACTTGCAATTTATTGAGAAACAGAGGGCCACACAGCCTGGGCACACGCCCATGTTGCTAGGCCGTGTGGTAACCTGTTTGTTCACCATTTTTAAGCCATTTTCACACGACCATGTCGCACGGCCATGTTGGAAATCTGTGCCCTTCACACGGCCAAGACACATGGCCGTGTCTTAGCCCGTGTGCTATCCTGATTGACATTTTTACGACACAGGGGACACACGGCCACTACACAAGCCCGTGGGTTAATCGTGAGTCACACACGGCCTAGACACACGCCCGTGTGTCTACCCGTGTGGACAAAAATAGGCCGTTTGAGGCCACTTTTCTCATCCTTTCAACTTACTTGCACTTAAACACAATTTATACCAATTCCAACCAATCAAACATCCATTTTAGACTATATCATGTATTTAATGAGAACATGAAGCAACATATACATATCATTAAGTTCACATACTCCTTTTTATTTCATACATATAGTTTAGCCAAAACTATCCCATTATCAATCATTACCTATACATGTCATATAAATCAAAAACTAATAGCCAAAACTATCGGAGAATGTCTAAATAGTGTGATTTTCGGTGATGATCCGATCCTCCGTGTCCACGTTAATCTACAAGACACATCAAACATATTCAAGTAAACTTATGAAAGCTTAGTAAGTTCATAGGCTTAGAAAGTAAACTTACGAAGTATTGTAATACATTCATATGGCACACATATTCATTAATTTCTCCTGTTATTCACAATTCAAAGTTAAGCTCGTTTAATATTGTTCATTATCATTCATAATATGAATTTCACTTTCTTGGGCCCTTTTTCCATTACCACTATTATTCAAATTGGGAAACTATATGGAATTGAGTACTTCGTCTTCACTTTGCCATAGCAGAACTATGGACTTGCACATGATCACGTTTTACTTTCCGAAGCCATGGCCCAACCATGGTCTTACACGGGCCACATATCATATCGATGCCATATCCAAGATATGGTCTTACACGGAAGCACTTATCACTTTTCTCCGATGCCATAGCCCAGCTATGGTCTTACATGGAAATCACTTGGCACTTCTCACAGATGCCATAGCCCAGCTATGGTCTTATACGGGAATCACTTGTCACTTATTTTCTGATGCCATAGCCCAGCTATGGTCTTACACGGATATCACTTATCACTTGTTGCCATGGTCCAACCATGGTCTTTTCCATCAATTCATCTTGTTACTGAATGAGAGTACTCAAATCCGATGTTTCCCCCAACTTAAATCTTTACTCAATTATTCATTTCTTCACATTTGTCTCAATTTCATAACATTCACATATACAATCACATACCATGATATTCATAAAATTTAAAAATAAATTATCAAATTTAGCCACGTGAACTTACCTAGGCTATTTCGCAAAAGTTGTAGAAGTTCGGGAATTATTCGACTATTTTCTCCTTTCCTCGATTTACTTCTGTTTCTCAATCTATAAATGCAAAATCATTCATTTATTAGCATTTATTTCAATTTTACTATATTCCACAATTTATGCTCTTTAATTCCTAAAATTACACTTTTACCCCAAACTTTATAGTTTTTACAATTTAGTCCCTGACTAATTAGCACATCAATAAAACCTTTTCTTCTCAATTAACACTTTCCCTATACATTTTAAGTTACTTCACAACTATTGAAATTCATAATTTCCACATAAAACCCTAACTTCAAGCTTCTTTATAATTAGGTCCCCAAATATTCACTTTCTATTCAATTCTTTCAGTAAAATAAACATATAAACAAATTAAAGCTTTAATTCCATGCTAAATCTCATAAACTTCCGGCATATATCCATAGAAAATTTCAATTTCTTTCATGAAATCAAAAACTAATGAATTCAACAAGTGGACCTAGTTGTAAAAGTCACAAAAACATAAAAATTTCAAGAAATAATCAAGAATTGAGCTTACTTGCAGTAAAAATATGAAAAACCAGCTTTTAGAAACCTTCTTATGGTGTTTTTACTGGAGAATATGCAAGAAAATGAAAATATCTAGATTTTCTTTCAATTTCATCGATATAATACTATTAAATTTCTATTTATTTACAAAATTGCCATTAGTTCACACTATTTTTCAGCCAAATTTTCATTTAGCCATCTAGCCCATTTCATTTTGGGCCAATTTACACTTTAAGTCCCTCTTTCTTAATATTTAATCTATTTAATCACTTTCCACAATTTTGTATTTTATTCAATTTAGTCTTTTTCACTCAATTGACCATAACTTTAAAATTTCTTAACGAAACTTTAATACTAACTTATTAACACTCCATAAATATTTATAAAAATATTTATAGCTCGATTTAAATTTTTGAGGTCTCGATACCTCGTTTTCAGTTCTAATTATTTAATATTTATTTCTAAAATACTATTTATTATTTCAATTATTTTTCTAACTTCACATCTAACTTATACTCATTAAATTAATAACATTTTGTACTCATTTTCAAATTTAGTGATCTCAAATCACTGTTCCGACACCACGAAAATTTGAGCCATTACAGAACATGCTGACCATGATGAGGTTAATAATAGAGCACCAACTTCTGAAAATGAGACAAGTAGTAATGTCCCGATTCTTCCGGCTCAAGAATAAGAACTTAAAAATATGTTTTTTTGGATATATGAATCAATGGTTCGATGAATTTATGCAAGAAAGAAATCTAGCTCAGTAACCTCCACCCCCTACTGTACCACCTGTAGTGCCTTCAGTTGCACCTCCACCTCCTCCAGTGACTGAATCTAGTAAAAGTACTCTGATTGAGAAACTTAGAAAGTGCGGAGCTAAAGAATTTAGAGGTAGATTAGAGGATGATCCGGTTAAAGCTGAATATTGGCTACAAAATGTAATAAGGGTTTTTAAAGAAATGGCTTGCTCTCTTTATTATTATCTTAGATGTGTTGTTTCAATATTGAAAGAGAAAGTATATACCTGGTGGTCAATAATAGTGGCTATAGCGCCAAAGGAGAAAATTTCGTAAGAATTTTTCCAGACAGAATTGAAAAAGAAATATGTCAGAAAAAGGTATTTAGATAAGAAAAAGAGAGAATTTCTTAAGTTAAGCCAAAGAAACAAATCAGTAGCTGAGTATGAAAGAGAATTTGTACACCTCGATAAATATGCTCGAGAAATTGTGCCAACCGAAGAAGAAATGTGCATCTGATTTGAAGACAATTTGAATGATGAAATTCAAATGATGATTGGAGGAAACGAAATACGAGAATTTGTTGTCTTGTCTAATCGTGCACAGAATATGGAAGAAGTGTATAACAGAAAGATGCAACGGGATAGACGGAATCGAGAACTTCATAAAAGAGGCTCTTCCAAGTCATTTACGATATTGCCGGCTAAAAAGACTAAAGATGATTTTAGTCGAGCTACCTCAGTGCCTAAACGTTCAAATAAAAACAAGATGATTCAACATGATTCTGGAGTATTTACTAGACCAGCTGTTAGTGTGGGTAGTGTGCAAAATACTCCGAAACCTAAATGTAGATTTTGCAAGAAATATCACCTTGGCGAATATAGAGGTAGAACGGAAGCTTGTTATAAATGTGGAGCAACTGATCATTTTATCTGAAATTGTCCTCGATTACAAAAAGAAGATAAAGATTAGAAAAAAAAAAGCAAATGTTTACCTCTCAAAAAAGTAGACGTACGGGTTAGAATAGTGCCACTGGGGCTACTCGTTCAGAAATGAAAGACACTGTTGTTCGGGCAGAGGCTAAGGCACCTACACGTACTTATGCTATTCGAGCTAGAGAAGAAGCTACTGCTCTGGATGTGATTGCTGGTACATTCTATATATTTAATGTTGATGTGTATGTATTGATTAACCCTGGGTCAAATCCTTCTTATATTTGCACTGCATTGGTAATGGAAAAGAAATTGCCTGTCGAATCTACTAATTATGATATTCAAGTTACAAATTCACTAGGTTAAAGTGTGATAGTTAATTTAGTGTGTTGTAATTTTCCACTGAAAGTGAAAGGCTGTGAATTTCTTGCTGATTTGATGTTGTTACCCTTTCAGGAATTTAATGTTATTCTCGGAATGGATTGGTTATTTTTGCACGATGTTGTGGTTAATTGTAGACAGAAATGGATTGATTTGAAATGTCAAACAAGAGAGATGATTTTAGTTGAGTCTGAGAATCTGAAAGATATTGTTAGAATCATTTCAACTTTTTCTACTCAAAGATTGATGCAAAAAGGTAATGAAACATTTTTAGCGTTAAGAGTTAAATGAGAGTTCAATGCTCGAAGTGCAAACAATGACGACTTTTGACTAAGTGCATCCACAATTACATTAGCCTTTTTGATATGGTAATCAATAACTAGATTGCAATCTTTCAATAATTCTAACCACCGTCTCTGTCTCAAATTCAATTCTTTCTAAGTCATTAAATACTTTAAACTTTTGTGATCTATAAACACGTGACATTTCTCGCCTTATAAATAATGTCTCCAAATCTTCAAAGCAAATACAATCATGGCCAACTCAAGATCATGCATTGGATAATTCTTCTCATGCGACTTTAATTGTCATGAAGCATAGGCTACTACCTTTCCTGACCACATCAATACACAACCCAAACCATTGAGAGACGCATCACTAAAAAAAACATACGCTACTCCAAATTCGGACTGAGTCAAGACTGGAGCTTTTGTTAACATTTTCTTCAGCTGATCAAAGCTCTATTGATACTTATCGAACTAAACAAACTCAACATTTTTCTACAATAATCTGGCCATCGGTGAAGCAATAATCGAAAAGTTTTTAACAAAACGTCAATAGTAACCTGCTAAACCTAGAAAACTTCGCACTTCTGAGACATTTTTTAGAGTTTTCCAATTTATCACAGTGAAACTTTACTTGGATCAACTCAAACCCCATTAGCTGATACTATGTGACCCAAAAATCCAACCTCATGAAGCCAAAATTCACATTTATTAAATTTCGCGTACAACTACTTTTCTCTCAAGGTCTGTAGCAAAATCCTCAGATGTCGTGCATGCACGGATTCTATCTTAGAATAGATTAGTATATCATCGATAAACACAACAACAAATCTATCCAAATGAGGTTGAAAAATCTGATTCATTAAATCCATAAAAGCAGCAGGAGCATTAGTTAAACTTGTAGTGACCATAACGAGTTCTAAAAGCAGTCTTTGGCACATCACAGTCTTTAACCTTCAATTGATAATACCTGGATCTGAGATCTATCTTTGAGAACACTACGACACCTTTCAATTGATCAAACAAATTGTCAATATGTGGAAAAGTGTATTTATTTTTAATTGTGACCCTATTCAAGTGTATGTAGTCTGTACACAATCTTAAAGAACCATCTTTCTTTTTCATAAACAAAATAGGTGCACCCTAAGGAGACATGCTCAGTTTAATAAACTTTCTGTCTAATAACTCTTAAACAGAAAAAGGGTGAGTTTTCGCAAACTCAGTGTGTAATCCCTACAGAAAACATGCACAAATTACAATATTGGAATCAGTCATATATAGTCTGGGGCCTGGGCCTATCATAGATTTAGTTCGAGCCTTAGCCCATACAAATACAGTCTCAGATGTTCAATAAGGCCTTCACCTATCTCAGATATAACATGCAGTAACAGAATTCAAAATTTTAGCCACCAGCCCACACACCATCTCCGACCATCCCTACACACCATGTGGGATTTAGAACACCCACTCATCCCCGCACACCATATATGGTTTATAATACCCATCCAACCCTACACATCATATTGTACCGAAATGTGACACTTATTCAAAGATATGCAGCTGAGCTGCCAGATAACAAGCTTTAAAAGCCTTTCAAATACTTCCTTTGAACTTCATCAACCCACCCCAATGCAATGCTACATACCATAAATGACATGCAAATAGGCTACTATCAAAACATGCATTTAGTTTAGTACAGATATCATGCTCAGTTAGACATCATACAATCAGATCACATAATTAGGGGTCTAACTTATGCTTACTGACCCTACAATAGGTCCACAGTCGACTTGGGCGACCCGTGCAACCTTACAGAACTTTTTAGAAAAATACACGCCCATGTGGCCTGCCTGTGTGGGCCTACACGCCCGTGTAGCCACACGGCCCAAATTGGTCGTGGCCGTGTAGATCCTATAGCTTGGCCAAAAATTCCATATGCCCGTATGGACTACCCGTGTGGGCTCACGCCCATGTGGCCCACACGGCCTATGTCTACCAGTGCAAGTTAAGGTACATCAAATATTAAAAATGTACCCATGATGACGTTTGGAGCATCTCTGTCCTCACAGCGACAAGTAGCATAAACCAGTACAGACTGCCTCACCTCAGTATGTCCAGCACTTCTACTCGGTGCTCTCTGTCCATGGCCCATGTCGTTACCACCCTTAACCTGTCCACGACCCCTAGGTGGTTGCTGAACTACCCTCGGCAGCTATACAGTACCAGAACCCGGAGCTTGCATCTGAGCGGCTCTCAATAGACACTCTCGAACACGGTGCTCAGTAGACCCAACTCTTTAACATGCCCTAGTCGTCCTCCAACACTCGCCCGGATGGCGTCTACCATAATGCTCACAATGCAAAGTCCCAATAGATGCAACAGGGGGCCCAACTCTAACTGGCCCGTCAAACCTGGCTTTTTTCTTAGGCCGCAATACAGAATTCAAGGGCTCTGAATCCTTCTTATTCTTTCCTCTCTCAAAGTCTCAATTTTTGCGCTCAGCGCGCTTCACCTTCTCAGCGATCTTTGCCTTCTCTACCAGTACTGAAAAGTCACGCTCTCTCTGCGGAGCTATCAAAACCCTTAAATTATCTCTTAGACCATCCTTAAATCTGACACACCTATCATATTCAATCGCTACCATACCTCACGCATAACGGCTCAATCTCAAAAACTCATCTTCATACTCGACCATTGAATGGTCACCATGCGTGAGGTTCAGAAACTCACGTCTCCTAGCGTCTATGTAGCTGGCCCCCACATACTTACTTTGAAAAGCTATCTTAAAATACTCCCAAGTCAATCGGTCGGGCTAAGTAGCCTCCTTCACTGTCAACCACCACTGATATGCTTCATTGCGAAGCAACCCCTTTCAGTTTTTGCTTAGGGGTAAAATCCAGATTGTCCATGATTCTTTTCGTGGCCTCTATCCAATACTCGGCCACATTAGGGGCAACTCCAGTTACACCCCTGAATATCTCAGCCCTATTGGACCAGAGTCGTTTCGTAACTGACCCTCGGCCACCAGATCCAGTATTAGGTCCAGTGACCCTCTCTAAAATCCTTAGCATAGCCTGGGACAATATGTCGTCCCCAGCCATGCGATCTTGAAACCCAGTCTCAGTCACAGGAGAAATCGGCATCTCACTAGTACCCAGATTAGGCATGTTGCCAGATGACGATGACCTGTTTCACTCGTACCCTGTCCACGGATACCTCGTGCACTCATCGTAGTTTGAGATTTATCTGTATTAACAGTTTTATGAAACAATTATAGTTTTGATATTTATTAGCAAATATTTTATGCAAAATAGTATCAGAACTTCAAAGTTTGTTATCGCGAATTGTAATATTTTATTAGTTTTCCTATAGTCTCAGAGTACACTAACTAAAGTGTTTTCACAGTATACTACCTACAGTAGTTTCAGATATACTATCAACAGTATTTTTAGATAAAACTTATCAACTTTCAGAATACTTACAGGATCAATTCTAGAGACTCGGTGTACCACATATTCAGTTAAATCAATTTAAATAATCTGTGAATAAGATCTTTTGAAACCAAACTTTTAAAACCCAAAATCCACAGCCGAGTTTGGCAACTTGGCTTTGATACAACTAAATGTAACACCCCAAACCTGGCCTGGACGTTATGGTCGAATTTGGTGATGTCACATGGAATGGAATTTGAAAGCAAGATGTAAAGTTTAAAACTGTTCCATTTAATTAGCTTTTTTCTTAATTTGAAGTAAAAATGCATATGCTTGTTAAGTTAAAATCATTTCTTTCTACTAGAAGCTTTGACAACCATTTATTTAAAGAAAGTCGTTTCCATTTGATGAAACATTGGTTTTACTTATTTAGAAAACGTATTTTGTTGTGATCAAAATTGTCAACCACAAACATAGTTAAAATCCAAAAATTAAAAGCAAGTAGTCCATAAAGTCCAAGTTAAAGAAAAATTACCCAAATAAACAAAAAATTTGAACTATCAAAAAACAGTTCAAAATTACGTGTGGCCACCGTCAAGTCCTCCGCTGCACCGACCCGTCAAGTCTGAGGATTACCTGAACAGATTAAATAAAAAAATGGTGAGTTTTCACGAACTCAGTGCGTAATCCCCACAGAAAACATGTACAAATTACAATATCGGAATCAGTCTTATACAGTTTGGGGCCTGGGCCAATCTCAGATTCAGTTCGGGCCTTTGCCTATACAAATACAGTCTCAGATGTTCAATAGAGCCTTGGCCCGTCTCAGATATAACATGCGGTAACAGAATTCAAAATTTTACCCACCAGCCCACACACCATACTGTACCGAAATGTGGCACTTGTTCAGAGATATGCAGCTAAGCTGCCAGATAACAAGCTTTAAAAGCCTTTTAGATACTTCCTTCGAACTTCATCAACCCAACCCGATATGCATTCAGTTCAATACAAATATCATGCTCAGTCAGACATCATACAATCAGATCACATAATTAGGGGTCTAAGTTATGCTTACCGACCCTACAGTAGGTCCACAGTCGACTTGGGCGGCCCGTGAAACCTTACAGATCTTTTTAGAAAAATGGGCTCACACGCCCACGTGGCCTACCTGTGTGGGCTCACACGCCCATGTGACCCACACGGCCCAAATTGGCCTTGGCTGTGTGGATTACATGGCTTGGCCCAAAATTTCACACGCCCATGTGGACTACCTGTGTGGCCCACACAGCCTAATTCAGTTTATCCCATATCTCGCACACGACCTATCTAGCCATCACACAGCTTGGCCTTCGCGCACGGCCTGGCCTCATCGATTACACGATCGTGTTCCCTCACACGGTCTACCACATGGGTGACCACACGCCCTTGTGGAGTCAAAAGATTACTTTTTTTGACTTTTTGTCAAACCCCGTTTTCTGCCATTCGGGTACACACCTGGTACGATTTTGATGCAGAAGCACTCCCGAGATAACGAACACCTATAATTGACCAGTAATTTACCAATTTAGTCACTTGAAATGATTAACACGAGACTAAAGAACCGATAACTATTCAATACATACTATCAATCACTTACATAACTTCCCGAACGTTTACTAATTATGACTTCGAAGGAGCAGAACCCCGTCCTTCGTAATCCCCTGCTGCTAAAACATGAATTCCATTATCAACAGAAACGAGCAATATTTACCAATTATGGGTCGAAATGTAAGCTACATGATGCTACTCACACGAGTTGTGGAGAATTTACAAAAAATGTAAGACCTCAATCATCGATAGGATATTCAAGACCAACACCCGAAACATGAAATCCCTAATGACATGCCATTTGTATCCTAAGAATTCTTAAGGTTCAATCGGGACTCGATATCCGTCAATTCATCATAGCTTTGATGCATTTATATTATGATTCATCACATCAAACAACATAATAACATTCATTTTAAACAACATTTTAAGTGATTATAGTTCATACGAACTTACCAGACTAAATTACAATAACGACTAAGTACGGGGGCTATTTAGTAAATTTCTTTTCTCCTCGATTTTCCACCCATTCTTGATCTAAAATAATAATTCCATTCAATTCACTAATTCTAACAGAAAAATAAAATCATTTTATGCAATTAAGTCATTTTTTATATTTTTACAAAATTAACCCCAACATTTTTATTTAATACAATTTAGTCTCTAAGTCCAAAACACGCAAATTAACCATTTTTATTCAATTTCAAGTTTAATCGAATTTTTTGGGATCCTATTACAGCCCAAATTTATTGTTATTTTATAGCAAGTCCTTGTACTTTTACTAATTTCACATTTCAGTACTTAAACATTAAAATTACCAAAAATTACTTCACAAAATAGTCCTATCTAGAAACCAAGCTTAAGATTCTACTATAAAATTTCAAAAACATCTCAAATTCATTCATGGTAAAATTCTAAACGTTTAACAATTTAACAAATTGACCCTCGAGTTAGATAGATTAAGCTAATACGAGCCTAAAAACATAAAAATCATTAAAAACGGGATCAAAACACATACCATGCATCAACAAATTAGCTTGGTTGAATGCTTTTCCTCCCCTCACCATAGCTATTCGATTGTGAAATGAAGAATGAAGAAGATGATCATTTTAGGTTAGGTTTATTTAGTTTTAACTATTTAATTACTAATATAACCTTTAAAATTCATAAAATTTACCATGCAACCTATCCATGAATATCCACTCACTTTAAATATGTTATAATTACCATCCAAGTCCATTAATTCACCTTTTCAAAGCTAATTGATCCATTTAACTAATAAAATTCAATTTTTACACCTTTTACGATTTAGTCTTTTTCACATAATTAATCATTTAAACATCAAAATTTCTTAACGAAACTTTAATACAATCTTAATAATACTCCGTAAATATTTTATTAAATATTTACAACTCGTTTATAGAAACGAGGTCCCGATACCTCATTTTCTAAAACCACTTGACTTTAGGATCATAGCACTTGAACCTAGTTATTCATTCAAATAGCATAAATTGCCAATTCAAAATTTATTTTAATACCATATTTGACTCATAAATATTAGATAATAATATTTACGAACTTACTCGTCAGATTTGTAGCCCCAAAACCATTGTTTTCAACACCATTGATAAACGAGCTGCTACACCTTCCTACTATATCATCTATGATCATTTTTCAATTATTTAATTATATTTCAGTAATTTTTTTTCATGTCATTGACAACATAATTTTGATAATTTTTTGCCCCAAACCTGAAACCTAAACCTCGAACATGAACTTGGGTTTAGGGTTTAGGTTCAAGGTTCGAGTTTGGGGTTTAGGATAAAAAATTATCAAAATTATGTATCAATGACATAGAAAAATTGTTAAAATGTCATTAAATAATTGGAAAAGAACTATGAATGATGTGGTAAGGATGGTTCATAAAATAATTTCTCAAAAAGGAGAGATAAAATTATCATAAAAATAAAAATTAGCTAAAAAAGAGGTAGTTTTAAGATTATTATTTTATTCTAAAATTTTAAAATTATTGAAAATATACCTTTTTAATATAATATTTCAAATCCAAACATGAAAATGTTATATCCAAATCTCATATTACTCACGAAAACCTCGTATTACTTCAACCAAATATTCCTCAAGTGCCACTGAGGAATCCTTGGCAATCTACATATTTGTATAGCCTTAAATTTATATATCATCTAAAGCTATATATTTTATTATTATAAGTATCAACTCCAAAACTATTAAAAATAATTGAGGAAAATATCTTTCTAAAATATTTAATTTCAAAATATATAAAAAAATTCATTATTAAAATTTTAATGGTTTGACTCCTTGAAACTAAAATTCTTTTGAAAAGTGAAAGGTAAATAAAATAAAGTAAACTACACAAATGATCATTAAATTTTTAATTTTTTTTCTTTTTAGGCTCTTAAATAAACAAATTTGCAATTTAGATACTCTCATTACATAATTCGATTATTTTAGACATTTCTCTTAAAATGACAAACAAAAATCTGACATGAATTTTTCTTGTAAATAATAACATTATTTTATAAATTCCACCTAATATTTTAGTTTTCGTGTCAACTTTTATTTTCAAACCAAATAATATTGAAACGACGTAGTTTTAATATCTTTATTTTAGTACATAAACTAAAGATATCGATTTTTTTTCATTTTCTCTGTTACTTGGTCAAAAAAGTTCTTCGATTCAAATTAAATCAAATTTTCAATGCTCAAAATACTTTTTAAATTTAAGATATTTATATGAATTATAAAGATAGAGTTATTGTTGTAACTTTATTCAAACTCAAAGTATTTAAGTAGGATGCATTTTATATATTAATATTTTTTATCATATTAAAATAATTAAATAAAAATTTAAATGAGTTTAAATTTAATAAATATTAAATTACACTTTATGCTTAACTTCAATTACATTTTCATTCTCATTTGGACTATCTATTTACATATTGTTTGTTATAATACAAATATATTTACAGTATAAAAAGTTACAAAAAAATAATATTAAAATTTAAAAAATGGAATTAATAAATATGGATATCACGTGCAACACGTTATGCTGAAAATTAGTGCATATAAATTTTATAATTAACAAAACATAATATATTAATTATAGTTTAATATAAAAATTTAAAATAATTATTGATTAATTGAATTTTAAAATAAAACTTACTGATAATTAACTAAAAATTAAGAAAAAAATTTAAAAACTGTAAACCCTAAAATTATCATCAAATAAAATATTTTACTTAATTAATCATAATTATTGAATTAATTAAAAAATTGAATCAACTAAAGCATTCAACGCTAAGTAATTAAAGTAGGCATTTGTGTGCTAAGTGTTTAATTTAGCCTTAATCAATTAGACAATAACATCTGGCAGCCTAGCCGTCTCTTCTATCTTTGGGCTTCCTTTATTCAAATTATTATTTATAAACATACAACTGGTTGAACTAGTTATACAATAAAGAAGGAACATGGAGGCTGTTTTGGATGTCGATTTATTCAATTAGGGTAAAGAGTCGGAGGTTATAGAGAATGGCGATGACGAGGATTTGAAAAGAAATATGGAGAGTGAGCTCACAAGTGACCTCTCCACTTGTTGATGGCTAACTTGTTCACACATCTTCTTGACTTGCCATATTTTTTAACACAGATGGAGGTATAATACAACTATATTAATGCAAGTATCATGGAACTAGAACTTTAGTCTCACAATTCATGCAGCTTTAGGTAATTTATTTTCTTAAAAAACGCCTAAGTCAACCAAACTCCCAATAATTGATGATTCAAATAGAATTTCTCTAAGGCACTAACGCAAAGCAGAACCAACTCAAAAAAATGAGAAAAGTCACATAAACACAAAAGCACAAAAGCACAAGAGACTGTCTGAGTGAATGCTCTTAATAATTCTATTACTCAATAAACTGAAGCGATTTACAATGAAGGGGAGAAACATCTATTTATAGTTGAGCCTCCTCAAATTCAACGGTATAGATTAAAGTACATCAACGGGTAAGATTGACTATCTACAAAATCAAATCTCTAAGATTTACAGTACCATATTTTCTAAGATTACAAATCATCACAATATTGCATATCTTCGAAGATTACATTACATATTTGCCATGTTTTGTAGATGGATCTTTAATCTCTCCAAGTAATAGGCCAGTTCGGTTGTACCAAGTGACCTCCCTTGAACGTGATGGATCACTCAAATGTACCATGATTACGGGCCCCCATGTGCATCCCATGACAGAAGCACACAAACGATTGAAACTCATGAAATGCATAAGACATATTATGTGCCATTATATTGGCAGTTCAACTTGCATGAAGAACAAAGCCTACGAGTTTATGGCCATAACAAACAAAAGTCGTCTTTTACACATATTCACGAATGGGTCGAGTTCAAACTTGTATATAAAATTTATAAAAAAAAATATTTAAATAAAAATATATAATATCTTGATTTTATAAAACAAAAAATTATAAAATATTATACAAAATATAAAATATAAAAAAGTATTAAAAATTATTAAATTGAAACATTCAATTTTTTTTAATAATATACCACTTACATTAAATATGAAATTTATAAAAACATAAAGTAATTCATAATATATATATATATATATATATATAAATTCAAAATATTTTAAGTATTAAAATGGAAAAACGAGCACAATTCAAAAGATATGGGCATATATGAAGGGGTGAGTATTCGATCGAGTCAAAAAATTTCGAGTTAGTCAAGTTAACGAATCTTATTTTAACAATCAAACTCAATTTAAATTTTTTTTTAATCGAATTGAGTCAAAAAATTTTTAGTCAAGTTAAGTCGAATTAACAAATCCTTTTATTTATCTTAATTTTACAAATAATTTATCTTAATTATTGTAATGCATATATAATTTTTTTTTTCGTGTTATTAGACTATTAACCAAACAAGGTATTATAGTTTCATACACTCGTAAGAACCAAGAATTCTAAAAAAAATATAATGCTTCTTCCTTCATACACTCGGATCTTTTCCAGCTAAAAAAAAAAAAAAAACATAATTACTACCTAAACAACCCAAGTAGCGACTCCTCCTTTACAAGGTTCAGGGGGAATGTTGATGATGGGAGGATCTTTGAAGTTGGCTTTTAGACTGAGTTCTTCAAAAGAGCTGACCACATTGCCTAATCTGGCCACAAATTCAATCAAAAGTGAAGCAAATGTGGCCAAGGACAAAGCACTAGCACTTTCGTATGTCTTGAATTCATCCCCCTTAACCATTGATCCCCCATTAGCTGAAGCATTTGAGGGCCATGTTCTTAACGTGTTTTTGGAGTCATAACACAAAGCTGTCCCAACAGGGACTGACCTCACCTCCAGCACTGCTTCACTCAATGATTTAGATCCCAGTTTCATGTTTTCATCTTCAGCCGCATTGATGAGGTCTTCTAAATCTAATTCCATGGGCCTTCCCCCAATTTCCCAGCCCTCAGAATTCACTAAAACGTACGACTTATGGTCTATCTTTTGCTGCAGCTGCTCAGCTGCCTCGTGTACATTTTTAAGAATGTCACCTGGACTCAGTTTTTCCATCTTCTCTAATTTGCTTCCGAGCTCACGTAACACTTTGGCGCCTTCCGACCCCACCTTCTGAAGCTCATTGGAAAAGACATGCCTTCGGTCCGCAGGGGCCTATATTTATAACATTTCCGCATCAAGCCAAATGAATCAGTACTTCAATAATACAAATTCCCTGTTCATCTATGGCCTTGCCTACCTTACACTTTCCAATTCAATGACACGCTTCTTAATTAGATACGTTTTTATAACAAGGATGCACTAGATGAAGCAGAGTACTAACCTGTATTTCCGAAAGGATGCAACCATGCAGTGCCATAACCGTGAAAGCACAGTGCTTCACTGCACCGCTTACTTTGACAAAGTTTTCCCAAGGATAATTATGCCTATAAGGTCCATGAGGAGGTTCCCAAGTCGCAAAACCAAGCTGCAAAAGGACAGATTTGATTAACACCATTTCAACCCCCGGAATCTGTAGTTCAAACAAGTGAAAACTGTTGCATAATTTATAGCTTATGCAATTGCAGATACCAATGTATCTTCTTCGCTTGTAGACTGCACCACTGATCGATAACAATTATAAAGTGGATCATCGGCAGCTTGGTATGTAAGAATTTTCGACGGAATTCTCTCGTATTCCACACATTTCAAGTACCCGTTGACGCAACCTGAATAACAAGAACAAAATTAGTGAAGAAAGGAACGTAAAGAGTGGTTAGACTGTTTTGTTACGTGAATGAAAAGGCAACCTTCCAAAGAAGTGGCAAGGTCCTTAAAATTTTTCACCACCAATTTATGCAGAGATTCACCAGCCCAAATTGGGAAAATACATATATTTACGACCAAAGTAACACCAGCTCCAGCTGCTATAAGCACCAACCGAGTTAAAACTGCCTGACTATATTCCCTGGTCCGGTTACCAGCTACCATAAGGATACAATATGTCAATACGAATACTCGAAATCCATATTCGTAAGGCTTCATTGTCGGATACAGCTTCAAATAGGATGCGCAGAATCCTATCCACGGCAAAGAAATCTGTTAAAGACTTAAAAACTGACCGTTGCCTTCAACCTAAATCGACAGGGAAGCCGGATATGGATATAATTCGGGAATTTCTAGAAGAAAAAATAAGAAAAACACTGACCTGTTAAGAAAATGCTTATTACAATGACAACTTCCTCGAACTTGCCGGCCACCACAGAGAACTCAGCAAAGCAAAATGCAAGTATCCCAGCACAAAGTGTTCCAAGTCCACGATTAAAACCTTTGATGAAGGTTGCTCCTGCTCAGAGGAGAACCAAACAGTCTAATCAATAATGAAACTTTGATGAAATTCACCAAAACGAGAAAAAAAAAAGAAAAAAGATTATGAGTAGAGGAAGTACCAATGCTGAATTCAAACATCACTATGACCGTGAGGATTGCCCAGATAGAATATTGAGCAAAATCCTGATATGATCCTTTCCAGAATATGAGCAAAGACGTAAGTGACAATGCCAGCCCCATTTTTATCGCAAATATAACTTTCCTGGGATCAGAACGTCCCATTTCCAATACTTTCCTTGCAAAATCGTTGAATTCAACCCAAGAATTCTTAATTTTTTCTCTCATAACTTTCAGACCCGTCCGTTGACTTCCTCCATCTTCATTTCCCCAGAAGCTGACCAAAAGAGGCAGTTTTCCCCCACTGTTATCTGCCCAATTACACTTGAAAGACCCCATTTTTGCCACCCTTTTCACTGCAGAGAGTGGAAATTTGATAACAGATCTGTTGAACCTGAGTAAATCTATGTCAGCGATTGAAGAGAAGAATAGCTTTGAAACAGATATGAGTGAGATGAAGACAGTAAAGACGAAAGCTTTTTGGCTTCTTTCAATGATATCCTTTTACCAATTCAACCGATTTCATCATTAAAGTTCTAGAGAAATTACATTCGCAATATATTCCGTAATTAATTTAAAAGGTGCACGGGACTTAATCAAATGGTTATATTTTCTTGTTTTTAACTACTAGCTTTGGTTTAAAAAAAATCTCACAGTAACAACAGACATTTTTTTTTTTTTAATTTTCACGAGATATCAATTTTTTTTTTCAATTGTTTTGATTTTGTTTAGAAAAACAATCTTATTTTTTTATTAATTTAGGCTTCCAATAAAATTTCAAAATAAAAAAGTAAAAAATAGATAATAATTTTTAAAATACAGTTAATTAGATTATTCAACCAAATGCTTTCCTAGCAAAATCGTTGAATTCAACTCAAGAATTCTTAATAGTCATTGTCCAGATATCTTAATTTTAGTGTTGTCATTAGCCAAATTACAGTGTATCTTCAAGTGCTTAAATTTTCTACTAATTAATGTGTCTTCTTTTTGTGCTTTGAAGATGTGTTTTCATATAATATAATGATATATTATAGTTTTTATTTTTTAATTAGTAGAATCAGATCCTTTGAATCAATAATTGTTAATTTTATAATGAAATCCAATTTGAATTTTAATCTATTCCATGTTAACAATTATGAATATCATTGTCGTGTGACGTTTATGGCTTGAAGGAGCCATTGAACCTTTTGTTCTTGCGCTCAAATTTGTTTTACCTAAGTCTGCCATCACTTTCAAGTTTCTTCCTGCTCGGATCTTTCCACAATCACTGGTACTTGCCCATCCACATTCAACTCACAGCCTTACAAGTAACACCGCCGCGTCACATGTCCCTCTACTACCGCTAATGGCTGATTGTTGGTTCCATGGCCCATGTGGTACAATAGGATCAGTCAATTTTCACCAAGATACGAATGAGTTCTTTTTGGAAGCAAATAGATATGACAGGATAAACAACTAAAATAACTTAACTTCATCAAAACCCGAGACAGTAGGCTCACCCCACACAATTGAACCTATCAACCATACTCTTCAATCAAATTATCTTCAGTTACAGACGAAACATCCCCATTAAAAGAAACGATGGGAAAGTCATCTCATTCCATGTGGTTTGCTTATAACAAAATCACTCGAGCTAAGGAATGAGCCACCTTGTTAACACACCGATAAGTCCAACAGAAGGACATGTGTTGAAACTTATTCTTCATCAGTAAACAATCACGTAACAACACACCTAGGTCAGAAAAATCAGATGGTGGGCGTGACAAATCCGAAATTAGAAGCAGGCAATCCAATTCAATTATAAAATTATCGAAGCGAAAAAGATTTTAACCATGACAAGGCCTCCCTAATGGCAAAAGCTTTAGCTATGGAAGGACTGAAATAAACATAAAAAAAAATTAAAAAACTTTTAAGCACACAACCCGTAGAATCTTGAACTACGGCCGCATACCCTGTAGCCCCTTTTTGCTCGAAACAAGCAAAATTTTCATTACATTTTAGCAAGTCACCTTGTAGAGGTGCCCAGCTAGCCATTTCTCGATCACGAGTCGCTTCATCGTAGTCACTACTCGCATCAGTCGCAACAAACACCCCCATTGACTGCTACCAATGGGTCCGAAAAGCATCAGCAGTCCGAACGATTGATGCCGCCATCACACCTTCCCCGTTCTAAACAAAATAATTGCGATTAGGCCATATCATCCAACATAGCACCAAATATAATAAATATTTTATTGTATTAAATATAATTTTTAAAATTTTATATTTTGGATTGAGTTATATATTTTGTAACAACCTGGTAGTTAGGGGTGTCGAAAAGTGCATTCCTGGGACTTCGTTTCTTTAAATCGGACTCGTAAATATTTTTAAGTTGGTTGTGTAGTTAATTAGATTTTGGTTAAGCGAATTTACTTGAATTGAAAGTAATTAGCTATAAGGACTAAATCGCGTTTAAGGTAGAAGTTGAATTATAATTTAAAAATAATTAAAAGGACTAAAGAAACAACTATTCCTATATATGTATAGTGGACGGCATTAGTGTGCATCATAGCTTATAATAGTTTAATATATATAAGTTCTATATTATGTTTAATAAAATGAAATTAATATGTATTATATATAATAATTAGTACAATAAAACAAAATAGGTATTAAAAGAAAGAATAAAGAAATAGAAATAGAAAGACATGCAAAATTAAGAAAGAAAAAGAGAGAGAAAGAAGAAAGCAGAGGCGCACGGTCTAAGAGTTTTAAACTTTCAAATTTCTTTCAAATTTCAATTGGTTAGTCAATTTAGTCTATTTTTCTTGTAATTTTTATATTTTTAGAATCTCAATACCTAGGGCTACCCGACCCAAGTTGTAATTTTAACATTAATTAAGATTTTAAATGTTGTAAATGTTGTATAATTTTAGTATTAGGGATTAAATTGATAGATTTTTAAGCTAGAAATGGAAAAGGATTAAATTGTAGAACAAATAGTAAATTTTGAGTATTAAGGACTAAATTGTGAAAAATTCAAAATTTAGGGGTTTAAGTGAAAATAGGGTGTTAAATTTATTTTAAAGTGAAATTTGTATGAAAATATAGAATTAAATATGAAGAATAAAAATTAGACTCGGTTTAAGGACTAAATTGGAATTTAGGCAAATATTGAGTAAAATTTGAAGTATTCAATGTAAAAATTAATTGTGTTGTACCGATGTATTTTAATTGTTTAATTTCGTAGCTAACGTCATACCGGAATCCTCGACTAAAAAGGGGAATGATAAAATCAACGTCGAATAGCTCGGAATCCACAATTTGTATTTCTATAATCCGAACCTAGTTGTTAATTGTTGTAATTCGATTTAATGCATATGGTAAGTGTTTGAGGTGAGTATTTGACATTTTGATAGTTGATTGAAATGGATTGAGTTGGTATATACATTATGAATGTATTGATTATTGAATTGAAATGAATATATGTACAAATGTGAAAGTTGGATATTGATTATTATAGATTGAATTGAATTCATGTGCATATGTGATTATATGAAAACTTGATTTTGGATAATGGTTGTATTTGATATGTGAAATTAAACCCTATTAACTATATCGGGCTGAGTCAGATATAGATGGCATGCCATAGGATAGGAAGAGTTTAGAGATTTCTTCGACTTCGAGTCAATGAGGCACTGGGTGCCAATTTGCTTTGGTTTAATCGATGAGACACTGAGTGTCAATGTATATAGTGTTGGCTGTAGTTATTACTTTGGATTTATCCGGTGAGGCACTAGGTGCCAAATAGGTGTGTTGGTTGGATCCGTGTATCCGCCCCTGTCCGAGTCATGTTAATAGGGGTAATTATATATTAAATTTCTAAATTGATATTAGAATGGCATGATATATGAAAGGGAAATGAGATAGAGAATTGAATCATGAAAAGTGAAAAATGTTGTGATCAAATGAAATATATGAGTTAAGTATTCATGAATTGAACATAGAATGAATTGTGCTATTGCATAAATGTTATGTTGGTTAATATGTGAAAAGCTATTTATATAGTAAGAGATGTGAATTGAGATAATTATTAAAAAAATAAAAGATGATAGCATGTGCAATTTGAGTATAGTATGAAATGAAATGCTATTATACATGAAATTGACATGGTGATAAATTTACAATTGCTTGTTAGATAGAAATGTGATTATGTAATTTAAATTGAGCATTCATGTATCTTTATGTTTTTAAATGTTTGGATTATAGAAATACCACTGAGTTTTACTCAACGTACGATTTTGTTTTCTATGCGCAGGTTAGGTACTTCTCTTTTGATCGCCGATTCAGCATCCAGCAACGATCCTGAACTCAAATGTGGTGATGTTTATGTTAAGTTGATAGTTATTTTATGGATGGATTGTAAATAAAGCTCTAGGTGTAATGTTGGTTGGTGTATATGTAATCCTATTGTAACACCCCTAACCCGTATCTGTCACCGAAATAGGGTCACGAGACATTACCAGAGTTTACATAACTATTTCAGATAAATCGAGTCAATTACTATTCACTTTTCGAGATTAATCATATTGTCCCTTAAAATAAACCTCAAGGCCCAAAACATGCATTAGAATCGATTAAGGACTAAATCAGGATCTCAGGGAATTTTTCACAAAATCCCAAAATTTTTCTCACTATTAAGAGTCACACGACCGTGTAGTATGGGACATGCCCGTGTGGTCAAGCCGAATGGGTTCACACGCCTATGTCCCCAACCCGTGTAACTCTCTAACTTGCAACCCATGAAGAAATTAGGATCACACGGTCAAGGCACACGCCCGTGTTGCTAGGCCGTGTGGTTAATTTAATTTTCGAAAATAGGTCCAGATTTCACACGGCTGTATTACACGTCCGTGCTTCCAGGCAGTGTGCCTCACACGGCTGAGGTACTCGCCCGTGTTGAGCCCTTGTGCTCAATACAGGGCATTCTGTTTCTCAAATTTTAGGATGCAGGGGACACACGACCTTGACACACGCCCATGTATCAACTCGTGTGTCACACACGGCCTAAACACACTCCCGTGTGTCTACCCTTGTAGACAAAATAAGGCTATTTTCCAAGCCTTATTTCTCACCCATTTTCATCCAACACCTGCACCAAACATTTCCAATAGCAACCAACCAATTCAAGCATAATTTTCAACCAATTTCATCATTCAATATGTCATATTTTTACATGCACACTTAGTACAAATCTTACCTCTTTAAACTTGCATGTTTAATCTCAACAATTCAATCATTATCAAGCATACATATAAACTCTAATTTGCTTTATAACATACCAAAAATTAAGTCATCACTAGCCATTCCAATGGCTAGGTTACATTCATCCATTTCAACATATACATTAACCTTACTAGCCTATACATGCCATTATACCAAATAAGGTCCATATTTATACCAAAATGAGTGAGAGGATAATGTGATGTTGCTCCGACCCTCTCCAACCTTTATGAGCTTCCGAGCACTATAAAATAGGGAAATAATAGTGCTTAGTAAGTTCATGTAACATGGAACTAACTTACCACATGTTTCTACTAAATTTAATCAAACATACATGCATCCAAGCAATTGGATTATTGTCCTATCATACACCACTTCAACACTTTAACGTAGTCAAATAATTTCATATAATAGCAATACATAGATGAGCTCATCATTCCATGATTTCCATATGTTCAATATTTCCATGTGTAATAACCCAAAATTTAAGGGCATCAGAAAAGTATATTATCGGGTCTCCGTTTTAGTAAAACGGATTCGTAAATATGTATTAAAAATATTTACGAAGTTACTTATGTGTTTAATTAGGTTTTGGCTAAGTGAATTTGTTTTAATTAGGAGTAATTAGGTAGAAGGATTAAATTGAATATAGGGAAAAAGTTTAATTATAGATTAAGGAAAAGTTAATGGACTAAATTAGAAAATAAACCAAATTGAGACAAGTGTATGGTAATAAAACTATACATGTGTAATTATCTATATACACATGTAATACATTTATACATTTTCTTATTATATAAGTAAAAGATATTTTATTATCATATTTTTATATTATATTATTATTATTTATGTAAATAAAATAAAATAAAGAAACAAAAGAAGAACAAAGAAACAGAAGCTCAAACGAAAAAGAAAGGAAGAAAATGGAAAGAAAAAGAAAAAGGGGAAATAGGGTTTTTGAGATTCAAGCTTAAGTTGGTAAGTCAATTTAGCCTCTTTTCTTATAATTTTTGTGTTTTTGAAATCCTAGAACAAAGTATCATTGGATTTATGTTGAAATTTTAAAAGATAGTAGATGTTTAGACATGGTTCATGTTGAATAAATTGATGATTTAGGAGTTAAATTGATTGAATTTCAAGTTAGAAGTTAGTAAAGGATTAAATTGTAAAATAAAACATAAGTTTTGAATAGTAGGGACTAAATTGAAAGAATTTTGAAATTATGGATTTATGGTGAAATTAAAGAGTTAAAATGAGTTTATAGAAGAAATTAAATGAGAATATGGAGTTAGTTTGGGAAAATAAAATTAGTATTGGTTAAAGGATTAAATTGGGAACTTAGGTAAAATTTATGTATAAATAGTAATATTTAGAGAGAAATTTGTGTATTAATGATTTTAATTGTTTAATTACGCAACTAATATTGTGCTAGAGTCATCAGCCAAGAAAGGAAAGGAGAAGATTGACGAGGAGTAAATCGGGGAAATTTCAGTTTGTATTACTATAATTCAAATCTAATATTTATTAATTGTTACAAATTGATTATTATGCATGGTAAGTAAATGAAATAAATATTGGATGTTGTGATATTGACATTGAAAGTGAATTTGATTATTGAAATGCAAATTGATTGAAATTGAATTTAGAAAGTGTGTTGAATACCCTATTAACTAGTCGGGCTAAGTCAGATATAGTTGGCATGCCATAGGATTGGAAGTGTTCAGGGATACTTCGACCTCGAGTCGATGAAGCACTTTATGTGTCGTAATATTGCTTCAGTTAATTCTGATGAGGCACTATATGTGTCGTATTATTGTTTCGGATAATTCTGATGAGTTACTGAGTACCATTTTGCTTCGGCTAGGCCAATAAGGCAAAATGTGCTGTACTGGTGTGTTGGTTGGATCCGTGTATTCGCCAAAGTCCGAGTCACATTAATAGGGGTAAATAAATGACTTGGCAATTGAATGATTTGAGAAATCTTGTATTTGAATGAAATGAGACATTGGATTGAAATGTGAAAACAAAATGTATGAAACAAAGATTTCATAAAATAGATAAGGATATAGTGGATTGAAATGCAATTGAAATGAAGAAAAACTAACTAAGCTAGTTAGAATTATGAAATTAAAAGATGAATACATGAATGATTTATTGAGAGAAAATGGTTTTATGGTTATTTTTAAGTATTTGAATTATAGTAATACCACTGAGTATACATACTCAGCGTACGGTTTGTTTCCATGCGCAGGATAGTAGAATCAAAGTTCCGGTCTAACATCCAAGTCAATCCCGAGCTCAGAAAAGTGGTGATGTATAGTGCTTTTTGGTAAATGGCGTGCACCTAGGATGTATGTATAAGTCATTTTGGTAAATGATTGTAAATGATTTACAATATGAGTTTGAATGGTTATGTAGAACTTATATATATGAGAAGTTAAGTTTATGAAATGGCCAAATTGGTATAAATACTTGAGTTGTATTGAACAGAGTAGAAATGGGTTGCCTTAGGTATTATAGTGAAATGTATATGATTAATCATTGAATAGATTATTAGATTGATATGTTTGACATGAATTGAGTATATTTGAACACGATTTGAATTGGTTGAGAGCTTGAGTTTTGGATTGCTTGTGGTTAAAGAATTGCAGGGTGGTAAACATGAGGTTTAAGGCTCATTTTGAGTCCACACGGCCTGGCACACAAACATGTGTCCAAACCGTATGAGACACACGGTTAACACATGTGTAACACCCCTAACCCATATCTGTCGCCGGATTAGGCTCACGAGGTATTACCGAACACAAGTGCAGATTCGAACATTCACACAAGTCATATTCATATATATAAAGCATATAGCTAATTAAATATTAATCATACATTATTAGTCATATTACAAATACGAATCATACCTCAAAATTTACCCGAATCCATACCATGTATATAATCATATTTTTAAACAAACAAACATCCCTCAAAGCTATACAATATACACATGCTTTACAAAACACATAACTCGAATCATATGTCCATCATCTTAATAGTATTCGAATACCTAACATAAATTAAACACTTTACTTCATAGTTCTATACACACTTATACACGGCTTAATGTCCATAAGCAAATATGGCATTAACAACTCCATATTATTATCAAGCGTATTTCATTAAACATTAAAATCTGATGCACATTTAACCACATCGAAATGAATCATTCAAGCATAATCATGTGCACACATTGCCATTCATTCTATCCTCTATCCGACTAGCAAGTTACCATATAAAAACTATACCAATTCATGCACTACTCATTTGACTAATATTAGCCATTTCCTAAATATATTTTCTGAATCAAACATACCAATTTTCAAGAGCTATGCATCATGCCAAAATTACACATGCTTTCTAAATTAATTCCTTGTCTATTCGGCCAACAAGCTTAACCACATAAATGATACAAATTTTTCCATTCAATCATAAGCTAAATTATGCCGTTTCCTATCCTTAATAGAATGATCAATTCACAACCAATGATATCATAGGCATATATTTTTAGGTCTTACCTATTACTAGCTGAATATAAACATGCTTATTAAATCACTTAATAATTAATCATATAACCAACGAAACATGCTTATAACATAATCATGTGATTAAACCAAATCATCCTATTTTATAACCAAATGCATACCTAGACATAGCAAATTTTCACTAATAAATAACTAAATTAATGTGGTTATACTACTATTAATTCGTCTATCACATTATACACATAAATAAAATCTAACCTTAAACTAATCAAATTGACCATCAAATACCAAGACATATACAACATGTATATACCTGTGTATAAATATATTCAAATTATCCATTTCTAACCGAACATGAGTGTACACTCTTTTCTATTTCTAAGCCAATTCACAAGATAAAACATATACATCTTTAACAATTCAACAATAAACCACAACTCAAAGACATACATCAACCAATTCATTACATCAAATCGTTTTATATATCAAGCACACCACGCATAAGTACCATGAAACATAAATCCCAACTTGAACTTATATCATGATCAAAACTGCATAAACATAAGCATCATGTCTAGCCATTTTCGCATAGCTTTATATTTACAATTTCAAAACCAACCAAAACATATGCTAGCCTATACATGCCATAAGTTCATAATTCAAGCTTTTAAAATACCAAAATAACAATCGATAGTGTGACGGACTTCCTTGACGATCCCTGAGCTCGTAACTAGCTTTCCAAAATCTATAAAACAATGAACAAACACACACAGAGTAAGCTTAAATAGCTTAGTAAGTCGTACGCAAATAAATTATCAAATGAACATTAGCATTATTATTTCAACTTGGCCGAATATGAACAATCTCATATACATAATAATCACACCTTTAACATGCAGAATTCACATCATCGTCCCAATTATTATACTTACCTTATTTTCATGAACATTTAACTTCGCACGTACCTAAACTATTTAGCTCGATTTCACATTTGATCTTTTCGATCTTAACTTAACATTGCCCCTTAAACCATTTGGAATCAATAAGGATACTCGGATAGCTCGAGAAGCTCGTACAATGCCAACGTCCCAAACGAGGTCTTATATGTAATCAAATATCGATGCCACTGTCCTAGACAGGGTCTTACATGAAATCATATATGATGCCAACGTCCCAGACATGATCTTACACGTAAATCTCAAATTGATGCCAACGTCCTAGACGAGGTCTTACATGTAATCAAATATCGATGCCACTGTCCCAGACAGGGTCTTACATGAAATCGTATCCAATGCCAATGTTCCAGACATGGTCTTACACGTAAATATCAAATCAATGCCAACGTCCCAGACGTGGTCTTACACGAAATCACATACCAAAATCCTATGTCATGACATATGTATCCTAACTATTCATATGGTTCGTACGGGGCTTTCAGATACCGTAATTCGATCGATTCATGCTCGTAGTTACTTCTCCCATACTTACATCAATTCAGCATACACATATATAGTTACTAAAATTCAATTCAACACAATAAAATACATTTTCATATGAATTAAACAACAATTATTTACTTATGAACTTACCTCGTACATAGACGAACAGACCGGAACAGCTATTCGACAACTTTTGATTTCCCCCGATCCAAATCTGATTTCCTCTTTTCTTGATCTAAATTAATATAAATTAACTTATTTAATCACATATGTACTCAAATTCATTCAAAAACACATAAAATGGAAATTTTCACTTTAGCCCCCAACATTTTACATTTTTCACAATTTAGTCCCTATTTCATAAAACATAAAATATTCAAAATTTCACCACACTCAAGCCTGGTCACATTTCACTAAGGTTCCTAGCAGCCCATTTATTTCATTTATTTCATATTTTGACCCCTCAATTTCCAAAATTCATAATTTAATCCTAAATAGGCATTTTTACTAAAAATCACTTAATTAAACATGACAATCTAACAATATATTTTTATTTTTCATCATCAAACACAAAAATCATCAAGCTATCAACAATGGAAAATCTCAAATTCATTATCAATTTCAAAAATTAAAGCATGGGCTAGCTAAAACACGAAGCAACAATCTCAAAAACGTAAAAATTATCAAAAACCGAACAAATTAAATACCTCAATCAAGCAAAACCAAGGCCGAACCTAGCTTGTTCTTTTTCTTTCTTTTTATTTTGTATAATTGGCCAAAGATGAACTAAAATGCATGGCCATTTTATTTTATGTTTTATTATACTAACATATTTAATTAATTTACAAAACTAACCTTTATAATTTAATAAACAAACCATGTATTATAACCCCAAAACCATCCATTCCATTAGTTAATGGCTAATTTACCACATAAGGACCCCACATAATAAAAGCAATATAGCACTCTAACAAATAACTAGCCACTTTTGCATTTTATGCGATTAAGTCCTTTTATAAAATCAAGCACATAAACAATAAAATTTTCACACGAAACTTTCATACATACCAATTCACATACTGTAAACACCAAAAATAATATTAAAATATTTTTCTGACTTTGAATTTATGGTTCTGAAACCACTGTTCCGATTTAGCTAAAACCGGGTTGTTACAACATGGGCGTGTGAACTGGCCGTGTGTCCCTTGCATCTTAAATTTGAGAAACAGAATGCTCAGGTTTAGGCACACGGGCAGAGACACGGCGTGTGTCTCAGCCGTGTGAGGTACACGGCCTAGCACACGGGCATGTGACCTGGTCGTATGATCATGAGTTATAAAGAAATACAAGTTAGAGAGTTACACGGGTAAGTGGCACGGGCATGTGCTACCACATGGCCTGAGACATAGGCATGTCACTTGGCCGTGTAAGCCACACATCCGGACTACACGGGTGTGTCACATAAACACACGAGCATGTCCCTGATTCACACGGGCGTGTGAGCCCTGCACCTAGGAAAAATTTTAGAATTTCACGAAAAATTCTCAGAGCACTCGATTAAGTCCTGATTTGTTTCTATTTCATAATTTGAGCTTCGTTAGCCCATTAAAAGGACAATATGATTAATTTATAATGTAGTTCTTAATTGTTCGTATAATGTTTGCAATTAATCGGAATTGACTGTTAATGCTCCGTAACCCTATTCCGACGACGGTTTAGGGTTAGAGGGTGTTACACCATGTCACTTATACATTTTCAAGACAAAATCATTACACCATGTCACTTATACATTTTCAAGACAAAATCATTCATGTTTCATTAACCATTTCTAAGTTTTACCTGTTGAATTTATCGGAATTTCAATGGATACCCGGTAGTACACTTAAAGTGTACAAATTCATAATCCGTCAATTCATATTCACATTTATCAGAAAGCACACTCCCGAGCCTCATCTCATACAGTAAGATTACCAGTCCAGGCTAAATCCTCTGTAACATATGCTCAAAGAGTTTTGTCAGGATTACTAGTCCAGGCTAAATCCTTTCTATGACAAATACTCTATAAAGCTTAATCTGGATTACCCATCCGGACAAAATCCAATATATAACATATACATCGGAAGGGCTTAAATCAGGATTACCCGTCCGAGCTAAATCCCTTCTGTAACACATGCAGTATCCATTTTTCATTGATCCATCGAATTTCCTTTATTCAATAGGGACTTTCTCCTTTTCTCAAGTAATATCAACATTTCATCATATTTATACATTGAACATTCAATTAACATTCGTATCATATAACATGCATTTCAAGCATTTCAAGATTCATTATTAAGTTACATGAACTTACCTCGGTACTCGTTCGTTTATAAAATCTACTAATCCGAGGCTTTTTCCTTGCCTCTATCTAACCTCGTATTTGAGTCGTCCAGATCTATATAAATGAATTTAATCATCAATTTCAATCAATTCATATTCAATTGAGTTCAATTTACTCCTTAGGCAAGATTACTATTTTGCCCCTAAATTTTTCATTAATTCCAATTTCATCCCTAGGCTCAGAAAATGAAATTCATGCAATTTAATCCTTATTCCAAGCCTAGCCGAAATTTCCATATACTATTTACAGCACTATGCTTCACAAAATCATAATTTTTCCTTGAATTTTACAAGTTTACAATTTAGTCCCTAATTCACAATTTCATCCAAAATCACTTTGTAAAAGTTGTTTATTTACTAACAACCTTTCTTTTTCTACCATAAATTTTCAATTTTCAGCATGTACATCCATGGCACAATTTCCATACTTTGATAACTTTTCAAATTAATCCCCAAAATAAAAAGAACAAGTTATCCCGATCTCAAAAATATAAAAATTACTAAAATCGAGCATGAAAACTTACCCAATTAAGATTGATTAGTTTTCTCCCTCTCTCTTAGGGTTTCCATGCAAAAATTGGGGAAGATGATGATAATTAGATGATATTTTCTATTATCATCTTTTTAATAATTTTTGTTTCCAATTTAGTCCTTGCCCCTTTTTAATTTTTCCATGGATGAGCCACCCAAGATATTTTCCATCTTTTTATTGATGGTCTAATTACCATATAAGGACCTCAAGTTTTGAATTTCATAGCCATTTGATCCTTCTAGCTTCTAGAATTTAACTTTTGCATTTTATGCAATTTGTCCTTTTTCTAATTAATCACTGAATCGGCAAAATTTTCTTGTCAATATTTTCATGCAATTTTTCTATCATAACTTAGACCATGTCATAATATTAAAATATTTTTTTCTGTAGCTCAGATTTGTGGTCACGAAACTACTGTTCCGATATTACTAAAATTAGGTTGTTACACATGTGTTTGTGTTTAATGCCATAATATGGCATGTTGAATTGAACCAAGATAGGTCAGGTGTTTGTGAATTTTAGTTTATGCTTAGGTCGTTATGAACTAGGCTAAATGGAGTGATTTTTGTATGTTTATAATTTGGATTTGAATAATGCATTAACTATATGTTTTGATGATATAAATGTGGTACCAATAAGGATACATTGGTTAGGCACTTAGGATGATTGTTTTGGCATGTTTTGAGTGTGTTTGATCGTGTTTTAAATAGGTTAAATGAATGGTTTTTGGGTTGCTTAATGCCCAAGCAAGTAGGAATGGTAAACTTGTTGTTTAAGGCACATTTTAGGTCCACATGGCCAAACACACAAGCGTGTGACTTGGCCGTGTGAGACATACGGCTAGCATATGGGTATGCGAGGCCATTTCGAAGGGTACAAGGCCTGGCACACGGGCGTGCGGCTTGGCCATGTGACCCAAGTCAGTAAGTTACATGGGCATGGACACAGGCTGGGACACGGCCGTGTGTCCCTACTTCGAATGCCCTCATGACCAGACACGCGGGTGTGTGACTTAGGCGTGTGACCTCTGCAGTTAAAATTTTTGTAATTATTTCCTAAACTTCCAGAATTGTTTCAAATTAGTCCCTGCCTATTTTTAAACTACTTTTAGGGTCCGATAGACTCGTAATAAGGGTTGTAAGAGTAACTTTAACTCTGAATTGGAAGGGATTAGCAATCCTATATTAGATGCATTCTACTAACATTATTGAAGATAAATTAAACAGATAATCGTAGACATAGTATGGACTAATACTCAGAAGCTAATAATTGGAATAGTCTTGTATGTATCCAAATTCTAACATTCTAGAAGGGATAAATAGTGATACAAGTGTAGCATGAAAGTATTAAATTGTCGTGACCTACCCTTGCGTATTATAATGTTATTAGTTAGTTTATATATTGATTATGATTAAATTAATTGTTTGATTTGTTAGTAATGTTTGTGACCCTAAATCGTCGACGGATAAGGGTTAGGGGTGTTACATATTTAGTTGGGTAGGTTTATTTGGGTTTTGGATAATGAGTTTAACTGTTTTGGGTTAGTGATTTAATATAAATAGATATAACTTTAAATATATAATTAATATATTTAATTTTTATAATATAATATATTCAGGCTGGATTGGGCTCAGGCTCAGGCTCGGGCAAAAAATTTTACCCAATGCTTAACCCATATAGAAAATGAGCCTAAAATTTTACTCAAACCCATTTTTCAAGTCTTGTATTTTTGTTCGAACCCTCTCACTCTTCAAGCAGGGCTTTAAACCTTGGTGGATGACTTGACTCATGAGCAGCTCTAAGTTTAGATAATTTTGATTCTATAATCCAAAATCAAATACAACTAATCATTATAATGTTTTCAAGTTTATCTCAATTATTAAAAAGAATAATATCCATGGAAAGATAAGAGAAACATAAAGTTTTCTTTTAATAAAACATGATATTTTCTTTGGTTTCAAGAGTAAAGTTAACAAAATTATAAAAGAAAAATGGAGAAGAAATTATTTTATGGACTCATCCCATCATTCATGGTTCCTTTCTAATTATTTAATGACATTTTAACAATTTTTTTCTATATTATTGACACATAATTTTGATAATTTTTTTACCCTAAACCCAAACCCTAGGTTTAAGGTTTATGATTTGGGTTTAGGGTTCGAGGTTCATGGTTCAAGATTTGAGTTCAAAGTTTAGGTTCGACGTTTAGGATTTAGAATTCAGAATAAAAAAAAAATGGTCAAAATTTTATGTCAATGATATAAAAAAAATTTGATGAAATGTCATTAAATAATTAGAAAAAGACAATAAATAGTGTTGTGAGAAGGGTCAATAAAATAATTTCTCAAAGACGAGAGAGATAAAATTGTCATAAAATGAAAATTAACTAAATAGGAAGTAGTTTTAAAATTATTGTTTTATTCTAAATTTTTAACATTATTAAAATGTACAATCCTAATATAATATTTCAAATCCAAACATAAAAATATTATACACAAATCTCATAACTTAAAACCAAATACTCCTGTAATCTACATATTTGTATAGCATTGAATTTATATATCGTCTACATCTATATATATTATTATAATTGAGGAAACTATCTTTCTAAAATATTTAATTTTAAAAAATATTAAAAAAAAAAAAAACTCAGTTATTAAAATTTTAATGGTTATACTACTTGATACTAAAACTCTCGAAAAGTGAAAGGTAAATAAAATAGAGTAAATTATACAATGATCATCATATTTTTATTTTTTTCATTTTAGACATTCAAATAAAAAAAATTACAATTTAGATAATCATATTACATAATTTGATTATTTTAATCACTCCTCTTAAAATGACAAACAAATATCTTACATGAATTTTTCTTATAAATAATAACATTATTTTATAAATTTCACCTAATATTTTAGTTTTCGTGTCAACTTTTATTTTTAAATTAAATAATATTGAAACGGTGTGATTTTGATATCTTTATTTCAGTACCTAAACTAAAGATTTCGATTTTTTTTTATTTTCTCTGTTGCTTGGTCAAAAAAATTCTTCGATTCAAATTAAATCAAGCTTCGTATACTCAAAATACTTTTTAATTTTAAGATATTTATATGAATTATAAAAATAGAGTTATTGTTATAACTTTATTCAAACTCAAAGTATTTAAGTAGGATGCATTTTATATATTAATATTTTTTATCATATAAAAATAATTAAATAAAAATTTAAATGAGTTGAAATTAATAAATATTAAATTACATTTTATATTTAACTTCAATTACATTTTCCTTAACTTCAATTACATGTTCATTCTCATTTGGACTATCTATTTACATATTGTTTCTTGTAATATAAATATATTTACAGTATAAAATGTTAAAAAAATAATATTAAAATTTAGAAAATGTTATTAATAAATATGGATATCACGTGCAACACGTTTTGCTGAAAATTAGTATATATAAATTTTATAATTTTCAAAACATAATATATTAATATAGTTTAATATAAAAATTTAAAATAATAATTGATTAATTGAATTTCAATAAAACTTACTAATAATTAATTAAAAATTAAGAAAATTTTTAAAAAAAACCTGAAACCCTAAAATTATCATAAAATCAAACATTTTACTTAATTAATCATAATTATTGAATTAATTAAAAAAATTGAAGCATCTAGAGCATTCAACGCTAAGTAATTAAAGTAGGCATTTGTGTGCTAAGTGTTTAATTTAGCCTTAATCAATGGGACAATAATATCTGACAGCCTAGCTGTCTCTTCTTGGGGCCTCCATTATTCATATTATTTGTTTGTAAACGTGGAACTTGTTGGCAGTGATGCAACAGGAAAGGAATATGGAGGTTGTTGTGGATGTCAGTTTATTCAATCAGTACGAAAAGTCAAAAATTTTGGAGAATGACAGATGATGAAAGGATTTAAAAAGGAAAATAAAGGATAAGCTTACAAGTGTTCTCTTGATTTATTGATGATTAATTTATTTTTCAGATTTATTATATGTCTGGAGGTATAACCATAACTCATGAAATGCATAAAAACATGTCATGTGCTGTGTTATTTTGGCATTCCGACTCGCATGTAGGAAGTTCATTTCCACAACAAACAAAGGCCACGTTACATCAAACACACTCGCATACTCCCAAACTGATTATCTATCGGTATTGAATATTGTAAATATGTAATAATAGTCCCATCCACATATGTTTAACATATTGAAACAAGCCCAAATGCTTGATGTAGCTGCATTTCACACATATTCACGAATGGGCCGGACTCAAATCTTGTATATAAAATTTATAATAATTTTATTTAATTCAAAAGGGTATAATATTTCAATTTTATAAAACAAAAAATCATAAAATATTTTAAGTATTAAAATAAAAAAATGCACAATTCAAAAGATATGTGCATATATGTGTGTGGGTGCGCGTGGTTTTTAGGAATTTTGAAAATGGGTTGCTAAGAAAATAGAATTTTACAAATAAGTTATATAATTGTTTATAGAAACGTCGCAAAAGTACAAAAGTACAAGAGAATGTTTGAGTGAATACTCTTAAGAATTTTATTACTCAATAAACTAAAGCGATTTACAATCAAGGGGAGAAACCTCTATTTATAGTTGACCCTCCCTAAATTCAACGGTATAGATTAAAGTACATCAATGGGTAAGATTAACTATCTACAAAATCAAATCACTAAGATTTGCAGAATTATATCTCCTAAGATTACAAATCATCACAATATTGCATATCTTCGAAGATTACATTACATATTTGCCATGTTTTGTAAATGGATCTTTAATCTCTCCAAGCAACAGGCCAGTTCAGTTGTACCAAGTGACCTCCCTTGAACGTGATGGATCACTCAAATGTACCATGATTACGGGCTCCCATGTGCATCCCATGACAGAAGCACACAAACGATTGAAACTCATGAAATGCATAAGACATGTTATGTGCCATTATATTGGCATTTCAACTTGCATGAAGGACAAAGCCAACGAGTTTATGGCCATAACAAACAAAAGTCGTATTTTACACATATTCACGAATGGGTCGAGCTCAAACTTTTATATAAAATTTATAAAAAAAAAATATTTAAATAAAAAAATATAATATCTCAATTTTATAAAAAATTATAAAATATTATACAAAATATAAAATATAAAAATTATTAAAAATTATTAAATTAAAACATTCAATTTTTTAATAATATACCACTTACATTAAATAAGAAATTTATAAAAACATAAAGTAATTCATAATATATATATAAATTCAAAATATTTTAAGTATTAAAATGGAAAAACGAGCACAATTTAAAAGATATGGACATATATGAACGAGTCAAAAAATTTCAAGTTAGTCAAGTTAACGAATTTTATTTTAGCAATCAAATTCAATTTAAAATTTTTTCTAATCGAATCGAGTCAAAAAATTTTGAGTCAAATTAAGTCGAATTAACGAATCTTTTTATTTATCTTAATTTTACAAATAATTTATCTTAATTATTGTAATGCATATATAATAAATATTTTTTTTTCGTGTTATTAGACTATTAACCAAACAAGGTGTTATAGTTTCATACAATCGTAAGAATCAAGAATTCTAAAAATATATATAAAATGCTTCTTCCTTCATACACTCGGATCTTTTCCAGCTAAAAAAAAAACATAATTACTACCTAAACAACCCAAGTAGCGACTCCTCCTTTACAAGGTTCAGGGGGCATGTTGTTGATGGGAGGATCTTTGAAGTTGGCTTTTAGACTGAGTTCTTCAAAAGAGCTGACCACATTGCCTAATCTGGCCACAAATTCAATCAAAAGTGAAGCAAATGTAGCCATGGACAAAGCACTAGCACTTTCGTATGTCTTGAATTCGTCCCCCTTAACCACTGATCCCCCATTAGCTGAAGCATTTGAGGGCCATGTTCTTAACGTGTTTTTGGAGTCATAACACAAAGCTGTCCCAACAGAGACTGACCTCACCTCCAGCACTGCTTCACTCAATGATTTAGATCCCAGTTTCATGTTTTCATCTTCAGCCGCATTGATGAGGTCTTCTAAATCTAATTCCATGGGCCTTCCCCCAATTTCCCAGCCCTCAGAATTCACTAAAACGTACGACTTATGGTCTATCTTTTGCTGCAGCTGCTCAGCTGCCTCGTGTACATTTTTAAGAATGTCACCTGGACTCAGTTTTTCCATCTTCTCTAATTTGCTTCCGAGCTCACGTAACACTTTGGCGCCTTCCGACCCCACCTTCTGAAGCTCATTGGAAAAGACATGCCTTCGGTCCGCAGGGGCCTATATTTATAACATTTCCGCATCAAGCCAAATGAATCAGTACTTCAATAATACAAATTCCCTGTTCATCTATGGCCTGCCTACCTTACACTTTCCAATTCAATGACACGCTTCTTAATTAGATACGTTTTTATAACAAGGATGCACTAGATGAAGCAGAGTACTAACCTGTATTTCCGAAAGGATGCAACCATGCAGTGCCATAACCGTGAAAGCACAGTGCTTCACTGCACCGCTTACTTTGACAAAGTTTTCCCAAGGATAATTATGCCTATAAGGTCCATGAGGAGGTTCCCAAGTCGCAAAACCAAGCTGCAAAAGGACAGATTTGATTAACACCATTTCAACCCCCGGAATCTGTAGTTCAAACAAGTGAAAACTGTTGCATAATTTATAGCTCATGCAATTGCAGATACCAATGTATCTTCTTCGCTTGTAGACTGCACCACTGATCGATAACAATTATAAAGTGGATCATCGGCAGCTTGGTATGTAAGAATTTTCGACGGAATTCTCTCGTATTCCACACATTTCAAGTACCCGTTGACGCAACCTGAATAACAAGAACAAAATTAGTGAAGAAAGGAACGTAAAGAGTGGTTAGACTGTTTTGTTACGTGAATGAAAAGGCAACCTTCCAAAGAAGTGGCAAGGTCCTTAAAATTTTTCACCACCAATTTATGCAGAGATTCACCAGCCCAAATTGGGAAAATACATATATTTACGACCAAAGTAACACCAGCTCCAGCTGCTATAAGCACCAACCGAGTTAAAACTGCCTGACTATATTCCCTGGTCCGGTTACCAGCTACCATAAGGATACAATATGTCAATACGAATACTCGAAATCCATATTCGTAAGGCTTCATTGTCGGATACAGCTTCAAATAGGATGCGCAGAATCCTATCCACGGCAAAGAAATCTGTTAAAGACTTAAAAACTGACCGTTGCCTTCAACCTAAATCGACAGGGAAGCCGGATATGGATATAATTCGGGAATTTCTAGAAGAAAAAATAAGAAAAACACTGACCTGTTAAGAAAATGCTTATTACAATGACAACTTCCTCGAACTTGCCGGCCACCACAGAGAACTCAGCAAAGCAAAATGCAAGTATCCCAGCACAAAGTGTTCCAAGTCCACGATTAAAACCTTTGATGAAGGTTGCTCCTGCTCAGAGGAGAACCAAACAGTCTAATCAATAATGAAACTTTGATGAAATTCACCAAAAAGAGAAAAAAAAAAGAAAAAAGATTATGAGTAGAGGAAGTACCAATGCTGAATTCAAACATCACTATGACCGTGAGGATTGCCCAGATAGAATATTGAGCAAAATCCTGATATGATCCTTTCCAGAATATGAGCAAAGACGTAAGTGACAATGCCAGCCCCATTTTTATCGCAAATATAACTTTCCTGGGATCAGAACGTCCCATTTCCAATACTTTCCTTGCAAAATCGTTGAATTCAACCCAAGAATTCTTAATTTTTTCTCTCATAACTTTCAGACCCGTCCGTTGACTTCCTCCATCTTCATTTCCCCAGAAGCTGACCAAAAGAGGCAGTTTTCCCCCACTGTTATCTGCCCAATTACACTTGAAAGACCCCATTTTTGCCAACCTTTTCACTGCAGAGAGTGGAAATTTGATAACAGATCTGTTGAACCTGAGTAAATCTATGTCAGCGATTGAAGAGAAGAATAGCTTTGAAACAGATATGAGTGAGATGAAGACAGTAAAGACGAAAGCTTTTTGGCTTCTTTCAATGATATCCTTTTACCAATTCAACCGATTTCATCATTAAAGTTCTAGAGAAATTACATTCGCAATATATTCCGTAATTAATTTAAAAGGTGCACGGGACTTAATCAAATGGTTATATTTTCTTGTTTTTAACTACTAGCTTTGGTTTAAAAAAAATCTCACAGTAACAACAGACATTTTCTTTTTTTTAATTTTCACGAGATATCAATTTTTTTTTTCAATTGTTTTGATTTTGTTTAGAAAAACAATCTTATTTTTTTATTAATTTAGGCTTCCAATAAAATTTCAAAATAAAAAAGTAAAAAATAGATAATAATTTTTAAAATACAGTTAATTAGATTATTCAACCAAATGCTTTCCTAGCAAAATCGTTGAATTCAACTCAAGAATTCTTAATAGTCATTGTCCAGATATCTTAATTTTAGTGTTGTCATTAGCCAAATTACAGTGTATCTTCAAGTGCTTAAATTTTCTACTAATTAACCAAAGGTAGTATGGCAAATTTTGCACTCTGGTCCCTATGTTGTGACCTCAAATTCCCCGTGTTGCAACACAATAACTAGTATTGAGTTCCTATGCCCTTGTATGGTCTCCTGTGCACTTACTAAATATGTTAGCTCGCCTTTAGGCCTTATTCAACCTCTAAGGTCAATAAAAGAATAAAAATACACTTTTTATTGAATTTATACTAAAATATAAAAACATAACTAAAATATAATAAAAGTACTTGTATTCAAGCCCCTCTAGTGTGAAAACTAGTTTAATTTGCCACATTGAATTATGATAGATCACCTTACATGTATGGCACCCTCTAAAAAGGAATTATGAATGATGATTACCCAATGGGGTTCTCTGCATATGCAAGGACAATGATGAGAAAACCTCAGGAAAGGTGAGTTTAGGCAAATCCATATCGTAAACACGTCAAGAAGGAAAAAGCCTTTGTGATGAACTCTAAAAGAAAAACCTTTGTGGTGAACTCTAAAAGAAAAGCTTTTGTGGCTAACTCTAAAAGAAAAGCCTTTGTGGTGAATTCTAAAAGAAGAGACTTTGTGGTTGTAACACTTGTAACCCGTATCTATCGTCAGAATAGGGTTTCGAAGCATCACCGAAACTTTCAAAACATTTTCGATTAATTCATGTAAATTACTATTCATTTACCGAAATCATTCATAATGTCCCTTATATGGACCTTTGAGGCCCAAAACAAGTATTGGAATCAAATCGGGACTAAATCGGGAACTCAGGGAATTTATCGTAAAATTCCAAAAATTTTCTCACTATTAAGAGTCACACGCCCATGTGGTATGGGACACGCCCGTGTGGTCAAGCCGTGTAGAGTCACACGCCTATGTCCCGAACCCGTGTAACTCTCTGACTTGCAACTCATGAATAGATTGATGTCACACGGCCAAGTCATATGCTCATGTTCTAGGCCATGTGGTTAATTTGAATTTTTGAAAAGTAGGTGCAAGATTCATACAACCAAGATACACTCCCGTGTTCTAGGCCGTGTAGCACACACGGCTAAGACACAATCCCGTGTCTCTACCCGTGTGCTCAATTTTGAGCATTCTATTTCTCTAAAATTTGAGGTGCAGGGGACACACGGCCTAACTACATGCCCATATACTTGGCCGTGTGTCACACACGATTTAGACACATGCCCGTGTGGACAAAATAAAGCCATTTCCTAGCCTCATTTGTCACCCAAATTTACCCTTTTCCTGCACTAAAACATACCAAACACATTCCAACCATTTCAAGCATTCAAATCAAGCAAATTCCATCATTCATCATGGCATACCATTACTTACATGTGTGTTTATAACTTACCTTGATTTAACTTAGGAATTAACAACAATTTGATCTCATATACTTAACATACCACTTATGAATATATCATAATACCCTACTTAACATACATGTAGTTACCATAGGTAGACATTACAAGTATATTAGAACAAACCATTACTAGCCATTCCAATGGCTAGATTACAAGCATCATTTACAATTACATGCAAATATTGCCAATATTTACTATACATGCCATTACAATCATAAATTTACCCTATTGTACTGACATGGGCCAATGGATAGTGAGAGTGATCTTCGCCAAGCTTCCAATCCAACGAGCTTCCGATTTACTATAAAACAGGGAAATAAAACTAAGTAAGCATAAAATGTTTAGTTTGTATAACATGGTAACAACAGACATTTTCTTTTTTTTAATTTTCACGAGATATCAATTTTTTTTTTTCAATTGTTTTGATTTTGTTTAGAAAAACAATCTTATTTTTTTTAATTAATTTAGGCTTCCAATAAAATTTCAAAATAAAAAAAAAAGTAAAAAATAGATAATATTTTTTAAAATATAGTTAATTAGATTATTCCTACTCCTATTCTTGTAACAGGAATCCTTGTTAAACCCTGAGGGGAGGGGTACATTGCGGGTGAAATATCGTCAAGGACAGTTTTCAATACATCAATATACTTGAAGTTTAGCTATTGTATTTTAAAGATTTGGCATTTAAGAGTATTCATTATGGTTTGTCTCTCTTTTTTTGGAATCTCCTCAGTGCACCATGCTATTGCTTTTTAAAGATTTGATACCTAAGAGTGTTCATTATGACTTATCTCTCTCTTTTAGGAACCTACCTAGTACACCATTCTCCTAAATCCTAAAGATATTTTGGATATTGTTCCTGCTATTGATGTCACCAATGTTGGTGTCGCCGTAGTTGCTATTAGTGTCTCACATGTTGCCAACGATACTAAGATGGCAATACTCCCTACTGTTGTATATGTCAACTTGGTGGAAAACAATTAATTTGTTGCAGATTGATATGATAAATGAGGTCATTTTTACATTTAAAGAGCATGTTTCGGGTTGCATTTAGAGTAATTTTGTGTTTCTGCATAAGTAGTAAGAGTTATAATAGATGTATTTTTTTAGTATTTTTACGTTTATTTTGAGTATTGGCATTATGTCCGTTTAAATGTGAACTTATTTGTGTGAAAATGACATTCTAGGTCCCTATGGATGATGATACGATTAAGCACTCAAATGGTGTAGAGAACTGTGCAAGCACAACCATTGTTACAACGATGAATTGCCATGGTCATGATGACACCTCCACTGTTTGGAATGAACCCTTGAAGATAGAGACATCATTTTAAAGGATTTCCATTGTTCTACAAGCCATTTGCAATGATGAATTTCCACAGTCGTAACAATGCAATACAAAACTACTCAAATCTAAAACGGTATTAAGGGGATATTTTGGTGTCATTTTAGGTCCTTAGCCTTTGTAATTGGAATTTTTAGTAGGGGTATACTAGCATTTTAGTTTATTACTATAAAAACATGTTCCTAGCATATTTCTACAAACTTTTTTCATAGTCTAGCTCATTTTTTACAAAATTTTCTTAGCAAGTTTAGGTTATCTTTAGTTTGCTTTTAGCATAGGCATTATTTTGTTGTAGATCTTTCTTCACTCTTGTTAGAAACTTTATAAATGAAGAATTTTCCAGCTCTTGCACTCTATTTGATCTACCTTTATGAATGAGCATTTCTCAACCCTTGTTTTTACCTTTTGTTTACCAAGTGCTGATGAAATGTTTATTTGGTTCTTGAGATTTATTATATGCTAAAATTCATGTTGATTGTTTAGTTAGGTTGACATCTGTACTTGGTTAATTGTTTGTTCAATTATATCAAATTGCTTAATACATTAGAATTGATGATTCTAGTGGAAGATCTAGATAAATGAGATCGAGTGGAGAGTTTCGTTGGTAAGAATTTGGTATGATTGTGCCAAGTAGTGAGACCGAGAAGAGAGTTTCGTGGGTAAGAATTTGGTATGATTGTGCCAAGTAGTGAGATCGAGAGGAGATATACATACCTAGGTGAGATTGAGAGGAGATCTTAGGTGGTAATTGCTAGTTTAAGGTTAGACTAAGAGGAGATTCCTAGTTAGGAATGACAAACAAGATAATCGCGATATGTTTATTAGCTTAGTTAGTGATTAACGAATCAATTGACCATCCTTTCAACTATTTGCATTGTCTATAGTAAGAATGAAGAAGATTAAATTAGTATCTTCATTTGTTAATTCAAAATTAATTTTAATACAACTTCTGTTCTATTGCACTAATAATTCTTGAATTAATTAGATTAATAGTTACTTTATTAGTAATTAACTTGATGATTACATTCTCCATTCAGTCATTTGGGTTCGATCTTCAAAATACTTCGTGCTCCATTGTACACAAATATTTGGTTTAATGGTGCTAACTACATTTAAATTTATATGAAACAAAATTCACTATTAGTTATGCGTCCATCCTTGATGTTGGTGCAGTCACTTGGAAAACAACCAAACAAAATCTTATAATTAAATCTACCATGGAGTTAGAATTTATTGCTTTAGAGTTTGTTGGGAATGAGACTTAAGTGTTTGAAATACTTCTCAAGAAGTATTCTATTGGGCACAAAAGCAACACCGTTTGTGTTTCTGCATTGTGATAGTCAATTGCCAATAGCTATTACAAGGAATAAAACTTTCGATGGTAAAAAAAGTAGATATATTAGTCTAAAACATAGTGTGATAAAGCAACTGCAAAAAGATAGAGTCATTATTCATGGATGATGTAGTCATCAACAAATTTGGTTAGTTCTTTGACTAAACCTTTAAGGACAAAAATAATAAATAAAATATCTAGGGGAATGAAATTACTGCCAAATTGAGATATCAATAATGGTGATAGCTCAACCTATGTGATTGATGATCCCATGAATTAGGTTTATATGAGCAATAATATGTCATTAGTTGATTCATTGAACACTATAAATATGTCTTTATTATAGTGTAAATAGTGTTAAAACTATAAAGAAAATAAGATTGAGTAAACTTTGCATCAAATTCATTTCATTTATAAGTGGTGTATTAATTTACAATGTACACTTGATGAATTAACCTAGAAGAGTGTGAAGTAAGACCCTTTTTATAGTATTTATTGCAAAGTCTTTAAAGCACTCATGAAAATTAATCCAAGCAGGCATATGGCCTATTAGCATACAATGACATCAAGCAATAATATTGTGGGTATAATACGATTGATATGATTTTAACTTACATGAATTCTTGTTCTACAGAAATTTAAAATTTTATCAATTATTTTATTAATTATATCTTTTTCTTTTTAATTTTGATTTGTAGTTTATAAAATACATTAGAAAAAAAAACTCAAAAAAAATTCCTTAATTCTTTTAAAATATGCAAGGATTGTTGGAAAATCCTTGATTAAATGAAGATTTGGATCTATCTTTCTCTCATATTTGGTTAAATATTTTCTTTGCTCAACAGACGTTAAAATTTCTCAAAAATGAGGGTACGGTATGAGTGAGGTCCCTCTTACATACTACATGTACGGATACACTAGACCGTATTTCCTTTTATCTAGTTCAAAAAGTGCAGTGGAGATTTACGACGTGCAGTATCAGCCAAGAGTAAAAAAGTGCAGTGGAGACTTACGATGTGCAGTATCAGCCAAGAGTAAGAAGGTGCAGTGCGTGTATTAATGGTAATATCCCTTGATTATATATTTGACAATCAAATAAACGAGGAGTCAATTATTTGAGTGCGGCGGCCATCTTGAATTGAGAAATGGAAGGTTGATGTTACATCCTTATCATGTTTCACATGTGTAGGGTTGCAGGAAGAGGGAGGATTATCCTACAACTTGTGTGGTTCTCTCCCCTTCCTTATCCACCTTTCTTTTTAACATGTGGGTGTAGGACAGCAATGTTCCAATCATTGCATGCTACAGTAACGACACGTTTCAACATTATTATTATTATTAATTCATAATTGATGTTATGATTACTGAGTGGCCATCCATGTCCACAGTCTATCTTTTACTCTTTTATAAATTAAATTTTCTTTTTTATAAAAATACTAATTAAAATATTAAACTTTTAAATATATCATCTTTATAGTAATTCATGTATATTCTATATTGCTTTTTATGATTTTTTAATCATTTTGTTATTTTATTTTTTAAATATTTTTATAAATTTTAAATTACTTTTTATATGACATAAAAAATATATAGTATCAAGTCTAAAGTACATAAATTGCTTCATAAATTGTCACGCGAACATTATTAAAAAAATAATTTTTAATTAATATTTTTAATAAAAAATTATTTAACTTTTTGTAAAAGATTAAGAACAAAATTTAATAAATAAAAAAATAAATTAACCCAAAAAAGGAATTTACGTTTGTTTCCAAAATCCATTAAAAAGAGAGAGAAGATTTCGTCGATAGTAAAAGCTCCATATTGGGCTTTCTTTTGTCTACATCTGGCGAGGAAGATTTTAAAACAGATACCAGGTTTTGACTGAAGTAGTCAATACCACACATTTTTTTTTTATTGGATTTGCTATATATCAATATTAATTTATTGTCGTATATCATTTTGAATTTAATTTTTTAAAAATATATTTATTTAATATATCTAATATTAAATATATCAAATGAATTAGATTAACTCATTTCAAATATAAAAATTTTAATTTATTATTTAAAATATTCATTAATAAACTTCACAAATAAAATTTCATCATTTAACAATTTTAAAGTAAACAAGAAAGAAAATCTCATACATTAAACAATAAAATTATCTACAACATTATTTTTTTTTTTAAATCTACAATAGAATCATCCCATATTAAATATATAAAATAAAAGTTTAATAAAAATATATATAAAATGTTGTGTTTCGTGAAGCATTTAGGAATTCCCTTTTTTTTTTCTAAGTTTTTTGTTATATAAATTATCTATTTTTAATTTTTATTAATTTTTTACTTGAAATTTTAAAGTTGCTCCTTTTATCTTAGTTAAAATAATTATTTTATCTAGTTTTTAACATTATTTATTTACCGGTTGGTACACAATGTCTCGATTGATGTCACTAGATAGATCGAAATGAGTCGGTGCAATTAGTACAAATTAAAATTTACACTAATACAAAAAAGAAAAATGATAGTTCTAATTTATTACTTAAACGATACACACTGACCGATACAAAACCGATTACATTAATTTTAAACTTTAGCTTTCCAATTGAGAAACTAATAATATTCCAACCCATCCAATTATTTGCAATTACTTTCTATACTTAAGAATTCTAAAAAAAAAAAAACCAAAACACAATATCAGCCATACATTTACATTTTATATTAACAATTAACCGGTCACTAATTTGGAGAAAACTTATTTTTTCCTTTTTTAAGAAAAGGTAATAATAGCATTAATCAAAGCGAGCAATAACAAGCCAAAATTAAGAGAATAGGCATCACCAAGTTAACAAGCTCCCCTCGCATACCCAAGCCTAAAGCCCCACCTCCCGGTCGAAACCAATAACATTCGTAGCCAAGTGCTCCTCCAAACGAAAGAGGGATTGATACCCTCCAATGAAGGAAAAAACTCACCCCTCGAGAAGTATCTAACCTTGAAGAGACGACTAAGGAGAGAGTTCGGGTTAGAGTGAATCCTACACCGCCTGGCATTGCAAGATTGAAAGAATGTAGATTACGAAAGCCCATGCTGTCAAGCTTTTAGGCCATACAAAGCCTCTCCGAAGAGGCCCATTGAAGGCAAGCCGAGTTACCCGAATTTGAGCACCACAAATACGAATTCATCAGCCATTGCAAATCAACACAAATACGAAAGAGTAACAAAAAGACACTCATACTGTATATACCGAAACCGCTAGTGCAATCGACTTGAGCATCATCTCTTTACTTGGCCGAGAAAGAAGTTTGTTCTTCCAATTGAACATGCGCTTGCAAACCAAAAACTTGTTTCTTGTTCCGCCCAATGAGAGAAGGGAGCCCCAAATGCCGCCCGTGATCAGGCAAAGCCATGACCTTTAAAACCGAATGCACCATCGAACGATCAGCCATGATAATTTTCGAACCGAACAGGACCCCATACTTCTGAAAATTAACAGTCTGCCCCGAGGCTGCCTCATAAGTAGCAAGGATGTCACGCGCCACCCGACATTTATTCTCTCAAGCTCGGAGGAAGAAAAAAACTATAGTCTGCAAAGAGTAACTGTGAAACAACCAGGATACCTCTACCTGGCTAAGCAGAAAACTTAGACCCTCAGCACATAAAATGAACAAATATAGAGACAACGAATCACTCTGACGCAAACCTCGATGTGGTAAAATTGGCCTAAGTTCATCACCATTGAAAGAAACAGAATACGGTACGTAGTTACACACAACATTATCCAGTCAATCCATCGCCAATCAAATCTGAACTTTTTCAGCATGAACCTCAGAAACTCCCAATTCACACTGTCGTAAGCCTTAATGATGTTGATTTTCAATGCAACCTCCCCAATTTTACCTCGGCCCTTGTTCTTCATGTGATGCACAATCTCAAAAGCCACCATCATATTATCTGTAATTCAACGGGCCGGAATAAATGCCCCGGCATTGGCGAAATTAACTCGGGCAACAACTTTCTAAGGATTAGCCAGAAATTAACTCGGACATTTCTTAAAGAGAACCTCTGTTGGAGTCTCAGTGATGGGTGAACAGCGAATTTTGAAGTGACTGCTGGATCCGGAGTCGGGTAAATTGAGTAACCACTGTGTTGGCCATATTGATGACCTTGATGCTCCGGTTGAAAACGTGGTTGATCCTAACGGGTCTTGGCATTGGAATGCTTTCTCTAATAACCTGGATACTGTCACTTTACTTAGAGAGGCCGCTATTCCCCCACCTAATCCGGCTTGTGCCACAGACAAGATATCGTGGCGGTGGTGTCCGCAGGGGCGGTTCTCAGTCTCGGGCACCTACTCTATGTTGTCCAAGGAGGCCCGGAATCCTGTGGAAAATGCACAGCCCTCGTAAAGTGAAACAGTTCCTTGGTTAGTTGTTAAATGGCAAGTGCTCACAAATGCTGAAAGGCATCATCGAGGCTTAGCGGCTGTGGATAAATGTGAAATTTTCGAGGACTGATGAAACGATACTCCACACGCTGAGGGACCGTTGATCTGTGCGAGCCGCTTGGTTGAGCATTTTGCCGAGTGATGCAATTGTTAGTTTCTTTGAGTGCCCGTTGGAAAGATGGTGCTCTCAAATATTTCAAATGCTGCTAGTTTGAATTTAATGAACTATGAATGGGAAACTTAAGCTAGGTGTAAGTTCATGTTTTGCAGGGAGAGCCTTCATTCTTCTAGTATTGGTGCACAAAGAAGGACTTGGGCAATTTCATTCTTCTAGTATTGTTGCACAAAGCAGGGCTTGTGCAATTTAATTTAACACTGCATAGCTCTCGAACTTGTCGCAGCAGAAGAACGCCCCCCGTTTGGATGAGTGGCAAGTTCCCCCAGTTGATTGGGTTAAAGTCAACTGCGACGGGGCAATCGATAGCTAGATCGGTATGGGGAGTCTGGGATATGGGCAATTGATTGGGAGTTTGCTCTGTCGCGAGTCTGGGATGGTATCGATCTGGCCTGGAATATGGGTTATGAAAAGGTTGTTGTGGAGTGTGATTATGTGATAATTTAAATGTTGTCCAGATGATTAATGCAGGTTCGTCTTCTGCTCGGAGTATTGTCGATCTTTTGAGGAGTGATTGGGACATCAAGCTCCGAGAGTCAAACACAACCGCAGATCATTTGTTGAAATGCACCCTGAATCTGATGAGGAGACTCTTATGACCACCCACCAGCTGGCCATGCCATAATTTAGAGTTTTTGTAGATTTCTCAGTTTTGGACTGAGCCCCCCCCCCCCCTTTTTAATTTTAAAAAAAAAGGGGAAAAGTTAATAAAGTTGTTTAATAATCAAACGCATAATTCACTGAATCTTCTTGCTTCCTAAATTAGGGGAAAAGTTGATTTGGTTTGCCAAACCAATAAAATTATGGAATTTGAGACATGCTATAAATTTCTATGTCCATAACCATTTACATTTCATCTTTCATTTCTACTTGCAAGTCTGAAATTCTCCATTGTTCTTCCTGACGACAATTACCCAGAATTTCATGACAATGTATACAATTTCTCTTTGTTCCAGTCAACTCAAAGCTTTTCGAAGCTAGTATGATAATGGATTAAGGGCTGGTTCCATAAGCTGAAACATAAACTTAAACACCAATCATTGGCTAGTGATTTGATTTTGCTCTGTTTGTTCATCCTCAACCTCATTAATTTCCAGTATCTCTACTCTTCGATTCATCTTCTTTCTTATCTTTATCGCCACATCTGAGGGTCTTAACCTCCCACAAACGCTTACCTTGCATTGCTGCTTCTCTATCAAGTGCGTCTCTATTTCTTCAATGTGGAAACCAGGGAACTTTTTGTCAAAGTTATCATTGCATAAAACTTTTAACTGATACAAAAATGACCCACAGATTTAAAGATTGTTAATGGATTGGACAACTTACCTTTCATATTAAGAAGGGTTCTTCTTAGTTTCCTGAAACAGCCATAGCAGTCTATGTTAAGTCTCAGCACCATGCAACAGAGCTGCTAACATGCAAATAAAACAGGAAAAAGAATCATTAGTGTTAACTCTTTCCTAATATATGAATGTAAGTGATAATTAGAGTGAGCTAATTGTTAAAATAAGCAGGGAAATGAGAAGAAATAGGTAATATTGAAGATGCTGTCTTTAAACTTGCCCTTCCTGACATGAAGATGGTAAGTGACCAAAAGAAAATTGAGATCAATGATTGGATTTGGTTTTTGATTGGTGTTAATAGTTTGGGTATAAAGGAAATGTAGAAATTAGAGGGATTCAAGAGAGAATATTTCTACTTTTGGTTCTCTCATGGAAACTCCATTTGTTTGATTTTGGAATCTGATTCTGCGAAGACCAGCAAAATGATGATATTAGGTTAACTAACCATGACTTAAATATCAAGTAATAAAGTGAAGAATCCTTTCCTTTCATGTAAATGCTGTGTTGCCCTGTACAGGATTATGAAGTATCCTTTTCTTTTTTACTAAGGTTTCTGTTTGCATTATCATTATATTTAAGCATCAGTAGTTGCCTTTGATTTGAGTTTGCCTCAAAGACAAGAAAAATAATAAGAGTTACAAGTATTCTCTTCATACCCTTATCTGAAAATCGCAAAATACAGATGCTTTATAGAAAATGAATAGTTTGGATCAAGTAACATAGTATAACAAAGGTGAAGAATTCGCTTGATAACTTAAAACACATCCAACAGTGCACTATGTTTCCATATACATTTGAGATATTACGACCAAAAACTGAGAACAGTAACCTTTTACAACAAAAAGTATAAGAACAAGCAAATCTCCATACGAAGAATTCTGTGGCATGTTGGATGGTTGTCCATCAGTATTCAACTACGGGACAAGCGAAAGAGCTTCTTGATCATGGCCATTGTGCTTATAGGATTCCTATAAATAACAGGAACTTGCCTTGAACCCAACTTAGTACTTCCAGGGTATCTAGAGGTGAGTGTTACCTTGTTCTCCAACACATTTATCAAAACAGAATCTGTATCTGCTAAGAAACAATATAATTAGGATTTGGGTTAATGCAGAAATCTGGATTAAGACCATAAATCCTGGTTTCTAGCTAGATCTCATGCAACTGTCACTGTCAGAAAATTTGTTAAAGAAAGTTCTTCTAGGATCGAGCTAGCAATTATTATAATAATTGTGGGCATTGATCTGAAACAGTGCACACCAGATTAGAGACTCTGAAACTATACATTCATGCAGTACTGCCCAAAAAACTCTCACCGCTAACCGTCCACTGGCCATCCCCTTATCACCCCCAATGTTCTCTGAAATTTCCATTGTATGAAGCATGTATAAATCCTGGCCACAGTTTTAAGGTAATGAAGAAAACGAACCATTCATTCTTGAGATTATGTCTGCTATTCTCATTTGACACTCTGCACATCTAATATCTGCTGAGTAAACAACTTCGTGGACCTGCTCTCAGCAAATAGAAAAATACTTACAACCAAAAACTGTTAAAGATCAGTTCATTCAACATACAAAAGAGAGAGTAGGAGTACTAACGAGAGGCATGGATAAGGATTCAACGGAGGCAAGGCTACTTCCAGGAAGTAAAAAGCTCCTTGGGTTGTTGAATTCAATTCTTCTGGCGTTTTTCTTAGGCACCTGACTAGGGAGAACCATAGCTTCTTTTATCTGTTAAAGGACATCATACATAAGGAGGAGGTTCCAGGGGTCAATCTCGAGTTCAAATCACTGCACCAACTGCCTCCTGTTGCAGCTGAGCTACTTAAAGAACAAACCCATTTTTTGAGGATGAAGAAAGAGCATCTTAAGCTGTTAAACAAGGAAATGAGAAAAAGGGTCCTTTTCATGCCTAGTTGAAAGATGCTCAAGTCACAGAGGGCACCCCCACATCCTACTTTTTGAGGTTTTTTTTTTTTTTTTTTGGGGGGGTGAAAATTTGTCATCAATAATAATTACTTTTAAAAGAAGTTGCTTACGGGACCAATCTCAAATCCATGTCCTACTTTTAGTTCATTTAATCCATCATGTCATAGTTATATTGTGTACGGTCCTCTCTAAAGAAACCATTAAGGAGATATGCCGTAGAATAAGACAAGGAACTCTCAAAATTTTAGGACGATGCCAGCAAATTTAAAGAAAAAGAATCGCACTTGTCTTGTTAGATAAATTTCATTACTTAAAAGAAAAAAATGGATGGTTCCTGCTTCCAAGTTCACGCAGCGGTTTCCAATGTCTCGATTACAAATTTAACGATCTTGTTTAACCACAATTAACACAAGAATTTGTTATTTTATATTTGACGCACAATAAACCTGTTTAAAAAGGGTAAACTTTTAACTATTTTTATTGAACCAAAGTAGAAAGTAATGAATGTGACATGGCATAACATGTATTAAACTTCCTTTAACCAATAATGACCAAACCGAAGTTTAAGCTGCAAAAGCAACACATCATATTCTGCCGAGTACCCCTGCATTGTGCTATGAAGAGCTCACAGTTGAAAAATTGAAAATTTTTATTTCCAAAAACAATAAATAGAATACAAAACAAGCACAGATCCTAATGGAAACATCCTAGACAAACGAGGCTTAGTAAGTTAGAGATCTACCAGGTTATTATAATGCATCCAAAACTGTAGCCTGAAATTTGCAAGACTCTAAGTTAGAGCCCCATAGGCTGAAAGTTGCATACAAGAAAAAAAAGAGGAAGATGGATGCCACAATGCCAGACTTCCGAAATGAACACTTCCAAACAAAACAGAAAGCAACAACTCCAATCACCTAGTCATTACCAAGCTTGTTAGCGGCGGCACTACTGAAGAACTGAATAACGGATCACCTATGTTCTTGCAGTTCTCATTATCGACTTTTAAGGATGCAGGGATCAAAAATCGCTCACAAGCAACTGACTGTGCGGTGCTTTTGATGAGGTTTCGACTGCAATTCAGTTTCCGTACACAGGTCGAAGTCACACGTTTTCTCTTCCTAGATGACTTCCACTTCAACCGAGAAAGCCGATCATCCTTTGAAAGATCTGGAACAACACTCGCATCTTGTGCCCTCTCATTTCCTGGTTCAACAGCAGAACCTTTACACTCAGTGGCTTCTTTACCACACTGTCCACTCTCACAAATGGTGATTTTGTCGGTATTGAAATTATAGGATTTGCTTGCATCTTGCTTTCCGGCCCGGAGTATGGTACTCAGAAGATCATGCCTTTCCTTCATATTTATCCACCGATTTCCAAGCCATTCCTGAGATTGTCTTATATCACCGATACCAAAGACTGATTCCCGCTTTTCTCCTGCAAATGCAATTATGTCAGATCCGGAAAAAGAAACAACAATATATACTCCACCATTCATGAGCATAAAAAAATCAAACTTTAAGATTTAAAGCCATTTACAAACCTGGAAAATGAACACGAAATTTATCTTCCAACTCCTGAACAATAAGGCCTTCCCACCAACCATCATGCCACCAGACATCAACAACAGACCCAACACCAATACATGAAGTACTACCTTTAGTGAATTGTGAAAACGGTCGAATAGTTGTCCGGCCAGAAACACGAATACCAACTTCATCAGAAGTGGCCACCTTGGTTGCCAAAATCCATTCCTAGAAGATAAAACCATGCATAAACATTAAACAACTACAAACAGAAAAGTTAAACAATATGAGATCCATGAACCAATGAAGTATATATACCTCCAATTTGTTAGCTTCATCAGCTGCATCCTGTATGTCTTGGTATTGCACCTTCACCTTATTTTTGTGCTTCTTAATTACCCGAGCTCTAAACCAACACCCTCTCATACCACTATCTTGAGCTAGCACTTCAACCTCGGAACCTACCATTAAATGGTGAGAAGAATATTGCTTAGTCTCACCAGTGGACAGGAACGCAAAATTCCCACCACTGAAATTGAATGATGCATTTCTATTTTTGCTATTGTGAAAGTCTTGCACATCTGCAAATGATGTATCCATTGAGACTCTACTGCCATTGAAATGCATGTGGATATCATCATCTCTTGATCGACAATATCTCTTTCTAGGCCTAATCCCAACATCGTCATCAACATCCCAAACAGTTTTCAGGTCGTCAGCACGTTGCTGACGAGTCACACAATCATTTGAAGGAGAAAGACCATACATATATCTAAGTATATCTTGTTTCCAGTAACCCTTAACTTGAGTCACATCAAAAGGCTTAACATCATTTTCAAATTGCTTGGAGCATACAAATGGCTCCAACCGAGTGCGTGTTGCCTCATTCAAAAATTTCTTGAAATGCACAGGACTAAGGACAGTAGCCAATCCATCTATGCATTCAATACTGAGATCTTGAAGACAATGAGAAAAGAAAATTTCTCTGCAATTATAATTGTAACGCAAGTCAATATCAACCTCATCAATTTTGTGAAACCATCGTACCACAACCATCTTGTTGCCCCTAGAGTCCTCATACAAATCTTCCAAATAGGCAACAAGTCGTTTATTCTCCTCAGCTAAGACGTAAACAAAGTCATGAACCTGAGAAGATTTTAAGGGAATATGATACAAAAGGACAAAAGAATGAGCTATATAATCAAGCTGTAAAATGCAGTAAACCTTAAATGACAAATCAAAAATGGAAGAAAGGGTTGATATAGACCATTATACTTACCGAAATTATTACACCATTCCTGCGGAAAGACTCATAGTGTTTCTTTTTTCTCTTGCACGTCCATGAAGAACCTAACCATAAAAATTCTTTTTGGACCAGCTTTTGTGATTGAAGATCCTGTAGAATGAAAATTTTCAAATATCATTACGTGAAAAATTGACAGACGAAAAAGCAATCGAAATACTCAAAATACAATTCATACCTTGACGGCTCCAAAATCCATACTTTTCACGTCCTTCCCATTCCAAATGCCAGCAACTGAACAGTGAGACTCACGAGAAGAAGAATCTGTGCATTTTAAACAGCAATTAGTAAGACAAATACATAAATACTCAATTCCGTTGAGATGCCTCAAAGACTAAAACAATACCACAGACATAATGACAACAACTATACTTGAGAAAGGGAAAATCAAAATCAGATGCAAACAATAACAAGAGCTTATATTGATTCTTTTCACATTCAAAAGAATTAACAGATGATTTCTGTGGTATGAAACTTGTTCATTGAAAGCAAAAATGTTTGGTCATGAAAGATGTTGACCTAGATATTTGAGGGCGTAAGAATCGTGACGCTCTCAATCGGCTCTTAAAAATTGAATAAGCAATCCTGCAGCCCAGATTATAGACAGTTAATATTTACAATGGTGAGTGGAACCAAATGGAACCATGCCAATCACAGAAATAAAAACCTCAGCCAAACAAGGGAGCGGAGAAGAAAGCCCCAGATTACTTTGGAGCCAGAAGAAAGAAGAGGTTAGGTTCAAAAATAAAGACAATCAATCAAGGTAAAGGGATAAATTCAAAAGAGAATATTTACAATATATATATAGACAAAAGAAATCCAACTAAAAACTCAAGCCGGCAAATCCATTGCATCAGGCAAAACCAATCAAGCCAAATTTGAAAATATATATAAATATTACTCTGAAAAAGGCAAGAAAAAAAGGTTTGGCCTGTATTGCAAAATTACAAATCATATAAACTTCAAAAAATAGAAAAGTAAAGGAGATAAAACGAAAAACAGGTTGTTTGGGAGAGAGAGAGAGAGAGAGAAAAAAAAAAACCCAAGCCAATCCATTGCATCAGGCAAAAAAATCCAGCCAATTTTGAAAATATATATAATTATTGCTATCGAAAAAGGCAAAAAAGGCTTGGTATAATCAATCTGAATTGCAAAATTGTAAATTAGATAAAGTTTAAAAAATAGAGAAAGTTAAAGGAGAAAGGAGATCAAAATCGAGTAGTGAAAAACTGATTGTTTGAGAGAGACATAAACAGGGAGGAAAAAAAGCCCTAATAGAATCAAATCTCATCAATATTCACCAGAAACGCTCAGATCTAAAAAAAACCCTAATAATATTGAGCCCAGCGCAATACCTAACAAAGCCCTAAATCTCAAAAACCTCAAGATTCAATAAACGAAGAGGAAGAGAAACATAATATTATAAGCAGTAATTACCGGAAACGACAGAATTAAGCCAATTGACGACCTCCCGGCGAGACTTGAGCTTGTAAAAAGAAGTCGAAGAGAAGAAAAGAGAACGGTTCTTAATAGCGAAATGATAAGACATGTGCCTCAAGCTCTTTTCTTTACCAATCACAGCCAGATCTGAAACGCCGTCCCTTCTCTTCAAATAATAGTGAACCACTCTCCTTCCTTTATCGCTTGAAACATTCACCTCGTCCCAGCTCACATAGGCCGTCGTAGAGTACGACGGCGAAGGCGTCGACGCCACCGTCACACCATCCATGTCAAATTCCGAGAAGAAGAAGAAGATTGGAATTTTAGGAACGGGGTTTCAAAAATCTCGAGAGAGAAAATGGTGGGCGAGAGAGGGAATTTGAAAATTTATACGAGGGAGGGTTTTATTTTGGAGATTGGAAATGGACGGTGAGGATGGGGTAGATGAGGATGACACGGAGGAAATCAAGAAGAAAGTTCTTGATTCCTAAAATACCCTTGAAGGGATATTGGAATTACGGGCCAATTAATTTAATTGTTTGCATTTATCCATCACATGTAGAATTGGAGGGCTTTTTGAAGAAGAGGACAAAACACAAGTTGAGGAAAGAAGAGAAGTGGAGCCCGTAATTACCGCTCTATTAAAGGTGGACTCAGACTCCCTCAGCCTTCATTGCCAGTTGTCAGATTTGATATATTTTCTATTTTCTTTTATTTTTCTCAAGGGTAAAATAAAATTAAAATTCAAAGCTCTGCTTTGATGAGTCTTAAAGTCAAATTTCTCTAGCATTTTAGTTCAAATTATGATCCGAACAATTTGAGAATTTTAGATTTGAGAAACCAAAGCCTATTTCATGAATAGAATAGACTAAATTAGTTGGCAAAATAATCTCTAATTTTACACCTAAATCTTTTTAGATTTTAATGGATCAATAGAATTACGATTCATATACATTCATGTCAGAAACCCATCGAAATTAAATATATTGTCCCTTGTATGAGTCTTCGAAGTCCAAAATAAGTTGAGACTAAATCGGATACTCAAAAGTTTATTTTAGAAAATATTAAATTTTTTCAAAGTTGCAGGGGTCACACAGCCATGTAGCCAAACCGTGTGATTCACATGGCCAAGAGACACGCCCGTGTCTTAGGCTGTGTGGACATTCAAAATAGGGACACAAGGTCATGTCCGTGCTCGTGTAACTCTCTGACTTGGGTTACACAGCCAAGTCACACGCCCGTGTGCTAGGTCGTGTAAGCATACTGACTTGCATTCTTAAAAAAATACAAGGGACATATGGCCGTGTGACACACACGACTAAGATACAGGCCCGTGTCTCTACCCGTGTGGACTAAAATAGGCCATTTTCCAAGCCATATTTCTCACCCAATTTGGTACCAACCTAAACTCAACAATTTACATATAAACAAGTCATAACAAGGCATTCAAAACAAGCTAAAATCAAGTCTTAAATATGTATTATCACCACATACAACCAATATGCCCTTAGGCACATCAAGTGGCAACTTAAAAACATGGCAACCAAGTATCCAAACTTACCTAAATAACCAAATACATATATGCATAATCCTAAATGGTATCAAATATACCATTCTAACAAACATCAATCTGATAAAACCACATATATATATACATCAAAATATACCAAACACAAGCCATTTGAGTGGCTAATCTTAACAAAACACATATATGCAAACATTGGCCAAATTAACCTAAACATGCCATTATAACTAAGATTAATTAACCGAAAGTACCAAAAGAGCCGATGGATAGTGTGATATAGCTTCAACAAGCTTCCAACCAGAACAAGCTTTCGAATCACTATAAAACACGGAAAAATAACACAGAGTAAGCATTTAAACTTAGGAAGTTCTTACAACAAAGAAATTAACTTACCATTTAATCACATTTAAGGTAAGCATACAACAAATATCCAAACCAATTTGGCCAAAAGCCTAAACACATATCCTCAACATGTTAGCCATGTAAAACACATATAATAGCCAATAAGCATGGATGAACATAACCACTAAGCAAGTTTTATATACATGTATCATCCATTTCATGTTTCAATATATCATGTAATGCCATTTCCATGTATTTCATGTGTATACCTATAATAGTTCGTATCGAACTTATATTGTCTCATAACAGAATATTACCCGTTGAACCATTTAAAATATCGTTGGATACAAGGGTAGTACACACGAGGTGTACTGAACTGTAATTCGTCAATTCATGTACATATATGCTCATACGAGCTATGAATTGGTATGCTCTCACGAGCTGTGAATCGATAAGCTCATACGAGCTATGAATCGGTAAGCTTTCACGAGCTACAAATCGGGAAGCTCATACGAGCTGTGGTGTGTCCGCAACACATGCAGGACCCCAATCAAATCAATTGCCCTAATGGCATGTCATTGGTATCCTACGAATTCCTAAGGTTCAAATAAGACTCGGTAGTCAAATATGCGATCGGTATTTATACATGGCAATTATACAAATCACATACATGTAATTCAATTTAAAACATATAAATATACAATTTAATTACACAAACTTACCTCAATAAGTGTACGTAGGTATGGAGGCAACTAATCTAATATTTTCTCTTTGCCTCGATCTAACTCTGTACGAGGTCTGACAGGATCTATACGAATGAATTTAACTCATTTTAATATAATTCTCATTCAATTGAATCTAACACAGAATTTTGGCAAAATTTCCATTTTGCCCTATACTTTTAATTCCTTTGTAATTTAGTCATTAGGCTCAAAAATGAATTTCATGCAATTTAATCCTTACTCAAGCCTAGCCAACTTTATGCATATTAATAGTAACCCATATATTTCACAAAATTTACAAATTTTACCATAAATTTATCACCTTTTTCAATTTAGCCACTAATTGATGATTTCATCAAAATTCTCTTTACAAAAGTTGTTTATCTAACAACAACCATTCATTTTCTATCATCAAACTTCAAAACTCAAGTATGTTCATCAATAGGAAAACCCTAATACTTTAACAGTTTTGCAAATTAATCCCCTGGCTAGCTAATTAAGCTACAACGATATCAGAAACATAGAAATCATCAAAAAACGGAACAAAAATACATACCCAATTGAGCAAAATAAACTTGCCTATTTTTCAAGCTTACATGGCTATGTTTTTTTTTTTTTGTTTTTTTTTTTGAGGAAGATGATGATAATATTTTATTTTATTTTATTTATCATAACTTTAATCACTAATTTCCAAAATTAACCTTAATAATTCATTCAATTTCCAATGATGACTACTCATGCTTATCCACTAACAACTTTAATGGCTAATTACTATATAAAGGCCTCCAATTTAAAATTCTATAGCGATTTAATACCTTTAGCTATTAGAACTCAACTTTTGTACTTCACGCAATTTAGTCCTTTTTATCAAATTATGTATGTAAATGGTAAAATTTCTTAACGAAATTTTTATACGTTATTTCTATCATACTATAGACCATAAAATAATAATAATAAAATAAATTTTTTGAATTCAGATTTGTGGTCCCGAAACCATTGTTCTGATTTCATTGAAAACGGGCTGTTACATACTTTTTTTCTTAAAATATTTTTGTTATGCGATTATGTCACAATGTGTGCTTTTTAATATTTAATGATGACTCAATACTATTGGATTAAAGAGGAAATTAAAGGGTGGAATCTCAACATTTAATGGATCTTGATATAATAGATGTTAAGATATATCTAAATACCATTAACGAAACTTTAGCCTTAAACTCTCTTATTTATTTTAGAAAATACAAAGTCCCTATCACATACAATTTTTTAACAGTATATACTTTCTCTCTCAAAAAAGTTTGAACTTGAAATTTGAAATATCAAAATTGCCTCCTCCATTATGAGATTGCAAAGACATATCACTCAATTCATAACAATAACATATCAAGAGATAGTGTTTCCATGCCATAAAAATAAGAAGTTGAGCATGTTTGTGAAAATTCACAATCATTTAATGGGTGTTAGTTTCTATACCAGTAGTCAAATCAACAACTCAAACCTAGTGTAGGAGTTAGATTCTTCTCTTGTTGAACAATGGAGGTCAAAGATCCATATTTTCCAATTTTCCATACGACAAAATCATGATAATGCTGAAAGATGCAACTTATTGACATACCTTCTGGCTAATGGTCATGATGTAACTAGAAAAGTGATGTTACTCTTCCAAAATTATATGTTGATTAGTTCAGCGTTTACCCCACAAAGAAGTTAGATGTTGATGGCATGCGACTAAAATTTACATGGTTGTAGACCCGATTTGGCGAACTCCCACAAGATGCAACGTTACTTTAGATCAATCAAATACAATAGCTCGCATGATTTAGTTGATCAGATGAGTGCTAATGCCAAAAACATACAATTGTTAGCTAACTTCTAAACTACCAAAACATATTGCTGGGGTAAATACTTATGACATTTTTATACAATGTACTTTGTAAAATATGCAAATAGGATGTAAATGAAATATATAGTTTGTGGGTTTTTTGTGTCCTTAATATAGTAATTTCATCATATTTAATAAATTACTAAAATGTTCAAACCCATTATTCATTGAATTATACAAATGCCATTCATTATGTCTATGCTAGAATGCCTTCAATGGGTTTACATGTAAAGGAAATGGTTAAGCAAATATGGCTTTTAACTAATACTAAATTGCATTGCATGGATCAGTTTTAATACAAAAGACACAATTTGTATTATGGAGACTGAATCGAAATCACATTGAAGACTTTTGAAGAATGAGTCTCCATTAATTCACTTTATATTGGATTTCATTAGTAGTGTTTTTTTCTATTTTGTAGCTACTATTATTAAGGGTTGGATTATAATTGATCACTATATGTTAGCAAGTTTCAAAAACTTTTATATATTAAGAGACTTGTATAGGTTTTGTATGAGAGCATTGGGAGCACTTTATTGTTCATTGAGAAACTTATTTTGTAAGTGTATTTGAAGAGTAAACATATTGTGTCTATGACCAAAATTCTCAAGGGAGGATTTAGATGTGAGTGTTTTAGTCTTTAGGGTCAAAAGTGAGGTCTCTATACTTGGAGAGTGATATAGCTTGATTTACTTATTGTATTGTAGATTAAAGATAGTGGAACTATCTCAGAGCTAGGCTTCGCAAACATAAGGAAATCGAACTGTGTAAACAGTTTTGTGTGTTTATTATTTACTTTGCTTACTTGTTTTGCGCAATGACAACCGAAGTGACCATTACAATTGTAACAACCCTAACCCTAAACCGTCGCTAGAACAGGGTTACGGAGCATTAGCGAACATTTAACCAATTTACGATTAATAAACAAATAATTAAAAATACATAGTATGATTTATTCATTCAGTCCCTTTAATGGACTTTTGAGGCGCAAAATACGTGTTAGAAGTGATTTGAGACTTGTTCAAGTACTCTGAAATTTTTCGTGAAATTTCAGAATTTTCCTTAGGTGAAGGGCTTACACGCCCGTGTAGACCAATGACACGCCCGTATGACCATATGACAAGCCCGTGTAGTTGAGCCATGTGGCTTACACAGCCACGTGACATACTAATGCCCCAAGTCGTGTGGTCACAGACGCCCGTGTTCGTTACCCGTGTGATTTTTAGGAGCATTCTGACTTCTAACCCAAGAAAAATTGATTTCACACGGTCAAGCCACACATCCATGTACTTAGCTTGTGTGAATTTATTTTTTAATTCGAACTTAGTGCAGTTTTCACACGGCCTTAGTACACGCCCGTGTTCGAGGCCGTGTCCTTCACATGGCTTAGTCACACGCCTGTGTCTCTGCCTGTGTGTCTAAACCTGAGCATTCTATTTTAAATTTTTAGGGTGCAAGGGACACACGGCTAGTTCACACGCCCATGTACTAGCCATGTGTTTCACATGGTCTGATCACACGCCCGTGTGCCAGGACGTGTGGATTCTATATGAGCTTTTTATATCAAGCTAGCCAACCCTACAAATTTAAACCACAACCAATTCAACACAAGTAACTCAACCAACCTAAATTTCATACAATTATACTCAATTTACCTCAATAACATCAACCCTAAACTTATCCAATTTATATTCTTAAATACTATCAAGTAATATTAAAAATAACTTATGTTATCTCATTCACTTCTACTTCTAATATTATAAAAAATGTGTTATTTCATAGCTTAATATTCACATAACAAACCTTTCCTAAACATAATTTATATGCATTCTTATGTCATTACAAAATGTGGTCATTAAAATCATTATATATGCCATATAAACCACTAAAATATTTATAATGAAATCAACCGGAAAATTAAGATAGTGTGACTTGAGTATGATGATCCGATCTTCCGACCCTCTCGTTAATCTACAAAGTACAATAAACAACACAAGTAAACTACATATAGCTTAGCAAGTTCGTCGGTTTTAAATTTAAATCTTACCAAACATTGAACACATTATAATCAAATAAAAGGAACATTTTATTTATTTGACATTTATCTCGTTAACCACAACTCGTTTGATAAAATCACTTATTTGAGCTCAATAATAAAAATAATAATATTACCCAAATTCCTTCAAACATGTACCACTTTCAACTTACCAACTTGTCCATTTAAGCAGCGGCTTACGGATTTGAGTACATCGTGATTGGAAGCCCAAAGGCTAACTGAAGCACATAAGTGCTAAACGGAAACCTAAAAGGGTTAAACGGAAGCTCATAAGAGCTAAACGGAAACCCAAAAGGGTTGAACTGAAGCTCAGAAGAGCTAAACTAAAACCTGAAAGGGTTAAACTGAAGCTTGTAGGAGCTGAACTGAAACCCGAGAAAGGGTTAACTGAAACTCATATGAGTTAGCGAAAGCTCTTGAGAGCTAAACGAAAAGCAAACACGAGAATTCACAAAAAATGCTGAATCTTGGTTTACTTGGGTAATTTACCGTCAATTCCTCTTTTGCACTGAATGATTGTATTCATTTCCTGCGTTCCGTTCATCTTTAACACTCGATTCATTTCCATAGCTTTAACACATAATTTTTCTATTTTCAACAATTGATATGAATAAATACTATTTACCAATTGGCATATAATTTAAATTATTATTAATTTAATCGTATGAACTTACCCGGAACAATTTGTAGTAGTTGTAGAAATTTCAGGGACTATTCTGCAACTTTTTCCTTTCCTCGTTTATCTTCGATTTCTTAATATATAATATAAAATTATTCATTTATCAGCATCTACTTTTACTCTAATTCACTTCATAATTTATACCCCTCAATTTTTGAAATTTCACATTCACCCTAAATTTTATAATTTTTACAATTTAGTCCCTGCTTAATTAACCCCTCAATTAGCTAATTTTTCTCAATTAATACTTTATTCCATCATTTAAACTATTATACAACCTTTGGTAAATATAATTTCAACATCAAACCCTAATTTCAACAAATTTCACAAATAGGTCCTAAATACCAATTTTTATTGAAATTCCCTAACTAAATCATCTCACAATCAATTTAAAGCTTCAATTCCATGCTAATTCATCATAAAATTTCAGCACTCATCCATCTCAACTTTCAAAATCATCCATGGAATAAAAGCTAATGAATTTAATAGTAGGACCTATTTGTAAAAGTCTTAAAAACACAAAAATTACAAGAAAAAGGCAATATCTAACTCCCTTGATGCAAAAATTGTGAAAAACCAGCTTAAATAACCCTTATATGACATTTTGGTGATGAGAATGAAAGAAAAATAAAGAGAAATCTAGATATTTCCACTTTAGTCCTATACTTATTTAGTTAATTTTGCAATATTCCAATTTTACCCTTATTTCATCAATTTTTTCTGATTTTTCTCTGCTTGTGCCCGCCCAAAATATCTCCTTTGGGCTTATTTTCTCTTTAAGTCCTTCATTGTTTGACAATTGAGCTAATTAATCCTTCTAGCAACTTTTACATATTTTTCAATTTAGTCCTTTTTTATTTAATTGACTATCAAAACGTTAAAATTTTCTAACAAAATTTTAATAAATATTTATAAAAATATTTTCTACTTGGTTTTAAGAAATTGAGGTCTTGGTCTTCGTTTTCAACTCAATTTATTTTCTAATTTCTTTTTAATTTATAATTTCACCTAGTTAATAATATTTCTAATATCTCACTCAATTTATAAATATTATTTTATTTTAATTTCTTAATCTCACTCGTCGAATTTAGTGATCTCGAATTACTGTTCCGATACTACTAAAATTTAGGCTGTTACAATAATCAGGCATTTCCATTCAATGTAGTTAGTTCAAAACAATTATAATTGTAAATACTAATAGTATAAAAATTTATATGAATTGAAATGTTTAGGACAAATGGTAAATTCAACTCCATGAATAATAGCTGAATGAAAATTATAAAATGATTCAACATGCACATGTATTTTTTATAGAAGGATCATGATTAGAGTTTGTTATGATTATTGTATATGTTGATATTAATAATGTTGAAAATCTTGAAAAGATTACAAAATAATAAATTATTTAAAGAAATTATTTAAGATAAAGGACATTGGAAAATTAAATATTTGTCTCGATTGTAGATCAAGCACTTAACATACGACTTTTCTATCTATTAATTGGCATATACAAAAAGGGTTTTAAAGAGATTCGATGTAGATAAAGTGCATCCATTGAGTAGCCAATGGTTGTAAGATCACTAGATGAAAAAAGACAAAATTTATTTTCAAGGGAATAAGAAATAATTTTTTTATCCAAAAGTACAAATATTAGTACTATATGGGTATTTTCTCTAGATAAAAGGTTCAACATCAGTGAATGAAAATAATGTTACATGCATAGCTTACTTGAAAAAATGATATAACGAAGGAAATAAAAGGAAAGGTATTCTTTTATGTATAATCTTTAGAAGAGTGGTGATATAATTTTTTACTATATCCATTCAAGTGATAATTTGGCAAATCCTTTTACTGAAACATTGCCTACTATAAGATGTTAATATACAATATTAAAATGTGTTGACTTAGAAATATTAAGTGATGTTATCGTGAGTGAGAGTAAAAGACATGTTGCACTATTTTTCTCTTAACCATAGTTTTGCCCTATTGAGTTTTTCTGGTAAAGGTTTTCAATAGTCAATAGTGTTAATAATGTATATTCTATTCATTCACTAGGTTTTTCCTAGTAAGTTTTTAACAAGGCACATAATGTAATTATGGATATCCAAGAAGGAGTTTCACAAATAATAGATTATTGTGGATATCCATAATGAGAAATAAATTATTTCTTTTATCTAATTAATTTTATTCTCTATTTATTACTATGTATTCATTTATCTCTCGCTAAATTACTCAAAAGTTTTTTCTAACTCTAGTTAGGGGTGAGAAAAACTTGATTTGACTAAAGTCGAAAAAATTTAAATTTCAAGTTAATTATATCTAGTTATTCAGTTTTTTCAAGTCAACTCGAATAAGTAATTCGATTTTGTGAGTTTGAGTTAAGTTGGATTTTACAATTTGAATAACAAGTTGGTGTAAATACCCTTTTGGCTCTCGTCAATTTCGAAAATGAGAAAATTGACCACTCTTAAAAAAATAAAAAAATAAAAATAATTTCAAAAAATTCAAAAAACTTATAAAAATTCCAAAATTTCATAAATTCTTTATTTTTTAAATTCTAAAAATTTCATTCAAGTTTTAAAAAATTAAGCTTATTTCCAACATAATAATTTTGAGGACCTTAAGTTAATTTTTAATTTAATTTTATCATATGAAAGTATTTTTTCTTCTATTTTGGGGTTTTTTACCAGAATATTGCAAAAAAAAATTTTAAATTCCAAAATGGTATAGATGAAATAGTTTTTACCAAAATGGTACAAACAGGGTGGTCACGCCTCTCCCATAGGCGGCACCACCCTGTATTCTCTGACATTTCCGTTAAAAAAAAACCTGAAGAGGAAAAAAAAAGCTAAAAAACGAAAAAAAATAATAAAATATTGAACATGTGGATGGCAGAGGCGGCACTAGTGTTGCCTCTGCCAGAGGCGGCACCAGTCTTGCCTTTGGCAGAGGCGGCACTGGTCGTGTGGGTCCCAGAGGCGGCACCTAATCACTATATATACCCCCAGCATCAGCAAATCCGGGACGAAGAAGCAGCAGCAAGGAGAAGAAAATAAAGGGAAAGGAAGGAGAAGAGAAGAAAAAGAAGAAGGAAAAAAGAAGGTATAATTTTTTTTTAAATAATAGATTTTTATTTTGTTATTATTATTGTTGATTTTTATTATTTTTTGTTGTTAGTTATTATTATTGTTAGTAAAAAACCCTTAAATTTGTTGTTAGTAAAAAAACCCTAATAATATAAAAAATAAAATAAATTAGCAAAATAGGTTGTTTATTTTTTATATTATTAGGATAAAAAACTGTTTTTAAGTTGATTAGATAATATTTATGATTTGTTATTATTATGGATAAATGTTGTTTATGTATAAAATGAGAACTGAAAAACTATAAGCTTATGAATGAAAAAAATTGCATATTGATTAATTCAATTTTTTATTTAAGTAGTTTATTTGGTGTTCAAATTTTTTTTTAGAAAGTTTGTTTATTTTTTAACAGATTCAGCAGTGAAGATGGAAAATCAGTTTTTCGTATGTGTTTATTTTGATGGAATTATCTTGACAACAACCGTTGGATGCATATTTGAATGTCGGCAACAAATAGCAATGAGATTTAATAGAAATGTCTCGTTGGATGATATGAAGGGAAGAATTAACGCAAAAATTGTTAGACGTTGTGGGAGAAGGATCTCGAAACTTTTCTACAAATTTCCAGTTTCGACAGATCCAATCAAATTCACTGAAATGGAACTTGTAGACGACGAAGACGTGGAGACAATGATCGCTCTTTACTGTGGGAATGGGAGTGAAAAAAATGCACCGATTCACTTATTTGCTGAGTTAGCCGGTATGGAGGAAAATGAAGATCTCACTACATATGGTGAAGAACATAGAGCTCAAGAACCGTGCATGGTGGCTCCAATATCGTACGTTGATAGTGAATCGGCTATACGTGGGATCGATATCGATCTTAATGTTACAGCCGATATGAATATGGTTGGTGATGATGGTTACGATAGTAATGATCCTTGTTATCAAGAGGTCGATGGTGATAGTAATCCCGATGTGGACGATGTCCCCGATGATATTGATGATGAAGACATGAATGACGATGGAAACATTAACGCGTCTTCGGTTGGGAACCAGATGCGACGTGTTGTGATTCACAATAATCTTGGGCCACACATGTCGCTCATAGACCCCGACGCGGCGCATGTAGCCGAGTTTCCAGAGTACCCTGAAATACTTCCTGCTCACCGACTGGCCATGAATTCTGATCCTGATGAGTTATTCGTCGGCCAGAGATTCGAAAGTAAAGAAGAGTGTGTATTTGCTATTAAGCGGTATAGCATGAATATATCAGTAGATTACAAAGTTGCAGTGTCAAAACCGATATTATATATTGGAGAGTGTTGGAAGTCGGCGGAAGGCTGCAATTGGCGGGTACGAGCTGCATTTATTCAAAATTCTCAGATGTGGGAGATACGCAAATTTGTTGGGCCTCACACATGCACATCGACACGTATGATAGAAGATCATCGAAAACTTGATTCTAAAACTATCTGTACGTGTATCATGCCAATGGTGAAGGACATGCCGACCATTAAAGTTTCAGTACTGATTGCCGAAATACAAGCACGATTTCAATATCGAGTGTCATATCGAAAGGCATGGATAGCAAAACAGATGGCAATGGAGCAATTGTATGGGGATTTCGATGCGTCCTATAACGAGCTACAGGGATGGATAACCGCTATGCGTGAGTACGTACCGGGGACCGTCATTGAGTTACAGACACGACCTTATTACTGCCCGAATGACCAAATACAGTCGGAAAAAAAAAAATTTCCATCGGATGTTTTGGACGTTTGATCCATGTGTGCGCGCATTTCCCCACTGTAAACCATTTGTGCAAGTGGATGGCACCTGGCTATACGGAAAATATACACAGATTTTACTTCTTGCGGTTGCTCAAGACGGTAACAGGAACGTGCTCCCGATAGCATTTGCCATTGTAGATAAAGAGAATATGGAATCGTGGGAATTCTTCCTTACCAACCTGAGGAGGTATGTTATTAGCAACGATAATATTTGCATTATCTCTGATAGAGGGAAAGGATTAATTGCCGCCATTAGACGTTCCGGTGTACCATGGAGATCCGTTTACTGCATCCGTCACATCGCAGCTAACTTCATGAGAGATTATAAAAATGCAGACTGGAAGAAACAATTTGTCAAAATGGGTAAATGATTGGCTTATATTTTCAATATAAGTTTTTAGGGCAATACTGTAACTTATCTTTTTTAATACATATACAGCGTACGAGCTAGAGCCACACATTTTTCGCCAAAGAATGACTCGACTTGAGAGTGACATGGAGGGTCAAACAAATACATCCTTCCAACAGTGGTTGAGTACTATGGAGCCGTGGCAATGGGCTCAAAGTTTTGACGAGGGCTTTCGTTATGGCCAAATGACCACAAACTTAGTGGAGGGGGTCAACGCTGTATTGTTGAAAACACGACATCTTCCAATTTCAACAGTCTTCTCAGCTACATTCTACAGGTTGGCTACCTTGATGCCAAGAATGGGTCAGCAACAAGTTAACCAGATGCAGGCGGGACACGTCTTTGTTGAAGATGTCAGGGATGCAATGGTTGCAAACCGTCGGATGGCGAGGTCGATGAATGTAGAAATATATTCACGACGCCTTGAAACGTTTCAAGTTACGGAAACCATTGGTCGTCGACCCGGTATACCACCGAGGTCCTATGGAGTTAATCTCCGGAATAGACAATGCGATTGCAGGAGATTCCAAACACTTCATTATCCGTGTGCGCATGTCGTGGCAGCGTGTGCTAAAGTAAACATTAATGTTGAACAATTTGTCGATGATGTGTACACACTCAATCGCATGTTACGTGTATGGGAAAATGAGTTTCCTGTTCTGCCCGACCTGTCTACGTGGGAAGTACCTCCGACGACATTCGAACTTGTCCCAGACAGAGGCCTACGTAGAAATCCGAGAGGTCGTCCGCAATCAACTAGAATCCGTAATGAAATGGACATTAGGGAGAAATCCGACGATACGCGTTGTGGATTATGCAGGTTAGCTGGTCATAATCGGAGTAAATGCCCGCAGCGAAACTACCATGTCGGACAATCGTCACGATCAGGTGGGAATTGAACTTATGTTGTAATAATAAAATAATCTATTTCATGCAAATTGGCCATTTCTAACTTTTTTACAAAATTGCCCATAAAGTTATATAACATTCTATAAGTAACAGTATCAATAATTTTACTATGTATATACAAAACTGTCCAATTGAGTTATAGTCACAAAATTATTTATATCTTAAGCCACAGAACTCCAAATTAAGGTCCGATCATTTTCCCTGAAACTAGACTCACATATCTTCTTACCATAATATTTTCAGAAATTTTGGTTGAGCGAATTAGTACATTTTATTCATTAAACTCTTCCCTATTTTGCTGTTTGACAGTTCTGACCATTCTTCGGTAAAATTTAATTATCTCTTTGTACAGAATTCAAATGATGTTCATGTTTGTTTCTCATAAAACTAGACTCATTGAAGAATTGAACCATATAAATTATGTCCATTATTAATTTTATACAATTTTTAATGATTTTTCCAATTCAGAACAGAGGATCCCGAAATCATTCTGAACCAGTCTCACAAAAATCTAAATATCTTCTAGTACAGAATTCATTTACTTATTCTGTTACTTTTATATGAAAATAGACTTGTTAAGCTTTAATTCCATATCTCACTCAACTTATAATTCAATTTTTACCATTTTTTGTGATTTTTAAAATGTTACCTACTGTTGCTGTCCAAAACATGTTACAGAGTTTACATTTACTCAACTTGCATATATAACTACATATGTATCATCTATTTCATACGTCCATGAAATCTCTTTATTTACCGATAATAGTATGTTCCACTTTAATTGATGTTCGAAGTAGATTAATGTTGTAATGTATTTAAAGTTTGTTCCAATTTATATTACAAGACTAAGTTTGTTACAAGTTTTAGTGTTTTAATGTTCAAAAATGTCCAAATTAATCTAATTTATGTTATGGTCAAATTTTGTTCCACGTTTCAAAGTTCCAATTAATTTAATTAAATATATACAAAAATATACAAACTTTTTAATATCAAAACCCAAGAAACCCCTAAAATTGATGGTTCGATGGTGTCATCCTAGGGGTATATTTTTGCGGGGGTCGACGTTCTCGTTGTGGGTGATTACGACGACCAACATCCTCTTCAGCTGCAGGTGAGGGTGTCTGATACATAGAAAAAAATTCATGCGACTCGAATGGCACCGATGAACTTGAGCCGGGAGGAGTGCCATGCTGCGGTCGATACATCGGGGTAGGAGTGGAGTACTGCAATGGATATGGGCCGGGGGTACTGCTATAATGCGGTGGATATGGGCCGGGAGAGGTGTTGTGCTGCGGTGGGTACGACCCAAACAAATGAAACCCATAATGGTATCCGCCCCCTGACGAGCCCGGAAGATAGTCATTGCCCGCCAAATCCGGATGATAAGAAGTATCAGCCGAATGTGAATGCGATGTCGAGCCTGGGAGATAGTCATTACCCGCCAAATCCGGATGATAAGAAGTATCAGCCGAATGTGAATGCGATGTCAAGCCCGGGAGATAGTTATTGCCCGTAAATTCCGGATGATAAGAAGTATTAGCCGAATGTGAATGAGATGTAGAGCCCAGGATATAGTCACTGCCCGCCAAATCCGGATGATAAGAAGTATCAGTCGATTGTGAATGCGATCGCTCGGACTCGGCCTCGGGCTGTGCCTCGGGCTCTGGCTCTGGGTCATGCTCGGCATCTGGCTCTGGGTCATGCTCGGCATCTGGCTGTGGATCAGGCTCTATATCGACCACTGGCTCGTATACCCCAGATCGCTGGACGTGCGGGGGGATTATAGTCGACTGCCCACCAAGTAAATATGGCTTCCCCATGGTATAGTACCATTGCATGTACTGTACGGATGGTCGCAACTCGGAACACATATCCATCTGAGGTCGTCGAGCCATTCGACTCTCCCACACTGCAATATATCTCCGGTGCGTAACCCCCCAATGCTGTCCATGTCTCCCTCTCTTGTTCTTGCCGTGAACTTTCTTCTCCACCTGCATTGGCAGATCTGGGATGTATTGGCGGCAACCAAACTGTCGTAGTACCCGATCCCCGTGGTACCACTCGACTACATTGAAACAGATAATTGGTGCGTTAGTGCACCACAAATGAGAATCAACATAGGCAGACGAGGGTATAATGGCCACAATTTCTGGTCTACGGTATGGTGTCCATATAAACTGCACGATTAATACCATGATTAAAATTTAACACGGTTGAGGTAAGATATACAAAGCAATTACATGTCACGAATATTTGAATAGCTTACCCCTTCTTCGGCATGTTGTTCAATCAGTAAACGATATATCGGGACAGTATATGACCTCCCGATACCAGGATAAATACTCCATCTACGAAAACAAATTTCAAGCAAATTTAATGTCATTAGAATATTATCATTATAAAGAAATTGTCAATTAATAACAAGTTAAATTTTATCACCTGTTGACTAGCGGATATACGTATGGCTGGTGAGTAACCGATGCCAAGAACGGCATCCGATACAGAGCCCATGATTGCAACAATATAAGGCATCCGCCTATGTCTACAGCATCAGGATCTGTCGTCCGGCAGAGCTCACGATACAACATAGAAAGAACTGCGGAACCCCAACTATAGGAGCGAACACTACGCAGATCAGCTAACAGAGGTAAATATTGAAGATGAACCCTGTTGTTGTTCGAATTGGGCATCAGTACACCCCCAATGATATGCATAATATACGCTCGAGCTGCGCATACCAACTCTTCTTCAGTGGCATTATCTGATAAATGCTGAAAATTGGCTTTTAGCCATGTAAATTTCAACTCCGAAAAAGTAGACTCAGCATCGCCGGGCGAGGTTCCTAGTAGGCTATAACAAAGTGCAGCCGGCTCAGCTATCGCACTTACGCCCGTGACGGCATCCCCGTCGATTGGGAGCCCAAACTGCAACGCAACATCCTCCAGAGTGACAGTGCACTCCCCACACGGCAAATGAAAAGTGTAGGTCTCCGGTCGCCAACGCTCAACCAATGCGGATATTAAATCGTACCGCAAATCGAAAGTTCGGGTCAAAGCTGCTGACCCGAATCCAGCTAGCTCCAAGTAGGGCATCAGTCGTGCATCCGGAGAATATCCTACACCATTCATCCGGCCCCTTAATTTGCGGAATGAGTCCTGACAGTGATAAATTTTAGAAAACGGTTATAATAACATAATTTATTTCTACGTATATCTTTTTTTAATGGAACCATTAGTTAACAAATAACAATATATTACCGTATTATTAACTGTGTCACATATGTGAGGAAGTTTCTTATCGATCAATGAAGCCATTGCGATGCCTGCAATTTCAAAATAAATTTCGGTTATTAACTTTAATGTTTCATAGATTTTAAATATTTATTAGAATAAATTACAAAAAAATAGCAAACAAATTTTTTGACATTTCTTTTTTTTAACTACATTAAAAAATTAAATATATCCAACTTAAATACAAACAAATTATATAAGTGTTTTTTTTATTTTTTTAATAAATAACCCTAATTTTAGCACTTTATTCGTATTTTTTATCTCCGTATATTATTATTTTTTAAAATATATCATATTCATATTTTAGTTTTTATATTATTTTAGCAACAAATGTTTCAAATGTATTACTTTAGTGTTTTTTATATTAATTTAATAAAAAATCCTGATTTTGGCATTTTCTTCGTATTTTTTTCGTATACTATTTTTTAAAATTTATTATTTCTATATTTTATTTCTTTATATTATTTTAGTACATAATGTTTCAAATGTATTATATAGTGTTTTTTTTTAATAAATAACCCTAATTTTAGCACTTTATTCGTATTTTTTATCTCGGTATATTATTATTTTTTAAAATATATCATATTCGTATTTTAGTTTCTATATTATTTTAGCAAAAAAATGTATTATATATTTTTTTATAAATATATTATTTTAGCAAAAAATGTATTATTTTTTAAAATAAATAACCCTGATTTTGACATTTTCTTCGTATTTTTTCGTATACTATTTTTTAAAATATATTATTTCTGTATTTGATTTCTTTATATTATTTTAGTGCATAATGTTTCAAATGTATTATATAAGTGTTTTTTTTATTTTTTTATAAATAACCCTGATTTTAGCACTTTATTCGTATTTTTTATCTCGGTATATTATTTTTTAAAATATATCATATTCATATTTTAGTTTTTATATTATTTTAGCAAAAAATGTTTCAAATGTATTACTTAAGTGTTTTTTATATTAATTTAATAAATAACCCTGATTTTGACATTTTCTTCGTATTTTTTTCGTATACTATTTTTTAAAATATATTATTTCTTTATTTTATTTCTTTATATTATTTTAGTGCATAATGTTTCAAATGTATTATATAAGTGTTTTGTTTATTTTTTTAATAAATAATCCTGATTTTAGCACTTTATTCGTATTTTTTAACTCCGTATATTATTTTTTAAAATATATCATATTCGTATTTTAGTTTTTATATTATTTTAACAAAAAATGTTTCAAATGTATTACTTGAGTGTTTTTTATATTAATTTAATAAAAAACCCTGATTTTGGCATTTTCTTCGTATTTTTCTCGTATACTATTTTTTAAAATTTATTATTTCTGTATTTTATTTCTTTATATTATTTTAGTGCATAATGTTTCAAATGTATTATATAAGTGTTTTTTTATTTTTTTAATAAATATCTCTGATTTTAGCACTTTATTCGTATTTTTATCTCCGTATATTATTTTTTAAATTATATCATTTTCGTATTTTATTTTTTTATATTATTTTAGTAAAAAACTCGTCAGCACCACTTTCCCCAAAAAAGTTTTTTCGTAATTTTTCCTTCTCGTATTTTATTTTTTCATTAATATATTTTTTTTACCATTTTAGTTTTTATACTATTTTTAATAAAAGGTTTAAAACCCCCATCACATAAAAATTAAAAATATTAAAATAATCAGAATATAATAAGTCAAATAAATTTAAAAAATATAATTAATCAACCTAAAACACACTTAACAAATAAATTACATAAAATAATAACAATATAACATTCTTTCCACATAACATGCGTATTACTTCAATGAAAATATAAAAAAAATACGAACATACCTTAATATCTCTTCTTAACCAAATAACACCTTCCAAAGAAATAAAAAAAAATTATATCTGTTTTAAATCTAAATCAATCATTAACAATAATAATAACAACTAAAATAAATAACTTAAATTACTAACATTAATTAAAAAACCTTCAAATTTATAAAAAAAAAAAAATTACCTTTTTTTTCCTTCTTTTTCCTTCCCTGTTCTTCTTCTCTCTATTTCTTTTTTCTTCTCTCACCGCCGGCCTCTCCTTCTCCCCCTCTTCCCCTCCTTCTTTCTTTCTTCTTCTCCTTCTTTCTTTCCTTCTTCTCCTTCTTTCCTTCTTCTCCCCGAAATGAACTCAAGGGGACCATATATTATGGTCCCCAAACAAAAAAACAAAACCCCTCTGCATGAGGGGTCAAATCGGCGTGGGTGTGGGCATTGGGCACCGGTGCCGCCTCTGGCAGAGGCAACACTGGTGCCGCCTCTGCCATCCACATGTTCAGTATATTATTTTTTTTTTCGTTTTTTAGCTTTTTTTTTCTCATCAGGTTTTTTTTTTTAACGGAAATGTCAGAAAATACAGGGTGGTGCCGCCTATGGGAGAGGCGTGACCACCCTGTTTATACCATTTTGGTAAAAACTATTTCATCTATACCATTTTGGAATTTTAAATTTTTTTTTGCAATATTCTGGTAAAAAACCCTCTATTTTGCTTTCAAAGAGTTATCAAATATATATGGTTTCAAATTTATATGCTCTAACATAGATTAGTTATATTATAACAAGATTTTAATGTAACATGTTTAATTTTTTTAATTTAACTCAAATAATTTAACTCGATTTGACTCAAATTCATCTCACTCGACTCAATTCAAAAGGAATTCAAATCGAGTTTAGATGATAAAATAGGAATTATCAACATGATTAACTTGAAATTTTTTTACTCGATTCGATCAAATGCTCACCTTTAACTCTAGCCACGTGAGGCTCATTTATCTTTGACAATGTGGTCAGCCGATGCTTGCATCATCTACCAACCTTCTCCCATCATGTTTTTCTCCTGTTTAGACAATTTAGAGTTCTCTCCATTGGTATTCTTTTTTACTTTTTTTTTGCTCGTTTCTTCTTTTCTTTCACCAGATATTGACCACATCTAGTCACCAATAGACTAATGGATTATGTTGCTTAGCCTATCCTGGTTGAAGATGTGAGTGCATTCTCTTGGAGGTCTCATCAATATCTTATTGAAGTTTAGCTCTTTGGTTATTTTAGGCAAAATAATGATGTACAGATCATATGGTAGTCGATTGTGGGTTTAACCTTACCCTTCGATCATGAAAGGGGCACTTCCTCTATTAGGCAGTACTAGTGTTGTTGGATAAGTGGTCGAAGTTAATTGGAGAGTTTCCTCTTGCATCTATTGATGAAAACATAATTTATGTGTTCCGAAACGAAGGATGTCTAAACCAAGTTTAGATCCACTAACTTTCGAGTTCTTATATTGTACAAGGAATTTGCATTTTTAGGCTTTTGTCTTGTATGAGCTTTGAGTTTTATTTGCTTATAGTTTCTTTCTTATGAAATGAATGTTCTGTTATTTACATTTGATTTTGTAAGCTTTATGAATGTGATTCAAGTGAATTAGACTACAACAAGAGTTATATTCTCTATTATTCTTTGTTCTTTTCAATTCTTTTTTTTTCTTTATATTTATTGCTAAATTTCTTTTAGTCTATAATAATTATATGTATTTTATTTTAATATCAATTTTTATAATTTTAACTAAAACGTTAATAAAGCTTTAGCAGTGTTACTAAAAACTGAGACTTAGGATCTTCACTAAATTACTAATAAATGTTGAGTCTTGTTCAAATGTATCAGATTAGGTCGTTTTTTGGAAAAATTATGGGAATAAGTTGATTTTACAAAAATACTTTCATTTTCAGGTGAAATTCAGAAAAAAATGCTTCTAGGTGGAAACATACCTGAAAGCGTTTTATTTTCTAGTTTATTTTATATTTTAGTATATTTTACATCTAAATTATATAGAATTTCTTTTATTGAGATCAACCGATTTAATAGATTTAATATAGATTAAATTTATATATATTTAGTTTAGAGTTCTAAATAGAGATAAATTAAGTGTAGTCTTTAATCTTATGTTGTTAGTTGAAAGATTAAGCAATCTCACATTGTCTAGAAATAAGGTGCAAATGGATTATGAGTCTATATATACCCATATCCCGCATTGCTTAAGAAAATAAGGGAAATGAGACTTGAAGTCTATATAAAAACTTGTTTTGTAAGTTTTATTTTCATATTAATAGGTGGCACTAGTAAATAAAAAAATTTATTGGTGCAACCATTTTTAATGCTGATGTGGCAGAAAACGCTTCCAGCTTATTGGTAATTTAGTCCCGGATCTTAGCATCCATGTTTAAAGCTCACAATATATAAATGTGAATAGAAATGTTCATAAAGGTACCGTCAATTTGTACCAATGGCTTGTAGTACACAAATGCGTCCCGGCATTACTTAAAGCTCCAGAAAAGACGCTTGAACACTTGGCATCCATGGAGCAATCGGTCGTTGTAGTACGTAAGGCACATTTTAAGGTTTGTTATGCAATTTGGGACATACCTCTTCAGCACCTGACGCCACTGCCACACCTCATTATATGAAGTGTCCCACCCACTATGCATCTTTTTCAACGCGTTCTACTTAGCTATCCAAACCTTGCAGTAAGAGGGCATGTACCTAAATTGGCTACGAATATTGGCATTTAAAACCGATATAGAAGTCCTGGGATCTGCTTCACCATCGGTAGTGTTAAGCTAGTTATCATATCTAAATCCATCTTAGGATGATCTTGTGAAACACCTGTCAATGAAGTACGTTAAATAATGCAACATTAAGTAATAACAGTATTATTCAAAAACCCTAAACACCCAATGATATTGTACTAGAAATACCGGTATGTGGACCTTTGTACTTTTTTATCTCCTACAAACCAGTCTTTTTCCTAACCGAAGCCATGATTTTCCATGAACATGTATCGTTTTGCACTACACATTTGGCCTCGAACTTCTTGGATTTGGATTTAACCATGTTGTAGTTAACCTCGTTCATGATGTTATGTTGTTTCAATGCACCAAGAAAACTATCATTGTAACAACCTGATTTTTAGAAGTCGTCAAAAACAGTGGTGTGGGACCACCAAATCTGATAAGTAAGCTCGTAAACTTTATTATTTAGTATTTACGAGTCAAATATGGTTTTAGGAATATTTTTGAATTAGTAATTTGTGTTTTATAAGGATTTATTAGGTTAAATGGTTTAGAAAACGAGGTATCGAGACCTCGATTTTATAAATTGAGTCGTAAAAATATATTTACAGAGTGTCATTAACGTAGTCTTAAAGTTTCGTTAGAAAATTTTAACGTTTTGATAACTAATTAATTAAAAATGACTAAATTGAAAAATATGCAAAACTTGCTAATTAAGAGAAATAGTGATTAAATAGCTTAAATGGTAAAGAAATGAGGACTTAAAGAGTAAATTAGACAAAAAGAGATGGCTGAAGCAGCATAAGTAGAAAAAAATCAAGAAATTAGGTGATTTAGGGGCAAAATGGTTATTGGTGAAATTAAAAAAAATTAAAATAAGTGGCTAATTGATTTCTAGACATTTCTTCTCCAAAATTTAGCCAAAAACAGCCTTAGGAGAGCTCCTTAAGCTGGTTTTTCATATTTTAGCTCCATGTGAGTTTAATTCTTGCCTTTTTCTTGTAATTTTTATGTTTTTAAGACTTTTACAATTAGGTCTAACTTACTATTTCATTAGTGTTTGATTTTATTGGAAATTTTGAAAGTTACTATTGATGAATACTGGATTTTTTGATGAAATAACATGGATTTAGAACTTTAATTTTGTTGTATGATGATTTTAATAAGTGATTTTGTTAGATATTGATTTTAGGACTAAACTATAAAGAATTAAATAATTAGGGTTTGGTATTAAATTTCTATGTATCAAGGGTTGTAAGATAGCCTAGAATATATAGATAAATTAACAATTTGGAAACGGCTAAAATATATAGATAAAGTAACAATTTAGAAAAATTAGTTCAATTGATAGACTAGTTACTAAATGGACTAAATAGCAAAAGTTATAAAAATTAGGGTAATTATGTAATTTTGAAAATTGAGGGGAATTAATTGTGAAGTGAATTGGAAATGAAATATATGCTAATGAATGAGTAATCTTATATTTTAGATCAAGATCCCGTAGATACTCATGATAAAGGAAAATTAGTAGAATAGTCCCTGAACTTCTACTAATATTACAATTTAATATAGGTAAGTTCCTATGGTTATATTTTATTGTTTATATGTTAAATTGATGAATGATATTATGTATGTATTCATATCTATTATTGAAAGAAAAATATTATGGAAACTATGAATAGAAATGAATATCCGATTAAAGTAGAACGTGGGAATGAGTACAATCGTTATTTGGCAAAGGAAAAATTGACGACAATTTACCTAAGTAAACCAAGGGTCAGCATTTGTTGCGAAATTTCATGTTTACTTTCTGTTTGGCTCTCATGACCTTCTATTTGTAACACCCCTAACCCAAATCCATCACCGAAATAGGGTTTCGAGGCATTATCGAAGTTTACAGAACATTTTAAAATAAAATCGAGTCAAACACTATTCATTTTCTCAATTTATTCATAATGTCCCTTGAATTGGCCCTCGAGGCCTAAAACATACATTAGAATTGATTCAAGACTAATTCAGGACTTCAGGAAATTTTTCGCAAAATTACAAAAAAAATTATATAAAGGAGTCACACGCCCGTGTGGTAAGGGACACGCCCGTATGGTCAGGTCATGTGAATTCACACGCCTGTGCCCTTAACCCATGTAACTTTCTGACTTGCAACCTATGAAGAAATTTGGATCATTCGGCCAAGGCACATGCCCGTGTTGCTAGGACGTGTGGTTAATTTAATTTTCGAAAATAGGCGCAGGTTTCATACAGTTGTATCACACGTCTGTGCTTCTAGGTCATGTACCTCCCACAGTTGAGGCACACGTCTGTGTTGAGCCTATGTGTTTAATACAGGGCATTTTGCTTCTCAAATTTTTGGATACAAGGGATGCACGGCCTTGACACACGCCTGTGTATCAACTCGTGCTTCACACACGGCCTAGACACACGCCCTTATGGACAAAATAAAGTTATTTTCCAAGCCTTATTTCTCACCCAATTTCATCCAACACTTGCACTAAACATTTCCAGTAGCAACCAACCAATCGAAGCATGATTATCAAGACTAATACCAACCATTTAACATAACATATATGCTTATAATCTTATGTCATACCATACCTTTCCATGTTACTCATACAAATCCATCTAATTCAAAACATACCATGCATATATGTATATCTATGATTTAACTTTATATACATATTAAGCTAATCATCATTAGCCATTCCAATGGCTAGATTACATTCATCCAATTCATCATCAACTTTGGTACTAGTAACCTATATATGCTATTATACCAAAATAAACATCTTTATATACCAAAATGAGTCAATTGATAGTGTGATGACGCTTCGACCTATCTCCAACCTTCTCGAGCTTCCGAGCACTTTAAAACATGGAAAATAAAGCTAAGTAAGCACATGAGTGCTTAGTAAGTTCATGTTACAAGAAACTAACTTACCAAGTGTTTCCATTAAATTTAATCAGACATGCATATTTTCCAGCAAATAGATCATTATCCTATCATACACAACTTCAACACTTAAAATTAGTCAAATAATTTCACATAATACAACTCATAGATTTAGATGAGCTCATCATATCATATTCTCAACATGTTTAATTCCCATATCACATGTGCATTTTCAAGATAAAATATCTCAAGTTTCATCACCCTTTTCCATGTTTTGCCCGTTGAATTTATCAGAATATTGATGGATACTCATATAGTACACTCAATGTGTACGGAACTCTCGAGCTACCCTTTTCAAGTCTTTTGGGCAATCACATACTTCAATACTCACACAGAGCTACGGTAGTTCCACAACTTATGTGGAGTTACTACCAATCATTTTAATACCTCGATGCTCACACAGAGTTATGGTAGTTCCATAACTTTTATGGAATTACTACCAATCACAATTAAGCAAATCATGTACTTCGATGCTCATATAGAGCTACGGTAGTTCACAACATATGCGACTACCAATCATTACACTTGTAGGACTTTATCTCATAGTGCTCTATCGGTTTATCAGGATTACTAGTCTGAGCTAAATCCTATCTACAACACATGCAGAATCATCTTCACACTAATCCATCGAATTTTCCTCATTCAACTGGGACTTATCCCTTTTCTCATTGCAATATCAACCATTTCATCATATTTATACATTGAACATTCAATTTAACATTCATATCACATATCAAGCATTTCAAGAATTTCAATATTCAATATTAAGTTACACGAACTTATCTTTGATGCTTGTTCGTACAAAAATCTACTAATTCGAAATCTTTTCTTTTCCTTGATCTTGCTTCGCATTTGAGTTTTCCGGATCTATACAAATGAATTTAATCATCAATCTATCACATTTCATGTTCTTTTGGATTCAATTTACACTCTAGGAAAAATTACTATTTTACCCTTAAACTTTTCATTAGTTCCAATTTAGTCATTAGGCTCGAAAAATAAAATTCATGCAATTCAATCCTCTTTCCAAGCCTAGCTGAAAATTTCATGTAATATTTACAGCACATATATTTCTCAAAAATCAAAATTTTTCTATCAATTTTACATCTTTACAATTTAGTCCTTAAATCACAATTTCATTCAAAATCACTTTGTAAAAATTGTTTATCTATCAACAACCTTTCACTTTCTACCACAAATTTTCAATTTACATCAATGGCACAATCTCTATACTTTGATAACTCTTCAAATTGATCCGCAATTTAGATAAATTTCAATATCTAAAAATGGGACATGGGAACTTACCAATTTGTGCCAAGAAAGTTTGTTTCCTCTCTCCTAGGGTTTCCATGGAAATTTTTGGGAATGAAGATGATAAATGATGATATTTTCTCATGTAATTAATTATCATATTTTAATTTTACTAAATTCTAATTTAGTCCTTTTCCTTTTTCTCAAATTCCATAGATGATTCATCCATAAAAATCTACTAACTTTTGATTGATGGTCTAATTACCATATAAGGACCTTAAGTTTTGAATTCCGTAGCCATTTAATCCTTCCAGCTTTTAGAATTCAACTTTTACATTTTATGCAAATTGGTCATTTTTTTAATTAATCACTAAATCGGTAAAATTTTCCTATTAGTATTTTCATATAACTTTTCTATCATAATATAGACCATACAATAATATTCAAATAAATTCTCTTTTTAGCTTGGATTTGTGGTCACGAAACCACTGTTCCGATTTCACTAAAATTGGGCCGTTACACTATTAACTCATATGAGTTTCCGTTTAACCCTAATGGGTTCCGTTCAAATCTATTGAGCTTCTGTTTAACCCTTATTGGTTTCCGTTCAACTCCTATGAGCTTCTGTTCAACCCTTATGGGTTTCTGTTTAGCACTTATATGCTTCTATGCAGCCTTCGGGCTTTTGAATACGATATACTTATATCCGTAAGCCGTTCTTCAATTCAATAAGGATTGGTAAGTGAAGTTATGATATTTCTATTGGAAGGCTTATTATTATTATTGGAATTGTTATGAACTAAATATATTCATCAAATGAAGCTGTGATTGGCAGGGAGAGTACATTGAATGAATTTATTTTAGTTAATGTCAAATAGTAGGTTTGGTAAGATTTATATTTAAAGCCATCAAACTTACTAAGCTTCTTTTAGCTTACTTGTATTGTTAAATGTTTTTGTAGATTAACGTGAGGTCGGGAGATTGGATCAACACATCAAGCCACACTATCCAACTTGTTCTGGTAGTTTTTGCAACATATATTATGGTTTGTATAACATGTATAGGGTTGGATTGATTTGTGTAAATGTTAAGAATTACATTTTGTTATATTCTCGATCAACGTATTTATGCATGATTTAATTATGTTTGATATATGTGTTTGGAGTAATTAAATGATGGTTAACTTATGGGTATATAAATGAATTGACTAAGGTGGTGAATTAGAATGTCAGGACATGTGGTAATATGACAATATTAGAACTAAGAATTGATTGTTTTGAAGGCATTGTTATGGTCTATGAGCATGAAGTTTGAGATGTGTAGGTTGAAATCAAGAATGTGTGCGAAAAGTGGCCTTAAAATGACCTATTTTCGTCCACACGGGCAGAGACACAGGCGTGTGTCTCAGCCGCGTGTGACACACGGCCTAGCATATGGGTGTGTGGTCTGGCCGTGTATCCCTTGTATCCTTAAAATTTAGAAACAGAATGCCCAGGTATTTTCATATGGCCTAGCACACGGGCATGTGGCTTGGCCGTGTAATCTAAGTTAGAGAGTTACACGAGCATGGACACGGGTTGGGACATGATAAACAATAAATTATACATATTTTTACCTCATGTTTAGCCTAATTTCTGGATGAATTATTATTAATTTTGTGAGAATTGGTGCTCTTAACTCTTCTATTTCATGTTATATACTCAGGAGAGCATAGAGAAGAGAAAAGAACGAAAAACGAACCAGAAACGAAGAAAATAGGCCAAAATGTGAAAACGACACGGCCCAAGGAGTCACCACACGGCCGTGGCACACGGCCGTGCCACACAAGGTCCAACACGGCCCAGCCCCGACAAGCACGGCCAGGCTATACGGTCGTGCCACCCTCAACAGGCCCACACGGCCTCTTGTCGAATCCACACGAGCGTGGCACACGGGCGTGTCCCTGTCACGAGGAAGTTCAATTCTACTAGAAAAAGGATACTTAGGGGCTAAAAAAGCCATTCTAAACTCTATATAAAGACCCTAGGAGGCAACTTCAAGGGTGTGCTTATTTCCCGCTAAGGGAATACTCTTTTCTCTCAAGAAGGAGGGCCATAATTCTGCCAACACGAGGAGTGAAAACAAGAGATTACTCCAATGAAGCCGATTGATTCATCCCAGAAGCTAGAATTCTACATCAAGACAGATGATCTCCCTAAAATTCCTTTAAGGGTTTTTAGGTTCTTTATGTTTTGTTATCTTATTTATTCTGAGATGTTTTCTTTATTTATCATTAACTAAACCCCTCAAATACTTGAGGGGGATGAAACCTATATCTCATTATTATTTATTCTTGAATTATTTGATAAATACTTGAATTGTTCTTAATTATGTGTTCTTCATTCTTGATTTAATAATCCTAGGTATTACTTCAAGAAACTGATGTGCTTAGGCAGAGGAGCAAAAGTCCCTGTTTTAAGAGTAGATCTACCATAATTAAGCGGAGTTGCATGCAACCCTAGACATAGGGCAACATAAATCTGCCAGATTTGGGTTAAACCTAAATTAACCTCCTAGGATTAGTTGTTCTTATCCTCGAAAAAGGTATTAACATAGGTTAGGGATCTCTACGGATCAAGTCAAGTGAAGAAATCATCTAGTTCAAAAAGTTAATAACAACTGAAGTCTAGGTGGATTCTCCCTTAAGTATTGCTCATATCAATCAGTTTTTCCCTAAAGTTTTCCCCAATTTACTTTTTATGCACTTTTAGTTAGTTTTAGAATTAGTTTCAATCAATCCTCTTTTATTTTTAGGCTAGATGATAGAAAGAAAGTAAGTATTAGTACTTTTGGTTTCCTTGGGTACGATAACTCGGTCTTGCCGCTAAACTATACTACTGTTCGATAGGTGCGCTTGCCTTTAAAATCGTGATATTAGTTAGTTTTGGTGTGATCAGTTTTTATAAATTTTATTACTTAATATAGCGAGCATATCAAGTTTTTGGCGCCGTTGCCGAGGAATTAAAATATTAAGAAAACTCGATTTCTATTACTTTAGCCATTACTATATATATTTATTTTTGGTTTTTATTTATTTTTATTATTTATTTTTTTATTTTTCTTTCATTTTATTCTATTTTAATTTTCTTTGCTTTTCCCCTCTAGGTATTTCTAGTTTATGACTAGAAACAACCCAGTAGGACCATTACTTTTTGACGAAAATTTAGAAGCGACAGTTCGCAGAACTCGTAGAGAGATCAGACGAAGCCTACATTATCCAAAACAAAATCAAGAACAAGGGCCAGAACCTACAGAAGAGATGGAAGCAAACCAAGACATTCCACCACCTCCCGCAATAGCCGCGCAACCAGCGAATCAAGATGAAGCTCCTCGTACTATATGGATTTAGAAACACTTTACGATGCCTGAGAGAGATACAAAGATCTTTTGAGAAGGTGTCCTCACCATGGACTACCTTTATGGTTACAAGTTCAAACATTCCACAACGGTTTGAACCCATCAACAAGGCAAATGATCGACGCAGCCGCAGGAGGAACAATCAATAATAAAACACCCGAAGCAACTTATGAGTTTATAAAAGAGATGTCACTGAATAACTATCAGTGGCAAATCATGAGGACAAAGCTGACAAAAGCCGCAGGAGTTTATAATATTGATGCTGTCACTATGCTTACTAATCAGGTAGAACTTTTAAATAAAAAGTTTGATAACTTTGTTGGTTCCACGCAGGCACAACCAGTGATGCAGTGCAACGCAACTCCAGGAAATATATTCAATGCAGACTACTCATCTTATAGACACAACATAGAAATTGAGCAAGCCAACTATATGGGTAATAATTCTAGATCTCAATTTAACCCTTATAGTAACAACTACAATGTAGGTTGGCGAAATCACCCCAATTTTTCATAGGGAGGGCAAGAAAATCAAAAACAACCTCCTCCTTCGGGATTTCAGCAACCACCACCACAACAGGAGAAAAAGCCGAACTTGGAAGAGATGTTCACCAAATTTATGGCCATGTCAGAAACTCGTTTCCAAAATACCAAAACGGCACTAAGGAACTAGCAAGCATCTATCCAATGACTTGAAACTCAAATAGGCCAGCTTGCCAAGCTAATCTCTGAAAGACCGCAAGGTGGGTTATCAAGCAATACTGAGACTAACCCCAAAGAGCAACTTAATACCGTCGATATGATAGACATTGAGGGGTTAACCAAAACCAACCTAGAGCCATGCAAGGAGCCTATGGTAAGTAAAGGAAAGAATGAGGTAAGTTAAAAAGATGAAATTACTAAAGAATTTAAACCTCGTATCCCATACCCAAACGCGCTAAAGAAGGACCGCACAGATCAGCAATTCGGTAAGTTTCTTAAACTCTTAAAGAAATTACATATCAACTTACCATTTGTTGAAGCAATTTTGCAGATGCTGCAGTACGCAAAATTTTTAGAAGAACTTCTCACAAATAAAAGGAAATTGGAAGAACTGTCCACAGTGGAACTCAACGAGGAATGCTCAGCTATTCTCTAAAATAAACTGTCAACCAAACTATAAGATTCAGGGAGTTTTACTATTCCTTGTTTATTTGGTAGCCTAGACACCAAAAATGCTTTAACTGATTTAGGGGCTAGTATAAATGTCATGCCTTATAAACTGTTTAAACAACTAAGTCTTGGAAAACCTAAGTAAACTAAGATGAGCATTTAACTGGTTGATAAAACTATTAGGTCTCCTAAGGGAATAATTGAAGATGTGCTTGTCAAAATTGATAAATTTATATTCCCAGTTGACTTTGTTGTTTTAGACATTGATGAGGATAGCAATGTATCCTTAATTCTAGGGCGACCCTTTTTAGCAACTGTCAGAACAATAATTGATTTAGGAACAGGTGAACTTACACTACGTGTAGGTGATGACAAAGTTACTTTATAAGCTCGAAACTTGATTAAGATTGTTGATAATAATATAGTCACGAGTCCTTGTAAAAACACTGAACTCACCACCCAACCTTCTGTGCAGGGTACGCTCTACATAAAGGCAACCCAATCACAGACAAGTCCATCCAAGGGAGATGCACCTGAAAAACGAATGCTTCAGATCGAGGAACTGGATGAGTGGCTGAACTATCATGAAAACCCCAAAATATGCCACACCAACCCAGAGCATCACCAAGACGACCCTCAGGTACAAACAAATCAAATCAAGGTAGGAGATAAGGTAATATTAGGGGAAGATTGTCCTTGAATCCTGAATTCAAAAGAACATATAAGTGACATACCCTACTTCACGGTAATGAAAATTTTTCCATACGGTACAGTAAAGATAAAACATGAGTCACTCGGCACTTTCAAGATAAACCACACTCGACTCAAATTTTACGTTGATAATAAAATTTTAAACAGGATAAAAGAGTATCAACTCTTTAAGCCGCCGTGACCGAACAAACTTGAGAAAAGTCGAGCTTAGACTATAAACAAGCACTTCTCGGGAGGCAACCCGAGCACAGACTTAGTAAATTATTTTATTTCAGCTTTCTAAATACATCAACTAACCCTTTGAATGCAGGATTTTTCGAGCCACACGACCATGCCCACGGGCGTGCCTCAGGCTGTGTGTACACTTTGAGCAGAGACACGGTCGTGCAACTTGGCCGTGTACAAGCAGGGTAAAATTTTCCTTAAGGCACGAGCTACGATAAATAGCCACAGCCGTGCGATATAGCTGTGGCCAACACTATCAATTCCAACATGGGCGTGTGACCCCATACACGACCGTGGGAGAAGCGAACATCAAAGGACACGGCTGTGCGACACGGCCATGTGCCTCGACACGCCCTTGTAACACGGGTGTGTGTCTCGAGCCAGGCGCGCCAAAATCCCTGAGACTTTTGTTTTTCCATTTTATTTTATTTTATCTTTTTCTTTGTTTGAATTTTAGTATTCTCAGAACTAGTTTATGTTATTTCAATTATTTTATATCGGTTATTTCCTAACGAATAATTATTCTAATCCTGAAATACCTAAAATCCCTTAAGTGCTATCGCAGTTCCAAAACCATGAACTTCAAGTATTCCTTCCTCCAAGACAACTTTCACAATTCAACGGTTCCATCCAATATTCAGGGAGTTCTACTTCTCTCCCTAACTTATGATCTTGTGCTTCTATTGCTATTAATGTTAATCTTTGTACATTGAAGGCAATGTACATCTTAAGTGTAGGGGGAAACTCACTTTCATTCTTTATATTATCTTTGAAATCCCTGAAAATTACTCTCAAATTTCGAATTCTCTGCATTATCTTCAAATATCTTGTTAGGAATTGATTCTGATTGATTTATGATTTTTGTTAATGTGTCGAGAATTAAGACATAGGTGTTTATGCTTTGATTATTCAAACTTTAAAACATTAGGGAATCAAGCATGATAAGTTGAAATTTTTAAGAACCCAATTTTTTTTACAAGTTATTTTCATGAATTTTAAGTGTTCTCTTGAGATTTGAAATTCGCAGGATTGACATCAAAAGCCATAATTCTGGTGAGATTTTTGAGCCTTTTGAGCATACATTCTTTCATGCTCACTTTTATTATTGCTTTGAGTGAGTCAATACTGATTTGTTTTTCTAGAACTTGATTCGATTATACATGTCAAGACCACATCATTGATTTGATACACCGAAATGATAAAGGCACCTAGGTTTAACCTACTTACTCTATAAAAAGCCTACCTCCATAAATTAACCCCTAGTAAACCCCATTGAGCTTTGTTGAATTAACCCATAACCCATTTTTGTTGAATTCCATTCAATTATTTTGATCCCTATTTTTGTCGAGATTTGAGTTAAATTATTATCTAGCTTTGTTCTCTTTTTTAGTTGTAAAGTTTGTCAATATTCAAAGTATTGTATTTGAATTGATCTTAAAAAAAACAAAAAAAAATGTGTATATACAGTTAATTCAGTTGTAATCTGTAATAGTTCAATAGTTTTTACATATTTCTACAAACTTCCAAATCCAGAACGATGTCATCATAAGGCTTAGCTTTAGGAATATGTTCCAATGATAGAGATTTCTCTAGCTAGATGATTTTTCAATTTAATCTCGATTCTAACCCTCTTTTTCAGCTTGTGACAACACCCCTAACCAAAGCCCCATTACAACCATTGAAAGACCTTTTGATCGATGTATCGTATCAATCTATAGTGGTGGAGATTTGATTTTCTTACAAGCCTATGGTAATAACTTTTCAGATTGACTAGAGAGTGTTTAATTCTTGAACCCTAAACACTTTGAGTGGATAGAGTGAACCCTTAGTGAGGATGTCAATTCTCGTTGATTTTGATTGAAAGATAATTACTTAGGAGAAAGGAGAAAACTTATGTTTCAATGATAAAATTCTCAACTTAGAGTAATTGAATCCTTAATGTTCTTCTGATTGAACTATCATTGTATGATTACCTATGGATTTGTTTGAAACATTATTGATAACGATTGTAAGTTGAGAGGAATGATTCTTAATTAGGGATTGAGATTTTGCTTGAGGACAAGCAAATGCTTAAGTGTGGGGGTATTTGATAAACGATAAATTATACATTTTTTTACCTCATGTTTAACCTAATTTCTGGATGAATTATTATTAATTTTGTGAGAATTGGTGCTCTTAACCCTTCTATTTCATGTTATATTTTTACCCCATATTTAGCCTTTATTTTGGATAAATTATTATCAAATTAGTGAGAATTAGTGCTTTTAATTTTTCTTTTTCATATCTTACACTTAGGAGAGCATAGAGAAGAGAAAAGAACGAAAAACGGACCAGAAACGAAAAAAATGGGCCAAAGTATGAAAACAATACGGCCCAAGGAGTCACCACACGGCCATAGCACACGGCCGTGCCATACAAGGTCTAACACGGCCCAGCCCTGACAAGCATGGCCAGGCTACACGGCTGTGCCACCCTCAACAGGCCCACATGGCCTCTTGTCGAAACCACGCGGGCGTGTCCCTGTCACGAAAAAGTTCAATTCTACTTGAAAAAGGATATTTTGGGGCTAAGAAAGCCATTATAAACTCTATATAAAGACCCTAGGAGGTAACTTCAAGGGTGTGATTATTTCCCACTAAGGGAATACTCTTTTCTCACAAGAAGGAGCGCTATAATTCTGCCAACACAAGGAGTGAAAGTAAGGGATTACTCCAAGGAAGCCGATTGATTCATCCCAGAAGCCAGAATTCTACATCAAGATAGAGGATCTCCCTAAAATTCCTTTAGGGGTTTTTGGGTTCTTTATGTTTTGTTATCTTATTTCTTCTGAGATATTTTCTTTATTTATCATTAACTAAACCCCTCAAATACTTGAGGGGGATGAAACCTAAGACAGATCTTGCTATTATTTATTCTTGAATTATTTGATAAATACTTGAATTGTTCTTAATATGTGTTCTTCATTCTTGATTTAATAATCCTAGGTATTACTTCAAGAAACTGATGTGCTTAGGCAGAGGAGCAAAAGTCCCTGTTTTAAGAGTAGATCTACCATAATTAAGCGGAGTTGCATGCAGCCCTAGACACAGGGCGACATAAATCTGCCGGATTAGGGTCAAACCTAATAGGGGGATCCATAGGTCGAATTAATGCAACTTAGGGGTGTTAATTAATAAAGAAACTTTAATTAACTTCCTAGGATTAGTTGTTCTTATCCTCGACAGAGGTATTAACATAGGTTAGGGGTCTCTACGGATCAAATCAAGTGAAGAAATCATCTAGTTCAAGAAGTTAATAACAAGTGAAGTCTAGGTGGATTCTCCCTTAAGTATTGCTCATATCAATCAGCTTTTCCCTAAAGTTTTCCCCAATTTACTTTTTGTGTACTTTTAGTTAGTTTTAGAATTAGTTTCAATCAATCCTTTTTTATTTTTAGGCTAGATGATGAAAGGAAGTAAGTATTAGTACTTTTGGTTTCCTTGGGTACGATAACTCGGTCTTGCCGCTAAACTATACTACTGTTCGATGGGTGCGCTTGCCTTTAAAATCGTGCTATTAGTTAGTTTTGGTGTGATCAGTTTTTATAAATTTTATTACTTAATATCACGAGCATATCAGGACACGACCGTGTGCCCCACATCAAATACCCACACAGCCTAAGACACGGGCATGTCTCTCGGCCATCGGGCATGTCTCTTGGCCGTGTGAGTCGCACGGCCTGGCTACACGGGCTTGTGTCCCTTGTACTTAGGAAGAATGATTGTAATTTCTAGAAAAATTCTCTGAGTTTTTCAGTTTAGTCCCGATTCATTTCTAATGTGTATTTTGGGCCTCGATGGCTCATATAAGGGATAATATAAGTGATTTATGATTGGTTTCTGATATGTATAATAATTGTTATGAAATGTACATATATGATTCGAAAAGTTTAGCAATGCTCTGTAACCCTGTTCCGGCGATAGATATGGGTTAGGAATGTTACAATCCTTATTGGAAAACTCCTTACTAACTTCCAATTCACCCAAATCCAATGATGAACTTGTATGTTCACTCCTTCTGTGTGGTAGATCTAGAAACTACAATGCATTATCTGCTGATAGATCGACATTATGCATGTGGGCTGGAGGCGAGTACGCCTTGAATCATAGACCTTCTTCTTCTTCATCTAAACCCCATTCAACATCTTCAGGTTCGGTTGGAACATACTCCAGTTCAGCAAAATAATGCAACTTCTATACCATCGGGCTGGACTTCGAGGTAGATCCACATCGGACTCATCATCCAACCCACCATCATCTGTAATGTACAAGGTCCCCTTTACTGGTGGACGTCGTAGGGAGTACATAATTGCTTCTTGTGGACGTTTCATAACGTCCCCAATCAGATGTGGATTGCCAACTACTAGAAGTTGATGTCATTCCCCAATACGTATTTCCAGCATCGAACATCGACCCACTAATGTACATGTCCCATCCACTAACCGAATGTCATGCAGGAGTTGTGTATTCTATACTTCCACCAAACACAAGCACTTCCGTGTTCTGCCTCTCACTAACGGAGTGTCGGGTATCGGTCGTGTATTCCTCTCAAATAGCAGTAGATGTTGAAGTAACAAATGGTTTATTTGGCGATGAAAATTGTACATATAACTCAAGATAAGGTGATCCACTGGCAAGATATGTCTACACCATTGCTTTTAAGCTACAACCACCTTTGATATCAAATGAGTCATATGTCACAGGATCAATCGAAGCACAAATTTAATACTTAATATACGAAACCCTAATTGGCTTAATATACGAAACCCTCATTGGCGTCGTTTCAAAGATTTTGCACCTAATTCTTTTACGAAATTCTGTCAAATCTATGTTCTGGTTAAAAACTAGTCACGTTGTGTTCTCCGATAAAAAACAACGCTGTTCTCGGTGTCTCAGACCTCACAATCATAATAAATAACAGCACTTATACATTTACTCATCTTCAATTTCTATTTTGCTTAGCCTCTCTAATTTTTCTTATTGTAACTTATGTAACATGAGAATGAAATTTGGCTCATTTATAGCCTAAGGCAAAACAGGAACTCTTGTAGAAATAGAGCGTCTACGTGGAAGCTTTTTTCATCAATTTTGTTGATAGTGCATTGATAAACGCTAATTTATACATATTTTTACCTCATGCTTAGCCTATATTTTAGATGAATTATTATCAATTTAGTGAGAATTGGTGCTCTTAATCCTTCTTTTTCATATCTTATACTTAGGAGAGCATAAGGAAGAGAAAAGAATAGGAAATGGACTGAAAATGAGGAAAATGGGCCAAAAATGACATAACACACGGCCCAAGGAATCACCACACAGCCGTGCCACACGGCTGTGCCACATGAAGATCACACGGTCCAGCTCTCGACAAGCACGGGCAGGCCACACGGCCGTGCCAAATCACACTGCCTTTGTCGAAGTCACACGGGCGTGGCACACGGGCGTGGCACACGGGCGTGTTCTAGTCGTGAGGAAGAGGAATTTCACTCGAATTGGGATACTTGGAGGCTAAGAAAGGCTCCCTAAAGCTCTATATAAAGACCCTAGGAGGCAACTCTAAGGGTGTGCTTATTTCCCCCAAAAGGGAAGTATTCTTTGCTGCCAACACAGAGAGTGGAAGTAGGGATTACTCACAGGGAAGCCGATTGATTCATCCCAGAAGCCGGAATTCTGCAGCAATATAGAGGATCTCCCTAAATTCCTTCAGGGCTTTTCGGGTTCTTTTATGTTTTGTTATTTTATTTCTTCTGAGATGTTTTCTTTCTTTATTATGAACTAAACCCCTCAAATACTTGAGGGGGATGAAACCTAAGACAAATCTTGTTATTATTTATTCTTGAGTTATATGATAAATACTTGAATTGTTCTTAATTATGTGTTCTTCATTCTTGATTTAATAGTCCTAGGTATTATTTTAAGAATTGGATGTGCTTAGAGCAGAGGAGCAAAAGTCCCTGTGATAAGAGTAGATCTACCATAATTAAGTGGAGTTGCATGCAACCCTAGACATTGGGCGACATAAATCTGCCGGATTAGGGTCAAACCTAATATGGGGAACCATAGATCGAATTAATGCAACCTAAGGAGTTAATTAATAAGGGAACTTTAATTAACAACTTAGGCCTAGTTGCTCTACGCCTCGACGGAGGGTTTAGCATAAATTAGGGATCTCTACGGATCAAGTCAAGTAAATAAATCGTCTAGCTCAAGAACCAATAACAAGTGAAGTCTAGGTGGATTCCCCCTTAAGTATTGTCCATATCAATCAGCTTTTCCCTAAAAATTTTCCCAATTTTACACTTTGTGCTTTTCTTAGTTAGTTTTAGAATTAGTTTAAACAAACCCTTCTTTTATTCTTAGGCTAGATAATAGAAAGGAAGTAAGTAATAGTACTTTTGGTTCCCTTGGGTACGATAACTCGGTCTTGCCACTAAGCTATACTACTGTTCGATAGGTGCGCTTGCCTTAAACGTCGTGATATTAGTTAGTTTTGGTGTGATCAAGTTCTTTATAAATTTTATTACTTCATATCACGCGGATATCAAGTTTTTGGCGCCGTTGCCGGGGAACTAAAATATTACGAACACTCGATTTCTATTACTTTAGCCATTAATATATTTATTTATTTATTTATTTATTTATTTTTATTTTTATTTTTATTTTTCTTTTCTTCTTATTTTTTTCTTAGGTTTTTCTAAATTTATTAATTTTTTATTATTATTTTATTTTCGTTTCTTTTTTTTATTTTTTTATTTTTTTTTAGTTTTTTCTAGTTTATGACTAGAAACAACCCAACAGGACCATTACTTTTTGACGAAGATTTAGAAGCTACAGTTCGCAGAAATTGCAGAGAGATGAGACGAAGCCTACAATATCCAGAGCAAGAACCTGAGCACGAGCCAGAACCTATAGAAGAGATGGAAGCAAATCAAAATGTTCCACCACATCTAGCGCTACAAGCAGAACTAGTAAACCAGGATGAAGCTCCTCGAACTATGTATAATTATGCTAAACCTAGTTTGATTGGTACTCAAACTAGCATTGTTAGACCTGCTATTGCTGCTAATAATTTTGAACTAAAACCTAACACTATTCAGATGATTCAGCAGTTTGTGCAGTTTGATAGTTTACAGGATGAAGATCCTAACGCTCATTCAGCAAACTTTTTAGAATTGTGCGATACTTTTAAAATTAATGGCGTTTCTGATGATGCTATTCGACTAAGGCTATTTCCATTCTCTTTGAGAAACAAAGCCAAACAGTGGTTAAATTCTCTACCACGAGGCTCAATCACCACATGGGAACAGATGACAGAAAAATTTTTACTTAAATATTTTCCTCCTGCTAAAACAGCTAAATTACGAAACGATATTTCTTCTTTTGTGCAGATGGATTTAGAAACACTCTACGATGCCTGGGAGAGATACAAGGATCTTTTAAGAAGATGTCCTCATCATGGACTACCTTTATGGCTACAAGTTCAAACCTTCCACAACGGTTTGAATCCATCCACATGACAAATGGTTGATGCAGCCGCAGGAGGAACAATTAATAATAAAACGCCAGAAGCAGCTTAGGAATTTATTGAAGAAATGTCATTGAATAATTATCAGTGGCAAATCATGAGGACAAAGCCGACAAAAGCTGCAGGAGTTTATAATATTGATGCTGTTACTATGCTTACTAATCAGGTAGAACTTTTAAATAAAAAGTTTGATAATTTTGTTGGTTCTACGCAGGTACAGCCAGTTATGCAATGCGACGCAACTCCAGGAAATATGTTCAATCCAGATTACTCCTCTTATGGACATGGCATGGAAACTCAGCAAGCCAACTATATGGGTAACAATTCTAGACTTCAAAATAACCCTTATAGTAATACTTATAATGCAGGTTGGCAGAATCACCCTAATTTTTCATGGGGAGGACAAGGGAATCAAAGACAACAACCCCCTGAGGGATTTCAGCAGTTACCACCACAGCAAGAGAAAAAGCCCAATCTCGAAGAATTATTTACCAAATTCATGGCCATGTCAGAAAACCGTTTCCAAAATACCGAAACGGCACTAAAGAACCAGCAAGCATCTATTCAAGGACTTGAAACTCAAATAGGCCAGCTTGCTAAGCTAATCTCTGAAAGACCGCAATGTGGGTTAGCAAGCAATATTGAGGCTAACCCTAAGGAGCAACTCAATACCGTGGATACGATAGATGATGAGGGGTTAACCAAAACCAACCTAAAGCCATGCAAGGAGCCTGTGGTAAGTAAAGGAAAGGATGAGGTAAGTTCTAAAGATGAAATTGTCAAAGAATTCAAACCTCGTATCCCATACCCAAACGCGCTAAAGAAGGACCGCATAGATCAGCAATTCGGTAAGTTTCTTAAACTGTTAAAGAAATTACATATTAACTTAACTTTTGTTAAAGCAATTATGTAGATGCCGGGGTACGCAAAATTTTTAAAAGAACTCCTCACAAATAAAAGGAAGTTAGAAGAATTGTCCACAGTGGAACTCAACGAGGAATGCTCAGCTATTCTCCAAAATAAACTGCCAACCAAACTAAAAGATCCAGGGAGTTTTACTATTCCTTGTTTATTTGGTAGCCTAGACACCAAAAATGCTTTAGCTGATTTAGGGGCTAGTATAAATGTCATGCCTTATAAACTGTTTAAACAACTAGGTCTTGGAAAACCTAAGCAAACTAAGATGAGCATTCAACTGGCTGATAAAACTATTAGGTCTCCCAAGGGAATAATTGAAGATGTGCTCGTCAAAATTGATAAGTTTATATTCCCAGTTGACTTTGTTGTTTTAGAAATTGATGAGGATAGCAATATACCCTTAATTCTAGGGCGACCCTTTTTAGCAACTGCCAGAACAATAATTGATTTAGGAACAGGTGAACTTACACTACGTGTAGGTGATGACAAAGTTACTTTACAAGCTCAAAACGCAATTAAAACTGTTGAGAATAATATAGTTACGAGTCTTTGTAAAAACATTGAACTCACCACTCAACCTTCTGTGCAGGATACACTTCACACAAAGGTAACCCAATCACAGACAAGTTCATCCAATGGAGATACACCTGAAAAGCGAACGCTTCAGATTGAGAAACTAGATGAGTGGCTGAACTATCATGAAAAACCCAAAACATGTCACACCAACCCAGGGCATCACCAAGACAACCCTCAGGTAAAAACGTGTCAAATCAAGGTGGGGGATAAGGTACTTCTAGGGGAAGACGACCCTCGAATCTTGAATTCGAAAGAACATACAAGTGACATACCATAGTTCACGGTAGTGAAAATCTTCCCTTATGGTACAGTAGAAATAAAACATGAGTCACTCGGCACTTTCAAAGTAAACCATACTCAACTCAAATCATATGCTAATAATAAACTTGCAAGCAGGATAGAAGAGTATCAACTCTTCAAACCACCGTGAATGAACAAGCTTAAGAAAAGTCGAGCTTAGACTATAAACAAGTGCTTCTCGGGAGGTAACCCGAGCAATAACTTAGTAACTTTTCTTTGTTTAAAATTTTTCTAGTATTTTTATGCAGCAACTAACATTTTTTATGCAGAAATTTAGGCCACACGGCCAGACACACGGGCGTGCCTAAGGCCGTGTGACATCTTAAAATAGAGACACGGTCGTGCACCCAGACCGTGTACAAACAGAGTAGAAGTTTCCCAAAAGCACGGGAGGTCAACAAATCACCACGGCCGTGTGATATGGCCGTGGCAACTTTACGAATTCAACACGGGCTAACCCCGAGACACACGGGCGTGTGCCTCTATTCTCTCATTCGGTTCTATTTTTTTTCATTTTTTTTCCTTTATTAGTTTCCTTTTTATTTCAAAATTTATTTTTATGTTTAATCCTTTTAATCATTATAGTATTAGTATTTTTTAGAACTTAGTTTATTATTTTTCTGTTATTTAATTGTCTATCTTTCATATCGGCCAATCCCTAACGAGTAATCTCTATTAATCCAAAATTTCCACGACTAATTAAATATTTTCGCAGTCTCAAAAAGGAGCTCTACAGCTCATATTCAAAACGGAAAAGGGAACACCCTGCCACAAACTACCGACTCTTCCTCACAAATTCATCCTAAATTCAGGAAGTTTCAATCTCTCCTCATCTTATGATATTATACTTCTCTTGCTATTTATGTATCTTTGTACATTGAGGGCAATGTACATCTTAAGTGTGGGGGGAGGGAAGCTTACTTTAAATTTCTACATTATCTGAAAAATCCCTGAATTTTTTTTCCTTATGCTTTGTTCTCAAATAATTCTCAGTCTCTTATTAGGAATTAATTCTGATTGATTTATGATTTCTATTGATATGTTGAGAATTAAGATATAGGTACTTGTACTTTGATTATTCAAACTTTAAAACATTAGGGAATCAAGCATGATAAGTTGAAATTTTTGAGAACCCCCAATTTTTGCATAAGTTATTTTCCCTAATTTTAAGTATTATCTTGAGATTTAAAATTCGCAGGATTAACATCAAAAGCCATAATTCTGGTGAGATTTTTGAGCCTTTTTGAGCATACATTTTCTTCGTGCTCACTTTTATTATTGCTTTGAGTGAGTCAATACTGAATTGTTATTCTAGAACTTGCTTTGATTATACATGTCGAGACCACATCATTGATTTGATATACTGAAATGATAAAGGCACCTAGGATTTAACCCACTTACTCCACAAAAAGCCTACCTCCATAAATCTAACCCCTAGTAAACCCCGTTGAGCCTAACAACCCATTCTTTGACTCACCTTCTAATTATTAACCAAAAACCCATTTTTCGTTGAATCCCTTCAATTACTTTAACCCCTATTTTTGTCGAGATTTGAAGTGAATTTTTATCTAGCTTTACTCTCCTCTCTAGTTGTAAAATTGTAAAGTTCCAAGTTATCATATTTGATTTAATCGTTCCTAAAAAAAAAAAAGGAAAAAATGAATGAGTAAGTCAAATTCAATTGTAACTTGTAATAGTTGAACAAGTTTTGCATATTTTTATTTTAAGGCTACCAAGGCAGAAATGATAGTATCACAAGAATTAGCTGAGAAATATGTTCCAGTGATAGAGATTTTTCTAGCTAGATAATTTTTCAGTTCAATCTCGATTCTAACCTTCTTTTTGCAGCCTGTGACAACACCCCTAACCAAGCCCCGTTATAACCATTAAAAGACCTTTTGATCAATGTATCATATCAAACTATAGTGGTGGAGATTTGATTTTCTTGCAAGCGTATGGTAATAACTTTTTAGGTTGACTAAAGAGTGCTTAAATTTTGAACCCTAAACACTTCGAGTAGATAGAGTGAACCTTTAGTGAGGATGTCAACTCCTGTTAATTAAGATGGAGACACAACTACTTAGAAGGAAGGAAGAGACTTATGTTTTCAATGATAAAATTCTCAACTTAGAGTGATTGAGTCTTTAATGTTCTTCTGATTGAATTACTCATTGTATGATTACCTGTGGACTAGTTTGAAACATTATTGATAAAGATTGTAGGTTGAGAGGAATAATTCTTATTTAGGGATTGAGATTTTGCTTGAGGACAAACAAAGGCTTAAGTGTGGGGGTATTTGATAAACGCTAATTTATACATATTTTTACCTCATGCTTAGCCTATATTTTAGATGAATTATTATCAATTTAGTGAGAATTGGTGCTCTTAATCCTTCTTTTTCATATCTTATACTTAGAAGAGCATAGGGAAGAGAAAAGAATAGGAAATGGACTGAAAATGAGGAAAATGGGCCAAAAATGGCATAACACACGGCCCAAGGAATCACCACACGGCCGTGCCACATGAAAATCACACGGTCCAGCTCTCGACAAGCACGGGCAGGCCACACGGCCATGCCAAATCGCACGGCCTTTGTCGAAGTCACACGGGCGTGGCACACGGGCGTGTTCTAGTCGTGAGGAAGAGGAATTTCACTCGAATTGGGATACTTGGAGGCTAAGAAAGGCTCCCCAAAGCTCTATATAAAGACCCTAGGAGGCAACTCTAAGGGTGTGCTTATTTCCCCCAAAAGGGAAGTATTCTTTGCTGCCAACACAGAGAGTGGAAGTAGGGATTACTCGCAGGGAAGCCGATTGATTCATCCCAGAAGCCAGAATTCTGCAGCAATATAGAGCATCTCCCTAAATTCCTTTAGGGGTTTTCGGGTTCTTTTATGTTTTGTTATTTTATTTCTTCTGAGATGTTTTCTTTCTTTATTATGAACTAAACCCCTCAAATACTTGAGGGGGATGAAACCTAAGACGAATCTTGTTATTATTTATTCTTGAGTTATATGATAAATACTTGAATTGTTCTTAATTATGTGTTCTTCATTCTTGATTTAATAGTCCTAGGTATTATTTCAAGAATTGGATGTGCTTAGAGCAGAGGAGCAAAAGTCCCTGTGATAAGAGTAGATCTACAATAATTAAGCGGAGTTGCATGCAACCCTAGACATAGGGCGACATAAATCTGCCGGATTAGGGTCAAACTAATATGGGGAACCATAGATCGAATTAATGCAACCTAAGGAGTTAATTAATAAGGGAACTTTAATTAACAACTTAGGCCTAGTTGCTCTACGCCTCGACGGAGGGTTTAGCATAAATTAGGGATCTCTACGGATCAAGTCAAGTAAATAAATCGTCTAGCTTAAGAACCAATAACAAGTGAAGTCTAGGTGGATTCCCCCTTAAGTATTGTCCATATCAATCAGCTTTTCCCTAAAAGTTTTCCCAATTTTACTCTTTGTGCTTTTCTTAGTTAGTTTTAGAATTAGTTTAAACAAACCCCTCTTTTATTCTTAGGCTAGATAATAGAAAGGAAGTAAGTAATAGTACTTTTGGTTCCCTTGGGTACGATAACTCGGTCTTGCCACTAAGCTATACTACTATTCGATAGGTGCGCTTGCCTTAAACGTCGTGATATTAGATAGTTTTGGTGTGATCAAGTTCTTTATAAATTTTATTACTTCATATCACGCGGATATCATGCATCCTGCTTGAAGCGTTTTTGACACCATTTGTTCAGAACTATCTTCTCAAAATTACTTTTTCAGGAACTACTGTAGAAAAAAATGTCCAAGTGGGATATTTTTCAGTATTTTTGCTGACAGTGCATCCTGCTTGAAGCGTTTTTGACACTATTTGTTCAGAACTGCCTTCTCAAAATTATTTTTTCAAGAAATACTATAGAAAAGAGCGTCCACGTGGGAGCTTTTTTAGTAATTTTGCTGACAGTGCATCCTGCTTGAAGCGTTTTTGACATTATCTTTTCAGAACCGTCTTCTCAAAATTAATTTTTCTGAAACTACTGTAGAAAAAAAAACAAAATCCTTATTGTCAATATAATTTTCCCTAAACCCTAAACCTAAACACAAAATTATTTTAAAAAATAAACCCTGATTTAATTAATTTTCTTAAAAACTCTAAATCCTAATTTAATTAATTTATTTGAAACCCCTAAAACCTAATTTAATTAATTTTTAAAAAAAAACTCTAAACCCTCATTTATTTTTAAAAATTCTTAAACCTTACACCCTAAACCTAAATTATTTTAACAAAATCCTAACCCTAAACCTAAATTATTTTAACAAAATCCTAACCTTAAACCCTAAAAACCCTAAACTAAAAAACCTGGGGACTAAACATGCAAAAAGCCCTAACCCTAGAAAAAAATGGAGCAAATCGCGTTCCTGGGGGAGCCATTTTGCCATGTCAGCAAAAAGTTTCCAAGTCAGTAAAAGGCTCTTTATGCGCTTCCCGTTATTGCTCGTTTGAACTTCCCGTTATACGGCTATTCAGTGCTTTCTGATTAATTGCTGTTTGGAGCTACCTATTATAGGCTCTTTGTGTAACGACCTCAAAAGTATAGGTATCGAAAAATGAATTATCGGGTTTCTGTTTTTAGTAAAAAGGACTCATAAATATTTATTAAAAATATTTATGAAATTAGTTATGTGGCCAATTAGACTTTAGTTAAATGAATTTAGTTGAATTAAAGTTAATTAAGTATTAGGACTAAATTAGTAAATAAACCAAATTTGTGACACTTGTGTGGTAGAAATAATATGCATGTGTAATAATTTTATTTATACACTTGTAATTAATATATATATATACATTCTTATTAATTAAGTAAAAGATATTCATATATTAATTATTATTGTTATTATATAATGAAATAAATAAAATTATGACAAACGGATGGTGATGATAAAACACATGTGTAATAGTATGTATTTATACAAGTGTAATATATGTATTGGTTATTAAATAGATATTTATATTTTTTAAGTAAGAGATCATTATTAATTAAATAATTATATTATGAGATTTTTAGTTGATAAATAAATTAGATATATGACAAATGTATGATTGTGATAAAGTCCATGTGTATAAATTAAAATAAATACATTTGTAATACAAATATTAGTAATTAAGTAGATATTTATTATTATTTATTATCAATAAGTAAAATATATTTATTATATTAAATTATTATTTAAATAAAATAAAGACAAGTGTATGGTAAAAATAAATATATGTGTACTAATTAAAATGTATACATTTGTAATATATATATTTGATTACAAAATAGATATTTATAATAAATATTATATTATATTATATTATATTATATTAGTAAGTTAATAAATAAATAAAGCATATAATAAAACAAAGTAAAAGAGAAACAAAGCAAAAAGAATAAAGAAACAAAGATAGAAAAGAAACAGAGAGCTCACGAAATAGGAAGAAAAGAAAGGGAAAAAGAAAAGAAAAAGGAAAATAGGGTTTTAATTCAAGTTTAAATTGGTAAGTCAATTTAGTCATTTTTCTTTTAATTTTGATGTTTTTGGAGTCCTAGAACAAAATACTATTGAATTTATGTTGAAATTTTGTTAGTTGAAGGATTTTTAGACATGGTTGGGTAAATTGAATTAAGGGTTTAATTGATAGAATTTCAAGTTATAATTGATTAAAGGATTAAATTGTAAACTAGGCTATAAGTTTTGTGTTGTAGGGATTAAATTGAAAGAAAGTTGAAATTAGGGTTTTATCATGAACATTTGATAGTTAAGTAGAATCTGGAAGGAAATTGAATAAAAATAAAGTATGAATTGAGTTAGAAAAGTAAATGAGTTAATTAGGATTAAATTGGAATTAAGATATAAATTGGATAGAAATTTAATTATTATTATTATTATTTAGTGATGTAATTAATAGTATAAATTATTATTTCGTAGCTAGCAAAGAATCTGAGGTATGGAGCAAGAAAGGAAAAGAGATAGTAAACGAGGAGCAAACGCGAGAAATCCGAGTTTGTTTTACCACAATTCAGTTTTAATTATAATTTGTTGAATTTTAAATTAATATGCATGATAAGTAAATTGAGGTAAGTATCAAGATCGAATTGAATGATAAATTCGTATTGATATTGAATTTATTATTAAAAAATTGTTGAATTTTGAATAATATGTTTAGTAAATAAAAAATAAAGTGAATATTGATATTGAATTAAATGATATTGAATTGTATGTGAATTGAAAGGAAATTACTAGTGATATGATTTGAATTAAAAGAATTAATGTGGTATTGAAATGCATATTGGATTGAGAAATTGATTTGAATTGTGAACATGAGAAATTGTGAATTAAATGAAATTGAAATGAAGTATGAATATGTATGAGCATTTGATGGCATATTGATTGGAAAGTGAAAAATGTATTGAATTGAATTGTGATTAAATTAGAATGATTTGAATTGAAAGGATGAGAAAGTGATTGAATTGAAATATGATTCGAAAACCCTATTAACTAGTCGGGTTAAGTCGGATATAGTTGGCATGTCATAGGATTAGAAGAATTTGGAGATTTGTTGATTTTGTTGAGAAGATATCGACGTTATTATATTTCTTCGGTTTATCTGAAGAGGCACTTAGTGCCATACTGGTGTGTTTGGGAGGATATTTTGGTGTGTTTTGGTTGGATTATTCTGGTGTGTGTGGTTGGATCCGTGTATCCGCCAATGTTCGAGTCTTGTTAATAGGGGTAAATAAGTAAAAATGAGAAAATTTGAATAATTGTGATTGATTGAGTTATGGAAAGAAATGAAAAAGTGAAAGTGTGAATTTGATATGTGAAAATGAAATTGAGATATGAGATTTAAAATATTAACTAAAGGTGCATGAATTGATTAAAGTTTAAAGTGATGATATATAGTGAAAATGTTATTGTTGATAAATGACTTTAGTAAATAGAAATTGTAATAGAATTGATTTTAAATAAAGTGATAAATTGAATGAATTGTATATGAATTGAAATGAATTATTGCAATGAGATATGAAAAATTCAATAAAATAAAAATAGTGAATAAGGTATAAATTCAATTAAATATAAGGTTTAAACTATTGCTTATTGTTATTAATGATCAAGTTGATTTAAATTATGAGATAATTAAAGGATAATTGTAGGCATAAATTGAATGAATATAATGTATCGATTAATGCTATAAATTTGAATTATGGTAATACCACTAAGTATACCCATACTCAGTGTACGGTTATTTCCGTGTGCAGGTCAGTTGAAAGCCGGTGCCCGGTCCAGCATCCAGAGCAATCTCGACCTCAGAGAAATTTAAGTGATGTACCTTTCTTTTGGTAATGGTGGCATGTACCTAGGTGATGAACAAGTTGAGTATAAGAGTCTTGTGATTATGGTTGTAAAATGATGTTTTAAATTGGTTATAAGTATAAAAAAGGAACAAATATGATATATTTAATACGAGTATGAAATTGAAATGAATGAAGTTTATTAGTATGAATTTCATTGGTATATGTATGTCTATTGAACAAATAGATAAATAAATTGTTTAGGAATGGTTAGATATGTTTGTATGTGTAAATGTATTGGTTGTTATATTGGTTGCGAATTGTTTTTGGTTTGAAATTTGTAGGATTGGCTAGGTTAGTATAGGAATACTCATATAGAGTCTACACGGCCTGGCACACGGGCGTGTGTCCAAACCGTGTGACACACACGGGCCTTGTACATGGCCGTGTGAAATCAAATTGTACATGAAATGGAAGTTAGATAGTTACATGGGTAAGGGACACGGGCGTGTCCCAAGTTACCCAGGCCGTGTTGAACCATACGGCTCAACAACATGGGCGTGTCATGGAGTCACACGGCCGTGTGGGCCCTGTATTTGAAATTTTTTTTGAAAATTTCCAAAATATTCTCCGAGTACTCAAATTAATCCCGATTGGTCTCTGACACATATTTTGGGCCTCGAGGGTCCTTTAAAGGGATTTAATCATTATATTATAATATGTTTAATATTTACTTGTGAATTATTTGTATATTATTCGTTATTTGTATGTTAAAGGGATTTAATCATTATATTATAATATGTTTAATATTTCAAATGATTCAACGGGTGAAGTTTCGATAAAAGTTTAGATAAGGTCTGAATGAATCAATAATTGTATCTACCTGAAAATACATGGAAAGGTTTATACGATGAGCTCATCTCTGTTATGTGAAATGCTCATGAAATACATGATTAACATGCTTGATGAGTATATGTGTTTAGGCAATTGGCCAAATTGCTTTGGATGCATGTTTATTTGTATGCTTAAAATTGTGAAATAAAAAGGTAAGTTAAATTACATGTTATACAAACTTACAAAGCTTAAAAGCTTACTCTGTTTTATTTCCTCTATTTTATAGTACTCGGAAGCTCGTGAATGTTGGAACTTGGTCGGAGTCACATCACACTATCTCTCAGACTTCTCGATATATAAAGTAAGTTAATTTTTTGTTATAATGGCTTGTATAAGTTAAATTGGCCAAATGATGTCATATAAATACTTGGTTGGAACTAGCCATTGGAATGGCTTGTAATAATTATATTTTAAAGTTTAAGTATATATATTTGTGTGTGGCTTTTATCATGCTTGGTATGTGTTTGAAATGGTAAAGTGTTGAAAAGCATATAGATATATTGATGGTTAGGTTGAGTTAGCATATTTAGTCCAAAACGCATATAGGTGAAATGAGTTAATTTAATAAGGTTGAATACTTAGTTATATGTAATATTACATCATACTTAATACATGAATTTGGCTTGATTTGAATGGTTTGAATTGGTTTGGGAATATGTTCAAGTGTCTTGTAGGTGAAATACAAGTTTGGGTGAGATATAAGGCTAAAAGAGATGGCCTTATTTTGTCCATACGGGGAGAGACACGGGCGCGTGTCTCAACCGTGTGTGACACACAATCCAGCACAAGGGCGTGTGTACCGGCCATGTGTCCCATGCATCTTAAAAATTCAAAACAAAATGCTCAGGTAATTTTACACGGCCTGGCACACTGGCGTATAGCTTGGCTGTGTAACCCTTACACCTCCACACGGCTTAGCACACGAGCGTGTGACTTGACTGTGTGACACAAGTCAGAGAGTTACAGAAGTACCCACACGGGCTGGTTCACCCGGCCTGACCACAAGAGCGTGTGTACCCTGCACCTAGGTGAAAATTTTTGAAATTTCACGAAAAATTTCCTGAGTTCCCGACTTAGTCCCGATTTGTTTCTATTGCATTCTTTGGGCCTCGAGGGCTCATATAAGGGACTATTTGTATAATTTATGATATGGATGTTAAATGACATGATATATATTTGTGTTTGATTTGTTTATTCCAGTAATGCTCCGTAACCCTGTTCTGGCGACGGATAAGAGTTAGGAGTGTTACAAAAAGGCTCCTAAGTGGACGCGTTTTGCATATTTCAACCCTTTCCGGTAAATAATGAAAAAATTGGCCCATTTCCATAAATAAAATTGAAAATGGGCCTTTATCTGTAATATAGTCTAATATTATATATTATTATAAATTTAATTTTATGTATGATAAATTATATAATATATAAAAATAACTTATTGAATCTTGAATATATAACATATTGAATCTTGAATATTCAAACTTAGCTGAACTCAGATTTTTTAAATTTGGGTAAGCTAGTGATTTTCTTGCCGGCAAGCACAAAAAATTGGGACTTATCTTGTAGAATAAATAAAAATATAAAAGCATGGGTTTGCTACTGGATTTTTGTCAAGGTAAATCACAGTGTGTTAGGAGTAGGACTGACTCTACAATATCCATAAAGAAAAACCAAAGTGTTGTAAGGCAAATTCTCTTGTTTTCCGTCAGCTCTCAGCTTTTTTTTTAATGTACAAATAAACCAAAGATTCTTTTCTTGAAGATAGAACAATATTGTTTCCTTGTTTTCCATGGAATCAGTTGGTTTTATTATAAACAAACAAATAACCTGAACTTTCCTTGTATGAATTGAAACCTAGGATTGTGTCCTTAGACTTTGAAGATACTCCCATGTGGGAACAAACAAGGTTGTTCATGAAGGATTTAGATTTTTGCAGGTCGAAAGAAAGACCGCTAAATTGATAACTAATTCACCAGTCCAAGCTGATCTTTCTAGAAATATAAAGCTTATCGATGTAATCAATCAGTGGGCGTGAAGCTTTGATGTACCTCATTTTCTTCTTTGCTGAATGATCTGTTTCGTTGAGTTTCAGCCAAAGTTGTTCCCTTGATGGAGGTGTATGCATTCCAGCAGAAACAGCAGTCCTTACCGCCCATGTGTGATACGGTGTACATACTTGAGCATAAGCTGTTGAAGCTGCGTTTCTCAATGTGTAACCCCTACAACAACAAGCACTTAAGAGATGCTCACATTCAAGGATAAAACCAGGATTCCCTCGAGAGAAAAATAAAGAGTTAAAGATGGAAGGGCATGTAACGTACTTGGATGACAAAAATTGTTCAAATAAAGCTCGTACGAGGTGAAGACCCTGTCTAACACGACGCAGATCTCGCGAAGGGCTTCTCTGTTTTTTCACTGTCCCATTACATACATCTGCATCAACTATATTTTCTAAAGTGGCAAACCTCTTTGATGCTTCCACAAGATTACCTACCTGATTTAAACCCTCCATCCATCATCAATTAATAAATTAAAGTTTCAGTGATTGGTTCCAAATAGAGGGGGAGGGGAATCAAATAAATCTTGGCCACGTACTCCATCTCCGCGAATTTGAAGGCGAGACCGAGGGAGTTAAAAAGAACAGAAACCAGAGAACAAGCATCGCAGAATTTATCCAACGGAAGCCCTTCATCCTTGGTTCCACACTGCGATAACTCTTCAAACACCTGCGCTATTGTAGACAATGGAGTTTTGGTCGCCATTTTTAATGTCTTCCTTAGAGAATTGCCAAATTAATTCATCTGCTGCGAATGGGTCATGCATCTTTTATTTATCTTGTAGTTAAAAAGCCGTGTTCTTTTGAAAACCGTCCAAGGCTTTGAAGTTTCGGCATGGAAACAAGAATCGTGTTACGTGCTGATGCTGTCAAAAAAACACAGGTGTTCTGGGAAAGTCAAAAGATCACACTAGAAACACGATTTGCCTACGGAAATGAAATTAGTAATAAATATAGGAAAATTCCAACATATTTTTCAACTCTTCTGGTTTGGACCAAATGTATCAACATCATCCAATTCCAGACCCCAAATTCAGATTCTAGACATCATCTACTCTTTCCAAATTTAACATTTACTATTTATATTTTAATTTTAAAATATTGAATTATTACACTTTTTTATTCAAAAATCTTGAAGCTACTAAATTAACTTTTCAACCTTCAACATTTACAATCTTTAATAATTTTGACCCCTTTAAGATTACATAAAATTTTAATCTTTTTTCGTATTTTAAATAAAAAATAAAAATAATTAAAAACTCTTTAAATTTCAGAAAAATAAAAAATATAAATGATTTTAAAATATAATTTTTTCCAAAATTTAATGTAATATAAATTAGATTGAACCAACCAATTAAACAATGAACCAACTAGGGTATCAACCCGACGAGAGATAAAAAAATCAGTTGAGCCATGAATTGATATAGACAGCTGAACAAATTTCAAATTAATCTAACCAATTGGTTCCCAAAATGACCTATCTAACTGATTAAAAGCAAAAAAAAAAAAATTAAAAATATAAAAATATGTTCAACTACCAGTTTTAACTGGTTTTCTAGCCAGGTTCAACCAACCCAAACCAATTCATGGATCAACCAGTTTTTTACCTCTCACTAGACCGATACCTTTGTTGATTATTAATTCAATTGGTTTGATCTGATTAAGATAATTTTGATTTTTTTATATTTTAAAAATGCTTTAATTTTTTTATTTTAAAGAGTGTTAATTTTTTTTCAATTTTTTAAAAATTGGGTTAAATATAATTTTGGTACTCAAACTTGTCCACTTTTCCCAAATTGGTACTTGAACTTTTTTTCCATCAACTAAATTAATATTGGAGTCTAATATCGTTAAGTTGAAGATATGTGGCGGAATAAGATTATGACGGGTGATATAAATTACATCATGTTGATATCATAATCTAAAAAAAATATTTTTTTTCTTTTGACTTTTCTCTCCCATCTCCGCTCTCTTCTGCAGTTTTCAAATAGAAATCAATTTTCATTTTCCAATAGCCAAAAACCAATATCCAAAAAAATCCCAAATCTTAATCCCCAATTTTGTTTCTCTTTCAATCGAAGTTGTTGCCTCTGTCGCCATTGGCGGTTGGCCGTATTCCTTTTATTTTTTCTTCTTCCTTTGATGAACCCTAGCCCCCGCCATCTAAGCACCAATCAAGCACCATTAAAACACTCTTTTCCACCACCTTTCTTCAAATCGTTGATTAGTTTCCCAAGAATCCAACCCAAGTTTGATGAAACAAAGGTCAAAGCTTTGATCTCTTTCTTTCTTTGATCTCCCTTTTACACCGTCAGATTCTTTGATATATGGTACATCATGTTATGGTTTGCCTTACCTTTGTTGGAATCGCCAAACGAAGGTCTGGCGTAATAGCTTATTTTTAGTGAAATCAGAACAGTGGTTTCGGGATCACAAATTTGAGGTTGGAAGAAAGTTTATTTTAATATCATTTTATAGTTTATGGTATGATAGGAATGTCATATGAAAAGTTCATTAAGAAATTTTATTGATTACACGTCTAATTTGTTAAAAAGGACTACATTGAAAAAGGTGCAAAACTTGTTAATTAAAAGAAATAGTGATTAAATAGCTTAACCAATAAATAAGGAGGGAATTAAGGCATAAATATGCCAAAATCAAATGGATGAAGTGGCATAGGACTTAAAAAGATGATAAAATGGTGTGAACTAAGGGTAAAATTGGAAATTTTGCCAAATTTAATGAAATAAATGAGAAACTAAATAATTCTAGACATTTCATCATCATTTTCAGTTCTAAAAATAGAAATTGAAGAGTGTTTAAGCTGGTTTTTCAATTCTTGCTCCATGTAAGTCAAATCCTTACCCATTTCTTGAAATTTTTATGTTTTGTGATTTTTACAATTAGGTCCAATTAACCTTTACTTTGGTTTTTGATTTTATTGAAAATATTGGAAGCTACAATTGATGGTTTCATATGATTTTAGTTATTAGATGATGAATTTGAGGTATTGATGGGTATTTAAAAGTGTTTTATTAAATAATTTTGATGAAATCATGATTTAGGGATTAAATTGAAAATATGTTGAATCCATGGAAAATTCTAAATTTCATGGAATTCATGGATTGCTATTAATATGTAAGAAAATAAATAGGCTTGGAATGGAGATTAAATTTCATGAATTTCATTTCCGAGCCTAGGGACAAAATTGTAATTAATCAAAAGCATAGGGGCAAAATGGTAATTTTGCCTAAGATGTGAATTGAATGGAATTGAATGTGAATTGCATTAAAATTAAGTTAAATTTACTCGTATGGATCCTGATAGACCAAGTTTGGAATTGGATCGAGGAAAATAAAAAGTATCAGATTAGTAGCCTACGAACGTGAACATTATCAAGGTAAATTCGTGTAACTAAATTGTGAACATTTATATGTTTGAATTAAAAGTTGTATATGTGAATTGTATAATTTCCATGTATATGAAATTGATTGAATATCTGATAATGCCCGATAAATGTTAAATCCCGTTTGAACAAATGAAAATCAATGGATACAAGTTTCTCGTATTGGTTGTAGTCTTGCATATGTTGCGGATACACCACAACTCGAAAGAGCATCCTGTTATAGGCCCTCTCGAGCTTCCCGTAATATGGTTCTTGCGAGCTTCCCATTAACAGCCTTTGGAGCATCCCAATCGATTGTGACCTTGCATGTGTTGTGGGCACACCGCAGCTCTTATGAGCGTCCTGGAGCTTCCAGATTAAAGGCTTTCTATGAGCTTCTCGATATTGCTCACTTGAACTTCCCGATATATGGCTATCCGGTGATACCCGTTAATTGCTCGAAGCTACCCGTTATTGGCTCTTTGTGAGCTTCCCGTTATATTGCCCGGATAAGCTTCTTGTTATATGGCTTGAGAGAGTGCTTCCCGTTTAAGTGTTCTTATGAGCACTCCTAAATATGAATTGACGTATTATAGATTCGTACACTACATTATGTACTACCCGATGTCCATCGATATTTCATAAGGTTCAATGGGCAAAGTTTCGATATAAGTTAAGATAAGGTCTGAATGAATTAATAATTGTATCTACCTGAAAATACATGGAAAGGTTTATACGATAAGCTCATCTCTGTTACTTAAAATGCACATAAAATACATGACTAACATGCTTGATAAGTATATGTTTTTAGGCAATTGGCTAAATTGCTTTGGGTGCATGTTTATTTGTATGCTTATAATTGTTAAATAAAGGTAAGTTAAATTACATGTTATACGAACTTACAAAGCCTAGAAGCTTACTCTATTTTATTTCTTCTGTTTTATAGTACTCGAAAGCTCGTGAAGGTTGGAACTTCATAGGAGTCGCATCACACTATCGCTCGAACTTGTCGGTATATAAAGCAAGTTAATTTTTGGTTATAATGGCATGTATAGGTTAAATTGGCCAAATGATGACTTATAAATACTTGGTTGGTACTAGCCATTGGAATGACTTGTAATAATTATATTTTGAAGTACAAATATATATATTTGTGTGTAGCTTTATCGTGCTTGGTATGTGTTTGAAATGGTTAAGTGTTGAAAAGCATATAGATATATTAATGGATAGGTTGAGTTAGCATATTTAGTCCAATATGCATATATGTGAAATGTGTTAATTTAGTAAGTTTGAATACTTAGTTATAAGTGATATTACGTTATACTTAAATACATGAATTAGGCTTGATTTGAATAGTTTGAATTGGTTGGTGAACACTTTTAAGTGTTTATGTAGGTGGAAGGAAATTTGGGTGAGAAGTAAGTCTTGGGAATGGCCTTATTTTATCCACACGGGTAGAGACACGGGCGTGTGTCTTAGCCATATGTGACACACGGCCATGTGCATGGACGTGTGGTTTGGCCGTATGTCCCCTACATCTTGAAATTTAAGAAATAAAATGCTCTGAATTGCCCACACGGGCGTATGTCTCAACCGTGTGTGTCTTGATCTTGTGACCCCTGCACATAATTATTGCAAATTAAATTGTTCACACGGCCTAGCACATGGGCATGTGGCTTGGCCGTGTGACCTAAGTCAAAGAGTTACACGAGTATGGACACGGGCTGGGACATGACCATGTGCCTCACATCGAATGCCCACACAGCCTGGGACATAGGCGTCTCACTTGGCCGTGTGAGCCACATGGCCTCACCACACGGGTGTGTGTCCCCTGCAGCTAAGGAAAATTTTGAAATTTCGCAAAATTTTTTTTGAGTTTTCGACTTAGTCCCTACTTGTATCTAAGGTATATTTTGGGCTTTAAGGGCTCATGTAAGGGACAATGTAAGTGAATTATGATTGGTTTCTGGTATGTGTATTAAATGATATGAAATGTTTGTAATTGACCTGAAAAGCCCAGTAATGCTCCGTAACCCTATTCTGGCGACGGATAAGGGGTAGGGGTGTTACATCTAGAGTTCTAAACCCGACCTTGAACAGATAAGTCTTTTGACTTTTCTTTCTATTTTTTCTTCTCTTTTTTTTTTGGGTTATTTGGTTTTAGTTACTATTTTTAATTATTTGGTTTTGCTGGATTTGAGATGTTGAGAAGAGGTGATGATGAGTGGGGTAATGAGGATGGTGCCCGAGTGGCAAAGTGATGGATGGTGTCGCTATGGTGGTACTGAGATGGTTGATTATTGGAGGCTTAGTTTCAGTTGAGGGAGGGAAAGAATGATGATATGTGATATTTCTCTTTAATTTCTTGATCAAATTAATAGGTTTGCATAATTTTATTTGTTTTTTTAGTTATAATTCCTTCTCAAATCAAAATTGATACGGAATACATTTTGTTTTGTCTTGTTGCCAGGAAGAGTCAAATGATAAAACTGAAATATTGAATCTTGGGACATTACTTTCGATGGTTCACAAAATGGAAAGTTGATTTAAATTATTTTCGTACTATTATTATTGTATTTGGATGCTCAATTGTATTCAATTTCTTCATGGTCTCTGGATTATTCATCGAAAATTTTAATTTCAAATGAGTGAATGGAGAGCTCAACTCCGGTGCCACTTTCAGGCCAAAAAGGAGGCCAACCGTCGGTTGTGACAGAGACAACAACTTGGGTTGAGGGAGGAAGAAGAATGAAGAAGAAGAAGGAAAAAAAAAAAAAGAAACAACAAAAAATTGGAGATAAGTCAAAAGAAAAAAAATAAGTTTATTTATTATTTTAGATTAAGACATCATCATGGTTTCCTTTATGCCACGTGTCACAATATTATTCTATCATGTGTCTTAAATTTAGCTACGTTAGGTTCAGGTACCAATTAAGTTGATAGAAAATAAAATTCGGGTACCAATCTGGAACAAAAAAACCATAAGTACCAATCTGGAAATGTGCATAAGTTCAGATACTAAATTTATATTTAACCCTTAAAATTTTTATGTTTTATGTTTAAAATAAGAAAATAAATAAGCTTTAAATTTTTAAAAAAATTGCATAGTATTAACATGAATGAATAAAAAAATTTTAAATAAAAAATACAAAGAATCAATTTAACTAAATTTCGAAAGGTAGAGAAACCTTCACATATTTAAACTAAACAAAATCATTCCTAAGACAGAATGGCAGCCATATACATTAATTAGGAAATATAGATTCCAGCTTCCATGTTAATTTTGCAATCCATCAGGCCATTTTTCTACAGCTCTAAAGCCTTAACAGTAGATTGGATTTAAGTATTCATTAGTGCAGGTTGAACGTTGGAATCATTCACAAAATCCCAAGCAATGGCGTGAAATTGGAGTCGCATTACTTACTTTAATCCCAACTTTTCTTGGTCATCGTCAACAGCTAATCGGTTACTCAGCTCGGCAGCATTTCTATCCGAATCTTTTCCATGTTTCCACTCTTTAACTAGACCCATTCAAGTTGCTGCGGTTTTTCCATTGGACTTGTCTGTTGGTACCGAACTTTTTGTTCATCAATGACAAATGGATTAATTGGTAGTAAAATTTTATCATAAGAAAGAAACAGAAACAGGTAGATCATATAACTTGTAAAACTCAACCAGAAATATTTCAAGATGTTCTTATACAAAACCAGATCAGTGTTGCACTTGCACATCATGCAGATGACCAGGTTCTTACCACTACTTTTTTGCTTCACAAAGTTAGAATATGCATGCTTGAAAGATACATATTTTTCTTTTTTAAAGTTATTTGATTTACTGATAAGAATCAATTAAGTGTGAAGTATCTCACTGAATTGATTGAAACATGAACACGCAGTAGATGTAGTAATTTTTGTTCCACAATACAGGCTGTGTTATTCATTGTTGGATCATCTCGTGAGGCATTCACATCTCAAGTATTTTCCTCTCAATGTTAAAAATCAGAGGAAGCAGAGAAGAGCCTTTGGGCTTTAGGTGTCCACCAAATGGGCTTATGTTACACAAAGAACTGAAAAAAAGTTAAAATGTTGCTGTCCATACCTATTCTCTTTAATCTTTTGAAATCTAGTCTAATTTAATTCCAATTGGTAACAAGATGAATTGATTTCAGTTAAATTTTAATAAGTGTTATCAATTAGACTTTAATTTTTAAACCAGTCATTTAGAGGAAGTTAATTAATAGTATTATCATTTGGATTTTATTTTTTAAACCAAAAGGACTAAATTCTAAAAACCCTTTAAAAGGAGGCATTTGCTGTATTCTTAAATCTTATTTCAACGGCTTGCGTAGGCTGCAAGGCAAAGCTACACAATTGCGTCCTTCGTATTGAAAACCATCTTTCATTCGGCAAGCAAAGAATGTATGCTTCCATTGATTAATGCGAATTACATTCAAATATACGAATGCGCATTGGGTTGTTTATTATGTTAAATTATAAAAATAAAATTGTTAAAGATTAATTACACTATGTCCAAAGTTATTTCATTAAAAAAATGAATTGTAGAAGTAAAGGAGAAGGGAGCTTTTGATTGGTAAATGCGATGTAAATAGAGAGAGCCATATAATAATGATTTTAATAATTTAGTGACTTAAATAAAAATTTTTGAATAGTTTAATGACTAAATTGTAACTTTTTTTAATTAAGTGATCAAAATAAAAATTTACCCATAATTTAGTGATTAATGGTATAATTTACCCTATTCATAACAATTACATATTTATATTAATAAAAACAAAACATATATAAATGAAATTTATTTATTTTACGAAAATTTATTCATAACCATTACATATTTATATTAAAATTTTATTACTGGTAAAAGTAATTAATAATAAATTTTTATATTATATTATAAAGTGAAGTAAAATTTTTAAAACATTAATTGAATATAAATTATTTTATATACTATAATTATATATGTATAATAAATATATGAATTAACAATTATTAAAATGTATAAAAATTAAATTTAATGATTATATAAAATATATAATAGAATAATATATTAATAAATAATACAAAAACTAGAGTTATATTTGTCACAAACGATTAAATATGATTTATTATAAAATACTAATAATATTGGGCAATTTACTTAAAAAGGCCCATTTCTAAGTATATTTACGGAAATGGGCTGATTTCTAAATTATTTATTGGAAAGAGTCGGTTTTGGCAAAACGCGTCTACATAGGAGCGTTTTAGCGGGGAAATGAAAGCAAAACACGCCTTTGGGGAGCGTTTTTGCCATGTCAGCAAAAAACACGATGATGTGGATGCATTTTGCTGACGTGGCAAAACGCTCCCCCAGGGGCGCATTTTGCTCTGTGTTTTTAACCCCTAACGACTATTTTTTTTTTACCGCTAGGGAGTCCAACGATAAAAAAAAAGTATAAAACCCCTCTCATATTATTTCACACGATATTTCTTTAAATTTTAACAAAAAAACTCTAAAAATTCTCCCTAAAGCTCTCAAATTTCTCATTAAATTTCTCAAAGCTCTTTTTAATTAGTTATTTACTTTAAATTTTTTCTAAATTAGTATTATTTTTTTTATAATTTCAAAAATATTTGATCTTGTTAGTAATGGCCGGGGAATTAATTCGTCTCGATCAAAAACATATCACCGTCGATCAAATGAAACTGGTAAGGGTTAATTTTAATTTTTAAATATTATTTAATATTTTTTTCATTTATGTAATTTTAATTAATTGTAATTTTTGAATATTATTTAATATTTTTTATTTATGTAATTTTAATTAATTTGTATTTTATAATTTTTTATAATAGTCTGTAGATCGAGTGTTATAATGTTATATTCATAATGTTATAATGTTATAATAGTGTACTATCACTTTGGAGGACGTTTAGTTACAATTAGGATTGCCGGTGGATGGGTCCGCACTCACCGGATCCGTTCAATCTTTTGATTGGGGAGTCATATGCTACGATTTTTTTGGTGCAATTCCGGATAATATTTACAAAGGTCGGATTGAGATGGGCTGGTGATGACACACATTCCCGGAGCCGGGGAATAATTCGACTGAAGTAGAAAGAATACGATATGCTCGGGCATACATCCTTGAGATGATTGAAGATTATTTGATGCCGAAATTGTCACGAAACCTTGTACATCTGAGGTGGCTACTGAAACTCGTTAATTTTAAAATAGCTGGCGAATTAAGTTGGGGGTCTGCCGTGTTGGCAACATATTATCAGGAGATGTGCGGGGCGACCCCACCAAATAAAGTCAAAATCGGAGGTTGCCTATCACTACTACAATCATGGGCTCGATTTCGCTTTCTATTTTTACATCCTCATGTGAACCACCCATATACATTCTCACCCATAACGAGGTAAAATTTTTATTCGATTATACAATTATACCATAGATTTAAAATAAAATTGTATGCTGAAAATTTATTTAATTATGTGGAATCATCCGCTGAGTTATGTTGGAATACCTATAGCTCTTGAAGATATAGCTTCTATTAGACCAACGGTCAGAAGCGCAAGTAAGTATTAAATAAAGTATATATACATAAAATAGTTGTTTCATATTTAGTATTTAGTATTATGTATATAACTAATATTTTTATCATGTTCATATAATTTCAATTGACACCATACGATGATCCAGCAATACGAGCAGTAATTCCGAAAGAATTCTACCCAATTCTGAACATTTGGCATGTTAAGGTCCCATTGGTCAACTATGCTACTGTCGAGATGCACCAGACGAATAGAGTGTTGCGGCAATTTAGATTCCGACAATTGATTCCTAAGGTGTTCGATAACCAGTACAAAATTAACTTACGACAAACGAATACTAATTAGTCGATATTCTTCTCGGAATATATCAAAATTTGGGAAACCCGGTATGATCATTTACCTGATAGCGAACCGATTATCGTCCCATAGTTAACGTACGCGCCGAAGTACATTCCATGGTTTACGATCCATGGCAAGCTATATTTGCTATCAGAAGAGCAGAGACGTCGACAAATCCATGTCGAAAAGAAACGATGGGGCCCTTTAAATCCAAGGAGAAGGGATGACGACACGGCAGCACCGACACAATCACCGAGTCCAACTTCTCAACTAACAACACCCACAACGCAGCCCCTTCAGATTATGCTAGGTGCGTAATCATCGACCACCCTCATGTGGCACTGATTCCGACCGGCATATACATTGATTTTTTTAATATATTTGTACAAATTTTTTCTATATTGTTTCATTTATTAAAATGAAAGTTGTTTTTAATATTTTAATAGTAAATTTACTTTATATTTTTAATAAAATAGAAGTTCTTTTGAATCAGACGGAATAAAAATAATGCAACATAGTTTCATTACAGGAATTATGAACTATTTCAGTTTAGACATGATTGAATTGTATGACCTGGGTTCCTAAACCATCCACACAACTTTTGTTGATTCATTCTTTCCCAGATATCCAAATTATTATGTATTCTACTCGAGCAAGGTTGATTTTTTGGTTTGCAACGCAATTCTCTATCCGGTAACAACTTAAATATAGCAAGCGATACAGACAACCACTTACATTCATCTGGAACCTATGGGAAGACGTGTCTCCACGCATTGTACATGTATTCTATTTTGTACACTTCGTCAACATATCTCATGAGATCTAAACAGAGATTCTGACAAGCTGCAATTGCATGAGCGCATAAATAATAGAGTGCGTCAAACGTCCTACAGTCGCAAGTCCTATTTATCAAATGTACACGATATTACCCGCCGGTAATACATTGGCTCATCTGTCAAATTCTGTCATACGAAACCATATGTTGTCACGACCGTGACACACTGTGTGTATGATTTTGGCCTGTACCTTTGCTTTGTTAATTTCTTATAATACCTTCCGAAACCATACGTGGTCTCCCTGCATTTGGCATTTACAACTCGCTACTTGCTTTGGAAATAGTGTCGCCAAAGGAAATATGTCTCTCGCACAACCGAGGTTATCGGCAAATGACGCATTCCTTTTAGAATAGAATTTATACATTCAGCTAGGTTTGTGGTCATATGACCATATCGCAGGCCATCGTTGTGCTTGTATCCACTGTTCGAAAGGTATGTTACAGAGGTAGTTTGTACCTTGATTATTGACTGAACGCAAAATCCCCAAGATCTAATGAAAACGATTCTTATTGATCTCGTATCTTGCTAATATAATTTGATAGCGAAAATTACATACTAATATTTCATTTAGAATAAATTAAATATTACAAACGAAAGTATATTAATAGATATTAAATACCCATGTTGGTCACTTGCCGTCGTTCAGTCATAGACCAATATTGCTTGTAGTAGTTAGACGCAATATGCCATAGACAATACCGATGATGTGTGCAATCTCATAGGCTTCCCTGTCACTTAATTGAGGCTAGTATTCTAGTACCCCGATCTAATATAACCAGATATCAGGTTGGGGGCATACATGCCTTCTTAACCTAGAAAGAAAGAAATTTCAGTAATCAGCTGACTCCCTCGATGTTATTACAAATGCAATTGGAAGGATTCTCTCAGCGCCATTGTGTACCACAACTAGTAATAGCTGATGGGTATATCTACCATACATAAAGGTACCATTAATTTATACCAATGGCTTGCAGTATGCAAATGCGTCCCCACACTGCTTAAAGCTCTAGAACAGACACTTGAACATTTGGCATCCATGGAGCAATCGGTCGTTGTAGTACGTAAGGACCGTTTCGAGGTCTGTTATGCAACCTGGGACGTACCTCTCCAGTATCTGACACCATTGCCAAAACTTATTATATGAAGCGTCCCACCTACTATGCATCTTTTCTAACACCTTCTGCTTAGCTATCCAAGCTTTGCGATAAGAGAGCTTGTACCTCAATTGGCTACGAATACTGGCAATTATGCATGACATAAAGGATCCGCCTTTAACATTGGTAGTATTAAGCTAGCTATCATACCTGAATCTAGCTTAAGATGATATTGTGAAACACTTGTCAACGAAGTACGTTAAATAATTCAAAATTAAGTAACAACATTATTAATCAAAAACCCTAAACACCCAGTTATACTGTACCGACAACACAGGTATATAGACATTTGTACTTTTTTCTCTTCCACAAGCCTATCTTTTTCTTAAAAGAAGCCATGATTTTTCATGAATATGTACCGTATTGCACTGCATACTTGGCCTTGAACTTCTTAAATTTGGATTTAACCACGTTGTAGTTAACCCCGTGATTGATGCTATGTTGTTTCAAAGTACCAAGAAAACTATCATTGCTGGGAAACTTCTTACCAACTTCTAATTCACCCAAATCCAATAACCAACCTGTACAGTTGCGCATTCTTTATGGTAGATTTGGAAACTTCAACACATCATCTACTGATACATCGACATTATGCATGTGGGCTGGAGACGAGTACACTTTGAATCGCGGATTTTCTTCTTCTTCATCTGAACCCCCTTCAACATCTTCAGGTTCAGAAGGAGTAGGCTTCAGTTCAGAAACTAATACAACTTCTGCACCATCGGAGCCGGGCTCTCGAGGTGGATCCATATCAGACTCATCATCTTCAAGATACGAGGTCCCCTCGCCGGGGGATGTGGTAGAGAGTACATCATCCCTTTTTATAGACATTTCGGAACGTCTCCAATTAGATTTGTATTGCGAACCACTAGAAATTGATGTCATTCCCCAATACATATTTCCAGCATCAAACATCGACCCACCAATGTGTATGTCCCATCCACTAACTGAGTGTCGTACAGGAGTTGTATTTTTCATACTGCCACCAAACACGGGCACTTTTGTGCTCTACCTCCCACTAATGGAGTGTCGGGTAGGGGTCATGTATTCCTCTTGAACAGTAGTTGATCCACTAATGAGATGGGTCTGCACCATCGCGTCAAAGCTACGACCACATTTGATATCAAATGAGTCATATATCACGGGATCATATACGCGTTGTGTTCTCTGATAAAAAAATAACACCGTTCCCGGTGTCATGAACTTCACCATCATAGTAAATAATAGCATTGATACATTCACTCATCTTCAATTTCTATTCTGCTTAGCCTCTCTTTTTTTTCTTGCTGTAACTTATGCAACCTAAGAATGAAATTTGCCTCATTTATACCCTAAGGCTAAACATGAACTACTGTAGAAAAAGAGCGTCCATGTGGGAACTGTTTTCAGAAATTTTACTGACATTGTATCCTACTTGAAGCGTTTTTGACATTATTTGTTTAGAAACGGCTTCTCAAAATTATTTTTTAATAACTACTGTAGAAAAAGAGCGTCCACGTGGAAGCTTTTTTTAGTAATTTTGTTCACAGTGCATCTTGCTTGAAGCATTTTTGACACTATTTATTCAGAAGCGTCTTCTCAAATTTATTTTTCAGTAACTACTGTAGAAAAAAAAGAGTCCACGTGTGAGCTTTTTTCAGTAATTTTACTGACAGTGCATCCTGCTTGAAACGTTTTTGACACTATTTGTTTAGAAACATCTTCTCAAAATTATTTTTGCACAGTAAAAATAGTCAATTTTGTTAAAAAAACAATATTATTTAATTAATTTTTATAAAATAATACTAAATACTGATTTAACCCTAAAATTTACTAAAACTCTAAACCCTAAATTATTTTAACAACAATCTAAACCTTAAACCTAAATTATTTTAGCAAAACTCTAACCCTAAAAACCTTCAAAAACCCAAGGGACTAAAAATGCAAAAACCCCTAACCTAAAAAAAGGGGAGTAAAACGCGTGTTTGTAAAAAAATTATATATAACAATATAAATTGGAATTTGAGAAAAAGAAAAGGATTAAATTGGAATTAGTAAAAATTAAAAGATGATAAAGGACGGAACTGGAAATAACATTATTAAATTATCATCTTCCCCAAATATTTTCATGGAAACCCTAGGAGAGAAAAATGTTTCTAACAAAGCTTGAATTGGTAAGTTTCCATGGCTCGTTTTTAATAATTTTTATATTTTTGAAATCGATATAACTTGCTCTTTTTATTTTTAGGATTGAATTGAAAAGATGTCAAAGTATAAAAAAATTTTCATGGATGAATATGCTATAAATTGAAATTTTATGGTGAAAAATGAAGTATTGATGGTAGAGAAACAACTTTTATAAAGTGATTTTTCATGAAAATGCGAAAATGGGCTAAATTGTAAAACTTGCAAAATTCAAAGAAAAATTCTGATTTTTGTGAAACATTAGTGCTGTAAATGTTGTATATAGAATTCGGCTAGGCTTGGTAAGGGGATTAAATTGTATTAATTTTATTTTCCGAGCCTCGGGACAAAATTGGAATTAATGGAAAGTTTAAAGATAAAATGGCAATTTTTCCTAGAGTGTAAATTGAATATATTAGAATATGAATTGAATGAAAATGATGATTAAATTTATTTATATAGATCCAAACGACTCAAACGCGAGACTTGATAGAGGAAAAGAAAAAGTTTCGGATTAGTGAAATTTTACAAACACGAACAATTGACAATGTAAGTACGTGTAACTTGAATTGTATTTTTAAATGCTTGAAATGTATGTGCAATAGGCCTATTTCGCCTGGCCCAGGCCTACATTAACAAAACCAAAACCAAAACAAAAAATAATAATAACAGGTTCCAAACTAACAGCCCAATCGGCCCAAGCTACAATAAGGGGCTAGTGGCCCGACAAACCCATAACTAAATTCGGGTTTCAAAGAAAATGAAACCCTAACTAGCCTCTATGTGCGCCGTACCCCATGTGTGCCTCAGCGCGCACTGCCCTCGAGGCCTGGCTCAGCCACCTGCCTCCGTTGACTTCCCCTAAGCCTGCAAACGAAATAGTAGCAGCACAGAGCAGAGAACAGTAGCAATAGCAGTACCAAACAGTCAAATAGGCAGTGTAATCAGCTATAAAGCCAGAGGAGGAAATCAATTGTAGAGGGGGACCGATTATTGTAAAAAAAAAAGCACTTATCAATAAAAATAGAGCAAAGTTTTGAAGGTGGTTTCTGTTTTTTCATTTATTCTTTATTTCATTCTATTTTTTTTTCATTTTTACATATATTTTATATGAAAAACCAAAAAAGAGAAAAAGGGAAGAAAACCTCACCAAAATACCTACGGACGCGTCGGCGAAAGGCCTTCTCCGTCGTTGCGAATGGATTCGAAAGGGGCCAAGGTCCTCTTCTTTTGTTTCTTGTAGGTGTCGAGGGTTGGCTTTCAAAGAGGGGTCGAAACAAGGGCTAAAAAGCCCATTTTGTCTGTTGCCAGCCACCGGATACGGTGGTGGCACGACGGCGGCTTTGAAACCCTAGCAGAACAAAGGTGAGGGTTGAGAGGGATAAAAAGTTTTTTTTTGTTTTTAAAGGTTAGAAAGTGAAGCTTTAAAAAAAATTGGCCTTTATACTAAGCAAAACGGTGCGTTTTGCTCTGTCTTAAAGCACCCAAAATGGCGCCGTATAGGGGCCGACCCGCGCGACTCGACCCGTAAGGGAGAGGATCCGCGTGTTTCATGAAAATGGGAAAATATCCCTTTCGACCCTTCCGCCTTTTCTGTTTTTTATTTTGGTTCCATTTCATTTTTCTTATTCTTTTAAATTTGCCCAGGTGATTCTGTTTTTGTTACATTTCAGTCCTCTCTGAAACATGCGCAGAAAACTTAGGGATTATTTCCCTATATGGTCCCCACTAGTTTCTGCGCGTTTCATTTCACTCATTAATTAATTTTTCTTTATTCACGATTTGTACCTTGCATTTTTATTTTGATTTCAATTCAACCCTTGACCCATTTTATTTTAAATTGTTTATATATTAATGCATTGTTTTATTTATTATCTATTTTAGATTTTATATATTATTTAATTTAAACTATATCACATGGTATTTTAAAATTGGTTATATTGTTTATTTATACATACATATATATATATATATTTCCTTTTTTAAAAAAAAACTATTTTATATTTGTTTCAAGTTTGTATATATATATATATATATATATATTATTCATTTTTAACGTATATATATACATATTATCCTTTTATACCATTTATCTTCAAATCTTTTTAAATTTCTTTTTTTTTAAATATTATATCTTAAACTTTTTATATATTACTTTTTTTTTAATTATTCATTTTAAGTTACTTTATATATTACTTTGTTTATGTATTTACTTATTTTTTGCATAATAATTATTTTAAATTAGTTTATATTATTTACTTAGATTGCTTTTATAGTATCTATTTTAAACTTGCTTTTCTTTATGTATTATTTGTTTAGAATTGTTTTATTTATTTATTTTAAATTATTTTATATTATTTGTTTCATTTTTATTATTAATGTGAATATTGAAATAGTGTATGTTGAATGTTATTGTCATTCACTTGTGTAATATTTTTATTCATGTATTATTGTTTCATGCTCATTATCACATTTTTATTTCATATCACCGCATTGTGAATTAAGCTCCCAAAGTATTTATTCAATATAGATTGCTTTATTTTACTCCAAACAAAATAAATGTACATCGTTTTAGATTGCTGTTATTCACACTTTTTTTAAATGAGGCAATGTATAGTTCTTTGGAAATTCGAGAAGTCGTGCTCTAACGTACTGGGTTTCGATTTTTCTCGTTAAACCCAAATGATTGAATATCCTTATAAAATTAAAATGCATGAGTTTTGAAAATCAAAAGACAAGCTTATTCTCGAGGATTTAAAATGTTGTGTCCTAACATACTGGATGTGGAATTTATTACTTCGGGACAAGAAAGTCTTTAGCATCTGTTTTGATTTACTCAAGCAAATTCTTCGTAAAAATCAACCTTAATATAAAGAGGGATTATATTTTAAATTCTTTCAAGTTTTCAAATTTTCGACACTAAGACATAAATTAATCAATTAGGTATCAATTTTGGGCGTTACGAGGGTGCTAACCCTTCCTCATGCGTAACCGACTCCTGAACTTGTCTTTCTAATTTTCGCAGACCAAAATCGTTATTTTGATAAATCAAACCGTTTATTAAAAATGATCCGATCACACCTAAAAAAAAAAGATTGGTGGCGACTCCCGTTTTTCGTTTTCATTTTTAAAACCAAAGTCGACCCCGTTTTCACAAAAAAATGGTTTCGACAGTATGTTTATGTGATGTGAATATGATTTAAATGCTCATTGTATGACTATTGATGAAAAGATGTTAAAGCTTGATAAAAAAGGAAATAAATCTCGGTTGAATGGAATAGATTTCGATGGATTATTGAAAAGGAATTGACGGTAAAGAGGACCTAGCCCGGACAGGTGATCTAAATAATAGCCCTCCCGAAGAATATATGTGAAATCGATTTAGCCCGGAAGGGTAATCTAGATTAAGCTCATTAGAGTAATTGTCATTACTAAGGATTTAGCCTAGAATGGTAATCCCGACAATACTCTTTGAGCATATGATATAGGGGATTTAGCTTGGACTGGTAATCCCGCTGTAAAAAATGAAGTTCGCAGCAATGTTCTCTCTTAAATGAATATGAGCGCACATGAATATGAATTGACGGACCCAGACTTGTACACTAAAAAGTGTACCCCTGAAAATCCATCGAAATTCCAAGAAATTCAGCGAGATAAGTATGAAAAATTGTAAGAGCATGGAAATTATGAAAGTGATGAGTTCATCAATCATTTATCTTAGTAATGAAATTATATGATGTTACTTGACTAAGGTATGAGTTGAATTTGTGGGTGATAGATATATGTTTATTTGAAATGGATATGTGCTTGTATTATTAAGTGATGAATATAAAAATACGGTAAGTATAATTCTTGTTGCATGAACTTACTAAGCACCATATACTTACCCCGTTCTCTTTTTCTCTGTTTGCAGCGCTCGAGAGGTCGAAGGTCGGAGATTGGTCAGAGCTTTATCACACTATCAACCCATATCTTTTGGTATATAAAAATGATTTATTTCGAAAGAATGGCATGTATAGACTAAGTACCAATGTTTACATGGAAATGGATATTTGTAACCTTGTTATTGGTATGGCTAGAGTTAGTACAATTTTCGAGTTTATATATCAAGTAAATTATGGTTTGCATATGTGACGAAATGACTTTAAAATGGCTTGAAAATGTACTGAAATTGCTTGGTTGGTATTGGAATTGTTTGGTGCAGGTATTGGAGGAAAACGAGTGAGGAACGAGGCTTGGATATAGCCTTGTTTTTGTTCACACGGGTAGACACACGGACATGTGTCTAGGTCGTGTGTGACACACGGTATGGTGCATGGGCGTGTGTCTCAGCCGTGTGGACGGCACGGCCTGGAACACGGGCGTGTGCCCAGGGCGTGTGAAGTCTGTACCTATTTTATGAAAAATTATGAAAATTTAATTGACCTCACAGCCTAGTACACGGGCGTGTGACTTGGCCGTGTGACTCTTAAATGATGATGACTTCTTAAACATAGAGTTACACGGGGAAGGGACACGGGCGTGTAAGACCACACGACCTGCCCATACAGGCGTGTCCCACAATCACACCGGCGTGTGACCCCTGTATAATGGGAATTTTCTAAGTTTTCGTAAAAATTTTTTAAGTTCTCAGTTTAGTCCCAAATTGCTCCCAATGTATGTGTTGGGCGTCGTAGGCTCGTTTGAGGGAGTTATGATTGAATGTGATCAATTTTAATTGGGATGAAAATTTATAGTTTGGTTTTGTATGATTTCTCGTGTTCAAGTCCGGTAACGCCTCGTATCCTGTTCCTGCGTTGAACACGGGTAAGGAGTGTTACTCTTTTTGCTAGTGATAACAAACAATTAAATCTTAAACCAAACTTATCAAAAGTAATATGAAACTAACCATAATTTTTGGGCGTTATATCTCTTATCCATTTTCCTATATTAAAGTCAATAGTATTTATAAGCTAAGGGTATGTTTGGTTAGTGGAAAATAAATTGAATGATGAAATAAATGAGTGGAAAAAAATAGATTTTGAGTGTGCTTGATAGAAAGTGTGAGGAATGAAAATAATAAATATGATCATTTTCTACCCTAACGCGTAAAAGTTGATCCCTCAAATTAGAATGATAAAGAGGGCAAAAAAACAAAAAAGATTTGTATATAAGTTCAAATGTATGCATTTTTTCAAATATTTAATTTTCTTTCCTTTCATTTTTCAACTACACTAAGCAATAGGCAGAAAAAAATGACATTTTTCTTTTAATTTTTCCATCTTTCCTACCAAGCACATCCATGATAAGAAAAGTTATATTTTTTGTCTTCTTATTTTCTCTACTCCTTTAATTTATCTTGTTTCTAATTTTATTTCTACTTAAAGGGCAAAAAAGCCCTTAGTGATAAAAAATTGCATTCAAGCCCATGGGAAAAAAGTTCATCCTATTGAGCCTTTAGTGTCCCTTCCCCTCCAAAAAGAAAATCAGTTAGGCAGTTCTATTAACGAAAACTGTTAGTTAATCGATTTGACCGTTAACTTTGTTGATGTGGCAGACAACACTAACATGAGATGTTGACATGTGAAACAGTGTTGACGTGGCATGTCGCATCATCAAAAAATTAAAAAATTTATTTGCACTAACTTGACATACCATGTTAGCAAAAAAAAAAAATTAAAATTAATAAATATATATACATCTAGTATGAACTTAGATAATTATTTGTCCAAATTCATTCAAGATGAGTAAAAAGTTATATATTTTTTTTAAAAATTATTAAAATTACTAAAATTATAAAATGTTATGAAATTTTAAAATTATGAAAAATTTAAATTTAATTAATAATTTATAAAAAATATTTAAAAAATTAATAAAAAACGATAGAGAGTGCCATGAAAGAGTTTAGAACTATAAAAGCTTTTGATATAATTCAAAATGAATAGGATGTCATGCAATCTTCCTTATAAAGAGAACCAATTGCGAAGGTTTTAACTCTATTATTAGTGTCTCCTTCTCAATTTGTAATAATATCTGGCTCCTGCACATGATTTTCTACATTTTTAATTTATTAAGTAAAATATTTTATGATTTAAAAAACACATATTTCTACTAATTAAATAATAATTAGTTTAATTTATATTAAAAGTGACCTTAGTTTTAAAAATAATAATTGGGAAGTAAATAAAAATATTTTCACTAAATAAATAACTATTGAAATCTAAATTTCTTTTTAAAACAAATTCACAAAAATATTGTTTATTTACACAAAACAAATAATGGATAAATGTTGTGAAATAATGAAAGGAAAGAACAAACTAAAATGTGATAGAAGAGAGAGTGTAGAGAGAATGTATATTCATAAGAGAGAGTGTATATTCTTTCTATTATCTCTTTTTCATGAATACATGAGCATCATATATATAGGAGTTGATAGTAACTCTCTAATTATTATAGTGCATGTAAAGGGTCATGACCTTTTACATTTCATCTCCCATATTAATTGAGTATATGACGAGTCATAACTTATGGGACCTTTTACATTGAGTATAGGAAGAGTCTCATAACTTATGGGGGTGATAATGTCATCCACATAAATATTCATAACACTCCCCCTTGAATGTTCATTATCTAATTATGCCTCGTTAAAACCTTACTAAGAAAAACCCAGTGAGACAAAAACTTAGTAAAGGAAAAATAGTACATATTATACACTTGATATGCTGCCTCATTAAAGACCTTACCTGGAAAACCCAGTGGGATAAAACCAAGGTTAAGGGAAAAAGAGTACAGCGCGTATTTACTCCCCTTAATGGCTACATCACTTGAGATCTCGAAGGTGACGCATTCCAATATAGTAAACTAGCTTCTGAAACACTGATGTAGGAAGTGCCTTAGTGAATAAATCTACTAAATTCTCACTTGAACTGATCTGCTTAACTTTTATCTCCTTAAAATTCTGAAGGTCATGAGTGAAGAAGAATTTTGGTGCAATGTGTTTTGTTCTGTCACCTTTGATGTATCCACTATCAAGTTAATCAATGCATGCTGTGTTGTCTTCAAACAAGATAGTTGTAGCTTCCTTTCCAGATGATAAACCACAATTATTCCTTATATGCTGAATCATAGATCTTAGCCATACACATTCACGACTTGCTTAATGGATTGCTAAGATTTCTGCATGATTAGACGAGGTTGCTGCAATTGTTTTCTTGATTGAGCGCCAAGAGATTGCAGTACCTCCATATGTGAAAACATATCTAGTTTGTGATTTTCCATTATGAGTGTCTGACATAAATCCTGCATCTGCAAAACCAATCAACTCTATCTTAGATTTATTAGGGAAAAATAGACCCATATCCTTTGTGCCTTGGAGATAACGAAATATCTGTTTAACTCCAGTCCAATGTCTTCGAGTTGGGCATGAGCTAAATCTTACTAGCAAATTTACAGAAAAAGATATATCAGGTCGGGTATGGCTAGCAAGATACATTAATGCCCTAATTGCACTAAGGTATGACACTTCAGGACCAAGAAAATCTTTACCATCTTCCCGAGGATGGAAAGGGTCTTTACTCGGATCAAGTGATCTTACAACCATTGGGATAGTTATTGGATGTGCCTTATCCATATAAAATCTCTTTAGCACCTTTTTAATATACGTTGATTGATGCACAAGGATTCCTTCTTTTAGGTGCTCAATTTGTAACCCAAACAAAATTTCGTTCTTCCAAGGTCTTTCATTTCAAATTCTTTTTTCAAGCACTCAACTGTCTTTTGGATCTCTTCAGGAGTTCCAATGATATTCAAATCATCAACATATACTGTAATAATAACATATCCAGATCCAAACTTCTTAATGAAAATGCATGGGCAAATTGGATCATTCTTGTATCCTTCTTTCAACAAATACTCGTTTAGGCGATTATACCACATGCGTCCAGATTGTTTCAATCCATAAAGGGATTTGTGCAATTTGCTCGAATAATTTTCTCTAGAACCTGAACTCACTGCTTCAAGCAGTTTAAATCCTTTAGGGAGTTTCATATAAATGTTAGTATCCAGTGGGCCATACAAATAAGCTGTTACTACATCCATTAGGCGTAAATTAAGCCCTTCTCTTATAGCCAGACTTATCAAAAATCTAAATTTAGTTGCATCCACCACAGGAGAATATCTCTCCTCATAATCAATTCCAGGTCTTCGTGAGAATCCTTGTGCAACTAAACGTGCTTTATACCTCGCAATTTCACTCTTTTCATTTCTTTTACGCATAAAAACCCATTTGTATCCCACTGGTTTCACACCTGTAGGTATATGGACTACAGGTCCAAACACTTCTCTTTTCGCTAGTGATTTCAATTCAGTTTCAATTGCTTCTTTCCATTTTGGCCAATCATCTCTTTCTTTACATTCCTCAATCGATTTTGGTTCATAATCCTCTTTATTATTTATAACATCTAGTGCAATATTGCATGCAAAAATATCATCGACGTCGATTTGATTTCGGTTCCATTTTATACCGGACATGACATAATCAATAGAGATCTCTTCATTGTCATGTACCTGATTTTCTTCTGAAACTATTTTTCCAATCATGTCTATAGTCTCTTAAGGAGATCCCGGTATAATCATTTTTTCTTCGATTTGGCCATCATTAATCTTTGCTCCTTTCTTTTTTCGAGGATTCTTATTTTTGGAACCAATTGGTCTACCACGCTTCAGGCGTGTATTAGATTCAGTAGCAACTAGATTTTATCCCTTTGGGATATCAAGTTTTATTGGAGCATTCACAGCTGGTATATGTGAGTATGTGACTTAGTCACTTTCTTTGGGTCAGAAAATGTGTATGGCAATTCATTAGCTAAACTTTGTAAATGAATAATCTTTTGAACTTTTAAATTACATTGCTTAGTTCGAGGATCAAGATGAGCTAATGACAACTCTTTCCAACTAATTTTCTTATCCAGCTGTTTGATTTCTCCCCCTAATATTAGAAAAACTGACTCGTCAAAATGACAATCTGTAAAACAAGCCGTAAATAGATTCCCTGTAGATGGTTCTAGATATTTAATTATGGATAGGGATTCAAATCCAACATATATACCCAACCTTCTTTGAGGTCCCATCTTAGTTCTATGTGGTGGAGCAATTGGAACATATACGGCACATCCAAATGTTCTTAGATGGGAAATATTTGGTTCCTGACCATGAACTATTTGTAAGGGGGAGACTTTATGATAACTTGTTGGCCTGATGCGAATTAATGCAGCTATATGTAAAATTGCATGCCCCCAAGTAGTGATTGGGAGTTTTGACTTCATAAGTAATGGCCTTGCTATCAATTGAAGTCGTTTTATTAAAGATTCTGCTAGACCATTTTGTGTGTGAACATGAGCTACAGGATGTTCAACACTTATTCCAATGGACATGCAATAGTTATTAAAAGACTGAGGAGTAAATTCACCAGCATTATCAAGACGGATGGTCTTAATAGGAAAATCTGGGAAACAGACTCGTAATCGAATCAATTGAGCAAACAATCTCACAAACGCCAGGTTGCGAGTTGATAACAAAGATACATGGGACCATCTACTCGATGCATCGATTAAAACCATAAAGTACCTAAATGGTCTACATGGGGGATGTATAGGCCCACATATATCCCCTTGAATTCGCTCAAGAAAAGTAAGTGGTTCGTTATTTATCTTAGCTGGTGATGGTCGAATTATTAATTTTCCCAGTGAGCATACAGCACATGTAATATTTTGAAGAATCTGCTAGCTTTTCAATGAATGTCCACATGAATTTTCAATTATTTTTCGCATCATTATTGAACCGGGATGGCCTAACCGGTCATGCCAAAGAACAAAGTCATTAGTAAACTTCTGGTTTACTATAGTATGTGTTTTTATAGAACTGATCTTTGTGTAGTACAAACCAGTAAAGAATGCAGGCAATTTCTCAACAATTTGTTTATTGCCTTGAGCAATACTCGTAATTTGAAGGAATTCACAATTTCCTTCGTTTAAAGTCTCAATATGATATCCATTTTGGCGAATATCTTTAAAACTCAATAAATTTATTTGAGACTTAGGGGAGTATAATGCATTAATAATTTCAATTTTTGTTCCCCTTGGCAATAAAATAATTACTTTTCCGGAGCCTTCTATAATGGTTGTACTACCAGATATAGTACTCACACTTTCTTCTTTCATTATTAAGTGAGAAAAATATCTCTTGTCTTTCAATATGGTGCGAGTAGTTGCACTGTCTGCTAGACATATATCTTCACCATTCATAGCTGATTACCTTTGCGAGATAATATTCTTCAAAGAAACATAATAACCACAAAATGTCACACATAATGGTGAAAACATCACATAAAAACATAGCACTAGTAAAGGTCATAACATCATTATTAAAGTTGCTAAATGAAACATAGAGTAGTAGAGGTTTATTTTATTATTTATCGAAATTTGTGGGCTTAATAATTTCCTTCAGGGGTAGAAAGAAAATCAGCCACTTCCAAATGGGTTGCATTGCCATCATGGGTAGAAAAAAAATCAGCCACTTCCAAGTGGGTTGCATTGCCATCATGAAAATCACCTTCGCCATCTTTATACACAAGATTGGTTTCTACTTTCTTTCCCTTCTGTTTTATGGACTGCTGATAAAGATTAACTAGATGCTTTTGTGTGCGACACACACGTGACCAATGTCCTTTTCCTCCACAACGATAGCATACATTAGTCACATTTTCACCTCTTTCTTTCTCTTCTCTATTACCATTTTTCGATCTCACTTCTAGTAGGAATGTGAATTTTTAAAACGACCACCTCGACCATATCCATATCCACGTTCGCGGCCACGCCCTCGGCCACGACCACGGCCACGCACACTCCTATTTGCACGATGTGTTTCTTTTAATTTTTGCCCATTATGTAAACTCACATTCATTTCAGGGAATGGAGCAGAGCCAGTTGGGCGTAATTCATGGTTTTTCATTAGTAGCTCGTTGTTTTGCTCCGCCACTAGGAGACAAGAAATTAATTTAGAATATTTCTGGAATCCTTTTTCACGATATTGTGTCTGCAGGACAACATTATTTGCATGGAAAGTTGAGTATGTTTTTTCTAACATTTCTGCATCAGTAATCTTCTCTCCACATAAATTCAATTGCGAAGTGATTCTAAACATGGCCGAGTTATAATCACTAACAGACTTGAAGTCTTGCAATCTTAAATTCAGCCACTCATAACGAGCTTTAGGCAAAATCACAGTTTTCTGGTGGTCATACATTTCCTTTGAATTGGCCTAAAGAATTTGGGGGTCCTTAACAGTCAAATATTCGATCTTTAGACCTTCATGGAGGTGATGGCAAAGGAAAATCATGGCCTTGGCCTTATCTTGTGTACTTTCTTCATTTCCCTTCTTAATAGTCTCACCAAGACCTTTTGCATCTAAGTGAATTTTAGCATCTAGTACCCATGATAAATAGTTATTTCCAGTGATGTCCAGAGCCACAAATTCGAGTTTTGTAAGATTTGACATTATAAAACTATAAGACAAAATATACAAGTCAATAATGTAAAATAAAGCATGTTAATATGCAAATGAAATAACACATATGCAAATGAAATAGATCAACTTGTTACTCTTACTTCACCTAAGCGTCCTTCGGCAATCTTTAAGGAAAAGTTTGTTGGCCTTGATTTTTTGTATTAGAGACTCGTGCTGATAACGTGTTGTGAAATAATGAAAGGAAAGAACAAACTACAATGTGATAGAAGAGAGAGTGTAGAGAGAATGTATATTCATAGGAGAGAGTGCATATTCTTTCTATTATCTCTTTTTCATGAATACATGAGCCTTATATATATAGGGGTTGATAGTAACTCTCTAATTATTATAGTGCATGTAAAGGGTCATGACCTTTTACATTTCATCTCCCATATTAATTGAGTATAGGAAGAGTCATAACTTATGGGACCTTTTACATTGAGTATAGGAAGAGTCTCATAACTTATGGGGGTGATAATGTCATCCACATAAATATTCATAACAATAAATAAATAAAGAGATTAAAGATTGTTTGCTTTGCAAATTATAATAAATAACTTAGTATAATATTAAATTACCTTATCATCGATTACAATAATATTATATCTCTCTCTAGTCCTATTGTTGTTTAAATATGATTCGATATTGCCTCATTGAAAAATCATTACTTTAATACTATGTCCCTTTTTATATAATTCTAATTTATTATTGTTAATAATCTCCATCTTTTTACTTGTAATTTTCTTAGATGCTAATTGATTGTAATGTTTTAAAGCGTATTACAGCTTAGTTAAAATAATTATAATTAAAGAAAATGTTGATGTTTTTACAATTACAATAATTTAAAAGAGTTATTTTAACATTTTTTATTTTTCACTTGATAAATATTAATATATATTATTTACAAATTATTATAATTAATTTATTTTTCACTTAAAAATATCATTTATCAATATTTTAATATGGCATTTTATTATATTTGAATTGTAAACTAAGTTAATATATTTTAATCATATTTAACAATTCAAATAACGAGTTAAAAAATTAATTACAATAATTTCAAATATATTAATTTAAAAAATTAAATGCATAAAATCAACTGACATTAGAAATTATTTTATAGAAAAAAAAAACTTTTATATTGGACTAAGAAAGAATTGCTGATGTGTTTTATAAATTTGTTATTATTTAAATAACAATTGAAATATTTTAATAATAATTGTCACGAAAAATTGCTTTAAACTCATGTAAATTATTTAAATTTTAATAATGTATTTTTTATTCAGTTGTTTAAAAAAATTATTTTAAATATTATAAACAATATTTTAAACTTTAAAAACTTATAAAATTATTTCAAAAATAGTATTTCAAAATTTGAAACTTTTAAAATGCACAAAACTTTTAATAAATTAATTTTTTTGTATTTAAAATTGTTTTTATTTTTATTTTTTAGTGTTAATTACAAAATAGTAAATGAAATTAAAAAATTAACAACTTTTAAAGGAAAGTATAGAGAAATTTTATTTTAAAATAATTTAGTTTTGATAAAGTGATATTTCAATTTCAAATTTTTTTTTATAAAAATACTATTCAACATTTTTAAATTTAAAAATATTATATGGTTGCAAATATATTTTTAAAAAGTAAGTATACATGAATTCATAAAAATTACAAATACTCTAAAATCTAAAATAATTAGTTTACTTAAAAAAAAAGAAATCTGAAATTATTAATTGAAAGTTATATACTTGAATATTGACACCCTTAAAAAAATATGGTTGCTAATGAGTTTAGTTAAATCAGTACTTACAATTGAATAATAATCCTAATTCAATACGTAAATATTTAAACTTTTAAAATCATTTAGCATTATTTTTAGATAATTTGGTGCAAGTAAATAAATTTAAATTTTGAGATTTGAATGATAGGTTTTTATGTGATAAAAAAGTAATCTTAATCTATCTATTCAAATTAAATTATCTCAAATAATGATAATTAATTGTTGATATTTTAATATTTCACTTCGAATTTATTGAAATAATTTATTTAAAAAATAAGAGTTTAATAAGTGAAAATCCACGTGAATATATTCTAGTTGAGATCTTAAATCTTGTAATATGTGATGAATATATTATTTATGAGTAGATTAAGTTTTTATAGATTAATAATGATGTTAACTTCAATGTATACCATAATGGAATGAAGGAGATCACATCACATCTATTGAAACCCACAACCCATCAGTGAAAGATTGGTGAAACCTAAGAGTCCTCTTCCATCAAAATTTGCACTCCCTACCCTATCCACTTCTTATCCCCTTCACGCAAGGCACTTCCCAACCCAACCCTAAACCTTCCCTATTTATTATCTTTAATAAAATAGATTTTTTTTCTTTTTGGACGCACATAGATACACACCACAAAATGAGAAAACGTACAGCCAACTTCGGCGACAATCAGATGAATTCCGTGGTCCTTCCAATATCCACCCTCGGCAAATAAATAAATTATCATTTGGAAATTTCATTAGTGGAGCCAGCTTTGATTTTTGGGCGAGACTAAGCCGACACGTTTCCAGAAGCAGCTAAGCAAATATATAGATATCCTCAAAGAAACGTCAGCTTTTGCCGCTGGTTTCACGCTCAAGTTGGCCGCCGTGTCAGCTGTTACTTGTTTCTTTTATGCCCCTCTTGGAATTTTCAAACCTTTCTCCCAACTTGCCCTTGCTTGCACGTTTATCCACGTGACCCTTTTTGAATCTTCCTACTTTTTTTTCTTTTTTATTATAATAATAATAATAATAATAATAATAAGTATGGCTGTATACGTATTTAAAAAAGATAGATACGTTTTCCGAAAGTGGGCCCCCTGCTTTGCAGGTGGTGGGGATTTAAAAATAAAAGAAAAAATTCGATTTTTTTATAAAAATAGTCTTAAAAGATTAATTAATTATTTATATAATTTATTTTTTTATAAAATATGAAAATAATTCAAAATTTACAATAAAAGTTGTAGAATCAAAGTGTTTGGCACCACTAACATATAATATCATCAATCTACATTAAAAAATAATTTTTTGGTGGAGTCACGACGGCACCTATATAAATACTAAAAAAATACTATAATTTTTGAAAGTATAAAGGAAACTTTAGCAATTTTATCTTTTTCTGATGAAGCCAAATAAATTAGCGCCACCAAATTTTAAAAAATTAGCTATAACACCCTATTTTTCTATTCAAACAGTTTAAGGATAATTTCTTTTTTTATTTTTTTCTTTTCACATCAATTCTTTGAATTATCCTATTAGTTTTTCTTTATTTTTAAGTTTATATTTATTTTTTAAATTTTTTATTTTTTCTTATTTATTTTATTTATTTGTTTATTATTGATTTTAAAAAACTTAAACAGTATTTTTAAAATGTTTTTTAATATTTTTTAAAAATTTTAAAAATAATATTTAAAATTTTAAATATTTTTTTAATAATATAAAATATTTAAATATTTTAAAGATATGAGCTTTCAAATTTATTATTTATTTTATAATATTTAAAATATTAAAATATTTTAAATATTTTTAATTTTTTAAAAATATATTATTTTTAAGGATATAACCTTTTAAATTTATTATTTGTTTTATAATATTGTAAATGTATATTTTAAATATTTTTAAAATTTTAAATATAATTTTTATAACTTATATAATTTTAAATTAATTTTAAAGATATTTAGACTTTTTTTAGTTAAATTTTAAAAAAATATTATAAAATATTTTAAATATATATTTTAAATTTAAAATTAATAATAACAAATAAATAAAGACGAATAAAAAATTTTATAAAGTAAATAAATATAAACTTAAAAAGAAAAAAAAGTTAATAATATAATTTAAAAAATTGACGTGAAAGAGAAAAAAATTAACTTTAAACTATTTAAAAAAGGAAATAAAGCGTGAGTTAATTTTTTAAAATGTGATAGGTTTCAATTTATTTAGCTCCATCTAAAAATTAATTTTTTATATAAATTATTTTAATTTTTTAATGTAAATTACTAACATGACATATTAATGACACTAAACACTTTATTAACTTTTACTGTAAATTTTAAATTATTTTCGTATTTTATAAAAAAATTATTTAAGTAATTATTTAATTTTTTAAGGTTATTTTTATAAAAAATCTGAAGAAATCACATGGTACCAAAAAATTAAAAAGAAGGATGGGTCTGTTTGTTATGTCATTGTCGTGATATTTCAACAATCAATCATACGGTGGAGAACCATTGTTACACTGTACGACCGACCTTGTAATCCGCAATTGATGCAAATCACATGGCCAAGATCTTTCACCTCCGGATAAGAATACAGTGCTTTGAATATCACCAAAAACCCGTTGTACATTGGAAAAAGGGATCCAACTAGCGAAACGGTGGAGAATGGAACCGAGAACTTTTTTTCAGGCTATGACCGCCTTTGTGTTTAGCTTGTTTTGCTATCTTTCTTCTCTCTTTTTTTTTTTTGGGGCTTAAGTTTGGAATTTTACTCCGCCGACAAAGTTCTCGGCCGCCATAGCTGACCAGAAATGTCGGAAGAATCGTAATAGACATCGGAATACTCGAACAGCTCATCATAAGCAACGGTGCCATTATTGAAATTATCAACGAATCCAAACTCGAAAGAATCGTAGTTAGGGTTCTGTTCCTCGAACCCCAACAGATCATCGATTCCCGAGGAGTTTGAGTCAGCTCGCACCAAATCAGTCGCTTCGGACCTTCCCCCAGTATCAGTTGTGGAAGCCGTAGGGGGAGGCAGACCAAGTTCATCATCGGAAGCCTCAAGAAGGTAACCAAGATCCGGTTGTGAGTCACCAGAATCCGAAGTGAGATCCACAACCGGCATAGATTCCGTCGAAGTCGATGGGACGGCTGCTATTTCCTCTTCAAAACTCTTCATTACGGATGCAAGGTCTTGATTAAGAGGCAAGGAATCTGAATCATCAAGAAATAAATCATCTCTGAGTCTCTTCATGTCGAGCGAGTCCAGGCCCGACTCGTTGGAGTCGTCCCTAGCCCGCTTCTTGCTGTTTAACTCATCCATTAAGACGGAAAAAAGAATAGAAGGAGGGTTAGGTGGTAGTGAGAGTTAGGAATAAAGAAACGCGAAGGAGGGAGATTGAGGTGGAGAGAGAGGCGCGGGGGACAGGAGGTTATATAATGTGACCGAAGTAGAGAGAAAAAGGCAAGGAGAGTGAGGGATGATGGAGACGCAAGCGCGTGGGGAAGCAAATTCTTAGGTCATCACGGGGCTCTTGCTTTTGGCTTTTTTTAAATTTATGGGGGGTTTACTAATTAGGCCAACTGATGAAAATCTAGTTTTACTTGTTCAAATGGAATGGTTAAATGCGACATTCATATGCTTTCTATTTCTACCTTTATTTTATTATTTCAATATTTATTCCTAATTTGTTTTCTAAAAGTTATGCATAATCATCAACTCTAAAATATAAGTATTTAGATGCCCCACCTGAAATGAATGGCCCTAGATTCAACACCTCATATTTTTCAAAAATATTTATACACTTATAAATTTTATATATTTATATTATTTGTTATATAAAATGTGGTGCAAAAAGAAAGTCGGTTCACCTATAAAGGTCGAAAGTCGAAAGAAAGATAAGAGAGTAGGCTAATTAAAAGGATAAGTGTTCAAAGTAATATTTGAGCTTTTTAGGTGTATACTTGACGGAAGGTTAAAATAAGAATTTTATATTATATTCATATCGTATTCAAACAATTTATTATTCGTTTTAACTACAGTACATGCACAAAATACAATATAAATACAAATATAAATATATGGATGAGTAATTACAACATAAAATTAAACCAAAATGAAACACAATAAAAGATGAACCAAACAAAAAAAAAGCTTCTTGACAATAATTATATCATTTTTCAAACACAACAATAAATTTAGCAATCAATATTCACATTTTATAAACAATCTTGACTTTATTATTTTCCTTTTTATAACTAAAATTGTTGACTAAAACACAAATTGTTTTAATGATGTTGTTGTGATAACTCACGTGACAATGACCGTCTATAGGAATTTCGTGTTGACAAAGTTTTTCTTATATGTCACATTAATAAATAATGTAAAAATTAAAAAATCTAAAAGAAAAAAAATCATAAAAAAACAAAAAATACATGTTAATTATCATGTGGATTATAATGTTTAAAAATTTAATTGAGTATTTTTATTATAAAAATAACAATTTAATTTAAAGTTAAGTGTTAGCATTATATGTTATTAAATGATTTAAAGTCAATGGGGTTGATATTCAAAAGTTTGAATTGAATCAGTATTGGAAAAGTTTGTCATTTTTATTTAAATTTAATTTAAAGTCCCGGATTTTAAATCTTCCAACATTCCTTTTCATCTCATCACACTTCATTAATATATGCAATTCAAATTAAATTTTAAAAACTTGATTATTAGACACACTGATAATATGTTGTTTTAACTCTACGAATTGAGATGTGTTTTATATATTTTATTAAACACTTACCACAATCATAATTTTATTTATAAAATCTAAAAACTAGATTTAAACAAATAATTGCAAAGCAAAAGTAAAAAAGAAAAACCTTTTTCTTAATTTAAAATTTCACCTCATCACTACTTACAATCCCAAACAGATGATTATTAAGAAAATGATTTTCATTAACTTTGATTTATTCTTATTTAAACATCACTCAAAAGTTAATAATTTAATTTGGAGATATTATTAATAGAATGAGGGTGTGGTATACCAAATTCTCATCTTTGAATTTATATAGATGCTTTCATAATGCAACTTCCGTCCACCATTGAAATCACACGCTATAAGGGTTTCATTCAAACCTTAAACCTGGTTTTTAATTACTCCCAAATCAAACATTTTAATAAAGTGGAGGTGAGATCCATGTTTAATTGTAAGATTAAATTATGTGATTTACACAAAACAGGAAAAAAGTGTTGTAAACCCATCTAGAAACTTTGATTTCTTCTTTGCCAAAAGCAAAAAAAGGCGCATTCAATGGTATGCACTCAGTTTAGTGCTTAGTGCCATATTCAACTTCTCACATGAAATCATGGACCCACTTGCTTCTAACATTTTATTTCTGTATAAAAATCCATTTTTTGTTAAATAGATAGCTTCATAAAGACTTCAATAACAAATATAAATGTTTTAAAATAAAATAAAAATTAAAAACATTATCCTTATAAAAGGATGGAATTTGAATACTCCAAAATTCCACAAACACATTGGTTGAAATCATTATACAGCTTTCAAAGTAGTAGCATTTTTTTTCTTCATAAAATATTCAAATCCAATAAACAGGGGAACAAATCTTTATGGACATACAGAATTGTTTTTTTTCCAACATGATTACTTAAAAACATTGACATCAAAAAAGACATGTTGAAGTGGGAAGAGTTGGGGGCATACATGAATATCACATTTTTCCCCAGCATTATTATATGCTTAACTTTGAAGGAAATGGGTATCACATCTAACTTGGAAAAGTTAAAAACCACCACCAAAGATAAGGTATTGACTTGAAATTGTGTTTCCCTTTCACTGTTTATTTTTGAATCAAGAAATTTCCTAATCTGAAACCAATTCCTACCCATTTTCCTCTCCCCCTTCTTAGTCTCTTTTTTGGCAAATTTTAAATCCCTTCATAACCCCATCCCCATTCAGTTACACCTTTATTATGATTAAGTGTGTGTTTCAACACCATAAATTTTAATTTATTATTTGAAAACAATAAACCATTTGTTTTCATATTTATTATATATATTTTATACTTGATTCTTAATAATTAAATAAAAATAACCGATTTTGTAAAAAAATGGTTTGGTCTCAATGCTATACCAAACATGTATTTTGGTTGATACAAACTTTTATCAGTTTTTTTTAGCAAATTTTAAAAGGATAGAAAAAGATCACAAAAAATTTAAATTTTAAGGTAATGGATGCAGATAACATTAAACCCATGTCAACTGGTTTTTTTATTACTTGGATGTTCTTTTTAGAGTAATTATTAAGATAAGTTTGGAGAAATTATTTGATAAACTTTTTTCACCATATTATTTATGATCCTATTTAATTAAAAGAAAAAGACAATAAAAGTTTAGTTCAGATGTACATATGATGTAGAACAAAAAAGATGATATGTCATCTTTTAATTGGACGGAATTATGGATGATGTGGTAGAAAGGGTCTATAAAATAATTTCTCGTTGGGAAAAATTTTTATATTTTTTTATATTATTCATGTGTTCAGGATTTATGATTGTCTCTTCTAATAATATTATTTCTAAACTTCGAACATACATCTCCCTATAAAAATGCAATCACCTAAATGCATTTTCCAAGTTTAGAGGAAAAGTATGGTGGGTGTGTAATTAATACTCAAATTCATTGTTGAAAAGTGGAACAATTTGTTGGTTTCAATACATCAATTCCTACATATTTCATGGTTTGAATGTAGCAGAGTATGAATTGCGAAATATGAACCATTGACTTAAAATGTAAAATATGAGAGGCAAAACAATCGTGTTAATTCTCTCCCTTTCCTCTTTTTATCTTTTTTCGTAGAAAACGTGTAGAATAGAGCATCAAAATTCAAAGTCACTTTGTGAGAAGAAAATAAATCAATGTGGAAGTAGAAGAAGGTTTTAGAAAAGAAAGAAAAACGAGGCAGATGGCCTAACACCCTCCTCAATCAATTGCTCCCGATGGCTACGCCCACCACCATGACCCCACTTCTTGGGTTTATATCATTATTCTTTTCTATTATCTCCATTTTTATTCATCATTATTTTATGCACTACCTTGTCTTTTATTTAAAATTTTTGTGTGGGATCAAAGGAGATTTCCATCAAATTCACCTTCTAGATGTGTTTGTTTGATGGAGTGTAAATATGTTTTTTTTATATATATTATGTCAATTACAAAAATTATATAATTTAAAAATCTTAAAAAAATATTAATTATAATAAAAATTATTAATAATATTTTATAAGAAAATTCTAAACAAGGAACAAAATTAAAATCAATTTATTGTATGTAATATGTTAGTTTAAAATAATAGTCGATAGCACGGTTACAAATAAAAATAGCTAAAAATAAGAACTATATGCAATTTTATTTAATTTCTCTAATAATTCATATTTGTTGGGTTATTTCTTCTTCAGCACAATCCAACTTTTCTTTAGATTATATTGAGGTGGGGTTATTAATATGATAAATCGTTTTTTTAGAACAACAAACGTCCTCTTAACAATACTTCAAATTTTTAAACGTCTCAAATCAAATATTTTGCAAGCTATCGTTAGTACTTGTGTCTAGTTCTATTCTCTCAAATGATATCATACTCCACGATGTGGTGTAAGAGAATTATTTGTATCTACATAACTAGATGCAATTTTTAACCTATTTTAAGATCTCTCTCAAACAATATTTCTTAGCTCTCTAAAATTTGAGGCGCAAACCAACTTTGTAATTCTTTGATTATAATAGCAAACCAACTTTATAATCCTTTTATAATAATGTTTTAATTACACGGAAATTAGGTAAAAATAATATAGAATTTATAATATAACTTTTAAACAAACTTCCTAAAATTAAAATATTTTATTATACAAAAAAATAACTTTTATAAACTTATATAAAAATATTTTCTTAAACTTAAATTATGCGTATTTGGAAACTCATAGGATTTGGTAATTGCTTGTAATTACCCACAATTCTCATCTTCCCTTAAAATTGGAGAATGTAATTGTGATGCTTCAATTACAATCAATTTAGTGAGGCCTATTAATTACAGTGATTATTTAGACATGTCACTCTTGTGAAATTACAAGTAATTACACCAAAATCCATTTACTAGGTAGCTTTCTAAACACAATCTTATAAAAATATTTTTTCTTTTAGTTTTATAAATATTTCATATTGCCAATTAGAGACTAAAGTAAGATTGTCAGTGCTCTAAAGTAAGATTGTCACTAGCATTGATAGGGAATCGGAACGGAGGAAGTGAAAGAAGAATCGAATTCAAGTTGTTAGACTCAAAAAAGAAAGATTTGGATGTGACTTGAAAAGAAGAAACCAAATAAATTTAGAAAATAAACAAAGGAAATAACAAAAATAATAAAATTTAAAAAATAATAAAAGATAAATATTGAAAATAATAACTAAATAGAGAAAAGATAAATTGAAGTAAAATGGAAGATAGAACGATAAACCAATACATAAGATGGACAGAAGGATAAATGTCTAATTTAACCATTTGTGATGTAAATCCCAACAACCTCAATTAATTATTCTAATCAACCATCCAAGAAATAATCATTCACAAATTGAAGGGTGAAAAATTAATTCCCATTACTCATTCAAGAAAATCGAGAAGAAAATTACTTCTAAAAATCAAAATAAAGAAATCTTACATATAGAAACAAACTCCTAAAATTGAAAACTTTATTAATGAAAATAAATTGTCTCTAATGAGCAATGAATAAGCCTTTATATAGGCTAGTTAAGTACATCCAAATAAAACTCTAAAGTATACTAAACTCTAATTAATCTAAATAAAAAGTAGTTTTAATCTAAACTTTATTGTTTGACTAAGAAACATAAAACTCCAAAATAACTTAAAATACTTAAACAATATCCAAAATTCGGAATAAATAGATAATGAAATAATAAACCTAATAAATACAATATTTGACTCATATATAATAAAAATTAAGCTTAAAAACTAAACCCAATATGATTTAAACTCGAATTAAAAGCCCAAAACTCATAATTCTCGTCATAATCCTGTCTAAAAATTTTGCTCGCGCAGCCTTCATTAAAATGGTCATAACTTTAAACCCCGAACCCAAAATTTAGTGATTCAAAGTGCGTTTCAAATCTAGGAGATAGATCTTCAAACACTATGAAAACATCTAAACCCCAAAATGCCTGGATCCCATCCAAAGAGTCGTTGCAAGTCTATTGGTTTTCCAAACTTAAAAATTGGTAGCTTCAGTGAACGGAATTTAATAAACTTCACCCCACTCGTGCATGTATCAAACACTATATTTAAATATTTGATTCAGTCGGTGTTATAAGTTAACTGAATATTATTCAGTAAAAAATTAATTAAAAACTTTTTATAAAGTAACACATTATTATTGTTTTATTATTTTATGGTTTTGTCTAAAATTTATAAAAATCAATTTAAAAAAAAAACTTGATTTGAATCTAAAAGGGTTAAATATAAAATTGGTATTTGAACTTGTCCACTTCTCTCAAACTAGTGATATGCTTGATCAAAATTAATTTTCCCAAAAATCACTTAGATTTTTCAAATTATTTTTTCAATAAAATTCTTTAATCAAATTCTCTAGTTGAAAACTTTTTACGACCGCCCAATACAATCCCACATCGAATAAATTGACTCAATTAAATTATTTCTAAAATCGTAGAATTTACTTCTGAATCAAATGCAGTCTGATCAATCTTTTGTTGAGCTAGTGGAAGAACCAATTGGACATATACAATTGGGCTCTAGTAATTGCAATTATGTCTAGAAGCATAATTCCGATAATTCACAATTACTTAATCATAGAATCAGTCCACAATAAGTACCACGATGTAAACTCTTTATTGTATACTCTTTACAAAAGCAATTCATCCAACTGGTTTGTCCAATGATCTCGTTATGTGTGTGTTACCCTCATATTATATCCTTGATTTTTTTTAGTTAAATATGTTCACTCAATACAATCATATTTTATCTCATTGTCACTACTGTGTCTTCTTAATGATTAATATGATCACTTTTAACAAATGACTATGATAAATTGCTTATTCGTGAAGAAGTAACTCATGACCACGTTCCATATTTATCATTCCACACAATGCCAATGAGAGGATATTGTTAACTCTTTAATTGAGTTATGAATTCCACTGTTTCTAGTAAAATCATTCCATACACAAGTCATGTACCTAACATACCGGCTATTGACTCGATTATCTTTAGAGCATAAGCCTCCACTTATATCAAAGCACATGAGTTACATATGCATGGTTAGTGACTAACTCAGGATTTAGGTAAATCATACCATGAATGTCACAAGTGAATTAATTCACAAACGGATTCAAAATTAATTCATCTAGGGTCCAACCCAACGTATTATTCTTCCAATGAATATATCTATGTCTCTATCCGTGGGGTCCATTATTCTAATAGCCAAGACTAGGCATCTCCTCAATTGTAATTGTAGATGAAATAATAATCCTTCTCAGTATTTAAATCAAATGCTTACTTTGATTCTTTTACGGGATTACGAACTCGTTTAGATTATTTACTGAAGTAAGTTGTTTTTCTCACAATATAAACATTTTTACAATGCCACTTATCATCAATTTGAACTTAGATAATCAATGAGCTAATATTTGCTTATCACAATTTCGCTATGTATGCAAAATATGAGAAACATAAATATAAAGGACATAATAGTGAAATGTGAAGTTTATTTATTGTTCAAATACATAGAAAACAGTTATATATTTATTACAATATGGACACATTTCCGAACATTATTTTCATCTAATGTAGACATAAAATCAATGTCAAACCTACCTCCAACCTTAAGAAAGCAAAAAAAATATGCATTTTCATAACATAAATCTAATGGACGACATCACCACTCTTCAATTTTATCCTTTCATCAATTTTGGATGACACACCAAGAACGAAAAACTTGAAATGAATTGTTTTCTTATCCATTCCAATGAACCTTCCATATCTTTCAGCTCTATTCTTAAGCTCCATTCTTAAGAGTTTGGACATTCCAAGAATGTATTAGAACACCATGACAAGAAAACCATGTTAACCTAATGTTAACATTAATATTCTCTGACCAATTTTCAATCTTCTTAAAAACCTAATAAAATGCAGCATGCTTGGTGTCATAAAATCCTTTAGCGTTTTGTTCTGATTCATTGTAAAGGAGAAACATTATGCTTGAAATCCTCCTAATTGTGACTTCATTTATAGCAAGTTTATCCAGCTTCTTTGACAAATAAACAACAGAAAAAAAATCCACTGCCCTTCCAACCTAGCATCTTTCCAACCATTAATCTAGATTCTCTGAATCATTCTCCCCTACCACCACTACATTTGAATCTCCTTCAAACTCATTCTTTTTGTCCAAGGCTTTAGTTTGTGCCACATTAATATCATCACCTTCACAAGTGTTCAAAGCTTTCCTTTCGCCTGCTCCCTCAAGATCAAATCTTCTCCCTAAGCTAGAGTTTTCAATGACATAATTACATGTTTTCCCTCAATAAGAATTTTTTGGATTACATCCAGCAAGATTCACCACCAATTTTTTATCAATGAATTGAAAATCGATTAAACTTTCAATTGCTCTTCTCGCTTCTCTAATATAAAGGTGTGAAAAGTAAAAAAAAAAAATTATAATTATAGTTATTAATTATTTATTATTTAGTTTTTAATACTTTCCTTAATTGAGTTGGTGTTGAGTTAACTCATGACACTAACTCAGTCACACAGTAAATGATAATATAGATGCAAATATGTGAAAATTCAAAAACACACTATAATAATATTTATGAATCATGTAATTTTTATTTCTTTTAATACTTTTCTTAATTGAATTGGTGTCGAGTTGATTCATTACACCAACTGAGTTACAAACTTAAATAATAATAATATAGATATAGATATAGATATAGAAATTGATATTTATACATAGAACATCATGTGTGATAAACACAATTTATGTATAAAATTCAAATAAAATGATGGTGGGGCTATGGTTGGAATGGTACAGTTAAAGATTTAAGATGCTTATTGTTCTAGGTTCAAATCCCATCATTTCCATGTTTTTTCTGAGTTTAAATTATTTTTTATAATTTTTATACAAAGTATGAAAATACCAAGCACTTGATAATAATATTTATTAAATGATTAAAATTTAAGTTTTAATATTTTCCCTAATCAAATTCATGTCAAGTTGACTCATGAGATCAGATCGATCACACATTTAAATTATAGTACAGATTATGTGAGTGATAAATAAGAATTGCGTGTAAAACTCATATAAAATAACAATAAAATAATAATTTAATTGATAAATGTATAATGCCTTAGATCAAGTTTAAATTACTATTTTTATATGAATATATGAAAATACAAAAACATTTTATTAATTTTTGAAAATTTAGTTTTTAGGATTTTTGTTGGTGATAAAATTGGTTTAAAATGGTAGATATCCAGGGTATGAAAATATCAGCCGGTATTATCGGGTGCCATCCTACCTACTAGCTTTGCGTTAGAAATAAACCCACAAGTTCACATTTATATTGTATTATTTATTGATGAAAGGATAAGCATGAGGAGCCACTTGGAATCAGACAAAAAGTTAGACAGCTTACAGCTTTGTCCTTAACTTCAACTTTGTCGGTAAACTTAAATAAATAGTATAACAGTAACCTCAATAATTTAATTCCCTAGTACACATTAATTGATTTTCCCGTAGTCCAAAGTTGGTGGCTGATAATAATTTTAAATTGCTGGGCGGCGAAGGAGACAGTATCAAATTTTAAAACAAAACATTTGGAATCAATCCGTGCTTTAGGGTTTTTATGTTGTCACCCTTTATCTTTCTTATTAATTTGAAATTTTGGATTTATGTTTTATTGGAATTAAATTATTTATTGACTTTTTTTTTTTTAAATCTATCACCAACGAAAAAAAAAAAAACAGCTTTTGGTTAAACTCAACTCTTCCATATTACCCAAACTATGATTAAAGACATTCTTTTTTTTAAAACATATAACTTATATATATGTAATATGCAACAGCATTTCCTCCCTATTTTCTCCTTACTCCGATTGAATATTTGGACTTTTTGTGTGTGTTGGGTTTTATTTATTTGTATATTATATAAGAAAAATCTAAACCATATATTAAAAGAAATACCTGGGGCAAATGCTGGACCCATGGTAGGTTAAACTTTTTAAGTGTTTTTTAGATTTTAGTTTATTTATTTTCAAATGGATTTTAAACATATGTATCTAATTTATTTGTATAATTCCCAGAATTTTAAGTTTTTTACTGTTACTAGAATATATATTTTAATTTAAAATGATTCATCCATTTTTAGGATATTTACCACATCCACACAAAAAGAGGCTGAAGACAGGAGTCAGGATAAAAATATAAATTGTTGGGGTTTCAACTTAATTTTTTTTTAATGAAAAAAGTAATTCTAAATAGTAAGAGGGGCTCAAACTGCAGTATGCCCATTTTATCCAATGCCTACCTTTTGGATTCGTCCCTGCACAAAAATATAAATGTTCAAATTTTCCTTAAATTTTTAAATTGGAAATTTTTATTTCATTTTAAAATGACCATGCATTAACTTATATATTTGTTGGGATTCGTACTCAATCAACATACAACTATTCTATTTTTAAATATTAAAAGTTGATTATTCAGTAATATTCACTCATTCCTACTTCCAACAATTTTTGTTTATTTAAAGGGGTAGTCTACATGATTTTGAACTCATACCTAATCGGATAAAAATAAAAAACTTGAGAAAATATTTTCAATTTATTATCCTTTTTCCTCTTATAAATAAAAATAGAATTTGAATATGTTTCACATAAATAATATAAATTTATTATACATAAAATATCATGCATAATTTATTTATCATTTTTAATAAAACTCAACCTAAATTTGTTAATTATTAAGTAGCTAACTAAATAACTAAAAAAAAAAAATCCGGCGGATTAAAACTAGTAAGTATAATTGGCTACCCTCTTAAAAAAAGAAAAACTCGTGTCCATCGCCAAACCATTATCAGTAGTTGATGAGTATGAAATGAAGGTTATTATGCTACCACCGAGTACAAAGTATTTAGATGAATTATTTTAAGTTTACATCTGATTTAATTTAAAATATGGACATATTTTTTTTAAGTTCAATCTAAATTTAAGAAAGGTAAACTTAGATTCAACTCAGCTTGATTCACTCATATTTAATTTTTTTAAAATTATTTTTAATTTAAAAATAATTTTAAAAAATATAATATACTAAATACATTAAAAAGACACATTAAAAATTTTAAAAAATTTATATTAAAAATACTACCATAAATATAATAAAAAATTTATTATATTAAAAACACAAATGAATATAATAAATGCTTTATTGTATTAAATATAATTTTTAAAATTTTATTTTTTGAGTTGAGTTATTTAGTTGGGTAAGCTTTATTTTAGTTTTTGGGTAATTGATATATTTATTATTGGGTTAGTGATTTAATATAAATATAAATATATATAATTATTATTTAACATATATAATTAATATACTTATTTTTTATAACATAATATATTCTGGTCGGGCTGGACCGAGCTCGAGTAAAAAAAAATTGCCCAAGGCCCAGCTCATACAAAAAACAAGCCTTAAATTTTCACCCAGCTCATTTTTCGAGCGGACCTTCAGGCCTGGATGGGTGGGCCAACTCATAAGCAAGCATAGTATGAAAGCATGGGAAACGAGTATTGTAACAGCCCGATTTTTAGTGGTTTCAAGACCAAAAATTTTCGTCATATCTACTCATAAATATTATTTTTAGAATATTTACAAAGTCATTATAGTCGTATTAAAATTTGGTTAAGAAATATTAATGTTTAGTTAGTTAATTAAAAAAAGGACTAAATTGAAAAAGGTGCAAAACTAGCTAATTATAGCAATTAGGTGATGAAATGGTGTAATTATTAATTGAGGAAGGACTTAAGTGATAATTAAGCCCTAAATAATATAGTGGGACTACAAATTGATGGATAGGGACAAAATAATGAAATTATAATGGTAAAATTGTAATTTAGTTGAAATTAAAACAAAATTAAGTAAGAAGAAATAGATTTTCTTCTTCATTTTCTTCTTTTTCCACTGCCGAAACACTATAGAAATAGCTTGGAGAATCGCTTGAGCATAGGAGCTTCCATGTGAGTTCAATTCTTACTCGTTTCTTGTAATTTTTATATTTTTGAGATCGTTGCAACTAGGTCCAGCTAACCCGTACCTTCGTTTCTCATTCTATTAAAAATTTTGGAAGTTTCCATTGATAAATATTAGATATTTTGGATGAATAACATGGATTTGGAGCTTTGAGTTTGTTGTGTGATGATTTTGTAAAGTAATTTTTGTTAAATATTGATTTTAAGATTAAATTGTGAAAATGTCAAAATATTAGGGTTTGGTAGTGAATTTTAGGTTTATTAGGGGCTGTGTGAGGGCCTAGAATATTTGGATAGATTATTGATTTGAGAAAATTAGTTAATTTGATAGGTTAAAGAATTAAGGGATTAATTACAAAAATTGTAAAAGTTTAGAGTAATTACGTAAATTCAAAAAATAAAAGCTTATTAATTGTAAAATGGATTGGAAATGAAATATATGCTAATAAATGAGTAATTTTATATTTTAGATCAAGATCTCGTAGACACTCGTGGAAAAGAAAAAATAACAGAATAGTCTTTGAACTTTTGCAATTACTACAATTCAGTCCAAGTAAGTTCGTATGGTTAAAATTTAACATTTGTATAAATTTATGATTGGTATTATGCATATATTCTATTGTTGGAAATGAATTATTTTTTGAATTATAATATTGAATTGGATATTCGGTTTGAATTTAACGAAGGATTTGAGTACATTCGTGATTTGGTATATGACGGGGGTTTGGAGTGGAGATGGTATTGGAGGGAGATATCGGCATTTTACCCAAGTAAGTCGGGGTTCAACATTTGTTACAAACTCTCGTGTTTTACTTTCTATTTGGTGTGATTGGGTAGATCAGCTCTTACGAGCTTCTGTTCAACTTTCGAGCTTATGTTGGCGTATTCAGAAGGACTAGCTCTTATGCGCTTCTATTGACGATGCAATCTTACCCGTAAGTCGTTCTTCGAATGGAAAAATTTCGGTAAGGTGATTTATTTAATGAATTGGAAAGACATTTTTTTATTTTATTTTTGTGTTGATTTGAATACGGATGTATTTATCAATTGAAGTTGTGAATGACAAGGAGTTTTCTTGGATGATTTTTATTATTTGATTTATTATAGTTAGTTCAGAAAGATTTTTGTTTATCTCGTCAAACTTACTAAGCTTCATTAAGCTTACTTGCGTTGTTTAATGTCATTGTAGATTTTCGGAAGGTTAGACAATCGGATTGGCACTCAAGTCACACTATCCAGTTTATCTCGATAGTTTTTGAAACGTTAAATTCGGATTATATGGCATGTATAAGCTCTTGTGCTGTTTTGGTTAATGTTTGGCTTATGTAAATGTTATAAATGATATTTTGTGCAAATAACCAATTGGCAAAGGGTATGAGAATGAGGTATAGTTGTTATGCTACTATTTGTGGTTTACATATATTTGATTTGTTGTGGTTATGGCAACTTTGTTAGGTATTTTGATTTGGTATTACTTGAATGAGTTGATGAATTGAATTAATGTGTATTTTAAGATTAAATTGTATATAATTGTGATACCAATGAGTTTACATTGGTTAGGCACATATTAGGTTGGTTTTGATGTGTTTTTTACTCAATTACTATCATTTTGATTTTGTATTTTGGTTAGTATTTGAGTTTTTTAAGGTCCAATTTGATTATGTTTGTATTTGTAATAGCCCGTTTTCAATGAAATCGGAACAGTTGTTTCGGGACCACAAATTTGAAGTCGAAAAAATTTATTTTTATTATTATATGGTCTACAGTATGATAGAAATACCGTATAAAAATTTTGTTAAGAAATTTTACTATTTACATACCTAATTTGATGAAAAGGACTAAATTGCATTAAGTGCAAAGATTGAATTCTAATAGCTAAAAGTATTAAATAGTTATAGAATTTTAAATTGGAGGTCCTTATATAGTAAATAGACCATTAAAATGGTTAGTGGATAAGTATGAACAGTCATCATTGGAAATTTAATGAAATATTAAGGTTAATTTTGAAATTTGTGATTAAAGTTATAATAAATAAATAAAATAAACAAATATCATCTATTATCATCATCTACTATAAAAAAAAAAAAAAAAAAAAAAAAAGAAGAAGAAGAAACCTAGCCATGGAAGCTTGAAATATTAACAAGCTTATTTTGCTCAATTAAGTATGTATTTTTGTCCCATTTTTTATTATTTCTATGTTTTCGAGATCGTAATAGCTTAATCTAGCTAGCTCAGGGATTAATTTGCAAATCTGTTAAAGTATTAGTAAACAACTTTTATAAAGAGAATTTTGGTGAAATTATCAATTAGGGGTTAAATTGAAAAAGATGATAAATTTATGGTAAAATTGTGAAATTATGAATTATGTGGGCTGCTATTAATATGTATAAAAATTGACTAGGCTTAAGTAAGTATTAAATTGTATGAATTTTATTTTCCAAGCATAGGGACTAAATTTAAATGAATTAAAAGTATAAGACAAAATAGTAATTTTGATGTGTGTTTGATATGGTAGAATGGAAGAAAGTAAAATATGGTTTGAACATGCATATATCTATTTGGTCAATTAGGTAAGTTGAGATTCTTGGTTGATATGTCTTTAAATTGTCATTTAAAAGGGCATATTGGTTGATTGTGGTGATATTTCATGTTTAAGACTTTATTTTGGCTTGTTTTAAATGCCTTTTTATGGCTTGTTGATGTACAAAAATGTTGAGTAATGTTCATGTCAAATTGGGTGAAGAATGTGGCTTGGAAATTGGCCTATTTTCATCTACATGTGTAACACCACTTTTAACCCACATTCATCGCCAGAATAGGGTTTCAAAGCATTAGCGAAGCTTATCAATCAAACAGATATAAATTACAAATATTTCTTATCATATTATATGTAAAAAACCAATTAAACTCATACATATTGTCCCTTATTTGAGTCATTGAGGCCCAAAATACGTGTTAGAAACAAATCGGAAGTAATTCGAAAATTCAGAGAATTTTTCGAAAATATTAAAAATTTTCGAAGCTGCAGGGTTCACATGGCCGTGTGATCAGGCTGTGTGACTCACACGGTTAAGAGACACCCCCATGTCTTAGACTGTGTGGGCATTTCAAATAAGGACACACGGTCGTGTCCCAACCCGTGTATATACGCTTGGGTCACACGGCCGAACCACATACTCATGTGCCAGACCATGTACCCTTTCAAAATGGCCTCGCACAATTGTATGCTAGCCATGTGTCTCATACAGCCCAGTCATACACCCGTGTGTCTGGCCATGTGGACTCAAAATGTACCGTAAACAACAAGTTTATCATTCCCTATAAGCTTGGACAATAAGCAACATAAAAATCATTCGTTTAACCAATTCAAAACACAACCAAACACATCCAAATCATATCAAACAAACATCCTACGTGCCTAACCAATATACCCTCATTGGTTCCACAATTATACCATCAAAACATATCGTCAAAGTACCATTAAAATCCAATTTATAAACATATCTAATTCCATCTATTTTGCTTAATTTATGAACACTTAAACATCAATTTACCATGCCATAATATAGCTTCAACACAAACACCTATTTATATGTATATAACCAACCAACATTAAACTTATAACCTTATTACAATTAATTCAAAAAATATCTAATAGTTAGACACCCTAGGTACATGCCGACACAAAAGGATAAACATCACCATGTTTGAGATCGGGACCGTTGGTGAATGTTGAATCGACGATCAAAATTAAGTACCTAACTTACGCACGGAAAACAATATCGTACGCTAAGTAAAACTCAGTAGTATTTTTATAATCTGAATATTTAAAAACAAAACAGTATAACATACATAATTAAATGTTAAACACAATTACATATTTAAAATCACATTTATTTATACAATAGCATTAACCATTCAATACTCAAATCATGAATACATTATTTTATACTCTACTCAATTTTCACCAATTTTTATATAATAGCTTTTCACAATTTGAACCATATAGCATTTAACAATAACATTACTCATTTCATATCCAATTCATGAATACATAATTCATGTATTTCATTTGCATATTTCAATTCACTATCTCATTTTCAATTCACATACCATATCAATCATAATACTGTTTTATTTAATTACCCCTATTAACACAACTCAGACTCGGACTCGGACTCGGACTCGGACGGATACACGGATCCAACAAAACACACCAGTTTCTCACCCAGTGCTTCATTGGATAATTCGAAGTAGTAAATTGACACCCAGTGTCTCATTAGTTAAACCGAAGTAAATTGGCATCCGGTGCCTCATCGAATAAATCTGAAGTAATAAATTGACACCCAGTTTCTCATCAATTCAAAGTCGAGGAAATCTCTAAACTTTTCCAATCCTATGACATGTCATCTATATCTGACTCAGCCTGATACAGTTCATAATGTTCAATTCACTTTTCAAATACAACCAATATTAATTTCAATTCAAGTAATCAATATATTCCATATATATATACCAATTCAATCATTCAATTAACTTAAATTCAATTCAATGACAAAGTGTCAAATACTCACTTCAATACTTACCATATGCATCAAATAAAAAAATATAATAATTAATAACTAAGTTCAAAGATTATAGAAATACAAATAATAAATTGCGAGCTATTCCTCGTCGACTTTATTTTTTCTCTTTTTAGTTGAGGATTCCGGTATGACGCTAGCTATGAAATTAAAACAATTAAGATTTATCAATACAACACAATTAAATTTTATATTGAATATTTCAATTTTTACTTAATGTTTGCCTAAATTCCAATTTAGTCCCTAAACCGAGACTAACTTTTATTCTTCACATTTAATTCTTTTTTTCATGCAAATTCCACTTTAGACTAAATTTAACTCTCTATTTTCACTTAAATTCCTAAATTTTGAATCTTTATAATTTAGTCCCTATTACTCAAAATTTACAATTTATTCTACGATTCAATCCTTTTTCATTTCTAACTTAAAAATTTATCAATTTAATCCCTAATACTAAAATTATTCAACATTGACAACACTTAAAAACTCAATACTTTCTAAAATTTTGGCATGCGTCGGGTAGTATTTAACACCAAAATTCCAAAAACATAAAAATTACAAGAAAAATGGACTAAATTGACTAACCAATTAAACTTGGAAACTTTGAAACTCCTAGCCTTGTCTTTCTCCTCTCTTTCTTTCTTTCTTCTTTCTGTTTCATTTCTATCTTTCTTTATTTATTTCTTTTTATTACTTATTTTATTATTATAATATAATATATATACATAATAATTAAGATTTAATATTATAATATTATAATATATATTTTTTAACTTTAAATTTTTTATAATAATATACACCTTATTCTACCTCATTTTAAGACAATGGCATAATTGTTTCTTTAGTCCCTTTTATTTTTCTTTAATCTATAATTCAACTTTCACCCTTTATGCAATTTAGTCTTTTTACCTAATTACTCTCAATCCAAACAAAGTCACCTAACCAAAACCTAATTAACTACACAACTAACTTTGTAAATATTTCTAATAAATATTTATGAGTCTAATTCACGAAAATGGAGTCCTAGAAATGCACTTTCGAACACTCGTGACTAACGGGTCATTACAATACGGGCGTGTGTCTTAACCGCGTGTGACACACAACCAGGTGATATAGTCGTGTGTCCCCTGTATCTTTTAAATTGCACAAGTCAGTATGCTCAACTCGGCCTAGCACACGGGCATGTGGTTTGACCGTGTGGATAAAGTCAAGGAGTTACACGAGCACGGATACGGGCTAGGACACGGCCATGTGTCCCTATTTCAAATGCTCACACGGCTTGAGACACAAGCGTGTCTCTCACACGGCCGTGTGTCCCTTTTAGCTTTGAAAATTTTCAATATTTTCCTAAAAATTTTATGAGTATCCAATCTAGTCTTAACTTGTTTCTAATGTGTATTTTGGCCCCCGAGGGCTCGTACATGAGACAATATGTATGATTTTGATTGGTTTTTAATATGATTGTTTGCATTTTATATCTGTTTGATTTGTAAACTCCGGTAATGCTCCGTAACCCTATTCTGACGATAGATTCGGGTTAGGGGTGGTACAGTATTAATGTATGATTTGAATGGTTTACTATTCCATTGTCCTGTAATACTTCGTAACCCTATTCCGACGACAAATACGGATTAGAGTGTTATAAGTATGCTTTTGGTAGATGTTAACGTATACCGTCTTTGTTCCCTTAAGGGCTTCGTTATGCCCCTAGGTCTCTGTTTCCAACGCACTCGATAAGTATAAAAATCAGTGAAGACTGAGTATGGTGGAGGTCAAATCATCTCAGTTGTTAGCTTTCGATCCAATAGTAGAGACCTAGAATATCAAAAGAAAATATTCAAAAACGGTAAAAGTTATGATATTAGATTTATAGGCACCATCCCTAGTATAGTGTAGAGGCGTCTATGGGTTGAGTCGGGTAAAAGTCTAATTTTTTTTAAAAAAGTTCGAACCTATTTTTTAGTTGGCCCCAAACTCACCCAAAACCCTCATTGTACTATTTAAAATTTAATAAAATATAAAAATATATTTAATTAATATTTTATAATTAAATTTAAATTAGGGTAAACCAAAATGACCCAAGGTGAATAATAAATCTATCTTATTCCATGATTTATAAGTGTAAATCATGCTTATCAATTTATCTATATAAATAATTTTAAACTGTTACATAAAAAGTGAATAATAAATATTTTTGGGAAATTCAAAATTTTAAATACAAGGAAAATATAATTATATTACTAAATTTAAATGTCAAGTTTTATTTTAATAATAATTTTGTGTAGAAAACAACCAAAGTAGGTAATGCTTGATTACTACAGTCACCGGTGGATTACTATTCTTGGTTTGGAAAAATGTTGAATTAATGTTGGCTTTTATCATCCAACTCATCAATTTTTATTTTTATTTTTAAACTGTAATCATCAAGTTTTAATCTTTCAAGAATAGGAGTTAAAAGTCTATTAAACCCGTAACCAATTATTTAAGAGAGCCTTTTTTTATTCATATATCTTAATGTAAGCTACAAAAATAATTATTCGAATTTATTTTCATCACTCAATTATTAATTTTTAAATTTAATCATTTAATTTTTTTAATTTAATTATTTTAATTACTCTTAAGTTAGCTATTGTTAGATAAGTGATAACAAAGTTGATAAGAGGTTTTTTTTTATTGTCCTAATAATAAATTTAGCCTATTAATATGTATACATTCCATCAATTTAGCCCTTAATGTCTATAAAATTTGTCATTTTATTTCGAATTCTAAAAATTTCATACATTTAGCCCTCAACATTTACAAAATTTAGTTATAATTCTAAAAATTTCCAAAAAAGAAAAAAGAAAAGAAAATATTTTGAAAAATTCATTTTTTAATATTACTTAACGTGCCTCCAAAACCTGTTGAACAAGAAGGGTATTTAACCCTATTCGTATTGTGCTAATTTTAAACTAATGTCACCATCATGAATATGGTAAAAATCCATGTTGGCTTAAATCCCACTATCTAAGTGTCATATTTTAGATTAATATCATATTTTTTTAATTAAATTCCTCTAATTTTTTTTTTCATATTTTAAAAATATACTAAAGCCTAATCTTACATAGTATGATACCATGTTTAATGTCCCGGCAAACTCACCTATATTTACTATCCTGACGAATTTCATTGGTTACCATAGCCGAGTTATGGTCTTACACCTTATAACCCCATGTTTAAGTCTTGGTGAACTCTACTACTTGTCATAGTCGAGCTATGGTATTACACATTAAACCTCTTTTGAGGTGCGCCCCGTAGGACCATATTGTTGTTGTGGTGTCCCCCCATAGAGCCTATAGACCATCGTCACAATGTTGCTCTATAGAACCTACTTATCGTTGTCATGGTGTTGCCTTGAAGGACCAGTCGATAATCGTCGTCATGGTTTCACTCTAGCGAGCCATTCCATGATGTTGTCTATCTCCCTTAAATTCTCATTTTGATCCACCCATTCCTCCAATGCACCAATTACACCTATCTCCTTTTATCCCGTTATGGTATATTCCTTCCATACTCCACATACAATAGAAACATGCTTTACACACAACAATGCACTTATTTACATGACATATAGCACCTCACATATCAATACTATAGTACATACCACATCTTGTATGCTAAAAGCATACAGCATAATGCATGCTTAGCCTACTCAGTTATCGTAACCACACACGATTATGAATTCAGATCGAAATTACAACAAGTATACGAACATGACAATTCCAACACAACAACAAGCAACTAAGGTGGTGTGCAGAATCTCACCTAAGCTCACTTATCTTTTAGCTTTTCCAAACGTGAAATATATATTGGTTAAATCGAAGACATTTAGCCCTTAAAACTCAAAACCCACCTTACAGAAACTTATTAGGAATTCATTACTTTCTCATTCTTCGAATCCTTGAGTACAGAAGGTTGAGAAAGCTTACCAATTTCTCAATTTCTCTACTTCTCTACTCCAATTCTCACAAATTTCGCTCCATGCAGAGCCTCCCTGATTTTCCTCTTTTTTAGAGCAATTTGAGGAAACAAAGTAAGAAGAAATTTACACACAGAAAAATGAGGAGGATTTTTCCTTTGTAAGAATATCCATTTCACTTATATATAACTTCTATACACGGTCTCTCAACCTCTTTTATCTGATAACTGACAATCATTATGTCTGCCATTATGGAACCAGTTGGTTCCATCCGAACCAAACAAGAATTGAAACTAAACTAACCAAACAAACACATTTTTTTCTCAAAATTTCCTAATAGAGTGCGCCAACTTACTGTGCGTTCAATTAAGTCCCGAAATTCCTTTAAATTAAAGTTTTATAGAAATTCGGGTGTAACACCATCAATCTATTTCATGTCCATTTCATTTTAAATCATTTAATTTATTTATCCTATTTTTAAAACATATGCTTCTATTTTTCATTTATAATTTTTTATGACTTTTTGTTTTTATATTATTTTTATAATTTTTATCCAAAAATAATTTTTAAATATTTTTTTTGAAAATTTTAAAATTAGAACTAAATTGACAAATTTTGTAAACATTGAAGGTTAAATTTGTTATTAGGCCAATAAGAAAAGCTCACAATAGGTTTCTATCACTAATCTAACGCCAACTAATGGGAGAGTAACTAAAATATTTAATTTCCAAAAGTTGAGTGACTAAATCGAAAAATTAATAGTTGGGTAACCAAAATAGAACTTATGGCATAGTTGAGTGGCTATTCTTATGGTTTACCCTATAATCTACTATTAATTGATTTTGACTTAACCCATAAATTGTTACCTAAACTATACCCTTTTTTCTCATATTGGTACCTAAATTTTTTTTTTAGTTACAAATGGCACCTAAACTACTTTTCCTAAGTTAGTATCTATGTTAGTCAAATCATAAAGTTTATTATATAAAAAAAACTTAACCAACAAATTAGTATCTAAATTATATCATTTTTTTTCAAGTTGGTACCTAAACTATTCTTCTATTACCCATTTTACACCAAAATGTTAAATCCGTTAAAAAATTTTTTATCCAATAATAGACTGTCACATCATATAAACTTTTAAAAAATATTTTTTTTAATTCTTGTATTTTCTTTTACATTATTCCTCTATTTTTTTCCCTTCTTTCTTCCTTTATAATGTTTGACAATGACAACAATGGTCGAAATTCGCCCTATCAAGATTGAGACATTGGCACTTAATTTTATTTTCGAACTTTACTGCCTGCTTGCTTGACTTGATGGGATTGAAATATTCTTTCATCGATCAAAACTAGTGTTTTTAGAATTGAGCTAGTCAGTTTGTTTAGGAGTGAACTTGGGTATCGATCCAAAGATAGGAGTTGAATCGATTGAAATGCAAACTTGTATATACCAATTGAAACAATTTTCTTTATTTTTAAATAAATTTATTTTTATAATTTTTTTACAATTTATTTGATCGCACTGCAAGAACCGATCAAATCGAGAACTTGTGGCTTGGTTGATTTGACCATCCATCCGGTTCTAAAAAATTTAATCAAAACTTTGGAGCCCAAAATGCTTATGCTTGAAAAAGAAACCTAAGATGAGAGGAAGAATACAAAGAATATATATTTATATATAAAGAGAGAAAATAATATATATAGATATATATTTGTCCTTTTTGTTATATGACAATTTGAAACTAATTTTATTCTTCTAAATAGACTTAACAGTTTTAATTAATTGTCAGATTAATGAAAATCTTGACTTAGAAAAAATTAATTGAAATATCACTCATCACAATATATATATATATATATATATATATATATATCAAAGAAAAGAAAATGGTTGCAATTTATGTTAGAAAATGTGAATTAAGCAATTGGTTTATTTTTGGGTACAAAGGCATTGATTTTATTAGAGTATTTATGTACAACTCATATATGATTTCAAAGCAGTGGTTAAATTTTTATAATTTCTTTAAGAACCTGTATAAGTACAATAATAGGATACATATAGGAGTAATTATGAAATAAAAAATAATAATAATATTGAAGATAATTCGACAAATTTCAATTATAAAAAAAGGAGTATGTAAATCTCAACCATTTTTAATATACAGTGAACCAATCTTGTATGCATAATTGAACATTGAATTCAAGTTATGGGAGTGAAGAAGGGAAGGTTGTGAGACATATAAATCCAACTTAAAACGGTTAAAGGTGAAAACATTTTCCAGATGTACCCAATCCTGCCGGTCGATTCTAGTGTTTTTTAATTTGTCATAGTTGACCCTCTGCAGTTTATAATTGATGACAAAATCCACTTATTCTGCCAAGCTTGTCGGAAATTGATGTTAGAAATATTAAGTTTAATTATGATCTTGTTCATATTTTTAAGAAATTAAAATTTCAAACTAATTATTAACGATTTCACTTGTAATTTTAACAACTTAATTGTTAAACTTCTGCTGCTTTAAGATCATTTTTGTACATGAAGAAGATACTATTTTTTATTAAAGATATTATATAAAAAAGAGGAAGATGATGGTTTTGGTTCAACCCACTGATCATGTGCTTCTGATTTCACAAAAAGGGTACGGCAGCAAATTCCCGGCCCTTCAAGCCCAGATTACAGCTTAACGCATGTGAATTAAGGATTACGACTTGAATGCTCGTCATTTTACTGCAAAATTTTATCCAAATACAAGGGATAATTTGTTCATATATCAGTAAGAAAGAAAGGCGTTTCAGAAGCAAAAGATGATGACCATACTTTCCTTTTCCTATCACTTAGAAAGAAACAGGAAATCAATGATTAAAACGGGTCTGAACCCGTATCCGGGTCAGCATTCAAGTCCAAACCCACATTCTCGCCGTCGTTTACTTCAACATTCAGGGAGTCCTCCACCATTCGCAAATCCGTTAAGTTTCGTATGTCGCCGTTGCCCTTCTTGAAATACCTTACCGCCACGTTTATCCGCTTTAGGATGGCCAAGAATTCCTCCACCTCCTCCTCCGTCACGGTCGTCTCCTCTCTTGCCCTCTTCTGGGATTCCCCCACAACGGCGCCCTTCACCTCCGACTTTCCCTCCATCTCTGTCCGTCGAATCCTTACTTCCTTGGAAAGAGAAGCCAAATATTTCGGTATCAAGATTAATTTCGATCTATATATAAACAGGAACATAGAGGAGAAAAAGGGTGGATATTAACGTAACAAGCTTGAGAGAATCATTATCATGAGGTGACGTGGTGTGAAAGAGAGCTGAGCTCATAGGACATTTGGAAAGCAGAGGCCATTGGTTCCATATGGGGATTGACTTCCAACATGACGCCATGGAATTGGGCAGATTAGGTCAGGTGCATGGCGCCATGTCTTGCACTTTAGTCAATGCTGATTCGGGTTTCCGACCATCCCATTTTCAGCACTCAGGCTGCTCCAATAACTCCAAAAATTGATTAGTCATCATCTCCTCCTTCCAAAGAAGTTATCATAACAAGTCAGGATTAATCAAGAATAGAATACAAAATCAATGTTAATTCATTCCACAAATGCTTCAATTGACCACCAAATCTAAAAATTAAAAATCAACACTTGCAATTCTTTGCTAATGGAGATATTTTTAGGTCATGATTTTTCTTTTATACATAATTGGAAGATTAGGGTGAATGAGAGTTGTTTACGTAATTATGTCCGATTGCATAATGGTTTTTTTTTTTTTTTTAAATCAAACTGATGTGATACATTATTCTTTCAAGGTATGGGTGGAATAAATACCATTGCAGGAATCTAAGCTATGCTTTTAAAAGTTGTTATCTTTTGAAATTGGGACAAGGGAATGGATGCCAAAGTGTAATGCATGAAATTCAATGTTTTGTCTTGGGCTTCTTTTTCCTGAAGATCATAAAAAGTAATGTCGGTAGATAAAAAGTAAGAAAAAGAAGCATTCCTTGGAATACCAAAGGTAGGTAGGAGGAGTTCAAATTGTTCAATATAAGTTTTATGCATCCAAATTTAAACATAATAAGTTGCTGTCAAAATGAGGTTTATGTAGGTTAGGAATTACAAAGCTCAGAGGATTTTCTTCCACTTCATTCATTCTACATTGATTGAACAAACCAACAGACAACTGCCTCTAACAATCTACCTTCACTCTTATTCTGCCATCTTACTTTCATTAACATTCATCCAAGTTTCCAGAGTTCTATATCCTTGGTCTACCATCTTTTCATTCACCCACAACTAGGCCACTGTTCTATGCTGTCCTAAACATTTATGTTGTTGAAATAGCTAAACACTCTCGTCAAGTTGCAACTACTAACATTCAATTATAACTTCTATCACTGTATATATATTTTCCTCCCAATGCAAAGCTAGAAATTATTTTTAAAACTATCAAGTTGTATAATTTTATTAGAGTTAAAATGTGATTTCATCATTTTTAAAGGTTAAATTGAAGCCCTGCAGCCCATAGCTGAGTCACTGCTACGATAAGAATATTACCATGCATTGAATAATTTGATTTTTAATTATTTTTATTATATATATAATTTATTAATCTGCTATTAAATATATAAAAAATTAAACTAACTAATAAGTATTTAAATATATAATATGGTTTAATTTTGTACTAAACAAAATATGCATGCGTGATCAAAATTAGAGAAAAGAAAGAGTAAAAATAACTATGGTTCAAAAATGATTATTCTTCAATATTGCGTAATGAATAAAGATGGATTAGGACAAAACCCTTATATTGAATTAGTTTTATACTCATACTTCCAAATAAAATCAAAATTGCACTAACTTGGAAACATATTAGTCGCTATTACTTAGTATTCTCAAAACCAAGAATTAAGTTCCTCTTTTTAATGATAACGACTAAAAGAAATTAGTTATTCTCACTACTCAACATACATTTTCAACTATCAATTCATTACCAATAATTTCATACAAATAAAAAAAACTTTTCAATATAATTTTAATATTATCAATAAACAATTATTGATTTTAATTTTTCGAAAAAAATAAGATAATTATTTTAGAAAAAGTTGTCACTTAAATTCTTATTATTACAAACCTACTTGTCTAATGAATAAACTGGGAGTCTACATGATATTTTCTAGTTCAATCACCCGATTCTGATAGAAATATGTCCATTAAATTATTTTTCACGCTCAACTGAGAAAAAAAAAAAATTGACTTAAAATTATTGTTCAACTTTTTATAGCATTAATAATGTGTTTAATCAACATATTTTTATTGTTTAGCTTAATTAATTTTGGAAATAAATTTTATCTAATTTAAATTTTAATCGATTAATTTCTATATAGATACACGTAAAGATTTGTCACAATTGCTTGAGTTGATGTTAATTCCATTAAGACTTATCTTTCTTATTTTGGGGATTGATTTATTTAAGTGGTATATAGAGTGAAAAGTAGAGGGGGCGTACAGCCAACTAGAGGTGATTATGGGCCGGGCCGGGTTTGGGTTGGGCTCAAAAAAATTTTCGGCCCATTTTCTTGGCCCGAGCCCGGCCCGGCCCAAAATATGGGCCTGAAATTTTGTCCAGGCCCCATATTATTTTTTTCTTATTTCATTAAAAAAATTTAAAAATATAAAAAATTAAATACATTAAAAACATAAAAACAAATATTAAAATAAGAAACAAAATAAAAATGAGACAAATAATTCTTAAAACAATACACAAATTAAAAATATAATAAAAAGTGGTTATATTAAAATTGAAACAAGTTAGAACTAAAAATATGATTAAAAAAATAAAAAATATATATTTATATAATTCGGGCCGGGCCGGGCTGAGCCCGGGCCAAAAAGATTGGCCCGAGGCCCGACCCGTTTTCTAAATGGGCCTCGTATTTTTTCCCAAACCCATATTTCGGACTTATATTTTTACCCGAACCCTCCCATTTTTCGGACGGACCTTCAGGCCGGACCGTGCCGCCCAACCCATGATCACCTCTACAGCCAACCCTTTACTTCAAATTTGGTTTTATTATATAGAAAATTAGGGAGAGTTAGAAGAGGAGACGCCCAACAACCTTTCTTTTAGGTATAGAATTACTTTTTACTTAGGTTTTATTTTATATATACAAAAGAAAGATTAAAAGACGGAGGAGCGCAAAATCAAAAACCATTGTTCTATTTTGTTTTTATTTCAATAATGTTTTATTTTCTTCAATTATTTATTGTTTGATTTCATGAAGTAATTTCATTTAGAAAATTCGAGAGAGTTGCAATATTTGAAACCGTTTTTAAAAACTTTTGTTTTTGTATTTTTTGTTTCTCCAGTTTAGTAGTTAGACACCGTCGCCTTAAAATGTTATATTAAAAAGCTCGTTGATTCAGTGTTTGCTAGACTTATAGTTGGAAGAATTGATATGATCGTTTGTTGTACTTAATCTATCGAGAAACACATTGGCATATTTAATTAAGTGGTTAGTTGGATCCGTCAATAGAAATAACAATTGGATTTAAGCGATTTGTGCGGTTGAGGCCGTTGGTTTGAGTTGGGTCTGTGTAGTTCATAAGGCTACCAAAGAGTTAAATCATAGACGTGTATTTTGTGATTTTTTGTTCGGTAAGGGTTAGTTGTTGGGCGTTCACGGAATTAATTTACACACGGAAGGGTTAGTGGTTTGAGGCGTCCTCGATCATTATAATTGACTTATTGTTTGAAAGAGAACTTATTATCAAGGATCGGTTTCAAATCGGAGCAAGAAACGAGCCTAAAACTAGAATTTCATCATATCAATTTTTCGATTTAATTTCATTTGTGTTTATTTTTATTATTATTTCAATTTAAATTATCTATATTATTTTCACTTTTATCATATTTAAATTCCTCCTTTTTTTTTATTTTTGCATAAGTGTCACATGTCATAGGCACAATAGTTGCCTGGCACGCAATGGTTAAGTTGAAACGACAATTTTAGATATTTCAATCTCAATAGGATAGACTTACTACCTATACGGTTATATATTTACTATTTAGACATAAGAATTTATTGTTGGTGGATTTGACGAACATCAAGCATGTTTGTATTTTGTAACTTTTATTTTTTTTTTGGTGAAAGTTTTGTAGCCTTTATTAAAATCATAAAATGTAACTTAAAAAATAAATGGCAATAAAATAAAAATAATAATTTCGTACCGGAAAATAGAACTTAAAAAAAAATGAAAATACAATAAATTAATTTACTTGTAACTCCATGAAAAATGAAAGGGAAATATAAATAGTTAGATTGATGGGGCAGTGCTTGGGCGGTAGCCCACTTTAGGCCACAACTGACATAATGTTGGGCTTCATTTTCACTGAAATCTAGACCTTCCAAGAAACGCCGCTTCAATCGCCTCACATATCCTTTGCTTCTTTTCAGTGCTTAGAGTTCCGAGGTGTGAGCCGAAAACGCCACAGAACTAACTTAAGGAGATGATGCGATGACAGTATCATAATCCAATTGGAAAGGGGTAGTGAAGTTAAAATTAAAGTCTTAGATGATTATAAATATTTTAATTATATATGTAATGACAGTGTCGTATATCTAACTTACGAGGCAAACAAGAGTTGGATCCCAAGATACTGGATTTACCTTCATTTTCCAGTGCTTTTCCCCTACAATCTCTTAATCTTCTTACAAGATTCACCATGTTGTTCCCAATTCTCGATTATCATAAAATTGAAATGCTTGGTATCTTTATTCTAACGGTCTCTACAGCACAGGTTTTAAAATCATTTTATAGATGTAAACTCTTCAATCTTCATAAACAATATATATATAACTTCCTTGAAGACGACGTTTTTAGGATTATATAGTTAAGTATAGATCCAAAATGTCTAATATTTGAAAGACATATTAAATAATTAGAAAGAGAAAAAGCGTCCTTTCATCCTTCGTAAACCCATGCCCATGCCCTTAAAATGACAAAATAGAATCAGATTGCAGTGATAATATGGCATGCAAAATGTGGACATACTTGGGGTAAGTAATGACATGATTTAAGCGTCAGGAGCCCTTATCGGTTACTACAATACCAATTTTTCTTCTTGCATCCTACTCATTTGTCATCAAAGTACAATAACAAGAACAATGTCAATGAATTTGTTTATCAAGAAAGAAAATGAATCAAGAATTGGGACCACCTCCTTATAATTTAATCTTTCCCAATATTTTTCTTGAGGATATCTTCTTCCTAGGACTGAAATGATGCCTATTTTTCAATGGACATAATCTTTATTAAAATAAAATTTAAGCAACAAGTGTTTAATTTAGCAGATTAGATATGGATAACTAATATACAAGCAAGAAAGCAGGGGTTTTTAACCCTCATAACTTGTCATTAAAAGCTTCTACTCAATCTAACTTGTGGTTGTCTTAATTGTAAATTAGATGAAGATGTTTCTTCATCCTCACTTAATATTAGTATATAGGTTTCAACAGCAAGATTCCTATATATGAAAACATGATTTATGATTATGAGCTTAGAAGAAAAGGTGTTTCCTTTCCCCCTTGTTTGATGAAAAGGCAGTAATAAAAAGTACAACTAGCGTGTTGGAACTTGGTGAAGTCCCCGAGAATCATGTTTAATGTCTCAGATCTTCCTTTATAAAATATATTTGATCTCTCAGGAACTGAACAAACTTGAAAGCCCATCTAGGACCATGGATTGCATTGGATTCTAGCTAATCTAACTCTATCACCATTACTAATTGTAACATATCATGATTTTGCTTGGGGGTGTTACTGAGACCAGTAAAGCAGAATATAACAAAGATATCTCTGTCTTCATTTGATGAATCTACGAAATTATCAACCAAAGTCGTTGATAGAAATGGGACCACTCTTTGTTGAAAAAAGATTTTATGATCAGAACAGGAAGAGGCATCTGGTCCACATACCATCATCATCACGTGTCTAAGACCACCCTATTCATGCATCAAACGACTGCCACTTCTTTCATTTAGTGACTCCTACTCCTATATGGTCCTTTTAACACTCTTTGCTCCTCACTCTGCTCTTTGCTCTCTGCTTTGTTTGAGTAATGTTCTCTCCAACTTACCTACTTTCTTCAAGTTCCCTCTACGTTCTTCTGGTTTTATTATCATGTTTCTATGGAGGGTTTTCATCTGCCCCCACTAAGATTGGAAAAGGGTACCGTTTGATCTCAGCTGAAGAGACCCCTGATGGTGGCTTTCTGGGTCACCTTCAGGTCAAGCAAAAGAACAACATTTATGGTCCTGATATTCCTCTCTTGCAACTCTATGTCAAGTAAGTTACCAGTCTAGTTTTACTCTTAATCTTTGCCTCTTTTGCCTTTACATTCCTCTTAATAAAAAATTTCTTCCTTCTTTTTTTTTTTTCTTCTTCTAAAGGCATGAGACGGGAGATCGTTTGAGGGTACACATAACAGATGCTGAGAAGCAGAGATGGGAAGTTCCGTACAATCTTTTACCAAGGGAACAACCACCCGCATTGAAGCAAACGATTGGGAGATCAAGAAAGAACCCTTTAACAGTGTCGGAGCTTGCAGGGTCTGAGCTCATATTCAGCTTCATAGCCGACCCTTTTAGCTTTGCGGTGAAAAGGAAATCAAATGGGCAGACCCTTTTCAATTCCAGCTCTGGAGGGTCGGACTCATTCGGAGAAATGGTGTTTAAGGACCAGTACTTGGAGATATCCACACAGTTGCCTAAAGATGCTTCACTGTATGGACTTGGAGAGAACACTCAACCGCATGGCATCAAGCTGTATCCCAATGACCCTTACACATTGTACACAACCGATGTGTCGGCTATTAACCTCAACACTGATTTGTACGGATCCCACCCTGTTTACATGGACTTGAGGAATGTGGGTGGTCAGCCATTTGCACATGCTGTTCTCTTGTTGAACAGCAATGGCATGGATGTGTTTTACAGAGGGAATTCATTGACGTATAAGATAATTGGTGGTGTTTTTGACTTTTACTTCTTTTCCGGGCCCACTCCCCTTGGCGTTGTTGATCAGTACACCTCTTTTATCGGCAGGCCCGCTCCCATGCCTTACTGGTCTCTAGGTATGCTTTCCGTTTTCTCACTTGCATTGGATTACGTTTAACGTTCTCCTATTTTGTTCAAGTATTTGTTTATGTTCTTCACAGTGGATATTATGTTTGGGTTTAACACAAAAAGGTCTCAAGCTAAATCTAATGGCATTGACTCAAAAACAATCTTTTATGATATTTCCTTTTTTATATGGAAAAGGTTAGATTTTGATGATAAATGTTGCATTAAATAAATCCATAATTTTGAATCATAATACGGCAATATGTGGGTGTAAGACAACACGACAGATTTTAAATGTGATGAGGAGGGACGAGTAAGAGATGTAGGGAAACTTGGGCCACTTGATTCATATCTTGTTGGCTAATGTATATATGACCCATTAATCAGGTTAGGCGAAAATAGAAAATATTTTTAAGGGGTTAGAAATTAAATTATAATTTTTAATAATTTATATTTTTATAATTTTTAAAAGATTAAATTAAATTTTTATTATTTTTAGAGAGTTAGAATATAATATTATTTTCATTAATTTAAAATTTTAAAATTTTTAAAAGACATAACTACCCCTAGAGGTGATCATGGGTTGGGCGGCCCGGCCCGGCCCGAAGGCCCGCCCGAAAAATGGGAGGGTTTGGGTAAAAATATAGGCCCGAAATATGGGTTTGGGCAAAAATATTAGGCCCGTTTAGAAAACGGGCCGGGCCTCGGGCCAACCCTTTTTGGCCCGGGCCCGGCCCGGCCCGGCCCGATTTAGATAAATATATTTTTTTATTTTTTATTTTTTTAAGTATATATAATTTTTAACTTTATTTTTTTTAGTTTTTGTATTGTTTTAAGAATTGTTTATCTCAATTTTATTTTGTTCCTTATTTTAATATTTGTTTTTATATTTTTTAATTTATTTAATTTATTATATTTTTAAATTTTTTAATGAAATAAGCAAAAAAAAATAATATGGGCCGGGCCGGGCCGGGCTCGGGCCTAGCATTTTTATTCCGGGCCGGGCTTGGACAAAATTTTAGGCCCATATTTCGGGCCGGGCCGGGCCCGGGCCTAGAAAACGGGCCGAAATTTTTTCTGGGCCCGGCCCGAACCCGGCCCGGCCCGGCCCATGATCACCTCTAACTACCCCTGCTTGGGCGTGACAATGCATTAAGATGAAGATATTTGTTCCCATTTTAATATGGTTAGGTGGATTGGTCCCATATCTAATTTTACTTTATTGTCTTTGTTTAAAGTCCCCATCAATATGTGTCTTGGTCTAATAATTCTCCAGAATCAACTTTCTAGATCTAAGAGACTTTTTTTTCTTTAATCAATGATGATCTTTAGGCATTTTAGGACTTTTTAACTGTTAGATAAATAATTTAGTAAAAGCCCCCATGAGGCACTGTGTTTTTTTCTCATATTTTACCAGTTTTCTCCTCTCTCTCTCTCTATATATTTCATCTTGACTACGTGAGTTAGAAATCAAATGGGCACTATGACATCTTATCATAACGCTTTGGCCAATTAATTAATATGCCCTGACTTGATGCTAACCTTAGGTGCAGCCTCAAGCATTGTTGTCTGGTGTCCACACATTGTCAGTTTATAGTCCTTTAGCCTATGGGGTATCTAAAGTGAACTTTTGTGTGCTACCTTCATGTTATAGCACCTTTTGTGTCGGTCGATGCATAATCAAAGTTAAAAACTAGTACTTTTCCCTCCACAAAGGTACCCTTTAACGTATAATGATGAACAGGTACGACTCACATGTGAGGCTTATGTTTTTTACAATGCCTGGGCAAACAGAGCATACATGTGATATATTATATATCCCCATGATCTTGACTGATGTGTTTGTATTATGGCAATAGCATGTGGAGTTGTCACTGCTTGTCATGGATTATAAGTAGAATAGTAATATATTTACTTATGGAGGAATCCTTGCATTTATGTCATGTCATTTCGATGCCATCATGAACTCTTGCTGCACTGTTTGACCCCAATACTTGATACGGACTTGTTTCCAGAGTCATGTTAAAATGGAACCAAGTTAAAGGAGAAGTGAACAACATATTCATTTTTCTATTGGTCATTAGATTTTGTTTTCGTGTTACGTTAAGCTTCCTCTGTCTGGTTTAGAGATACTCCTAATAGGACGATTCTTGAAGATTATCTTAGCATCTTACCATGGCGTTGAGATGAATAAAATTTATTCATTTTTCTCTTTGTTTCTATAAATTTGATTTACAGGGTTTCACCAATGCCGGTGGGGTTACCATAACCTCTCTGTAGTTGAAGATGTAGTTGAGAATTACAGGAAGGCCCAAATCCCACTTGATGTGATCTGGAATGATGATGATCATATGGATGGCCATAAGGACTTCACCCTCAACCCCGTAAACTACCCTCGTCCAAAGCTTCTTGCATTCCTGGACAAAATACATAGCAGAGGCATGAAATACATTGTCATCATTGATCCTGGAATTGGTGTTAATTCCAGTTATGGTGTATACCAAAGAGGCATCGCCAACGATGTATTTATCAAGTATGACGGTGAGCCTTACTTGGCCCAAGTGTGGCCCGGGGCTGTTAATTTCCCGGACTTCCTCAACCCTAAAACTGTTGCATGGTGGGGTGATGAAATCAGACGTTTCCATGAACTTGTCCCTGTTGATGGGCTCTGGATCGACATGAATGAAGCTTCGAACTTCTGTTCTGGGAAGTGCACGATACCGAAAGGCAAGCAGTGCCCAAGTGGGACTGGCCCTGGTTGGATTTGTTGCTTGGACTGCAAGAACATAACAAAGACAAGATGGGACGATCCACCATACAAGATCAATGCTTCTGGCTTGCAGGTACCTATTGGGTTCAAAACTATTGCCACTAGCGCAGTTCACTACAACGGTGTTCTAGAGTATGATGCTCACAGTCTTTACGGCTTTTCACAAGCCATAGCAACACACAAGGCACTCCAAGGGCTTGAGGGAAAACGGCCATTTATATTGTCACGATCTACATATGTTGGTTCAGGAAAATATGCTGCTCATTGGACAGGTGACAATAAGGGCACTTGGGAAGATTTGAAGTATTCTATAACTACAGTGTTGAACTTTGGTATGTTTGGGGTTCCAATGGTTGGCGCAGATATATGTGGGTTCTATCCTGCCCCAACTGAAGAGTTGTGTAACCGTTGGATCGAAGTCGGTGCTTTTTACCCTTTCTCTAGGGATCATGCAAATTACTATTCTCCAAGGCAGGAGCTTTATCAATGGAAGACTGTCACCAAATCTGCTCAAAATGCACTAGGCATGAGGTATAAACTTCTTCCTTACCTCTACACGCTCAACTATTTGGCTCATACAAGTGGAGCACCAATAGCCAGGCCACTTTTCTTCTCATTTCCTGCTTACAAGGAGTGCTATGGGCTGAGCACCCAATTCTTGCTCGGAAGCAGTCTCATGGTATCTCCAGTGCTTGAGAAGGGGAAAACATCAGTCAAAGCACTCTTCCCACCGGGTTCTTGGTACAGTCTCTTTGATATGACACAAACCATAGTGTCGAAGGGACAGTACTTCACGCTCTATGCGCCTTTGCATGTGGTCAATGTACATTTGTATCAGAACACCATACTACCAATGCAGCAAGGAGGAATGATCTCCAAGGAAGCTAGAATGACACCATTTACTCTTATAGTAACCTTCCCTGCCGGGGCTAGCGAAGCACAAGCCAAAGGCAATCTTTATCTCGACAATGACGAGCTTCCAGAAATGAAACTCGGAAACGGGTATTCAACACATGTCGACTTATACGCCACACTGAAGCAGGGATCGGTGAAGATCTGGTCAGAAGTTCAGGAGGGTAGGTTTGCTTTAGACAAAGGTTGGAAAATTGAGAAAATAACAGTGTTGGGATTGAGTAGAAGTGTAGACACATCTGGCCTTGAGATTAATGGAAGTCCGGTAGCCAATGGTGCTTCCAACATAGAATTGACCTCAGTGGAACAGATGCATTTGCAGGATGTTGAAGATGGGGTTGGCAAGAAGAAGTCTTTAATAGTGTCACTTTCAGGCTTGAACTTATATGTTGGAAAGAAGTTTGACATGTCCATGAAAATGGGGGTACAAGGTTGATGATTATGGTGTTTTTGTACTCTCCTTTTTTTCTTTTTTTTTTCCATTTTCATTGTTGATGGTTTCCTGTTTCTCTTCATTGGGGGGTTCATCATCGTGAAGCGATATGAGCTTTAAACTGCTGCAGTAATGCAAATTTGATGTTATAATTTCAGTGGTTTTTAGTTACGGAAATTGAAATCCAACTTTCCTTGTTTTAATTTTGGACCGATCTTGGGTCTATTGGCTAAATGGCCCGATCCGATGAACACAAATAAAAATAATGCGCCTTTACAAAATATTAGGTTAAAATTTTAACTAGAATAATCTCAATTTCGTTTGAGAAAAGAATTACTATTCTTAATATTTTCAAAGAATGTGGACTCGTAACTTTCTTGTCATGGATAGAAAGCAATCTATCTACTAAGATTACCCAATTGGGCAGCATCAGGAGTGAAGACCCAGATTTGTTTGTTTCGCAGTGGAAGCCGTTATATCGGCGGCTGCTCTTTTCCTGTTTTTTTTTTTTTTTGTATATGTGTGCTGAATGAGCACCTCCCAATCCCAATCTTTACTAATCATATTCACAGCTTCTAACTTCTCTGTCTCATCAACTTCTTACAATTTATCTTTGTGTACATTGCAATATGTTGAACGATTAAATTTTATATTTTTTATTTTAATATATGATAGTAATTACTTTTTTCAAAAGTTATAGTTAATTTGTTTACCATACATTTTTTAAATATTTTATTATTAATTATTAAAAGTTTATATTAGACCTGACCATGGGTCGTGACACCCGGTTCGGCCCAAAGACCTGTCCATAAAGTGGTAGAATTTAAGTAAAAATATAGACACGAGAACTGGGCTTAAACAAAAAATAAGGTCTGTTTAAAAAATAGGTTGAACATCAGGTAAGTTCTTTTGCTCTGCTCGAATTTGAAAGAAAAATTGTTATTTTGCTACTGTTTTCACATAGTTTTGTTACTATTTTATTGTTATTATTTAGATATTGTATAACTCTTGTTTTATTGTTAATTTTACTACTACTTTAGAGATATTTGCTAAGTTACACCTATTTGAGTGTTATTTTATGTATAAAGATTTTTTAATTTATTTTCAATTTGTTGGAAAATATTTATTTTAATATTTTTAGTGTATTTGATGTATTATATATTTGTTAAATTTATTTTTATATAAAAATAATAATATAAAAAAATTTAAAATGGGCAAGCCGGTTTTGAGTTTTAGCATTTTTATCTGGGTCTAATTTTGACAAAATTTTAAGCTCATTTTTCAAATCGAACCTAAAAAATAGCCTAAACTTTTATCTCAACCCAACTCATGGTCAGCTATAATTTTTATACATAAAAAATAAATTATAATTCAATAAATTTTAAAATAGCAAAAATTCAATCTCAATTTTTCTCTCTCGAAAGTGTCATCAACTTATTCCATTTGCTATTTATTTGAATCTTGTTTTAAATAGATTTTTTTTCTTAATTGTCACTATCTTTTTAGGTAAATATGATAAAATATTATGAATATAAATGTATATAAAAAAAACTAAAAAATATATAATTAATTTATTAGTAATATTAATTAAAAACAACATATTAAAATTTACTGTAATATGACTTTGTCAAAGCAAACATATGATTCAACACTTGCAACATTATATAAATATAATATTTTAAATATTTTTTAAGAACAATTAATTTCATTATTATATAAAAATAAAAAATTATTAAAAATAAAATTAGTTAAATACAAAAATATATATATATATATTCATTTTTAGTAATTTAAATATCAAACATAAAAAAATGAAGAAAGAAATGAAAATGTTATTTAAAAAGACGGGCATAAAAGTTGATTGATTTAATAAACTGATAGCAGTTGAGAATAAAATTACAAAGTTTCAGAACTTGTTTTCTCCTATGGTTGAGTCAAGATCTTAAGAGTAAAATTTTTGCTTATAAAGGGTATCAACTCCTGCACGAACGTTAACTATCTAGTTTATGCACTCAATTAACACGCTTGTATCCACCTTGTCCCCTATTAATACCAAAAGGGAGTTTAATAAAAGAGGGGGGAGGTCTGGCACGTGATCATGTTGACATCGAAATCTGCAGCAGCGACTGCCTACCCACACCCCCAATTATAAAATAACGCAAACAGCACTGGGATCTTGTCCCCAACTGCAACGCGCATACTGTCCATTGCTAATTGTCATCGCAAGTCACGTGACCATGTTTATGATGATCATCATCACATACATACATCTATGTTGACTAAAAGTAAAAGGTAAAAGGGCGGGCGGAGCCAGGTAGAGGACAAGTCGGGCACGCAAGTGGAGATGAGGAGAGAGGAGGTAGCTTCGTTTTCCCGCCAAGGGAGCCCACCGCCTATCCATTCCCGCCAAAGAGAACAACTATGTTTTCGGTCTTATACAAGTCTAACATGGGTAGGACACGTGTGAAGAAAAAGGCAACAAGCGTCGATCATCTGTAGGGGTTGGTATTTGGTCGATGATGACCAGGATGATTACCCCCTTCCCCACTCAATGCAACTTGACCTATTTTGTCAACATCTGCAATTGCGCGCAATATCATACCCATTTTGTTTCCTACCATGCCTTCTCTTCTTTTCTTATTTAACTCAAAATCATTATATGTTTTTATAATTTAAACACCACAATACCATGATATCACTTATTTTTTAAAATTAATTTAATATTTATAACAACATATTTGATGACGTGGCTTTTCAGACCTATGTAACAACTGATTATGTGGAAGCCGCTGTTGTCACTTCGCAGCCTTTTCGGATCCCCATTTTCTTCAATTTTATATCATCGGGATTTTTAATTACAAATTCCATCAATATAAAAAAAAGTTACAATAAAACGCATTTGAAATATAGATTTGCATCCAATAAATAATCAAATTTATATTTCGAAATTAACAATAATACAAAATTAAATTAAAAAATTAAATAGGTAAATATATCCTAATATTTATAATAAATGTATTTTAATTGCTTATTAATGTATTATCATTTTTCTACAACACATAAAAAAGTTATTATGTTGGTGTAAAAAAATTAAGTTAATTTATAACATCATCTCAATCAATAGCATTACCTATATTAGATTATGTCACACCTAAAATATGGGTGAAATGAAAAAACATTTCATGTAAAAAATTATTATTTTCTTTTAATTTTCATTTAACAATGATCATTAATAGATTAATAAATAAAGTGTTTAAATCTTATTATTAACACGACTTTAATCCTTGCATATATATAAGTTTTAGTTGTTGTATTTAAAGATTGTATAAAAACATGAAATACAAAAATACTATTAGAGTTAGGCTAATATTAGTTATCATGTTTTAAAAAAAGATAAATAATATTTTCCTAATTAAATTGATATATGATAAATTCATAATATCAACTAAATCAAAAGCTTTATAATAATAAGTATAGGTATATTAAATTTTATATAAATTTTAACAACCTAGTCTTGATTACTAGAATTCAAACCCTATTTTACATGATTTATTTATAATTATTTAAATTTTATCGATTAAGAATAAAAAATTAATTTAATTTTATTAAAAAATATAAATTTTATGTTTATGATTATTTTTTTTATAGTTTATGAAATATAAATTTATAAAACTTATTTACATTTTTAATTTTGGTGTAGATTTTTATATTTATAAATGTTAAAATTAATGGTAAAATATTCAAATGGTAACCTAACTATAAAAAAAAATTATTTTAGGCATCCAAAATAAATAAAAATTTATAATTTAATCACCCACATGACATAGCTCAATCATTTTGTTCACTTCCGTTAAAATCACAAACGAGAGTCTGAGTGGCAGTTAAAAATGATATAATAACAAATTTAACCCTTAATTTTTACATATTATATCAATTTAGTCATAATTTTAAAAAACTAACTCTTAAAATTTACTAATATTCTCAATTTGGTCCTAATTCTAATAAAAATCCACCACCTCCTCCCCATCAGACCAGCGCCACCACCCAAAAAAAAAAAAAACTAGTACTTTTTTACATGCTATGCTACAAATAAAACGAAATTCAATCACCATATTTATAGCTTTTTCAAAACTATAATCCAACAATAGCCATGCTACCTTCCTCCTTTAGATACCCTTCAATTGGTTACAATGCTTAACAGGACAATGATACCATTTAACCAAACATTTTAATCGGATTCGAGGAGAAAATATAGGACAATGAGTAAGAAAAGACCTCGATTGCAATCTCTAATGGAGTAAGATCTGATACATCTCTATAACCTAGTTTGCTTGCAGTTTCTGAATTTCTTGAAACACTAGTTTAAAGAAAAATCATCCAGAGATGAACATAAAGGTCATAGCAGGAAGTCAAGATACAAGGAGAATATGGCAGAAAGATAAGTAAAGAAGGAAAGACAATGACATCACATAATATCTCATATATTTGAAGAATGTAAACAAGTTGAAGGTAAACAAGCATTGATGCATTGATGCATTTACAAGCAACCAGCTAATAAAGGCTTCACACAATCTCATCTGAACATGACATAGAGCATAAAAAATATAAGACAAGCCTGTCTCAATGAAACCTCGGCATTTGCTTTTGCATAAGTTTTACCCTTCTGTTCCAAATGCGGAGGGGGTGAGGGATTTGTATTTTATTTAATATTAATATATTTTTACAAGTTTAATTTTTTAGAATCGAGATAAAAATTAAGAATATTTATAATTTTGAGGGTTAATTTTTTTAATTCATGACTAAATCGTTATAATATGTAACAGTTGATGGCTAAATTTGTTATTATATTGATTTATTTAATTGCAGGTCATATTCTCGTTTGTGATTTTAACAAGAGTATGTAACTTACGTGCTTAAATTGCAAACTTTTTATTTTGAATGCCAAAAATAAATTTTTTTTATAATTGAGTAATTATTTGCATAATTTACCTTAAAAATAATAAATATAATATAATTGTTAGTATTTTATTCTTTCATTTGATTGAATTCTTCACATAATTAGTAGTAAGATATTCCTCTTGGCATAATGATTAAAAAAAATTTCAATGTTTATATCTTTTGTAATTTTATTCATCATTCTTTTTTTTAGAGCATTTTAACTCTCCATCTTTAACTATGAGTTAAAATGTTATTTTTTAACGAAAAAGGTAGAATGGACTAATTAAAATTATCTGTCATAATATGGAATGAAAATATGAAAATTTTTAAAATTAGGTAGATGAAACCAGTAGTTTAAACAAAAATATAACATTTAAATATCTTACATAAAATTATTTTAAAAAGTAATTTAAGAAACAAAACACTAGGTTAAGACTAGCTCTAGTTCTTTTTCATCGATTAATATTCAATATAATGATTATCACTATTCAAATGTGTAAGATACATGTAAAATCAACATATTAAATATAAAAATAAACTAATAAGTGAGGATTAAATTATGTATTAAATATAAATAATTAAAAAGTCAGGAGAAGAAAAGTCAACATGTAACACCCCTTAACTCTAGACCGTCGCCGGAACAGGGTTATGGAGCATTACTGGACATATTGAACAACTTACAAATAATTCATAAATAAATAACATACATAACATAATTTAAATTTTTAAGTCTTTATAATGGACCCTTGAGGCCCTAAAAACGTATTAGGAGTGGAACGAAATTTATTAAAATAATCAATTTAAATTAATTTTTATAAAAATTTCGATAGCATTTCTGCTTATTTTTATATAAAACCCCCTGCAAATTCAAACCAAAAACAACCAATACCAATATATTTCAACCACTGCAATTTTATATGTAATTGCATTAAAATCATAGCTATGACATTAAAATGATAATTTACCTTAAGGACATTCATATTACCATTAAATTTTAATTTATAATTTTATTCATTTTATTCTTAATTTAGCACTAATTATACCATGTATATTATATAAAATTTTCATACCATTTCATTAGTTTAAACACCAAAACTAAATATCATTCTTTACAACAAAAGTCATGTAACATTTTAAAGTGACTAAAATAACACATATGTACATGCCACTTTTATCAAAAGAAAAAATACATCACCGAGTTTTGAGCTAGAGTCGGGATTGCCTTAGATACTGGACCGGGACTCTGAACACCTATTAACCTGCGCACGGGAACAACCGTACGCTGAGTATACATATACTCAGTGGTATTACAATAATTCAAATTATAATAATAAATATTGAAATATAAATATCAAATATATAACAATTTAATTTTCTTAAATACTAATTCTTTCTTTAGCTCTCATTCCTTAGTAATAGTAATTCAATATAACTATTCATAACTTATTATCTCATATCATCAATTTGAATTTTAATTATTTCATGAACATTTAGTTCGTGCTTTTCGTTCTCGATTTAAATTTTATTCCACATTTCAATTCACAATTCAACTGTTTCATTTCTTTCCAATAGCTCAATTAATCAAATTTCTTTGATTTATCATTTCATTTATTTACGCCTATTAACAAAACTCGGACTTTGGCGAATACACAGATCCAGCCAAACACACCATAGTGGCACCCAATGCCTCATCGGATAGTTCGAAGCTATATAGTGACACCTAGTGTCACATCGGCCTAGCCAAAGTAAAGTGGTACCCAGTACCTCATCGAATCTATCCGAAGCAATATGACACTCCAAGTGTCTCATCGACTCGAGGTCGAATTAACTTTGAACTTTCCAATCCTATGGCATGCCAACTATATCTGACTCAACCCGACTAGTTAATAGGAATTTTCTATTCATCATTCAATCACTTTCAATTTCAATTTTACTATCAATTTAATCACTTACTCAATTCACAAACACACTTTCCATTTTCAAATCATCATGCAATTCAAATTTACATATAAATTCACCATGTACAGGTAATTTAAATTCTAATTCATGCACATATTATATATATATATATATATATATATTTCTTCTCAACATCATCACTTACCTTATAATTTACTTACCTTACATATAAATTTGAATATCTCATTCAATTAATAATAATTTGAATTATAATAATACACACCGTGATTCTCATGTTTATTCCTCGTCCACTTTTTCTTTTCCTTTCTTCGTGGATGCTTCGGGTGCGATATTAGCTACGAAAAATTAAGATAAATTTCATAGTCATTAATACAATGTTAATTTTCATCTAATACTTGAATTTCTATTCTAATTTCATATCAATTTCAATTTAATTCCTAACCAAAATCATCTATTTTTCCATCTCTATTCATACCTCATTTCTACTTAATTTCTAACTAAACTTAAATTTAACAATCAAATTTTCATCAAAAATAACTAATTTCGAAATTCTTGCAATTTAGTCCCTATTATATGAAATTTATAACTTATTTTACAATTTAATACATTTCCCAATTCTAATTATAAATTCTATCAATTCAATCTCTAATTCACACTTTTGCCTAACAAAATTAATATCTAAAAACCTAATAATTTCCAAAATTTTCAGCATATACCTAACAATATTTTGCTCTAGATTCAAAAAAATTCAAGAATTACAAGAAAAGGACTTAATTTGACTTGCCAATTTAAAATTGAACCTTAAAAACCCTAAATTTCTTCTTTTCTTTTCTCTTTTTCTTTTCTTTCTGTTTCGTCCCCTGTTCTGTTTCTATTTTCTTTCTTTTTGTTTTTCTTTCGTTACTTTATATACATATATAATATAATATAATATAATATAATATAATATAATAATAAAACATAAATATCTTTGTTATATAATAATATACTAATATATATTAAATAAAAAAATCTCATATTTTTAAACATAAACCACCTCAATTTCATATTTTGGTTTAATTACCCTTTTAGTCCATTTTACTTTCTTTTAATCTACAATTAAACTTTTACCTTTTATTCACTTTAATCCTTTTTACTAGTTACTCTAAATTAAGCTAAATTCACTTGATTAAAACCTAATTAAGCTCACTAATAGACTCATAAATATTCCTAATAATTATTTACGAACTCAATTTATTAAAACGGAGGCCCGATATTACACTTTTCCGGTGCCCGTGAATTTTGAGTCATTACACAACAAATCTTCAATTTGTTTATAGATTATTGCACCATCCATTTAGAACTTGCAATTTTACTTACACCACGTTTGGTTAGGGTGAATGGAATAAGGTTGGAATAGTCTGAATTTGCATTGGATGGTTTAGAATTTTGCTTAACACACGATAACACTCATCCTCAGTTAATCCTTCTACTTTACATAAGGCTAGATATATTTTTTTAGCACTTTCTTGAATGACCATTTCTGACTTCCCTTAAATTAGCATGTCGGAGGTAATGCTCTTATTTAATTCAAGGTCAATAGTTCGTATGTTTTTCCCCAATAATGTGGCAACACCAGTAAGTTATGTAGAAATTTGTTCACTTCCATTAGAAATCTTTTTTTTTTCTTCTTCGAAAATTTGGAATCATCTTGGTTTGTCTTTGACGGTTGTGATTGTGTATCAATGAAATCCATCTCATATAAGGAAACATCATCTTCGCGTCCATGGTAATTGTTTCCTTCTTCAAGATTCTTTGTGATAGCTACATCCTCAGCATCTATTTCTTCAACAATATCTGCAACTGTTTGAGCATATTTCCCAATGGCTCAATCTATTGCATATATGAAAGTAAATTGATCATAATAAGGGAAACTGCGATTTTTGAATTGACCGATTGCTTTCTAACTCTATGAAAACAAAAGGAATCCACATTAGATATAAGTTTGGCCAAAACAAGATAATAAAGACAAGAAAGTTGTTAAAGATTTCTAAAGTTTTCATTGATGAAAATTAAAAAACTTTTATGTTTAATAGTTTGATTATAACCTTAAATATGTTTAAAGACTAATTTATTAAGTAATTTTGTTAGTTTTGCTTACAAGGACTAAATAATAATAATGTGAAACTTGTCATGAAATTTCTGAAAATTATGTTTTTAGAGGGATGTACATGTAACACCCATAACCTTTCACGTCGCTAGATTAGGGTTATAGAGTATTATCGTACAATTCAGAACAAACAATAACAAATAGCATCAAGTTTAACAAATTTAATTAACAAATTCATAAATAATCAAATTAGAGTAAAACATACAGTTATGGACCTTATATCGAGTCTACAAGGTCTTAAAAATATTTTAGAAACAATCATATACCAATTCGAAACAAACCAGCTCTGATACCACTAAATGTAACACCCCTAACCCTAACATTACCAGACCTTACAGATTAAATACGAACATTTCAAAAACTTTTATTATATATATATCAAGAACCAGTTATAAAACACTCATATTGTCTCTTAGATGGACCTTCGAAGTCCAACATACACATTAGAACCGGATCGGAACTAAACTGGAAACTCAAATAATCTTTCACGAAATTTCAAAATTTTTCAGTATACAGGGGACACACGCCCGTGTGGTCAAGCCATGTGGCTCGCACGGCCAAGTGACACACTCGTGTCTTAGGTCGTGTGATATTTGAAGTTGGGGACATGACCGTGTCACTAGTCCTTGTAACTCTCTGACTTGCAATACATTAAGTGCATGGGTCACATAGCCAAGTCACATGCCCGCGTGTTAGGTCGTGTGAAAATTTTTGACTATTCTATTTTAAATTTTTAAGATGCAGGGGACACACGGCTAGAACACACGCCCATGTGCTAGACATACGATTGAGACACACGCCCGTGTCTCTACCCATGTAGATAGAATAAGGCTATTTCCAAGCCTTATTCCTCACCTAATTTCACCATCCACCTACATAAACACTTAAACATATACTCAATCCAATACAAAACATTTAAACCAAGCCAAAACTAAGTTATATACATGATATTTCATCACATGTAACTACTATATTAACATGCTTTACCAATTCATTCATTACCCATACCAATACTTATACCAAACATAGCAATCCATACATATATAAGTTAATATGAAACATAACCAAAATGTAATTTCTAATATTTACACAACCATTTTAATCCATATACATGCCATATAAAATATAGTACGTTTAGTAAAATCTACCAGTAAGTTGGATAGTGTGATTCGATGTGTTGATTCGATCCTTCGAACTTTTTGACAATTCTACAAAGAACATAAAACAACACGAGTAAGTTTAATGAAGCTTAATAAGTTCAATAGATTAAACATTGATCTTACCTAACTTAATATAATAAACTAAATTGCAAATAATTCATACATTCTCCCTGTCAAATACACATAAGTCAATGAACACATTTCTTTCAGATCATTATCATTAATAATCAATATATCTTTCAATTCATTTACATAGATCTTTTACCAATTCTTACTGAATCGAGGAACGACTTATGAATATGAGTACATCATTTTCTTTGTGCCATAGTCCAACTATGGCCTTTCACATGCATTGCAATGGCGTAGCCATGGTCTTACATTTGTAGTGCCATTACCTAGTTATGATCTTATCATTAAAATGCCATAGCCTAGCTATGGTCTTACTTATAAATACTACCATGGTCCATCCATGGTCTTACGTTCAATGTGCCATAACCTAATTATGGTCTTTTGATTAAAAATGTAATAGCCCAACTATAGTCTTACATATAAGCATTGCCATGGTTCAACCATGGTCTTATCCGACAATTCATCCATTGTTATAAAATGATTGTACTCTATCTAGCGTTTTACTTGATTTAAGCATTCATTTCAATTTCATATTTTAATAATAAATTTTAGTTTAAATAATAAGTATGTGAATAAGTACATTATATCATTCACAAATTAATAAATAATCATGAAAGTTTAACAATACGAACTTACCTGGATTGAATTGTAAAATTTGTAGTAGATCAATGACTATCCTGTCAATTTCCTTTTTTCTCATTAATATATGGGCTCTTAATCTAAGATATAAAATTATTCATACATTAGTATATATTTCAATTTTAATTTACTTTACAATCAGTACCCTTTAAATTTTTAAATTACACAATTACCTCAACTTTTACAATTTTTTTGTGATTTAGTCCCTTACAAATTAGTCTACCAAATGAACTAATTTTTCTTAATTGAAAATTTATCTAAATAGTGTATGCTATCTTACAGCCTTTGATACATAAAAATTCAATAGCAAACCCTAATTCTTAATTTCTTTACAAGTTAGTACTAAAACCAATATTTATCATATTCACTTTATAAAATCATCATATAACAAAATTAAAGCTTCAATTCCATGTTAATTATCATAAACTTCCAGCACTCATCAATGGTAACTTTTAAAATTACCCATAAAATAAAAACTAATGAATTAGATAGTTGGATCTAATTGTAAAAGTCTTAAAAACACAAAAATTTCAATAAAAGAGCAAGAATTGAACTCACATGATGTAAAAATATGAAAAACCAAGTTGTTGGAGACTCTTTTATGGTGTTTTTGGCTGAAGATTGATGAAGAAATGTATAGATTTTTAATTTAATCATTGTTTTAATTTTTACCTTAATTCCCAAATGACAATTTTGCCTCTAATTCATCCAATTTCAAGATTTTTCTACACTCCTACCGCCAAACCTCTTATTTGAGGCTTATTTACCCTTCAAGTCCTTCTTCATTTAACATTTAGGCTATTTTATCACTTTAGTAAGTTTTGCACATTTTTTAATTTAGTCCTTTTTAATTAATTAACTATCACAACGTTTAAATTTTGTAACGAAACTTTAATGCTAACTTAATGACACACCGTAAATATTTATAAAAATATTTATGGCTCAATTTATGAAATCAAGGTCTCAATATCTTATTTTCGGAACCACTTAACCTAATAAATTCTTTTAAATCACACTTAACTCATAATTAATAAATAATAAAACTTTCGAACTCACTCGTTGGATTTTGTGGTCTCGAACCACTGTTTCCGACACCACTGAAAATTAGGTTGTTACACTTATGATGCCTCAGTTAAAGAAATAATGGTTGTATATGTATGTTTGGGTTGAGTGTCTTCACATGAATAGTGATAAATGCTTATTATTTAATGTTTGAATTGTGGTGCCAAATGTGAAATTCAGTTAGGCACTTGGGTTGAATGAATTATGTTAGTTTTGGTATATTTTGGTGTCTTGAAACAGGTTGATCAAGGATTTATTGTATTGACTTGAGGCTTAAGGGATTTTGGGTCATTTTTATTCGTTGTAAAAGACATTATAGGCACACACGGCTACCACACAACCGTGTTCCATACACGGGTGCAAGACACGGCCGTGTGTTCTATTTAATTTAGGTGAAGGACAATTTACACGGTCTAGCGATACGACTGTGTTACCGTGGCTTACATGGCACACAAGTTGTTACATGGTTTAGAGATACGGCTGTGTTATACCGCCACATGGCCTCGGCCTTGTCACACGACTTAGCCAGATGACTGTGTACCATTATTTTGAATTTTTATCATTTTTTTAAAAATGTTTCAAATTAGTCTCTACTTTGTTTTGAATTATTTTTGAACTTCTGTAAGTTTGATTTAACCCCGATAATGTATGAATATTATGTTTTTGATTACATGTTGTCTACCTGACTTGCTATCTGAACTAAACTACTTGTTGATTTTATCTTCGCTCAACAGATGACCCTTCACATTCTTGAACGAGAAATTGTCTCTATCATAAATTAGGGTCTCCTTGAAAAACTTGTATGAATGGGTTAAGAGCATAATAATAGCATAGCCTGATCTTCATCATCATTCTGAACTTTAACATTTTTTAAATCATTCAGAAGATTAATAAATTGACTGATGTAACCTCTAAGGTGCTCATGTTTGTTAATGCAGAACATGTGCAATCGCTATTTCAACACCAATCGGTTAGCTAGAGGCTTTGTCGTGTAAAGGGTTTCTAACCTTTTTCACAAGGTGAATGTCGTTTTCTCCATAAAAATTTCCTGCAACACATTGTTTGTTAAACATAAATGAATTATGGATAACACCTTTTTATCTAACCTATCTCATTCTGATTGATTAATGTCTGCAGGCTTCTTCTTTGCAAGGACCTTCTGAAGATCACCTTGAATCAGAATTGCCACAGATTGAAATTTGTGATGTCATCGAACCTATCAATATCAAACCTTGTAGTTTATATATCTAAACGAGTCAAATACAGAAATCGAACTAGCTCTAATACCTGTTTGTTTGGGATAAACCCGATTAAACAACAAACAACATAAAATAACGAAGAAATTAAAAAGATCGAACACAAATATTTTACATGAAAAACCTCATCCGTAGAGGATAAAAAACCACGGGTAAAGATAATTTCACTAAAATGGCAAAAACGAATAGTACAAAAGATGGAGGTAAACCTAAATCGCGAAACCCAAGATAAGAACACAAAATTCCTTGAAAGCTTGTAAAAGCTAATACCTAAATGTGTAATATGAATTATCTTTTTAGGGTGCAAACTGACCTATTTATAATATAAATCCGTAGGTCAAATAATATTAAAATAACCTACATTAATTAGAGTTCAATTGGGACAAATAATCAAAATTTGACTATAAGAAGAAAAACTAAGAAAATTGCATAACACATCTTCTTATTGACATGGCTGCTACCTCATCGGGATGCCCTTTATCGTGTCGTTGGGGCGAGACGTCTCTTCTCGTCAGGACATCAACTCTGTTTCGACAAAAAAATGCGAGGCATACTCCACACTGGACCATTAGTCTAAAAGTCTAAATGTATAAAGCCAGCGAGGTATAGATGAGTAAGTTTTGCGAAAACGAAATAAGAAAACTGAAGATTTTCACTAAGTCCTAGCATTGGTTATGAAAATATATAATATTTTTTTTGTGTTTGATGCAATAACATTTAGATATATTATTAAGTGTCAGTTTGTGAAAGATTTGGCATGTTTCTTATGATTATTATTACAATTTTTATATGAATCAATATATAGTGAAAATTTATATTAAAATACTTGAAAAATTCGAGATGCTAAAATCATATAGAAATTGCATGAAAATTGTTTAATATATGAATTGATTTGATTTAAACATATATATTTTTATAGAATGATAATGATAAAAGCTTATTATGATTATTGTTAGAACTCTTGAAAATATTAAAATATATTTCCCCAAAATTCTTCCTACTTCCAGAAGAATGATAATATAAATGTTTATCAAAATTGTTTAAGTTATTTTATGAAAAGTTAGTATTAAAAAATGGAATATATAGAACATGAGATATCATGTGATGTTGTCGTGAGGAGAGTAAATATGCGTTGTAGTCTTTTTCCTTTAATCGAGCTTTTGTCCCATTAAGTTTTCTTGGTAAGGTTTTTAACGATGCAACATGTTATGCGTATTATAGACATGCGTACTATTTTTCGTTCATTAGGAATTGTTTTCCCTACATGGTTTTTTTATTCCAATAAAGTTTTACTGAGACACATAATCTACTAATAGAAGTCTAAAGGGGAGTGATATAAATATTTTATTTTTAAGTGGATGTTCATTAAGATCAAGATAAAATTGATGTGCTTTAGAACTTTAATATTCATTAGAAATAAAGTTTTATTTCATTTATATTTCTTATATCTATAAATATAGAGTTTAAAGAAGCATAGCGCACACTCTGTTAATCAATAAAATACATTCTATTTGGCTCTCCTAATTTTTTGTTCTTTTACTCTTTTTATTTTTATTTCATAACAAGTTAATAACTACTAACAATATATCCGAAAAGAAAAAAGATATAACCAAAAAGATAATATATATATATATATTGTTTGGAACTGTAATTCCACGTCATTCTTGTTTCTTTTTAATAGAAGGATGACAAATTAGATTTTCACTAAGAGATAGGGATGATGTGGAATCACAGTTTCATACAATCTCTTCTCATATATATACACTAGAATTTAAGCACAAAATAATTATAAATATCATATTTATAAAAAAAATTATGCACAATATGCCGTAAATACCACATTTATCTTTATTTTAAAATTTTAGACTCAGAGATTTTACAAATACATGAAGACATGACGATTAGTTGGTTATTTAATTGGATGGTTTTCAATATATAGTGGTTATGAGTGTAGCAAAACTACATCAGTTATGCGCTTTAAAATCACATTCAATACGGGATCCCTTATACAATCAAACCCTTGAAAATAATAAATAAATGAATAATTTTGTATTGAAGAAGAAAAAGTTGAATTTACGATGTTCGTAATTGCTGCAGTTAAATGTTTATATAAAAATAAATGCATTGTTAAAAGTAAAAAGTAAATGGTTTTGGATTTTTTCCACTTTACGTTGCTGTCGTTTAATTTCACTTAACTATATAAAACGTGTTGTTTTAATTATATCATCAAAGCTTTATTACTTTTAGCGTGTTTCATTTTGTCCAAACATTAAATCGAGTTTAAATTTTGTGAGTTAATTATTTTAATTTTTTATGTGAGCCAAAATTTCCTTTTAAACCTTCATATAAAACCTAAAACCTTACTGGATTTGCAAAAGATGAAAATATAATAATGCATGATTTATGTTTAATGTGTTTGGTCAAATTGATAATTTACATATTTATGGTGTTATTTTTTATGAGGTATTTAACATCACGTTTTGCACCTATGGGCTGTTTATTATTTTCAAACAGCATCATTTAAGAATAAAAATAAAATAGCAGAAAAATACGGAGATTTCCCCTAAAAATCTTCTACTAAAGTGATAACAAGGGAATCCTAGAACATAGAAGAAATTGAAACCCCGTCACTTCCTCAGTGGTTATATCGTAATTTAGTAGAGTCCTAGACCCAAATGTTACGCGAATCCTGTTGTAAACGCCAAAAAGAACCCTTCACTAATACGTTGCCGAATCGCGGCGCTTCGTCCATACCAAATTAGAGATGCGGACATCAGAAGCTCTATCCCCACTCTCTCAATTAAGGCGTGTGTTCAACACGCCGTCATCTGGACCAATCCCGTGATGGTCGATGCGAGCGTGGATACACAATAACGAGTGCCAAGTGATAGTTAAAAACCCCGTGCCAAGTGAAACATGATACGCATGAGATGGTAAGATTGGTCATGCATGATGATACGATATGCATGACAGCTCATATTGATTTTTTATTTCCATAAATAAATTCAATTTAACTTTCTCTTTTATTTAATTTAATAATATATTTATTCACATATATAATTCGCTTTAATGCCGGTTTTAGACTGCTCGGTGGTAAAAGGTGAATGGCCTTAGGGAAAGAAGAAGAAAAACAGAGCAGAAGAAAAAGAGAAAGCGACGTCAAGATTTGAATAAAAATAGTAGAAAATCCAGAGTTAGTCCATACCTACTAGAGAGAGAAGGTAATGGTAACTAATAAATATTATTTTTTTCCTGAATTTTTAGGGAAATGGAATTGGTTTTTTGGGTTTTTATTATTATTATTTTATTTACTTGTTGATATTTTTAAATAATTTTTTTATGATGTTTTTTCTCCATTGAGATTTGTGTCTCTCTGTTAACCTCGTTGGTCGGTCTTATTTTTTACACTGTTTTTCACTCTGGTGGTGTGGTCTATATTACTGTTCGAAACAAAGCGATAAGAGGCTATTTTTGCTGGTTTTTTGTTAGGGGTATAGTGTGTGAGAGAGAAAAATCAGAGCCATAGATTTCTAATCCTTTTTTCTTTTCCTCTCTTTTTTTCTGCTAGATCTAGCAGTATCTAAGTTGATTTTCTTTTTGTTCTCGTTTTGGGTTCTCTTGAGAAGGCAAAACGGCAGAGAGGAGGCTTTGTTGAGCGTTGTTTTCTCTCTGTTGGTGGCTTCGGTTGCGCTTTGGAAGAGCTAAGGGAGGTTGATTAGTGAATTTATGTCGGCTGAGTTTGATTTGGCTTTGATTGGGGCTCAATTGCAGCTCTGTTTTTCATCTTCTACAACAACTGTCTGTGCTCGCTTGTTCATCACCGCTTTGTTGGCTGTTTCTTGCACGATTCTCTGCTTCTATAGGCAGAGACTGAATATTGTGTTCTCGACTGTTTCGATGCGTTTGAGACCCAAAAAGTATGGCAACAGATAAACCCCATGTTTTAGTTTTTTATATGAATCTGCCTTTTGTTGTGCTTTCTTTTGGGTATTTCAGTGTTATGATGTTGGATTGCTTTGTTTTTGGTTTGCAGGAGTTGTTCTGGAGTTGAGTGCTTTGGAGGTTTTCACATAAAACAACGATTTTTCTATCTTTTCTTGTTTCTAAGAGGGGCTCATACTTGATACAGCTTTCATAGTTTTCGACTTTGTCACCCTTTTTTGTCATTCGATTTTGTTTAAATAGTTGTCTACAGTTTTTCCGGGTATTTTGAGGGGGGTTTTAGTTGAGTTTTACCCAGTTTTGCTTCCAAAAATGTTAGAGCATCGAAAACAAACCATGAATCTGAGTAAGTCCTGCAAAAAGCCTAAAAAACCCCAATCAGCGATGAGTGAAGAAGAAACCCAAATGACTAGGAAAGTTCGAGTCATCTTCCATGATCCATATGCAACCGATTCATCTTCAAGTGAAGATGAATCCGAGGGAAGTGCTGCTAGAAAGGCCTCAAGGGGAAGGCGTTTTGTTCGTGAAATTAGAGTTCCTGTTTTAGGCTTGGCTCCTCAGGTAAAGCCTCTTGAATCTGATACATCTTCACAAGACAGTAACTCTAAAACCCCTACTAGCAGGAAAAGGGTTTTGAATAAAACCCTTGAAGACAAACCTTTGGTGGCTAAAACCAAAAAACCTGTTGGGGTTCGTCAAAGGAAGTGGGGCAAATGGGCTGCTGAGATCAGGCATCCACTCAAGAAAACCAGGATTTGGTTGGGAACTTACGATACCCTTGAAGAAGCAGCCAAGGCTTATGAAGCTAAGAAGCTCGAGTTTGAGGCTCTCACTGTTGCCGCCGCCGCCTCTGCTTCGTCTGATAAAACCAATGACCTTTCATGTTCTGCAGCTGCTTCTCACAACAACACTGTTCCCTCTGCTTCAGAAGAGTCTGAGAGCCTTGTATCGCATACTTCACCATCCTCGGTGCATGAATTGGATACTTCTGCATCTGTTTCAGTCTCTAATAACAATGATGATTGCGGTGATGCCAACAAAGAGGTGTTCGATGCGAACTTTGCTGATATACCGATACCCGACCTCTGTTTCATTGATGATCCATTGCTATCTGGCTCAGTTGGACAAGAGCTGAACATAGATTCTGAGGCTGCTGACTACTTGTTTGTCAACGATTTTGGTATGATGTTGGAAGATTATTGCAGCATTGAGGACCTGAGTATTTGCGGGATCGGAGCCGATGAACCAAGTGATCTACCTGATTGTGATTTCAGCACTGATGATTTTGTTTTCGATGAAGTAGCCCCCCTCAACATTGCTTGCCCATAAATTTTGCAGTTAGGAGAAGTTAATACTATAAAGCGTTATTAGCTAAGTTTTGGGTCAAATCGTGAAAGTAGGAAGTGATCACAGGGACTCTTCAAGACGAGTTGTTAGTGATGTGCTTTATTTTTGTCAGTGCAAAAGTCTAGTATGTGTTTTGCTGGTGAGTTGAAAAGGAGAAATGAGTGGTGATGATTCCCTTGGGTTTTCTTGTGCTATAGAGCCGTCCCAAGGGACTCATCTATCTGGAAAGTGTTTTGATGTTTGGAGCACCATTGATACTGGTTTTTTTTTTTTTTTTTTGGCTCATTCTCACATGCTTAAGATACGCTATATTTTTTGTTGTTGGAATGGAAGTTTTTATTAAATTAAATTAAAACATTGATTCATGGGCATGGTGACTACAAATTGATATGATAATGGTAGTTGGATGAATAAAGCGTGCTTTAATGAAACGAGGTTGAGGAGTAGCGGTATATATTCTGAGGTCCATTTATGGTTGTTAAAAGGGGGAATAGACGGGGTTTGGGATCTTCTAGTTGGGGTTTGAAAACTACATCTACCTAATGCTTTGATTCTAAGGGAACGGCTGCTTTTCATTATGTCTTTTCTGCTCTATGCCTCCAGTTGGAATGCAAAGTTGGACTTTGTTCAACTAGGAGTATTTATTTTTAACCACGTTTAACTTAATTGGTCGAATAAAATAAAATTATTTTTTCATTTTTTGAAGTTAAATTTTTACTCCTAGTATTTAGTAATTTCAAGTTCCATATTATACTAATATTTATATTGCACTTGACATGGAGGTTGGAAAAATTAATCTAGTTTTTATTTGTCAATGGTTAAAATGATTTATGAATTTGATGTGTTAAATATTCAATGATGGTTGTGAGTTTGGTAGACGTCTCTTTAATGTTCCTGGCTATTAGTTAATCGTATTTTTTGGCTTAAAAAATATACATTTTGACGGTAACATTAATGTTTTATCTTGAAAACTCTTTAAATAAAGACTAAATCATCTCTTCTTAGTTCTTAGAAGGGAAATATCTCTCAAACTAAAATTTTATTTTGGAACAGTACAAGTTGTAGTTAAAAAATACATAAGAAAAGGCGAATCTTTGCAGTGGCAATACGTGCTTTCCTTTAAATAATATTAACTGAAAAATATGTAAATAAATTATGTTGGCGGTGAGACGTGAACATATATGATTTTAATTACAAAATGATTTGATTATTTTTCTGAGATGGCTGAAAACCAAGAGCATGCAATGCAATTTGCTCCACTCACCATCTTTCTAAGTCAATGCCTCATTTTTACCCATTAATTAATAATTATAAATGTGTTGGTATTTTTATATCTAATATTATACATTTTTAATACAAAATTAAGCATAAACAGATTATCCATTTTTAAACATAATATCTAATAATATTAGGGTGTAGATGGGTACACCCAGAGGGTAGAATGAATAAATATGCCAACTTTTGGCTTCAAATACTTGGCATCATTAAGATTAATTAATTGCTTTGGCTGACTTCTACTTTTAATGGTTCAATGTATGTGTATATATAGTGTATTGGTTTTCTCAATATTTAATAATCAATTTTCTTCTTTGGTTTTTTCACTTTCCCACAATAACTTTTTTTCTCTAAATTATTTTATCCCTTCATTTTTTTATTTTTTAAATCTGTATTTTTTTGTCAATTATTTTAAAATAATTGAAAAAGTTAATTTTTTTTTATCTTTGTTGACATAATATACATGTGGATGATATTTCAACATTTAATTAATTTTAAAAATTTTAAAAAATATATAAAAAATATTTTTAAAATTAAAAAGCATTAAAATTATTTAAAATTTATAAAAAATATTTTTAAATATTTTACTCATATTCATCCATGTGGTAATCCATATATATGCTACGTTAATAAAATTAAAAAGAAAGTTAACTTTATTTTTACCCTTTTCAATAATGTCATTTTCATGGTTTGAATATGCCTTACGATTATTATATCATTATTACGCTAAACATTTATTGCTAATTTGTTATTTTCTTATATCATTATTTCATTTAGGGACAAAGTCAAAATTTTATTTTCTGGCGGGGCAAGATTAAATTATATCTTTAGAGGGTCAAAGTATAATTTTATCATGGTGTTAAAATATTATTTAATATTTTTTAATTGGACTAAATTGAAATCTTACCATCTCAAGGGTCAAAGTGCATTTTAACCATTATATCAATTTTAAAGGGATTACAAACAAATTTTAGCATTTTAGGGGGCTAAGGCCTTGCCAACCCTCTTGTGTGCCCTTGCCTTGGTCATCCTTTTATCATTGTTTTTGGAACTGAATTGGTTGATTGGATCGAAAATCGATCGAGGTATTGGTCTGGAATAATGGATTTGACTAGTTGACCGGTAAATTGGTTGAACTGACTAGTCAAACTAGTTCAGCAGACCAATTGATTTGATTGGTTGAACCGATTTTCTCTATTTTCAATTTTTTTAAAAAATATATTTTTTAATAGTTTATTAAGGAATTAGTGAAAGTAATTCAACCAAATTGATGATGTAAGCAGTGCTTTTATACCTTCTCAATTCATGGATTGAATAGGGTGTAAGAATATAATTTGATATGAAATTGGAGGTGGTTTATATTTATATAATTAAATAGGATGGGCATTGAAAAAAGAAAAATCTATGTCGTGTTTAAACACTTGGAATTTGGAAATCAATGTCTTCATTCACTATTCCTCAACTTCAAAAGTTTGGTTAGTGGGATTGAACAACTAGTCGATTGCTGATTATATCTCTGAATTAACTCTTACTCATTTCTATCAAGGGAAATAAAATGTTGAGTAACTTGTAAGCAACGGCACACAAGGACTATTATCTTTTAACTTACTTCACTATCATTTATTTACCATTCATTCTTAAAAGTAATATCAGTATTTAATTTAAAATTTATTTTTTAAAATAAAAGTAGAGTTGTCTATGGCCCGGGCTGAGTCAAGTAAAAAATTTAGGCTCAATTTTAAAATTTTGCTCAAGCTTGGCCCGAATAAAAATACTAAAACTTAAGTTCAACCCATCCATATTAAATTTTTTTATAATATTTTTATATAAAAATAAATTTAAAAAATAGAATACATCAAATACACTAAAAATATTAAAATAAATGTTTCCCAACAAATGAAAAAAATATACTTAAATAACACTAAGATAAGTACAATTTAGCAATTAAATACATCTAAAATAATAGCAAACTTAATAATAAAACAATAGTCATATAATATCCAAATAATAACAACAATATAATAGCAATATAATAACGAAATAATAGCAAAACAATAAAAAATAATAAAAAATCAGCAACAATATTTTTTTTTTTACAAATTTGAGTTGGGCCAAAAAAAGCTTACTCGAGGCTTAACCTATTTTAAAAACGAAACTTATTTTTTGTCTAGACTCATTTTTTGAACATATTTTTTTATCTAAACCCTTCCATTTCTTGAACGAACCTTCAGGCTGGCCACAAATCTAAATAAAATGTCAATTTTAAATAAGGGATTGTAAACTAAAAATATATAAATTAAATGATATTTAGTTACATTTAAAGTTTAGAGTTTTAAATGATATACATTTAAATTTGTTACATTAAATTTTGATTACGTTTCCATAAACATGGATTTAATAATTAAGAAAGTATAATATTAAAAATAAAAAGAAATATGCAATACATTTTGATCATATTTAAGTAGTTTTTGAATATACAAATAATATTTAGTTAAAAAACTTTAAAAATATAATAAATGAGTTATTTTAGTTAATTATTTTTAAAAATATTGTTGAACATAAATATAAAAACATTAATTATAAAAGTATATTATATGATTTCGTATCAATGGTTGAAATATAAAAATATAATTTATAAATAGTAATCATATTATTTGTTATGTTAAACTATTGTTTAAGTCTCTATACTCTTTTTACATTTGGAAATTAGTCTCTCTACTTTTATTGTTAAGATTTTAGTTTATTTGTTTTTCAGATTTCAAAATTTGTATTCAATTATTAACACCATTTATTTTTTTATTAACTTCCGTTGTATGATATTTGAAAAAAAAAACATTCTTCCTTGGTATGCTTAACATCATAATGGACTTCTATTTAATGGAAGTTTCTTAACAAGATTAACTATTGAAGTTGCATTGTAAATCTTTAAAATAGAGAGATTAAATTCCTTAAATATGGAAGAAAATGTGGATTCCGACATTACCTTACTTAGAAGAATTAAAAGGACTCTGCATTTTGAAGGACAGTGGGAAATTAGACATGTTCCTAGAGAATATAATTTAGTTGATGACCATCTAGCGAAGATCAATCTCTCTTAACAGACCCCTCTCCGGATTTTTGAAGTCCCTCTTGATGGGGTGGTAACGGTTCTTAACCAAGATAAAGCATTTAATTTCTTTTAAAGCCTTTTCACCAAAAAAAATTCCTTAAAAAAATAACTAAATTTTAAATGTATAAAAAGTAACTTTAAACATATTTATCCAACTTGCTCAATCTTATAAATTTAATAACAAAATTTTAAAAAGTAAGTATAATATTTTTTAATTTATATATGCAATCAAATCTGGAAATGACACGGGATAATAAACTAGTATATAAATATAAAATAACAGTAATGTTTTATTAATCAAGAGATTGACGGTAGCTTAAAAAAGAAGAGAAAAAGACACTGCCGGTAGGTTATGGAAATAGTTTATTATTATTATTTGGGTTCCTGACTTTGGTATGTTCTCTAATTTCTTTTATCATATTGTTCCTATAGTTGTCAACCGTTACACAACTAAGGACTTGCTACAAATAATGTTTGTTTTTATTTTTATAAAATTGCTGGCACAATGGGCTAATAGGATTGTAACATGTGTAAAATTCTAATTACTATTTAGTTAAATTATATTTGTAATTAAAGTAAATAATTATTTGATAAAATGAATTAAATATGTATATTTAATTGAATAAAAGAAAAAAGAAAATTCTTACTTCCTCCATCGTGACCCCCTGTTAACAGCATACTTTGAATGCTGCCATTACAACCCTATTCAAGTATATTTAAGCCTAATCCGAAAAGATGAAGAAAGGCCTAACTATTTGGGTCTTATGAATGAATGTGTTGAAACCCAAACAACCCCATTTGAAGGTCAAACACTTAAAAAGACCCAAACTAAAGCCCAAGTCTGGATTTCCCTTTTTCATATTTTGTTCACAATGTTCAAAATTGAAGTGTGGGTTAAGGTGACTTGAATTCACCATGTTAACCTATATGGTACAATTGTCCAATGATGAATGTTAAAGGAAATTTTGTGTTAAAAACTAACGTTTTGGGGTTCACTAACTTCTAAGTGGTTGGTTCTCTTTAAATTGATGTTGGAATACCATATGATATGATCTAAAGTTGATTTTGTTTAGTGGGGTAAAGAAAAGTTAGATTCTTTGGGGGAAGAATATCAGCATGACATTGTAATTGTGCCGATGTTATTTGCTTTGTGGTCCTATTTAATCCTTAAATATATCATTCAAAAACAAAACAAAATAAAATAATTTTCACTTAATTTGATCACCTTAATAGTTTATTTAAGAAAAAATTAAAAAAGAAGAAGATATGAATGGAGTGATGACATAAAAATAATAAAAATTATAAAATAAAATATGTGTAAAAATGGACAAATAAAAGAACTCATATATATATATATATTTAAAATTTTTTTTCTCCCCTTTCATTTTTTTCTTCTCTTCTTACTTTCTTCTCAGCCACCCAACCACAAACAAATAAATAAATAAGGGACAGTTGTTGGTTGCTGAGCTAGGCACATCTACAGTGCTTACCTACAGTGCTAATGAATTATCTTATACATGCCTACGCCATACGCCATAATAATATCATCGCAATTCCATTAAAGACTACCATAATATTAAGTTTAATGATCTTAACTCTCTAAGCTTATCAACCTTTAAGATAATTACATTTATGTCAAGGAATAATTCAACAATCAACTGGTAGTTTGTTAAGTAGTTGTTTTCTGTTAAAAAGTTGTTGAAGCAGTTCAGCAAGAAATATTGTATAAAAATAGTAAATTCAATCTCTAGAATGTATTCTTTTTCAATGGAAATCATCTGTTTGGTCTATCATTTTGTTGCGTTTCTCTACATGGTATCGAGCTAGGGTTCTGTTGTTAATTTTTTTCTCTTCTTCCTGCATTGTGTTCAATTGTTATGGCACCAGAGGTGGTTGCAGACAGTCACCATATTTCTTCTAATGGTGCTGGAGAGCAAGTCAACTTTCCTTGTTCAGATCTTGGTTTAGTAACTTCTGTTGTTGGGAGAAAGGTTCAACAGTTTCCTAAACATGATACTATTAAACTTGGTGAAATCAATTTTCTTCTATGGAAGCACCAAATCATGTTGATTCTTGAAAGATATGGTGTGCGAGATTTTGTTTTGGGAATTGCCAGTGTTCCTGCTCAGTTTGTTGTTGCTAAAGATAGACAGTTAATTAAGAATTCTAATTATGTGTTGTATGTCTAACAAGACAAGCTGTTGGCTTCCAGGCTATTATCGACTATATCTGATGAGATCTTGATCTATCTTACTAATACTCGTACTAGTTTCGATGTATGGGCTACAATTGAAAAAAAGTTTGCTACCAAGTCTACTATCAAGATATCGAGTCTACGACACGCACTGTATTATCAGAAGAAGGGTTACCTATCAATCAAAGATTATTTGGTAAAGATTAAGTCAATGAGTGATACATTGATTACTGCGGGAAGCATAATATCGGAGCAAGAACAGGTTAGCATTATTCTTGCAGGGCTATCAGTTGAATATAAGTCGGTACAGGTGGTAGCTTCAGCTACTTGTCTTTCTTTTGATCTGTTAATTGAAATGCTACTAGATTATGAAGCAAGACAAGTTGAGTTCCTGGCTAATATCCCTGTCCAAGCTAATCTAGCTAGAAAACAAACTTGTGAAGATGCAGGTCTATCAAAGAATTTTGACTATCAAGGGCATAAGCAATAATATCGTGTTGGTGGTTTTTAGCAACACAGAGGCTTCCATCATGGTAGGAGTTGTGGGGGTCGATTTTCTCACACTCACCCCCAATGTCAACTATGTGGTAAAGTTGGCCATGTTGTCCAAAAATGTTATTATAGATTTGATGAAAGCTTTGCAGATGTTTTTGATGAAGGTCAGTCCATGTCAATGAATCATCATTAGTTTCTTGGTTCACGACAGGTAGAAAAATTTGTATCAAATTGTGCAATGCATCAATGCTGCAATAGAACTTCTAGTTCTCAAGAATGTAGTGGTCAACCAGGGTTTCGTTTTTCAGTAACTTCCACCAATGATGCTGGTCAAATTTGGTACCTGGATTCAGGTGCCACAAACTATATTACCAATGATGTTTCAACACTCAATCTACTGAATATACTTCTGATGGGCAATGGTGCTCCTGTTCCTATCACTCATGTAGGGACCTCCTCGATTGTTACTGGTAGTATGCTCTTACACCTTAAACATGTTTTACATGTTCCAAATGTCTGCAAAAATTTGATTTCTGTAGCTCAGTTTGTAAGGGATAATCAGGTGTTTTTCGAATTTCATCCCTTTCATTGATTTGTGTAAGACATTAAGACATGGATGGTTTTGTTGGTGGGTCAAATCAATAAAGGGTTGTACCATTTTGATACATCACCACAACAAGGAGATTTTGTTGGTTTTATTGGTGGTTTTCGGTGTGCACATACTGTTGAGGTTCACACTCGTGATGGTTCTTGTTTTGTGTTAGAGTTGGGGCACAAAAGACTTGGCCACCCTTGTACAAAAACTCTTTATCAAGTACTTTGAAGTTGTAATATTTTCCAAATAAGTCCATAATGCCTAGGGTGTGTGCTCCTTGTTAGTTAAGAAAATCACATAAACTGGTTTTCAATTATTCTCAGACTGTATATTCTTCACCCTTTAAACTTGTTGTGTCAGATTTGTGGGGACTGGCTCATCTTCCTTCTGAAGGTTTTCTTTATTATATGTCTTTTGTAGATGCATATAGTCGATATACTTGGATTTATCTCTTAAAGACAAAGGCTGAAGTTATTGCCAAGTTTATTGAGTTTTATAAGTTTGTGGAAGTTCAGTTTTGGTGCAAAATTAAAATGCTTCAAAGTGACTGGGGTGGTAAGTACAGACCACTGGTTAATGTCCTATCTTAGCTTGGTGTTCAACACAGGTTGACTTGCCCCCATACTTCTGAACAAAATGGAATTGTCAATGGGAAACACAGACTTTTGGTTGAAACAGGTCTCAAGTTGCTTGCTCAAGCTTCCATGATTATGTATCATTGGAGTTATACGTTTTTGCATACTATTTACTTGATCAATAGACTACCCACGTTTGTTCTAAAAGGGCAATCCCCTCATGAACGATTGTATCATACTTCACCAGATTATATGTTGCTTAAGGTTTTTTCCTATCATTGTTATCTGTATCTTAGACCTTATAATAAGCATAAACTTCAATTCTAGTCTCGAGCTTGCACCTATCTTGGTTATAGTCCTAATCATAAAGGTTATAAATATCTTGATGATAGTGGCAAAATTTTTAAGTCCAAGCAAGTGATGTTTGATGAAGCTTTCTATCCGTTTGCCAATACAGAGACTCCTTCTATAAAGACTGACTTATCAATGATGCATCAACAATCAAGTGTTCCTTTGTCGCATAAAATTTCGAGCGATTGGTCTTCTGGTATTTCAGTTGCTCAATCATTTGATCTTGGTGCTGCTGGCTCTTTGTCTGGTTCTAGTGATACGTTGAATGTTGAAGTCTCCATACCTGTCGATCAACCTAGTTTTTTAGCTGTTCCATCACCTGGTACTGGTACTGCTGCTTCCTTATCCGGCTTCATTCAAAGGCTGACTACTAGAGTTGTCACACCTATTAATCAATCAAGTGGTTCTCTCAAGAAGTCACATAGGGCATATTTTTCTTGTTCTAATTTAGTTTCTACTAGTGTTCCTATGTATCAATTTGGAGTTGCTCCTGCATCTTCAATTCCACTTGTTAGTTCCAACACACATCTTATGAAAACACGATCTAAGCATGGTATTTTTAAACCAAAGCTTTATACTACTGACTTAGCTGAATATGAGCCCTTAACGATTGATGAGGCATTTTTAAGTCCTAAGTGGACTAAAGCTACCTAGCAGGAATACGATGAATTCATGTATAATCAAACATGGGAGCTTGTATCTTTGTCTCCTAACAGGAGAGTAGTAGGCTGTAAATGGGTTTTCAAAATTGAAAGACATGCGGATGGCTTTGTGGCTCGTTATAAAGGCAGGCTTGTTGTCAAAGGGTATCTTCAGGAAGCAAGTGTTGATTTCCATAAAACTTTTAGTCCAGTTGTTAAGCCTACAACAATCCGAGTGGTTCTTTCCCGAGTGGTTATGTTTGGCTGGGTTTTGAGACAAGTAGATATAAATAATGATTTTCTTAATGAGGATTTTAATAAAGAAATATACATGCTTCAGCCTTCAGGTTTTGAACGTCATAATGGAGGTCAACCATTGGTGTGCAAGCTTAAGAAGGCATTGTATGGCCTCAAACAGGCACTTCGGGCCTGGTTTCAAAAGTTGAGAGATCATCATGTTGCCTCTGGTTTTGTGTTATCAAAATCTTATGCCTCTTTGTTTATTTAACAGTCTAGTGAGATTCTTCTATATATTCTGGTCTATGTCGATGACATTATAGTCACAAGCAATCATCAATAAGTATTGATACCTTTGTGGAGTTCTTAGATTTGAGATTTTCTCTTAAGGACTTGGGACAGTTGAGTTACTTTTTGGGCATTGAAATCATACATACAACTTTAGGGCTCTTTCTCAATCAACGAAAATACATTCAAGACTTGCTGCACCGAAGTTACATGGAAAGGTCTAAAGGCACTCCTACTCCCATGATATCTTTTTGTATGTTGTCTGCTCATACAGGGAGTCCTATTAACAATGAATCAAAATATGGGAGCATCGTAGGGGCCCTTCAATACATTATGATTACTAGGCCCGATATTACATTTGCTGCCAATAGGATCTGTTAATTCATGCATAAGCCCCTCGATCATCATTTCAAAGCTATTAAACGTATTTTAAGATATTTACAGGCAACGATAGATCATGGTGTTTATTTTATTACTGCCTCTCGTCTGTCTTTTGTTGGTTATTCAGATGCTAGTTGGGAAAATGATCCTAATGAGAGACGCTTATGTAACAGCCCAAATTTCAATAGTGTCGAAACAGTGATTCGAGATCACTAAATCTGACAAATAAGTAGAAAATAATATTAATTTAATGAGTGTAAGTTAGATGTGAAGTTAGGAAAATAATTAAAATAGTGAACAGAATTTTAGAAAATAATTACTAAATAATTAGAGTAGAAACGAGGTATCAAGACCTCAAAATTTTAAACTGAGCCATAAATATTTTTATAAATATTTATGAAGTGTTAATAAGCTAATATTAAAGTTTCGTTAAGAAATTTTAAGGTTTCAGTTGTTAATAGAATAAAAAGGACTGATTTGTAACAAGTGCAAAACTGTGAGAAATGATTAAATAGCATGAAGGCTAAATGAAGAAGGACTTAAAGTGTAATTAAGCCCAAAATTAAATGGGCTGGACAGTTGGGTTAAGAATTGGCTGAAAAATAGTGTGAACAAAGGGCAAAAATGTCATTTGGGCAAAATTTAGCATAAAAATCTAGAACTAAATTGGGAATCTAGATTTTTCTTCATTTTTCTTCATCTTCATTAGCTTAAAACAACCATTGAAAGAGTCTTTAAGCTATTTTTTTTCATATTTTACTGCAAGTAAGTTCAATTCTTGATTATTTCTTGAAATTTTTATATTTTTGGGACTTTTACAACTACGTCCTCTTGTCTAATTCATTAGTTTTTGATTTCATGGTTGATTTTGGAAGTTGCTATGAATATGTGCTAGAAGTATGTGATGATTTAGCACGGAATTAAAGCTTTAATTTGTTTATATGTTGATTTTATTGAAAGAATTGAATAAAAAGTGAATATTTAGGGACCTATTTGTAAAATATTTGAAATTAGGGTTTTATCTAGAAATTTTGAATTCTAATGATTATAAAATAGCTTATAAGATTTAGATAAATTGTTAATTGAGAAGAAAAAACTCAATTAATGAGTTAATTGGTCAAGGACCAAATTGTGAAAATTATGAAATTTGGGGTAAAAGTGTAATTTCGAGAATTAAAGTGTATAAATTATGAAATAAAGTAAACTTGGAATGAATGCTAATGAATGAATGATTTTGCAATTATAGATCAAGAAGTTGAAGTAAATCGAGGAAATAAGAAAATAGTAGAAAAATTTCTAAACTTCTACAACTTTTGCAAATTAGCCAGGTAAGTTTATGTGGTTAAATTTTAATGATTGTTTATATTGTAAATTTTGTAATGTGTTATAAGATGTGTATGTGATAAAGTCATAAACAATGTAAAAGCATGAAAGTGAAGAAATAATCAACTTGAATGGAACAGCGGATTGAGTACTTCTGTCTAGTGCCAAATGATGAATTGACGGAAAAAGACTATGGTTGGACCATGGAAACAAGTGATAAGTGATCCGTATAAGACCATGGCTGGGTTATGACATCGGAAAACAAGTAACAAATGATTTCCATATAAGACCATAGTTGGACTATGGCATCGGTGAGAAATGTCAAGTGATTCTCATGTAAGACTATAGCTGGGCTATGACATTGGATTAAAGTGATATAAGTGATTCGTATAAGACCATAGCTGGGCTATGGCATTGGAGAAAAGTGATAAGTGCTCCTACTCCAGTGTAAGACCATATCCGGGATATGACATCGGTGTAATATGTGACTCGTGTAAGACCATGGCTGGGCCATGGCTTCAGAAAGTGAAACGTCATCATGTGTAAGCCTATAGTCCTACTATGGCAAAGTGAAGACGAAGTACTCAATTCTGTATAGTTTCCCAATTCGAATAATAGTGGTAAGTGGAAAAAGGGCCCAGGAAAGTGAAATTTTTATTACGAATGATAATGAACAATATTAAATGAGCTTAACTTTGATTTGTGATTGACAGGAGAAATTAGTGAATATGTATGTTATATGAATGTATTATAATATTTGGTATGTTTACTTTCTAAGCCTATGAACTTGCTAAGCTTTCACAAGCTTACTTGAATGTGTTTGACATGTTTTGTAAATTAACGTGGTTTCGGAGGATCAAATTATCACAAAGAATCACACTATCTAGATATTCTCCGGTAGTTTTTGGGTTATTATCTTTTGATTTATATGGCATGTATAGATGTTTGGTTGGATAAAGTTATTGATAGTTATATTATGTGAAAAGAGGGTATGCATATGTGTATGAATCTTAGTTTGATGGTTAAATGAGCAAATTATCAATATAAAGTGCATGGGTTATTCTATGTTTTCATTAAATGTATGTTTTACAATAAAATGGTCGTTTAGTTGGTTGAAATTGGTAGGAAAGCGTGTTTTAGTGCAGGTAATGGATGAAAGGGTGAGAAAAGTGGCCTAAAATGGCCTATTTTCGTCCACACGGGTGGATACAAAGGCGTGTGTCTATGCTGTGTGTGACACACGGTAAGCCCACGGGCGTGTGTGGTGGCCGTGTATCTCTGCATCCTTTAAAAATAAAGTTAGTATCGTACACAGGCCAAAGACACGACTGTGTTTCTTGGTTGTGTGAAGGATACAGGTTTTAAGCATGGTCGTGTGTCAAAATCGTGTGAAAATGGCTTAAAATGGTGAAAAATTAATTAACCACATGGCCTGGCCACATGGGCGTGTGCCTAGGCCGTGTGGCTCTTTGTTTATGTCACACGGGCTGATACCACGGTCATGTGATAAAGTCAGATCTGCCCACGGGCTGGCCCCACGGCCATGGGAGCCCCACGGGCAGGCCACACAGGCATGTGCCCCTATCTTCAAGGTAAAGTTTCCAAAGTTGTCGGTTTATTTTCGAACCACTTCCAAAGCATGTATTGGGCCCTGTAGGCCCACATTAGGGACTTTTTGATAAAATTTGGAAAGACAATTTTTGATTCGATTTTGTATAAATGATAATGTATAAGTTTGGTAATGCCTCGTAACCCTGTTTCGGTAACGGATACGGGTTAAGGGTGTTACAACTCAACGTCGGGTTTTTGTATTTTCCTTGGTGGGAATCCTTTATCTTAGGGTTCAAAGAAACAACATGTGGTATCTCGTTCTTCGACAAAAGCAGAATACAGGAGCCTTGCTCATGCTATAGTAGAAGTCACTTGGCTGGAGTCTTTGTTGGGAGAAGTAATAGTTCAGCTTGCTGGAAATGCAACTCTTTGGTGTGACAATTCAAGTGCAGTGGCCGTATCTGCTAATCCAATTCTACATTTCAAGTTCAAGCATGTGGAGCTTTATTTATTTTTTGTCCGTGAAAAGGTGACCATAGGAAAGTTAGTTGTTGGTCATGTTCTAGCTCAAGATTAGGTGGAACCCCTTTTAGCTAGGTGTTTTACTAGATTCAGGACACAACTTAAAGTTGTCAGCAGACTTGAGTCCTTACAAAGCAGAAGATGACAGATGTGCATCAGTTGGGTGAATGTCAAGGAATAAGTCAACAATTAACTGGTAGTTTGTTAAGCAGTTAGCTGTTAAAGTAGTTGTTTTCTGTTAACAAGCTGTTGAAACAGTTCAGCAAGAAATATTGTATAAATACAGTAAATTCAATCTCTAGGATGTATTATTTTTCAATGGAAATCATCTATTTGGTCTATCATTTTGCTTCGTTTCTCTACAGACCCATATCCTAAATCGGATTTAAAATTAGATTACGAAAAGATCATTATGAAAAAAAGGTCTACTCTAAATAATTCTTTGCTTATAAGAACACTTTCTCTTTCAAGAAGAGCAAGCAAGCATTAAGTAGTGAAGCTTTGCTCCTACATTTACTTGACATCTTTTAACAATTATATCTATTGACTCTCTATGCTTGTCACGATATGAATTGCAACAACAAGCCATCCCCAATTTTTATGTCGTAATATTAACAACAAATATAGAAGGGCAAAATTCGAAGAGGTAAGGACCTTGGGGCCCTTAACTAAATTAACAAATTTTGTTTTTATTCAATTTAAATGTTTTGTTCCTTTGGATAAAGATATTAGTTTGGTGTCTTAACAATTAATTTTTCTTTTAATTGTACCCTCAACAATTTATAATTCTATTTCAACTCTCCACAAAATTCGTCTTTGCCCATGCAAATGCCAGTGATGAATAAAGTTAATCATACAATAATAAATGAAATATCATTATATGATTTTTAAATAATTTTAAAACCTGTTTAAATTTATTACCATCTAAAGAAATATGGAATGACTTGACTGGTATTGTTTGTTTCACAATCTTCTCAAAAGTGAGAAAAATGATATTATGTTTGGTTCATTGAATAGAAAGAGAATGAAATAAAGTAGGAATGTTTATTAGTAATTGCATTACATTATTTGTTGGTTGAATGGGGATTAAGGAATAAATTTACGAATAATATGTTAATAATATAATGAAATATAAGAGTGGAAAATATAGTTATAATTTATATTTAATAATTATATTAATGTAAATAACATATTAATAAAATATTTAAAAACGATAATTTAATATAATAAAATTATAATTAACTATTTTATTTTGATAATCCATTAAAATATTTTTAATTACATAATACTTTATTTAAATTATATTAATATTAGTGATATTATTAATGCTTAATATATTATTATTTTATCCTATCATTCTTCTTTCTATCTAAAAAGAAAAGAATGGTTGAATTCAAAGGATAAAAAGTAATATTTAAAGATATAAATAAAAATTCTTTCAAAAAAAAAAAAGAAAAAAAAAAGTAATGGCTATTTATTTTCAATTTCCATAGTAAATAATTTCTCCTCTCTTCTCTCTAGTCATTGTATCACTTCTTCTCTCTCCCAGATTCCATCATCATCATCATCATTATCATGGATTTTTCTTCTTTCACCAACAACGTTCTCTAGAACTCATCTGAAAAATTCTAAATTTAAAAAAGTTAGAACAATGCTTCTACCCCAAATATCTCTATAAATGCCTAATTATAAGAGGGTTTTTTTTTTCTTTAGATGTAATGTAAAAAGAAAAAAAAATGAATTATGTTATTGGAAAGAAAGAAAAGATGTTAATGGGAGGGTCTCTAAATGGGTATTAAAGAAGCATGACCCTTTTCCTAATTTCTCTATATAATTCATGCATTTACAAAGCTAATCTTTTTATATCATTTAATTAAACTATGCTGAATGAATGGGGTAGGCAATATTATAATATAATTTGGGTCCCCTTCTACTTTCTTTAGCCAAAATATCTTCTTCCACTATCCATTCCTTTAATAATAAATTAGTTACATACCTTCATTAGTAACATAATGCAATCGTGTTCTTATTAAAATTTTATAAGATAAGAAGTAGAATGAACATTATAATGGAATCATGAGTTTGGTTGGCGAATTATGTTTGTAATCCATGATTAAAAATGGTTCATTTTCTTTTTGGGATAATTAACCCTTAATTATATATACATAACAACAAACTTAGATCGCTAAGCAACACAGAGTAAAACAATGGAAGAATGATATTAGCAATTATAAACAGAAATTAATTCATATAACATTCAAATCCCCACATTTGAAAAATCTCAAACTATTCCTAACCTAAGCTATCAAACATTTGTATATGAGTAAATGTGCCACTAAGATTGAAAATAAGCCACGTCGCACATCTATAACTTTTGCTTAATTACTTTCAGTATTGAATGCCAGATGATTAAAATTTCAACGAGATTGACTTCTGGTAATTAACTTTTATCAGCTGTTGTTATACTCTACAAAATTCTCCGCAAGCTTCACGATTCAAATTTTGTTATATGAAATCTTAAATTTTTTTTTTTTTATAATAAATTTTAAAAGTTTTTCTTTCTCATCCCGCTGCCCTTGCCAATGAACCCAAGGTATTTTTTTTTGGGTTAAAACTACACTTTTATTAGCCTCTCCTTTTCCAAAATTTCTAACAGCATCTTGTTATCCAACATTTTTTGTTATTGATTAGAAATTTTGATTTGCCAAAATCTAGAATCAGACAACTATTGCCAAGAAGGTTGCCGCCCGCCACCATCTGTCTCCTCTCTTCGATGGCTAACCAATACCAATAATCTACCCCAACATTTAAGAAGGTTTTGCCAAAATAAGCCCCGATCTTCCTAGATCTACAACTATACTTTCGAACTCTCCCTCTCCAATCAGCCTAAGATTTAAGTATATTACTTACCTCTTCCTAAACTATCATTTCATTGTTCAAATTTGTCAAAAGTGACCCAAAATTTGCATGAGAAGCCAACAACTCCCCTCTTGCATTCTTCAAGAAAAGAGAAAACCCATTGTTTCGTTTGTTTTTGTTATTGAACATCAACTTTTCAACTTGAAAAAAAAAAAACCCTTCTTCTTTAATTTCTTAATAAAAATTTATCTCTATTCTTGCCTTAATAATTAAATGAGTAGAGAAATTTGTTTCTATGGAAGGATTTCTGTTAAGATATTATTATGAGATATTATCTTTTAGGAATATAATGTATGTTATTATATATCTTTTAGGCATATACTTAGAAATATCTTAACAATTTTCATCTTTGTTTTTGTTATGGAGAGATTTGAGTGTTAAAAAAAAAATCAGGCATAAGAATAAATTTAATCCTTAGGGGGCATTTGATTTATCAAATCTTAGATTACGTTTCGAAATAACATTATGGGAATATAAGATTACGAGTGAAATGTAATATGACCTTATTTGATTAATTTGGCTAGAATATAATATTCAAGTGTGTGGTTGACGAAATATAAAATTACCTAAAAACACATTTTACTCAATTGTCCTGGTATAGAATTTGTTTTTTTAACAAGTTTAGTCCCATTAATATTTTTTATTCTCAATTATAATAAAATTATGATAAATTATTACAATTCTTACTTTTTACTACAATATTTATATTAATAAGTAAATATATTGTGTTAAAATAAATTTATAAATCATAATTATTATAATTCATGAAAAGTGATTGCAACACCAACAATAATTATGGTTATAACAATAATTAATATATTAATAAATAAATTATTAAATAAAATATAATGATCATAATGGTAATGTATGATATCTACTAGTTCACTACTATTTTTTTTTGTCTTTAATTAATCTTAAATTTTATTTAAGAAAAAAACAAGCCTAAATTGATTAGAATAATAAAAACAAAGGGCAAATTGTCCAAAATTCAAGATTATGCCCATAATCTAAGATTACCTAAAGAATGAGTTGTAATGATATTACACTCTATATTATGGGATGATCGTAATGTGAGATTATGGGAGGGTAAAAATGTGAGATGACGAGATGGCTGGAATGCTAAAATCCAAACACCGTAATCTCATTCCAAAATGTAACCAAATGTTATATTCGGTGAATCAAATGTTCCCTTAACGTTTATATCTTTTTTTTCAATTTGGCTCTTATTCTTTTTTTGAGCTACATTTAGCCATTAATTTTCAAAAAAAAAAATCAAATCGCTTTTTTTTTAACGAAAATGTTGATTACATATTAATATTTTTAATGATGTTGGCATGGTAACTCGTGTGTATTTTATGCTTACATGATACTATTTATCTTATATGTCACATTAATAAATAATTTAAAATTGATAAAATATTCCAAAAATAAAAAATTCAAAATTATAAAAAGTTGAAAAGAAATTAGCTTGAAGTACACGTGGATTGCCATACAAGCTGCCATGTTTAAGAATTTAATGTTTTAATCAGTAATTCCATTAAAAAAACAACAATTCACCTTCTTTTTAAATGTTAAAAGTCAAATTCAACTCTTTTAGAAAGTTTTGATTAAAACAATATGAGAGTAGTTTTAAAAACTATTTTTTTTAAAATTTAAGCTATAGATTTCAAAAGATAAAATAAAAGGATGAAGCTTTTGCAAGAAAACCAAAAAAAGATTTGAAAAAAAAAATTGTTCTAAAAAATCTCCATACCTTGATTACTTGAATTTGAAATTTTTAAGTTTTTCGGTAAAAGATTTGAATTTTCCAGACAGAGTTCTAAACAGTGAAGAACATGAATTTTTGGTATCACATTAAGTATATTTGTATCTCATTAGAAACTTTGGTATTTGGTTACAAGTTTTAGTATTCGTTAGAAATGTTAGTATTTGGTTAAAAATTTTGATATTTGGATACAAATTTTGGCATCGGGTTAGAAATTTTAATAGAGGCTATTGGTCTCCCCACATGAGTAGAAAAAGAGAAATTTTTGTATACCAAAATATCTAACGATTTTCATTAAAAATATTAATATCTCATTAAAATTATTGGTATTTGGTTAGAAATTTTGGTAAGCAAAATATATAACGACATCTCTTAAAAATTTTGGTACGCATTAAAAAGATTGGTATAACAATAGAAATTTGGTACAAGCTATTGATTTCCATATATAGGCGAGAAAAGGAATATTTTGGTATACCAAAATATCTAACGGTTTCTAATAGAAGTATTGTTGTGTTAAAAATTTTTGTATTTTACTTATAACAGGTTGATTTGGTTAAAACCTTTTCTTTAGCCTTTTTTTGGAACGTACAGTAACATTACCACCCCTTCTCTCTCACCTTTTTTTTTGGGTTTTTCTTTCCAAACTCATTTTGAACTACTTTTGCGATGGTTTTCATGGTGACTTAGTTTTGTCGAGCACACCACTGTATGAAAGTGGTGTTGGTTTTGATTTTAGTTTTAATCTATTATGTTTCCTCTAAAAACTGTGGTTTTTTTTTACTTTGCTTTCTTTGAGGTAGTGGTAGTTTTTGTTTTTGTTTCTAGTAATATTTTGGCATATACATGAGATTTGCCAATGTAAGGATGTTGGCATATTGATTAGGAATTGTTTTTAAAGGGTTTTGTTGGAATAGAACACCATCATAGTGTTTGCAAAATTAGAATCTAAGATCTTGAAGAGGAGGATAAGTCATTTCAGAGTTGGCTTTTCGTGTATCATTAATGCAGTGGGTCTCTTGGGGCTTTTAACAGTAGTTTCTTGGTTGATCGATGTTTTCCGTTATGTAATCTAATAATTGTGGGGCTATTGGATCTAATGCCCTAAATGTAATATTTTCGTCCATGTATATTGTATTTTTCAAAAAAATAATTTAACAATAATATCCATTAATTACAATAATACCTTTTATATGTTGTCCTCAATGGTTTTTTCATACAAATAAAAATGAAAGCAAATATTGACTCACTGGTTTTCTATTATTTAACTAATATTAAGCGATATTACGTGGTCAAATCGTAATACAAAAAAATAACTTATATTAGTAGATAAACCTAAACATGTCTTTAGTCTAATCGGAAATGAGCAAATTGATTGAAATACTAATATGTTGTCTATCAAGTCCAATTGGGGAGATTTTTTATCTTGAGCATTGGAACGGATGACTCCCAGAAGATAGATACATAGATGTGATTGACTGGACTGACAGTATATTGGACAAAACCCAAATAAAATAGATCTTGAATCCGTTTATAGATTTATTCACTTGTGACGTTCATAATGTGGCATACCTTAATTCTGAACGGATGATGGATTATGTATGCGTGATTTGTATACTTTGATGTAAGTGAAAGCCTGAGTTTAATTAGATAAGGAATAAAAAACTAGTGCGTTGGGTATACGACTTTTACAGTATGTAACATCATTCACTATAGTGGAATTTATAACCCAAGAAATGGGTAAATGATATTCTTTCATTGACACTACATGATAGATGAAAAGTAAATGTGGTTATGGGTCGTTTGTCTTTATGATAAATGACTTGATTACTATTTGATAGTAATTGACTTTTCATGAAGGAAGAAGTAATGATTACTATTAGATAAAATAGAATCATATTGGGAGAACAAATTTATCCTAAAGAGATTAAGGACATCTTATGAAGGTAACACACTTATGACAAGGTCATTGGATGAGCACTGATTGAGTAGCTTTCATAATGGTATGTAATTAGGGAGAGCTTAGTCACAATACTATAATGGAATGAATTCGTGGCTAAATAAGTTTACAAGTATTACGCGAAAAATTAGAATTTAATTATAAATAATTTGAGCCCTAATTATATATGTACAATTGGTCCCTCCGTTATCTTGCTGAAATCATAAATGAATTGCTTATAGAATCAGATTAACAAAAATGGATGAAAATGATAAAGTTATAGAAATGGGTTACAGTCGGACATGGATGTGTTTTCTCACTAAGTATGAAAATGACATGATAACTAAATTTAAATTTTTCGAACTATTATTTTATCAAATAATTGAAGTCCAAAGATGAAATTAAATTAGTGAATCTGTTGAATATAAAAAGGGTTACAAGTGTTACAATTGATTGGATCAGGCTAGGCATGTGTACATTTCTTACCATGTCCAATTTGATGATGAGGTTTTTCGATTTGCCAAGGTTAAATTGCCCGTTTCAAGTTCCATTTCAGTACACTTCCAATCATCATGGTTTCTTCTTCTGTGAGTACTTCCTCTACGGTACTCGATTTTGGTACTGTTGACTCTTCTTTATTGTGTCCCCAGCATGTTGCCACCACCTTTACTAGTGATGATGCTCCAATCTTGTTTATACCAAACTTGGTGGTTGTTCCAAGCAATCCAGTGGTGACTTCCTTGTTGTCATCAAACCAACAGATGTCCAACTATTATCCTATGATAACTTAGAGTAAAGGTTGGTGTTTACAACCTGAAAACTTATAATGTTATGATGAGTTCGGTTAAGCTAGTGGACATTCATGAAGTTATGTCTATTCCTTCATGGAGGAATGATGTATATGATGAATTACAAGCTCTGGTCAAGAATACTACATGAAGTTTAGTTTCTCCATCAACAGATAGATTGCTTGTAGGCTATAAATGGTTATTCAAAGTTAAGAAGAATTTCGATGGAAGTGTTGCTCGTAATAAAGTCTTTATTGTTAGTTAAAGGTTCTTACAAGATCCTAGGTTGGATTACCATGAAACCTTTAGTTCAGTGGTTAAAGCTAATATTGTCAGAACAATTCTTACCTTAGCTGTGTCAAGGAAGTGGAAGTTTCGTCAGGTTGGTGTGAATAATGCTTGCTTAAATGGTGACTTGGCTGAAGATATTTACATGAAGCAACCTCTTAAGTTTGAGGTGTATGAAGATAATGAGAATACACTTGCATGTCGATTAAACAAAGCTTTGTATGGTCTTAAGCTGGCACCAATAACATGGTTTGAAAAGTTATGAGGTTTTCTTGTTTAGCAGTTAAAGTTTCAATCTTCAAAAGCTGATCATTTGTTATTTTTTAAGCAGGATGTATCTGGGTGTGTATTTATGCTTATTTATGTTGATGACATAATTGTAACTGGTAATTATTGTTCAGAACTGGATGAAGTGATTCAATGTCTTAATGAAATTTTTTCATTAAAAGACTTAGGCGAATCAAGCTATTTCCTTGGCCTGAAATTAATTGATATGGCGCATGTCTTCATGTGTCTTAGTAGAAGTATGCACAAAAGTTGTTGGAGCGCACTAATATTGCAAACGCCAAGTCTGTGAAAACGCCAATGGTAAACTCTCTTTCTTTAACTACTTTGAGTGGTTCTTCTTTATAGGCAAATTGTGGGTAGTTTGCAATATTTGTGCTTAACTAAGCTAGACATAGCCTTTGTTGTAAATAAGGTTAGTCAGTACATACATAAGCCTCATGATGGGTATTGGATAGCAGTCAAATGGGTTCTAAGATATATTTATGGTGCAGTTATCATGAGTTGGTGTTTCATCCTTCGAGTGTGTCTTTAACAGGTTTTTCAAATGCTGATTGAGTAAGCCAACCTCAGGTTTTTGTGTTGTGTCTCGATCAACATCTAAAGCTGAATATAGAAGTTTAGAAAATGCTACATTTAAGTTGACTTGGTTTTGCTCATTGCTAAATGAGATTGGTGTAAGTCTTAAAGGTGTGCCAATGATTTGGTGTGATATCTCTAGCACTGTGTCTTTGGTTGCTAATCTCGTGTGACATGCTTGAGTCAAGCATGTTGACCTTGATTTGCATTTTGTGAGTGATAAAGTTCTTAGTGGGTAACTTCAAGTTAATCATATACCTGGAAGTGATCAGATAGTTTATATACTTACCAAGCTATTAACTATAAGAGTGTTTTCTCGTTGTCATGATAGGATGAATGTGCTAGCACTTGATGATTTTGTTCGAGAATGTGCAGGGGGAATATGAAAGTAACTGTAACAGCCCATTTTTCAGTGGTATCAAAAATAGTGGTTTCGAGGCCACCAAATCCGACAAGTAAGTTCATAAATATTATTATTTAATATTTACGAGTCAAATGTGATTTTTAAAAAGGTTTTTGATTTGATAATTTATGTTACATAAGTGATTTATTAAGTTTAAATGGTTTTAGAAAATAAACTATCAGGACCTTGTTTTTATAAACTGAGCCATAAATATTTTTATAAATATTTACGGAGTGTTATTAAGGTGGTATTAAAGTTTCGTTAAGAAATTTTAACGTTTCGATGGTTAATTAATTCAAAAGGATCAAATTAAAAAAAAGTGCATTCCTGGGACTCCTTTCCCGTAAATTGGACTTGTAAATAGTTTTAATAAGTATTTACGAAGCTAGTTGTGTAGTTAATTAGGTTTTGATTAAGTGAATTTGCTTGAATTAAAAGTAATTAAGTATAAGGACTAAATTGTATATAGGGTGAAAATTGAATTATAGATTAAAGAAAAATTTAAGGGACTAAATAAGCAATTATACTATTGGTATTAAAGGAGGTGGCATAAGGATGAATATATTTATAAAATTTAAAGTTAAAATATATAATATTATAATAATAAACCTTAATGTTTAAGTATATATATTATATTATATTATATTATAATAATAAAATAAAAAGAAAAAAGAAATAGAAAAAAGAGAAAGATAGAATGAAATAGATAAGGAAAGAAAGAAAAGGAAAGAAAATGGGAAAGAAGGAGAATTAGGGTTTCAAGGGTTCAAAGTTCAATTGGTTAATCAATTTAGTCTATTTTTTCTTTTAATTTTTATATTTTTGGGATCTCGGTATTAAATACTATAGGACCCATGTCAAAATTTTAGAAATTATTGAGTTTTTAAATGTTGTTAATGTTGAATAATTTTACTATTAGGGATTAAATTGATAAATTTTTAAGTTAGAAGTGAGAAAGAATTGAATTGTAAAATAAATTGTAAATTTTGAGTAATAGGGACTAAATTGTGAAAGTTTTAAAATTTATGGATTTAAGTGAAATTAGAGAGTTAAATCTAGTTTAAAGTGGAAATTGAATGAAAATATAGAATTGATTGTGAAGAAATAAAATTAGTCTTGATTTAGGGACTAAATTAGAATTTAGACAAATGTTGAGTAAAAATTGAAATATGCAATATGAAATTGAATTGTATTGTATTGATGAATTTTAATTGTTTTAATTCTGTAGCTAATGTCTTACCGAAATCCTTGACTAAAAAGGGGAAAGATAAAGTCAACGAGGAATAGCTCGAAATTTCTGGTTTGTATTACTATAATCCGAATTTAATTATTATTTGTTGTATTTTCATTTAAATGTTTATGGTAAGTAAATAAGGTAAGTGTTACTATTTTTTATATTGAATTGAATGTATGTGAAATTGTGATTTATGTGATAATTGAGTATTTGACACTTTATTATTGAATTGAATTCAAGTTGACTGAATGGGTTGAAAATGATATATATATATATATATTGAATGTATTGATTATTTGAATAAAAATGAATATTTGTTGTATTTGAAAAATGAATTGGAACCCTATTAACTATATCGGGATGAGTCAGATATAAATGGCATGCCATAGGATTGGAAGAGTTTAGGGATTTCTTTGACTTCGAGTTGATGAGACACTAAGTGTCAAATTACTAATTCGGATTAATTCGATGAGGCACTGGGTGTCATTTACTTAGTTTAGCCAATGAGATACTGGATGTCAATTTATTACTTCGAATTATCTGATGAGGCACTGGGTGCCAAACTGGTATGTTTTGGCTGGATCCGTGTATCTGTTTGAGTCTAAGTCGTGTTAATAGGGGTAAATGAATAATAAAGTTTTATAATTGATATTGAAATGGTATGGTATGAGAAATGGAAGTGAAATAGTGAATTGAAAATAGAATATGAAATATGTTACAAATATATGAAATATATGAGTTATATACTCATGAAATGACTATGGAATGGATATTGCAATTGCATAATGAAATGTGAAATAAATTGTGAAAAACTATTTATATAGCAAGTATGAGAATTGAGATATTTGTGAAATAAATGAAATATGATATGGTTGTTGTAATAATTAAATATTAATATGTGTTTATATTTCAATTGTATATTTATAATTTCTTATCTTTAAATATTTGGATTATAGAAATACCACTGAGTTTATACTCAACATACGGTTTTGTTTCCTGTGCGCAGGTTAGGTACTTAACTTTTGATTGCCGATTCAGCATCCAACAACGATCCTGAACTCAAATGTGGTGATGTTTATCCTTTGTGTTGGCATGTACCTAGGGTGTCTAAATAATAGTTATTTTGTGGGTTGATTGTAAATGAGGTTATAAGTTTAATTTTAGTTGGTTTTATACATATAAATATGTGTTCGTTTTTGAAGCCATATTATAGCATGGTAAATTGAACTAAATCTAGATAGGTGCATGTAAATTGAATTCTATGTTTAAGTGCTCATGAACTAGGCAAATTGATTTGGATTTGGTATGTTTATAATTTGGATTAAAATGATGCTTTGATGACTTGTTTTGATGATATGAAATGATTGAAATTTATGTTTGTTTGATCTATAAACTTCGGTAATGCTCCGTAATTCGATTCCGGCGAGGTATAAGGGTTGGGGTGTTACAGTAACTATTGTTAGTTACAAGTAGTTATGAATTTAGTTACAACTTACAAGGTATTTTTGTTATTTGTTGTAACTACATGTATGAGAAGTCTTTAACTTACAAATCAAGATTAATGAAATTCATTTCTTTCAACTCTCTGTTTCTATTAAATGATGGAGAAATGTAATGCTTACCTAACATATTTCAATTGTTAAAATTAAAGTTCTTATTTACAGTTGTACTTTATATTCATTTTCAACATTGTATATTTATAAGCTTTTGATATGTTGTTTCTTAGTCTATCTTCTTTTTTCCTTTTTACTTTTTAGAAAGATGGATATAGCTAACTTTTTATATAGAAAGTTTGATTAACAAACCAAACACATAAAGACTATCACTATTTTTGTTTCTTAAAAGTATGAAATGATTGAATGGTAAGAAAAGATATTGGAACATATTGCAATTTATATCAAAGATGTATTTTATTTTTCTCCACCTTTTGTTTTTGCATTAAGTTTCCTTGTAAAGAGTTAAAAAGGAAAAAAGAGGGGAGAGTAGGAGAAATCCTTAAATAAGGACGGCCGATAGAAATAGAACCCTTAACTTCACCAAGTTTTTTTTGGGTAGAATGCTAGAAGTATTAAGCATTTCTAATGCACCTGTCCATGTTTAAAAACTATTTGCTTATTTATGTTTTAAAACTAAAGCAAAAGGGAAAAAAATCATTTCATTTCAAGCGATAAATCAAATTCATTTTTTTATAATGTATTACATTAACAATTATATATTGTGATAATAATCAAAATAAACCCTAAACCCTCAAACTAATGTTATACAAACTTAACCCTAAACTTGAATCATATCCACACTACTTCAAACTACACTTTATATACTCCTTGTCTACAAATCCATTCCACTCATTTTTTTCATTGTGAAATACTTCAAATTTTCCTAGTGACATCATACAATTACATTATCACTAAAATCTAGGTTTTTAAAACTAGACTGATGGTTGAATTGGTCAGATCATCGATTCCCGATCCGATCAATTCGTCCAATTCAATTGAATAAATTATTAAAAATACAAATATTTAAAAAAATTTTAAAAAATTAATTTAATTAATTCGACCACCCATTTCAAGAGGTCTAACCGACCAATTTAACCGGCTTATAGGTCAATCGATCCAACTACTTATTCTAGATCGATACCTCAATTAGTCCTCACACCAATCAATTCGACTGTTTAGTCTCGTCTAATTTTGAAAACTATGACAAAAAAAAGAAGCATAGCCTAATATTTTTAATGGTTTGACAATATTTCTAGCATGCGTATTGCGTAAAACATCCTTCAATAAAAAGGAATTACTTTTGCACAAAAAGTTGGGCTTAAATTTTCCCTAAGCCGCACCATTAATATTTAAACCTAATTGAAACATCCTTCAAATCATAAATAATAAAAATAACTAGAAGTGTTACAAATCACACCCATTCTATAGAAATATTCAAACCAACAATAAGAGAATAAAACAAATCAGTAGGTTCTTCTATTTCTTCATAAGATTTGGGAGAGTGTATAGAAAATGAACAACATCCTTCACTCTCAAATTCGAATGGAACTTTTTCTTCTTTAAATCTCTTGATTGCTACCAATGCATTTCTCAAAATCGAATGGAACTTTTTCTTCTTTAAATCTTTAGATGCCAGCTGGTTTCTTCCCTAGAAAAACAACATAGAACTTCTCCATCTTTTTCTTCTATACTTTTACTATATTCCCAGGGAATGATTAGTGTAGGGTTGAAATAAAACTAGCGAAAAAGAAACGAAGAAATGAAAGCTATACAGTTTAAGATCGCAATGGTTGGGTTACGAGATAGAGAAATATGTTGTACAATGAGTGTGAGTTAGGTTCATTGGGGAGGGATTAATAATAAATATAGATTTAAATAAGAGAATTGAGAGAAAAAATCAAATTTAATTTTAAGAGAGAAAATTTTCAATATTTTTCTTTAGGTGAAAAACGTAGAAAAGTAAAAACTAGATTTCGGGTTTTCAAAATCCAATTAGAACATTCTGGATGCAAAACTTTTAAACAAAAATGGTTTCCCTATTTTATAACACGATAATGGTATCGTTAAATAGTAAAATACATGCACTCTTAAGAAAATAATTCAAGTTTGAGCATTTGAGATGATGCTGTAAAAAAAATAAATTATAAAATTTAAAATAAAAAAAAAAATCTTCATTCACTATAAAACAAACAAGGAAGAAGTTTTAATCATACTAAAATGTGGACAAATTCAATTATCGATATTTCCTAAATCTTACGCTATAATTGGCGCAATAAACAAATAGCCGTTTTGGCCGGTTTCATCAGTTTCCCAAATTAATTCACATCAATTGCATCAGTCTTTTTGTAATTAAAATACTGAACATGGTTTCCATTTTATGAATTTAGCGTCATCATGGTTCGTTTATGAAAAGCATTTTTCCACTACATTCAGATTTAACAGAAGAAAAAAAAAAAATCCAAAGACACAGTTTCATTGGTGTTCATAACTCGTGTCTTTCATGAAACAGTGGCCTTCACACATCATATTCATTAATTAGGTGTCGTACCCTGATTGGATACAAGTTGAACAACGCATTGCTACATCAAAATTTATGTTCGACAGATTATTACAGGTCGATAAAACAGTATGTGGCAAGATTTAATTGGAGAAAGTAAGGTGTAAAAAGAAAGAAAAAAAAAAAAGAATTTTGGGTAAAACAAAGAATACCTTGATTTTATATATATAGAAATATAGGACGAACTAAGTTTGTGGATCATGTTAAAATTACTGGTTTATGATGGTCTCAAAGCATTGTCATAATCTGATGGGAAATGTGTGAACCTTCTTATATGATGCCTTATTAACTATCTGCAACTTGCATGCGCTCTCCCGTTGGTTATCAATGAATCTTAAATTTTTGTGGTGATTGATGAAAAGCTTCTTTTATAGCATGGATGCTTTGATTTTGCCCAATGCTTTTCACCAATTTTCATTACACATCAAAGCACCATGTTGTAGAATGTTTAAAAAATTCTCACGATAAATTGAATCAATTAGCCATGGGTTCAATTGGCTATTCCAAGCAGTCAACGAATAGTTGAGCTTCAATTTCCCAAACAAATGTGGTAGGAACCCTTTGGTCTACCTCCACAATTGCAAAAGGCTAAAAAGTATTACACCAAACTCCTAACTAATGCCTTTACAAATTTTGTTAACAGAAAAAGGTCAAAGGATGTTACATCTTTCCTCTATAAATAATTAAGGTCAGGGCTAGCTTAGAACCCATAGATAGTGAACAAGGCAATAATACAATATAGCTCCTCTTTTGCTGCCGCCCAAAATAATTAGTATCCTAACACTCAAACTGTTTTTGTTTTGATATCAATATGTATGTACAAATATAAATTTTAAATTTATTAATTAAATGTAATAATTTAATTAATTGATAATATTATATTTTTAAATGTAATTATAAAAAGTAAATATATATAAATTAGTTTAAAATATTAAAATCTAATACTGATAAGTATAGGTTAGAACGTACCAATACACTGAAACTTCAATTAGAGTAACATAAACTATATAATGTTGGTTTAAAATTGAGACATATCGATCAATACAAAAATAATACTGAAAATCATGTTGCCAGCATAAATTCTATCATGTCAGTTATCTTTAACCAAACCAAAGAATTAAATCTTCTTCTAAGGTATCTTTGTTTTTATATATAGTTTTAGAAAGATCACCATCACTGGTCGTACCACTAGGCATGTTAAGTGGACGATGGTGGGTATGTCCTTAAAAAAGCTATAATTTGACTCACTTTTTCTCCATAATCATTCTTTACTCGTATTTCTTGGTCAAGATTTTTACAAGAGGCCGTCAAAACTCAATTTAAATAAACAAAATAGATGATAGCAAATCTACAAAGATTCCATTCATTCGTGTGAAACTTTGATTTAGGGTTTTGGAAAATAGTTATAAAACAAATATAATCAGGCAGAAATGCACTTGTATAAAAGCTGCTATGCATGTACATGTTATCGTCATCCAGGAGATAAAATTCTTGAATTGATCAGTCAGGAGCAAAGCTTAAAGGATCATGTTGGAACACGTATACGGGGAGGATTAACGAATCAATTCTTTCATCTTAATCATATTTTAATCAACAAGTATATTTTATTATTATAGTAGTGGTACTAGAAACATGGAAAATAAAAAAAAAAAAAAAATCCCAAAGATTAAAGATTTGCTTCCCTTTTAACATTGTTGCTATTTAGCGAAAGCAAACATACTATAATTAGGAGGCTGAGGCTTTAACAACTTTACATTTAATAATTGAATATAAATATACTCAGTATGTGGTTCTCTTTTACTTTGGGTTGGGAGGATTTCATAATTTTATCCTAATCTTTTTGGATGGTATATGATTTATTTTTCATCTTAAATCATGAATTTCAAAGTCTACTGGAAAACAAATGTAAAAAGTATTTTGATTCTAAAAAAGAAGATATATATTCTTTTTAATTTTTATTTGTCCAAAATTTAATAGGTTGGGTCTTAAAACTAGTGTCATATTTATTTCATAATTAAGGTTGGAATATGTGATCACTCAAAGGATTTGTTATTATATTTTTACAAAAATGAAACACGGATGCATGAATAATAATAATAAAGGCAAAGGTATTAGATTGGAATCATAACCAACAGATTTAAATAACTCTAACTAGAAATTAGAAAGCACAAATACAACATAGTCTAATTAGATTCAACAACTCTACACATCATCCACACATAATAAAATTTTAAGTTAAAATAAATCCATATAAAACCCACACATAATTTATGTAATATGTGCTAATATCTCCTTAGTTATCACAGAAGAATCCTACTTACAAAAAATAATAATATTAAGAAAATAATAAAACAAAATTTAGGAATATTTAAGATTAGAATCATTTGAGTTAAATAACATAGGGGATGGATCGAAGTCATTTTCTAAGGTGTCTAGACAATTCTCTCCTCCAAAGTTCCCTTCCCCACTCTTTAAATACATCCACCACTCACCACCCAGCTTTTCCAATCTAAGTTTCCTCTCTCACCTGAGATCCAATCCAACTTAACCAAGTTGGAAACTTAAGAGAGAGAAACAGCTAGCAATGGTGGGTTCCTCTTTCCTCCCCTAATTTTCTCTCCTTTTTTTTTTCTTTTTCTTTTTATGTTCTCCTCCTCTCTTTCACTCCTCCCCCTTGCTTAATTTGCTTTGTTCAAGCTAACATACAAGAAAGTGTGTGTTGCTTTCTTATTTTTCTAATAACGCTTCGTTTCGATTTGAGTTTTGGCCGCAGGAACATGGGGTGAACCTACAGGATACCAGATGGGAAGGCTATGCTGATTGGAGGAATCGACCTGCTCTCAAGGGTAGACATGGTGGCATTTCTGCAGCCTCCTTTGTCTTGGGTAATTTAGCTTAGTTACCTATGAAAGAATCAGCCTGAAAGGGACTACTTATATAATATATATTTATTATCTTTCATTGATATGGTTTAATGATAATTTTTGTGTGTGTCGTCAGTTGTGGAAGTGCTGGAGAACCTGGCGTACTTGGCAAATGCCAGCAACCTAGTGATGTATTTGTCCAAGTACATGCACTTATCTCCATCTAAATCGGCAAACAATGTCACCAATTTCATGGGGACTGCCTTTCTTCTAGCTCTGCTTGGAGGTTTCTTATCTGATGCTTTCTTCACCACTTATCACATCTACTTGATAAGCGCATTCATCGAGTTTCTGGTACTAACTCTCTCCTGCTTCTTCTTCTCTCTATATGCATAACCATTTCTATATTGTCGTTTTTGAATTTCATCGATGGTTCTTTTTTCCTTTTTATTTTTTTTTTCTTTTGAGAAAGCAAGTTAGAGGCCTTTTGCATGAAAGATGAGCACTTTAGAGAAAAAAAAAGACAATGACCAAAAATCTTAGTGTGCAAAGCATTAAAGTTTGGGGGCCGTCATAGGCGCAAAGCAACCCTAAGACTTTGGTATGTAGATCCAAGGAACACCGTCTGTTTAGGTACATCTATCGAAGCATTATTGATGAATGCTCATAAATTTCAATCTTTCTACCAGATCCCACATATATATAATTCAAAACAAAACATGAAAAAGAGAAAAAGTAAAAGGGTCTCTTTCAAATTTCGATCTTTCATCACATGAGAAAACTTGCAACAACATTTAGCTTTTGAGATTCTTTCACCTCAAATTTTATTTGATGTCCAATTAAATTGTAAAAAGGCACATTTTAAAGATAAATTTAGACGTGGAGGGGAAGGAGAAACGTCGGGTCCATTGGATAGTCATGAAAATTGAAACCAATCCAATCAAAGGCAACGCCTTTGGTGATGAGGCTATAGGGAGGAGGTGGCGGGGACCTTTTTATAATATTTGTGTCGCTATTTACGACATGAGAAACTTCCTTTTTCTATATCTATCTTGTCTTATTGCTTTGAAATCTTGTCTCTGTTTGAAAGCACACCCATGATATGATAAGCCTACATGACAGATGGTAACTCTTTTGGTTAGACACCTGTTTATAAGAACGTCCAAATCGTCGCAGCTTTGGGTACGGCTGGGGGACACGTTTGTCTCTCCAGCTCGTACGGTCTACGTTTAAGATACAGTATTTTCATCCACCCATGACTTTGTATTATGTGGGAGAAAATCATTAGAAAATCAAATCGAATTATAAATGATGCAGTCGATTGTGGCCATTTTGGGAAACTGTTCGTGTTTTTGGGTGGTAGTTTTTGGCATTGGCGGAGGTTCGAATTGAAATCACATGTCGAGGCTTTCGAGAATAAAGTCAACAAGGCTGTTATTCATTGGGTTCCATCTCCCCCCAGGTGGTCGAAGTTTATCATGGCAGGGGTAGTTAAGGAGGACGAAGCTGATGCGGTGGGGTGTTGTGAGACGAGAAAGGAGTAGTTCGTTCATTATTTTCTGAGTCGATTGATGCCGTTAGGCCTGAAATAGCAAGGGAATTCTAGGACATGGTCATTGTGGAATCTTTTAATAGGTATTGATCGTTATATTATCCAGTTGGTTCGAGTTCACTTTGCATTTGTTCATTGGCAAGGTAATGGTATGGCTGCTTCTTTGGCAATAGCAGGGGTGAGTTATTTAAAGCTTGGTAGCAAAATGTTTTTTCTTTGTTATTAGTTGTTCGCACAGGTGGTGGATGTCTAAGATTATTGGGAGTTTTGTAATATCTTTTCATTAATATATTCCTATTGACTGAGCGGAAAAAAAAAAGAAAAAGAACTAGCATATGTGATGACAGTGATAATGAAATAGCCAAATTTGTTATGGTTGATTAGGGGTTGATCATTCTTACAATACAAGCACGGGCACCTTCCCTAAAGCCACCCAAATGCAGTCCATCCGCATCCTCCATCCCATGCGAGGAAGTTAGGGGTGGGAAAGCAGCAATGCTGTTCATGGGCCTCTATCTTGTGGCACTTGGCATTGGAGGGATAAAGGGTTCCTTACCAACCCATGGCGCCGAGCAGTTTGATGAGAATACCCCACAGGGAAGGAAGCAAAGATCCACCTTCTTCAACTACTTTGTCTTCAGTCTCTCATTTGGTGCCCTTATTGCCGTCACTTTTGTTGTGTGGATTGAAGACAACAAAGGGTGGGAGTGGGGTTTTGCCATCTCCACCATTGCAATCTTGTTATCAATCTCGATCTTCCTCGCTGGCTCTACGTTTTATAGGAACAAAATACCCTTTGGCAGCCCTTTGACAACCATTTGCAAGGTATGCTAAAAGCAAATTGGACATTTTTTAATTGAATGAATTCCACAAAATAAGATATTAGTAACGATACGTGTTTTTACTTCAACAGGTCTTGGTTGCCGCTATGCTGAACAGTAGTTGCGTAAGCCGAAGTCCAAGCAATGCCATTGCCAACCTTACCACAAGCCCCTATTCTCGAACCCAAACCAGCAAGGAAGCTGAAGAAAATGCTAAACAAAGTGAGCAAGGTGGAGACGAAATCCCAACAAAAAGCCTCAAATTCATCAACAGAGCAGTGGAGAACAAGCCAGCTTACCCAGCACTTGAATGCTCGGTCCAGCAAGTGGAGGAAGTCAAGATTGTTCTGAAAATCCTACCCATATTTGCTTGCACCATTATTCTCAACTGCTGCCTAGCTCAGCTCTCCACATTTTCTGTAGAACAAGCTGCCACCATGAACACTAAGCTTGGTTCATTGAAAATCCCACCAGCTTCCCTACCGGTTTTCCCTGTGGTCTTCATCATGATCCTAGCACCAGTTTACGATCACTTTATTATCCCATTCGCTAGGAGATTAACTAAAACCGAGACCGGCATCTCTCAACTACAACGAATTGGAATTGGTTTATTTCTTTCCATAATAGCCATGGCAGTTGCAGCCCTTGTTGAGATCAAGAGAAAGAGAGTGGCACTGGCAAACAACTCAGGCCTACTTGACTCGAACAACCCATTACCGATTACCATTTTTTGGATATCTTTGCAGTATTTGTTTTTGGGGTCAGCAGATCTTTTCACCTTGGCAGGCTTACTTGAATTTTTCTTCACAGAGGCGCCATCAAGCATGAGATCCTTGGCTACATCTCTCTGCTGGGCTTCTTTGGCCATGGGGTATTATTTAAGCTCGGTGATTGTATCAATAGTAAATAACGTGACAGAGAAGTCCGGAAACAAGCCTTGGCTCTCTGGTCATACAATAAATGGGTATCGTTTGGACAGATTCTACTGGCTTATGTGTGTGCTTAGCGTCTTGAATTTAATGCAATACCTGTTCTGGGCCATGCGCTACAAATACAGATCGGTTGGATCTACCAAGTAAAAACATCCACTACCCAATTCTGACGTATTTCAAATGCTATGCACTGAAGCAGCAAGTCTCTGGGTTTTCTTTTGTTCTGCTCCAGTAATTCGCTTGATGATTTCACAGAAATGACAACCTCAGCTCAGCCCCATGCTTATCCCAATTGCCCGTGACATAAATGCCAAACCTTGTGCTTTTTCAGATATTTGTTTGTACATGTATATACTATATAGGCAACTGCGTCACTAACTGTTGGTTATCAGCTATTTTAGCTTTTTGCTTGGGCTTTGCATTTTCTACTCTTTATTTAACATGCGACTTTCTAATTATAGGATTTCCGCTTTTCCTTTTCTTTCCCCTCCCTAGTTTGATGTTAGAATAATTATTTGGTGCCTAAATTAAAAAAATTTCACAATTAAAGTGGTAAATTTAAAATTCTAAAAATTAAATAAACATGATAGTTATTACTACTAGGGTAAACTATATCTAAGGTTATTAAACTATTATTAAGTTTATGTTTTGATCACTGTACTTCAAAAAATTACAAAATGATCATGAACTATTGAAAGTTTTCATTTAAATTACTAACTTGTTAAAATTGTTATTGTATGGCGTTCTTTATTCGCATCATTTACTCTAATCGAAAGCTCTCATTTCCCATTTCTTTTATAATTCAGATTTTTTCATTAAGCAACTTTGAATACTATGAATATGCAAGCAAAAATCTGAACAATTTTCTTCATCGATTTTCAACATTGACTGTTAAATGGACTTGGATATAAGTTATGCTCTACTTGTTGATGGGTATTGATCCACCCTACTGATTGTCGAATTTTCACTTAGAGTTTGCTAGCCAGATTTAAAAAAAAAATTAACACCCCAATGATTTAAATAAAAACATTAGAATAGTTTAATGACTTAACTGAAAACTTTCGATTAATTCAGTGACAATTTTATAACTTTTTTAAGTTACATTACCAAAACATAAACTTATTAATAATTTAATGATTGATTTTAGTTGTAGTTACCTTATTACTATTACCTTGATTGTGGAAATTTTATTTTCGACCGAGAGTGCATATGAAAATAATCTTTGATGTTATGTCTTATGGAATCTAACCAGGGTAATTTTATAACTTCATAAATAAGTTCAAGAAATTGTCATTTATCTTATTTATTTAGTCTTTATTTTTTTTTAAATATTTGGGTATTTTTTTAAACATATTAAAAAATTCTACCGTCAGGGAGTACCCAAAAGAATAATTGTTTTAAGTTTTATTATGTGCTTGCACATTTTCAAATAGACATTATTCATCCGAACACAAACATCATTTCACATTTGAAAGATTTTGAATAAAATTATTATATCTAAAAATGGATTTAAAAAAAATATATATGAGTTGTCTACAGATATAACAAAAAAATATAAAATAATTAAAAATTAAATAAAATTAATATATTTTTATTAAAATAAGTTTTAAAAACAATATGAATGGATTTATATATGTGGATTAATATGGATGAACAATTATATATAATATTACTATTGAACTCATTTCGGTTTAAGTAAGAAAATACAAAATCAAATGCATAAAGGACTAAAAGGGAAGCGCTTGTAAACCAAATTATAATTGTTGTATACAATAAATCTTAAGAATCAAAACTAAAGGAGAAGCTAAAATTTGGGCTTCAATGCTTACTGCTTGAAGCTTATCAACCTAAATTATGCTATGGATTTATTATTTATTATTTTTGTATTTCGGCTCAAATAAGAAACCAAAAAATAAAAGAACAGTATCTAACAATTGTATATGATCAATCACGTTTGGGGAAATCAATTATTAAAATCACATCACCTTCACCCAAACTGCGTGACTAGGAATACCCGAATGGACCACGAACAGCATATAATAACCCGGAGGTGCCACGTTAGCATTGCTCGGCCCATCCACTACCAGCTTGAAATTGGCCATCGACAATTGAACCACGCTCGCCGTGTTCAAAACCACCATGCGTTGGTTCATCCCGGTCGAGTGTGTCGTGAACGACGGCCATATCAGCGCTACGGAAACCGTGCCCTGCCTAAAAAGCGGCACCGAAAAGGACACTCCGAATCTACGGCCATACGACACCGTACTCCCCGACTCCACCGATATAATGGAGGGCCTTAACGAGTTGAATTTAGCATCCAAGTAGTAAGGATTATAAGCCTCCAAACTCAGCTCGGTGGGGTATAATCCTGTGAATACATACGTAGTATGCGGATTGCCCCCAGCCACTAATATCCTGCCATCTGGAAGAAGGATTGCTGTGGAGTGGTACATTCTCGGGACCTTTGACGGGGACAAAACCGTAAATCTCTGATATAGTTGTGCATTAACGGAGTACAGAATCGGATTGAGAACCGGTTTTACAGCATCCTCCCAACCTGCAGTCCCATTAGCAGCGCCGTTGATAATGATCACATCACCCGTGGGTAAGAGTATCATGTCAGACATGACACGTGGCATGGGCATGGCCTCCATAACCCATTGCGGATTTGCATCGTTCACTCTCAGCCTGCCACATGTCCTCGACGCTTCTACAAAAACCTTCATCTTATCCGACTTCATGAATGCCCCCGCCGGTGCACCGCCGCAAATGAGCACCTCAACCACCGGAGGCCACCTCCCAGACAGCCTCAATGGAAGCATGACCGAAGAGCCGGTACTAGGATAGTTTCTCTTATCATCTCCAGGAATAAGAGGGAACTGTTTTAGAACAATGTCCCTTTTATAATCAAACAATATGGATTTTTTGTTAGCGAATATGAATAGATTCCCATCTGGCAATAAATGCAAGAAAGGGTAAAGATTGTTCTCTTCAGGGTCCCTAGTTTCCACCAAGAAACGAAGGTAAAAGCTCTTGCTGTTGTTGAGAGCGTCATTTTTAGGGTAAAACTCGTAGGTAAAGACCCTTCTACCGCCAAGAATGATGATTCGTCCGTCAGGTAAAACTTGGTTAGTAGCGTACCATCGACGGTCGACAAGGCGAGTAGCGTTGAGTTCATTCCAGTCGCAGGCGACAGAGTCGGCGCCACATGGGCCTAAGGTGCGAATGACGTGGTCGCCTTCATTGAATCCGCCGGTTTGGATAAGGGTACCGTTGGGGTCGAGTGCACCGGAAGAGCAAAAGGTGTCTGTTAAGACGTGGAGGGGACGGAGAGTGTTGGATACGACATCGTAAAGGACAGAGTGGGCAGTGCAGTCGTTTTTAGGACAGAAGCTGCCGGGGGGTAATGAAATGTTGGAAGAGCCGAAATCCGTACGGTCAAAGATGACAACTTTGTTGTTTGGTAGGAGTTGGAGGTGCATGGCGGAGACGCCTGCGCTTGATTGTAAGAGCTGCCAGTTACCCCCTGATACATTGGAGGAAGGCGAAGTTTGGTTGACCAAAAGCCATGGGTCAGCTTTAGTTAACTTCAAGAAAGAATAAAGAATGCATAAAGAGGAGAAGATCATGAAAAGAGATGGATTCTTGAACCCCATTTTAGCTGGTTCTTGATGGCCAACCAGAGATTTTAACGGGAATTGATTGGTGTAGGAATATATTAGTATGGAAAGAGAAGAGATTGCAGCATGTGAAGCTGATGAGTTACAAAACACCGGATATTTAGTATTAAAATTAGGGAAATATTAAAAAGAAGGAGATGCCGCTGCCTGTCAATGTTTGGATGGGACTTATATGAGACTGTGCGGAGTGTATAGATGGGTTTGATTCATAGTGACCAAGTTTGAGAAAACTTTGTAATGGCTGAGGAGTGCGGACTTTATTATTGTCTTCCGAGAGAGACAGCTTTTTCCTTTCAAGTAAGGGAATTGAAAATTTTGGAAAGAAAGCCTGTGATTGTAAAGGATGATTGCTTACGTGTGGATTTAAATTGAAAAGATATCTACGTGTGGGAATTAGGGTTTGTAATAATGGAAAATATGTTGCTTCATGGTCTGTGATTCCATTTTTGGAATCACCGGTCAACTCTTTGTGATTTAAGATTTAAATTACCATTTATGATTTAGGTTTACTAACTCTTTAGCATTATTTTTAGAAAGTACAACTTTGAATTTTTACTAAATGTTTTTCAAACTAGAAAAAATGCTTTAGAAAACAAAAGTGCTTTTCGACTTTTGAAAAATCACTTTTGAGTTTAATTATCTATTTCCTCTCATTTATCTCACTCAAAATAAGGTTTTTTTTTTCATTTCCATTTCTAAAATTATTTAAAATATAACATTAAAACCTAAACCAAACTTTTTCATATTAAAGCCACAATTTTAGATTTAAAATTAAACCTTTCAAAAGCTAACTCTTGGTATTAGTATTTAGTGTCTGAGTTAATATAATTATAATTTAGTATTTATGAGTATTGTTGTAGAAGGCATATAATAATGGAGAGGCAGAAATAAGCTCGTGAATGTTTGTCGGATCAACGGGTAGGGGTGGTTTAACTTTCAATGGTTCATCTTTAGCGATAGTGTTGGGTTGTGATTGAGAAGCTAACATGGTTAGCCAGGCTGGGCGAATCTTGATTCGTAACTTACAAGTGGAAAAGGGGTCCCCACCACTGTTGGATTTTTGTCTATCATATCGCAAGCGGCGGCCCAGTTAACATACGTATCTTTCACATGACCTTATCAGTTTCATTTTGATAAATTAATTCAAGTTCTCTATCAAATATATAAATTACTCGTTTTTTTAATTTTTTTGAAAATGTTACAAAATTGGTAATATTTCAAAAATAATAAGATTGAAAAAGTAAAAGCAAAATAATATCAATTTTTAATTTTATGTTATTTATTTGAAAATTGATAATTTAGTTTTAAAATTTATTTTAAAGAGGTTGATTGTATGTGTCAATTAAAAAATATTAAATTATATTCATATATTATATTATTAAAAAATTGTTTTACCCGTGTTTATTGTATGTATCAATTAAATAAAGTAAATTATTTTATAATTTTTTAATAAATTTCATTAATTATTTATGGAAACTAAATTTAACTTTATAATTTTTTATATAATATTATATTTTTATAACCATTTCTGTAAATATATAAATTTTATTAATGAATATATAAATATATATTAGATTAAGTGAATATTTATTATTATCATATAATATATCGAAATACATGTATTTTTCAAAGCTATTTACAGACTTATAATACTTGCCAAATTATATGCATTTTTTTCTCAAATATATGTGTTAACCATGTTGAGCATATATGTATTCATTGAAATTGTTAATGCAAAGATTAAGGCGTCCATTTATTTGACTTATACGTCACATCAAATTGAGTAATAATTATGGAAATAATTTGTAACTCAAAGAATTCATCTACAACTAAAACTTTCTTAAAATTTCAATGTTCCTCACCTTATATTATAGTATATGATATATAATTTGATGATGTTTAAAAATTAATTATTATAATTATTATTAATGGCAAAAAATTATATTTAAAACTTATTTTAAAAAACAGAACTCAGTTTAAATATAATTAAAAAAATATTTTCAAACTTAAATAACTAACTCAACATTTTTTATATATTCTCTAGTACCTTCTTTTATATAATATATATGATTTTGGAAATCATATAATCATCACAAATCATATAAATAAATATTTATACTTTTTAATAAATGAAATAATGTTATTTATTATCGATACATTTTTTTTAAATTTGAGATTACATAATTTAATAATTTATATTTTTTAATTTATTATCCTTATATGCATTTATGGTGAAATTTGTTATTAGTTTTTTTTTTTTTATTATGTGTAAGTTGTTGTTTTAGCCTTTATATTTTAATTTGATCAATTTTAGTTTTTATATTTTTTGAATTTTGAAATTTTAATCTTGATTTAAAAAAAAGCTATTAAATCTATTAAGTCAAATTCTACTATTACTCTTGTATTATGCATAAATTGTAGATTTAGTCATTGTTCTCCAAATTGATAATTTTTAGTCTTATACACATGTCTTAGGGTGTCTTTGGATAGGCGTTGGTTGTGGTGCAGTGGAATATTTTACCTCACTATTACAATAACTAATCTCAGCGTTATTGTTGTTTTTAACATTATTGGAGGTAAACACACCGCCATCCAAAAGCACCCCTAGGTAGGCAAACCTTACATTAAACAGACCATAAACATCATGTAGCACCATGACAAACTCTAACTAAGCCATCTCTGCTAAGAACGCATGGAACGTTGAGCCCATTGATTGCTCAGTTGTCCTAAGATGCCACATCCCCAACCTAGAAGGTTACATCACCGTCGCTATAAGGAGACAAGATGTGACTGTGCTGCCGTCAGTGAGCTTATGATGTGTGGCATCCATTGTCCCTCGTATATAAGTCTACTCACAACACCAAAGAGACCATCTCTCTCTCTCTCTCTCTCTCTCTCTCGCATGTTTATAGGCAGGCAACACACCTAGGTTCGAAAGCTCACTCGAAATTTGAAAGGTTTTGGGCAAAAATATTAGGCTCGAAAGATGGGCTTGGAAAAAAATTAGGCATGTTCATAAAATATGAGCCAAGCCTGGGTTGAATATTCAAGGCCCGAGCTTGGTCCGACCCATTTTTAAAGTTTTTACTATTTTATATCATGTTTTTATTATATATAATGTAATTTATAACACATGAAAATTAAATCTATACTACTAAAATAAAAATTTTTAAAAATCAAGATGATTATATATAAAAGGTTAAAATATGCTATTAGACCCTGTATTTTGCACAATTTGTGGATTCAGCACTTGTACTTTGATTTGGTCATTTTCAGTCTCTATACTTTTAGAATTTGAAATTGTATTCCTAACCAAATGATAACAATTAAATTCGTTAAGTTAAGTTTTGTTATTTTTGAAATTTGATGCATCAAACAAATTATTGCAAGTGGAATGCTATGCCAACTTGTTATTTCTATATATTACGCACAAAAAAAATCAATTAATAGGTTTAACGACCATCATTTACATTAAGATTGAAATTTTAAAATTCAAAAAATATAAAAACTAAGAATGATCCAATTAGAGAACATAGATTATGTAATAGCCCAATTTTTAGTGATGTCGGAAACAGTGGTTCGAGGCCACCCCATCCGACAAGTAAGCTCGTAAATTTTATTATTTAATATTTACGAGTCAAATATGGTTTTAAAAAATATTTTTGAATGGGTAATTTATGTTTTATAATGAATTATTAGGTTCGAGTAGTATAATCTTAGGTCAAGTGGTTTTAGAAAGTGAGGTATCGGGACCTCGTTTCTATAAACCGAGCCATAAATATTTTTATAAATATTTATGGAGTGGCATTAAGGTGGTATTAAATTTTCGTTGAAAAATTTTAACGTTTCGATAGTTAATTAATTAAAAAGGATTAAATTGTAAAAGATGTAAAATTTAATCACTATTTAATTAAGTGGGTAATTGATAAAGGAAAAGGGACTTAAATGGTAATTTAACCATGGTCAAAGTTTCCAAGCAGTGTTGTTTTGATTGACTCCACTAGCTTTTGGATTAATTGTTCTTTTAGTCCTAACAAGTTTGGGATTAAATTGTAAATAAGTTTATTTGGTTAGAATTTAATTAAATTGAAGGACCAATTGTGAAATTAAACCTTCATTTGATGGTAGTTGTGCCATATATTTATGTAATGGACAAATATGGGCATAGATTTGGTGTTTTAAATTAATTATTAACCAAGGGTAATATGATAATTTGATGAATTAAATTAAAATAAGTAAAATATAAAGGAAGAAGGATATTTTGGTACTTATCATCTTCTCCAAACCACCGAAACACCATAGCAAGAAGAACTAAGGTTCGACCATGCTTTAATTCATGCATAGTAAGCTATCTTTCACTTGTTTCTTTTAATTTTTATATTTTTGAGATCGTTGCAACTAGGTCCAACTAACCCATACCTTGGATTTTGAAATTGTTAAAGATTTTGGATGTTTCCATTGATGAATCTATATGGTTTTTGATGCTAAATGATGAATTTGATATATTACTTGTTATTTAAAAGTATTTTGTTAAGTGATTTTGATGAATTTTTCGATTAGGGATTAATTTGTTAAATTAATAAAAGTACAAGGATTTGTGAAATTATTGCATAAATGACATGTTTTGAATATCATGAACATTCAATTAGCTCGGGTTTGCATTAAAAATGGTTGATTTGCATGTTTTAGGCTCAAGGACTAAATTGAATAAAAGTAAAACTTTAGGGGCAATTTTGTAAAATATTAAAAATACCAAATTGCATGAAATGAATTGTTTTATTTTCTAAATTAATATATTGAATGAAATTATTAATTTAGATCAAGGTCGAGTAGAAAATCGAGGAGAATGAAAATTACCAAAATACCCATGTTCTTTGACATTTCTGCAATTTAGTTAGGTAAGTTTGTATAAACTATATTTTGTATAATTTTGATTAAAGGGAATGTTAATCGGTGATTGGTAATATATATATGTTCTGTTGTTGGAAAAATATTATCGAAATTAATGCTTAGTTTGGATTGAACGAGGGATTTAAGCACATTCGTGATTTGGCGAATTGACGGCATTAGAGGAAAATGACGAAAAATTACCCACGTAAATCGAGGTTCAGCATTTTTTGCGAACTCTCGTGTTTTACTTTCTATTTAGCTCTTACGAACTTCTGTTTAACTCATATGAGTTTCCGTTCAGCTCTTACGAGCTTCTGTTCAACCTTTATGGGTTTCTGTTTAGCTTTCGAGCTTCTGTTAACGATGTACTCAAATCCGTAAGTCATTCTTCGAAAGGTAAAATATCGGGAGTTGTCTTGAATGATATATGTATATGAAGAAATGGTAAGAGAATGATATGCATTATGATATTTATATATATCAATATCTTGATATGTTGATACATGGAAATTATGTAAGTTGAGATGAGTAATAAACTTAAGTGTAACATGTTGAGGTAGTAAGGTTATCGATGTTGAAATTATATGAAATGTTCAAGTACGCTAACAAGTGTTGTTGTTTGATGCTTAAGCAAGTGCCAAGCTATTGGTTGAATGGTAATATATTTAATTATAAAATGCATTGAAATGGTAAGTGCTCAAATGAAAATATGCTTGTGTTCATGAAAAAGTGGCAAGTTTTAAGTTATGCAATTTCTTAAGGAATGACTTATTATATGATTAATTCGAAAAAGGTTATGTTTAAATGCATTAGCTTGTGGCTATGATTGAATGATATGTTTATAACTGGTGTGTTATGCTTATGGAATGAGTGTAGAAAGTAAAGAAATGCAAATGAAAATAAAGAAATTTAGAAGAGTTAAAGGTTGTTTAAAATCCTACTATGCTAGGGATAATATGTATAAGTGATGTTGTCAATTTATTTACTTTGTGAGTTGATGAATATAGCTATATGAGTATTGTGGTATCAATATTAGATTATTCTTGATATGTATAAATTTCATATTTGAAATGAATGGATATGGTTAAAGTTTATACGAGCTTACTAAGCATTTATTGCTTACGTATTTGTTTTTTTTTTTTTACTTTTCAGATTATCGGAAGCTCAATTGGGTTGGAAGCTTGTCGGAGTTATATCACACTATCCACCAGTTCTATCGGTACTTTCGAATGTTTTGATTTTGGTTATAATGGCATGTATAGGTATTTTGTTTAATGTTTGCCTATATGTAATTTGTTGAGATTAGCCATTTATTTTGGTTTGTTTTGGATGCCTAATTATGGCTTGTTAATATGCATAATGTTGATTGTAGGTTGACACCAAATTGGGTGAGAAATATGACTTGTAAAGTGGCCTATTTCCGTCTACACGGGTAGAGATATGGGCATGTGTCTCAGCCGTGTGTGACACACGACTAGGTGACACGGCCGTGTGTCCCCTATATTTTTTAAAAGAATGCAAGTTAGTGGGTCCTTAGACACGGGCGTGTCTCTTGATCGTGTAAGTTACACGGCCATGTAACCTCTGCAGTGTTGAAAGTTTTAAATGTTTCTGAAAATTTTTTTGAGTTTTCGATTTAGTCCCGATTTGTTTCTAATGTGTAATTTAGGCCTCGAGGGCTCATTTAAGGGACAATATGTATGATTTTGATTGGTTTTTGACATGAATGCTATGTGATATGAAATGTTTGCATTTTTTGTTTGTTTGATTTGTAAACTCTGGTAATACTACGTAACCGTATTTCAGTGATGGATTCGAGTTAGGGGTGTTACATACTAGATCTATAACTTTATACATAATATAGGACTAATAGCATAATTTAACCAAACAGATTTAATTCCTACTAATTGGTTAGGACTAAAATTTGAAAATTTGAAAAGTACAACGACTAAAATTGATCAAATTAAAGTACATGTACTAAATCCACAACTTATACAAAGTATAAGATCTAATAGTAAAATTTGACCTATATAAAACTATAAAAAATAAAAAATATATAGAATTATTAAATATTAAATTAATATAAATATAAATAAATATTTTTAAAATTTAAAAAAATAATATGGGTGAGCTTAAAATGGACTTAGGTTAACAATTCACTAATATGAGTGGACTTGAGCAAAATTTTTGGCCCATATTTCAAGTTAGGTCGAGCTTGACAAGCATAAAATACATTTGTATTTCAATTATTTGTGTTGATAAAGAGAATGAAAAAGGATGATAGAGAGATAGATTGTAATAACCCGATTTTCAGTGATGTCGAAAATAGTGGTTCGATACCACCAAATCCAGAAAATAAGCTCGTAAATTTTTATCATTTAATATTTACGAGCTAAATGTGGTTTTTAAAAGATTTTTGATTTAGTAATTTGTGTTTTATAAGGCTTTATTAGGTCAAGTGATTTAGAAAAGAGGTATCGAGATCTCAGTTTTATAAATCGAGTCATAAATATTTTTATAAATATTTACGGAGTATCATTAAGGTAGTATTAAAGTTTCGTTAGAAAATTTTAACTTTTTGGTAGTTAATTAATTAAAAAGGACTAAATTAAAAAAGGTGTAAAACTTGCTAATTAAAAAAATAGTGATTAAATAGCCTAAATAGTAAATAAAGGAGGACTAAAAGGGTAATTGGACCCACATGGAATGGCTGAGGCTGCATAAGTATAGAAAAATCAAGAAATTGATGTGAAATAAGAGTAAAATTGTAAATTTTGCCAAATTTAAGTAAAATAAATGGGAAATTGAAATTCTAGACATTTTTATCATTAATTTTCAGTTCTAAAATAGCCATTAAAGAGGGTTTAAGTTGGTTTTTCAATATTTGCTTCATATCCGGATAGATTAAAAAAATGAGTTAGATCGTGGAAAAGAAAAAGTATCGAATTAGTAGTTTACAAGTCACGAACAATTGTCGAGGTAAGTTCGTATAATTTAGTTGTGTATATTTATATGCTTATAATGAGTGTTGAATATGTAAATTGTGTAAATGTCATATATGTGTATGTAATTGATCTTATAACTGAAAATCCCTGATAAATAAATAAGTCTCGTTTGGATAATGAGATTCGATGGATACAAGGTTCTATTTCCCGAAATGGTAGTGTTCCTGCATATGTTGCAGAAGTACCGTAGCTCGAAAGAATGTCCCGTTACAAGCCCTCTCAAGCTTCTTGTTATAGTGTCCTTACGAGTTTTCCGTTAAATGCTCTTCGGAGCATCCCGATCGGTTGTGGCCCTACATGTGTCATGGGCATACTGCAGCTCTTATGAGCATCCAATTATATGGCTCTTCGTGAGCTTCTCGATTAAAGGCTCTTTCTGAGCTTCCCGTTAGTGCTCACTTGAACTTTCTATTATATGGCTATCCGGTGCTACCCGTTAATTACTCTTCGGAGTTTCCTGTTTATTGCTCTTCAGAGCTACCCGTTATATGCTCTTTATGAGCTTCTCGTTATATTGTCCGGATAAGCTTCCCGTTACAAGGCTTAATGAGCTTCCCGTTATAGTGCTTGAGAGAGAACTTTCTATTTAAGTGCTCATAAAAGCACTCCCAGATATGAATTGACAGATTTATAGTATTGTACACTTCAAGTGTACTACCTAAGTATCCATCGAGATTTCAAATGATTCAACGGGTGAAATTTTGACATGAGAACATGTGAAATCAAAATGACACAATTATCTGAATATGTATGAAATACTTAGAAACTCAATACTTGATGCGCTCATCCTTATTTTTGTTATTCACATGAAATACATGACTAGCATGATTGTTGAGGTTATATGTGTTAGGCTAATTGTCAAATTGCTTTGGATGCATGTATTATGCATGTCTATTATATAAGTAAATGAATGGAAGTTAATTTCCCATTAAACGAACTTACTAAGTATTAAGTGCTTACTCTATCTTATTTCCTCTATTTTATAGCACTTGGAGGCTCGTAAATATTGGAAGCTGGTCGGAGCTACATCATGCTATTCTCTAAACTTTTCGGTATATATATAAATAGTAAACTAATTTTTAGTTATAATGGCATGTATAGGTTAACTTGGCCAATGAAGGTATATAAATATTTTGGTAGTAAATAGCCATTTGAATGGCTTATGTTTGGTATGTTTTGATGTGCAAATAGTCTTAATATACCTGATGTGTGTTTGAAATGGATAAATAATGGTAAATATATGAATGAATGAATTGACATAATATATTTGATAAAATATGTATATATGTGAATTTGGTCAATTAGGTAAGATTGAATACAAGAAATACATGTGATGAAATGTGATGCATAGGACTTGGTTTTGGTTTAGTTTAAATGTCTTGAATTGGTTGGTGAATGTGTTAAAAATGTTGATGTAGGTGCAAGATATATTGGGTGAGAAATGTGGCCTTGAAAATGACCTATTTTCGTCCACACGGATAGAGACACAGGTGTGTGTCTCAACTGTGTGTGACACATGGACGTCTGTTTTGGTCGTGTGTCCTCTGCATCTTAAAAATTTGAAACAGAATGCTTAGAATTTATCACACGGCCTGGCACACAAGCGTGTGGCTTGGCCATGTGACCTCTGCATTTAAATGTATTGCAAGTTAGAGAGCTATACGGGCTGGGGACACGGTCGTGTGTCGTACTTCAAATACATCATGGCCTAAGACATGGGTGTGTCACTTAGCCGTGTGAGCCACACGACTTGACCACACGGGCGTGTGTTCCTTGTACCTTAGAAAAAAATTGAAATTTTGTGAAAAATTTCATGAGTTTCTGGTTTAGTTTCGATTTATTTCTAATATATGTTTTGGGCCTCGAGGGCTCATATAAAAGATGATATGATAAATTTATGACTAATTTCTGATATGAATGTGGAAGTAATATGAAATATTTGAGTCTGATCGGTAAACCATGATAATACGCCTAAACCTTGTTCCGGTGACAGATACGGGTTAGGGGTGTTACAAAAGATCTTACACGAAGCTCATAATAGTACTATGTCTGTGCATCTGGGGAGTAATAAAATGTACAATTATTTGAAAAAGATGTATTGGTGGCCGGGAATGAAACGTGATATTTCTGAATTCATATCCAGATGTTTAGTATGTCAACAAGTTAAACCTAAACATCAAGTACCTTCGGGTTTGCTACAGCCAATGACGATACCGAAATGGAAATGGGAAAGAGTTACTATGGAATTTGTATCGAGATTACCCGTATCTCCGAAAAAGAAAGATACTATTTGAGTGATCGTTGATCGTTTGACAAAGTCTGCACATTTTATTCCGGTACGTTTGAATTTCTCCTTAGATAGATTAGCTAAATTATATGTCTCTGATATTGTTAGGCTACATGGAGTACCAATCTCCATTATTTTTTATAGAGATCCACGGTTCACATCCCAATTCTGGGAAAAGTTACAAGAAGCTCTGGGTATATAGTTATATTTTAGTACTGCATTTTATCCTCAGACAGATGGTTAGTCAGAACGTGTGATTTAGATTCTTGAAGATAAGTTTTGGTGTTATGTTCTAGAATTCGAAGGTAATTAGGAGAAATATCTATCTTTAGTCGAATTCGCATATAATAATAGTTATCAGTCAAGTATAAAGATGGCACCGTATGAAGCTTTGTATGGTCGTAAACGTAAAACTCCATTGTATTGGACCGAACTTAGTGAAAAGAAGATACATGGAGTTGATCTGAACCGTGAAACTAAAGAGAAAGTGAAAGTAATCCGTGATAGTTTGAAGGCAGCTTTCAAGCGTTAGAAATCCAATGCGGATCTCAAACAAAAGAAATAGAATTTCAAGTTGGCGACAAGGTATTCTTGAAAGTTTCACCTTGGAAGAAAGTTCTCCGGTTTGGCCGTAAAGAAAAACAGAGTCCACGATTTATCGAGCCATATGAAATCACTGAGAGAATTGGACTCGTTGCATACCGATTGGCACTACCACCAGAAATTGACCAGATTCACAATATCTTTCACATGTCTATGTTAAGAAGATATCGGTCAGATCCTTTACATGTTATCTCCCCGACAAAGGTTGAGATCTAGCCTAACATGACCTATAGTGAGGAACCAATTAGAATTCTAGCATGAGAGATGAAAGAGTTAAGAAAAAAAAAGGTAACTCTAGTGAAAGTTCTCTAGCAATGACACGGGATAGAAGAAGCTACCTGGAAACCGGAGGAAACAATGAGGAAGCAATATCCAAACCTCATTACTGGTAAGATTTTTTATGACGAAAATTCTTTAAGGGGGGAGAGTTGTAACAGCCCGATTTTCAATGATGTAAAAAATAGTGGTTCGATACTACTAAATCTGGTAAATAAGCTCATAAATTTTTATTATCTAATATTTACGAGCCAAATGTGGTTTTTAAAAGATTTTTGAATTAGTAATTTGTATTTTATAAGGCTTTATTAGGTCAAGTGATTTAGAAAATAGGTATCGAGATCTCGAGTCTATAAATTGAGTCGTAAATATTTTTATTAATATTTACGGAGTGTCATTAATGTAGTATTAAAATTTCGTTAGAAAATTTTAACATTTTGGTAGTTAATTAATTAAAAAGGTCTAAATTGAAAAAGGTGCAAAACTTGCTAATTAAAGAAATAGTGATTAAATAGCCTAAATAGTAAATAAATGATGACTAAAAGGGTAATTGGACCCATATGGAACGGCTGAGGCGGCATAAGTATAGAAAAATCAAGAAATTTATGTGAAATAATGGAAAAATCATAAATTTTGCCAAATTTAAGTGAAATAAATGGGAAATTAAAATTCTAGACATTTTTATCATCATTTTTCAGTTCTAAAACAACCATTAAAGAGGGTTTAAGTTGATTTTTCAATATTTGCTTCATATCCGGATAGATCAAAAAATGAGTTAGATCATGGAAAAGAAAAAGTATCGAATTAGTAGTTTACAAGTCACAAACAATTATTGAGGTAAGTTCGTGTAACTTAATTGTGTATATTTATATACTTATATTGAGTGTTGAATATTTAAATTGTGTAAATGTCATATATGTGTATATAATTGATCTCATAACTGAAAATCCCTGATAAATAAATAACTCTCGTTTGGATAATGAGATTTGATGAATACAGGGTTCTGTTTCCCAAAATGGTAGTGTTCCTGCATATGTTGCGGACGTACCGTAGCTCGAAAGAGCGTCCTACTACAAGCCCTATCAAGCTTCCCATTATAGTGTTATTGCGAGCTTCCCGTTAAATGCTCTTTAGAGCATCCCGATTGGTTGTGGCCCTACATGTGTCGTGGGCACACCGTAGCTCTTATGAGCGTCCCATTATATGTCTCTTCGTGACCTTCCCGATTAAAGGCTTTTTGTGAGCTTTCCGTTAGTGCTCGTTTGAACTTCTCATTATATGGCTATTTGGTGCTACCCGTTAATTACTCTTCGAAGTTACCCGTTAATTGCTCTTCGGAGCTACCTGTTATATGCTCTTTGTGAGCTTCCCCTTATATTGCCCGGATAAGCTTCCCATTACAAGGCTCAATGAGCTTTTCGTTATAGTGCTTGAGAGAGAGCTTTTTATTTAAGTGCTCATAAAAGCACTCCCGGATATGAATTGACGGATTTATAGTATTGTACATTTCAGGTGTACTACCCAAGTAACTATCGAGATTTCAACTGATTCAACGGGTGAAATTCTGACATAAGAACATGTGAAATCAAAATGAAACTATTATCTGAATATGCATGAAATACTTGGAAACTTAATACCTGATGCTCTCATCCTTGTTTTTGTTATTCACATGAAATACATGACAAACATAATTATTGAGGGTAGAAGTGTTAGGCTAATTGCCAAATTGCTTTGGATGTATTATGCATGTTTATTATATAAGTAAATAAATGGTAAGTTAATTTCCCGTTATACGAACTTACTAAGCATGAATCACTTACTCTGTCTTATTTCCTCTGTTTTATAGTACTCGGAGGCTTGAAAAGGTTGGAAGCTGGTCGGAGCTACATCACATTATTTCCTGGACTTTTCGATATATATATATAAATAGTAAACTAATTTTTGGTTATAATGGCATGTATAGGTTGACTTGGACAATGAAGGCATGTAAATATTTTGGTTGTAAATAGCCATTTGAATGGCTTATGTTTGGTATGTTTTGATGTGCAAATAGTTTTAATATACCTAATGTGTGTTTGAAATGGTTAAATGATGGTAAACATATGAATAAATGAATTTAGATAATATATTTGATAAAATATGCATATATGTGTATTTGGTCAATTAGGTAAGATTGAATACAAGAAATACATGTGAAGAAATGTCTTGAATTGGTTTGGTTTAAATGTCTTGAATTGGTTGGTGAATGGTTAAAAATGTTGATGTAAGTACAAGATATATTGGGTGAGAAATGTGGCCTTGAAAATGGCCTATTTTCGTCCACACAGGTAGAGACACTGGCTTGTGTGACACACGGACTAGCACATGGACGTGTGTTTTGGTCATATGTCCCCTGCATCTTAAAATTTTGAATGCTCAGAATTTATCACATGGCCTGGCACACAGGCGTGTGGCTTGGCCGTGTGACCCCTGCATTTAAATGCATTGCAAGTTAGAGAGTTACACGGGTTAGGGACACGACAATGTGCCCTACTTCAAATACCACACGGCGTAAGACATGGGTGTGTCACTTGGCCGTGTGAGCCACACGGCCTGACTACACGGGCATGTGTCCCCTATACCTTAGAAAAATTTTGAAATTTTGTGAAAATTTTTTTGAGTTTCCGATTTAGTCCTGATTTGTTTCTAATGTATGTTTTGGGCCTCAAGGGCTCATATAAGGGATGATATGATAAATTTATGACTAATTTCTGATATGAATATGTAGTAATATGAAATATTTGAGTCTGATCGGTAAACCCTGGTAATGCTCCTAAATCCTGTTTCGGCGACGGATACGGGTTAGGGGGGTTACATAGATAATAAAAAAATATTTGTCTAATTAATTTTTTCTATTTAACATAAGATAAGAAAATTAATTTTTCTAGCTTTCTAAAATATAAATGTAGCTTTCTAAAATATAAAATAATATTATTTCAATTATTTTGAAATTAAAAACTATAAATAATTTTAAATTTTAAATAAGATTGAATAAAATTGATGCAGCCTTAATATTTTAGAAAGCTACATTTATAGTTTTTAATTTCGTATAGGTTACAAACAATCAATATACATTTATTTTTTTTTAAAAAAAAATCTATATAGGTTGATACAATGTACGTTCTTTTTTTCTTTTAACATTCAATATACAAAAATTTTAAAATACAGAAAATTATTTAAAATATTTAAAAATATAGAAAAGTGAAAAAAAATAAAAATATTAATATTTTCAAATGTTACTATATGAAATGTGTATAATTAATTCAAATATAATAAAAAGTATATATAATAAAATGTTTTATTTTGTTTATAAATAAATAAGGTAGACTATATAGATAGCCACTTAATTATTAAAAAAATGCACTTTAGGCACCCAAAATAAAAAACTTATAATTTAAGCACTTACATTACATAATTCGTTCATTTTGGTTTCTCCCGTTAAAAACTCTAACACAATTTTGACATGACATTTTTTTACACGTAGACCAATATGAAGCCACATGACAATTTACCATTGCATACCACTTTAAATTTGAAAGGACTAAAATATAATTCACCCAAAATTATTTATTAACCAAAATAAAACATTTTATTATTTTTTGAGTTTAGGTTCCGGCCCACCCCAATCATCACTGACATAACATCGTCCTAAGCTATCTTCTCCGAGGTCAATTCACTCACTGCTTCCCTGCTCTACTCAATTATTTGCACCATAAAGAAATAGAATAGAAATGGGCATTTGTTGCAAAAAAATTTTAATGAGAATGACCAAAATGAACGAATTATGTAGTGGGGTGCTTAAATTGTAAATTTTTTATTATTATTTTATTTTAGATGCCTGAAATGAGATTTTTTAATAGTTGAGTGACTATATATATAGTTTACCCAATAAATAAAGGGTAGAAATCTACTTACACCAATGGAAACTTAAAGACTTTTACACCCTCTATAATTTTTTATACTATTAATATTTTAAAAATATTAATTGTGTAAAAGGCTGCACTGATGTAAATAGATTTTTGGTAGCCTTGGTGTTTCCTTGGAATCTGGTAAGTACTTTCTCATTAATGTAACGATAATTTATAAATTTATTTTTATTTAATAAAAGATAAATTTTATTAATTTAATTTTTATAATAAATTTTATTTTAACAAATATTTGGATAAAATATTTAATAACAAAATTTAATTATTAATTTTTAAATTATTATAAATTTTTAATTTTAATTAAAAACAAAATTATTCAAATTTATCTCGCATATATTTTTTAAATATAATATGCATATATAAAATTATGAACATATTAAACTTATTCTAGAATAAATTTAAAAAAACCTTAAAATTACTATTATTTTAACTAAAATCTAAAATAATAGATTCCGCTACGAACAAAACTACAAATAATTAAATTAGATATCTAACCCACAATTTTTATATAACTTAAATAGAACAATTTTATTCCTATTTTATAAAAAAATAAAAATAAATGTATGTAGAAATACAAAAACTAAATCAAATTTATCATATTCATGGAAAAATACAAAATTAAATTTTAAGAAAAGTAAATAATACTTTACATACCAAATACTGATGAAATTTACCTTCCTGCCTGACACCGGAATATTTGCAGTTTAAAGTTGAAAAGCCAAGTATTCAAGTGGCAAATCATGGAGTATCAATTGGAATGGGCTGGAGTAAACTGGTACGAAGCTAGAAGAAATGGGCTAAAGCACGCAATCGAGCAAAGCCCCGATTTCTTGTCTTTTTTAAAAGACGGGCGAAAACCAGATTGAACAACCGATGTATTATAGTTAAAATGTCTCCTCAGGAAATTAGATCTTCCTTTCCACTGCCACCGAACAGTTAAGAAAGAAGAAAAGGATAACTCATAAGCATTTGATCTCCGATCAGGTAAACAACCGTTCACGATTTTCCATTTTCCATTCATCTCTTTGTTTCTTTTGTTATGTTTACTCAAATACAAATTGTTCAATCACATTTTTGTTCTTGAATTCATTTTTCGCTTTTTTTTTTTTTATCTTTTTGAAATTTATCTAGCTTTGGATTTGCCTGATTGTACACATTCGTGATTAATAAGGAAATCGGAGACTGTAAGAGTTCACAGCTTAATCCAGTTTACGAGATTTTGTTTCCCTGATTTCACTTAGTTAGAATTATCATTTTTATTATTATATTTTACTTGAACTTTATTGTAAACTTAGAAAGTTAAAATTCAAGATGATTCGAAGACCTGAAGGGAAAGGAATTCGGTGAAGAAAATTTGGTCTAGTTTAGCTTATTGTTGGAAGAGTGGTTGGTTCATTCAGTTTCGTAGAATTTAAAGTTCACTTTTGCTTGAGAAACTGGAGCTGAGTGAGAAACTTGATCGATTCTGAAAGAGAAATAACCATTAGTTGTGGGCATTGTGATGGCATTCTTGTTTTAGAGTAGAACTTGTTCCTTGAGTACTTCAGTTGTAAAGTATCATTGCAGAAGCTGATTTTGGTGGAAACAATGAACTTTCTGCTGCTGCGGTCCAATCAACAGGGAACACCAGAATCACCTCCAGTAAAAGAGGATATGGCGGAATCATCTTATGTTCCTAAGTCAGTGACAAGTTTGGAAAGGCTTATTGTAGAGGATCCATTTCCAGAGTATCTGACGGTTGAAAATCATGGACAAAGCAACGGTTTATTAGGCAAGAATGCTGGTGCTGCTTGTGATAAGAATGCTTCAGTCATTGCTAGCCACTCTGATATTTCCGAGGAAGATGGATGGATCATTATTCCAAATAGTAAGTGCAAACTATCCACTAAAGCTAACTAATCCACACATTTTTGTTTGGCAATATTTGGTTCTTGTAGTTTTTCCCATTTATATTTATGGTTTTATTGATTGAATTTTATTCATTTTTGTTCTTTTTTCTTCTTTCCCTATTCCTTGAAAACAGTTAAATTTGTAAAATACTGATTTGTCTTTATTAGAGATATTTGCTACAAGTGTATGACCTCATGCTGTGCATTGGATCAATATGATTTTAACATCCTATATCTGAATAATTGAGGTTGTGTAGAAAGCCAATGGCCTGGTATTTGTTTTAATTGCTGATTTATAATGTCTGGAAACTAGAATGAGAATGCACTAATCACTGAAATATGATGGTACAAGAAGTTATTTTGATCATCTAGTTGGTTAATAAGGTATGTTTTGGTAGGCTGTGATTTTAGTATAGGAGTCATTGGTATGGCATAGAATTGTGCTTGTGATGGCTTGCCAGGTTCACGATGTTGGTGGAATTATTTTAAGTATATTTCAGTTTGATAATAATTTCCTGAAGTTTGTATAGGTGCATGCTCTTGATCTACTTCCTGAACTAGTATTCAATTTATTCCATATTTCTTTGTCCTATATTAATCTTGATATGCTTTTCTAGAGGATCTCCCTGATGATTGGGATTGTGCACCAAACATGTGTTCATTACGCTCCCTGGATCGTTCTTTTGTTTTTCCTGGTACCTTTTTATTTTTCAAATCTCTTACTTCTCTAAGATTTAGTGTGCTGTTGATTTGCAGTCACTTAGGAGATATTGTTATTGTAACTTGAAACTATTCCTGTTTCCTTCTCCAGGTGAACAAGTTCATGTTCTAGTATGCTTATCAGCATGTAATCAGGAAACAGAAATTATTACACCATTTAAAGTTGCTGAAGTGATGAGTAAAAATGGCATGCGGAAAGGCACTGAGAAACAAAATGGAGACATGGAGGGTGAGACAAGTTCAGTGGCTGGAGGAGAGGAAGTGAGTCCTAATGGTGCAGTAATAAGTCAGAATGATGAAAACTTGGAGAAAGAGAAGATTGATCCAGCAACAGATGTCTCTGATAGTGAATCATTTCTTAGAATGGAAGAGCAGAGAAGACAGACTGAAACATTATTGAAAAGGTTTAATAACTCTCATTTCTTTGTGAGGATTGCAGAGTGGGATGAGCCTTTGTGGTCAAAAAAAGGTGCTTCTCAGATAGCTTCTGATTCATATGAAATTGATAGTCAACAATCTATTGCAAATGAAGCCAAAAACACTACCAAGAATATATCTAGTTGGACTGCAGTTCTTGATAGAGGAAACTTTGATGCTAATGTTTCTAGTGGAGTTGCTAGAGATACTGTTAACTGTTGCTCTCTTTCCAATGGAGATATAGTGGTAAGAACCACTGAAGAACTAAATTGTTAAAGATATTGTTTTCCTATTTGCTTTGACTTAAGATAAATGTGGCAGGCATTTGCACTTAATTTCTTTTAGCTGATATTAGCAAGTTAACTGTGTCTGTTTTACATGCAAATGGTGGTATTGTAAAAGCTGCTTGATAGTTCTGTCTAACTATGTTGGATGTATTATTGTTGAACCTGGTAAACATTTAGCTGGGTGTAAATGAGCAATGCTCACTTCCCTAGAGAAAAGAATGGCAGGGGCAGGGTCACATAGAAGTTATGCATTCTCTGCAACCTATCTCTGACTCTTGCTTGAACCATCCCTTTCTGTCTTGCCTCCAATTAGAGGCTAATGCGTTTTCCAATCCCCCACTGTCAAAACCTGGCAAGAATTCACCTTTCTATCCCAAAAACTGTCTCCTTTTCTGACAATAAATCTTTTAATAACAAAGCTACAGACAATTGGATTTCCTACGAAGCCAAACAAAAAATTGAAAAAAGAAAATGAGGAGAATAGAGAGATTTTGAGCCAAGTTGTTGAAGATTAACCATATTGATGACAAGATGGGGGCACTATTGGTTAGTACTTTAATGTCAAGTAGAGCTCCTAAACTCCATCTTTGTGGATCTTTGCTACTGAGAGTGGTAGACATTGCTATTTGATATCAAGATTTACTGATGTAACCTATATTCAAAGACTTGAGTTCTTGGATGGTGTTGTGAGAAAAGGTTGGTAACTTCGAGGAATGTAAAAAGTAACTTCAGGTAGGATATTCTTACCTTATAATTTGGAGGGTTGCTTATGAGGGCATTGCTAGTCATGTAACTGAATTTCAATATGCTACATTTTGCAACCTGGCTGCTGACTTTTTGGTTCTCCCCCCCCCCCCCCCCCAAAAGAATGTACTGGAGGAAGCTTATTCAGATTTCAAACTACTTTCAGTTAACTATTATCTAGGGCTTCTCTTGTTCTACAATTGGCTGCAGAAGCCCTTAGATGCAACGCTTTTGTTTTGTTTCACAATCCATTGTTCTAGTTGGCATATTGAATCAACTGTTTTCTTGGCTAGTTGACTTGTTGATTCAGACTAATGATTCTCATTCTATTTCTCTGTTTGGAAGGATGCAGGTACTTTTACAAGTAAATGTTGGCATTGGTTTTTTCAGAGATCCTGTCATTGAAATTCTTCAGTTTGAGAAATATCTGGACAGAAACCTCTCTGAGAATCAGGACAACGGAGTTTATGCAAATCACGATCCATGTGGAGAACTGTTGAAATGGTTGCTTCCTGTGGATAACACTCTTCTTTCACCTCGTGCTTTATCTTCTCATCCTTTAGGTTCTGGAATTGATAGCCCATCTCATAGGTCTACCCTTTCTGCCTCCTCTGGCTCCCAGCTCTTTTCTTTTAGTAATTTTAGAAGTTACTCCATGTCATCGCTTCCTCAAAATGTTCCTCCTTCTCGTGGACCCACTAAAGCACAAAGTTCTAAATTATCATTTGACCATGATGAGGTGGACCATTACTCTTCTCAAAAGATTTTGAAGAGTCAAAGAACAGGGATTGAAGATATTTTATCATTTCGGGGTGTGTCACTAGAGCAAGAAAGATTTTCTGTCCGTTGTGGATTAGAAGGGATCCATATCCCAGGAAGAAGATGGAGGAGGAAACTTGAAATAATTAAACCTGTTGAGATTCATTCTTATTCTGCCAACTGTAATACAGATGACCTCCTTTGTGTTCTGATAAAGGTAAATCTTAATGTTTACTATACCTGATAAATCACAAACACTTCGTCTCCACTCTCTGTGGATATGGGTGCTAGGTTCTTTTATTTACTTGTGAAGTTATTTTGCAGAATGTTTCTCCAGCACATATACCAGATATTATAGTATACATAGATGCTATAACACTTGTTTTAGAAGAGGCTTCAAAAGGTGGACCACCTGCTTCCTTACCAATTGCATGTATTGAAGCGGGAGACGGCCATTGTTTGCCAAATCTAGCTCTCAGGTTGTTTTCACTTTAGGTACCTTAATTTACTTCTCAATGTTTTTTAACATTTAGCAGTTTAGCATGATGATTAGGGTATACCCTGAAAAAGAAAAATATATTCATCTTTTTTTGCCATATCTAGTCACGCATTAATGTGCTGATTCTTTTTACGAGCAACAAAACCATATTGTTGTAGAATATTAAATAAGTAAATTTGCTACAAATGCATACATGAGGACTGACTTTGAAGGGTATACTGTATACATATATTTGGCTGTTATCTAATATCTTGAAGTGGGTCTGGAATTAAGGTTTAGCAGAATTCTATCCAGTGAGCTTATTGATGGTTTCTGTTGCAGGAGGGGTGAAGAGCATTCTTTTATTTTAAAACCAGCTTCTTCTATATGGAAAGACATCAAAATTTATGGAGGAAAGTCCAAGTCATCCACTTTGAAACCTCGTTTGAAGACTTCCGACAAAAAGGGGAGTACTTCAAATGTTCACAAGTATGCAATTATGGTATCATGCCGCTGCAATTACAGCAGTACGTGCTTGCATTTCTCTTAGTTTACAGTATCATCCAACAAGTTTGCAGTAATATACATGTTCTAACTATTAGAGTATTGGTTCCTTTTTATGTTTTAGAATCAAGATTGTTTTTAAAGCAGCCAACAAATTGGAGACCACGGGTTTCAAGGGATCTTATGATATCTGTCACATGCAAAATGTCCGGACAATATTCTAGACCCAATGAAAGAATCACCCAGCTTCCAGTTCAGGTTTTACACTGTTTGATTCTCACTCTCTTTCATCCTCGTGCACTATCAATATTTCTAACCATGACAATTCTCATTCAACTGGTGTGATTGTCAGGTCTTAACTCTTCAGGCATCAAATTTGACACCCGAAGATCTAACCATGACAATTCTTGCCCCAGCCTCTTTTAACTCACCTCCATCCGTGGTATCCTTGAATTCTTATCCGACAATACCATTGAGCCCATTTATTGGTTTTTCTGATCTTGCGGGGAAAGCAAGTAGCGAGAGGCACAATAGTGCAGTGAAGAGAATCAGCTCAATGCCCACTGTATCAGAGAATCAGAAACAGAATGGTGATGGTAGGACTAGGTTTACATCTTCCAATGAGCAGTTGACTACAATATCTAATTTCATTCCAACTTCCTATTGGGGATGTACTCATCTCTGGCTGCAGAGTAGAGTACCATTAGGGTAATGCATCACCTTTTATAATACTATTTCAAAATTTGGATATAGAAAATGATAACAATTCGATTGATTGCTTCAGATGTGTTCCTGCTCAATCTACAGCTACCATCAAGCTTGACCTACTTCCATTGATTGATGGCATTATAACTTTGGACAGTTTACGGATTGATGTTAAGGAGAAAGGTATCCATCTGCTATTATTATTATTATTATTATTATTATTATTATTAAATGATCTACCTTGCAAGTGGCATAATTGAAAATTGTTATATCTGGTTTCAATGTTTTCTATGAGATCTATTTATGATTTGATAGTTAGCCTTGCACTGATCTTGAGCACATCATATATCCATGTATGACACTGAAAGATAAAACTCCGGTGCATTTAGAGCATAATAGAATAATGCTTGCATTTTCTGGATTACATTGTATTTAGTAGTCTCTTCTCTTCAACCAATAAGGTGGTATATTTTATGTTCACATTCTCACGGGCACCTTTTGCAGATCTTGCTCATTTCACTTTAGTTTCTTAATTGCATAAAATGTTACGCTTTGTTACTGGATATCATCAAATGTAATGTTTATGGTTGATCCCAAAAGCTAAAATTTTCACGGTGACTCCCCTTATGATGCAACAGGTCGTACATATATCCCAGAGCACTCACTGAAGATAAATGCAACTTCTAGTGTCTCCACAGGGATTATTTAGGATGGATTTCAACTTGCGTCTCTTATGTTACTTTAAATTGAACCATCAAGGATTTCAAAGCTTCATTTTGTAACCTGGCATTGGGCTTTTAGTGCCAGATTGTGCAGAATCTTTGAAACCAAGATGGTTATCTTCCCGTGTTGAGCAAAAAAAGCACTTGCTTTGCTAACCCGTATGAAAAATACAACCGCAAGGATTTCCTCAAGCAGCTGCTATCTTGAGAATGGCATTTTTTTATATGACAAGAAATGTTCTTTTTAGGAGAATCTAGAGGCGTGAGAGTGTACCAGTTGCAAATAAAAAAAATCAGAGAACCAGAGTGCTTTATAGATAATCTGGTCATACAAAAGTTTATTAGGATTCTAAGCCAGCGATGTTACATTTGATAAATAACGATTCCGTAATCCTCTTATAAAAACTGCTGTAACTCATGGAGATGGCAGCAAGCAACCCTGGTTCATGAGAAGTTTGCAGATCAAGAAGACTAGCACCGGTTGTGAAGAGTGTTTTTTTTCTTTGGCATTTGAATATTTTATGGTGGATAAGATATAAGTTGCTCTCTGCATCCGTCATTTTGATTGCTGGTTATACAATTCATCCTTCCCTATTCCACCTTTCTGCTTTGCCAACTTTAGTTCCGTTTTCAATTGGAAACTAGCCGTCTTTCAGGAGCAAAATAGGCTACATCAAAATGGAGGAATTAGAACACTAATTAAGGCACCAATGATGAGTTTTAATTTAAATGAAAGCCAACCAGAATCCAACTTAAATGCCAACTTTAGTCGAACGATGGGACCATGAGAAAAGTCAGATTCCGATGATCAAAATCTGGGGAGATGTTTATCTCCGAAACCAAAATCCAAAAAAATGTGAACTAAATTCCAATTTTAGGATAGGGTCGACTCCAATAGTCCATTGACCAAAGATTAGTTGATGTAAATATTTTTGGACCATGAGAAAAGTCTACTCCAATAATCCATTGACCAAAAACTAAATTATTTTTGTAAATCTCCAGATCTGAAATCCACTAGCCAAACAAGGGCCACTTTAGGATAAGATGAAGAGTTGGCTGCTTTGTATTTTCAGATAATTATTAAGAATACTTTTAATAAGACAAGAATATTGTTAATATAAGAATTGCTACGCAAAGTTTTCTAAGGTTGTTCCGGTGATTTTAGAGAGAAATGAAAGATTTTGGGAAAGTTTGATAATATTTTAATATGCAAGGGTTTTTTTTTTTTTTTTTAGTATTTTGGTGGTGAAAATTTTTATATAGCCGTTGAACTTTACGTGGATTTTTTTTTTGGACAATTGTTTTGCTAAAGCGAGTTGTTAGTTGAGTTATAGTAGATTTTCTATATGTGTATTCAAGTGTGATTGCACTTATTGCTATAGAGTTTTAAGTAGTTCATGATGTGATTTGACGACGATTCATATGCTGAACATATAAGAGATAAGTGTTAATAAAAGACATAGTTGAGTCAAAGTAACTTCTTAGCTTCTTCCTTGTTTTGATCTTGGATCAAAGTGATTGATTTAGCAAAATTACTTACTGAAGTGACTGCATAAAGTACGCATTTTATGTTGTTATCATTTAAATTACTATATGTATAATAGTTTATTGAATATATAAAAATAATAAACAAAAATATAGCAATATTATTATTTTAACACCCTTGTGCCTAATCCGATTATCGAATCAAATATAGGAATGCTACATTGAATATTAGAGTATTAACCAATCAAACTTTAACAAGCAAAGCCTCAATTTGGACCTATTTGTAACTTATTGAGTCATTAATTAACCATTATCAGTGTTAGGAAGGAGCACGATAAGTTCCTTAAACATTTTAGTATTTGAAGCAGTGTTTTAAAGTGAAATATGAATTTTTGATGAAAAACAAGGCACATGGTCATATGGCCAGGGCGTGTAAGTCTCTAAGGCTGTGTGGTTCCAAAACTAACCAATTTCAGCACTCACATGGCTGTGTGGCTAGGTCGTGCAACTCTCTAAAGTCATGTGAGCCAAAATTGATGGAAATCTTGGAAATTTTAAATTTTTACACCTTAGTCCTTGCATATCAAATTCCAATAGCAAACCAACCAATTGATAATTTAAACATTTAAAACCACCATAACACCATCTTACCATCATACTACTCAAACATTTAGATTAAGTTCTTATAATTTATAAAGTTTATAAAGTTTACATTTTAGTCATTTCTAATAGAAACACACTAAATACCTATGTTCATGTCATTCTAACCCAAAATTTAAAAGTCATACTCTCTTGGCCTCAAGATGTGATGAGACGAGTAGGTCTCAAACCACTTCTAAAGTCTCTTTCCCGCTTCAACCTACATGTTAAAGAAAAGGCGTTAAGCTAAAATAGCTTAGTAAGTACTGCAAGAACTAAATCATGAACTACATTTTATATTGTAAATACATATGTATATATAATTATTCATAGTAACAATTAAATTTATCAAAATTACACTTACCAATTCATATTTCACTTACAAGGCCAAAGAAGATTGATGAGAATAATTAGGACATTCGGAACGAAACTAAACACCGCCGAAGTGGATAAACAAGAAGCGCGCAATATATTCCTTAATAGCATGCCATTAATATCTTAATAATTCATATCCATCTACTTGGGCTTAGTATCAATTATACCAACTTTCAATTTCTTTCAATTTAGTTCTTAATCTTATAATTTCACATATAATTCCATTTAATTGCATATCTTTTTCACACACATACAATAATTTTAATACACTTAACTTACTTTACCACTTTAATTCTCATTCACATTCTTGTATCATAGTTTACTATCTTTATAATTTAGTCTTTTATATTACTACTATACATAAATCTAAAATTAAACATTTAATTTATAATTCTTACTATAAATATCTAAAGAAATAGGATTAAATTCTTGTAGTACTTATAAACAAGGCTTGATTGCAGAGTTTCCTTCTTCCTTCACTCCTTGACCACACCTTTTCCTTTTTGTTCAATTTGATCATCTTCTTTCTTCTCTTTTTCTTCATTTTAATAGCAAATATATATAACATCCACTTGTTAAAATCATAACCATATAACATATCTATGCACAACTAATGAAATTAACATGAATACCATGAAACATTTCCATCCTCTTACATTGATTTCTTGTTAATACAAACTAACATTAACTTTCTCTCTCCTTTCATCTAACTATCAACTTCTTTTTCATGAAGCTAAAATAACTACCTTGCTCTACTCTTGATTTGGTTGAGAAATCATGAAAGAAAAATGAAAAAACAAGCTTGTTTGACTCAAAAATGGTGAAAAGGAATTAATGAAATAAGAATGAAAGTTTGTTTTTGAGAGAAAAGGAAGTGACGGGTAGGTTGGAAGAGAAAGATAAGACTTTCTCATCTTTTCTTCCAATCTCTTGATTTTTACTAAAAAATTAGCTAAATTGCTACCTAGTCCTTCAACCTCTCATCTTTACACTTTGCCCCAAATCATTGTCCATAAATATCTTGCTTTTCCAATTTCTATTTTAACCTTTATCATCTTTACAATTCCCATGCATGAATCACATTTTATTCGGTAAAATTTATTCCTAATCCTTCCTTGTTTTTCATCTACTCCTATGTTATTAACTTAACTTTTAATTTTTACATTTTTGCCCCACTACTTTTCATTTTCATACAATTTAGTCATTACTTCAAATCATAATTTCCTATCCTAAAAATATTTCTAATTTCTACCAACTTTAATTACTTTCTATACTTTTACTCTCAAATTCTTATTTAATCTATTTTCAAAAATTCTCTAATTTTCCTGACCTGACTCGCCATTGAACCACACCCTCTATGCTTTAAGGATGTTATAATTATAAATATTATATTAATCGATCTTAAAAGAAATAACTTATCTCATGCTTTGGACTTCAAACTAATTTTTTTTCTTATTTTAGTACTTTTTTGTCTCATTTTGGTACCTAAACTATTCTTTCGTTATAGCTTTTTTGTTAAAAAAATTAAAGATGTAACATCCCTATACCCGGTTCGACCCAAGGAACCTGATATAGGGATATTACATTTGATGCCAAAGTGATTTTAGCTAATCACTAATAAATTTGAACACTAAAAAAAGTTTTCATAACTTATATTTTAGTCCCTACTACTTGGAACACATTTGATCTTCCTAATTACATGCCATTCTATTCAAAATTTTGAAACATAGACTTTCGACACTTGGAGATGTGATAAGATGGATGCTTACAACCTCAATTATAACTCTTCAAAATCACTACCTAATCTGCGCACAGAAAACAAAACCGTATACTGAGTAAAACTCAGTGGTATTTCTATAATCTGAATATTTAAAGACATGATAATATAATATGCATATTTTAATTATAAGCACATTTGAATATTTAAGACCACATTTATTCAAACAATGGCATTAGCCATTCAATATTCAATTCATAAATACATCATTTCATACCATTCTCAAATCTCATCACTTACTATATAATAGTTTTTCACAATTTAATATATATATCATTTATACAATAATATTATTCAATCTATATCCAATTCATGAATACATAATTCATGTGTCTCATTTTCATGTTTCAATTCACTATCCCATTTTCATTTCACATACAATATCATCCAATATCAATCATAGTACTATTTTATTTAATTACCCCTATTAACATGACTCGGGCTCGGACGGATACACGAATCCAACCAACACACCAAATTGGCACCTAGTACCTCATCGAAAAATCCGAAGTAATATGCGTCTAGCGCTATATAAATTTGACATCCAGTGTCTCATCAATTAAACCGAAGTAAATTGTCACCCACTGCCTCATGACTCGAAGTCGAAGAAATCCCTAGACTCTTTGTAACACCCCTAACTCGTATCTATAACCAGAATAGGGTTATGAGGTATTATCGAATTTTACAGAACATATACAGATAAACCGAGTCATTTTACTAATCATATCCGAGGCTAATCAAATTATCCCTTGATTGGACCCTCGAGGTCCAAAACATGCATTAAAATTGAGTTAGGACTAAACCTGAAACTCAAAAAATTTTTTGCGAAATTTCAAAATTTTTCCTATGTTAAGAGGCCACACGCCCGTGTGGTCAGGCTGTGTGGCTCACACAGCTAGGTGACATGCCTATGTCTCAAGCTGTGTGGCTGCACACGCCCGTGTCCCCAACCTATGTAACTCTTTAAGTTGTAAAACATGAAGTAATAGAAGTCATACGACCAAGTCATAAGCCCGTGTGCTAGGCTATGTGGTTAATTCAATTTTTGAAAATTAAGTGCAGGTTTTACATGGCCATGCCACACATCTGTGTTCTAGGCCGTGTACCTCACACGGCTGAGACACACGCCCGTGTCTCACAAACGGTCAAGACACACGCCCGTGTGTCTACCCGTGTGGATGAAAATAGGCCATTTTAAGGCCACTTTTCTCACCCTTTACACAGTTAACCTGCACACAACACTCACATATACCAAGCTCAACCAAAAAACCAATTTAAGCCAAAACATGCATTTAATATGATATAACATCACAAACACATCAATTTCTATTATATACTTACTCATTTAAGTCTTATAACCCTAATTCAAACTATTTCATTATCAAACCAACCCTATACATGCCATATAAACTAAAAGACGTTTAACAAAATCTACCAGAGCAATCTGGATAGTGTGACCCGATGTGTTGATCCGATCCTCTGAACTTCTTGAAAATCAACAAAGAACATTGAACAATAAAAGTAAGCTTAATGAAACTTAGTAAGTTTGTTGGCTTTAAACATAATTCTTACCGAACATACTAATATAATTCATTTAAGTAAATCATTCAATACATTATTCCTGCCAAACACAACTTTAATCATTGAATTCACTTATTTCAGATCGATAACAAAATAACTTTAAATCTTCAGACATTAATTCCATATGTCACTTACCAACCTTGTCAAATTAGAGAGCGTTTTACAAATATGAGTACATCGTATACAGAAACCCGAAGCTACACAGAAGCACATAAGCGCTAAATAAAAACTCGTAAGGGTTGAACAGAAGCTCGTAAGAGCTGAACGAAAACCCATGAGGGTTAAACTGACGCTTCATAGAGCTAAACAAAAACCCAATAGGGTTAAACTAAAAGTCATACGAGTTAACTGAAGCTCATGTGAGCTAAACGGAAAGCAAACACAAAAGTTTGCAACAAATGCTGAACCTCGGTTTACTTGGAAAATTTACCGTCAATTTTTTTCTTACACTGAACGAATGTACTCAATCCTGCGTTCCGATCGCTTCGTAATTTCACTTTAATATACATAATTTAGCAATAATTTTATTTTTAACAATAAACATAAATACAAATTATCAATTAAATAAAAAACATTAAAACTTAACTATACGAACTTACCTAAACTAGTTTGTATATTAATTTATTCAGTTTTCGAACTTACTCGTCGAATTTAATGATCTCGAATCACTGTTTTTAACACCACTGAAAATTGGGTTGTTATACTCTTCCTATCCTATAGCATGCCACTTATATCTGACTCAGCCCGATACAGTTAATAGGGTTCCAAATCACTTTCCAAATACAACCTATATCCAATTATCATATTTGCACATTATCACATGTTTATTCATTTCAATTCAAATAATCCATACATTAATAATATATATCAATTTAATCCATTTCAATCAACTTTAGATCAATTCAATATCAAAATACCAAATGCTCACCTCAACCACTTACCATATACATTGAATCAAAATACAACAATTAGTAACTATGTAACACTCCTAACCCGTATCCGTCGTCAGAACAGGGTTTAGGAGCATTACCTAAGTTTATCGATCATATTAAGATATTTTATGTTATTTCACAATCGTATCAGAAATTAAATATAATTGAATCATATCGTCCCTTTTATGGGTCCTTGAGGCCCAAATCATACATTAGAAACGAGTTGGGACTGAACTGGGAACTCAAAAAATTTTTACAAAAAAAATTCAAAAATTTTCCTAGGTTCAAGGGTTACACGCCCGTGTGGTCTGGCTGTGTGGCATATGAGGTAGGGCATACGCCCGTGTCCCTAACCCATGTAACTTTCTGACTTGTAAAACATTAAGGTGTACGGGTTACACGGCCAAGTCACACGCTCGTGTGCCAGGCCGTGTGATCAATTCCAAGTATTCTATTTTAAAAGTTTAAGATGCAAGGGACACACAGCCAGAATACACACCCATGTGCTAGGCCATGTGTCATACACGGCTGAGACACACGACCGTGTCTCTGCTCGTGTAGACAGAATAAGGCTATTTTCAAGCCTTATTCCTCACTTAATTTCACCTTTCACCTACATAAACACTTAAACATGTTCACCAACCAATTCAAGACTTTTAAATCAAGCCAAAACTAAGTCTTATGCATGACAATTCATCACAAGTATTCATGTATTTAATCTTACCTAATTAAGCAATTTCACATATCCAACACATTAAAGCCATATTTATATATATACATACATTTCAAAATATACCAAGTTCAAGCCATTTCAATGGCTAATTACAACAAACATTTAGGTGCCAACAATAACCAAAATAGTCTATACATGTCATTACACCAAAGTCAAGTTAATATTTATATCAAAAGGAGAGCGGTTGATAGTGTGATGTAGCTCCGACCAGCTTCCAACCTTTACGAGCTTTCGAGTACTATAAAATAGAGAAAATGAAACAGAGTACGCACTTAGTGCTTAGTAAGTTTGTATAACGGGAAATAAGCTTACCATTTATTTGTACATTAAGTAAACATTCACATACATTCCAAATAACTTGGCCATAGCCTAAACACACAATCTCAACAAATATATTAGTTATTCATTTCATGTAAATATTAATAACAAAGATGAACTCATTAAATACCAAATTCCATGCATTTCATATATTTTTAGATATTGGTTTCATTTTGATTTTCACTTGTCATTATGTTAGATTCTCACTAGTTGATTCATTTGAAATGTCGATGGATACAAAGGTAGTACACATAAGTGTACAAATCAGAAATCCATCAATTCATATCAGGGAGTACTCATTAGAGTACTTAATCAGAAAGCATACTCTTAAGCCATATAACAGGATACTCACATGAGCATGTAACGGGAAGCTTATCCGGGCTTATTAACGGAAAGTTCACAAAGAGCCTTTAACGGGTAGCTCCGAAGAGCATTTAACAGGAAGCTCCGAATAGCACTTTAATAGAAAGCACCGGATAACCATATAACGGGAAGTTCAAGCAAGCACTAACGGGAAGCTCCGAAGAGCCTTTAACGAGAGGTTCACAAAGAACCTATAAGCAAAACACTCATAAGAGCGTGAGTGTGTCTACAACATATGGGATGCTCCGAAGAGCATATAACGGGAAGCTCGCAAGAACACTATAATGGGAAGCTTGAGAGGGCTTGTAACGAAAAGCTCTTTCAAGCTACGGTATGTCCATAACATATGCAGGGATATTACAATTTCAGGAAACAAAACCCTGTATTCAATCGAGTTTCATTCATTTTATTGGGACTTATTCATTTATCAGGAATTATCGGATATGAGGTAAATTATACACACATACATGACATTTATATAATTTACATATTCAACATTCAATTTAAGCATATAAATATACACAATTTAGTTACACGAACTTACCTCGACAATTGCTTGTGAGTTGAAATCTGTTAATCCGATACATTTTCTTTACCACGATCTAACTCTACTTTTGATCTATCCGAATCTATACGAGTAAATTTAACTCAATTTAATACAATTTATATTCAATTCATCTCAATTCACACCTTAGGAAAAATAACCATTTTGCCCCTATACTTTTACTTATTTACGATTTTGTCCCTAGGCTTGGAAAAAGAAATTCTTGTAACTTAACCCTTATTCCAAGCCTAGCCAAATTTTATATGTAATTATAAAAGCACATATTTTTCACAAAAATTAGAATTTTCAATGAATTTTGCATTTTCACATTTTAATCCCTAATTCATGATTTAATCCAAAATTCCTTAATAAAATACCTTTAAATGTCCACCAAGATCTCAATTTCATTATCTAATAACTAAAATCATATAAATTCATCAATGGTAACTTTCAAAACTTTCAACAAATCCAAAAACTAATGAAATAGTAAGTTGGACCTAATTGTAAAAGTCTCAAAATATAGAAATTTCAAGGAAAAAAGCAAGAATTAAACTTACATGAAGCTAAAGTATAAAAAACGACCTTAAACCCTCTTCAATGGCAGTTTTTCAACTGAAAATGGTGATGATTTTCTCTAAAATTTTCAATTTCTCTTTTATTTCATTTAATTTGACAATATGTACAATTTTACCCTTATTTCACAAAAAATCTCTAATTTTTCTAAGCTTATGCCGCCTCAGCCATTTCATGTGATATATTTGCCCTTTTAGTCTTCCTTTATTTACTGTTTAGGCTATTTAATCACTTTAGCAAGTTTTACACCTTTTTCAATTTAGTCATTTTTAATTAATTAACTACCAAAACGTTAAAATTTCCTAACGAAACTTTATAACACCGAGGTCTCGATACCTCTTTTTCTCAATTTCTTGACCTAATAAATCTTTATAAAACACAAATTACTAATTAAAAAAAATCTTTTAAAAATTTCATTTGACTTTTAAATATTAAATAACAAAATCTATGAGATTTCTTGCCAGATTTAGTGGCCTCGAACCACTATTTCTGACATCACTGAAAATTGGACCATTACAAACTAGGTTCGAATTATAGAAATACGAACCAGGAATTTCGAGCTATTCCACGTCAACTTTATCTTTCCTATTTTTAGTTGAGGATTCTGGTACGACGTTAGCAATTAAACTTTAAAATTTTTAAAACCCTTGGCCATGAGTTTTTCTTTCTTTCTTTCCCTTTTTCTTTTCTTTCTTTCCTTTCTGATTTCGTTGGCTTTCTCTCTCTCTCTCTCTCTCTTTATTCATTCATTCTTTTATTATACTTACTTTATTATTATATTATATATATTTACTTAAGTAAAACATATTATGATATATATATATTTTAAATTTAATTTATTAATAATATATATAAATTTTACACTTATGCTGCCTCATTAAAGAATAATGGTATAATTGCTCTTTTTGTCTCTGTAATTATTCTTTAATCTATAATTCAACTTTCACCCTATATAGAATTTAGTTCTTATACCTAATTACTCTTAATTCAAGTAAATTCACTTAGCAAAACATAATTAACTACACAACTAGCTTCGTAAATATTTTTAATAAATATTTATGTGGCCGATTTACGAAAATGGAGTCCCAAAAATACATTTTCCGACACCCTTGACTATCGGGTCTTTACAAAAGATGCTAAAAAATTAAGTGCCACACTTAACCAATGAGAAACGCACCACGTATTTGGCTTTTTCCCATGTTATCGATGACATGACCATTTACCGATGAGGTAGTTGTTGAGTATTGTTGACTATCATTGACTGATATTGACCAATGTTGACCGTCAAAATAAACCTAGACAATGGATATCTAAGTTCATTTAAAATTGGACAACCATTTGTGTAGGTTCATTCCAGATGAGATTTAAGATATTAAAAAAATTATTAAAAAGTTGTAAAAATTATTTAAATTTTGTAGTTAATTATTAATGATTATGAAAAAATATTATAAAATATTAAAAATTTATAAATTATAAAATTATTTAAAAAATTGACAATAGTTTTAAAGATATCTTCAAGTTTTTTTTTTTAATTATATTCCGGTTTTTTCCTTTCCTTATAATGAGAAGGCTTAGTTAAAAAATAGAAGAGGTAAAAAACAAAGAACCAATAATTTTATTTAATATTTCAAAATTTTTTATGTTTTCTTAAAGAATGGGTATTGGATATTTCCATATAGATAATACAAATAGAGAAATTTTAAAGGGTTTAAAATAAATTTCCCTCATTTTCTCACTTTATATTTTTTTTTGGAATTTTTGATTTTTTATTTGTTATTAGAATTTTGTTAGAAATTTCTAAACTTTTAAAAAGAATTTAAATTTTTATCATTTTTATATAAATCAGGATTAAATTGATAGAAAGTATAAAAATTGATGACTAAAATTGTTATTATACCACCTAAAAAAGTTTCACCATTAGTCATTTAACAATCGGGTGAGTAAAAGTATAATTTCCAAAACGTTAGAGATCCAGTGATCAAAACAAAAACTTATCCTTATTTGAGTGACTAATTGTGTGGTTTACCCTAGTTAGGGGTGTAGTTGAGCCAAGTTGAGCCCAAATTCTACCAAGCTTGAGCTCGACACTCTATTCTAGCTCAATCAAACATCTATTTTTAAGCTCAAACTTGGCTCTAGATATAATCAAGCTACTTGAGCTTGAGCTCAACTCAATCAATCAAGCTTAGGGTTAATAATATATATTAAGGACGATAATGTAATTTAATAATATAAAATATGAAAAGTTCAATAATGGTTGTGAGCTGTTCGAGTCACGTGTTACTAAGCTCGAACTGCTCGAGCTCGGCTCGATTATTACTGAATCGAGTTTGAATTTTTTCAACTCAAACTCAAGTAGCTTGCGAGTACCAGTGTCTCGTTTACACCCTAATTCTAATCTCATATATATATATATATATATATAATATAATATAACAAGGTATAAAAATATAAAGTGATGCTAAGTTGCAATCTCTCCATTTTTATATTTAATTATTATATTTTTTAATTATCCATTAATTTTTTTAATAAAATCATATTACAAGTATTTAGTAAAATTTTAAGTTAAAAATATAAAAAAAGCTTATTGATTTTCAAATTATATTAAACATGTTCTTATCTTAAACTTCAAATTAAAATAAAAAATCATTAAAATCTTAAAATATAAATATAAAACTACAATTAACATACAACAAAGTAATTTCATAAAATCCGAAGTAGTGTTATGCAACAAAAACAAATGGATAAATCAATTTTCTTTCTCCAAATTATCAAGCTTTAGAGGATTAAGAAATTCACTGAACAATTTAGAACATATTATTTCAATTATTTTGAAAGCAAATTTCTGACAAGCTGAGAGAATGAAGAGGGTTGATAGAGAGATAGATAATAATAAAAAATATTTATCTAATTAATTTTTTTATATTTAACATAGGATAGGAAAATTTATTTTTCTTTATTCCTTTCAAAATTAAAAATTATATTAAAAACATGACAATCAACGTTTTAAAATCTTATTTGCTTACTTAACCTTTGAATATTTAGTAAATTTTAAAATTAAAAATATAAAAAATCAATTGATTTTCAATTTATATTAAAAATTAGTTATCTCTAATCTTAAATTTAAAATTTAAAAAGGTTAAAAAATTATCTTAAAATTAAATCAATTTTATTTAAATTTTAAAATAAGAAAGGCTTTGTCTTAAAATTAGAAATGGAATAATATTTGCTTATTATTTGTATTTATAAAACTGTAAAAAAAAGGGGGGTTATTTATATGTCTATTAAAATTAAAAATTAAAAAGGGACATTAAAGTGGTTTTAAAAAGGATAATGAGTAAGGACTAAAAATTATATAGAGAGAGGGAAGAACTGAAAGATGAGGAATGAGAGTGTTATCATAAATCAAATTTTATCCTGCAATAAGGGAGTGTATTTGGGTAGAAATATATATTTAAAATTGAGTTTATATAAAAGAATAAGACTCGTTATTTAGATGGGTCGGACTTTGAGTAACATTTTACACCTTTAGACGTTTGAATTACTCATTCAAAAATTTCATGAATTTATTTTACTTAAATTTAAACTTTTCATTTTTGCCAATCAACTTCATATTTATATTTTTTTAAAATTTATTCAAGATCCTCATTTTTTCCTATTATTTCAATATTGTAAAAATGTTATTAATAATTTTTTATTTTTAGAGTTCCATAATTTATCGTATTGATATGATTTATCGAGATTTCTTTAACAGTAATAAAAAAAAGTTTTTAATCTTTTGTCCAATCAATTTGTGAGGAATCAGGCATACATTTACTAAATCAAAACTATGATTGCCAATGCCATAGTATTTGCAAATTAGTTGCGGCAGGTATTTGAATATATAACTTAAAAGGGGGGCGATAAATGTCAGCTTTTGCCGATTTAAAAGTTGAAACTGACGAGTTTGAAGTCTAAACGTCTCCAATTCCATTTCCATTGTTTCCTTGCAGATTCTTCTTATACGCCGTCGTTTCTTGGAAATTGCATAATCTTAATTAAATTACTATATGTACCATATCTTTTGGCAGCAGAATAACAGCACACTTCGTATAAAAAACAAAACAGCGTACCGTCTTTTATTCAAACTTTTTGGGACTCTTCAATTCCGATTTCTCACCTTCTTTTAGGTATTTCAAAGATATTCTTTTGTTGTTATTTCTTAATTAATTTTGTTTTGCTAATTAATGCAATTCAGCTGCAGTTTTTTTTTTCTTCTGTGGTTTCGCTTGCTTCGTTTTCTGTTTGTTTTGCTGTCGGAAATTAGGGCTTAATCTCCAGTTTCTTTATGACTTCACTCGGTTTCTTCGTTTTCTGTCAGAACCGTCCTGATTTCCTTACTTCAATTCAATACTGACTTCTTAAAAAAAAAAAATATTAGTTTGTCTTACTCGGTATAGTTTAAAATAGTAGTAATTTTAAGTTAAACAATATTTTAATGGAAGTAATCTTCTTTAATACTTTGAAAATGTTATAGGTGGTTTCTCAGGCCGGATTTGCTGTCAAATTTCTTAGTTTCTAAGCAACACAACGGCTGATGATTTTTCGCATTTGATAAAGTTGTGTTCTTTTTCAAAAAATGTTTTTTTTATATGTTGCGTATTTTGTTTGCATCTTTAAATTATAGTTATACTCAAACTGATTAGTTCAATGAAAGGGTTGAACTGTAATTGCATCAGAATTGCTATTAATTCTTTGATTGCCGTCAGTTTCAATGTAGAAAAATTCAAAGAAAGTTTCATCGTTTTGTTCTTATCTTTTCTATTTTATCTTTTTGGTCCGAAAACCTCGATTATAACTGGTAACATCTGTCTTCTTTAACATTTGTTTATTATGATGGGTGTTAAATATTAGTCTGAGTTTCTTGTATTATATCTTTTTGGGGGTATTTAAAGGACTTATAGAAATCGCTTATTCAGTTTTCTACAAACCAGGCGAGAAATGTGTGTAAAAGAATTTTTTTTTTTTTTGTTTGTTTGTTTGCGTATTTTTGGATTAAAGTTAATTTATTGATTGAAGGCTGTGTATGCGTATTGATTTTTGGAATACTTTATTTTGATCAGAAAATGGGGCAGGCTCTTGGGTGTATTCAAGTGGAGCAGTCAACTGTAGCTATAACAGAAGCATTTGGGAAGTTTGATGATGTGCTTCAGCCTGGTTGTCATTGTTTGCCGTGGTGTTTCGGGAAACAGGCAGCTGGTACTCTCTCCTTGCGTGTGCAGCAACTGGATGTTCGATGTGAAACAAAAACCAAGGTTTGTTGTTGCATAATTGATACCCGCATAACAATGCATCTTTTTTTTAAAAAAAGAACAGTCAATCCCAAATAGCTGTTATTGTGAGATGAGATTACTGTATTTTGTGTTGGATGAGTGCTTGCCATCGGGTAGACAAGGGGAATAATTGGTAAAGGAAGTTTAAATTTCATTCTTTGGAATATATATAAAGAGAAAGGTGTAATTAGTTTGATACCAGCATTGTGACATCTGAATCATTTATATTGATGCTATAGTTGGTTATGTGCTCATTTAAGTTGAAAGGCTTTTTGGTTTAGTCCTCCATCATTTATTCCATCTGATTCTGATATTTTATTATGCCCTCAGGATAACGTGTTTGTTAACGTGGTTGCTTCAATTCAATACCGAGCCTTAGCTGAAAAGGCACAAGATGCTTTCTATAAACTCAGCAACACTAGAGCCCAGATTCAATCCTATGTCTTTGATGGTATGTGTGCTTTAGATTTCCTTAAATTGTGTAAAACTTGAATGATAGCTGCTCTGCTCATAATCTAGAATGTCAAATATGTGGTATGTGCTTATTTGAAGTTGATCTATAATTATTGCAAAGGTTGCGGCATGCTATTGTGGTTTGTTTGCATATCAGGGGGTCAGTATGGAATATGGGGTGTGGGACTTAAACACTTATCTACTGTGCTTCTATGGGCTCTTCCTTTTGAAAGTTTTCAGTTGAACTAAATTAATATATCTCTTCTAACTTTCAAAGAAAAAGGAAAATGCTAATGATGCCCTCTATTTGACATGTTTAATTTCCCACTATAATTATATTGTTTTAGATGAAAGTAACTTATGCTCAGCATTATGTATGAATTATGATTCGGTTCATGGGTTTTGGGAATTTAAATGGCCCTACCACTAACTTCCTCATTATTCCTCCTCCATTATCCACGGAATCACCTTCTTTTTCTCATTGGACAAAAAAGGGATCTATGAAGATGCAGACTGCCACACCTGGACTGAAAGACCCTATAGAGCTTCACTTTTCCTAGGATTGGCTTTGGGCTTTTCCAGTGCAGCTTAGGTTCCAATCTTGTCTCTGCTGTTTTGCAGCTTATGAAATGTTTCAATAAGGATTTCCTAGCAATTATTTTAGAACTTTCTAATCCATTATTCTCTTGCACTGTTTCATGACTACTCTAGACTTTCATTTTATCCTCACCTTGTGGAGGATGTGAATAATTGATATAGCATCGTCATTGTAATCATCATCAGCTTTTCAGTATTGAGGATTTTGAATGTTTTGCTTAATTATCTTATGCTCCGAACAATTTGCAATCTCTGTTTTCATTTGATCATGCCATCTCATACTTTTCCTTTTCGTAATTCAAGTCAATCTGGTTGTAGATCACTGTTCTGACAATGAACTAATGGGATATACTTTAATTTAGTTATTAGGGCAAGTGTTCCGAAGTTGGAGCTGGATGCAGTATTTGAACAGAAGAATGATATAGCGAGAGCTGTGGAAGAGGAACTTGAAAAGGTATTGCCCTGCCTGCTTTGTTGTTTTAGGTTTGGATTAACCAAGGTTGTACAAGCTAAATCTTACCTATTGTTTGAATCTTTAGGCCATGTCACATTATGGCTACGAGATTGTTCAGACTCTTATTGTGGATATTGAACCAGATGAGCATGTGAAGAGGGCAATGAATGAGATTAATGCAGGTATGATAAGTGCAACTTTATGAATTATATATATTTATTTCGCCATTTATTTGGCTCTTTTCCCCCTAATTTTTTGAGAACTTGCCTTGTTAGTTAATGTTAATTGCCCTCACTTGAAGAAATTATGTTTGAAAATCTTTAGCTTGTTTAACATAAATTTTGTTCTCTCAAAAAAAAAAAAAAAAAAAAAAAAACCAATAAATTCTGTAAATAGGTCTGATATATGTTGGCTTGTTATAAATAGCGGCAAGAATGAGGCTGGCTGCCAATGAGAAAGCTGAAGCAGAGAAGATATTGCAGATCAAGAGAGCAGAAGGAGATGCCGAGTCAAAGTATCTGGCTGGGCTTGGTGTAGCTCGCCAGCGACAGGCTATTGTAGATGGACTTAGAGACAGTGTGCTGGCCTTCTCTGAGAATGTACCTGGTACATCATCAAAGGATGTCATGGACATGGTTCTTGTGACACAGTACTTCGACACAATGAAGGAGATCGGTGCATCGTCAAAATCCAACTCTGTTTTCATCCCACATGGGCCAGGTGCTGTAAGAGACATTGCTTCTCAAATCAGGGATGGTCTTCTTCAAGCAAGCCAAAACAACTGAGTACCCTTAAGTCTTGCGTAGTAGTTTGGGCAACCCAGCATAGTATTGTTTAGTCATTCTACTCAAGAACAATGGCCTTCTTGATATGCATTTGAGTGATAATCCGAGTTTGGCAAAACGATTGTTATACGTCTTAATAGCTCAAGGTTTTAAGGTTCAGATTTCCTTTATAAATTAGGCTTATTATATATTGTTTGTGAAAAAATAATGATAGTATTAGCACTTTATTATTGTACATAAAGAAAATGTGACCCCGTTTATGAATTTGTATAAAATGTTTTTATGGCTTTGTACCTAAAGATGTGACACAATTTAAGATATGATCAACAAATCAACAAAATGCAAAATACAAATTGCCAGGGTGTTAATTCATTTCAATTGTATTAAAACAAAACAAACTGGTTTAGATAAATAGTGATCTCTGGAAGTTAATCTGAAATCAAGCAAATAATGGCAAATGACCAAATCCCATGTCTGCCTGGAAGATTTGTGACTGAAAGAAGTAAACAAGTTGAACTAATTGGATGTAAGCAACACTTGTTCAACAAAGCAAATTGCTAATTTCAGTTTGCCAATAACATTATTTTTATAATCCATGAAAGTACATTATTTTTCTCCAAGTCCTCAACCAATCAAAATTAAGGCCCACCTTCCATATGACACAACAAAAACAGTTTTGCCTTTGCCTAGGGCTTGAGTGCCAAGGCCAGCCCAACTTTAGCACTTTTTTCAATTGCTCCGGTGTCCACCTCTCCAGATATTGTGATGAGCGATTTTGGGCGCCATTCATGCTGAATCAGAGCACTTGCTCTGCCATAGTTATTCAGTCGAGCCTTTACCGTTGTCAATGGGTCAAGAGCATGTTGTGTACCAATTGTGAGAGTGTTCTCATTACTTGAAAAGCTATGGCTCAGCTCCGCACCAACCGCTGTGTTAGTCAATGGGCTAACTATGTGGTAGTAGGAAGCATTAAGAGTGTCGCCTTTATCATTCCTAGAGTTAATCAACACAACTACCTTATCAAAACCAGAAGCATAACAAGTAGAATAATGCAATCAGTGCACAAGGGAAAAAAAAGAAAGGCAGATATTTCTAGGCAACTTTCAATGCTTATGAATCAATAAATGACCAGAGGATCATATAAAGCAATTCAATACAAGTTCCATGTGAAACATAAATAATCAACCCCGGCTCCTGCTCCGGTGGAAGCACTTACAATGTCAAGGAAGCAATGAGATCAGAATGGGTGAAATTCAACCCAGCATTCAATTTTGTAAAGTTACCACTGGCAGTGTCAAATGAGAGATCAGTCCCAACAGTGACACTATTGTTTCCAACCACGCCAGAGAAGTTAACAAGGGGATTTGCAGTCAATCCAATGCTAGTGCTTATGCCAGCATATTCATGTTGGTATTGCAGTTCCACCTGTTACAACAATAATAAAGACTTTGTCATGTACTCATGAAACCTACAAGTTTACAGAAGGGAATGTTGGTATTTAAGAACAAAAAGCTTAATGACAGGACTAAGGAAGTCTCCATTACCTTGCCAGACCTTTGATCAGGGGCAATGAAACTAAAGATTGTCTTCAAGCCCGGTGCAGGTTCATCAACAGTAACAGTGGTGAAAAGCTAAAACATAAAAATAAAACCCCCAAAAATCACAATTAGATAGTATATCTAAGAAGGTTGAATTCACCAGGGCATGAGTTGTACAAGACAAAAACATTCCTTAACTTTGTATTCAGTGTAATGAGATGGCATGCATCGAAATTAAAGGTTTACCAAATGTGAAAAAAGAAAAATTGACAACTTGCCTTAGAACTGGTGTCAACTTTGACATTGGTTGTGATGTTCTTGTTCTTCAGCTCGGTGCTTATATCAGCCAACAGCAATTCACCTTTCTTAGTTCCAGTTGATGTGATTGCCTAAATATTTATCAAATCAAAGAACAAGAAAATCAATTATATAAGAAGTAAGAAGGTAGCATACACAAAAGAAACAATGACCCTAAACCATAAATCTCTAGATTAATCACAAAACCAGGCATACAAAATATTCATGCAACTACATCAAAAGAAATCATATGAAATCTTTATAACTATGCAAAAGCAAAATGATTTCATACATAAACATGGCAAGTAAATAACATGCTGAACTGCCACACATATTTTACACATAAGTCTTGAAATTCAACAAACATAATAGACTAAAAGTCGATGTAAATTATCGGACACAGATAATAGGGAAGTTAAAATGTGAGTTCGTTCTTACAAATAAAAATAAATAAAAAGAACCGGAAATGAACAGCAGAAGCTTCGCGATATTAGCTGAAAAAGGAAACAATATTTAGATATCCAAAAATTAAAAAGACGAACTCACAACGCCATTGGAAGTGTAAGTAGTGAGAGTGAACTTGTGGTCGGCCTGGTAATCCTTGTAAAGAAGATCTAAATTAAGATAAGAAAAAAAAAAAACTAATAAAAACAGTAGAAAAATTAAAAAAAAAAAGATAAACTAAAAAAGCACGAGTAATTGAAATATCACCTCTAGCCTTTTTGCCGATATCGGTGTAGAGACCAGGACCTTTTCCCATGCTTCTTTTTCCCGAGAAAATGGAGAGGAAACGAGAGCTGGTTTTCTGGCTTTTGGTTGTTTACGAAACACACGGAAGAAGAAACAGAATAAATTAAAAAAGCAAAATTAAATATTTGGTGATTATGGACCGTTGATCTTGCGTGGATAAAAATATTCGCTGTTCTTGACCGTGGATATTAACTGATACGGTTGTTGAAGCCTCGGGAGTAGGGAATCTAGATTGGGCATATTCGCCGCATCTCATCACTTTTTGGGTCACGGACCTGTGATAATTAATATGTGTTTTATGTAGACCCTGTTTGGTTTTCTAAAACTATTTTACTTCGGCCCAATCTTACAACCTTCTTTTTAAGTTAGGCTATATGTTATGGCGTGCAGGTTAAAATTTGTTAGGAATATACATAAAATGTTTCATGAAGATTAGTTGATTAAATGAGACTCATTTAACCTACTTAAATTAGCTCGATTCGTGGAATATATGAAGAAATTTATCTATTTAAAGCTTTAGTAACCCAGTGGAACACTCTAATAAAACTAGAATTATCATGGTGAATATTATAAATTCTAAGGGATAAAATTGTAAAGAGTTTAAATCCCTTAAGACTCTCATTTTGTAGATAAGATTTAATCTCGATCATCGATGTAATTTAAACGGTACGTTGGATTTGAGAGAGTTCAACTATAAATAAAGGCCTTCTCTTTCATTTGCAATCACTCAGTTGTAATTTTTCAAAGTAATATAAACATTTTGAGAGCATTTACTCAAATAATTGGCATGCTTAGTTTTTTTGTGGTTTTTTGTTCACTTTTTGCTTCTTCGTTTGAGAATTTGCTTCCGTTTTATTTCAGTGTCTTAGAGTTTACTTAAGTGGTTTTGAAGCAAAAGAATAACCTAAGGCCACACATTTGCCATACAAAAGTTCTAGTCTCGTGACAATTGGTATTAGGAGCTAGTGTTTGGTAAGGCACCAATTGAGATGACAAAAAGATTAGACGAACAGATTGAGCCTAAGGAGACCCATGGAGGGCAAGAAAGCTAGCAGATTGAGGGATATGCTGTCAACTTTGGAAGGCAAGGTTGCCAAACTCAAGGGTTTCATGGGTGATGTAAGGGAGACCCTTGAAGCAGTTGAAGGCGCACTGTAAAGCTAGACTCAAGGAAAGATCAACTTAGTGAACATGATTTGGGTGTCATCACTGCTAATGTGGAAGAAATGCAAGGGACTCTCAAATCCACCGATGAAAGGCTAACTAAGAGGGATGATGCTTTTGAAGCTATGATCATAGCTTTGAAAGAGGAAACTTAAACTATGGCCACAAAAATTGAGGAGCTCGAGGGAAAGCTCGTTGTGTGTGGAGCTATCATGAGAAAAGGGATGATGGGGGCGACACCCAAACATAAGATAGATGTTTCCAAATTGAAAGAGTTTAAGGGGACTAGGTCCGTAAAGGATGGGGACTAGGTCCATAAGGGATGTGGACTACTTTTTACGGGGGGATGGAACAGTACTTTCATACGATGGGTATTGAAGATGATACCACTAAAGTAAACATCTCCAATTTATTTTACTAATATTGCTTTTTCATGGTGGCATCGTAGGTCCACAAATGAGAGATAAGGTGATATTGCTACTAGGACTTGAGTGGAGTTCCAAAATGAATTTAAGAAGTAGTTCTACCTCCGAGCAGGTTGATGAAGAAGCTTAAGCTGAGTTGCACCGACTTAGGCAACAAGGCACAATTCGAGAGTATGTTTGGGATTGAGTTGTTACTCCAAATCCTTGATTTAAGTGGAAAAGAAGCATTTTACTAGTTCAAGGATGGGTTGAAACATTGGGCGAAGTAAGAGTTGCATAATTAGAGGTTAAAGAACTTACCAAAGTTATGGTCGAGACAAAGTCTTTTGTCAAACTTGGTCTGAGGAAAGAGAAGTTCGAGTTTCCAAGACAAAGAGACATGCAATGGTAGGGGAGATCATGAGGAATAACAAAATAAAAATGGCAACGATGGAAATAGTAAGAATGGTGGTAATGGGAAACCACAGAATGAGAAGAGGAAACCTAACAACCATCCGAGGGGTAAAGAAAATGAAAAGAAGCCAATACAATGATTCATATGTTGTGCTCCATAAATGATGCGAGACTGTCCAGAGCGATCTAAGATATCCATGACCAATAAAGAAGAGAAAATAGATCTTGACGAGAAAATTGTATTGAGACTTGAATTAATGATACTCAATTCTACGAAAGCGAAGAGGGATCATAAGTAAAAATGGTTGATGTTTGTGGACATAAAACCACATGTCGAAAGAGGAGTGCACTTGTTGATACAAGGGCATCCAATTTGTTTATGCCGAAAATAGTCATGGGAAAACTTAGCCTCTCAATTAGCAAATCAATTAAAAAGATAAGATGGTAAATTTCAAAGAGGTCCCAAGTGTGGAATTAGCACAGTGAGTTGAGCTACATATTAGCCAATGGAAAGGTAATGAAGTCTTCAAGGTAATTCACTTAAATGATTATGACTTTGTTTTTTGCTTAAATTTTCTTGACAAAATTATTGTTCTTTTGGTTTCTTTTTCTGATTGCTTATGTATCTCAAATACTAGTTAACAATAATGCATTATGCCAATGAGTCGAGACATGAAGAGTGAAGCCAAGATATTATCGACAATCTAGCTAATCAAGGGTATTCCTTTAGGTAAGAATGTTGGCTTGGTAAATCGGAGTGCTAAAAAGATCTCATTGGAAATGTCAGAGGTATAAAAAATTGGTATGAAGTTTATTTAGTTATCAGGTGGGTTGTGCATCAAACTTTGTGAGAAAAGTGGTGATGCAAACTAGACAGTTAAACAGAGTAAATGTTATGAGTGAGATACATCTCAAACACTTTTTTAGTGTTTTTCATTATAACTTACCATTGGCTTGGCAAAAACATAAGGGCCCTTTCAAAGTTCTAAAGCGGGTAAGTCGAGAGGCTTACAAATTAGAGTTGGTGCCAATACTCAAGGTTAATCTAATGTTCAATTTGGGTGTGCCTAAATATATTTGTGAGGATTAAAGGGATCTCAATCGAGGTAAGTCAAAATGGGAGTAAGTAAGAGTGGTAGGCTCCTACAATTGAGATGTACAAACGAGAGAGATAGTTCAAATGAGACCACTGTGGAGACATAAGCCAAGAAAAATGTAACATCCCTAACCCGTATCCGTCGCCAGAGCAAGGTTATGAGGCATTATGGGGATTTACGAAACATTTACAGATAACTCAAATCGATTACTATTCATTTCTCAAAATTTGTCATAACGTCCTTTAAATGGACCTTCGAGGTCCAAAACATACATTAGAATCGATTCGGGACTATTTCGGGATCTCATGAAATTTTTCGCAAAATTCTAAATTTTTTCTTATATAAAGGAGTCACACGTTCGTGTAGTAAGGGACACACCCGTGTAGTCAGGCCGTGTGGTTTCACACGCCTAGGTCCCCAACCTGTTTAACTCTCTGACTTGTAACTCATGTAGAAATTGAATTCACACAGCCAAGTCACACGCCCGTGTGCGAGGCCGTACGGTTAATTTATTTTTCGAAAATTAAGTGCAGGTTTCACATGGCTAAGATACATGCCTATGTTCTAGGTCGTGTACTTCACACGGCTGAGACACACGCCCGTGTCTCTGCCCGTGTGCTCAATTCAGAGTATTCTGTTTCTCAATTTTTTAAAATGCTGGGAACACACGGCCAGGCTACACGTCTATATTTAAGACCGTGTGTCACATACGGCCAGGACACACGCTCGTGTGTCTACCCGTGTGGACAAAATAAGGCTATTTCCAAGCCTTATTTCTCACCCAATTTTACTATTCACTTGCACTAAAACTCACCAATATCAACCAACCAATTCAAGCATCATAATCAAGTTAATTTTAACACCTAACATGGTACATCATTACATGCATTCATGTTTATAATCTTACCCTTTGGTGAACATACATGTTAATATTATTTAATCAACCACACTAACACATGAATATTTATCATGATATAACTTTATTAACTTTATCAAAACAAATCTTTACTAGCCATTTCAAATGGCTAGATTACAATCAACCATTTACATGCCAATATGGCCAATTAACCTATACATGCCATTATAACCATAACTAATTTACAGTATGTACCAAAATGAGCTGATGGATAGTGTGAGTGATCTCCGTCACACTTCCAATTCAACGGAGCTTTTGATTTACTATAAAATAGGGAAATAAAACTAAGTAAGCATATAGTGCTTAGTAAGTTCGTATAACATGATACTTAACTTACCATTTATCCTATTTCAAGATAAACATGTAAGGCATATTTAATCAATTTGATATCAAGCCTTACACATATCTACATTGCCCTTGTTAGTAATATATTTCCATAATAACACCAAGAAATATATATGGTCTCAACAACAATCAGGTTTCTAAGCACATATGCTTTCCACATCATGAATTCATTTAACATGTATAAATCATATCTTTATATTACAAGTATATTTTCATCATAATTCATCTCGAATTCAGATTATTTCATGTCAGAACTTTACCCATATAATTCAAAATATAAATGTCACACGAGTAGTACACTCAAAGTGTACAAATCTATAATCCAGGATGAGCATATTCATTAAATAAATTTCATGGACAAATATCATCATCTCATATTTCCATGTATCAATTGTCATGTATAATCACTTTCATGTATTTCGAGTAGATACGTATAATAACTCATTTTATTATTCGTATCTTCTCATGTTTAGATTTTTATCCGTTTGATTTATTCGGAATATCAATGGATACACAAGTAGTACACTTGAGGTGTACAAATCTATCCTCATAGATGAATATGTTTATCAAACAAATTTCCATGTTCATACATCATAATTTCATACTTTCATATTTCATAAAACATCATTTTCATGTACTTCAAGCAGATACATGTAAAAACTCATTTATTTTCATGTCAGGGTTTTACCTATTGAATTATTGAAAATATCGATGGAGATTCAAGTAGTACACACAAAGTGTACAAATCAATAAATCCATCAATTCATATTCAGAAGTACCCATTTGGGCACTTAATCAGGAAACACACTCTCGAGCCACATATCATATAACATGATTATCAATCCAGGCTAAATCCTTTCTGTAACATATGCTTAGAAAAACTCAATTAGGATTACTAGTCCAGGCTAAATCCTAATTGTAACATATGCTCGAGAGGGATTATATCAGGATTACCTGTCCGGGCTAAATCCTATCTGTAATGAGGTCAATAGGATTACTCGTCCGAGCTAAATCCCGTCAGCAACAAAGTAGGACCTCATTCATATTAGGAAATCACATATCCACCGATTTTTCATTTATTCAAACAGGATTTGACATTTATCAAGCAATTGTCAGGTATATGATCAATCTCATATATTTATACATTTATGCAATTTAAATGTTCGCATTCAACTCAAGCATAAAAATAACATTTTTATCATTTATCACTTATTGGGTATTATCATTTATTTCAGGCATTTTCATTTATAGGACTTTAGCAAATATGTAATCATTTCACATATTTATTGCATTTATACAATTTAAAAACACAACATATAATTCAAGCATATAAATATACACAATTTAGTTACACGAACTTACCTCAACAAATGTTCATGTACGTAAAACCTACTAATTTGACATTTTCTTCTTTTCCTCGTTCTAACTCCGAATTTGGTCTATCCGGATCTAGTTTGGCCAAGAAAGTTTTCTTTCTTTTTCCTAGGGTTTCCATGGAATATTTGTGGAAAAAGATGATATCAAATGATTTTTATTTCTATTTAATTATTTATCATCTTTTAATTTTATCACTTTCCAATTTAGTCCTTAGCCTTTTTTTAATTTTCCATGAATGAATCACCCAAAAATATCTACTAACTTTTCATTAATGGACTAATTACCATATAAGGACCTCCAATTTAAAGTTCTATAGCTATTTAATCCCTTTAGCTATTAGAACTCAACTTTTGCACTTTGTGCAATGTGGTCATTTATCAATTTAAGCATATAATCGATAAAATTTCTTTACGAAATTTTCACACAACATTTTTATCATATTATAGATCATAAAATAGTATTAAAATAATTTTTCTTTCCATACTTGGATCTATGGTCTCGAAACTATTAAAATAATTTTTCTTTCCAGACTTGGATCTATGGTCTCGAAACCACTGTTTCGATTTTATAAAAAATTGGGCTGTTACAAGAAATACTTCGAGGGGTGAAACTACCCAACAAAGAGGTAGTTGGGAAATAGTCAAGGCATTGAGGTAGTTTTGAGATGAGTCAAAGTATCATTTTGAGGATGCGATAAGGGCGTCGTAAGAATAGGTGGAGAGAATGTCACGAGCCGCGAACCAAATCCCATGACGAATGCACACAAAACGTCTCATAGAGATCAATTGATTAAATAAGGCTCATTTGACTCACTTGAACTAGCCCGATTCGTGGAATATATGGAGAAACCAATTTACTTGAAGCCTTGGTGGCCCAGTGGAACACTCTAGTTAAACTAGAGTTACCATGGTGAATACTGTGAATTTTAAAGATAAAATTATATAGAGTTTAAATCTCTTAGGACTTTTATCTTGTAGATAGACTTTAATATCGATTGTTGATATAATTTAAATTGTACCGCTGAATTTGGGAGAGCACAACTATAAATAGAGGTCTTCTCCCTCATTTGTAATAACTCAATTGTAACTCTTCAAAGTAACAAAACACTTTAAGAGCATTTACTCAAGCACTTAGTGTGTTTAGTTTTCTTATGGCTTTTTTGTTCACTTTTTACTTCTTCGCTCGAGAGTTTGCTTTCGCTTCATTTCGGTTTCTTAGAGAATTTCCCTTGAAAATTCCTGCCTTTTCGAGAGATAAGCCGACTTAGATAGATTTGAAGCAAAGGAATTGCCTAAAACCGTGCGGTTTGTCAAATTAAAATTCTAGGCCCATGACATATACATGTTTTTTTATCCGACTAAACAAACCATCTCTTAAGGTTTGGGTTAGCTCCTAAATAATGCTTATATATAACAATATGTTAATAAATTTTTAATTATTATATTTAGTATCATGTTATTATTACAAATTAATAACGCATCTAAATTTTTAAATTGATTTTATTATATTTATTATGAATACTATTTTTCAATATATATTTTATAATTGAATTTTTAATGTAAAAATTATATTTGTTATGTGAATGTGAAAAATTAGATCACATTATAATGCATTATTTTGGGTTAAATCATCATTTAGGGTTTGAATTTGGTAAAATTTCCTATAATGAGGTCTGAGCTTTTTTTTTAGTCCAAGTTAGGTTCTAAACTTAATCATTGTTCCTGCATTGGGAGTTAGACTTGGTAACTTTTCCCACATTGGGCCTGAACTTTTTTTTTGTTCAAGTTAGGCCTTGAACTTAGTAATTATTCCCATATTAGGGTCTGAATTTAGCAATTGTTCCCATATTAAGACTTGAACTTTAGGGTTTTTAAGGATTAACTTGGATTTTTAAAAAAAAGTTGAAGTCCCAATGTGGGAACATTTTTTAAGTTTAGGGTCTAACTTGGACAAAAAAAAAGAGTCCAGGCCTCAATATGAGAATAATTCTCAAGTTCAAGGCCTAATTTAAACAAAAAAAAGTTCAGTCCGAATATGAGAAAAATTGTCAAATTTAAGTCACAAAATGTAATTTAATCCTATTATTTTACTTATTTTTGTGACACATGCATTATACAGAATTTTATGTAATAAAATTTTTAATTCGTTAAATTATTTGTTTTTTATAATATAATTAACATAATATTTATTATTTAAATTGTTGAATCTATTAAAATATATTAAATAATTAAAAATATTATAACAATTAAAAACTTCAAATCATAATTAATATATAAAATTAATAATAAAATTCTATTTTTTATGATTTTTTAATTTTTAATGAAATGAAAATACCTAAATAGGGAATGCTAATGCATCGCATCTGTTTTATATGTTTTAGCTTTATGTTGTGTATTTCAAAAATTGAATAATATAAATCGAAAGTGTAATTTAACATATAATTTTGCCTTCAATAAAATATTTCAAAATCCACTTTTAATTATAAAAATAAAATATTATTCTAATATTAGTTTAATAGTTTAAATAAAAAGTAATTTGTGGATTTTTTCTTTGTTATTTCTTTCTCGCACGTGGAAAAGGGCGGCGGCGGCGGCTCATGCTTTTTCAAAGATAAGTTTGGACTTGGCTAGGAAACCTTTGTAGACCCTAATTTAATGCAAGAAATGAAATGTATAATTTAAAAAATATGAGATAATATTATCTCAATTTTTATAAAATATTTAATGCAATATTTTTATTTTAAAAATATTAAATTAATATGTATTTTATTATGATACGTGGTACCCATTAACTAATTATTTAGTCAATGAAAATTTTGATACGTAAGATAAATTTTTAAATAATCAAGTCCATGTGAATAATATAAGCGATAAACTAAATAAAACAAAAAATTTAAAATTTAAAACAAATAATTAAATATATAGTTAATTAATTCATTTTTAAATTATAAAAGAAGCTGTAAACATCTGCTACATGAAGTACTATATATTGCCAGTAAAGCGGTGTATATGCTCACATAATGGCTTTGAATTGGGAAGAAAGTTTAATGTAAGAACTAAGAATTTCCTAATAAGGTTACGAAACTCCAATCTAACCAGAGTTGCAGGCCAACAATCTTAATGCTACCTCTTCTCACAGTCTTACTCTAAGCTGAATTCAAGGGATAATAGGGACAAGGATGTCTTCATGCTTATCAGCAGTAATGGAGGTCTAATAGCTCGATCTTGTATCACCTAGGATTTAGAACAAGCTATAAACTACATCTGCTATATTAAGTATTATTGTCGGTAAAGGGACTTCCCATCCATCAGAGTGGATCTGCAAGTAAGAAAGGACAAATAGGTTTTGCACTTTATCAAATGAGGTAAAATTCACCCCCATTAGAGGTATACGCCGTCGCCATTAGTAGAAGACATCAAGATTATGCGGGACCGGATCTTGACGATAAGAAATCAACACCACCCTTTGATTATTAAAGAAGAAAGGAAATGGTCTACTGCAGCTTCAAGGATTAGACTCACGTTTAATTTCCCTTAATGTTTTCTTGTTATTTCTCTAAATAAAGCTTCACCCAGTATAGAAAAGTAATTATTATTATTTTTCAAAAATATTAACGATCTTAAATAACACTAATATACAGACATTATACACAATACAAACTACCAATAAAATACTACAAATTATCGTATATTTATTATAATATAAATGTTATTGTACGCAAAAAATTCAATAGAAGAGTAAAACAAACTAACAATAGTTGCTACATTAGAAGGTTTAGAAATTAATTAGAGATGCATTAACTTGATCAATAACCAATAATTACATGTTAGTCTAGTTATCATCAAACTATTCTAACAATGAACTTCCAACAACCAATTAACTACTATCAAAGGCAGCCAAGTAACCCTATCACATCATTGGGACATGAAAAATCTATTTTCCTTTGCCTAATCATCTCGAAGTCCAATTTTATATCCAACACTTTAATGCTCTATAATAGTTTCTAAAAAAATTAATAGAGTATTTATCTTGATAAATATTGTGTATACACAATGACACAATTAAAAACAAAAAACTAGAATTGAAAGAAACAAAGCTAGAATCATTATAACTTTTTGAAGAAAATAGGGTTATTTTGATAATTGCCATCATTGGCCTAAAACTTGAATGGGTTTGGGTTGAATTCTATTGAGTTTGCGCATCGAGATTGCATACCAAGTTTGCATAATAATAGGTTTTCGTAGGGTGAGTACCTACATTCTCTTGTGAAATCACACGTGAAATCGCGTATAGAATTGCATAAACACGTGTTAAGTCTAGAATAAGATAGGTGTTTACATGCATGGAACCTACCTAGTATGCAGGGGCGAAGTCGAAAATTTTTTTATGATAGTAAAAATGTAATTTCACCATTTTAATAGCCTATATCTTTATAATTTTTAAATGATTAAATCAAAATTTTATCATTTTTAAGAGGTAAAGTATAATTTTACCTTTACTAATTTTAAATTTTAAAAATTTCAAAAGGTCTAAATAGAAAATTTTTTATATTAGGGGGGCTGGGACTCCTGCCAACCTCCTAGTTTCATCCATACTAGTGCATCATATCAATGAACAACATTTATATCATATAAATATGAATAACTTACCAAAAACACTCAACAATGAAAAATTAAAATTAAAAGTTAAAATTAAACTTTCATTAAAAGAAAGCTATTATTCATGTATAAGCTGTAATTTGATAGTTTTTTTTGTTTTCAAATTCTAACTCAATTATTATATTTATTATTAAATAAATTAAATTATTAACTTAAGAAATCAAAATACACATCTATGCAATCCTTTATTAATTAATTAACGGTGGACTCTTTGGACGTACGTAAAGAGCAAAAGTGTAAAGCAGGAGTGCAAAGTTTATTTGGTAACAAGTATTGGAGTTAGACTTGGAAATTGGAATCGACTTCTCCAGAGCCAGCAATAAATTGTTATTATTATTATTTCAGTTAATTTAGAGAATGAAAATTAAATCCAAATATTATCTCCATCTTTCTTGAACTAAAAGATTTGTGTTTATAATTTCAACTTACATTAATTTTGAATTTTAAAACAAATAGACTAAATTATATATTTGTTAAAAATAAATATCATTATAAAATGTTAAAATTAACAAAAAGAGATATAATTTATTTGATGAGATAATTTCGAATTTTATTGTCATAATTATTAATAAAATACTTAAAAAAATCAAACGTAATCAGTATTTTGTTATTTCTGTGTGACATTGCTATTAATTATAATTAATAATCACATTCTATTAACGGCTGCTCATGAAAAAGTAGAACACTCTTGCATTGAAAAAGACCAAATTGTACCTTACTTCTTTTGCAACATTTTTGTTTAATGTGTGGGACGTAAAAAAGGTTTAGATTAGATGTTTGAAGTAAAATTGAAGTGCTCCATTCGAATCTGTGAAAAGCCAGAATCCCACACATTTATGATGTGCTTAAAAGAGGATACAGTTGCGTTATTTGAAGCTCAACGATATTTTCATTTTTGTTTGGTGCCAAATTAACGATTCAGATCGAACTTAAAAAAGAAAGAAAAAACTTAGACGATTGAGAAAAATAATACAATAATAATCCAATTATCATCTTCTCAACTTTCTCGTTTACGAGATTCTGCAAAAAAGTACTTTAAAAAAATATCAAAATCCACGTCTTTCCACTTCCATCGGTGGCCAACCATGGCGGCGGTTACCATAGATTCTCTTCTCCAGAACCCTACCCTGTTATTTCGTCCCAAAGCTAAGGTGTTGCTGAAACCGCCTCGCTCGTTGGATTGTTCTCGAAATCGAAAGCTTCCCCTCTCTCGGGGCTCTTGCTTATGTAGCTTCAATCCTCGTCGGACGATTCATGTCGTCAGAGCCAGCTCCTCTGAAACAGCTCTTATTGGCAACTTCGACACCTCTTCTTCCGATGACATCTTGTACAAAGATATTTTTCCCGTCAAGCGAATTGAAAAGGTTTCTCATCATTAGCTTTATATTGTTGTTTGTATGTCGAAATTGTTGCTTCATGTGTTTTGCTTGTTTCGTTAACTGGAAGAGGGAAGTTTTTGAATTTAAGTTGAACTTTTTTTTTCTTTTTCTTTTTTTAAACTTGGATGCTTGGTAGCTGAGAAAATTTCTGGAGGAAAATATGGAAAATTTAAAAATTTTGATTTTAGTTTTGTGAATTCGGCTGACCAACGACTCTTTATTCAATACATGGAAAGAACTTCTAGGGAAGGTACTGTTTTCAAGTCGATCAGATCTGACTGTTCTGTTCTAGTATCAGTGTCTTTGAAAAGTGAAATTACTTCAATTTTGAGCAGAGATCTGGGATTTGTTTTCAGTTTGATTAGATGTTTTCTTATTTTGAGGGATCACTAATTTCGTTGATTTTTTTTTTGACAAAAAATTTCGTTGATTTGAAATGTTAGGTGGAGGGAAAATTTTTCATCAGGTTGGATCGATCAAAGGATCAGCATGATTGGCAACTTACAGTCGGATGTAGTCTTCCAGGAAAGTGGATTCTTCATTGGGGAGTTTCTTACCTTGGAGATCGTGGCAGGTAAGCCTTGATCTTGCCCCTTTGGATATTTATTTTTGCATGGAAAGATGTTACTTTGCCGTTTCTATTTAGAACTTTTTCTGTGTGCTACAAAAATTGTCTTTCGGATTTTGCAGTGAATGGGATCAACCTCCTAAAGGCATGAGACCTCCTGGTTCAATTCCCATTAAAGTATGTATTGGCTTCTAATTTTGTATAGAAGGCTGTCTTTTCATTATGAACATATATGTATAAAGTGGAATCTTTCAGGACTATGCTATTGAAACTCCGTTGAAGAAACTGTCTGAAGGAGATATTTTTCATGAAGTAAAGATTGATTTTAATCCCAGCAGTGAAATTGCTGCTATACATTTTGTCCTGAAGGTTCGTATTTACAATATGAAGTGATTGAGGTTTTATGTTAGACATTCTAATCATTAGTCAATCTTATGATCATATTGTCTTGCTTTTGCCTCTCCCTGATTTCGGGGATAATATGTTGCTGCAGGATGAAGAAACTGGAGCATGGTATCAGCACAGAGGTATGGATTTTAAGGTGCCTCTTGTGGATTACCTTGAGGATGATGGCAATACAGTTGGAGCGAAAAGAGGGTTTGGCGTATGGTCAGGTTGCTGAAAGTGTTATATTCTGTTTTTGCATGTTCCAGTTTATACAAGAAATCAGTTCCCGCTATTAATTTAAATTCATTAAGGATGGTTTTTTATTTTTAAGTTTCTGGTGTGATAATGCGTACCGGTTGGTGGTCATTCCTGATACGATATATATTATAGATCCTGGAATTCAGTGGTCTTGAACTAATAATTAACTTTTACTACAAAAGGACAATCGCTTAATTTACTTGAAAAGATGAGTAGGATTAACATCACTGAAATCACACTATTGTTATGTACCTTGTCTTTTCTGTGGTTTGTACCCTGCGCAATCATGAGTTGTGGTTAGTGTATCATAGGCTGAATTTTGCTTCCTTCCCCAAAACTCTAGGTGCAGTTACAGGTTAATATAGAATAATGAGTCAAGTGGCCTACTTCCAGGTAACTTATAGGATCCCATCTGAACCTACTTTAGGGAATGTGGGTAAGGGTGGGAACACAATGAACTATTTTCCCACCATATCTTTCATATCCTTTCCCTTTCTTGTTTAGTGTTGTACTGACACATTTCTCTGTCCACACTTGATACTAGGTGCTCTGCAGCAGTTCTCTAATGTGCTACTTAAGTCAGAAGCATCACATGCTGATAGTCAAAACAACAGCATAGAGTCCAAGGACTCCAAAAATAAGAATAGGTGCCTTGAAGGGTTCTATGAGGAGCAGTCCATTGTAAAAGAAGTTTCTGTTGGTAACTTAGTGAGTGTTGCTGTTAGGAAGTCCCCTGAAACAGGAAAAGTTATTGTGTGTCTGGAAACTGATATACCTGGAGATGTTGTAGTTCACTGGGGTGTTTGCAGAGATGATGCTAAAATATGGGAAATTCCTGCTGCCCCATACCCGCCAGAAACCACTGTATTCAAGAACAAGGCTTTACGCACTTTATTGCAGGTATGAATTGTAATTATATTTTCTCAGCGAGAACTTAAACGTAGACTCAGCTCTTACTACACATAAGGAGTTCCATTCTTGCTAAAATATGTTGAGCAAGCTTATAAGAGCAAGCTTATATTTTCTTATTTGCATGTCAGGAAATAGTTTTTATTAGTTTCATGCATTTGTTTTGTTTTCCTTTTGTTACTTCTGATAAAATGAAGATTATAATTGTTTGGGGTACAGATACCATTTTTTTTGTTAGATTATGCTGGAAAACCTTTCTGCAGTAACTAAAGGATGAAAATATTATAAGAGATTACTAATCAAAGGAATTGAATAGTATGATCGTATTCTTTACACACCACAGTTGCATTTATTTTTCTTCTTTTTAGTTTAGTAACTGTATGTTTGAAAGAGCTAGTTTTTGACTAAAACATATTGTTCGTCTGATGCACTCCAATAATTTTGAAATGAACTTTAAGGTCAATGATTAACAGCAATTAATTTGTTGTAACTATGTTCTAGAGTTTTTGACTAACTTTATTCTCTTTTTGACCCTCTTCATTGGATAGTTTTATCAGGATGTCTAAGGTCGGTTTTCTTCTTTTTTTTTCTTTATCCTTTCGCTTTGTTTAATTTATCTTGATTTAGAATTTTTATTTTATTCATTTACTGTTCTTGCATCAAAATCCTTTTTGCAGCCAAAAGCTACGGGGAACAGATCAGGAGCATTATTCACTTTAGACGAGGAACGTTTTGGATTTCTTTTTGTACTCAAGCTGGATGATAATACTTGGTTGAAATTTAAAGAAAATGACTTCTATGTTCCCCTCTTGGGTACAAGTAGTGTTCCAGGTCAATATGGTCAATCTGACAGTACAAGTGAAGAAATTTCTAGTAAATCATATACTGATGGTATCATCAATGAGATACGAAACTTGGTTAGCGGCCTTAGCTCTGAGAAGAGTCAGAAGACCAAAACAAAGGAAGTACAAGAAAGCATTCTTCAAGAAATTGAACAGCTAGCCGCTGAAGCGTATAGCATCTTCCGGAGCTCCATTACAACTGTTCCAGAGGAAATTGTTTCAGAAACTGAGATAACAAAGCCTGCTGTTAAAATATCCTCTGGAACAGGCACAGGGTTTGAAATATTGTGCCAAGGTTTCAATTGGGAATCTCATAAATCCGGACGATGGTATATGGAACTCAAAGAAAAAGCTTCAGAAATATCTTCACTTGGGTTTACTGTGATTTGGCTACCACCACCAACAGAGTCTGTGTCACCTGAAGGATACATGCCGAAGGACTTGTATAATCTAAACTCCAGGTACATATTACGAGCTTGTGTTAAATAATCAATCTTTTGGGTGTATTAGATGGTGCTTGGACTAGGTCATAGAAGCTGAAACTTGCAAAGATGAACTTTCAAGTTTTCCTTTTCCAAGAAAAAAGATGAAACTTTATGTCTTTTTATGTTTGCTTCAGTGGCTTATATAATGTTGGTGTCCCAGTATCGGATTTTGTACCTTCTCTTCTCCGCTTTGTTGTACTTAAAAGAAACTGTCATTGTAAAACTAAAATGAGACTTCTGTTACTTGTATTGGTCTAAAGATAGCTTGCAAACTACCTATTGGACATCCAGAGATGTAGAAAGTCAATAGTTATGTCTTGTTATGAAAGAAATCATGTGTTACATGCTCCGCAAAGGGCCTAAAGCAAAAGGTTATGTGAATTTCTTGATTTATCAGATATGGAACTATTGAGGAGCTGAAGGAACTTGTAAAAAGCCTCCATGAAGTTGGTATGAAAGTTCTTGGTGATGTTGTATTGAATCATCGTTGTGCACACTTTAAAAATCAGAATGGTGTATGGAATATATTTGGTGGTCGCTTAAATTGGGATGATCGTGCAGTGGTTGCAGATGATCCTCATTTTCAGGTATTGATGTTCTCTCTGATTCTCAAAGCTTTAGCAATACAGGGCACTTTTGAGGTTCATGGATTGCACATCTTAGAATTCTGGGTTGACTTACAGTTCAGTTGTTGTACAAGTTCCCATATGGCTTACCTACTGTGCTTGTTATAGGCAACCATTGTTGAGCTAGCTTCATGCCGTATTTATGCATGTTTTCCAAATTTTCAATCTAGACCTGAAGAATATTGCTTATATTAAGTTTGGTATTACCCCTTTTGATTGAACTTTATGCATCTTACTGTTTGATGTTCCAGAAGGTATGAACTTTTTTTTTCATGCAGGGACGGGGCAACAAAAGTAGTGGAGATAACTTCCATGCTGCTCCAAACATTGATCATTCCCAAGAGTTTGTGAGGAAGGATCTGAAAGAATGGCTTGGCTGGCTGAGGTTAGAACTTGAATTTCATTTCCTTCCACCATCTAGTATGCATAAGAAGATTACTAGAGCATGTATTTTCTTAGTTTGATGATGCTTTTGCATTCTTTCTTTCCCTGTCAAAAGTTGCGATGGACACAGATGGATACATACCTGCTGAATATTTGGTTTAACACTGATGCGAAAGATCCCTTGTTTTGTGTCAAGAGCCTACTTAAAATGCTCTAAATTGAGAATAGAAGATGTACAGTATAGGTATAATGAAATATTTAGATTTTTTTGCCACTACCATGGATTGTGTTGATTGTTTGTATTAATTGTATATGCTGGCAATAGGATGATTACATGAATGAAGTAGAAACATAGTGGCAGTTGTAGTTTATAATAAGTATTTATCTTGAGTTTCTAATAAAAATGCATGGCCTGGCAGAAATAGGTTGCAAATCTTCATTTTGTAAACAAACAAGGTGCAACATAGTTGTTCTTCCCCAATCCTCGACATTTGAAAATTTCTACCTTTATGCTGGTTATATGGCTTAATTTTACTAAAGGTTTTGTTAAAATTTAACAATATCTTGTTCCAATAATGGATTCTCTCGGCATCTCTATTACTAGTTTACGTGCATCAAAATTGCATTCTGTTGAGGTATTTTATTATTTCAAATAGTTAAAACTTATGTTCAATTTTATGGTTACGTGTCCCATATTTACACCTTAACTATTTACTTTTGTTTTCTTTGGTTTTTGTTTTGAACTTTCTCATTATTTAATTGGTGGCAACTTTTATTCCACGGAAGCTGAGCTGATATACTGTTAATAATTAGGAATCTATGAACAAGTTATCTTTGTTTCTTTCAAGAATATTTCTTACCCCATATTCTTCTACATGATAGGACAGATTTATTTCCTTTTCTCCATCATACGTACTTCAACTGCATGAGTTTGTTCATGTAGTATTTTGCTGGCATTTTGTGACTTGTAGGGAAGAAATTGGTTATGATGGATGGAGGCTGGATTTTGTCAGAGGATTTTGGGGTGGTTATGTCAAGGACTACTTGGAAGCAAGTGAACCTTACTTTGCTGTGGGTGAATATTGGGATTCTCTCAGTTACACTTATGGTGAAATGGACCACAATCAAGATTCCCACCGACAGAGAATTGTTGACTGGATCAATGCTACTAATGGAACCGCTGGTGCATTTGATGTCACAACCAAGGGAATTCTTCATTCAGTAAGCATTTATTCAATTTTCTCCTGTTGAGCGTTTTCATGGACACAATCTATAGAATTTTATTCAAACAAAAATTTTGTATTGGTTGTCTCCATTGCTTTGCCCACAAATTGGGAATCACTATTTGATGTTTCTAATTCTAGGTATATTGCACCTGGCTTTTACTGGTCCTTGCTCTTGGTCGTTTGTCCTTGCAATTATTTCTAATAATTTATTTTCTAAAGTAGTAAGGCACAGGATATATTTATGGATAATTGTTCCACTCAGGCTCTGGAAAGATGTGAATATTGGAGATTATCGGATCAGAAGGGGAAGCCTCCTGGGGTTGTTGGATGGTGGCCATCTCGTGCTGTTACCTTTATAGAGAATCATGACACTGGTTCTACCCAGGTTTTAATCTCACTTGAGTCTTTCACTCTTCCTCTTTTTCATTTTTTCTGAACTGAAGTAATCCAAAGAAGCAATGATGCATGCCAAATCAAGTGTTTGTGATAATAGCACTTTTGCTGAAATTGAGGCTCGAAGAAATTGTTGTAGTTCTGTCTTCCTTTGTTTTCCTCTTTCTCATCTATGATAATTGATTTTCTTCTTTAGGTTTCAGTTAAAATTTACTAAATTCTAAAATTTCATAGAAGAGAGCATCGCTCACATATGTTAAAATATTTCAGTAGATAGTTGTATGAATTTCTTAATAGGTGATCATGGATGGTTCTTCTCTATTACAATTATTTTGTTTAATGCTTTAAGCAAGTTATTATTATTTTTTAAGATTTAAAGGTAAGTTGACTTTTAATATTATGTTAGGGTGACAAAGTAGTCATCTTAATTCTTAATAGATAGTTGATTTTTAGTATATGATTTAATGTGTATATCCACTGCAATTTTTCTTTGATGAAAAGGATTCTTTTTTAGACCTTGCTATGATGCTACTTCCATGGTTTTTTGAAAAGATTTTTTCTCTTACTTATCCTTTCATCCATTTTTGCAACTTTTCTGAAGGGTCATTGGAGGTTCCCAGGTGGAAAGGAAATGCAAGGATATGCTTATATCTTGACTCACCCAGGAACGCCGGCTGTGTTCTACGATCATATTTTCTCTCATCATCGATCTGAGATTGCCAACCTTATCTCTGTCAGAAACAGAAACAGAATCCATTGCCGGAGTTTAGTAAGTATCAATAACTTTGCTTCATATGTGTGGACCAAGGTTTATGTGGAAAGCTTTTTCCAAATAAATTCAAGTTCTTTTATACTTGGGAACTAAGGCAAACTGAGCGACTTTATGAAGAGAGAATTTTGGGAAGTAATATAAACACTGTTTATTAGATTTCCCCGGAAACCCTTGCTGGACTTGATCCAAGTGTATCTAACTTGCTTATGTGGATTGCTTTTAACTGTTCAGGAACAAAATGGAGTATGATGTATAAATCTAATTGATTTTGATTTTTCTAGTTTATCTCCGCCACAAATTTGCTACCTTACTGCTCTTCATTTTCGCTTCTAGAAAGAGTTTAGGCGCCTTTTGTTGGCAAATCACCAACCAGATTAAAAATTGACAAGCAAATTTTGGAAAAAGTAAATTATTGACTTGATATTATGAATTATATATGGTAGGTTAAAATCGTCAAGGCAGAGAGGGATGTTTATGCAGCCATTATTGATGAAAAGGTTGCGATGAAGATCGGACCAGGTTATTATGAGCCTCCTAGTGGTTCCCAAAGATGGTCCTTGGTCCTTGAAGGGAGGGATTACAAGGTATGGGAAACATCTTAAATGTAAAACCATTGATATTATTTATGTTTCCAAATGTGTATATCCTATACGGATGCCAACCATCAAGTTGAAGAATGTCGAACCAGTATTGTGTTTGTTGGGGATAGCAGGAAGGGTGTAGGCCCTCACTGATAATACTGTTTGCCAGTGCCATTGTCCCATTTTTTACTCATAAATACATAGGAGTGATTGATTAAGGGTAAGGCTAGGCCAGGTGATTATTGGAGCCAGTTAGCTAATGTCGAAAGAAAGGTATCCTTTCCATATTATAGTTTATGTGTAAATGCTTTACGAGTGTTGAGATTTAACACTGGAAGGCCGATTTCTTGCCTTCTACAAATAGGATTCATATATTGTATTCTTATTGTTTTTTCTATTCATATTAAATTCTAGTTCTCAGTGTTCCTGCGATCCTGCTTTTTAATAGCCTGGTTCTATCTCTATCTAAATATATCATCGCGATTGTCAGGTCAAGTTTTTTGAAAACTGATATGACCTTTTTTATACGAAAATATAACTGTTAATAGTAGTAGTAGTGGAATGAAAGACAATTAAAACCTGGAGATCTCAAAGCTTTGGGCACACTAAGACATACTAACGTAAGTCAGAACTTCGATTAGGACTTCTTCACCGTCCCGAGAGAAAAGATTACCTTTCCAACTCTAAATTTTATTCCAAGCTTGGCAGATTTGGACCTAGAAATCCATGTAAGTAGCCGCAAATAGACTGAAATATAATTATCCCACGAATTAATAAGATCCTTCAACTTTGCCAGGCCCATTTTTTACTAAAAATAAAAATTTTATTCTTATTAACTCGTTGGTTGGAACACTCTGCATAAAGACGTAACATATCTTTCAATAACACGAGCTCGGATGGACAATAATGCACCATTAGCACCAAGGAAAAAAAAAAGAAAAAAGAAAAGATATGGATGAAGTTTAATTCACACCTCCATGAAGTTCACCTCAATAAACCGCACCCGTAAACAGAGCAGAGAGTCCCTCTACGCATAAAATAAAAAGGTACGAGGACATCAGATCACCTTTATGCTATCCCCTCAAAGCCACAATTACTTTCGAGAGACATCGTTAACCTTAGCCTTATCCAAAGTCGAAAATAGACACGGTCACCCATTGAATCCATTTCTCATTGAAACTTGGCATGATCACTTCGAAAAAGTTATACTAAACTCTATCATAATAATTTTGTAGTAGTTAAGATAATTTATGAAAAAAAATTTGATTTGCAATAATTCTACTTTAAGGTAAAATAATTCTACTTTAAAATAATTTGATTAGCTGTAAAACAATTTCATTCTAACAAAGATTGAACAGAATTGAATGGAACTGATTAAAGGTAAAATAATTCTACTTTAAGGGCCTCGCTCAAAGAATGATTTTATTTAACAATTCGTCCGGTATAACTATTGGCTAAAGCCGAAACTACCCTTTACACACATGGATATTTTTAGCTCCAAAGTTGAATCCAAATCGTTACAAATCACTCTTCCGAATACCTCACTTTACAATCATAAAACTCTCCAAAAAAAATAATAACTAAAGAGCGTCACAAAATAACCACAACAAAATACAACAAAGTTATTGACAAAAACACTCAAAACTACTCGAGAATGTGTGACATAAACAACCTATTTATTAGTCTCTTCAAGTGATCAATTAGCAATGTTTTGATAAGCTTGAAAATCTTCGGCGTTTATCATATAAAAACCTTCATAAATAAGTTCTCCAACAGCTTGAAATACTTTTAAAGATAAGGATGAGTATCCACCAAAGTTCAAACTTTTCTCCTTTCTTTTCAAGGCTAATCAAATGGATAATGGTAGTATTCTAATTTACTATGAAATTCTCTTATCATTTGTTGTTAACTAATATTAAAATATAAGTTATTAAAAAGTCAAATATGCTAACACCCAAAATTTTAATTTCTCCAAACAGCTTGTTCTCAATGTTGTTCAAATAAGGCGGTCAAAGTTTCCTACAATCTCCTTTGATATTTTTGACAAAACCCTACAACAACTGATTAGCACACAATCCAAACAAGTCACATACTAAGGGAATTAGAATATCTCCCCTTAAGAGGTAGAGTCTGTTAGTACAAATCTCCGGTGAGAAAAATTTTGAACACACAAACAGAACTTGAACAGAAAAAGAAGAAATAGGACAAAAGCTTCAAGGCGTGTATCAAGCCACTATTTTTAAGGTTATATTCGCCCCCACCTATCTTCAGTGTGCAAATAAGTTTCAAGCAAATTAACCTCGATGATACAATGAAGCCAATGACTATTTACGTTTTGCACTGACAAGAATAGTCCACTACGCACTGAGCAATGTATAACCAAAAACACAATTTCTACAAAGGATTTCTGCATAATATTTTATAGAATAATCTAATAATATTAGAAAATGAAGGAAGGAAAGAAAGAATATTAGAAATTTGTTGGTGTGATTTCCAAATGAAATCTCATTCCTATTTATAGGAATTTTCATGTTTCTTCATAGCGATATCTTTCAATAGATGTCTTTCTGAATAATAATGTATTTAAAATAAACACATAATTTTTATTTAATATTATAACTATTCAATTAATATTATTTAAATATTTATAATTCTTTTTCAAAAAATCAAATAATATAACTTTTGATTAATTACACCCATTCATTTATAATTATTGAAATACTATAAATATTTGAAAATGTTCCAACAGAATCATGCTCAAATAACCACTTCTCACATCAACAACCAAGCTTGTTCATCATAAAATCAACCAAGCATGAATCAAAAACACACAGATAAAAACAAAGGATATAGAGCATAGGATATAAGTCAAATTTATATCCATCCATAAAAATTAAAAGTAACAAACTATTATCGAATTAACAAAGTTTTTAAAAAATTAACATCATCTTTCCCTTTGACAAAACCGAAATACAACAACCATAACTATAAACCATCATCAGATCAAAAACATATTCAACAAGTCAACAATAACATTTCATTTATTGCTAAAATTTTCTCCCCTTTTTGGCAAAGATGCCAAAAGTGCTCCCCTCACCAAGAGATCTTTTCAGCAAAAATGACTTTTTAACTATCAACCTTTGAATATAAGCATTAAATTAATTCATATCGATCCTCAAAAACCCCAAACTTGAGCTTTTTGGACAACCAAAATAAATAATGTTGTTCCATTTTCGTTTCTCCTTGTGCTTTCTTATCCACCAATCTCTTTAATGTCATGATTAAACTAAATTATATCTTAAAAAAACTTGTCTTCTAAAATCAACACCAATATAGCAATAACAATGGGTAATAATATCAACTCAGAAGCATCAATTCAAAATTTAGAAACATTAAAAAACAACCATAAGTAAAATCAAAGTAGAAAAAATCACCAAATCATTACTTCCCTTACTATTCATCCCCTAGTAGCTTGTATTCTATTGTTTGGAAGGGATGTGATTAAAAGTTACTTCATCAACAAGATGAGTTGTAGCTTATGGAACAACAATAGTGTTTTCCACAAAATCTAGATGACATTTGTCCAATGCTCGATAAATCTTCAATATGATCTCCATTAGTTCTAACTTCATGCTTCACACAAGTATTGTTAGGAATTGACTCGATTAAGCAACGAACAAGTAAACTTGCAAAAGAAATTGAGAAATTGAACCCACAAATTTAACATGGAAAAACCCTTCTAAAAATGATAAAAAACCACGGGTAAAGATAATTTTATATAATGGAAAAAGAATGAAGAGTACAAAAGATGGAGATAATAACTAAACCCCGAAAACCCAAACAAAGAACCCTCAAAATGTAAACACAAAATTCTCTAAATGTGTTATGAGTTCTAATCTCTAATTGGTGTAATTTCTAAGGTTGTAAAAGAGCCTATTTATAGGCTAAATTCAAAGGTCAAATAATAATAAAATAATCTAAACTAATCAGTGTTCGATTGAAACAAATAAACAGAGTTTAACTAGAAGATTATTTCTCAAATTTGACTAAAAATAGAAGTCATATTTAACAAATCTCCACCTTGACTCATATTTCCACAACGCCATCTTTGCCAAAGCTCGCCACTAGCCTATCTTGAACTATGCAGGGAATTAACTGAGTCGAATCTGTGTTTAGAAACTGGAAGACTTCTAGCCTTCGACTTGTGCACTGCCAAATCAAAATTAACCCGGGTCTGATTTTCACGAACACAGTGCCCTAACTTTTCAAAACCTGTATCCAAAAGAGAACCTCTCTTCAACAAAACGGTCATACATTTTTCCCTCCTATGATCAAGTTGCCTCTGCTCCAAACGAGTTGACTTCGACTCTGTAATAGACGAGGGACGTCTAATTTCACCGGTCACTGTAGAACCTTCCAGAATATAAAGACTACTAGTTCTTTTACCTTTTAACAAAACGAGAGATCCACGAGATACTTTAATGCCACTCGACACGATATTGATTTTGTATCCTTTCAAGTCCAAAATACTCAAGGAGATGAGATTCTTTCGTAAATCAGCTACATACTTGACATCTGAAAGTGTCCTAATCGTCCCATCGTATATCCTAATTTTAACAATACCAATACCAATACCAATTACCTTACTAGATGAATCGTTTCCCATGCGCACAGCTCCACCTTCAACTGAACTATATGTGGAGAACCATTCTCCATTCGGACACATGTGGAAAGAACATCCAAAATCTAGGATCCACTCGGACGTAAGCTTGGAGTTATCGCTCGTTGACACTAACAAGAAATCATCACCGCTTTCATCAGCCAAATTAGCACCAGCTACATTTTCCTTGTTACTCTCAGCAGCTCTTTTATTTCGCAGTTTATAACAATCTGCTTTAACGTGACCTAACTTTTTACAATAGCGACACCTTTTGTCTCGTTTCTATGATGCTACCAAAACGGAAGCTTGCCTATCTGCCTTGCTATCCAAATGAAGCTCATTGTCGAGTTTGTCTCTACTTAACAAATGACCCTTCACATCTTCGAACGAGAGTTTATCTCTGCCATAAATCAAGGTCTCCCTAAAAGACTTGTATGAAGGGGGTAAAGAGCACAATAATAACATAGCTTGATCTTTATCATCAATATGAACCTCAACGTTCTTTAATTCATTTAAAAGAGTAATAAATTAACTGATGTAATCTCTAAAAAGCTCACATTCGTTCATGCAAAACGTAAATAGACGTTGTTTCAACACTAAATGGTTAGCTAGAGACTTAGTAGCATAAAGAGTTTTTAACCTTTTCCATAAGGCGGATGATATCTTCTCCATCAATACCTCCTGCAATACCGTATTCGCAAGGCACAACTGGATTGCAGACAAAACATTTTCATCAAGCTCTTCCCATTCTGTTTTATTTAGAATCTCAGACTTTTTCCTGGTAACAACCTTTTTCAAATCGGATTGAACTAGAATTGCCATCATCCAAACTTGCCATAGATTGAAATTTGTCTCACCATCGAACTTCTCAATTTCAAACATTGTTGCTGCCATATCTGAATGGGTTGATCTATAAAAATTAAACTAGCTCTGATACCACTTGTTAGGAATCGACCCGATTAAGCAACGAACAAGTAAAATTTGCAGAAGAAATTGAAAATTGAACCCACAAATTTAACGTGGAAAAACCCCTCTAAAGATGATAAAAAACCACGGGTAAAGATAATTTTACTATAATGGCAAAAGAATGAAGAGTACAAAAGATGGAGATAATAACTAAACCCCGAAAACCCAAAACAAAGAACCCTCAAAATGTAAACACAAAATTCTCTAAATGTGTTATGAGTTCTAATCTCTAATGGGTGTAATTTCTAAGGTTGTAAAAGAGCCTATTTATAGGCTAAATTCAAAGGTCAAATAATAATAAAATAATCTAAACTAATCAGTGTTCGATTGAAACAAATAAACAGAGTTTAACTAGAAGATTATTTCTCAAATTTAACTAAAAATAGGAGTCATATTTAACAAGTATCAATAAAACGCTGATCTTTATAACTCAAATGTGCTTAATCCTTCCTTACATAAACTTGTTTATGTTGTGGTCTCCTTGTTCTATTTGTTTTGGCAATCGAGTTAAACTTCTTTCAATCTTCCGTCATCTCAAAACAGTGAGGGTTTGATGTGCTTTTTCTTTCTTACAATAATGGCATACAAAGTTTTCTTTCTTCTTGTGACATATATGTTGTTGTCTAGATGTTGTTCCATTAATTGTTGCAATATTAGATTGAACGTTCCTTGTGTTTTTCCTTCCTTGATCATTCATCAACTTGTAAAAATGAGATCTAATCTGTCTGATCTTTCCATAATAGTAACAAACATGTTTGTTATTCTTCCTTCTACTTATCTTAAAAGAAGAAGTAGCAATCATCTCATTAGATTGATAAAATTCATAGGAGATATAGGTTTTTTACCAAGTACATTACAACCAGGTTCAGATCTCCCAACAGCTAAGATATCTTCACTTTGCCTTTCATATTTTTTTAGAATGACTTTGGCATCATTAAACTCTTGCTCAATTGCTTTCAAAGTTGCATCTATTTTAGCAAAATGATCTCATCCTTTTTTTTATTATATAGTTGTATCAAAATTTGCATTAGCTTTATTAAAATTGACGACAACATTATCTTTTTCTTTGACCATAATTTCAAGCCTTTATTTTTCTTCTTTGAGATTGATAACTTCTTCGCTTAAGAACTCGTTCAATTAACATAAGGCTTCCATGTTCTTCAACATTTGGTTGAACATTTCCTTGTGGTTGTTGAAAGGAATATCTATCATGGTTTGAATTTGATGCTTTAATCACCGTAGGTGGACGTGAGATAGAACAACATTCTTCTTGGACTTCATTATTGCAAACCTTAGTTCAAGATCTCCTTCAAGTGTGTTTGAAACCCATTTTGATACCAATTGGAAAAGCCTTCAATTTGCATTTCATTCCAACTATTGTTTAAATAGATGGTTGTAAAACAATTTCATTCTAACTGAAATTGGAATAAAATCGAACGGAACTAATTAAAGGCAAAATAAAGCAAGGAGCAAAGAAAGGAAAGATAGCACATAATGTTGGTTAACATAATTCGGATTCACCAATCTTACTCTACAGAGCCTCACTTAGAAAATGATTTTATTTAACAATGTGTCTAGTACAATTATTAGCTAAAGCCCAAACTACCATTTACACACACAGATATTTGTAGCCTCAAAGTCGAATCCAAAATGTTACAAACCACCCTCCCAAATACCTCACTTTACAATCAATAAAACTCTCCAAAAAATATCTAGAAAGTGTCACAAAATAATACAAGAAAATACAACAAAAGTGTTGACAAAAACACTCCAAACTACAAAACAATGTGACACGAACAACTTGTTTATATGCCTCTTTAAGTGATCAATCAGCAATGCTTTAATAGCCTTGAAACACCCATTTAAAAGTTTATTCTATTGTATTAATTATCTTGAAACACTCTGAAAGAGAAAGAGAAAGATAATGATGAGTATTAACCAAAATTCAAACTTCTTTCCTTCCTCTTCAAGGCTAATTGTAACACCCTATACCCGAGACCATCACCGGAATCAAGTACAGAGCGTTACCGGACCTAACGGACATTTTACAGAATTTATTCGGCAACAATTAAGAAATTTCATGTCAATTATCACATAAACGTTCTTATGAGATGTTTTCGGATTAAAAACATACATCTCGGATGGTTAGGATTCGAATCCCAACAAGTCGTGACTTAGAAAATATTTCATGAAAAAGCATTATCACACACGCCTGTGTAACTTTTAGCACGGCCGTGTTGTTAAACCGTGTGGCTTTCACACGCCGGTGTTAAGCAACCGTGGAACATTCTGACTTACTTGACACGGCCACAAGTTATTTCACACGCCCGTGTAACCAGCCAGCCAGGCCGTGTGAGGCTATATACCGAGCCTTGGCCTCCCTGAAATACTAAAATACAAATTTGCATCTAGTACTAATATTCAACCAATTAAATCTACAAGCCATTAATCAAGTGAGCTATATCTTATAGCCAAAACAATTGCTAAATACACAAAACACCAAATCCCTATACATGCCATAGACTTACAAAATTTATTATTATCTTTACCTCTCATAAAAGTATGATAATGTGATGACATCTCCAACGATTTCCAACCCGAGCTAACATTCAACCCTAAGGAGATGGAAAGAAAGGAGAGTAAGCTTCAAAGCTTAGTAAATTTATATGCAAATAATAATAAGCAAGTAATAACTCATTTGAATTAATTCTTAAAATTTTGTTTTCAAAGTGATATAATCACCATTTTGCTTAAATACACTTTTTATCTATGTTCCCATTGAGCTGTCTTTTGGAGTCACTGTCACTAGATTATTTATTTCTTGAGCTACAGAGCTCCTAATTAAGTTCCGTAAATTTTCACTGAAACTAGACTCATATATCTTATTACCATAAAATTTCCAGAATTTTTGGCCCATCCAATTAGTACAGTTTATTTGTTAAAGATTCCCCTATTACTCAACTTGACAGTTCTGACCTTTCACTACTAAAAATCAATTATCTCAGTGTGCAGAACTCGGATAAGGTTTTTGTTTATCTCTTTTGAAACTAGATTCACTAAGGAATTCATCCATATAAACTACACTCCATAATAATTTTTATACAATTTTTAGTGATTTTCCAAATTCGGAACAGGGGATCTCGAAGTTCATTCTCACCCTGTCACAGAAAACTTTAAATATATTCTACTCTGTAATTATTTCACCTACACCATTTCTTTCATGTGAAAATAGACTCAATAAGCTTTAATTACACATATCATTCAGCTTCTAATTCAATTTACACCATTTTTAATGATTTTTCAAAGTCACATGTCTGCTGTTGCTCAAAACTGTTTTATAGCTAATTTTTACTCTTTCACGTTTGCTATGCAATATTTTCATTTATACTCATATCATAGCCAACCATTTCAATGTATACTTAATATCAAATATTTACAAATATTAATAATAGCACTTACTCCATATCATCCTTACCACAAATTCGATCATACATTGATCAAGAGCATATTATTCGCAAACATATACACATATATACCTGCACTCATTTATCACGTAAGAAAACTCATCCAATAAAGTTTCACATATATGCTTGTGCTCAATTGTACACTTAATCACATGCTTTCTCATCTTATTTATTCACCTATTTACCCGTTGAACCATTTAGAATACTAAAGGATACACAGAAATTTGCACATAAGTGCCACACTAAATTATAGCCGAAGCCACCACTGATATGTAGCCGAAGCTACCACTGATATGTAGCCGAAGCTACCACTGAAATGTAGTCGAAGCTACCACTGATCATGATCACTAAAGTATTCCTAAGGTTCAACGGGATTTTACTTATATATTCAATATCACTTTCTCATTTCATTTGTTTACTTATTTAACCAAAATTCATTCAATTTCCTCATTTCTTCTATTTACCCCTATTAACATGACTCGGACCAAGGTGGATACACGGATCCAACCAAACACACCAGAGTGGCGACCAACGCCTCATCGGATAGTTCGAAGTAAATCAGATCTATGGCACACCAAGTACCTCATCGGCCAAGCCGAAGCAATGTGGCTACCAAAGCCTCATCGAAACTATCCGAAGTAAATCTATGGCACACCTAGTGCCTCATCGACTCGAGGTCGAAGAATCCCTGAACACTTCCAATCCTATGGCATGCCAACTATATCCACTAAGCCCGACTAGTTAATAGGGTATTAAAATCACTTAATAATTTCACTTCTACTTTAAAATTCACTTGTCAATTAACACTTTGGTCACATTTATCACATCTTTCTCATTTCAAACATAAATTGCTTCCAATTCACATAGTCATACATTTCCACATATATATAAATAAACATATTCAACAATTAAATCTCGATCATATTCAATTCAATTCATATACCATTATTTTCTAAATTTCATTTCCAAATAGGTAAATCTTTTCTATCACACTTTCGGTTCAAACCAAATATACTTTCTCATTTTCAGATCAATAAATATCACGTAAAATAATTTAACAATACATAAATTTACTTAAGCATAAGTGCATTATTTACATATAAACTTACCTGGTCAATTTACAGGAGTTGTAGGAAATTTGGGAATTTATTAGCTATTTTCTCTTTTCCACGGCTTCTTTGAGCTCTTAATCTATAATATAGAATTCCATTCATTAGTTTTTAATTTAATTATAATTTATGTCTTTCAATTTTTTTGAAATTACACTTTTACCCTAAACTTTACAGTTTTTACAATTTAGTCCCTGATCAATTAGCCCATCAATTGAACTTATTTCCCTCAATTAACACATTATTCTATCATTATAAACTAATATGTACTCTTTAGTATTCATAATTTCAGCAACAACCTTTAATTCTAAACCTTTTTCACAATTAGGTCCTAAAATCAATTTCTATTAAAAATCTCTTAATAACTCCATCATATAATGAATTTGAAGCTTCAAACCTATAATAATTTACCATAAACATACAACACTCATCCATGGCAACTTTCAATATTACCCATAAAATCAAAAACTAATGAATTCAATAGGTGGACCTAGTTGTAAAAGACACAAAAACATAAAAATTACAAAGAAAAAGCAAAGATTGAACTCACATGGTGCAAAATGTGAAAAACCAGCTTATAACATTCTTCTCTGGCGTTTTTGGCTGGAAAGAATGAAGAATCCACTAGAAAACTTAATTAGGAAAGATATTTATTCATTAACTTTACAAAATTTCCAATTTTGCCCTTAGTTCACACTATCTCTTTACTAATTTTTATAACTCTACCGTCCAGCCTTTTGCCCATATGCCAATTTGCCCATTTGGTCCTCCTTTAATTATTACTTAAGCAATTTAATCACATTTCACAATTTTACACTTAATTCAATTTAGTCCTTTTTACCCAATTGACTACCGAAACCTTAAAATTTCTTAACGAAACTTTAATACTAACTTATTAACACTCCATAAATATTTATAAAAATATTTATGACTCGGTTTCTAATTTCAAGGTATCAATTCTCTATTTTCAAAACTAATTATTCTAATAATTCTTCTAAAACACAAAATTCACTAGTTCAAAAATATTTCTAAATTCATACTTAGCTCATAAATTCTAATTAATAAGTTTTTCAAACTTAATTGTCGGATTTAATGATCTTAAATCACTATTTCCGACACTATTGAAAATTGGGCTGTTACACTAATCAAATGGATAATGATAATATTCTAATTTACTGCGAAATTCTCTTATAGTTTGTTATTAACTAATAACAAAACATAAGTCGTAAAAAGGTCAGATATGCCAACACCCAAAACTTTGATTGCTCCAAGTAACTAGTTATAACTGTTGTTTGAACAAGAGAGTCAAAATTTCCAACAATTTAGAAATAACTTAAAAACTTAATTATTAATTCTTGTTAAAATTTACTAAATAAAAATGCATAATAAAATATCCATTTTATTCCTATCTATACCAACAACCCCTAAGGATTCTGGTAGTGACACCTGGCTTTTAGTTTTAGTTGGGTAATTCATGTGGGTTTGGGTGAGATGATATCTTTATTCAAAGTTATCAATATAAAGCTTTAATGTTGAACTTGAAATGTGACAAATTATGCTTAAAAACAATCTCTAAGGTTTCTGAGAGCAACATCTTGCCTTTTGTTTTAGTTGGGTAATTCATGTGGGTTTGGATCAGATGATATTTTTGTTTAAATCTATCATTGCATGAAATTTGAAATGTAAAAAATTATGCTTCTTAAAAAAAAAATCAAACTTGGAAATGACTTATATGGTGGTAAGTTGCATGTCCATCATGTGGTCAAAGAAAAAATAAAAAAATTTCTAAAGATATAATGCACCGTTTAAAAGTAATATTATCAATAATCTCATATGATGGTTTAATGGTTAAGGGTTTTCGCCACTCTATGTGTGTCCCATTGCCATGGTATGGTATAAGAGAAGAAGTGGCATTTCACACTCGGTTATTTGAACTTGAACCAAAAGTTAATATTTGAATAAAAATATTCTATAAATGGATTGTATTTCAAAATTGTTCATTTACGTATTTTATTTTTGAGTAAATTTAATTGAACAAGTTATTTAAAAAAAAAACTACACATGAATAAGTGGTGACATTAAGGGTCGGCAAGAGTTCAACCTCTTAAAATAAAAAAAAATATTCTATTTAAACTTCTTTATAATTTATAAAATTTTAAATTAATAATGCTAAATTTCACTTTGGCCCTTCTAAAATGATAAAAATTTGATTTAATTTTTTTTTAAATTACAATTTTAAACTATTAAAATGATAAAATTACAATTTTTAGTATATTGTAAACTTGGTTAATTGTGTAGAAGAGAGAAAATCTGTTATGTCCACGGTAATGGCGGTGCTCCAAATAAGCATTTCTCTTCTCTATTGGTTAAATGTTTGATGTTTTTACCATGTGAGTATTAGTTTCCTTTTGGTATATAGAACTTACAATTATTCTTATATAAATATAAATATAAGTGATATGAAACAAACACAACCCAAGCAAAGTTGAGCCAAAATGCTAGTTTAGTTAAAAGCTAAACTAATCCATTTAACTGAAGTAAAAAATTAAACTAACCATATTTACTCTCCTTAAAAACTGAATACATATCATATGATATAGTTATAAATATAGTTTCAAACCTCTTATTTTTATAGTAAAATAAAGAGAAGGAAAAATAAAAAAAGCTGCCCTTTAATATACTGTTGGAAGTCTTGTAAAATAAAATATCTAAAATTAAGAGAGAATATTATAGGTTCTTTATGTATATGTATATAGTAGAAATCGCCCTAAACCTCAAGAGCTCCGTGGTGAATGTTTCTTCTTTTTGGTGCAGAAAAAAAATAAACTAGTCAAAATTTTCAAATTTAAACAAAAGAAGCTGCAGATGAGCTATGATTGCATATAGAAATTTCGTTGACGAAAAGTCCTAAGGACTACTATGCACAATCAGACATATTTTCCTGTCAGACATGGTATATCCCAGAAGACAAAAACTTGCATTTTCTTGGACAGAAAAAACCAATTTCATTTGTCATACGAAACTTGTCGCCTTGGCTCCCTTTTAACCTTCCACTTTGTCCATTATGATAATATAGATATAACAAAAACTCTCCCCACTGATTATAGTAAATATCAACCATAGGAAGAGTTAAAACCATTGCGTTACAGCCGCTATTTAAACCATAGCTACCAGTTTCTGTCGTGTAAAAGTTTAAATGCAAGACCTGGTTTATATATTCACTATATAGTTTTAAATATCATTAACATGGTATAACCTTATCCAATTCTGGAAATGGTTTACGAAGGGATTAAATAAATATGTCAAACTCTGAAACCTTGAAGATAACGAGGGAACAGGAAGGAGTCAGTTCTGTTTACACTAGACATCCGCTATATAGAATAAGGATTATTCTCTTAGGCCTTCATTACAGTCTTTGTTCAGACATATATCTATATCAGACATCACACTAGGAGTACCAGTAACTCAGGTAATTACACTATAGTTCCAGCTTGGCTGAATGTGGACACTTCATTTTTGTCTTTCGCTGATGTTGTAAGTATCGACAGGTTTTGTCCCTAACCATATCAGACAAATTGCAACAGCAAAGAAACAGAATAAGTAAAAGATCAAGTTGCCGCACCTATATATATCTCAGACACCACTTTTCAGTTTCTCATCGTCCAGCTACCTGCAAAAGTCAATTATAGAACCATGAAAATTGTCACTGCGAAATCTGAATTCAGCCCCGGAGGAACTCGTTTGTGCACGGCGGAAGACAATGCTATCGACATTAAGTGCATCAAAAGACGTCGAAGAGATCACTCTAATAGTGCATTAGGCTTGAGTAATCAACAACAACAGCACCAACAGCTACAAGGTGATCAACCTACAGCAACTACTGTGAAGAGAAGTTCAAGATTCAGGGGTGTCAGCAGGTTTTTCATATGCACTTTTCTTTTTCTCTCGTAGTTTTCTTTGTTCAAGTTTTAATTATCAAAAGGATGAAGCTGATACATGCTGAAACAGGCATCGTTGGACCGGAAGGTTCGAAGCTCATTTATGGGATAAAGGTTCATGGAATCCGACACAAAGGAAGAAGGGAAAACAAGGTATTTTGACTTGTAAAATCCGATTTCTTATCAGACACATACACATATTTGCTAATGCTATGATTGTTTAATTTGTCACGTGGTTGAACCTTGGGTGAAAATTGCTCGATGGAACAGTCTATCTTGGTGAGTACTTAAAAACTTTTGAATACCATTTTTCTTTTGGAGTAAAGTAGATTAAATGGAAAACTTAATATCTTTTTTGGTATTTTGGCTATTTTATTAGGAGCTTATGATGAAGAAGAATCTGCAGCAAGAGCCTATGATTTGGCTGCCATTAAATACTGGGGAACATCAACTTTCACAAATTTTCCTGTAAAATTACTGTCTGTTCTGATCTGAGAGTTATTATCGTTTCTTTGATGCATGAAATCTCTAATATTTGGTCAAATGCACATACAATACACTTTTCAGGTATCTGATTATGGCACGGAGATTGAGATAATGAGAAGTGTAACAAAGGAGGAATACTTGGCCTCTTTAAGAAGGTAATTTCCATTCCCAAGTTGCTAAAATGTCAAACATTTTCTTATTTGGTCAAAATTTCCATGTCTTTAGAGGGTCTCTAGAAGGCAGTATCCCTATATCCATTTTGGGATATGTATCAAACACGAGTACGTAGATATCATGTATGACTTGATCTTTTCTGTATTTAATCATTGGTTTTATAGGAGAAGCAGTGGATTCTCAAGGGGTGTTTCCAGGTATAGAGGAGTAGCAAGGTAAGCAAATACGGAGACAAAACCTAACCTTTATCTCAATGTAGAAAAATAAATAAACATTAATTAACATCATTTACCAACTGCATTGCAGGCATCATCATAATGGGAGATGGGAAGCAAGGATAGGGAGGGTTTTTGGAAATAAATATCTTTATCTCGGCACATACAGTGAGTTTTTTACTTCAATGCTTTTGAACATGCCATTATTATACGTCCAACTTCGGTTAATTCCGACGGACCGGTCTCTTATTGCAGGTACACAAGAGGAGGCTGCTCATGCTTATGATATTGCAGCAATCGAATACAGAGGGATCAATGCTGTAACCAACTTTGATTTAAGCACATACATCAGATGGCTAAAACCAGGAGCCAACGATACCCTTATTTCGGAACAAATTAAGACAGCCTCGACAACTCGGCCGATGATGACATCGAACATTTTCCCAACTGAGCAAACAAATGGCTTAACTCTCTTTAACTCTAATCCTCTAACAGAAGAAGCCATAGATATCCGAAAGAAGTGCGTTGTTAGTCCTTGTCCCAAGTCATCACCAGCATTGAGTCTACTGCTTAGGTCTTCGATGTTTAACAAACTAGTAGAGCAGAACTTGAACGCAAACTACGACCAAGCTGAAAAGAATGACGTGAAGGAGGCGGTTGATAAGAATGGAGGGGGAGAAATGTTGTGCAATGAAGTTGATGGCCGTATACTCCCTTTTATGTGCTTCAACAGCAGAGGTTTAGAATCAAAGGAAAGTAAAGTTCCATTGTACAGTAAAACAGGGCACTGCATGTGGAATGGTGCCTTAAACCTTTTAACTAACGCATAGAGTTCTCCATGTTGGCCCGGCTCGAAGCAAGCGGAGAAAAGTGATTTGGATAAAAATATAGATTCAAATTATGGTTTAGATAATAAAAATAAAAATAAGATCTATTTTCTAAAAGAGTTAGACTTCAAGTAAGTATTTTTTGTCTGAATTTGAAGAAGAAAAAAAAACTGTTACTTTTTTACTGTTTTGAGTGTAAAAAGGATAAATGGGATCATCACCGAACTAAATGACGAGTAGTCGACTGATAATGGAGCCTTGCATTTGGGGACATACCACTGCCATGGAGAATTATTTTCTTTACTAAAAAATGTATTTCCCCTATTTGTTTTCCTTTTCCTTTTTCTTTAACTATAAAATTAGTTATTCAATTATCAAAGTATTTTTATTTTCATCGTTTAAAATTTTTCATTTTAACTATTAACATTATTAAAATTTAATATTTTGATCACTACTTCATTAAATCACTAATGAAAGTCTTTTTTATTGACATAATAATAATTTTATACCTTTAATGTTTACTGTTTCTATCAATTTACTCTAAATCTAAAAAATTTAACAAATTTAACCCTCAATTTTACAAATTTTGAAATTTAGTCTTGATTTTTAAAGTAAAAATTTTAAAAATTTAAGAATAAAAAGTTATTTAAAATTTATTTTCTGATAAAAATACATAAAATTTTATAAAAATGCATACAAAATTATAAAAATATTAATAAATAAATGAATATATGTTTTTATATTTTCTAACACGAAATTTATTTATTAAAATAATAATCTTATAAATAAAATAATAATCTTATAAATAAAACATTTTAATAGAGAAAAAATCACAAGGAAAATTTACTCAGATTCAACTTTTACCTTTTTTTTTCATCATTAACAACCATCATGTCTCGAAACACGCTAACTTTAAAGCTAAAAACCTCAAAATAAGTTGTGACCTATCTCGAGACATAGAGATCCTCGTCTCGAGACATGAATTTGAAATTTAGTATTTGAGTTTAGATTCGAGTCCTAACTCTAATATTAACCTATATAATTCTATAAATTGATGAAATGAAGTCATTGAGTTTCTAAATACATGTACATGAATTATATGATGATTAAATTGAATGTATTTGTGTTATAGTAGCTTTAGTTGCTTGGGCAATGTAATGTAGCATCACAAATTCAGATCTAGAAATTGGGTCGAGTGTGAGGTGTCACAAACTTTAATTTAGGGAGATGACATTGGGATATACATGTTGCTATAAAAGGGAAAAGCATTGTTGGCTAACTTTCATCTATTACTAAGAATATTTCATTCGAATATGACTGACAACAAAGACTTTTTAGTCATATATTTTATAAGCATTAAGAAAAAAATTACTTTTTATTTTTATTGTTAATCATTTTCGAGCTTTGTCATGTTATTGATTTTGCATGTGTATTCATACTTTGATAATTGTTAGATGAGTGCATAATGCTTTTTTTGTTTTTACCTAAATAGGCATTTTTCACCTGAATAGGTAGTGGCTTTTTCTTATACAATTTGTTTAGGCCTAAAAGGTAGTTTTGTCGTAAAGAGGGTGACCAGCCCTTATGCCTATGTTTTTGCTATGGCCATTATCATCATGGGGCGGAGCCTCTCTCCTTCGTCTAGGTTGATTCATCCAATAGGGATGGGACCTCATACTTTTGTCTTCATGGGCATAACGGGGATGAAACGTTGCACCTTAGCCAATTCATTGAGGGAACAAAACTTCACATCTTGGCTTTCGGTTGTTTTTTCAAGGGAATCAGGACCTCACACATTAATTTTCGTAAGTGCATTGGGATTAAGACATTATGCCTTGGCCTTCAATTAATTCTTCCACAGGGGACAAGACATCACATCTTAATCTTCTTTTCCATATGCCAGGCTAAATTTTTGTATACCTTGTTTGTTATTCAAGGGAAACGTCAACCACTTCTTTGGGACTACTTTATCTTTTCCGTGAAGAGGCCGAACAAGATGTCCTCACTTTTTGAACATTTTGAATAGGATGTCATTGCTAGTGTTGTGCCTTTTGGGTGGATGAACATTCTTTCAATCACCTCCGCTAACATTTTCATTCACTGGTTTCCTTGTTGGTCTTCTATTGAAGTTCTCATGTTGAGGAGGTCGCCATTGTCTTTGTCGTTGCTGCTATGAAGATGTTGTACTGAAGAAGTTGAACGAGATGTTTGTTGATAACAATAGTTAACGAAGGTGTGCTAAGATATTCCCCAGCTACTAACCATGGGATTCTCTAGGTCACCCTTTTGAACCAAAGATCTAATATCATTTTCTTATTGTAAAACATTTATCGATCCATCCGTGTTTTGGCAGCAAGGCTCTCATCCTTTGTCACCTTACCAATGGATGCCTCGTTATGCCCCATTGGTTCGTCTGTCTTACGGTTGTTTTGCTTCTTCCTTTCTTGATGATGCCAACCTCTACAATGGGAAAACATTTTGGCCATGTTGGAAAAATCAACTTTGAAAATAGTATTTTTAGGCAAAGTTGAAGTTTAAAGATTTTGAAATTTAAATTTTTTCTTAAAACCTAGCCTTATAATACTTATAGTAATAAATTCTTAACTAAATTATTACTTATGTTTTGTACGAAGCAGCCCAATTCATTTCTCAACTTTCTTTCTATTAATCAATCTTCTCCTCTATCCTCTATCCTCGAATTGCTTTAAGTATGGGCTCAAATAAAATGAACCACGTGTACAGAATAAAAATTTTTATTAACTTTAAGTGAAAATATTAATTATTTCTATGGAACCAAAAACTATGAGTTTTTTTTAAAATAAAATTTATTCTAAAAAATTGTCACTATATTTTTACAGAATAATTGTGCTCAATGTCAATGTAATTATTGCTCATAGCTCTTATTTATATAAAACCGATGCAAGAATTTTACTTGAACAAGGGTTAACTAAATAATAACATTTTAATATAAAATATAGTATTTTTATTGGGACCAAGTTTGTTGTCCCTCTCACATGACATGAGCTCTCAAGCCTGTCTTGCATATTGGGTATAATTATATTGTTAATTTATCTAACAATTATATTTTTTTAAAGTTAAACTTGAAATCGTTCTCACATTGAAGCCTAAACTTTTTTTATCTAAATTAATCTCTAAACTTGAAAATTATTCTCGCTTAATTTTAGTTATATAATCTTGAAAACTCAAAAATTTAAGCTGGATAAAGAAAATTCAAACCCAATATTTAGCACTTCCAATTTCATACAGCATATCACATATTTTGATAACTTAGTTCCAATCATCATCGTTAAAAAAAAAAAAAAAAAACATTATCACAATTACCAAAATTAAAGGATGCCGCGAGTATGCAAGTCAAATGTATATTTTAAAAGCTTTCCTCTATATACTCGGAGATAATAAGAATTACGGAAAAATGAAGAATCAAAATAACATAATAAGATTTAAACTGAATCAACTGTTAAATGGGTATAGTTTACAAACAGAGATAAACAATATGAAGTTAATTCTTTGTCCTTGGCTAACTAAATCTTCTGTACTTGAATTTATCATTTCATTACCATGTATAGCTAATTTCTCCTAACTGCCAAACTGCAAAATGATGGTTGCCAACATGCCATCAACACCTACCTGAAATGCTCCTGCAAATATCAAATTTATGTGAAACAAAATGGACCGAAGCTTTCTTTTTCCTTAAGACTATCATAATATTACTTTCTTTTAGCTATTACAAAATTTTAAGAAATCAACTCCAGAATATTTTTTTCAAAGAGAAAAAACTACAGCCATAATAATGGCATGACCCAAGAGTTGTAATAGCATTGCCATCCAAAACAGTTTTCCACAGGTTAAAACTTGGGTGAACTTTCTTTAGGAAAAAAAAAAAAAGAAGATTTCCAAGATTGTGAATCACACCTGTGCAGGCCTCTTGGCTCATCCTCCAAATTATAAATATCATCTTGAGCAATAGCATCTCGATCTGAATCTTTCATACTTGCAGAAAAAATATCTACAAAGTCTTTCAGACCCTGAAACAAACCAGGTAAAACTATTATAGAAAACGATATGCATGTCAAAATTTTAAACTCCAAAGTTATCAGTTTAAACTCCAGCAACCAATCATAACCCAGGAAGCAGTAGAGCAAACACATTAATTGGGTTTATCCATGAAAGTTTAAGCTATCACATTCAAGCTAATATTGATAACCTGCCAATGCACACTTCATTCAACCACATGTTAAGTGCACTACGTGTGTGCATGTGTAGATGTGAGAGCACAAGAGATTCAAAATTTATCTATGAACACAAAAAGATACCTTTGTCGTTGGAGTTCCTGAATGCATGAGCAAATAACGAGGTTTCCCAGAAAGTTTAAGTTGCTCCTGCAAGAAAATGTCAAATCAGACTATAAGATATAGTCATTAAAACATTTGCGGAGATGGAATGAGAAAGGTTGTTTTTTAGTACAGAAACATGAATCATGTAATTATTACAAACTAGCAGGGATTACCACCAGATTTATAAGATGAAATGATCCAATAAGGAAAGACAAATGACAAAGACAATCTCCAAACCTCCCCATTTTTCCCCCTTCCTTTTTGCTTTTAAATATGATAGAATGAAAATATCATCATATTGCAAACACAAAATGTGCAAACAAATTAAAAAGTCATCTTCATACTAGCACTAACCTGCAGGGCATCAGGCATCTTTGCTTTCTTGCCCCCAACCATGTTACAAAGGTACCACACACCAGCATTGGCAAGATCCTGCCAAAAATAAACATGTGGGTAAATCCTGTTAAACAAAATCAATAAAGAAACTGCATACCAAAAGAATTTACAGTCAGATGTGCATGAAACTAAATATCACATTCTTTTTCATCAGTGCCACAAGCATCCCATGCAGGTGATCACAGGGTAAAGCAGCAAGGTCAAACAATGAAATTTCCCGCCCAGAAACACATTGAAATTCAATATTGCAAAGTACAAGAAAAGGTGAAATAAGTTATTTACCTGCTTATATTCCAATGAACCTATTTTTCCATCCTGCAAGTGGGCAAAGGTGGAAAGGCAAAACAGATCAGATACATGTACATAAATACCAAGACGTTCAGGAACAAGGTAAAGACATTAAAAAGAAATAGCAATGCTCCTTTATGTTTCTGGAGAACCAGATTTCATTAACAAGTTTAATATCTCCTGACATGGGGCAAAATGAAAGAAAGAAAGAAGAGATGCAGCCAATGTGATACAATATAACAACTGCTTCTCAATAACAAAACTGCAAAATACATTAGAGAAGAACAAAAGAATTCTAACCAAACCAGAAATCATTCTCTGCAGTGCATCCAAATCATATTCAATGTTGGAAAGATCCATACGAGCCTCTTCTACCTGTTTACATATATGAACAACATTAAAGATGGTAAAACATTAATTCTTTTGATCTATCCAGTTTGTTGTCTACTGACCCTAAAATCCAAGTATATTAACCAAGAGCCAGTACCAAACAGCAAATAGGCACATGATAAGGTTGATACTCTAACACCAAGTACGAATGATCCAAACCCACTTATTTTTATTGAAATCATCACAGATTCATCGTCACAATGAGAAGCATTTGAAAAAATAATGTCTGACCTACTCTCTTCATTCCTTAAAACTAAAATTCATAAGCAATGCAAGAAGAAACAAGTGGAAAAGTGGCCCTTATTCAATGAGGTTGTGTTGCATATGATATTCTGACTTCAAAGTTCAGGTAAAAGAAAAGGAAAACATGTCACTTACACTTTCTTGAATGCTTTTTGAGATTTCCTTTTGTGTTTCCATTTTATCATCCAGGTTCTGGATACGTTGGGTCAAATGCTTCTTTGCAGCCTGACCACATAATTTGTAAAGTAATGAAAGGTGGTTTTAATACAAAATTTATATACTAACTAGGTCAACTCATATTAGAGATGCACATGATATTGACAATGGAAATCATTTGGTTTGTAGAAAACGTGCCCAATGAAAACAAAATGCTAAGAAAATGAAAACAAGAGAATATAAACTTACAGAGAGAGCATCTGACACAGAATCCAGATGTTTTGTTAAGTTCTCCACGGCCAATGCCATATTGCGTTTTGTTACCCAAAATAGATCAGAGAACGAAATGCCCTAGTAATTAAAAAAAGACAACAAAAGAAAGAAACAGAACATATTAACCTAATTATAAAGCAGACAACATGAATGGACAGAAAGAGAGCTAGTTTTTAAAAAATAATAATATCAGTAAGCAAGAGTATGATTTTATCCTAAAGGTATTAATAATGTGGAAGCAAATAAATCAAAAAGGGATAGAGAAATGAGCCAGGCAGTTTGGGCATCCATGTCACGTTCATGTATTTTGCCGTACCATAATCATATTAAGGTATTTTATATTTATACAAATGCCAGTCTGTTAATAATTCGTATCGTATAGATTTTGAGATATTCCTATCATATTTAAGGTAGTGTTGTTTTCTCATGTTGCAAAACAAATCATGGAAAAAAATGCCAATATATCTATAATTTACATACCTTCCACCACATGTAACCATAACCCAACGCCCCCAAGGTAGCAGCAGGGATTACCAGAGAGGTTAACTTAACTGCCAAATCAGAAGAAAAAAAAAGAAGCAAACAATCACTTAGAAAATACACCGTTCAGTCTAGCTAATATAATCATAAACCGGATTCACACATTTTCTAATTTTAAAGCTACAAACTACTATTTAAGCAGATACAATTAAAAATACCGCCGGAATCCCCATTCAGAACAGTTATCTGCCGCGCTGAGGCCAGTTGCCTAATCTCCGTTGAGAGACGACGCACCTACGGATTAGTTAACACAAAAGAAAAAGAATCAAAATTACAACCAAAAAGTTTAAAATTTGAGGTCTATTTAATCATATACCTGAGCCAGAAGGGCATCTGAATCATCTGATTGGTCCCCAGTTTTTTCCAGTCCCTTCACAAGAGACTACCAGATCACAAAAAAAAAAGGAAAAAAAAAAGAAGGAAAGAAAGTTAGAAGGACATAATTTAGAGATTAATAAATAAATAATAAACCGAAGAATAGTAAGTTCAATGAGATGGCAGCGAGAAACTAACAAATTGAAATAAATGCGAAACGGTTAAAACTAACCTGCAATTCGCCTAACATGTCCGATAGCCTACCGTTCTTGAGAAGGATCGTACCGGTGTAACCTGAAGAGAAAAAAATTACGAAACGAGAAAAGTCAAAATTGAACTAGAAGAAAAACAAAACGAGAATATAAGGACGATTGAAGTAACAGAGTGAAAATGAGAAGTGCCTGCGCCAGCAAGGATCAAAATCTTCGAAAAGCCGACTCCGGTTTGCATCGCCATGGCGGTGATTCTTTCGAAGGGTCACCAGAGAGAGTTTGGTTGAGACTGGAAAATTTTAGGGAAGAGAACAGAGGAGTAAAATCACGGAGGTATTTAGGTGGCTGCTGAGACAAGTTTGTTTTCCACCTGGTTTGTCATTCCTAAACGACGACGCTTCAAATCTAACGTTGTGTTACATATTGAGGAACTAGGACAGTGTCGTTTTACATATGTTGAATGTTGTGTTGGACTTATATGAGTTGGGTTGGGCTAGTCTAACCTAGGGCCGAGGCCTGATTCTAAAATGATTTTCAAACCCGAGCTTGAGTCTGATTCAGATTCACCCAAATAGCTTGCTTTACAAATTCAATAATAATAATAAATTGATTTATTTAAATTAATTATAAAAATATTTTATATTATTTCTAAATAGGAAAATGGATTGGACTGAATGAGACCAATTCAGAGTTGAAAAACATAAACAAAACAATTACCAAAGGAATTTGGGACTCATCTCAAATTTTAGCTAAGGAAAAGGTATAAAGCATCAAACCGCTATATAAATGTTCTTAACAAAATAGTTGATTCATTGAATGATGCCATTTCCGATGTCAATGTCTAAGCTATGCTTTCTCTTGGGGCAAATTGAGGGAGATACTTAATAAGGAGGAGCAATATTGAAGCCATCAATCTACGGGGACTTGGTTCAAGAAGATGATCATGACACTACATTTTTTCATGTCAAGAGTTAGTGATTGTAAGAATTTCGACCTTTTTTTCTTGTTAATTTTAGATTTATTGAATGATAAATTTTTATTTGTAGAGTTTGAGTATTTTTTTAATATTGATGAATATTTTATATTTGAATTTTATTTAGAATCATTTATTTGATATTTGTAAATATTTTTTGTAATATCGATAAATTTAAAATGATAGATCAAAACATATTGGTATTAGTACGTACCAATTCCAATGGAAAAATAGTAGATTCACCTGTGCAGTATTGTCTACCTTAGCCTTTATTCCATGCATAATTTTAAGTCAATTAATTTGTGTATTGTCATATGCAAAATTCATTATAAGGTTTTGATTAATCACATGAAACATATTATTACTCATTGCATTAGCTAGTTTTAAAGTGCATTTGTTCTTGATAGACTTATTTTGGATATTGTGTTGGTTGCTCATGAGTTTGTGCACTATCTTAAAAGCTCCAAAAATGCCCTTATAAAGGTTTTACATGAAATTGGACATGTTGAAAGTGAATGACTATGTGAAGTAGTCCTCTTTTAAGGACATCATATTTTGTATGGGTTTTGATGCTTCTTGAGATAATTTGATAATGAATTGTGTAACTTTTTTTCTATTGTTGTTAAATTAATGGTAAACTACGTAATCCTTTTAGCTTGAGAAAGGCATGAGATAAAGAGATCATTTGTCCCTTTATCTCTCCCTAATATGTACACAAGGTCTTTCAGCGATGTTAACTCAATAGTAGGATTTGGGCAAATTTTAACTATTTGAGGGGTCAAGGCCAATCAACATAGGCCTCAGATCAATAATTTTTTTCTTTGCAACCAATAGTCTTTTGTCTATATGGAACGCAAGAGCTATGGTTGAACAAGTTAAGGAGGTCCTTAACATACATAAGGTGGGTTCTAAACAAAAAGTAAATTTTGATAAATCTCTCATATACTTTAATCCAAATACGTATGTTGAGCAGCAATGTCACACCCTATACCTGATCTGATTGCTGAGTCCAAGCTACAAGATGCCATATTCGTTGTTGGAGTAACCACAACCATTTACAACACAATTTAACAATTTATGCATGTTGGCAAGTATAAAACATATTCACAATGCGTTGTTTAATCATTTTTGGGCCTTATCCAAGCTTACGAAAGCTCTTTTTCTAACCCGAGGTCGAAACAAGATCAAATTGTAAGATTTTCAAACTATCGAGTTGACTTCGCGACTTTTGGGGCTTCAGATTGCGATGTAACTCATTGACTTCCCTCATCATGACACCATGGATATCACGTTGTGACCTTATCAAAACAACAAGTGTTGTCGTGACTTCAAAAGACTCAAGGTCGTGACGCCACTCTCTGTCAATTCAAGTCACAACGTTAGGAACTCATCGTCGCGACGATACCTCTTTTTTGTGTAGTAACCTCTTTGATACACATTCAAAGCTTCCAAAATAAATCTTATGTAATACCCCCTAACCCCAAACCGTCGCCAAAACAGGGTTACGGAGCATTACTGAACTTATCGAACAATTTACAATTAATATACAAATAATTATCAAACATAATATAAAATAACCTTAAAGTCCTTTGGATGAACTTTCGAGGCCCAAAATACGAGTTAGGAGTGATTCAGGACTAATTCGGATGCTAGGAATTTTTTTTTTGTGCGAACTCAATATAACTCATTTATAAATATATTTATACTTAAATTTTAAGTAATTATATATTTATTATACAAGTGTATAAATATATGCATGACACATGTATAATTTTTACTCCCTACATTTATCTTTTCTTAATTTATTCCATAATATAATAATAAAAATAATAATATAAACAATAATAATAATAATTAATAATTATAATAATAAATATCTATTTAATAACAAATATATGTATTACAAATGTAAACATATGTATTTTACATTTGTACATTATTATCACCATCCACTTGTCATAATTTCAATTTATTTATCATATAAAAATCTTATAATATAATTATTTTAAATTAATTTAACATAATTTATATCTAAATAATTAATTATATAATTAAATATAACATAAAAATCTTAGATTTTTATTACATATGTGCCGCCTCATTTCTTGTTAGTGGCTTAATTACCATTTTAATCCTTTTTATTTTCTATTAATCTATAATTCAACTTTTACCCATTATTCAATTTAGTCTTTTTTACTATTTTCTCTAAATTGAGCTAATTTCACTTAATTAAAGCCTAATTAAACACACTACTAGACTCATAAATATTCCTAATAATTATTTACGAACTCGGTTTACTAAGACGGAGGCCCTATAACTCACTTTTTCGGTGCTCGTGAATTTGGGTCATTACATCTTAGTAGCATATGATGGTTCATCCCAATTTAACAAATCACCACATCATGCAAATTTGAGAACACAAGGCTTATGAAACTTTTCAAATCAAAGAGTTCAAATAATATTAAACACATGATCATGAACTAGGCATAAATTAGGCCTTTTCTGACATTGACATGCAAAATCAACCTTAACATACAAAGCAACATTAACATTCAAAACATGGATGAGCATTACTTAGAGAGAGACACCATATATACATGTCACAATGTTAGGTACCAAAATGAATATACTCTTTTTGTTTTGTTGATAGTGTGATACCTATATTGATTCGACTTTGAAATTTTCAACAACTAGGAATGCATGTAAGGAAAACAATGATAGGTGAGAATTTAATGTATGTAAGGAAACAATGACAGGTGAGAATTTAACTACTAAAAGAATTAGGCACATATCTAACTAAAACAAGGCATATAATTCAATGCCAAAATGGTAGATAAGCCTTAATATGATTGGCCTAGTATTTCACAGGCTATTAGGGCTCTCTCATTGGGCTATTTTCAGGTTGGTAAATGGTAATCATATTCAGCTTTTTGTGGATAGATAGGGTAAGGTGCCTCATATTCGATTGAGCTTTCGAGTTCTTATGATCAACATACGGAATTAGATGTGAGGGTTAGTGATTTGATCAACAACAACTCGTATTTTTATTATTTAGAAGTGGTGTGTACCTTATTTATTAACAATGATGGGTATACTATACTAAAACTACCAATTCCTACAATGTTTTTTAAGGATATTATGGTTTAGAGACACGCTAGCTATAGGTCTACACTACAAAGTCTAGGTATGATTGGTTGCTCCTTAACAAGTTGAGTGCTAGTCCACATAGACAATTCTGGTGATCCAGATGGAAGGTTAAGATCCCCTAAATATTAAACTTTCTAGGTGAAGACTTGTTTATGGCATTTTACCTACTGCAGTTAAGATTGTTTTAACTTCTATGTTAGGTGACCCAACTTGTAAAAGATGTAGGAATGCCTTTGAGGATATTATGCATACCATTAGATATTGTGACTATACTAGAAAGGTCTTTATACTCGGGGGTGCATGGGAGTCTTTTTTATAGTCATTATACTCATTGCATCAATTGGCATCAAAATGCTATGAGATTTATGGATAATCATAACTTTTCTAGTTTTATTATTTTGTTATGGTGGATTTGAAACATGAATAATAAGTTTGTGATGTAAAGAAAGACTACTCCTACTAGAGTGGCATTTTAGTAGGCATGGACTTTGCATATGAATTACTATTTACACAATTTTGCTCATGATCTAGTTCTTCCTAAGAGGCTACAACATGTAAATTGGGCTTATCCACTTGGGCAAGCTTTTAAGCTTAATGTAGATGGTGCTCACTTTGAGAAAGATCATAATGGTGGAGTAGGACGAGGATAGGAGCAAGGGATGCATATGGCTTTATCATTAAAGAGCTTATAAAACCATTGAGAAAGATTTATTTTGCAAACCTAATAGAGGCGAGGGCCTTCACTTTGGCATTCAAATTTTCTAGAGACAAAGGCTAACCAAACATTGTGATTGGAGGGAACTCCGTTGTTGTGATAAACATTCTCCGATCAAGTGACACTGATTTATTCTTACTCGACATTCACCTCTAATAGGCTAGGAACATTATTAGCACTGTTACTTTTACCTTTACTTCTATTTCATTTTCCTTTTTTAGTAGAGTTGGACAACTTAGCTAGATAGGTCATAGGTGCATAGTTGTGTTTGATTCTTTTCTTTTTTTACTTTCATTTCAATTATCTGTCTTTTATTCATGATTATGTAATCCATGGCGTTATGGATGCTTGATGAATTATCTTATTACCTTAAAGAAAAGCTTAACATAAACTAATTAATAAATTGTTAGTGAGCTTTTTTTAATAAACCATTTGAAAATATAAAATCAAGAAGTCAAAATATATATTATGAGAAAGATAATGATGTAGTAACTATATTTTCTTCAAATCAAATTTGAATTGAGCTTGAATTTCATGAATTTTGATATTATTATTTCATAATGTTTTTATTACTATTATTTAAGTGTTTCACTAAGTTGGTTCATTCATCTACTGAGTTCTAACTCAATTGTGAAAATTACCCAAAACCATTTTTAATGAAGTATTTAGTATTATTGCTAGCGTGCTTTTGTCTTTTATATTAAATTGTGACCCCTGCACTTAATTAAGTTTCAAGTCAGAAAGTTACACGAGTTAGAGACACAGACATGTGCCCTACCTCATATGCCACACAACTTGAGATATGGGCATGTCACTTGGCTGTGTGAGCCACACGGCGTGTGACCCTCATACCTAAGAAAATTTCTGAAATTTTGTGAAAAAAGTTTTGAGTTCCTGATTCAGTCCCGACTCATTCCTAATGTGTGATTTGGGCCTCGAGGGCCCATAAGAGGGACGATGTGGTTAAATTATAATTAATTTCTGATACAATTGTGAAATAACATAACATATCTGAATATGATCTGTAAACTCTGATAATGCTCCTAAACCCTGTTCCGGCGACGGATACGGGTTAGGGGTGTTGCACAAGCTGTCGTTTCACTAGGCTAGAGTGTTGCCCCTCCATAATGTGAAAACATGTGATGGACACTCATGCCTTGAATAACACATACTACTCAAACATTGTCTTTAGTACAATGACAAGCATTGCATTGTCCAGGTACGACATTCACCAAAACTACAAATATATACAAATACATTTATATTATTTAATAGGAATAATGAATTGCATTTAATCCAAATACAACATCAACATACCTTTTCATTGGCTCGTCAATTGATTTATTGTCACATCCAAGTCATGTCTCTTCTGTAATGTATAAGATCAAAGTGACCCCTAAATCTATTCAAATATTCAATGCAATAGGGAAATCCTATGGTTGTGAAAGGATGAATGCTTACCACAACATCCATATACATACCCATGTTTGTAGAATATTTTGTTACTCGATTTTTACATCACCTTACAAAGCACCCTCTGTAATGACCTAAAATTCACGGGTATCGGAAAAGTGTATTATCGGGCTTTCGTCTTAGTAAACTAAATTCGTAAATATTTATTAGAAGTAATTATGAGTCTAGTGGTGTGTTTAATTAGGTTTTAATTAGGTGAATTTAGCTTAATTAAGAGTAATTAGTAAAAAGGACTAAATTGAATAAGGTGCAAAAATTTAATTGTAGATTAAAAAATAAAAGGGACTAAAATGGAAAATATGCCATTAGTAAGAAATGAGGCGGCATAAGGCATAAAAATCATAGATTTTTTTTCTATGTATGATATATATTAAATTATTATTAATTATTATTATGATTTTCTATTTAATAATTATTATTAGTAGTAGCATATAAGTTAAATAAAGACAATTGTATGGTGGTAAAATTAAACATGTGTAATATGCATATTTATACACTTGTAATCTATTTATATATATTTTCTTAAATAATAAGTAAAAGATATTTATTATATTAATTATTATATTATGAAATAAATTAAAATTTGAAAAATGTATGGTGATGATAAAATACAAGTGTAATAATTAAAATAAATACATTTGCAATATATGTATTTATTTACTTTTTATTTAAGTAATATATATTTATTAAAAATATATTATATATTATATATTATTACTAGATTATTATTAAATAAATTAAATAAAAACAAATGTATGAAAAGAAACTATACATGTGTAATAATATAAATACATACACATGTAATATAATTATAAATTTTATGATTAATTAAGTAAAAGATATTTATATATTATAATATATTATTAGTAATTAAACACAAAAGAAATGGAAATAAAAGAAATGAAAAGTTAGAAAAGAGAAACAAAAGGGACGAAACAGAGAAGGAAAGAAGGAAAAAGAAAGAAAAATAAAATGAAAAATTAGGGTTTTAATGCTTGGAGCTTAATTTGGTAAGTCAATTAAGTCTTTTTTTTTTTTAATTTTGATGTTTTTGAAGCCTTAGAACAAAGTTTTGTTGAATTTAAGTTGAGATTTTGAAAGTTAGATTTTTTAACATGATTTATGTTGAAAAAATTGATGAATTAGGGGTTTAATTAATAGAATTTCTAGTTAGAATTGATTAAATGAGTAAATTGTAAAAGAAGCCATAAGTTTTACATTGTAGGGACTAAATTGCAAGAATTTCAAAATTTGGGTTTTATGATGAACATTAGATAGTTGAATTTTAGTTTAGTTGAAAATTTGATAGAAATAAAGTATGAATTAAGATAGAAACGTAAATGAACTTAGTTAGGATTAAATTAAAATTAAGGTAGAAAATTGAATAGAAATTGAATAGGAAATTTAAATATTAAATGTAAATTAGTATTGTATTAATGATTATGAAATTATTTTAATTTTTCGAAGCTAACATTGTACCTGAGGCATCTACGAAGAAAGGAAAAGAAAAAATGGATGAGTAAACTCGAGAAATCACGGTTTGTATTACTATAATTCAAGTTATTTATTAGTAAAAGTTAAAATTTAACTTATATGTATGGTAAGTAAATTATGAGGTAAGTACCATTATTGAATTGAATGGAAATTGAATTGAGTGATGAATATGTATTGGTATTGAATCGTATCTTGATGAAAAAGTGAAAAAGTGAAATTGTGATTAAATTGAAAGTGGAATTGAAATTGAAAAATGATTTTAAAACCCTATTAACTAGTCGGGCTGAGTTGGATATAATTAGCATGCCGTAGGATTGGAAGTGTTTAGGGATATTAGACTTCGAGTCGATTAGGTACTATATGTGTCGTATTAGGCACCATGAGTGTCGTATTATTGCTTCTGATATATTGATTAGGTACTGGGTACCGTTTGCTTCGGCAATATTTATTAGTCACAATGTGTCATACTGATGTGTTTGGTTGGATCCGTGTATCCGCCAATGTCCGAGTATTGTTAATAGGGGTAAACAAATGAAATGATAAAAAAAAATTAAATTGATCGATTGAGTTATTGAAAGAAATGAGAAAGTTGAAAGTTGTGATTTGAAATTGAAATTGAAATTGAAAATCAAAGGCATGAACCAAAGGTTCATGAGATGATTGAATTCAATCTAATGATATATGATATCAATTGACAAATCGTTATTATTGAGAATTGAAAGTTAAAGTATGAATTAGTATATATTAAATAAATTGTTATATGTTTGATATTTATATGTTTATAATTTATTATTTGTCAATATAATTTGAATTATGGTAATACCATTAAGTATACCCATACTCAGTGTACGGTTGTTTTCTGTGCGCAGGTTAATAGAAGTCAAGTGTCCCGGTTCAGCATCCAGAGCAATTCCAAACTCAGAGAAATTTTGGTGATGTATCTTTCTTTTTATAAATATGGCATGTACCTAGGTTATGTGTATGGGTCTTGTGATTTTGGTTGTAAATGATGATATATATATAACGTTATGATTGGTTAAATGAAATTTACTAATCTAGTTAAAATGATACTATGAAATACTTTTGCATATATATTAAGTAAGTTAATAAGTTAATATTTTGATGTGATTTAGGTGTAATTGCTTATAAATTGTATTGGTTGTGACATTGGTTTTGAATTGGTTGCGTTTTAAATTTGCAGGGTTGGTTAGGTTCTTATAAAGGGGTTATATTGAGTTAAAAAAATGAAATTTTACGAAAAATTTCCGAAGTATTCGAGTAAGTCCCAATTTACTTCTAACACATATTTTGGGTCTCGAAGGTCCATTAAAGGGACTTAATGAATAAATTATAGTATGTATGTTAATTAATTGTATATGAATCGTAAATGGTCTAAAATGTCCAGTAATGCTTCGTAACCCTGTTCCGGAGACAATTTAGGGTTAAAGGGTGTTACACCTTCTACAAATATGCCAGAGTCGTAGAACATAAGCTAAATCTATCAATTGCATTAAAACACTCCAATAGTTGAAAATACATGCTATGAACATTGTTGACAAACTTGTCTGGCAACAACATTCTCCCTACCATCTAAAGCATCCAATCTCTAGCACATCAATATATCTCCTCCACAGTTGCATGTAGTAGAGAGGTTGGTTGGACAAGCCTCTCTAACTGCATGAATTTCACTTGATTCACATCTAACTCATTCTTTAGCTTATCTTTAGACAAAATGGCACCCAACAACTGATGACACTTGTACACTGCATCGGCGTTACTAGCTCTAATTATTGTCTACCTACCGATTAAAAAGTTGGTTCTTAAAGCGACACATTTTAGCATGATAGTTGCTTCCTCGCATGGAAAATGGAATGTATGTGTTTTCAGCCTCTATCTTTCTAACAATGCAACAAACAAGTACAGTATCATAGTGAACTTCATCATCGTAGATGTTGCATATAAACCAACAGTCTCTAATACATTTACTGGCCTCTGAAAGTTTTAAATTATATCGAGCATGAACAATTTATCTTTTAACTATTCAAAAAACTATAAAAGATAATATGACCAAAAGCAAAATCTTAAAAACATATTTACAAAAAACTAAAAAATTAAAAAATAATTGAATTGGAAATTTTATCACGTTGATGGCATAGTTTGCAATGTGTTCAACAAGTTTTTTTTGGAGGGTTTGAGAGTTTAATAGGATTTTGGGTAAGAAAAAAAGAGAAATGGGTGGGATATTTATAGATTGGACATCGATGTCTACAATTTCTGACTTTTAATACATTAAATAGTTTGGTTGAGACAAGAAGCAAATAAATTCCCCTATTCAAACTTCACTATGAACTCAACACATATAGGTGTTGAGGTACTATTGATTGTACTTTTCAATACTTCCCTATTGATATCCACAAGTATTAAAGTAGTTTTTAAAAGGATGTATTTTGCAAAATAACTTACCTTTTAATAAATGGTAAAAATGCAATATTCTAATAAAAAACCCTTTTCGTAATTTATTACTGTAATTTAACACAGTGAATATATATATATATATATATATTTCCTGAATCATAACATATTTAGCATATTTTCTAGTAAGGATTCGATTTAGAAGAAAAGAAAAAAGGTATTCCTCTAATATTTTAATTATTTTCATATGCAAAGGTATTATAAATTTATATAATTTTTTTGCAAAGCAATACATTTTACAAAAAATTCCACATGCTTGTATATTTATGTTATGTTAATTTTATTTTTCATAACTTGAGATTCACAATATTTTCTGTCATATTTTAGTTCATTTTATAATTTACATAATTTTATCACTAAATTAATATTTCTATTCTAAAATCATATATTTAAATTTTGAATCATGTATCTATGTACTATCACGTTTAAAAAGTTATTCAATTTTTAATGTTGAAGCATAACAAATGAATATATTCTAATTCTAATTTATTCTAAAATTCTAAACAGAAAAAAAAAGCTTTTGAAAAAAAAAATTATATGAATTTGTCAACATCAAAATGAGCAAATGCCTGTCTCTCTCTATTTGGATTTCTATCACTAAAGGGGTAAATAGTAATAACTAATTTAATTTTTTTCTTATATTTTATAATTAAATTTTTATTTTTAATCTAGTACAATATTTTTAATTAATAATTATAATTATTTTTAAAAAAATAATTCTCGTAACTTCAATTTCTAATAAATTATAAAATTTTAAATATATAATTATTTTTATTTTTTATTTTTAAATGTGAATTTTTAATAATATGACGGTGGGTTGAATTCATACATTTAAATGTATGATGATAGATATGAATTATAGATTTAGCTACTGTGCTTAAATTGAATTAATTTATAGAATGAAACTTAAAATAAATTATTGATATTCTTTTTGAAATGTTAAGGTAACTATAGGTATAGATATCATTTGATAATTACGATTGGATTTGAAGTTGAATCAAGATAAAAAAAAAAATGTTACTAATCATGTCAGAACAATGATTTCACCGTTGATCATAGATATTCGGACCATAAAACTATAATTTTCCAGCCGACATCAAGACAAAAGTTCTGATTATTGGAGCATCTTTTTTTCAAAATTGTAATGAACATTCTAGAAAAACTAATTAAATTACGTATTATTATTCTTTTCGTATATAATAAAAGAAAATTACACGTAGGAATATTTTATGCATGGCGTCATTTCGCTATCAACTTGGCAACCACGGGCCCACTCAAATAAACTATAAGTGAAATTTAAAAATATTAAATATTAGAATTATTAATGGAATTTTCATTGAAAAAAGAGAGAGTAAAAAGGAGAAGTATATATAGAGGACTTTTGAGCTGACCCTTGAGCTAACCCTTCGTCGCCTTTCTTTATTTATGTTATAATAATAAAAAGGAAAATAAAATCTTCTCCTTTGGATCAATTGGTTTATAATTAATTGAGAAGGAAGAAATTAGAAAAAGAAAAATGGTTCTCTGATAAAAATTTCCGTTTGTTTCCTGAGCAAATCTCGGGAAGGAATACCCTTTTTTTCCCCCCTGTTGTTAACTCGTTGTGATTGTGAAGCTTTCTTTAAGAGAATCCTAGTTAACTCGACGCGTTTACCCAGAAAGTAAGAAATCTCTTTTTGTTCCTTCTTTTTTTCTTTGTTTTCTATTTCCTGAATTAGATTCATTTTTTTCTTGTTTTTTTCTTTAATTTTGTTTAGATTTGTGTCTAGTAATTAAATGTCAAAGGAAAATTATTGTTTGATTGCGAAGATATGTTGAAGCTTTTTATCGTTGTCATGGTTACGGATCTTGGGGTAGGATTGATTTCTCTTGGGTGTTAATTAGATTTGTGTTTTTAGCTTATTTCCATGGCAATTGTAACTTTTTATGCTTAGATTCTCTGGGATTTTCTATGCTTAGTTTCATATTTAATGGTTGTGATTTGCTGAATCAGTGTCCAGAGCAGAGTTTAAAAGCAATAGTGTGCTTTGTGCCCCGTATGATTTTTTTTTTTCAATATTGCGTAATCTGTAAGCAAATAAAAATATCAACGTTTATGATTGGTGTGCGAATTGATGTTTCCCAGCGATTACAGCTTGAGATTCCTAGTTGGAAGAGTTTAATTCGAACCATGCGATGTTAACTAGAGCTTATGGGATTGAAAACAGTCTCTTCTTGTTGTGTAGCTCGTGACTTAGCGGGTCTTTGCATGCACCTCAAAGTAAATATTGAGATTTGAATGTCAATCTATATTTGAAGCTATAGAACTGATGTTCTAAACTCGGTTTAGTTGTAGAAGTCCGGTTTTCATCTAATTCGTTTGCTGTTTATGCTAAAGAACTGTGGCCTTTTTTATCATTTATTTTGTGCATCTTTGTATTGATTTGGATTGGCTTCCTTTAAATTTACAGGAGGTGAAGATGTCAACTCCTGCAAGGAAGAGATTGATGAGGGATTTTAAGAGGTTGCAGCAAGATCCTCCTGCAGGAATTAGTGGTGCACCTCAAGATAACAACATTATGCTTTGGAATGCTGTTATATTTGGGTATATTATGAAATAAGACTAGAGAATCTTTATGTACTTGCTTTTTAGATTAAAGTTCTATTAAATTGTGCTAATGCCTTTACTTGATGGATTTGCAGACCTGATGACACCCCATGGGATGGAGGTAAAGTAAATTCTGGTGTTTTGGTTTGAAGCATCAATTTTTCTATGTTTGTTTGGTTGATTTGTTTGATTTTCTCTTTACAAAGTTGCTATGCTCAATATATGTTGATGTAATCTATTTAAAATTTCTGAGCGGTTTTTTGAATGATGAATTTGTTTTCTAAAACGGAGTAAGTTTTGGCCCGAAGATGAAGAGAGCTTCTGAGAATTGTATGAGCTGGTACTTAATGCAAAAAGCTGAAGGTTAGATTTGTTCAATGGGGAGTGGCATTGTTAATGGGCCTGTAGACTTATTTTTCATGTCAGTAGTGAAGCAGAAGCGGAACAATCTTTCATGGACTAGAACCTTGTGAAATCTTCAAATTCAATGACCCTAAGATTATTGTTAAGGATGTTGACGGCCATATAACCTCTTCATTTTAAACTTTCTAACCAGGATGGAAAATAGCCATACTTATTTCTGTTGTGAGTTTTAGTTTAAATGGTAGTTCAGGATTATTTAAGCTATTGCTTTGGGTTTTTTTTTTTTTTTAATCATATAATGTAGGGAAACTGCTAACAACTATAAAGTAATGTCTATTTTGATATTTTTTATTCTTTCAGGTACGTTTAAGCTGACTCTTCAGTTTACGGAGGATTATCCAAACAAACCACCAACTGTTCGTTTTGTATCCCGAATGTTCCATCCAAATAGTAAGCCTCTAATCCTATTCTCTTTAGCTATATGCACATTTTCAGTTTACATTTTCTTTTATTCTTGCATTCCATGCAACTTAAAATTTTTTATTGTAAGCTTTGACTTTTTTCATATTTATGCTAGATAAAATTATACTTTCTTGCATTATAGGTGTAATAGATAGGGTGAGACTATAGCATTTGTGCTTATGTCACCCATCATACTATGATCTTTTAACTATACTTGTGAACGAGTAGATCTAATACCCAGAAAGTGATGGATACTTGTGGTTGCTGAATTGGTATACCCCCTACTCCAAAAACCGGTTCTCAAGGAGAACTGAATGTAGCATTTGTTTATGGATCTCCAAATAGGAGCTAATATTTAGGAAACACAAGGACATCATTTGTTAGTTGTTTGTGTTATAAGTACCCAGCCATCCATGCAACCGAAGCTTTAAAGCCGATGTTGACTTGGCAAATTTACAAGTTCAGATTTAGTTCTGGTTCTCTTGGTTGATATCTATATTATATCTTATTTGTTATTAATAGGTTTTATCTCTGCTTTTATATAATTGTTAGGCAACCGTTTTAGCCTTTCTTTATCTGATCCCTATTTATCCTTTAAATTTGTTAGTTTATGCCGATGGTAGCATCTGTTTGGACATTCTACAAAATCAGTGGAGTCCAATTTATGATGTAGCTGCAATACTGACATCTATTCAGGTATGACATCGTTTCTTTAGGCTTTCATTTGTGGCTATCTAAGGATAAAATATCATTTTTTTTTCCAATTCAAGCTGTTATTTTATCTGCTTCAAAACCACCCGCCTCATGTAGTAAACTTCCTTATGAAAAATGTGGAAGTGAAAAGACTAGTTACCTTTGCAAAGCTCTACAGACAACCATTTTTTATTAGATCTTTCATTGTAATGAGAATATATATATATTTATCCCATCAGTCATTCAAGTGGACTCAGACCTTTAATACCTTCATCCATCATATAGGATAAGGTTTAAGCTTTGTCCTGGTGTGTGTTTACACACGTAGAGCATATAGAAATTGGGCTTCAGGATAAACAGTTGTCAGATAACTTCTTCCCTTCTTAAACATGTTGGTGCTTCTAAATAGGAAACCTTGGTTCTAATCCAGATAGGTTGTTATGGAGCTGTGGCATTGATGAATTTAACATGCATACCACTTATGGTCCTCTCTCTCTCTATGCATCGTTGTTTAAGCTCCTCTAATTTTGTCAATGCAGTCATTGCTTTGTGATCCAAATCCTAATTCCCCTGCAAATTCTGAAGCTGCTCGGATGTTTAGTGAGAACAAGCGCGAATACAATAGGAGAGTACGTGAGATAGTCGAGCAGAGTTGGACTGCTGATTGATCTCTCATGTTGGATTTCCATAGTCAGAACAAAGCGTGGATACATTAGGAGAGCATGTGAGACTGTCAAGCAGAGTCGGACTGCTGATTGATAGCTCAACGTTTGGTTTGGTTTCTATGGAACGTCAAAATAGTCCAATGTCCTGTCTGAATAACATTGAACACCGCAAATGTGTTGCAAACTATTTTGTCTTTATTATGTTGTTTGTGTTAAGAGAATGAACGCTGTTCCTTGGGCAGCATATTTCATCTAGTACTCCAAGTATAAATAAACCCTAAGTCCCAAGTAAATCAAACTTGAAACTTCCATTGGGAAGCTTCTTGGTGATGATTTGTGTAAATACTAAGTTTATTTTTGCTACAGTTATTAAAACTATACTGCTAAATAATGAATTATGGCTCTTGAAATACAAGAGGAAAAGGAAATAATGCATGTGAATGCAATCCAAGTACTGTAGACTTTCTCCTGTTTCATATACCTTAAATAACAGGGGAATATTGCACTGCCAATTTGTCCGTACGAAGAGAATCAAACAATATATTATCAGTCTTTAAATCGTTCACATAAATGCCAGGCGCAATCGCCAATTTCCCATAATTGCTTACCATAAAATTATACATGATATTATCAGTCTTTGGATATAAATATTTCTTTGGATATATTGCAAACTTCCCCATCCACTAACAGCTTTAATTAACAATTAAAGCCATCCATTTGGCCTATCTCCATAATAATAACCATCCATGTTAAAATTTAACAAAAATTATCAACTACTTGAAACTGAAGTAATAAAATAACTTTCAATCGAAAAAACAGAAGCAAATCATAACAAAAGCTCAGTAGTCTTCCATTCATATGTTTTCCAAGAACTACAATATGTTTACATTGAATGAACAAATAAACAAATAATAGGAATTACTTGAAACACAAGTAATAAAAAATAACCAAAACCGATTCAGAGTAAAAACTGGTGCAAGTATTAACATTTTTTTTTTCAAGAAGTACAGTATATGTTGACGAACAAGAAACAAGAGAAAGCAAATCCGAAGCTCCAAAACTCTTTCACGTTGGCAACTCGAACCGGCAAAGAGGACAATAATGGCTTTGTTTCAACCACTTCTCGATGCAACCATTGTGAAACCTATGAGAACAAGGCATTTGAGAAGCGGAAGAACCGACCTTGATTTCCTCTAAACATATAGTGCAACTTTCATCTTCCACTCGCCTTTTTTTGGTACTTTGTTGAACATCCTGACGTTGATCTCTGTCTTCAACTCGAACCCTTTTCAGCGTTTTCTTAACCGATGTTTCATTCGCTGGAACCATGGTATTGTTGGTCAGTAATGCAGATTCCGCCAAAGCCCTTCTTAGCAAAGCTCTATCGTCGACCAAGTGGCGCGTAACTATTTCCCACAACTTCGCACGTACAGGCAACACTTGACGACCCATGTTGGAACCCCACTTTGAGATTCGAAGTCCGTGTCGGATAATCTTATCAATGACAACGTCAAAAGTAAGAGATGTGGGGTCGATTGGGAATCTTCTCAACATGGCACCAAGGATTTGGTAAGCCTGATCCTGGTTTCTCAAAACTTGGAGGTCGAAACGACGAGATTCTTGACGGAAGTGGGTGTCGGATACATTGACGAGCCGATCAGTTAAGCAGTGATGGTGGCGGGTTATAAGATTGAAGGAGATGGTTACTTCGATTTGAACGCATTGGGGAATGGGGTACAGACGTTTTGACCTAGTACGGGGTTGACAAACATCATGGTACAGGCCATCACGCTGATGCGAAAAGGAAGAGGAAAAGGAAGCCATGGGAGAAACTTTAGGAAGAAGCTATGTTTTTGAAGACTGAAGTATCACTAATAATTGTATTTATAGAACTATGAAAATGGCGGTGTAGTGAATCAAGGGAATGGACAGTCGAGATTTATACTAATATCTTTGTTAATATATGCTTATCAGGTCTCTTATCTTAACTAAATAACTAAAAAAACATATAATAATATTTTTTTTAAATTTAACCTACTTGGAATTTGAACAAACGTAAAAGGATTACCCTCATAATTTTATTGGTTAGCATTAATCTTTAATCATACATAATCAACTCTTTTAGTCATCCAAATCAAACTAAAAATGAATTTCTCCAATTTTAGTAACTAGGGTTTTACTATCAAAATTATATCTATCCACGTGAACTTTTTTTTATTGTTACTTTAAATATGAATAAAAATAATTTAATTTTATCATATTTTATTTTAATTTATTTCAATAATATTATTTTTAATGCTTAATATAACATTTGGTACTTGAACTTGACACTTTTTTCCAATTTGGTACCTGAACTCGACTCTTTTTCCTAATTTGGTACCTAATCTTTTTTTTTGTTCGATTTGGCACTTGTCAAACGTTTTACAAATTACTCCAATATACTAACAACATTATTTTTTTTATGAAGTAGCAAAATAATCAATGTATTTCCGACATGTGACAGATAATATGATATTTTTTTTATATGTTTAATTACTTTTAGTTTTATTTATTTAATTACTTGTTTTATTAATTGAAAATAATGAATTTCTTTTAATTTGGGGTTTTAAAAAAAATATTTTTTTCTTATTTAACATTAATTCGTTAAACATAACACAATACCTATTTTTTAACATGAATTTCCTTTAATACTGACAATATTTGTAATATCTCGAATTAGGGCCTAATCAGAATAGTGGTTTCGTGACCACAAATTCGAGGTAGAAATAATTATTTTATAATTATTTTGATGTTTATGATATGATTTTATGATTGTGTGAAAATTTCGTGAAGAAATTCTAAGCGTAAAGTGCTTAATTTGAAATTAGGTACTAAATCGAATAAGTTGCAAAACTTGCATTCTAGAAGTTTCTAGTATGAAATTGCTTTGGAATATTAATTAGGAGGTCTTAAATAGGAATTTGACCAATTTTAAGTTCATGGACAAAATTTGAACATGGATGGAATTTTTGAAAGTTTAGTAAGGAGGGGCATTTTGGTCATTTGGATATTAACATGAAATAAAAAGGGAAAAATAACACAAAATTGGTCATCTTCTTCATTACCACGAAATTTCAAGGGTTCTCCATAGCTAGGGTTTGTTTCAAGCTTCCAAGCTTCATAGTAAGTGATTCCAAGCCCCGTTTTTAATGTTCTTTACGTTTTCGTAGTCCCGGTAACTCGATAAAGCTTATGTTAGCAATAATTTAAGTTAGGGTTCATATTTGGAAAAATACCCATAGGTGAAATTTGTGTATTTTGATGTTTTATGATAGAATATGAAGTTTTAAATTATGTTAGACAACTTGTGCTACTCGATTTTAAGTAAAAACGAATAAAACGGCTTAATCGGTAAAAGTACATATTATTCATAAGTATGTGTTATAGTGGGAATTTGAGCTTGCTAATAGCAAATAAATGATCAGCATGTCCTAAAACATAAGAATTTGAAATAAAATTTAATTTCTGAGCTTTGGGGCAAAAGTGTAAATATGTAAAAGTTTAGGGGCAAAATTGTAATTTTGCCAAAATTTGAATTTAGGATTATTTTGATAATGTGAGTATTAAATAAGCTAAATGTGTTATTTTAGATCAAGAAAGACGTGGAATCAACCTTGATCGAGGAAAAGAAAAGATTTTGGACTAAATCGCAAAATTGCTATATTTTGTACCGAGGTAAGTTAATGTGTAAATAATGTAACATAATTGCTATTTTAAGTGATTTAATGCTATTTATATGATATGATACTTGATATTATGAATATTATGCTTTGTGAAATATTATGTATTGGTATGAAAAGTATGTGATTAAATTGATAAGTATGAGATGCAAGCAACGTATTGGTTCCAATATTCCGAGGAGAACGACTGGGAAATGTGTGATTGAGGAAAATCCCGTTTGAACCTTGGGAATAGATTAGGATACAAGTGACATGTCACTAGGATGGTTGGGCATCCGAACTCGTTGAGTTGAGTCCGAGTTCACTTATGGATGCAAATGTCCGAACTCGTTGAGTTGAGTCCGAGTTCGTGAGATGTAACTAGGCATCCGAGCTCGTTGAGTTGAGTCCGAGTTCACTTATGGATGCGAACGCCCAAGCTCGTTGAGTTGAGTTCGAGTTCGCTTATGGGCGGGTTACATGATTGATTGATTACATATGTGGCACTTATGTGCAAATGATCCGTGTATCCGAGTTATATTCCGATGTGTTCAACGGGTAAAATTCTAGCGGAATGGAAGAATACTCAAGATGAAAATGATATTTTGGTAAGTGTTGTGAAATGGACAATTTGGACAGGTATGTACTTAACCCTCGGGTTGAAACTTGATACAACAGAAATAAGGTGGTAAGATGATACACGATAGCTAGAAATGTGGTTTGTATCTTGGTGATATCATGCTATTGTTGTTGATATAATTGCTTTGTTATGTTACTTGTTATTTGCATGTGAACTTACTAAGCATTTATGCTTACTCCCTCCTTTGCATTCATTGTAGTTTTTAGCGAGCCAACTTGGATATCGGGAAGGTCGAAGAAACGCTCACACTATCCGAGGAAGAATTGGTATATTGGTTTGTATGTTTTGATGTATGGCATGTATAGCAATATACTTGTTTTGTGTAAATAATCTTGTGATATGGTTGTGGTTTGGTTGAGAAAATGCTTTATAATGATTAGTCATTGGTATGGCTAGCCTAGATAATGTTGGATGCCTTGTGAGTTTAATATGTTATATAGTTCATGAGAATTCATAAAAAGATGAAACTTGCCATAAAACAGAACACTACAGCAACAACGACGTGAGTTTGAAAAATCACCAAAAATAGTAGAAAATGAATTAGGTGAAGAATTAACTATGAAATTGAAGCTTATTGTGTCTGCTTTCAAATGGAAAAATCGAAATAGGTAAAGGAGTTATATGTTATAAGATATTTGAGTTTTAGTGAAACAGGACCAGAGCGATTTCTGGATCCCCTATTCTAACTTTGAAAATTCACTATAAATTGTAAAAAAATAATTAGGAGGTGTAATTTATATGCTCAGAATCCTTATTGAATCTAATTTTAAGAGAAATGAACAGTATAGTTATATGAATTTTGTACAGGTAGAAAAGTGGTTCGTAGTAAGTAGAGGTCAGTGCAGTCAAGTCCTAAAACAGGGGTAACTTTAACTAATAAACTGTACTAATTGGCCCAACCAAAAATTTTAGAAAAAAATTAGTAGATAGATATGTGAGTCTAGATTCAGGGAAAATTTACGGATCTTGATTTTGAGTTTCATAACTCAAGATATGATTTTTTTAGCGACCATGACGCAGAAAAACTGCTTATTCCGAAAATCAAAATAAATGATGTAAAGTTGTTTAAATGATAAATTATGTTCGGTAACACCTCAAGCTCGACTCCGGCGACGGTCTCGGGCGTGGGGGTGTTACAATATTTTTGTAGCATAAATTTTTTTTTAACACCGTTAGTGTTTTGCATAATTTTTATAATATTTAATAAATTCAGGTACCAAATTGAACCTAAAAAAAATTTAAGTATCAAATTAGGAAAAAATGTCAAGTTCAAATACCAAATTGGGCCTAAAAAAAGTTTAAATACTAAATTAAGAAGAAGTGTCATGGTAATAAATATTATATTAAGCTTTTTTTTAACAAATTAAGGGAGAGGAAATTAAATACAAACCTACATGGGAAGCTAATTTTTTTTCAGGGAGAACAAAGCAGAATTAAATTACATGATTTTTTTTGAGAGTTTAGCTTAAAGCTTTATATTTTTAAAAGATTAATTTTACTATTATTTACTTATAATTTTATAAAATTAAAATTAAACATACAATTATTTATTTTAGGGTTGCAACCGGTCAAGGCTTATGCCGCGCTGCACGCCTGGTCATTGAAGTATAAAGGAGCCTTGACAACTGCTCCCTTATTTTGTTGGTCATTAATGTTATTTTTATTACTTAATACTTATTAATCAAAATTGTTATTCTTAATTGTATTTAATGTTTTTTTTTTAATTTACAATTTTTTGAATTAAATTGATGGTTAAATCAATTAGGTCACTAGTTCATCGTTTTAATTGGTCCATTCAATTTGATTAAATATATCATTAAAAAATTATAATAATTAAAAATAATAAAAAACTAATTCAACTGTTCAACTAATCCGTACCTGTTGCTGAATCAACCGGTCCAATATCTTTCCTCAAATTCATACCTTAATTGGTACCTGATTCAATCCGGTTCAAATATTTCATTATTGACTTTCTTTAAAAAATAAAAATAAAACTCTTGATTTATATAAAAAAAATATTTGGTATACTCAATGAAACTTTTTAAACTTTAAAAATAATATTAAGGGTTAACAATTGTTATATAAAGATATAATAAATTATTAAAAATATATATATTTAAAAAAAACACACATATCAACTTTTTAAAATTACTTACGAAATAAAAAAAAAATCAACCTACCAATTATTCACCACTTATATAATTCCATTTTACTTTTGAAAACAAAATTTTGATTTCTCACTCCAAATATACTAAATAAATTTAACATTACAATTACCTTTATATAAATTGATTTTACAATTTTACAATCGAAATGATGTTTCAATTTTATTAAACAAGTACTTATATATATATATATATATATATATATACACATATATATATATTTTTTGTAAATTTCATTTTTTTTAGTTAAATTTGATAATTAATCTTTTAAAAAGAATCAAATCACTTTTTTTATAAAAATATTAACTAAAATTCTAATATTTTTACTAATATTGACGTGATAATATACATGTATTTGTCTTATTATCATATCAATAATATCTTTTAAAAAATGAAAGTACTCAAAAATTATAAAAAAAATTTATAAAAATTCAGAAAAATGATACGAAGTATACATGAATTATCATGCGAGTTGCTATATTTAAAATTTAATGTTTTAATTAGTATTTTTATTAAAAAAACAATTCAACTTTTAAAAAAAAATAAAAGTCAACTTCAATTCTTTTTAAAAGATTGAAGGCTAAATTTAACTAAAAGATAAATTAACAAAAAAATAAAAAAAAATTAAAATATAAAAGTTATTAACTAAATTGATACATTGATTTAAGAAGAAATTTGGAAATGTAGGTAACAGAAAAACTATTTTTCAAAAACAAAAGAAGATATGAGAAAATAAAAGGCATTGGGAGCATATTTCCTGATCAGCAAATCAAGTTGCTGATTTCATTGCCATTGCCAACACCATTACTAGAGCTTTCCATGATTGGATCAGATCAGGTCACATACTAAGTTTATTTAAAAAAAAATAAAATACTAAAATATATTTTTAATTAATATTTATATATTTTATAATTAAATTTAAATTTTAAAAATATTTTTTGAATTTGGATTAAACCAAACTGGATTGATTACAAAAATCTTTGTTTAAGTCCAACCAGTTTAGATCAAACAAATTACTCGATCCTCGAACAAATTTAACCACCATTTTATTATAATAATAATGATATCAATTGAATTAATTTTTAATCAGTTTTATTTTATAATTTAATTATCATTTATTATATTAATTTTATTTTATAAGCTCTAAAATATTTAAATTATACTTATTTCATTAATATATAGAAGTGTTATGGATGATTCTTATTGTTTTTTAGTGGAATAATTATAAAAGAAGAGTTGAATTTAGACTTACTCATAAGTCGAACCGCTTTTTAAAGTTTGAAAACCCGTTAAAAAAAAGTTTGGATAAAAGTATGAGGTCCGAAAAAATAGATTGAGCCTTGGACAAGTTTTTTTTTGCTTAAGCCCGGCTTGAATATATTATGTTATAAAAATTAATTATATTAACTATATATGTTAAATAATTATATATATATTTATATTAAATCACTAACTCAATAACAATTAAATTCATTACCCAAAACCTAAAAAAACTTACCCATCTAAATAATCTAACCCAAAATATAAAATTTTAAAATTATATTTAATACAATAAAATATTTATTATATTTATGGTAGTGTTTTTAATATAAATATTTTTTAATGCATTCTTAATGTATTAAAAAAATTTTATTTTAAGGTTTTTTTAGTACATTTAGTGTACTATATTTTTAAAAACTAATTTAAAAAAAAAATCAAATATGAACGGACGCGTCAAACCTAGGTTTAATTTTTAAAATTGAACCAGACTTAAAACAAAAAGTGAACCCATTTCTTTTCGAACCAGACAAAATTCAAACTTGAAAATTTAATTTAATTACCTTGCATGGACCTGATCTAATCCATGAGCATCTCTAGTTGAATTCTAGTTTGCCACGTGGAATAAAAACATAAAAACTTACTCCAAAATAAATAGAAACAAAAACATTTTATTAATATTTTAGTCATAAATATATATCACATATATCTAGTGTAAATTATATATGTAATATCAGTGCTGTCAAATTTCTATAAATATTTGATAAGAAAATATTTTTTTTTTGTTTTAAGCAACACAAAAATAAAATTTCTTTTGTATAAAAAATTAATTAATTATAATGAAACGAAAATTAGTAATAAAATCAACCATCAAAATAATTATTCCTCAACGGACAGATTTCAAATTACAAGTCTTGCTTCTAAACCAGATTAATTAATTGAATTCACAATTGGCTCAAATAGCTGAACAGAGCAAGATCCAACAACAAGAATTGGTTTAATGTGCAGAAGGAGCAGTGGCTGTCTTCTTAAAATCGATTTTGTCGACCTTAACTTCACCATCGATGAGTTCATACACATATACCACAACACGCAAGCCATCGATGTCCATGAGCACAAAGCTCGGGTTAACATCGTAGGTGAAACTACTATATGCACCAGTGGCCGAGCCTGGATTTATGACGACGCCACCCTCATGCTTGTATGCTTTGAACTGATGAGTGTGACCAGTTACAAGGATATCCACGTCCAATTGCCTTTGTACCATTGCTAGTGAATCCAAATCTCCCCATGGAATGACCTGTACAAAGTTCAAAAGCCAGGAACAATCAATGATTGCTAACTGGTGTCATAACCATAGGGACATATATTTATGATAAATCGGGCTGCAACAAAAAGCTTGCTATCAAACAATTTGAAATACTTCAAGAATGCAGCCCAGCTTAAAGCTTTTGTCTCTCTGGAAATCTACCATCTAGCACCAGAGAAGTGTATTTAAAACTAGTTAGGAGAAGCTCCCGCATTTGAGTGACCATGAAGCACCGGGATTCCACATTTTCTCTTTGCCAAGACAGGACTTAGAAGTCGGTTGGTTAAGCATGTAAACTACACATTATAGAACAACGTTGAGACATGTGAATGACACAGTAAAATAGCTTCACACAGTCCCCTCAATCCCAAACATTATTCCTGCATCCAACATGAAATGGTATCAACAAAGGAACAATGAAAAGCTCTTCACAGTTTCATCCCATTGCCAATCCATTGACCAAAACTGATTGCGTGGATAATATTGAGGTCCACGAAAGAAGTAAAACTTAGCAATGCAAGATGTTTGTAAATGTAAAAAGCTTGGGACCCAAATATATTATCTATGGCCACTACACATACAGAAAATAAGGAACTAAATTCATCACATGTTTCTGTAATGCAAAACAAAAACCTTAATTAGGACGTCATTTGATAGCAATTATTTTTACACTCAGATTGAGAGTATTTGAAAGTAAACAAACAGGATGGTAGAAAACCTGATGCCCATGGCATATCCCAAGCTTGAATTGACCAATTGTCAGTGTTTTGTTCTCTGGATAACGGGAATCTTCATCGTATTCACCTCGAGTAATATGCAGATCAGGACACAGAATCTTGAAGTAATCATGAACTTCCTGGTCATAAAATCCATGTAAAAGAATAACTTTACTTGCAGTCTAAGGCACTTGTGAGAAAGGAAATACAACGGAAACATTATAACCAATCTACAATACTACAATGCAAACATATTGTTGCTTTTGAAAATTTGAGACATCCTGAAAGCAGGACAAGTCAACCCTCGTACAAAAGGGAAAAGTGATGCCAAATCAATTAGAAAAAAAAAGATACAAAAATACACCAGAGTTTATGAAATTATTTCTGGTAGACTTGAAGAAATCACACACAAAATGTCGATGATGCATATAGACTATCATTTTCAATTACAACGACCATGTAGCATAACAAGTTTCGAGCCACATATTCAAGATGCCTTTGCAGTTCAGTAACTAGACAAGGCCACTAGCGTCTGGTGTTACTAATAAACTGTTCATTACATATCTATAAAAGATAGAACTACAGCTAAGCATATAAACAACAATCTGCATAAAAGCACAAAAGCACAATTGATGGTACACATCGGAAAATTACAGTAGTTAATCTATATGTATCATCACCCCTAACTCAGCCCTCAACATAGGCATCATTTGTTAGGACTGGAAACAGCATAAATATGTTCTTTGTAGAAACTTGTCTTCTGTAATACCCCAATATAGCATAAAAAATATTAGAAAATCTTTTCAAAAAAAGTATCAGTACCGTAATTAGATAGAACCAAAAGAAATACTTAACCTCATAAACATAAAAAAGAGAGTGAAGTTGATTACTTTGATACAGAGATTGCCAGTGCAAATGATGTGCTGAATCTTGCCAGGAACAAGCATGGACTTGAACTTTGGAGGCAGATCAGGTGCCCTGTGAGGAATATGAAGGTCTCCTATTGCTAAAACTAACACCATACTTCTATCAACAAGAAGTCAATAACGTCAATAGCTTTCCTTAGTTCTACACAAAGGGTGGGGGGGGGGGGAGTCCCTTTTCTCTCTCAATACTCAATCATCTTCGAGAATCTGCATAAACCCAGATCATTTATCAGCAATTTCTTGATAAAAACAAGACTACCCATATCCAAAAATTAGAATTTTGGACATGGGAATTATCAGCTTTTAAACCCAGAAATAGTCCAATATATTACAAATATCAATTTAACAAACAGGAGAAAAGTGGAAGATCATAAAGAAATTCTAAAGGAAGGATCGTTATTTACCCATTAAATGAAAGAAGAAGAGACCATTAGCGCCAACCTTTAAGTCAAATCCAGACTGATTCCTCCAACTCCGTCGCCTTAAAAACTAAAACCTGGAATTATCTTTCCATTATTTTATTTTATTTTTACTTTGTAGCACAATTTTGAATTGGTTAAAATATACTCTGCACGCATTATACATTTTGAATTTAGTTACTCTTCTTTTATTTTTTAAAATTTAATCCTTCTATTTTTCAGATTTAAAAATTTAATTTCAATTGTTAATTTTGTTAGAATCCTTCTATTAATTCATTTGCACGGCATTTTGAAATAAAATAATACTATAATGATCTTGAATTTAACAAAAAAATTTTAACCGTGTTAAAAATAAGACTTACATTTTTTATCAAGAAAATGAAGGAACTAAATTCAATAAGGTAGCGTTCGGGAACTAAAATTTCAAATTTTAGATTTGGATTTCAAAAATTGTGTAAATTGAGTAGTAAACTATTTAAAATGAAACATTCATGATGATTTTTCAAATCGTAAAATTTATTTGATGCCTATTTAGTGACGATTTTAAAATTCTTAAAATATTTTTGAATTTGACAAGTTCATGTTTTTATATTTTTTTAATATATATTAGGGTAAACTACACTTAAGATCACTAAAGTATTAGTAAATTTATGTTTTGGTCACTCAACTTCAAAAAGTTACAAAATATTATTGAACTATTCAAAAGCTTTCATTTAAGTCATTGAACTATTCGATAGCTTTTATTGAAGTCACTGGTTGTTAAGTTTTTTCTTTTAAAGAAAAAGTCCGGTTAGTAAGATCCAAGCGACAACTCAACGATCGGTATAATAGATCAGTACCTATCGAGTAGAAGAACATAACTTAGATCTAAGTTGATCTGACAATTAGTGTGGGAGACTAAATAAGAAAGTTATTTGGATTTTCGTTCGTAGATTCTTAACTGTCGAAGCTGTTTTATGAAAAAAAATAAACGGTGGCAAAAAAGAGTAATGAGAGCATTTGATTGGTGCAAGCAATGCAAACAAAGAAAGCCATAAATTAATGATTTTAACAGTGACAAATAAAACTTTCAATTAATTCAATGACTATTTTGTAACTTTTTAAAGTTAAGTGATCAAAAGATAAACATACTAATAATTTAGTGACCGTGATTTACCCTCAACTAATTTGTCTCTTATATGTATTTCATTCTTATTATTTTCATGTTTTAGAAAAGAGAATAATATAAAAGTAAAATGACAAAGGATAGAAAATTTTAGAATCTATTTTAATCAATTAAATTTTCCCACGGGGTGTTTTTAGACCTGCTCATGGGTTGGGCGGCCCAGCCCGGCCCGAAGGCCCACCCGAAATGTGGGAGGGTTTGGGCAAAAATATAGGCCCGAAAAATGGGCTTGGGCAAAAAATTAGGCCCGTTTAAAAAATGGGCCTGGCCTCGGGTAAGGTATTTTTAGCCCAAGCCCGGCCCGGCCCGGCCCGGCCCGAATTCACTAAAGGACAAAAAAATCTGCTTTTTTTTTTGTTTTTGAATGTTATTTTCTTGATGTTTTCTCCCTATTTTGCTACCATATTATTATTATGTTGCTACTATTTTGTTGTTATTGTTTAGATATTGTATAAAACGTATTTTATTGTTAATTTTGTTATTATTTTAAAGGCATTTGTTAATTTTGTTATTATTTTAGAGGTATTTGCTTGTTAAGTTGCATCTATCTTAGTGTTATTTAAGTCTACATATTTTTTAAAATTAATTTTTAATTTGTTAGGAAATATTTATTTTGATTTTTTAATATTTTTTATGTATTATATATATTTAAAAATTATATAAAATAATATAAAAAATTAATACGGGCGGCCGGGCCGGGCCCGGGTTTAAGCATTTTTATATGGGTCGGGCTTGGGCAAAATTTTAGGCCCATTTTTTGGGCCCGACGGGCCCGAACCCGATGAATGGGCCTAAATTTTTAGTTGAGCCCGACCCGAACCCGGCCCGGCCCGGCCCATGAGCACCTCTAGGTGTTTTCAACTTCCGCCGGTGGACTGCTGCTCTTATCTTGCACTAATGAATTAATAACATTTTTTTTTTTTGGAAGAATATAATGAACAATGGTTTAATTCAAAAATTACTGTAAATAACTAGTTTTCTTTTTTGTGCAAGGAGTTTTTTAAAAAAAGAATTTTAAATTTTTAGATATTTTTAAAATATTAGTATTTTAGAATTTAATTAATTTAGAATGTTTGCATTGTAATTGTGTTGTTTAGATAAATAATTATTTTAAAACATTTTGGCTATTGAAGTTTTATAAGTTAAAAAATTAATTATAAAGATAATTATATTCAAAATAAATAATATAAAAATTATGCAATACATATATCGATATATCTATAAAAATTATAAATGGTTTTAGTAATATAAAATCTAAAAAAGCATATTAAAATTAAATAAAAATGATATTTTGAAAATTAAGTTTTTTTATTTATAATAAATAATTTTGAAATAACACCTCTTTGAAAAAAAAAAATTGATTACTCAAATCCCCTCCAAAAAATTCTTACAAATTTTCATTTTTAAAATTCTTACAAACTTTAATAAGAATGAATCTCATTTTTCCAGATCTCTTGCCCATACATACATACGTTTGGAATTATCACTAAAATTGATTTAATTAAAAGAATAAATCAAATTTTATATAAAATTACGCTATGCTAGCGGACCGGCTTTAACCCATCTACTAAGATATTTCCCTTTTTTTTTTTTCTTACAGAAAGAACATTTCATAATCAAAATCTAAAGTGAGATACATAGTTTCCCCAGAAAAGTGTGGATAAGAAAGTAGGCTATATTACATACGACAAATAAATTCTATTTGTTGAGCATATTATTAAGTCATCCAAATGTATTGCTGTGAAGAGATCACAAATGTTGATTCATGATGGAAGGGAAGGAGGTTGATTCAAGCCCTCTGCCTCTGCGCATTGATATTCACACCACAGATGAATGATGGGTTCCATTACAGTGTTCCATAAATACAATGATAGAATTCATAGAATGGGAGGTTATGATTAATATGCATATCATAGAGATGAAGGTTGCTATTACACTGACCACAAACTCTAAACAAAAGGTGTGCTATGCAAAACTGCATAAAAAAAATAATACACGCTCAAAAAATTGCTTTCTAAGCAACCAAAAAGATATAAATACATCTAGAAAATTTACAGATGGAATCTCAATGTACCCGCGGGGATTGTCTGTGAGATGGCAATGGAGATGCACTGGGTGTTAGATGCATAGGTGATCGATGGTGTCGCATTGGGGATTTCCGAACAGGAAGTGGAACAGCTTGCTGTTCGGCTTGACTCTGTTTTGATGCAATTTTGGGGGCTTCTAGCTGCTCCAGTGCTGCCAAAACTTCTGACATTCGAGGCCTGAGTTTAGCTTCACTATTTAGGCACTGTAAAGCAAGGGTAGCTGCCGTAAAAGCACCTTTCTGGGGGTACTGGCCGCCCAACTTTGTGTCCATGATTCGGAATAATTTTCTTTTGTCACCCAAATATGGTTTTGCCCAGTCTACTAGACTCTGCTCCACACCAACTTTTGTTTTATCAACAGCACGCCGTCCAGACAGTAGTTCAAGCAAAACAACTCCAAAGCTGTATACATCGCTCTTAGCCGTCAATCGACCTGTTCAACAATGGAAGCTTCATTATATGTAACTTCCGACAACATATGAAAGATAGAAACCAGAAAATAGTTGCTTTGCCCAAGTATCCAACATTTGGACCAAAGGCGTTGCATATAAAAGACAAAACAGGCGATATATTGCACCTTCATTTTAGATGCTTTCATGGCAACTATCTGGTTCATTTTTCCCCTCTAATAAAGATGAAATATTGAAACCCAGAGGTGTAAGAACAAAACAGGACAGAAAATTATCAGAATTAGTTGCAAATAAAGAAACATGAGTTTTTCAGTTCAACCAGACAATTTTCCTTGTCAGTAACTTAAAGCGTTCTTTCTTAACAAACAATGTAAGGTAGGTACCTTCTCGGTTTATTATAAGAACTAATTTTCTTCGGCAGCAATTATCTCTGATAGCTAATTAAGATAACTAAGAATATATCGACAGGCTTCATATACAAGTATTATTATGGGATTTCACTAAAAGTCATACCTGTGGCGACATATTCAGGTGCTGCGTAGCCTTGAGTTCCCATAACCTGAGTCGATACATGAGTTCTATCGCCAGTAGGCCCTGCCTTGGCCAATCCGAAATCAGAAAGTTTTGCATTGAATTCCTACATCCGATGGATTACTATCATCAAAAACTTGGTAGTACATACAATTTAGATATAATATTGAAAGGCACAAAATTATTCTTTTTCTTTACTCAGCATACCGCATCTAGTAGAATATTAGAAGCTTTGAAATCACGATATATGACTTGGGACTTCAAATCATGAAGGAAAGAGAGCCCTCTAGCAGCACCAATGGCGACCTTAAGCCTCACTGCCCAAGAGAGTGGCTGCGGCCCTCCTGTTTAGCAAGACATAGCATCAAAGGTTAAAAAATACTTAATAGTTCCAAAAAAATGTGGATACCCCATTGTTTGGTAGTTTAAGACACAATAGTGCATAGGAAGCAGCCTTTTACAGGCTCGTGATAGTCATGTGGCTTTGTCTGTTGGGTATAATGCATGCTGTCAAAGCCTTGTGAAAAATTCCAGACAAACATGAAGGAAATAATACACATATCAAGCAATTAAAGTCAAAGCGAAGCAGAATAAACCAATCAACTCCACTTTGTGTCATTAAGGAAAGCCCACCTCACCTAGGACCTGTAGATTTATTGATTTTTCTTGCTTATGATTTATTTAAGCCTACATGGATGCATATTTAGAACAAAAACAATTATATTCTAGCCTATGGAAAAGTAGTTCCAACTTCCATGCTTTTCCATTGCTAAAGGACTAGAAAGATGGTCCTCAACATGACATTCATAACTTAAAAAGTAGTATAACATAAAATAGTAAAAATGGACAATTAGTATTAGAAAAGAAAATTCTTCCGACATATTCACAAAGACATGGGCGACAAGTGAGGATGCTAAGCTGACCAATACATGTAAAAGCAGCAGAGTACTTGCATTCTCCTTGAAACTAAAATATAAAAAAGTAAAAGTTTGGAATTCCCTTTGCAAGTTTCATAGCAACCTCTTGAGGGTAAGGGTTATTTCCAGAGCACAAGAACATATACTGCTATGGAATTGGATCCCAAAAGCCATTCTTATCAATTCAGGGACCTATTACTTTTAAAAAGATGATTCTCCAGAAAAACTCAAGGATGTGATACTTACTTCTAAAAAGATGGTTCTCCAAGCTTCCTTTAGGCATGAACTCGTAGACCAAAAGACGGTTCTCACCCTCTGAACAATATCCGATTAACTTAACTAGATTTGGATGATGAAGTTGCCCGAGATAATCAACTTCAGTCTGAAATCAATTGACTATCACTAATAGGACACAAACACAAACAAAAACAGGGAGAGGAAAAGCAGAAGCAATAAAAAGATAAAAGAAGTCGTAAAAATGAAACCTACCAGCCACTCTTTGTGGCCTTGAAAACCTTCGGGTTTAAGCTTCTTGACAGCAATAACCATTCCTGAGCCAGGCCTTGCAGCAGCTAATGTGTGTTCATCAATCCATCCTTTAAAGACATAACCAAAGCCACCTTCACCAAGAAGACTGTCGGGACGAAAGTTTCTGGTGGCATTCTTCAACTCATTGAACGAGAAAGGTTTCAAATTGGGGGATGCCAATATTTCTCCTTCAGTCCTTGGTGTTGGAAGACATCCATTACTACTACTTGTATCACTGAAAGATGGAAGAGTCAAGCTTGAAGGAGCTGAAGATCGACTGGTTTTGCTAGAAATTCTTGAGCCTCCTGATGCTGAAAAGCAAAGCAAGTCCTTAGGTCCAGTTGTTAAATAGATTACATAGCACAGTATCAAATGCAAGAGGAATTCAAACTTAAACTTATCTAACATCTATGGTTTTCCCATGAGAGTGTTATGCATCCTGGAACCACCCAAATCAGTAGATTCTTTCATTCATGGAGCATTTAGTATGAGAAAATGCATTATTGTATTTCCATATATACCTTTCCGTTAATTCTTTGAAGCAAACTCCTTTTAAGTCTGACTTATAACAGATGATAAAAAAACTAGGGGCTTAAATATAAATCTGCTGATCCTCTCTACTCGTGATGGTGAAGAAACAATTGTAGGATTAATCGAACAAATTTGTTTCAATTGCGGTTTGCAACAACCATTAGTTATAAAATCACAGATTATGCAAGGGTCATAGCACTCCAAGCAAGCACCACCCTTTCCTATGCATACCATTTCGTATTCCCTTCAAAATATAAATTTGTAGATGTCCCCCCCCCCCAACAAGAATCTTGCCTATTCAAGTATATATGAACACACCGAACATTGCAACAGAAGCCTGCAACTCATGCCTACACTTTTCTTAAAGTTTGCACATTGAAACTCATTTTGATTGAAAAAGGGCACTATCCAAGATCAAATAATAGTTTCAAGTGAACAGGGTCAATTCCCCCACACAGCTCAAACGCAAGAAATTGAAGAAATATCAAGAACCAGGGTTATGAATATCAGAAAGTATAAAATGAATGTAATTTCTAGGTATACTCTTTCAGAAAGCTAAAAATAAACCTTACCAAACCCCCAAAAAGAAAGTCAAATCCGACAAAAAAGTTTAAACCTTTATAGCTAAAAGACCATAACAAATGAAAAAAAATAGAAGCAATAATCGACCAAAACAAAAAAAAAAAATACCCATGGAAAGAAAGAAATGATTACCAGAAGTTGGTTGGGGGCTTTGGGTAGAATCGACTCTAGTGGAAGAAAACAAGCAGTTGCCCATCAGAGAGAAACTAATGCTTCAACAAGAAAAAATAGTTTTCTCTTCTTTGTTCACTATTCTTTTATAAGAGATAAAAGTTTTACAATTCAACAAGGCAGGTAATTTCTAGGATCCTAAAAAGAAGAAAGGAAACTGGAAAACGGCTCTCTCTCGGATTTGGAAATTGTTTCTCTTACATGGACCTTTGGGTTGGGTTGGTTCGGTCGGTCAAGCTACGGAGGTTGAGGAACTAAATTCTTATAGCAGAAACTAAGGATAACAAAAGAAAAGGAAAGCGCAGAGAAGAAACTGAAGTTGGGTGGTCATTTTTCTTGTCTTTGGGGAGGTTATTGGATGTGCCGAACGAAACACGACAAACGCGTGGGAAGTGTCGAGAGGGACAAAGAGGACACTTGGCGTGGCGTTAGCTATGACGTAATCACCCTCCCCCTAAAACAAAGGCAAACCAAACCATGCCAACTCTCATTAAGCTTGGTTTGGGTGGCAAGCAAAAGCATGGCCTCCTTTTTCTCTACATGTGATGCAAATCCACCCATCTTATAATGTTGCGTCCACCAAGTCACGTCTCTCTTGAGTCTTATTTCTTCTCAATTATGAATGATATATTGTTAAATTGTTCTTTGTTTAATGTTATCTCACAAAATTAATTCTACTATGCATACTTATTTTACTAATAAAAAGATTTACTGGCCATCCAAATTGAATTTTTAAATTGGAATGGAAGACGATGACAAACGACGCATCTCAGTTGTCAAACATTTAATTATTCATGTGTATCATTCATCATAAGGACTAATACAATCATTTCAATTTTTGGTAATTCCTTTTTTTTTTCTTTTTATGTTTGTGGATTGTTGCTGACTTCTACCTAAGATTAACAAAAGTTTCTAACTTATTAATAATAACTAGGTGCACTTGTTACCCGTAAAATTATTTATGAAAATATTCTTCTTTATGTTTGTTTTATAAAAAATAATTTTACAATGAAAATTAAGGTTTGTTTTTTTAAATTGGCTTTCCCTTTTAGAAAGTGTAAATTATTCTTTAGAAAATAATTTGTTTATACGTAACTTGATTTTTATATAAAAATTAACTTGAGTAAAGCATAAAATTATTATATTAATAATAAAAATTTTAATTTTAATTTTAAAAACTTTAAAATATTGATATCAAATATTATAAATTTCAATATTATTAACATACATATTTAAATTTTTAATAATATAATAATTTTTTAATATAATTTATTATTTTAATAGATCATTTAATATTGCAACTTTGTTTTAATAATAAATTTTAACATTAATAATTTTTAAATTTTAAATTTTAAATAATTTTCTTAATATTTTATTGAAAAATATTAATATTAATATTTAATAATAAACAATTTATACTATAAAATATGAAAATTTTAATAATATAAATATGAGTATTTTGCTTAAATCATGCTTAACTTTGTTTATCCCTTTAAGCTCCAATGTGCCACAATTCACTCTCATATATTTAATATATGTAATTTCAAATTAAATTGTAATTAGACATTGTTTATTATTAAGTTTATATAATATATTAATTATTATAAAATTAAATTAAATTTCAAAAGAAAATGTTTCTTCTATAATATTTATGTTTTTATACCATATGATGTGTTTGTTTTACTAAAAATAAATTTTAAAAATGATTTCAATAAAATTTGTAAAATAATAAAAAAATATTTTGCATAGAATCATCCAAACACCAAAAAATATTTTATTAAAAATCAATGCATTTTTAGAAAATCATTCCCAAAAATTATTTTCAGTGAAACAAACATAATCTAAATATAAATGGCAACACGAATAGATAAAAAATACTCTCACCATTTGGATATAGTTAAATTATTTGGTAAAAAAAAAAGATAGTAAAATTAGTTAATGAAATCATAACAATAAAATTAAAATCAACTATGAGATATATATTTAGATTCAATCATTATTATAGAGAAGATATAATAATAGAAAATGATTATAAGAGGATTCATTTTCATTCTCTCAAACGATACATTCTCCCTTTCCCAAGTGTCACGTTCACATTCTAACTCCTTCAAAGGATATGTCCCTACTAACTCCAATGATAAATTCTCACTTTCTCAAGTGATAAGTTATCAGTCCCTTAATAACCCTAAAAATCACATTCTCAATATCGTCAATCCAATTTCATGGACGAGGTTTAGACCCCTCGTAAGCTTCTCTCAACTTTTTGACAAACACAACACTATTATGAGTACAACCTAGAGTGAGATTGGTTTGATTCGATTTTTTTTATTTTTCTAAATTGAATCGGAGTATTTAGTTTTCTATTTTTTGAATTGAAATCGAACTAGTGGATATAAGAAATTACTTGTTACCGAACCATACTAAATTTATTCGGGTTTTGGGTTTTCATGTTGTTTTTTTATTTTAAGATTTTGGACTTTATTTTGATAAAAATGTCTTTAAATTTAGACTTTTCAACTTTAATTAGATAGAATTATCTTTGTGTTATGTTTCTTAGACACTATTTGAAAGTTTTAATTTTTCTTTTCAATTATATATGAAATCTCGATTAAATCTAAAAAGTAATTTGTAAAATCTATAGTTATAAATGTTTATTAAAAATCTAATTAAACTTTGATTTAATCTATTTTAATTTTCACTAAACATAATCAAATATTAAATTATTTATATTTTATAACTATTAATGTGTAATGACAACAAAAAAGCATACAACTTGAAAATGTTAATAATGATAACTAAATTTTAGAAATTTTAACGACAATAACAATACATAATAAGTAAAAGAGATGAACAGTTGAATTCTTCGAAATTTTAACAACAATAATAAATAAACAATGAATTGTTAGAGACTAACACTAAAATTATATTTAGGTTTTATTTTTATTTAATTATAAAATATGTAAAAATATAATAAAAGTTATATTTAGAATTTAGAAGCAATGGTTTTGTTTTGAGTTTTAAATGAGTTTATGTATTAGGCTATATGTACAAAAAAATATTGTTTGTTTAAAGGATATTTTTTTGAACTTTCAGTGTCCAATGGAATAAAACAAAATCGAATTGAATTAATACAGTTCAATGACAATATTTAACCAAAATTTAACTATAAAAAACGCGGATCGAATCGATATGTCGATTTAGGCCAGATTCTCAATTTAGTCATTTTTTTGCTCAGCCCTACCCACTGACATAACCAAATAAACAAATCCTCAAACTAATAATGAAGATAAGTGATCAATTGAATCTACTCAAAAGGTGCCTTATTCCTAGACATTATGTATGAAAGAAACTAACTTGAAAGGTAAGCAAGACATCTTCACAATCATATTAAAGGTATTAATCAACAACTAATGTCTAATAGCCAAATTTCTTAGGAGATGTAACCTAGTCAAATAAATTAACCTCCACAAATTGGCTCTCATATAATCAATAGAGCCAAATCTCGTAAGGATGAATTCATATTAAGTAAACTTACTCAATCAATCATTTGTACGACACTCTATTGACCAAAATATCTGTAACAACCCGTTTTTAGTGAAAGCAAAACAGTGGTTTCGGGATCACAAATCCGAGTCTGGAAGAAAAATATTTATTTTAATATTATTTTATAGTCTATAGTATGATAGGAATATTATATGAAAATTTCATTAAGAAATTTTACTAATTACATGTCTAATTTGATAAAAAGGACTAAATTAAAAAATGTGCAAAACTTGCTAATTATAAGAATTAAGTGATTAAATGGCTTAATTAATAATGAGGGAGGACTTAAGGAATAATTATGCCTAAATTGATGGATGCGGCATAAGTAAGAAAAAATAATAAAATAAAGTCATTAATGGCAAAATAGTAAATAAATTGAAATTAAAAACAAACAAATTGGAATTAAAAGAATTTCTAGACATTTCTTCATAAAATTCGACCAAGAACAGCCATAGGAGAAAGGGTTAAGTTGGTCCTTCATATTTTGGCTTCATGAGAGTTCAACTCTTACCGGTTTCTTGAAATTTTTATGTTTTTGAGATTGTTACAATTAGGTCCAACTAAATCTTACCTTAGGTTTTTTTTTTTTTATTAAAAATTTTGGAAGTTGCCATTGATGATTATTTTAGTTATTAAATGATGAATTTGAGATGTTGATGGGTAACTTAAAGTATTTTGTTAATGAATTTTGATGAAATTGTGATTTAGGGACTAAATTGAAAAGATGGAAAATTCATGGAAAAATTCTGAACTTTATGAAATACATGGCTGTTATTGTGATACATAAAAATCAGCTAGGCTTGGAATAAGGATTAAATTGTATGAATTTCATTTTCCGAGCCTAGGGACAAAATCGTAATTTATTAAAAGTATAGGGGCAAAATAGAAATTTTTCCAAAGGTATGTATTGAGTTGAATTGAGTATGAATTGTATTAAATTGAGTTAAATTCATTTATATAGATCCGAATAGACCAAATACAGGGTTAAAACTAGAGGTGTGCATGGGCCGGGCGGCCCGGCCCGGCCCGAAGGCCCGCCCGAAATGTGGGAGGGTTTGGACAAAAATATAGGCCCGAAAAATGGGCTTGGACAAAAAAATAAGGCCCGTTTAAAAAATGGGCCGGGCTCGGGTAAGATATTTTCGGCCCGGGCCCGACCCGGCCCGGCCCGAATTCATTAAAGACAAAAAAGTATTTTATTTTTTCAATATTATTTTTCTATTATTTTCTCCCTATTTTGCTATTATTTTACTATTATGTTGCTACTATTTTGTTGTTATTGTTTAGATATTGTATAAAACTTATTTTATTGTTAATTTTGTTATTATTTTAAAGACATTTGTTAATTTTGTTATTATTTTAGAGGCATTTGTTTGTTAAGTTACATCTATTTTATCGTTATTTAAGTATACATATTTTTTAAAATTTATTTTTTATTTGTTGAGAAATATTTATTTTGGTTTTTTAGTATTTTTTATGGTTTATATATATTTTAAAATTATATAAAAAATAATATAAAAATTAATATGGGCGGGCCGGGCCGGGCCCGGGTTTTAATATTTTTATTTGGGTCGGGCTTGGGCAAAATTTTAGGCCCATTTTTTGGGCCCGGCCCGGCCCGAGCCCGACGAACGGGCCTAAATTTTTAGTTGGGCCCGGCCCAAACCCGGCCCGGCCCGGCCCATGCACACCTCTAGTTAAAACGAGGAAAAGAAAAAGTATTGGACTAGTAACTTACAAGTCTATAAACATTTGTCGAAGGAAGTTCATGTAAATAAATTGTATATTTATATATTTGAATTAAATGTTATGTATGTGAAATTTATAAAATTGTCATGTATAAGTGTAGATCACATATTCGATAATGTCTGACAAGTGCTAAGTCCCGTATGAACATTGGAAATCCGATGGATACAAATGACATTGTCATTAAGGGTTCTCGATTGGTTGTGGTCCTGCATGTGTTGCGGACACACCATAGCTCGCAAGAGCTTCTCATTATTTAGCTCTTATGAGTGTCCCTTTATATGATTCTCATGAGCTTCCTGATTAATGGCTCTCCGAAACTTCCCGATATTGGCTCGCATGAGCTTCCCGATTATGGCTCTTATGAGCTTCCTGTTCCATGGCTCACATGAGCTTCCTGTTCCATGGCTCGGAAAAGCTTCCCGTTTATATGCTCACATAAGCATACTTGTATATGAATTGAAGGATTACATATTTGTACACTTCATGTGTACTACCCGTGTATCCAACAATATTTTAAATGGTTCAACGGGCAAAGTTTTGATATGAGACTGTAACACCCCAAACCCGGCCTAGAAGTTAGGCCCGAATCTGGCGATGTCACACTGAAGGGTTGCTTTAAAAAAATGGTTTAGTTAAAAATTTAGTTCGAAACGAAATATGCTTGATAGGAATTTACTTAGTTAAAAATTCGAAAAATTAAATTAAATGAATAATTAGAAGAAAAAAACATGTTTATTAAATATAACAGTAACTAAATAAAATCCCAAGTAAATAATGAAATCGAAGATATATAGCCTTATTACATCACAGTGGAGATTTAAAAGTAATTATCATAAAACACTTAATAAATCTATATTGAAAATTCCTAAGTAAGTTGTAGTGTGGCTATCTCCGAGTCCTCTCCCGCGTCGAGCCGTCTATTGTGGATCACCTGAAATATTAATAATAAAGGTGTGAGTTTCGAAACTCAGTGTGTACGACCCTTGGCAATCAAATCAATTCATTATACACATATCACATTGGGCCTAAGCCCTAAATTTTGGTGGTCTGGGCCTTAGCCCACATTGACCTCATATCATACTAGAATTACATGTATGCAAATGTTTCCATCCCAAATCCAACCACTACACACCACCCGTACCAGCCCAACGCACCTGTGGGGATGTCTACATCAACCCACCCATCCTCTACACACCAATGGTAGCACACACAGCGGTACTACCCACGTTGCAGCAAGGCTGCTATATATATATATATATATATATATATATACGGTGTAGCAAAGCTACTCGGTGGCTTAAATAGCCTAAGGTGGATCCACGGTCGTCAAGCGACTATGCGATCCTCGAAACACTTCCTCCGTATCATCAAAACCCACCCAAGTGCAACATACAATTCATGAATGCATCATACACATTTTCACACATTAAGCACTTAAGGGTATTTTGGTCATTTCACTACCCAGGGGTATTCTCGTAACTTTATCCTATAGGGCGTATTTCGATACTCCTACCCTACGCAGGTGTCTAAGTAGTTCTACCTTACAGAGCATTTTAGTAATTCTACCTTATGAGGGTATTTTCATAATTCTACCTTAGGAGGGTATTTCCGTAATTCTACCTTAGGAGGGTATTTTCGTAATTTCCTAATGATACAGATTTTAATTATGGATTTTGGCCCATCAACAAGTTCTCGCGGCTAAAGTGAACGGACACTATACACCAAGTAGGGTTCAAGAGAAGAGGATATGGGTCACTCGAACCGCTTAAGTACCAGACTCTTCCATGATCCAATCCTAGACATGCATATGTCGGTTGCCACACCTTAGTCTATTGACTTGTCTACAGACATGTTTATTACTTAGTTAAGTTTTATGAAAATTTGAGAGTCCATTTAACTAGGCCTAAAGTCCATTAAACCCTAGCATGCATTCCTACAACCCTACAAAGCCCAAACATGCTTATAAAGCCCATTAAGCCCAATCATGCTTATAAAGCCCATTAAGCCTAATCATAATCCAATCATACAATTCATGCATATCATTTCATCATAGAATTTCATATCACAATTTTGCCAATTTGGGCCCACAAGGCCCATACTGGATTTCGGGATTTCGGCTTTTGTCGTTTCACCGTGTGTATAGTGTTTGTACACACCTGGTTGACGACTCGCACCTACACTATCCTCAGCCTTGACCTACAATCAAAACCACTTCCAAATCAACTCCAAACCTTACTAAAACTTTATCAAATCCCGAAGCCTTACCGTAACCTTACCGTGAACCTTCGGCTTTTCTAGCCTTTCCTTAGCGAATCGTCTTGAATACTCCTAGATCTGCATCAACAAACATATTCTATCAACATTAGTTGACTCGTCTTCCACACGAGTCACCCTTATAGGCTACACATATATTCGGCCACCCCCGAAAAAATCGAAATTGAGAATGAGACACTTACCGAAAGTCGCATTCAAACTAACGGCCTAGATATCTGCTATTTAAGCAGTCGACTTTCCAACACTAGCTTAAGGATGGTAATCAAAAACGAATTGTGATGAAGGAAAAGAAATCGACAAGGGACCATAGGTATTCGGCTTTTAAGAAAAAAAAGGGAACTACTGAAGGTTTCGGCAAATAATAAATGGCTATCTAGCAAACAAAAAATTTAGAAATGGTGTAGGCCTCAGAGGGTATTCGGCTTTTTAGAAGAAGAGAGTCACTAGGGGTTTCGACTTTTAAAAGATGAGAAATAATAAGTCGGTAAAGGGGATATAGGTATTCGGCTTTTGCAAAAGAGGAAAAAGAACTAGAAAGAAGGAGAAGAATGAAGCATTTGGTTTGGCAAAGCAAGGGAAACTCTTCAAAAAGAATTCGGCACCCCCTATAAATACCCAAAGCCAAACCCCTAAAGTCCCAATTGGCTCCACTTCATACACATCCCATCTCCTAATTTTTCTCCACGATAAGCTCTCCTAACCTCTTCCTATATTTTCTCTTCTGATCACTCTTTTTAGAGTCCATCTTCATGCCATTTCCAACCTTCTAGAAGGCCAAAATTAAACTCCTAAAAATACTAAGCTAGGATCCAAAACTTAACCAAGGCCCAATACTTTTAGGCTCAAAATTCGGGGTGTTACAGAGACAATCTGGATTCGAGATGAATTATTACGGAAATATAATTGAAATACAAGGATATGGTTGTACTTATTACAAGGACACATGATAATGAAAGTGTATGAATATAGAAATTTGATTATTGTGAGCTCATACATGTTTCTGATATTCATATGAAATACATGACTAACATGATTGTTGAGGATATGTGTTTAGGCTTTTGGCCAAGTTGTTTGGAACATGTTTTATATGCTTACCTTATATGTAAAATAATGGTAAGTTTTCATGTTATACGAACTTACTAAGCATTAAATGCTTACTCTGTTTTATTTTTCTGTTTTATAGTAATTTAGAAACTCGTTGGATTGGAAGCTTGGCAGAGATATCTCACTATCTATCAGCTCATTTTGGTATATATATATATATATAACAAACTAAATTTTGGTTATAATGACATGTATAGGCTAAATTTGGCAATGATGCCATGTATGTGCTTGGTTGAAATTAGTCTTTGGTATGACTTGTGATTGGTACATTTTGAGATATATATATATATATATAAAAGGCCTTAACATGTTTGATATGTGTTTGAAATAGATGAATAATGGAAATCACATAGGTATATTGATGAGTGGTTTGAGATAGTATAATTAGTAAAATATGCATATATATGTGTATGGTTATTTTGGTAAGTTTGGATTATTGAACATATGTGATGATATGTTATGTATTAAGCTTGATTTTGGCTTGGATTGAAAGTCTTGTTATGGCTTATGAGTGTGCAAATTGATGTGTTTATGTTGAAATCAAAATGGGTGAGAAATGTGAATTGGAAAATGGCCTGTTTTCATCCACACGAAAAGAGACACGGGCGTGTGTCCCCTACACCTTGGAAAATTTTTGATGTTTTCTGAAAAATTTTCTGAGTACCCGGTTTAGTCCCGACTTATTTCTAATGCGTATTTTACGCGTTGAGGGCTTATATAAGGGACAATATGATTGATTATGATTGATTTCTGATATAAATATTAGATGTTATGAACTGTCTATGTTTGATTTGTAAATTTCAGTAATGCTCCATAACCTTGTTCCAGTGACAGATATGAGTTAAGGGTGTTACAATGTCGTAGCTGATAAGCACTTTTAACACGAGTGTTCTCCAGACCACATTATAACTTGCCTCAAACTTAAGGTGGAGGGGAACATTTTTTTATACCATATTAACGAAGTGCTAGTTGTCAAGCAATTAGCCTAACTTAGTAAATGGGGACACTTTACATACGTCGACTTAGTACAATGTGAGATTACTCTTTAAGCCAAAAACCAATAAGAAACAACTTGGGGACCAAGCACAAGAACAAGTCAGAGGTATTATCTCCCACTAGGGGTGCCTCTTGTTTATCTCCATCTTCTTCTCAATCAAATACTACCTTACTTTCTCCATTACCAAGTTCATTCACTAATTTAAGCTCTGGAGTCAGTATAGTTTACCTTAATCTTGTAGGAACTCGAGAGCATTTGAGCACAACTCCGACTCGGAGTGATTAGTAATAAAATAATATGCATAATATTTTTTTAAACATCTATTTTTACAATATTCATTTTTTTAAAATTTTTGTTTTAATTTATGCCATATATTATTTGACACGTGGTTTAATAATTAAATTAACGATTTTAATAATAAAGAACCTAATTAATATAACATTGATAGTTTAGGGATGTAATTAAAATAATTTAAAGTTGAGCAATTAACTCATATTTTAGTAAGAAATTAAGGCTTGTATCCTGATAAATAATTCGCTTAGCTCTTATTGAGAAATACCGGCTGGGTTGACAAATCTTATCATTTTGTTGTTATCAAAACACTAATAAACAATGGTGAGTTTAAAGCGAACGTTGCATTGAATTAATAATCGTACAAAACAAACTTACCCAAACAGTTTAGGTACTACTGCCACTTCCTTTGTTTTTCTTTTGGTGATGTTGAGTTTTAATTGGCTTGAAAATATATAGTTTAGTCAGTTAAATTCTCTCTTTATTTTGATTTGGAGCATAATTTCTAAAATAAGTTGTAGCTGCTACTTTCAAATCCAATCATTTGCCTCTTATTCCCACACCTTCCAACTAACAAATATCTATGTTCCGCTTGATTTTATTCCAAATTTACCTACTTTTACCCAATCATTTTACTCTTATTAACTCATGAAATATTCTAAAGTTTTTAGATTTTTAATTCATCAATTCAAATTTTATAAATAATTGATTTAGAAAATTTTAGGTTATTGGAGTTTTATTGTGGAGTATGCCTCGTATTTTTAGTCGAAACATAGTTGATGCCCCATTGAGGAAGAGGCGTTGTCCCGACGACGCGACGTGTTATATAATTTTCTCAGTTTTCTTTTTCCAGTCAAATTATGATTAATGTAGGCTATTTTAATATTATTTAACTTATAAATTTAATCTATAAATTTATTTATTTCTTGAATTGAAATATATATTTGAGTAAAAAAATTTCCCTCACTATGTGTCACATGATATAGTATTTAAGAAGTTAGCAAATTGAAATCGACAGAATCATACCTTTGCAGGTGGGTTCATGTCAAGATTGTAAAAAAGGCTTAAAAATGTACAATTATACCTTTTCTGAATGGTATTTATACCAATTAGTGCTTCAGTCAAATATATACAATATGCTAAAAAATGTTCAATTTTTGCATAGGATGGGTAAATTAATTTTAATAATTAAATAATTTTGAAATAGCACTTAGTTACACCGTTGAAATTAGCGAATAAAATAAAGCGCGAATAGAGAAAAGTGACCAATCGCCGGCGTCTTTCAAATGTCACCACCAAGAGACAAAGAAAGGTGTTATTTCCATATAATTTTGTTATAGAGAATATTTTGGTCCCCATTTTGACCCAAAATTCCACATTAATTTAATACATCGCTTATTTTCTTTCTACTTCACACATCTTACCTTTTGCTTAAAGGTCAAAGTGAACCACATATTTTCACACACAAAGTTGTGTGCAGCATGAAGAATGGTCAAATATATTACGACTACAACAAAAGAAAGAAAGAAAAAAAAAACACCTTTTGCCTAAGGATTGGGTTTAGAGTAAATATTTTAAAATATAAATTAATTTTTAATGTAACTTTGTATTAAAAAGTAAGGTTAAAATTTTAAAATTTTATGTTTGAATCGTGAAACACATAAATACTTTGTGTTAGTTTTATAATTCAAGTTTTGTAGGGATTAGTTTAATTTAGTCTTTTTCTTTTTTAGATTTTCGATTTTTTTATATTATTTTTAGATTTTAAGTTTTTTTTTTTGACAAAATAAGTTTAATTTTATGACTTTTAGATATTATTTGGTAAATTTCAAAATCTTTTCTATAAATATCTCTTAAAAAATTATTTTCAAATATTTTTTTATATTGAAGTTTTATATTATTTGTACTATTTTAAATGTAAAATATTTATTTTTAGATCATAAAAATTAATATAAAATATAAATCAAATAAAAAATAGGATTTAGTTGAATTTAGGTAATTGGAATTTTTAACTTACTATTTAAAAACCTTCCAATTTCCAAACATCACAGATAATTCCATTTTCAGTTAATTGTTTTTGTTTTTCCTTAGTTTTATGCGTGAGTCCTTTTCAAATTTATTTTGGTCTAAGTTTTATTCCAATTATTAGTTCGATTCTACTTTGTAACGTTTAATTCTGGTTAGTGTGAAAATAAATTTTTTTTAAGGAGTTGAAATTTACTTATAATTTTTTAAAGAAAAAAATATAATTTTATCATGTACTAATTTATGATTTTATCATTTTCTAAGAGACTTAGTAAAATAATTTCATTTGAAGGGTATATTTTATCATTTACAAGGGCACTGAATAGCACAATTTTTTTCATTTTTTGGGGATCAAGGCTCCTGCCTATTTTTTGGATTTCATAGTTAATTATTTGTAATAGTGATTGTATCTATAATTATCTTTTTTTGAAAAAAAGAAAAGAAATTCAGAATATCCAAATTAATTAATAATAGAATAAATAAATTAAAAATATAAAAGTAAAATGTAATAATGAACATATAAGTTAAAGTTGGCAATGGATGAAGTTGAAGACAGTTTTTGCAAGAAGCAAAAATTGAGATTACAAGAGTGGTTTCCATGGCCCATGTGGCTGGCGTGAGAAATCATATCATATACAGTAAGGTATCAATAACTTGTTTGAAATTTCCCAGAGGGAAAGGAGTGCCTGATGAAGTGGGAAACCAAAGTTGATGCACGTGGCTACACTAGACTAGACTAGACTACGACCACAGTGGGCCTTGAGTTAAGACAGCTAACCACGTTTTATCAATCACTGCGATGTATTTCATAAAATACCGCCCCGCTGGAGTGGTGGTCCTCCCTACCCTTTCTTGTTGAATATTTAACAACACGGCCACGAGTTTCTCGTTAGATTTCTGGCCTGAGGAAAAATATTGGATTTGGCTGCTCACTGCTGGAGTGGTTGTATACCCCATAATAATGCTTCACATTCCAAGTGAAAGAGGAGTATTGATCTTTGTTTAGAAACAAATGGCAGAGTCACTTATGAATAAAGTGGTTTGTTTCTTCAACCACATTTTGTAATTTTGTTTGTTGAATAATGAAATCGACCTTTCCTTTTTTATTGTTAGAGATGGATGAAAGTAGAGTATAATGAAATTTCATGGATGATGCTGGATCTGAATCATCATCCCTTTTCAGACAACAGATCCCTAATAAATTGCATATGATTTTAAAAAAGGAAACTGTGAGTGCAAACAAGATTAAAAAGTTGAGAAATATATTTACAGATATTATAAATTATAAGTTTTTTTTCCCAAATTGTAAAAAGAACTCACACACCCATCACCTCACTGTCAAACACAAACACTGCCCAACAGCCTTGGTACCCTTTGACCAGCCCCTAATAAATTGCACAAAACAAATATCAAAAGACAAATGAAAGCAATATTTACAGTGCATGTTAATGAGATACCATAAACATTGCTAGTCTCTTGTCAAAATAAACATTGATAGTCTTCCTCTTCCATAGCCATCTATCTTATTTTTTGCATCGAGTTTTTAGGTTATTTACATTTATATATATATATATATATATATATATATAAAATACTAAATTTAAATTTTAAAATATTATTATTAAGAGAACTTTATTCAAATACTATCTCTAGTTCCAACATGACTAATTTTAAACCCTACAACAGATGATAATACCTATTATTATACCATACCAAATATATATAATATTACATTCATCCATCCAACAGCCTTAGGATCTTACTGCTCATTTGCATCATTCGACCTTCGGGAAGAGTTGAAGTCCAACCAGGCTAGACTATTATTTTGAGGTCGTGCTGTTTCCAACAATTAGTAGCCCAGGAAAAATTCTCAGCCACAAGCAACAATTATTCGGGAACTTAATTTTTTTAGTACTTTTTACATTTTTTTTTGAATATTTTTAAAAAATTTTAATTTTTTTTTCTCATAATGGTATCACAATCTAACACATAGCAATTTATAATTGGTTGGATATTTCAATTGTTTTTTTTAACTTTCAAAGGATTCAATCAGTGAACAATTAAAAACATTAGAGCCTGAGGTGGAACCAAAAAAAAAAAAAAAACTTAAGAATTAAAGTGAAAAAAAATAGTATGCAATAAGTTTAAAATAATTAAAAATCAGTTAAGCATACTTGATCAAACTGTCCAAGAAATATTCTTGTTAATCTAGCTTATTTGTTTGTTCAGTTGAATATGTTTCAAAAGCTCTTACTCTTCTTCTAAAGGAGAACTTTGGTTTATTCATTGCAAAAATGTCAATCATTTTCATGCGGAAATATTAGCAGCATTAGTGATGGTTTAATTTAAAGGCCTTTTCTTTTTCTTCTTCTTATTCTCTGAGATGTCAGCTCATGTTCTTCTTGTACCACTATTTTTTTCTTGATATTTTCATTACTATTTTGAACAAACCTAGTTTTTAGAGATAATTGCAACAACGAGGGAGCAAATTTCAGGTTTATAACAACTAGCTGGCCCATAGATGCATTTAGTTTGTAAATCTTAAAGAATGTATTTTGGACTACCGAGGTTCATGGGAACTAAAAAAACCAGCTTGCTGTACTTAACACTTCTATTCCCCCATTTTCTTACCGTAGCCTCTAAAGTTCAGTATAACATGATCAGATGCTAGCACAACTGATTTTCACTTGTTAATTTGAGTTTCTATCACTTTGTTTGGTTTTCTTTGCTTAGGTAGTGCTTGGGATATCATGTTGGGAATGAACTTCGGGGGTACCGTATACACCATGATCTACATGTTTGGTTGACTATAAGGGAGTGGCTTTGAGGCAATCCATTTCTACAAGCAGCATCCAGAAGCAGCTTGGGGTATTTTCCTTTATTGCTTCTCCGGTGCTGTTGTCCAGAATTTCATGTTCTTGATTCGGCCGATTGGCTTCAACTATATGATTTTTTTTTTATTTTTTATTTTTGAAAAATGAGCAAACATGTGTTGTATACATATTTATAGTTGAAACTCAACATTGGGTCGAGTAACATGTAATGATTATATCTCCTATCCCACATTTCCCATTCACATTCTTCTGAGTACAATATTGGGCAATTTACCTACTCTACATAAAATAAATGTAGCTCCAAAACAGTGGGGAAAAAATGAATGAATTGAGACATGCAATTCGCATATCTTTTAGTATGAAAATTATACGTACGAATGACGGTAGAGGCATCCTCTGAAAGCAAATGACAGCACTTTTGTGGTTGCTAAGAATCATAATACAAAGTGGGTTTTCACTTTATTAAGGAAATTTTGGTCCTTAACCAAAATGAAAACCAGACGACTTGAAGGAACTTGACAAATCAGGCAGCCCGAAAGTTGCGATAACCCCTGCAGCCAGAGCACATAAGGAACCCAAAATAAAGGCTGGTATATTTCCTCCGCCAAATAGAGCATCCCACGGACCCGCACCCAGCGATACAAACATCTGAACAAACCAATAAATACGTTCAAAGTAAGTTTTAGCTTAATTACATGAAATTGAGATAGCACAAAAGGTACTAGTTTTTCTTTCAGTTTACAGTCAACTATTATTTTATACGTCCAAAAGTTTCCGATATACAAAGGCACCCAAAATGCCAACATATTTGGAGCTAAAATCCAACTTATGTAGTAAGAAACATTCTGAAAAGGTTACAATGTGCTATAGGTTCTTGTACTATTCACAATTTCGGAACTTTGTCCTTCTACTTTTCAGATTTCAAAATACAGGTTAATTGTTAACACTGTTTTTTTTTTTAATTTGTTGGTGTGACATTTTGAGATATAGAAAAAATATTCACCCAATAGCAATGTAACTAAAAATATTGCCGTTGTAATGAACCTGAATTTAACTAAATATAATATAACAATGTTAATAGTTGAATTTGAATTTTGAAATCCAAAAAGTAGAGGAACTAAATTCCTATAAATAAAATAGGGACTAAATTCCCAATTTACGAAGAGAACAAGGACCTGTGCATATTTTTACCTTCTGGAAAAATATAAAAGCTCAAATTAAATAGGAAATGCATAAAATTTCATACCTGTGGAGCAACAATTGCAAGGTTCAGAACTCCAATTGCCAATCCTGCATAGACACAACTTTTTACGTTACAGAAACCATGTAAAGTAGAAGAACACGCCAGAGAAGACTATTGAGATGTAAACCTTGGCCGCCACCAGATTCAGCAGTTAACTCTGCTGTAACAGAAAATGGAACACTAAAGGTAATCTGCATAAACAAAACATACAAAAAAAACATTATTTTTGAAAAGAAAAACTGAAGGATATAAAATCTACAGCAACTCATTTGACACATACAGCTAAAGGAAAGCCTAGAAGAATGAATATAACCAAGGCAGCAATCCTGATTGCAGCACTCCCTCCCATTACATGTTCGATCCCTTGAGAATATTCTCTGACAGATACCAAACTAATTATAGCTGTGACAGCCATACAGCCAAACACAATATAGTTGCTCATTGCCCAAACAAGTCTTGACCCCACCCGTTTACACATCGGTTCAATAAAGAGAGAACTAACACCCAGAACAACCTACATTGAAATGATTAAAAACAAAACTAATCACCAACAGCCCTCATCGAATAACACCATAACATTAATCAGAAGATTGAGAGAAAATCTAAGAAAGACTAACTGATGATCAACTTTGAGTTCTTACAGAATTTAATAGCAAACCAAATGCACCTTCTCTGACACCTTGATCATACAATTTTATTTCAGAAGCATTCCCCTTTGGATCTCCATGATATACTTCTCTTCCCATCCAATCCGTATCAAACAGAAAGAACGGGAACAAGGAAAGCTGCAAATAAGATGCAAATACACATAAAAACAATGATAATAAATGATTCCTTACTTTCCTACTTTCCTTGTTTCTCAATGGGGGAAGAGAAAAGGTTCTGAAACTGTACAAGAAATCAGATCAAAATGTTAACCATCCTAGTGTCTGTGATCAATCAACAGACAATTGACTCGAGGCCAATCTCAAACAATAAAAGTGTAGAGAACAAAACATGGAGACTTACCCAACTGAGAGCCATAACAATAAGCACTGAGTGCATTCCAGACGGTAAATGCCTTAAACTGGTCAACAACTTGACAAGAACAGCACCAGGTCCATCACTGAAAACTTCATCTTGAACATTTGTATCTTTTCTCTTAGCATGCTCAGCTTTTGACACTCGTTCATATCCATTTTCAGTATGGTTACTATTAGCATTGACAACAACAGACACTTCAGATTTTGATTTTGGGTGTTGAAAGCCATGTTGATTGGAATCATCCAACAAAGGAGCAGAGTCCGATACGTGAGCTGGCTGGTTTGCTGGCACTGAAAGTGGAACCTCCTTGGCAAAACATATAGTCACAAGAGTACAAAAAAAGAGAAAGACCTGCATCAATACCACACAATTTTTTTGAGCAATATGGACGGCATCAATGAAAGTGTTAGAAAACATGAGCGACCACAAAATGCAAAAAACTGGCATCCCAACAGGAACTACTGAAAAACCACTTAAAGTTTAGAGAAGCTATACCACATGTCTACATGGTTTAACTTAGACACTAATAAGAATAACTATTTCAAGGTCAACTTGTGCGAATATTTGGCCCCACAAGAAAATTGTCTTCATAGCTCATGGAATCAGCAGGACAACAATAAAAATAAATACAAATGAGATCAACAATTTCAATCACAATATGCCATGCTCAACAATTTCAATCACAATATGCCATGCTCATATTAATGTTATCTGAAGAATCAGTAAGCATGTTAAAGTGACATACCATAATTTAGACCATATATAAACAAATAATACGTATTGAAGTAACGTTTAGTAGAACTTCAGTTTTAACATTCTAGAAAGCTTTATAAGTGTGAAAAGTTCAATGGATAATGCTACTTACAACAGCAACAAGAAATGCTGCTTTAAGATTGGCACAGGCTTCACAGCAAGCTCTACTTTTCAAAAAAGGAAACCATCTGTGTCAAGATAATTTATAGAATTAGATCAATACCAAAATGCAATAAATGATGAAATAAAGAACTGGGTATTCCATATTTGTTCGTTTCATCACAATAACACACATGAAAACAAATTCCACCTGTGCCAACTCCCGCTAGCACCAGCGGAAAATCCCAAGATGTTTCCAACAGCCATCCATAAGCAAAATATAGCATTTGCAGAATTATGTTGATCAGGACCTAATGCATAGCAATCCAACATTTTGTTATGCATAGTATTCAAATTTTGTGGTATTATAGGAACTTGTAAATGAAAGGCATTGAACCTAAACATCTCAATGTTGCTATATTTAGACCAGAAATTTTTCCAGTCTTCTTAAAGTTCACCTGACAGATCAGCCAGAAGGGCACGAGCTGGTCCCTAAGGAAATAAAGGTAATATTATTAGCTCATGCAGAATACAAGGTAAACTGGAACAAAAATTTAATTTTCATGGAAGGCTTACCTGCACTGTATTGTTTGCAAGATCCAACATCCAAAACCCAATAACAAAGACAAAAGCTGCCCTTGTTCGCGTACCCTTAAATGTACTGCATTGCATATATCATTCCATTAATATTTTTTTTTGGTTGAGTTCGGGAGTGGAGACTGGTGGGCTATAAGTTAATAGAAGGGATCAAAAGCACGAAAGGAAACCTGCAATCCTCCTTTGTATCGCCTAATATGTATCCGACATCTGCAGAAAGCCCGATTGTTATCACCTAAATTACAAAAACATAGTTTAGCATACATAAAACGCAAAAAACATGAGAACAAATTATTTAATAGATGGAACAATCTTCTTTGATGCTTACAGCAACAGAGATCATGAGTGATCCAGCTAGGATAAAAGGTCGTCTCCTTCCATATTTTGAAGTGCATTTATCACTCCAAATGCCAACACAAGGTTGAACCTAACATCAAATGTAAGCCAACTCAATGAATGACATGTAAAGATAGGCAGTGTTCTCCGAATTCTTTTTAACTGTAGTTATTTACATCTATCACTGCAGTAGCAGCCCAAAGGATATTAACAAATATATATATCCTAAATCAAATTTACACGAAGACACACATCAAAAGAGAGACCATGAAGTCAATCAACTGTCCACAGTGGGATATAAGTACTACAAGATTCCCAGGGTATGAAGGGAGACAATAAAAATTTGCAAAAACAAAGTAGTTTACTATTATGCGTGCCTATTCATAAATCTTCTAGGGACCCATTTTCCACCTTCTATAGGGATCAAGGAGGCATGAAAGTCAGCCCTTCACTAACCCTGTTATGAGTTAGCTCAAAAAGAAGCACAAGCTGTTTTATAAGATTTACCAAGTTACCATATTAAATTGTCAATAAAGGAAATGGCAATAGTATAAAAATAGAAGCATATCTAAGAATTATATGTAACATGGTTCACATCACCTACCACAAGACCAGTTATTGGACCGCAGAGCCAAATAAATGAAGAAAAAGAGTGTCCTATTCCAAGTGTCTGCATGAATCAACAAATCACGCAATGTCAAACATAAAGGAAAGTATCATAAACTAAAGAGAAGCTCAAAGCAGTTGAAAAGAAATCATGGCTGAAGCTAACAATAAATAAATGAAGAGATGCTATTATACAATTATAACTGAAAATCATATTATTTTCCAAAGATGTTCTTTGAAATATTACCATCATATTCTTCTCTTTCTCACACATATGCCAATAATCATCATGCAGAAATTGTTGGCTATCTAGTTGCTAGTAAACATTCCCCCCCCCCCCAAACCCCCCATTTTACTATTTGTTTTCAACTGTTGGCCATCCTATACGATGTTTTTAAATATGATAAAGTATTCCTACAAATTATCAGGAGAATTTCTAGAAAAAAGAGAATAAAGAAAAAAAAAACACTTCTCTCAACACAATGATTTCTCTTTTCCAACTTGTAATTGCACCCAAAACGCTTTCTGAATCCCAGAGAATTAAATAAATTTATGAGTAAACATCAAAGAAAGTAATGCCGCTATTCCAGTGTCAACTTTCTAACTGATTCAATTCAAGAATGCTTACAAAAAGTATAATGTGCTGATTTTTTTCCCTTCAAATTTACAAAAAGAAAAAAAAAAACATAATGGAACACAACAATGTCAACAAATAATAAAACTAGTCATAACACATTGCATCAAATTCAAATTTCACAACATTCATTATCAATAACCTATTTTTTTCCCTTTAAATTTCACATAAACTAACGTAAATTACAAAAATGGAAAAAAAAAAGCACTTAAAAGACCTGAATGTAAGGAGTCAAGAGCGATAATTGCAAAGCCCAACCAAACTGAACCCCAGCTGTGATCATACAACTAAGAACTAGAGTCATTAAGCTAGAATCCTTGGACCTGACGTGGATTGGAGACGATAAGTTAAAGTTTCCGTGGGGAGTCCTCGACGAAGGAGACGAGGAAGAAATTGAACGAAAGCTGGGAGACGAATTCAGATCCATCTGAAGATGAGGATCGACGATCATTTCAACTTCCGATTCGTTCTTTAAGTTACTGTACGGAACCCCGATTGACACTGAGTCACTCATTCCCGCCATAGCCTTTTTGACTCAGTCGCGGGTTATCCTCAAAGAGCTAATTAAATCAAGCCTCCACATTAAAAATTTAGAACATAAAATCGAAATAAATTTCTTTTTCTCTATTTTACTTTTTTGTTTTTCAATTTGGATCCGAATAAAATTACGTTAATGCGAGGTCATATTTGGGCAGAGACAAGGGAAACGATTAAGAGGAATGACGGTCTTTCGCTCGCATTTATTTATTGCTCATGTTCGCGTACGTCACATATGCATCAAGGATAATGCAGATGAGTTCTAAGATCTTTACGTGTAGGGTCAATGTTCTTGGTTTTCATAAATGATCATGAGTTGTCGACAAGAAAGGTTGACATCAAAGAGAAGAGCGAGAAAGGGGAGCGTTGATGGAGGGTGGGAGGGAAATGGATCAGCACCGTTAGTTAAAAGGATTTTCCTGACGTAAGAGAAAAACCCACACCCACCCGATTGCTGGGGTCGAGTGTACAGACAAAATTAGCGGACCAATGAAGGACGCGGGAAAAACAACAGATACTCCGTCCCATGGATGGAGTTGGAGCATAATTTGAATTTGTACTAAGAATTTCAAAGAGCAAAATTATTGGATTAGAAAACCAACCTATTTCACAAACTTAAAGTTTCTATATTTATTTCAAAATAAAAAAAATTCATGAAAATTAGAAATATAAAAATTGAAAGGTAAAAAAATAGGAAGATGAAAAAATATAATTTTTTTATAGGTATGTTCGATGGAAAATTTAAAAGAAAAAATATTTTTATTTTTCCATTCACTACCTAGTAATGTTGAAAAATAAAATAAAATATTTAAAATTTATATAAATTTGAATTAAGATATATTTTTTTATTCTCTTCTTTCATCTTTCTAGTTTGAAAGAATTAAGTTTTATCCATGAAAAATGATTATCTTTACTATTTTATTTCTCGAGAAAATAATTATCCATGGAAAATTATTTTTAGCAATTTTCTAACCCTAAACTCTATATTTTAAATGCAAACATTTGATAAGTTTTTCTAAATTATTTTCTTCCAACTCTGACTTCAACTAAATTCATAAGCATAAGTGATTAAATTCATATTTAAATATGACTTTTTTTTTCAAGCATTTAAGCATGGTTCATAAGCGAAGTATATCTTCTAAACTACACCTAAAGGCTAAAACGAGTATAACGAATTCAAAGGTTGAAACCCATCTGATCGAAGGTTAGGCCCTAAAGATAACTTGACGTGCAGTAAATCACATGTCCGCCATTGTCCAGAGCTGCCGAGGTTTGACCTCTCTGGGTCCACTCTTTAAGTCTAAATCTCTCTATCTCTCTCTGCTTAATCTTAACTAAAGGTTATTAACAGAACTATTAACGTGTGCACAAATCATAATATTATAACCAGCCATGGCTAGCTTTCCTCTATAATTTGAAACTTTGCCATATTCATCTAATATACATTAGAACCGTAATGTCACCATGAATAAACCAATATAATCTTAATAAAAAGGGCTTAAAGTGCTCATATTTCGTTTTCTAATTTGCCGTTGAAGTTGTTTTAATTCTGGGGTGTTCTTGTATTGGTTAGTTTGTAGGCATTTCAGTGATAGATGGTTATGATGTGTTTCCTCGTGCTGGTCTAATGCTTTGTAATTAGTTCTGGTGTTTGCTCCATGCAACACTTTCTTTTTTCTTAATAAAATTTAAATTGCTGAGAAAAAAAGGAGGAGTTTCCTCACCATCGCGGCTGTAAATCAACTCATAATTTCTTTTTATTTTATAAATATAAGAGGATAAACTCGAAAAGTATACAAGTCTCTTAATGACAAGGATTACGAAACATGGATCACTGTAGCCACTGTTCCACCCTTGTTCTTGCATTACTACAATACAAGCGATGATAAACAAACCCTAGACCTGGAAAAAGTGAGTAATACTTAATCTAGGAAAAAAAAAACCAAAAATCTGATCGTTACATAAGTAAACTCCTGATAATGGCTGCTTGGTCGCTATCGGTGTCTGTGGAAGCTAATAGCTGAGATAACCGATCGCTTAAGCCGTCAACTTCTCTGTGTAAGCTTCTGATATAGTTGCAGGTTTCCTGTAAGACCTTAGAAGCTGATACCTGAAGAGAAAATTACAAATTAGAGGGGGAAAACATTAATGAAACAACATGATATTTTTTAAGATTAATTATGGGGTTTCCTTCTAAGGTTCAAAAGAAACATCAAATTTAATATATGTTTGAGTATAGCACAACAAAAGTGAAGGAAGGCCATAGAAAAGAAAAAGAGAAATGTATAGATTAAAAAAAAAAAAGAGCATGGTAAAAGTACCTTGTCGGAGCGTCTTCCACGAAGCTCAGGGATAAGCTGTTGCAACTTGGAAACAAGATCGATGATCTGATCATCAGTGATCCTTGAAGCACCTGATTGCCTGGAACGTGATCTTCTGCTTGACATTGTATTGCTATTTGTATCAGGAAAGTAATCAACAAAGTGAAAGTTTAAGGCTATTATAAATATATGGGATGTGGTTTTGTCAGAGAAGAAAAGCCTAAGGGGAAAATGGGATGAGAGGAGGAAAGAAACAAAGTAAAAAACAAGAGCAAGAAAGGTAGAGAAGAGATATGCTTGGGTAGTGGAATTATAAGGGACAAATGCATGGAAGAAAGCAGAGGGCTATGCTTCTTATTAAATAGGGTTCTTATGGTGTATTGATATTTATGAATCAGAATTATATAAATAAATATAAATATAAACTGAAATAGAATAAAAAGGAAGAGAGATACGCCATACTGTCCTTATCGGAGTGTCTGGGAACTGGGGTAAGTAGGCAAGTGGGTTAAGGGCAAATGTAGTCAATAATCACCCATCTACACGGCCCTCCCGTCTGTCAGTTTAGCACGCAAGCCCACGTTCTCTTATTACTTCCTGTCTTTTGAATTATACTCACTTTGTCAGTCTATAAGTTTAAACTACTTAATTAATAATTTTCTATTTTTTAAAACATACTACATACTTTAATTTTCTCTTCGCATTTAAATCTAAATTATAATTTAATATGGGTAAAAAATTGATTTAAACCATATATTTATTAAAAAATTATTTAATAACTAAATCGTAAACTTGAAGTTTTAAAAGTAATAATTTTTATGTCCGGTTTAATATAAAAATATATAAAATAAAAATAATTTTATAATAATATAATTTATTTTAAATTAATATTTAATTAATTCATTACATCAATTTAATCTATTAATAAGGCATTTGGTAAAAGATGAAGTTATGAATCTTTGAGTTTCTCAAATTTGAATTTCACTCTACTTACGAAAATTATGTATTAATTAATTAACTTATTGTGAATTTTTTTTAGTGAATAAAAAATTACTTAGAAATATGCCCAAACCCCTGGGGGCATTTCAAATAGTTAAAGGCCAACTTTATTACCAATAGTCATTTTAGTTAGCTTATTTGTCTCTTTATTGTTTTCTACATACATGATGAATCTACTAATGCACAACTTTAGCCAATAGAAGTTGAATTCTTTTAACTAAAGTAGAATTCGATACATTCGTAAAATCGCCCTGTATAGTTTATACCGCCTCTAGACTATCTGATAAGATAATCATTCTGACAAATCCTCTATCAAGTGTAATCGCTAAACCATCTAGAATACCCTATAATTCAGTATCAAAAATAGAACCCATATTCCATTCTTTCTCATATGACATTCCCAATCATAATTAATTCGAAATCCTCTTTTCTTGTACCATCAATGTTGAATTGAATTATTTATTTAATTTAGTATATAATGATTGATTTAATGATTAAAACTAGTGATATGGTTAATTAATATGATTAGCACTTTCCTCACTTTATTTCCTTTAAAAGGAGTGAATTAAATAAGAGTGGGTTAAAGTAGTTCTTAGAAGTTAGAACACATAGATTCTCCCATAATAGTTAAATTCCTAGGTTTTGCTTAGGGCATGATCTTACTTATCTCACCTAGATTTAAAAGTTTAGTTGTGAAACATATAATAATATTATTAAAATAGATAGTACTTTTAAAAAATTAAAATTAGGGTGTTCCATTTCCATATCTCCACACGTGATAAATCACATGTTCCACCTTTCTTCAGCTAGATTTAAAAGTTTATATAGCTTCTCATGGTCAAGTCTCCCATTCAAAAATTTGTTTATTTTAATTAATCTTGATTCTATACCCATAGCATCGACTAACACCGACTTCAACTTGATTTTCAACGATAACAGTAATAATGACCACATATTATTATTATTATAGTAAAAAAAAGTGGGTAACATCCCTTAATCAATGCTATTAATCGTAATTTCCTCCTTAATCAATATGGACAAAAATTTGCTGCTTTAGAGAACTGATTGCGGGGCTATATTATATACATAAATGGATCTTTTTAAGTTTTGGTTAAATTTATGTAATGAATTTTCACCTTCACATGGCCATGTGTCATGTGACCTCCAAAAATTCATGCATATCTCACAACACATTTCAAGCTCTCAATTGCTAAAATCTACTTTGCTACCCCTACACGACAAAGATTACAGGTTTGCATACTGTTTTAATTTTGTAACTATATATGTACGTTTATATAAGATTATTGATGGACTGCTATTTGGTTCAATGGTAAATTTTATTACTAATCACTCAATTATAAATTATTTTTTAAATTATAAAAAGTTATAAAATCTAATTTTTTTATATCACTCAACTATAAAATGCTACAAAATGGTCATCAAATTATTCAATTTTAACATTTTTGTCACCAAAATGGCTAATGATGACAACTTTTAAAGTTGATATAGTAGCAACTTTAACCCTCAACATTTATAAATTATGTATATTTAGTCTTGATTCTAAAAAAATTTAACCCTCAACATTTACATTGTGTAATTTGGTCTTTTTTTGCATTTTTATTTTTCTTGTGACATTGAATGTTAATTTTAAAAGAATGAAAAAAAAATATTAAAATTTTTATCTTGAACTTTTTAGTGTTGTCATTTTTTTGTATATTTTCAATCAAATTCAGTTGATAAATTTATTTTTTTAGTGTTTTAGGTGAAATGGTCAAAAAAAGTAAAATAAAAAAAATTAGACAATGTATAAATGTTAAGGATTAAAATTGCTATTATGCCAATTTTTAAATAATTAGTTTGGTGACTATTTTGTACCTATTTTTGTATAGTTGGGTGATAAAAAAAATTTACTAATAATTGGTGACCATTTTGTAACTTCTTATAGTTAATTAATCAAAAAAATTAGTAATAATTAGGTGATTACTGATATAATTTACTCTTAAATTAATCAATCACTGGATATTACATTATTACTCCCTGTTTTAGCCCTATTTTATTTGTTCTGCATTTGCATATCCATTTAAATTCTTACGGTCTCCAAAGTCTCGAATACTTAGAGCAGAAATTCAGGGTTTTTTTCTTCATCATAATCGACATGGAACTAGGCAGTCACTAGACAAAGGCATTAGTACATATGACAGTTAGCTTTCTTGTCTGGTGCCATACCCTTGCTTTAATGGAAAAATATTAGTAACTTGGGATAAATATACGGATATTCAAAATTTTATAAACACAAATCATTATCAAAAGTTTATATAAATATAAATTATGTTAATCACGATTATGATACAAAAATTACATGAATATGATACAGACCCAAGCCAAGTAGAAGGAACCCAAAGCAAAGCAAAATCCAAGGAGAGGGGAACTATGTGGTCCAAAATTGACCTTCGGAATCAAACCCTTGTGCCACTGTCTTTGCAACTCAACCATGTGGGATGTTTTCCCACTGCCTTGTTTCAGACATGTCCATCTTCAAGCCTCTTAACTCATGCATCCTAAGACTGCAACAACCTGAAGGTCGGCAACACGGTTTTTTTTTTTTTTGTAGGTATTTCAGATTGTCGGGAAATTGAGTTGTATTTTAGAAAATTTTAGGAGTTCACCGCCATTAAGGGTAAAACAGGTTTCACACGGAATTAACCATGTGATTCATTTGCCTCTTGCACTTCACTTCTTTTCCTAAATAATACTAAAACAACAACCTGGAACCTGTTTTTGATGTAACATTTTGGCTTCAGACTTCATCATCTGATAACAATGTTCATATATCAAACCAGATAAGTAGAAACCTTAGGAATAGGAAGGATGAATTAATAATGGGAATGGATGCATGTTGTAAAGGGGACAACAAAATCCAAACTTGTCTATGAAGTGAAAAGTTACGTTCGGTTCTCAAAACCAGTAAAAGACACCACATGTAATGTTTTCTTCTTTTTTTTCTTTTTAAAGTTAAATTAATTGAGAGCTTTAAAATTTTAAAAAGAAAAATGAATGTTTTTGAGGCACAAATGAAAAAAGAGAGTTCAGGAAGACAACAGAAACGGTTAATAATGGAGAGTCACAGTCGATGTCTCAAAAACTATAGCTGACTTAATCATACATGTGATTATGATATGATTTGAAATCTTGATGTTGTTGTAGGCCCATCCACGTTTCAAGATTCAATGTTTACTAAATATGAATATATTTTAAAAAAATAAAATAACATGATATTGATTTTAATTACAGGACCAGATACACTAAGCCCTAAAATAACAAAAACAACAGCAAGATAATAAGAGGTATACTCCCATTTTGTTGTCCAAGTTAAGCAGAAATCTATGCTAAACTCCAACTCATTTCCAACCTATGTTTACCAACAACATCACATTTATTCCATGCTTCACAACGTTTAACATATTATATATAGAGTAAAAAAAGTCAAAAGTGGAAATCCTATTTTATTTTATTTTTTAAAGAAAAAAGGAAAGAAAGAAAGGACAAGCATTCAGATATTATTGAGGTTGAATGGGAGAAATATTGCAAACTTTGAACTAAGAAATGTACAAATCAATTTGGTTGTGCTTTGTTGCGGTGTATTTGTCTCTATTTATAGTAAATTTATACATCATAAATTTACAAATCTTACTTTAATCCAATGTTAAAAAATAAGTATATAAATGTTAAGGTAAGTTTGGAAAGTTTGTAATTATATATATATATCATGTTTATATAATTATTATAATTAGCGAATCTCATACGATTGAGTATAATTTATATTCTCTAATTTTCAAATAAGGAAAAAATTTGGGATAATTACAAATAATTGCACTAATATCAAATACCATATAATTTGTTAATCACCCTTGTACATTATTTAAGTTTAACTATGCAATGATATTTTTTTTAAAATCTGAATAGTTATAAAAATCATATAAATTAATGCATAATATTAGCATAATACTAATCCACAATTTTTTTGGGGGGAATTTGTGATTGTGTGGTTGACAATGCTTTTTTTTTTTTTGCAAATTTACTCTTCTTATATTGTCTCTATATATCATTCCGAATGACAATTATAGTAATTTTCTTTCACAAAAATTAAAATTACTTAAATGCTTTATGGTGTATGTCAAACACAAGATTTACAATAATTACTAATCATAATAATTTATAAATAGAAATGTTAAATTTCTAATTGATATTTAAGAAATTTAAGATTATAAAGATAATTAATCTTAATTTCTCCAAATATTTATGTCAATCAACCTCTAAAAATTATTACATAATAAAAATGTAAGAATCCCAAAAATCAATAAGAAATTGAATCTTGTATGAAACTATTAATCTATCTCATTAAAAGCCACAATATTAATTTTCAAGATATTAATCAGTAAATATTAGAAAGTATAGTTACCGAATTAGAGAGTTCCACTTAAAAGTATTGAAAGATTAGTCACCTATCTTGTAAATTTCTAGAGAGTGTGTAAGAGAATAAGAGAAAATTGAAAAAAAAGAAAAGTGATGAATATTGAATTAAAATAAAAGGATTAGAGATTTTAGGGTTTTAGTGGGTGAAAAGAGATTAATTTGTTTATAAAATATTCATTTTTCAAAAAAATTGACTGCTAATTTTCTAGGTCAATTCACCAATTTCATAAATTAAAAAAAAAATTGTAAGTATTTTTACTTTTTCTTTGCGGGAATTGACACCATAATCACATATGTTAGCTCTGTTATTTTTATACAATAAATAGTATTTCAGTTCTAGGATGTATATTTTAAATATTTTTTCAAATATAATTACATTTTATTTTAGTAATTTTATTTAAATAATGTGAGAATTTTATTGACAAAAGATAAGTTGTCTTACATTTTTGATCTACAATATTTAGCTATTTTAATTATCAAAAATATATATTTAGCTATATTACACAATATTTATTATAAATTATTTATATTAATTTTAATTATATTGCGTTGTATTTATTATTAATTATATATACTTGGTCAATGATCAGCCAATGATAATAAAAAATATAAGCTCAATGTTAGAGAAAGAATAACTCAACACAAATGGAATACATGATTAATTAAATAAAATTTATTTTAAAGTTATCTTATATTCAAATATTTTCTTAGATTAATATATGTAGTTAATATATTTTTCTCACGTATAGTTGATATTTTTTTTATCATAATTAAAATTTTTCATACTTTAAAGTTATGTAGTTGTGTAATTACAATTTAATATTATTAAACATGACATCGAAAAATATAATATAATAATATTATGTTAGCAAACACGTCCAGAAAATTAGAATTTTTGGTGCATTTGAAAACCACTTAGTAATTGGATTTAAGTGTAATTACTTACAATTACATGTATAGTATATTTGGATAAACATTATAATTAATGGATACCATTGAATTGCTTTTAATTGTAGTATCCTAATTACACTTTTTAATTTTTATGCATATAATAATATTTACATATACAATGTTTTTATTTTATTGAGAGAAAAATAGACATCAAAATAGATTGAATTAATATAAATACTACCTACAATGGGTATTTTGTTCATACCTATATCGTCAAACATGTCCATTAACATAAATATGCTAATGATTCTTTTATATATGTATATATATATCAATATAGAGTGTAATTGTCATCTCCATTATTGAACATATAGGAACACTTTTGAACCACCGATATAATTAAGGTTGTATAAATGAGGATATGCCAACAATTTTTATGTCGATATAAAGTGAAGTGGTAATTATATAACTAAAATATAGTGACGATATAACATGTCAATAGGGATCTAAATGTTTATTTTATAATTTCAATTAATAATATTGATAATTTATATTTTAATTAAACATACTTTATATAAAATAAAAAATCATAATTACAAAAAAAATTATAATATAGAAAATAAAATAATATAAAATATTATAATGTCTTTTACCAACTAAACGGTGACCAACTAAATTAAATACTTAAATACTATAATACTTAAAACGGTAATCACGAAATAAATTAAATGTATAGTTTAAAGTAAGTAGTCTATCTAGGGATGGTAATGGATAATGTAAACTAGCATATTTGTATATTTGGATATTTTGAATTTGACTAATATTCAGATACATGTATTTTATTTATTATCTGCGGTAAATTTAAAATAAATTTGGATATCTCTTATCTACATATGTGTTATTTTTATGAATTGATATACATATGCCTTGCGAGCTCATCTCATGACCTATAACTCATACCTACGAAGAAATGACATTAGTAGGACGGTTGGGCTTCAAACAGCACAGAACTAATACAAAAATGGCACATGAAGCATTAGGTAGGACCAACATTATAAGACCCTTGAGAACCAAGGAATTGATATCCCTCTTTTCGCTGTCTCTATACCGACACTCTAAGCTATCTTTCTTCCCCTTCTGTGTCTCTAATAATCTCTAACAACCTCGACTCTGCACCCAATGGGTGAATAGTCATGATCACCGTAATCCTAACTTTGTATTAACACAAATAATTAACTAATATTAAGAATTTTTTATTTGAACACGATCCTTTTGATTTTTAATCTTAGAACCAAGTTACAGATTTGAAATAATATCATTTGACAAATCTTACTCCTTGGTTGACCAAAAGCAAAGCTTTAAGTCTAACCTCTTATCATAAGTATGAGATGATAAATGCATTAATTTCTATTTAGATGCATAGGTTGATAGTTTATCCTCAAAAGTAATTTCTCTCAAGTCTTTGCTAGAATTTTATGCAGACTTGCAGAAAGATGCTATTAAGCCAAATTCTAAGTATTACATAAAGATTTATGTTTGAGGGGAACATATTAAGTTTAATCCTTCAAATATTAATGATAAGTTATAGATTATTGGAATAAAATATCAACTGTGTTAATTAGTGGAGTGAGAAAAACTTGGAACAAAAGAATTGGAAATCAAAGTTCAACTTGAAAAGTTTTACGTGACACTGCACAAACTTTCTATATACAGTTAAAAACCCACGTCTTACGATGCTTTAGCAAGAAAAAGATTTGAGGTGATACTATTTAAAATAAGTGCTGATTTTGGAACATGATAAGACAGATGATATTTGTCAGGGGTTGGCTTTCCCTTGATTTTTCAAATATTCATGAGTTAGTAATAGACTAAATTTGACGATGATCACTTGGATCCTCTACCATATAAGTTGAAAGACAACAACAATTTTACTATTAGTAGCAATGTAGATGAAACCAGTCCACCTGATGCTCTAATTGTTGAGGAAGTTATTGTAGAAATTACTACTGATGATGTTGTTATGCCTACTATTGGTGCCATAAATAGTTTGACTAAAGCATAAAGAGCACCAACACTAAATGTTTCTAAATTATTTGAATCTAAATTCACAAATTTCGCGATTATTACTATTCAAAATTGAATCCGACTTGAATACCATTATCCTTCCGATATTCGAATCCTCATAAAAATTTAAGTTACCATTTTCAATCTTATGTTAGGTATTTGAATCCGCAAAAAATCTAAATCTAAATATGCTAAAATTAAAACATTAAAATAAAATCACATTAAACAAACAAATTAATTTTAAATAAAATTTATTCATAATTAAAAATAAATAAATAAAAGTTAGAAGTTAAATAACAATCCAAACAAATTAAACAGAATAATTTCCCAACAATTTAAATATACCTTACAATTTAAACATAAGAATTCCAAACAAAATAAATTTTAATAACAATTTCAGGTATTCAAAAGATACTTAAAAACATAATAATTCCAAATAAAAGTAGTTTCAAAACATAAAAACAACCATTTTACTCAATTCTACCAACTATGAATCAATCTTCTTGCAATGGATCTTTAGACTTGGATACTATCAATACATAAGCATTACTTTATATATTGAAATGTAAAATAATATTTTTATTTTTGAAACATATAAAGAATAAGTATTATATAACTTTGGATTCTCTTCTTCAACCAATTTTTGAGAGCACATCAATGCCTCCAATGCATCCGGATGAAGTTTACTTCTATGGTTACCTACAAGTGGACTCAGATGCAACAGTTGAAACAAGAATAATAAGAAAGCCCTTCACAATCATATGCCAAGCTGAATATTTTGGACCGATTGTTCTGTACCAATTAAGAATATCCAACTAGCAAAACTTTCTCATTCAAATAGTAGTCTAATTTAAAATTCACATTTGTACTTTCAGAAGAAGCATTTAGAATTTCAATCAACTTGGTAAGATCTTATTTACTAGGCTACGCAACTAATGTTTAAATAGATGATTAACAAATTTCTTAAAGCGAACATGGTCAACAATAGAAAGTAGATACTCATGTAAGATTACAACAATAAGTTAACTCTTGAATCTTAAATTAGGACATGATAAAATTATATCTCAATCTCTCAAAAAATTATAATTCAATTTCAATCCCTTTTTAAAAAAAAATTTCTATATTCACCCTGGCTAGAATTAAACATTGCAAAATAGAATCGAACTGATAATCAGAATAATATCCAAATTTATACCAAAATAAAAATGAATAGAACCCATAAGGCTAAGGAAAAAAACAATTAACTAAAAACGAAATTGATCTGTGATGTTTGGAAATCGGAAAGTTTCTGAAATAGTTAGTTTAAAATTTCCAATTACCCAAATTGAACTAAATTTTATTTTTTTATTTGATTTATAATTTATGAATATACTAGAATCTGTGATTTGATGATTGAACTACTATTGTATAATGATGATATGTGAATATTACATGTTTATTGTTACTATCTTTCTGCGGAACTAATATTGTTACTCTTACCACTATATTATTAGTTGCATGTCTATTGTCACGGTTGAACCGAATACATGTTAAACATGCCTACTATTACTATTGAACCGAATACATGTTAAGCATGTCTACTATTTCTGTATTGTACTATTACTATTATGTCATATTGCATTGTATGGGATGGGATGATTGAAAGGAGGAAGTACTTGCAGTTTAATAGTGTTTTATCCACGAATTTATTAGCAACTTTTATCTGCAAACATTGGTGGTTCGTCCACAAACTTATTGTCAGCTTTTATTTGCAAATATGTTGTGCATCCACAACCTACTAAAAGTTTATTTGCAAACACTGGTAGTTCATCCAAAAATTAGAGTGTTTTGGTTGGAAGAGTTTTGGGGAACTCTTATTCTGGAGTGTAGTGGTGGGGTAAGATTTTTTATGTTAAACTAAAATTGCATGGCATTGATATTCATAAGCATGCTCGAATGAACTGTTGAATTTTGCTATACTATATGATTGTTATTGTACTGAGAATTGTTATTATGTATGCTTGGTTTGTTGTTTTGCACTGGTTTACTTGTGATCGGACTCACACTGAGCTTCTTAAGCTCACTTTCCTTTGATTTCCATCTTTACAGATAATCTACCAGGTTAGGATGTCGACACGACATTCGAAGAGTCTCAGCTCGAAAATTGTTTTAGTTTAAATAAAAGTATTTTAGATTTATTATTTGAAATTTTTCGTTATTCAGAGTTTGAATTGTTTTACTATTGAACTGTGGCATATGACTTAAGTTTTGTGTTTAAATTGCATGCGTGACATTTAATTTAAAAATAGGATGTTGAAAAATGGTATTAATTATGTATGCAGGAAATTCGATTTTATTTAAAAATATGAATAGATATCACTTTTTCGTGGCTATTTTACTCAAATAACCCAAAAATAATAATTAATTACGTAAATGACTCTAATTCAAAAACAATCACATAAATAACCTGAAATGAATAGTAAATTTGGGTTATGAGGACTAAATGGTCGGCACCACTATTTTTTCTATTAAAAATAATTTTTGGGGTTTTGGACTCTAGATGGTTAGCACTCATGTATTTGTTTTTCAAACAAAAATTTGGGGTGCTGACACATTGATTGCCAACACCCATTTATCTTATTAAAAAAATTATTTTTTTTAGGGTGTGAGGTGCCGACCAACAACGGCCCAAAGTCACCAACAAAAGGGATGGGAATATTGCAACATTAACCGCTCCTTGTTTCCCATCTTTTTTATTTCCCAAGTTTAATTACATATTTTATATTTTAAAATAATATTGGACTACTTATCATATTGTTAATCATTATTGCATCACTCTCATTATATGCACAATTAAATTAGATCTTTTTTATAAAATTAGAATTTACAATGATTTTCATCTTTTATAATAATTCAAATAAATATTGCTAAATTATTATTTCTTTTATTTTAAAAAATAATGAGTAATATATTTATAAATTTAATCTATAGACGTTATTTTTACACGTTATTTCACAAGTTATTTTTATATTTTAAAATTTAATTTTATAAATTAATTTAATTTATAAGGTAAGTTTTTTATAAATATATTATACGTTTCTAAATTTAAAAATTTTAAGTCTATTTAAAATTAATTTTTTAGATATTATTTAAATGTTTCTAAATTTATAAATATATTACATGTTATTTTTTAAAATAAAAGAATCAATAATTTAGCAATGTTTATTTGAATTATTATAAAAGAGGAAAATCATTAAAGTAGGTTCTAATTTTATAAAAAAAATCTAATTTAATTGTTCACATTAAATTTAAATTTAGTAATAATTGGAGTGATGCAATAATAATTAAAAAAACATGATAAGTAATTCAATATTATTTTAAAATATAAAATATATAATTAAACTTGGGAAATAAAAAAGATGAGAAAACAAAGAGGGGTTAATGTTGCAATATCCCCATCCCTTTTGTTGGGTGACTTTGGGCCTTTTTTGGCCGGCACCTCACATCCAAAATAATAATTTTTTAATCAGATAAAAGGGTGTTGGCCATTAGTGTGTCAGCACCCAAAATTTTTTTTTTTGAAAAAAGTACACAAGTGTCGGCCATCTAGTTCTCATAACATCATTTTACTGTTCATTTAAGTTTATTTATGTGATTGTTTTTTAATTAGGATCATTTATATAATTAATTATTTTTTGGGTTATTTGAATAAAATAGTCATTTTTCACTACTAGATTACAAATAAATTTTAAGTAATAAATAAATTGAAAATTAATTAAATTTTCAAAGGTAGTTACCATAATAAGGAAAATGTTAAACTTAATCTTGTACTTTTGAGTTTTTCTGAAAATAGGTTATGTTTTCTTCTAAAATAGACAAATATTTTAAAATAACTGTTTTATAAACACTATTAGCTTATTGGACCATTTTGGTGATCAATGTAATCTTCTGAATTCGGGTCTAACGTTAGGCCAGATTAGAGACGTTACAAAAACTATTCATCTTTTTTATTTTGAATATTTAAAATTTGATGTAAATTCTGATTCATAGTTGTCAGAAATCTAAGAGATTTTCATGGATGATTCATTTTATGGAGAGTTTAATTTAAGTATTTAATTTGTTTTTTAAAAGAAAAAAGGAAAAAATAACAAGCTTTTAATTAAAATTTATAAAAAATCAAATTAATAAATTTTTAATTTAAATTCAGAAGATAAATGGAAATAAAAAAGAAAAAAGTTTAATAAGTTTTAATTTAAATAAAGAGTAAAAAAAAGAAACAAATAAGTTTTAAATTGATTTTAAATAAGTTTTTAATTTCTCCAAGTGTTATATATTAAATATATTTTTTTAATTTTAAATTAGTTTTTGACCTTCAAAAAGGAAATTTTTTAATAAGTACCTTTGATTAGGGATGAGTATTGATCGAGTCGAGTCGAATCGAGTTAAAAAAATTTGAGTTAGTCGAGTTGACGAATCATATTTTAGCAACCGAACTCAATTTGAATTTTTCTAATCGAGTGAAAAAATTTTGAGTTAAGTCGAGTCGAGTTAACAAATCATATTATTTATACTCAATGTTGCGTTTACATGGACAAATTATTTAACTAGTAGACGAAGTACAATATTATTTAACTACATAAATAATATAATTGTTTTACATTTAACTTAATGAGTAAATAATTATCAAAACAACGTAATTTTATCTTTTAACCTAATAGTTTTAACTTTTAACTTTAGAAAAGGTAAACATTTATCAAAACAACGTAGTTTTATCTTTTCTTATTCAGATTTTTGAATAACTCAAATTGTGTAATTCATATTCGAGTTAGGCAAAAAAAACTTAATTTTTTATTTGAATTGATCTGAATAACTTGATTAACTTAAATAACTCAAACTATTTAATTCAAAATTTAAAATTTTTATCGAATTTTTCGAATCGAATCTTAATCATTCTTATATTTGATCGCTTGTTCAAAATTTTTGATGTGGCCCACGTCGTCACTTGTCACTTCATTGCAGGTCTATGTGTCAAAACACGTTAGAAATTAATATTATTTGGATGGAGTAACAAAGTGATAAATGGAATAAAAATCGAGATATTAAATTGGGCAAATTGGAGCTACATAAACCACATTGAAAGATTTGGTGAAGTATCAAGGAAATTTATGTCTTTATCCCATATAAAAATCTATATTACAATTACAATTAGAATTATTCATAGGTCAAGTCACTTAACTTTGAAGGTCCGCTTGAAAAGTAAAAAAAAAATATAAATCAAAAAAATAGGCTTGAATAAAAAAAAAAGACTTGTTTTTTAGATGAGTTGTACTTCAAGTAAGCTTTTTTTAGCTCGGGTCTGACCTGAATTTATAAAAAAAAATTGTTGCATTTTTATTGTTTTGTCACTGTTTTTCATCGTTTGCTATCATTTTGCTATTATATTGCTACTATTTTATTGTTATTGTTTGGATATTATATATTTCTTGTTTTATTATTAACTTTGTTACTATTTTAGAGGTGTTTACTTGCTAAGTTGCACTTATTTTAGTGTAATTTAAGTATGATTTTTTTCATTTGTTGAGAATTTATTTTAATATTTTTAGTGTATTTGATGTATTATATTTTTTAAAATTTTTTATATAAAAACAATATAAAAATATTAATATGGGCGGGTCAGGTTCAAGTTTTAACATTTTATCTAAGTTGAGTTTAGGCAAAATTTTAGATCTAATTTATTGGGTCGGGCCTAAGCCTAAAAAATGAGCCTAACTTTTTTACTAGACCTGACCCGACCCATGAACAACTCTAATTACAATAACATAATTGTATATAAAATTACATGTTATTAATAATCTACTTTAATTATATAATGCTAATTGTATATATTATAATTTACCATAAAGTTAATTACACGTTTAGGGATTAAGGTTACTTATCATAAATATAAACACATATATTATAATAACATAATTATATATAGTATTAAATATCATTAATAATCCACCTTAATTATATAATGTTAATTGTGTATATATATTATAATGTATCATAAAATTAGTTACATGTTTAAGGTTTAAGTTGCATATCACATTAATAAAAGAATTCACATTATAATATCATGATGATATAATAATTATTATACATTCATATTTTACGCATATAACAATTGATATATAATATGTACTTAAACGTGTGTGTATGTTATTTTTATAATATAACATATACTAAATATAATTATTTAATATTATAATATGTATTTTAATTATATAAATATTAATTAATTTTTCTTATTTAAATTAATGTAACTAATAAAGTTAATCAAATAGTAAAAATGATAATTGCAAGTTTAGAAGTTATGATGATTTCATCTCATTATCATTTAGATTTATAAACATAAAAGAATATAATTTAAAAGAAGATAAATTAGATTTAATAGAATAAGAAGTTATAGACGATATAATTTTCTGATAAATTTTAACATATTTAAAATTATTATATTTAATTTTGAAAAAAAAAATTATTTTTATACATTATTCATTAGTTCACAGTTTTATTTATAAAAGGTCATGAATTTGCATTTTTTTAGAAGCGAATTTTGTAACAAGTAATTTGGATTTCTACATCTAGATTCATATGAGTAATGTTGAGTTAAATGTTCTAATCTATTATCCAAATAATATATATGGATTCAAATAATAGATATCTATTGGGGTGTATTTACACCTGTTTCAAATTCAAAGTGAATAGTAATTTTAATATTGTACTTTAGATATTATTTAAATATGTAAATTTCAAATTAAATATTTACCGATGTCGAACTCTATATAAAGTAGAGAAAGATATATGATAATTAAATTTATATATGAAATAAATATTTAAAGAATGAAGGTAGGAGAAAAATATATTTACTGATTTTATTGGTAAAAAATTTGATGTAAATCTTGAATGAAATAATGGTGATGAAAAGTGTAAATGGTATATGTGTGATTAAACAATAGAAAATGATGTTTAAGAATAGAATAAAATGAATGATTAAATTACTTAAATCATATTATTAATTGACATAATTATGATGATTATAATAGGAATGCTAACAATGCATACCCCGAGTTCTACACGGGGAGAATAGTGAGCTCTTCAAGTCGGGCAATTACATGTAATGGCACAGATTGTCCAATTTATTTGACATCAACATTCCTCTAACTTACATATACAACTCTTCATCTATATATCGTTTTCTAGTCACTCATATAAATACTGAAATTAATAATAAGTGAAATTTTTTTATCGTATTTCTTTAATAGAGTCGTACAAGTGTTTAAAAACCCATATTTAAGATGGAAAGTAATAACTCCAGGGAGTTTTAAGGTTTGGAAGTTAGACAACTGTAAGAATATATTTAAATTGTGTAGATGACACTTATGAGTGTCTAGTTCCATTATTATATTTTTATTAGATTTAAGTTTTTCAAATAATGAAAATTGAATCAATGAAGAATTTAACGTCCATAAATCCATGATAGTTGAGTTTCATTTAATGCATTTATTAAAATTATTCTTTCTAAAAGACAATAATTTTAATTTTAAAAAAAAACTTGATATTAAGATTAAACCTAATATAATTTTATGCAAGAAAAACCATGAGTGTCAAAGTGGTCCTTAAAACACACAAATCAATAAATAATGAAAAAATAGAAAATAACAATATTCCTGTAAAAATCTCAAGTACCAATCAAACCCAACAAAAAAATTTTCTTATCTCCAGTTCTACTCCCTTTAGGCGCTGATCCAAAAAAAAAAAAGCTTAAAAGCTAATAAGATCAAGAAAGGCCCAACCAACTCAGTCGATAGAATTAATTATGTAGCCCAATAAGACCCAATTCTATCATTATTAAAGGTTTTTTTACACACACATATATATATATATTATAATCAAATAAAAAATATTTCAATTTTTTTGAAAGTGTTACAAGTCAATCAAAGTGTAAATACAAGTGGCATCAAACTATTACAGCACAAATTGTCCAAAGAATTATAAAGTGGAATTAAACCATTACAGCACGATCAAATTAATATTTGATACTGTTATAGGCCGATTTTGGCCTGGTTACAAAAACCCTCAAACCCAATACAAAATTAACCCCCAAACCCAGAGCCCAACATCAAACCCACCTAAACCATTAAACCAAACCTAAACAAATACCCCATAATCCCAAACAAACAACAACCTAGCCACCCAAAACCCCATTACAAAGCCCGATACAACTTCAAACCCATCAGACCCAATTTTACAACCAACCCAAACCCGACAAAACCTAACAGATTTGGCCCGATTTCAAACCCAAAATTCACCCAACACCCTAAACCTAATCTTCCCTAACCCGAACCCCCCACTTGCCCTGACAAACATCACATCCACCGCCTCTGGCCATCGCCCTTGCCTCCACTTGTGCCTGCGAGCATTAAAATGAAGGGACAGCAACAATAATAAAGAAGCAATTTTGTAAAGGCTATAAAAAGGCCATCAAATTTTTGTAAAGGATTCGGCATTTTTTTTAATAGAAACACCTAAAAATTTCAAACACAAAGCAAAAGCAGTGACTTTAATAAATTACAGCAAAGGGAATACCCCCGAATCACGTGAATATCACTCGAAGCAGAAAAACAAAGAAACGAGAAACGGAACCGGAGAAACAATAGGTAGTTTCACTGTTCCTTTTTGTTTAAATTTGTTCTTTTTTCATATACATATCTATACAAATCAAAAAAATAAATAACAAAAATAAAAAATTTTGAAAATCTTACCTACATGGTGGCCGGTACCGGCGCCGGTGACCGGACGGTGACTGGAGGGGCCACCGAAAATCGCTCCCCTCTCCCCTTGCTCCCTCTCTTTTCTTTCCAGCAGCATAAATGAGTGTTTTTTACTGAAAAAAGGCCCTTTTATAGCTGGCCCGATCCGACCCGACCCGTCCGGCCTAGGGTCCGCGCGTTTTTTACGGAAGGGCTAATTGCGCATTTAGCCCTTCCGCATTTTTGTCGCTTTACAATCAGGTACTATTTATTTTAATTTGGCCCGTTGATTTATTCTTGTTCGCAATTCAACCCTCCCTGTTGCTGTGTGCTTTGGAAAGAAGCGTAATTGTCCGTATTGGTCCCTCTATTGCTTACGCGTGTTCAAATCGATCCTTTATCGTTTTAAAATTTTGCCTCGAATTTCTGCTCTGTTTCGATCGTGTCCTTTCTTTTAAATTTTATTATTATTATTTTTTTTTCTTACAACATTACCACGTTATACTTATATTATCTGTATTATTACCATCATTATTATTACTTTTTTATATAGTATTATTATTATGTTATACTTATTATATTATTTTTATAATTTCCTATATATATATAAAAACATTATTATTGTTTTCACCATTATTACTTGTCATTTCACTATTCTATATTTGCCTTCTTTATATATTTTATTATTGCTCGTAATCATCGATTTTATTATTATCATTATAAACTTATATGCATCTATATATTTCCATGTATATATTACTATGAGCATATCATTTCCTTATTATATTATTATATATGTGTGTTGTTGTATATGTATATATATTACATATATATGCTTTTATGTACGTTATATATATACATATGTTTTTATTATTTAATTGTTTTCAACTCTATGTTGTATATTATATCTTTCTATATATATTACATACGTATTTTTATTGTATTAGTTACGTATTTCTTATATTACATTATGTGTATATTTTAATACTTTTATTTCACATATATATATTTTCAATATTATATCTTTATATATTACGTATATATTATATTTATATATATTATACACGTATTTTTTCATTATATTGTCACATACTTTTTATTATATCATGTAAACACTCCAATACTATATTATGTATACATTTTCATATAATATGTATACATTCTTAAACATTATACTATATATATATATATATATATATATTTAATGTTATATTATTCATATGTTTTATTATCTCATATTTTGTTATAACCACATTTTGTATATATACTTAATACTACAAATTATATTTTCGAACACCATGCATCTATTCTTTAACACACCCTCTTTTATTTTCTTTTACTGTAAATATCATTGTTATTATCATTTTAATATTCTAATATTATGTTTAAATGCTTTTGCATCATTGTTTGCAAAAATATATATTTCATTCAATCCAAAAATATTTTCAAAAACGAGGCAATATTTTTTTGTGTTTAGAGATTCGGGAAATAGTGCCCTAACGTGCTGGGTTGCGATTTCTCGTTCATCTAAATACCTAAAATACCCTTCTAAAAAATCCCGCAACTCGCGAGATAACTTTAGTTTCGAAGAATCTAAGAACCTCGCGTCCAATCGTGCTGGATGTGATGTTCGAATTCTTCCAAAGCAAAGGAATCTCGGTTTTTCAACTCAAATTATCCCAGTTTCAAAAAAGAATCATATTTTTAAATCTTTCCAAATTTTGACCTAAGACAGAAAATTGTTCAATTTGGTACCAATTTTGGGCGTTGCGGGGTGCTAATCCTTCCCCGCGCGTAACTGACTCCCGAACCTTATTCTCGATTTTTTCGTAGACCAAAATATTTTATAAGGTGACCCAATCACACCTAAAAAGGTTGGTGGCGACTCCCCATCTTCGTTTTTTAAAATAAGTCGACATCCGTTTTCAAAAAAAAATAGTTTCGACAGATACAGTCCAAACTAAAGTCAACAAATTGGACTAAACCTCACACATGACAATAATACATGGTGAGATTCAAGACTTGCACATATAATTACAGATGATGAGTCTCAAACCTAAATGTTTCAAATCCAAAATTTACAAATAAAATATGAATTCGAATAAAATGAATTGACTTAACTTTATAGAATCAATGTCTAAGCCTCTTAATTCCTTATGGGGTTTAAAATTTTGTTAACCAGCTTTTCTAAAGATAATTTTTAAAAAAATAAGCAATCTAACCTAATTTGTCGCTATACTTCTATCATATTTCTATTTTGGTAATTTAATTATGAAAATTTTTAATTTAATTATTATGCTATCCAAATTCATTTTTTTAGTTATTGTATCGAGAAGGTTGAAACGATAGATAACATGGTCGCTTATTCTCAGAAAAACTCCATGAATGGTCACTCAACTATAAGAGTATTTTTGTTTTGGTCACGAAACTATAATTTTTTTACTTAGTCACTAAAATTTTTAAAATTATTTTTTTTTGTCACAATTCCGTTAAGTTTATTAAAAATCTAATTTTAAAAAAAATAGTGACAAGATCAAAAAACAGCCAAGAAATAATTAACCACGTCATAGTTGAGTGGTGATTCATGTAGTTTATCCAAGAAATAAACTGCCATATCATCTAGCCATTTTGGACTTAATGGTGCAGTGGCAAAAAAAAAAATTCGATTAGGTTAGTGATTAAAACACGATAAATTGCTTAGCCATTTTAAAATCATTATATATAACAATCTTAATAATGTCATTATAAATAAAAATTATATTAATTAATTAAAAAAAATATTAAGTACTATCATTAGCAGAACTCTAGTACTTGGCTACACCAACACCGTGGTAGTCATGGTTGGAGTAGTATTTTTGGACCATATTTATCATTAATATTAATTCTAATCATCTTCATTGAACAAATTCACATCATTATATATAACTTAATGCCTCGACTAATTATTCTATATTTTAAGTGTCGAAATAATTTTTTTTGAAAACGGGGATCGACTTCGAAAACAAAACATGGAGTCGCCACTAATCCTTTTTTGAGGTGTAATTGGGCCACCTTATAAAACATTTTGGCCTACGAATTTTAAGAAAACAAGTTCGGGAGTCGGTTACGTACGAGGAAGGATTAGCACCCTCAATACGCCCAAAATTGGTACCTTATTGATTAATTTATGTCTTAATGTCGGAAATTGAATATTTGAAAAGAGTTCAAAACACGATCCTTCTTTTTATTGATTTTTTAAAACATTTAGGTAGATTAAACTTGTGGTGAAGACCATCTCGCCTCAAAGCAAAATATCACATCCAGTACGTTAGGACACAACATTCTCGACCCTCGAGTATGAGCTTGTCTTTTATTTAAAACATGCGTTTATTTTTTAGGAGTATATTCGGAGATTTAAATCAAATGAAAAAATTGAAACCCAGTACGTTAGGGCACGATTCCTCAAAATTTTAAATACAGGATATTGCTTTTATTTTAAAAACTTTGAGAGTGAACTGATAAAAAAGGATATTTGAATATTTAGACAGAACGAAAAAACCGAAACCCATTACGTTAGGGCACGATTTTTTTCCGAGTTTCTAAATACGAAATATTGCCTTTATTTTGTTTAAAACTCTTTTATTTAAATTTAAAAGGATAATCGGTTACTTAGATCAAACGAAAAACCGAAACCCAGTATGTTAGGGTACGATTTCTCGAATTTTCTAGTACCGAATATTGTCTTTACTTGAAAAATCTAGACAAAGATAATAAATAAAATAATATAGAGAAAAAAAAAATGGAATAACCAAGAAAATTTGAATGAAAATTTAATTTAAATCGGGAGTGGGTAAAAAAATACATGTACAAGAAAATATTGAATGAAATATTTTAAAAATAGGACGGATAATAAAAATAATAGTAATAATAATAATAATAAAATAAAATGGTAATAATAAAAAGAGTAAATATAATGATAATAATAGTGTTAAAAATAACAATAATAAACAAACGACATATTAATAATAATAGAAAGAAATAATAACACTAATGGAAGTAATGAAAATAATAATAATAATAGAAACAATAGTAATAAAAGTAATGTAATATACGTGCTAATAATAATAACAAAAAGAAAAAAAACTATATTAATAAAAATAATAATAGTAAGTTAATAATAATAGTAATAAAAAAGTAAAAATAATAGTAAAATAATAAGAACACTTTCACGTTACTACAAATAATAATATAAAAAAAAGTAATGATAATACAATAGTCAAAACAATAAAAATATTACGATACTAATAATAAAAATAATAATAAAATATAAATAATAATAGTAGTAATATTAAAAGTAATCAATTTGAAAATAAATAGCCAAAATAAAACGAAAAAGGGATTAAATTGCATTAAAAACAGAAATTCTGGGGCCAAATTAAAAATAAATAAAAGCAAAAGGACCAAATTTTGATTCGCGCATGAAATGGAGGGACTGGGAAAGTAAATATTCCCGCCCTCCAAAATGCACAACATCAAGGGGACCGAGTTGAAAACGAAACAAAATCACAAGGCACAAATTAAAAAAATAAAAAAATAATTGCGAGACCATGAAAAAGCGGAAGGGCTATTCGCGTAATTAGCCCATTAATCAAAACACGCGGATCCCAAGGTCCAATCGGGTCGGGTCGGCCCGTCCGGCTCAAAACGACGTCGTTTTGAGCCATGTGCATTGGCACCAAAACGGCGTCGTTTTGGGTTTAGTATATAAACCTAAAAATCTTTAAAAAAAACAATTATTTTCTCCATTTCTCAAATTAGCCCCCTCTTTTCCCCTTTTACTCTCTGCAGGCCCTAAGAAATCTGACGGGACTTCGGCCGTCCACCGCCTTTCCTCCGTCGCTGGCGACAGCGCCGGCCATCTCGCACATGGCCAGAAGTTACAACAATCCCACAACCCAATTGAAACCCAAATCCCTAACCCACTCACCAGACCCACTAACCCACTAAGCCACACCAACCGAATCCCTAACTCACCCTAGCCACCTAACCCCCACTTGCACTGACTGCTGCCACTGTTCTCTGCCTCAGCCACCGACCCGGTCAAATCCACTGCCACAACACCTACAAATATTAAACGCGAAGGGACAGAAAGAAATAATAGAAAAAGAAAAAAGTTTGTACAAAGGCTATAAAAAGCCAACCCGAACAGATTGTAAGGGATTCGACATTTTTTGAATAAAAAATCAAGGCTTTAAACTCGAAATTAGGGATTCAAAAACAAAAAATAACAATTTCAAATCCATTTGCAGCAAAGGGATACCCCCCAATCGGAAATATAATCAGAAATCGAAACAGAAACTTAAGGTAACCTTCTTTATTTTTTCGAATTTCTTTTTTACATGTACGTATGGGCTAGGACAATAATAATAATAATAATAATAATAATATAATATAATATAAAAAAAGGAAAATTTTACCTTTCCGGCCATCGTGTACGGTGGCCGGTGCCGGTGCCGGTGACCAGACGGTGGCCGGACGATGACCGGAGGCTGACCGGTCCCCCACCGGGAACTCCTCTCTTCTCCCTCCTCTCTTTTCCTCTCTCTTTTTTTTCTTTCTCCCTATGCAAAATGTTTTTTTTTTAATTCGGGCCTATTTATAGCACACGAAAACGGTGTCGTTTTGGCCTTAAGACCTAGGGCACAAAACGACGTCGTTTTGCCCTGGGTCGGATCGACCCGACCCTTACCCGCCTAGGATCCGCGTGTTTTTAATCCAATGGTCTAATTGCCATACTGGCCCTTCCGCTTTTTTATCGATTTGCAATTAAGTTTCGTTTATTTTAATTTGGCCCTGAAATGCTCCCTGAGTTTCAATTTCGTCCCATATGCTGCTGCGCGTTTTGATCGGGGGGATTTATTGCTGCTTTAGCCCTTCCAAGTTGCACGCGCATGCAAACAGGCCCTTCCCTTTCGTTTTTTATTTCAAATTTGCCCGAAACTTTTATTTTTAATCCGATTTCATCCTTTTTTATTATTTTCTTTAGTTTTAATATTAATCATACCGTATATTATTATTGTTGTTATTAACATGTTAATATTATTGTTAATAATAGTATTATTTTCATTCAATGCTCATATACGTACATATTATTACTTCCTTTTAATATTTCTTTAATATTTCATATATTATACTATTATTATTTTTAATATACATATATATATATATATATGAATATATTATGAATAAATAGTCAATATTATTGCATATTTATCTTTAGTATATGTCTATATATATATTTGTAAAATACTTGTTTCCCTAATTATTTACTACTAGTTCTAATATTTGTACATACATATTTTAATACTATCATGCATATATTTTTGTATTACGCATGTATATTTTTAATATTGTATATTATATTATGTATACGTATATATTATTCTTTTTATATTTGATTTATTATATTGCTCCTATTATTATTACTAATATGGTTGTTTTCATTTTATCCTAAATACCTTTTTATATATTGTTTCTAACTATATATTATGTATATATTGCATTTATATATATATATATATATATATAATTTTTAATATCATAGATATATGTTACTTCACATTATCTTACGTATAGGTTTAATACCATCATATTTTACTTAATGCCATTTTTGTATTATCTTAAATATTACATCACTACCTTTAACATTATTTCATTATCATATTTTTATTTTTAACACATTTTCTTATACCTGCTATGACTTCTATTATTACCCTATTATTCCTATTGTGTTACTAACATATCATTTTCATTTTTAATATTATTATTATTACTATTATTTGTTCTAAATACTTTTATCAGGAACTATGCTACTCTACGCCAAAATAATCCTCTTATAAAGGCAATGTTCTGGTGTTTAGAAATTCGAGAAATCGTGCCCTAACATATTGGGTTTTGATTTTCTCATCTAAATCTAAATAACCGAATATCCTTCTTAAAACATAAAGTTTAAATAAAAAACCCTATATATATTATTCCTATTTTGCATACTATCGTTACTCTTATCTATATTTCTTTGCCACTTTTCATTCTGTTATACATACACTTATCGTTGATCATTAGTTGCTTTATAACAAGTTTCCTTTGTTCGATACAAAAAAACGATTTTCTTTATAAAGGTAAAATACCGTATTTAGATACTCGGGAATCGAGCCCTAACGTATGGGTTTGCGGTTTTTTTGTTCAAATCTAAATAACCGAATAGCCTTTCAAATTAAACGCATAATTTTCAACATAAAAACTTATTCTCGAGAATTCGAGATGTCACGTCCTAACGTATTGGATGTGATATTTTGTTATCTCGAGATAAGATTTTCTAAACCAAGGCAACGTTCTGTACTTAGGAATTCGAGAAATCGTACCTTAACGTATTGGGTTTCGGTTTCACTCGTTTATCCCAAGTATTCGAATGTTCCTTCAGAATTAAACACTCGAATTCCCTATAAAAAGGCAAGTTTAGCCTCAAAGGTCGAAATATCGTATCCTACCGTATTGGATGTGATGTTTTACCTTAAGGCAAGGCAACCTTTTATACACATTTTCGACCTATCCGAATGTTTTTAAGACAAATAAGGATCGTATTTTAAATTCTTTCAAGTTTTCGAATCATAGACTCTAAAGACATTAATTAATCAACAAGGTACCAATTTTTAGGCGTATCGGGGGTGCTAATCCTTCCCCGTGCGTAACTCACTCCCAAACCCATTTTCTGATATCCGCAGACCGAAATCGTTGTTTTGATAAATCAAATCGTTTATTTAAAACAACCCCTTTAAGGTGACCAATCACACCCTGACAAAAAAGATTGGTGGCGACTCCGGTTTTTATATTCATTTTTAAGTCGACGCCCGTTTTCATAAAAAATGGTCCCGATAGATAGCTCGCACAGGAAGCCCGCAAGGAGAGCTCGCGTAAGCCTTGCAAGAATTAGGTCACGAGAGGAGAGCTTGCATAAGCCTTGCAAAAACGAGGTCGTGAGCTATGTCCACAGAAGGGATAGCGGGCCCTGCAAAGGATCCCCCCTCGTGACTAGCAGGTATGAGACTCGCTAGGGGAGTCAATCCCAGAATCAGAATGGATGGCGTGCTCCGTAGACACGCGTCTAATAAGCTAAAGGACGCCCAGGTAATGTCAGCACCAGAGATAAGAGATGTTAGTACCATATGTCTCAATACCGAGACAAAATAGTGACCCCTATTGTGAGCCATAATAGTAACAAACATATATAAATACACCTGTGTTTCTCTTAACACGATACGAGAAAATATTACTCAACAATTTATATATATATATATATGTTGATGAATTAATTGTAAATTTCATAATCAAAGCATTTCTTTGGCTAATGGCAAAAAAAAAAGAAGAAGCTTTTCTTTGATTGCATAAAATCTGATACAAAAGAGGGTCCCCCACTAACCAATTACGTCTTTAATAATCCATCCACGTGTCTCCACTCTAACCTAAATTTCTATTTGTCATTAGAACAAACCAAGTTCCATTGACAAGTGCACCCCCATAGCTAGAAGGACATGCAATATGTTATCCTTCATTAGTTTTTATTATACACTCTCATTATTAACAAAAAAGTATTTAATGCATTGGTTTTTCTATTAAGATTAGGGGGAAAATTCATTAATTATAAAAATATCATCTTAACGACGATGACATTTACTTGTGATTAATACAAAAATAATAGTAACGATAAAATTAAATACTATAACGATATTATAATATAAAAAAAAAAACTAAACATACTCTATCGAAAATAGCCCTTAATATATTAAAATTCGAATCTCAAATAAAGTAAAATTTGATAATAAAAAAATACCATTCGACTATATAATATTGGTGGTAATAAAACATAAACCAAACTTGGGGTTTGGTTCAGAAGTAAATATTCTTCAACCACTACACAAAAGAAAGAAAAATAAATACTCTTCAAACAAAGCAAAATGCCATGATTATGGGAGATCACTCATTTCAGGCTGTAAGATTGGAATAATCAATCCCTTCTCATCTTTTTTTTTTTTTTTTTGATAGTTATGATTTGATTTAACCAAAGTTCCAAGTCATGTGTCATAAATAAGAAGAAAAAGCATCTAATCCTTTGGGTTTTTAGAAGGGAAATTAGAAGCAAACCCAAACTAGCTAAGCTTCAAATTTAAAAGATTCTTTCATCACAATTATATTTAATGTACTAAAGTCGTTAATACTTATAAATTATTTTAAATTTATATTTTTCAAAGAATATTGCTAGTAAAAAAATTGTATTTAAAAAAAAAAAAAACTCCTTTAACAATAGGCAAAATTTACAGGTTTTTTTAGTCTTTCTTTATTTTGGGTGAAACGACATAAAAGTTAAAAGTTTCAACTAATACAAAAGAGAAACTAGACTTTAAATCTAAAATTCAAATAAAATTTCTTCCATTCGCAATTTATCTACCCAAATTACATTCTATTTTACCGGTCATGTTTAAAATATAATATATATATATATATATATATAAAAGGGTAGATTTTAAAAAATGGTAAAACTGTATTTAAATCTAAAAAAGAGAGTAAAAATATAAATTAATATAATAATAATAAATTTTAGTAGCTTTGAAGGTGACGCTTGCCTAACGATGTGTTTTATATTTAGGGATAATATTTTTTTTCTTGTGGAAATGGGAATCGAGAAGTGGAGGACATGAGAATTACGTCTCTCCCTTAGTCCTTTGCAGTTGGCCTTTTGTGTTAATTCACCCTTAATTTGCTCCATTTGGATAAGTTTTTTTAATTATTATTAAATTTGGGAATTTAAGCTTATTCATGGTATTTCTGTTAATTGGCATGCATTAATTTTTAATTATGTTTTATAATGAAGTTAAAATTTTAATTTGGTAAATTACGCGATTTTAGATTTTTTTTATTTCAAATTTGATTAAGATAATATGGTAAATTCACAAGAGAAATCTTTTAAATCACTGAAATAAAGAAAAATCAAATTCAAAAGATAAAAAGTTCGGATAGTACAAAAAATCATAAGAAAGCAATGCACACAAAGTGTTTAAGTAAATACTTTCAAATAAATTCAATAACTTTGAATGAGATGATTACAAATGAAAAAAAACTTCTATTTATGAGATATTACAAATGAACAGGAAGACCCCTATTTATAGTTGAACTCTTCCAGATCCAACGGCATAGTTTAAATTTTACATCAAAGGTCAAGATTCAAGCCTATCTGCGAGATGAGAGTATTAACGGATTTAAACTCTATATAATTTTATCTCTTAAGATTTACAATATTCACAATGGTAACTCTAGTTTTTCGAGAGTATTCTACTGGGCTACTAAAGCTTCAAATAGATATATTTCTTTATATATTTCATTAATCAGATTAATTCAAATGGGTCAAACGAGTCATATTTCATTAATTAACCTCCATAAGATAAGACATTCTATATGCATTTATCGTAGACTTCGATCCGTGACCCATGACACATACATAATAAATTGCCACGTCTCAACCAACTTCTTGACTAATTGCCATACTATTTGCCCTGTTTTCTCACCTCTTTATATTATCATCTTTTGTTGATAAAAAGGAGAAAAATGGAGAGTTAACTAACTATTATAAAAACTATATACTATTTAAATTTAATTATAAAAATACTTTTTTAATATTAAAATAATTTTTGGACTGACTCAGTGTAATTCAATTCAAATTTATGTAAAAATTTCGAACCACAGTCTAACCATATATATATATATATAGTTCTAATATAGTTGCATGGGTTTTAAGCACACCTTATATGGTAATGGAATGGCCCTTTGCCAGATAAACCCCAAACTAAATATGCAATCTAGATGCATGCAACCCACCATACATGTCACATGGGTAGTAGTCCCCCTTCCCCCCGCCAAATTTCACTTCTCTTGCACTCTAATACAAGGGACAAAGCCACCCAACCATTACCAAAGTGGAAGAGAAAATTAAAAAGACAAAAAAGAAAAAGGTTTAAATGAGGTTAAATTCTACTATTAATCCTTATATTAGGTGTAAATTATGAAATTAGTTTATATATTCTATTTTGGTTATTTTTAATCTTTATATGTTTCGAATTTTGAAATTTTAGTTCCAATCAAATAGTAGTTATTAAACTCAATAACTTAAAATTTTCTATTTCTAAAATCTTATGTAATAAAGCATCTTATAATATGTTTGCAATGCCATGTGAATTAGTCATTTCGACATGATGATGCACATAAAAAAGGTATGTCATTTTTGTTTAAGTCAAGATTAAAAATTTAAAATTCTAAATACAAGTATTAAATTTGATGAAATTAGAGTAAAAGAACAAAATCTGCAACTTAGACATAGAAGAGGGAGTAATAGCAGAATTTGACCAAAAGACAATGTACTAATTGAGAGACATAGTGCTTCATTTAGATTGTTTAGACTAATGCCCCCCTTCCCCCCAATTTCGTAATTTGTTCATTTCCCAATAGTCAATTTCCCTTTCAATAATAACTTCCCTTGCTTTCCCTTCCCATTCCCAACAACCCTAAACACTATAAGCAAACTAAAGCCTCGTTTAGTGTCGAGTATCATAGTTATTGAGGTTAACAGTTATGATTCATGGTGATTTATGTTAATGGTTTCTCTATCTAAATTCAAAACAAAAGAAGGTGCTTTCTACAGTTTGAAATACAGCTTTTGGCATGAAATTTATTATCTTAAATTTACTGTGATTAAAATTTTTATCAAACATATATTCAATATAAGTTGGTATCATATTATTTCATTCAAAGAAATAGCATGTTCCTAAAAAACAATAAGAACAGAAAAACCAAGTTGATTTTCGCAAATTTAATGATGAAGGAAGTACTCATTTTAACACAACGATAATGCCTCACATGAGTACACGTCTTTACACATGTGAGCAACGCGTGGCAATGACGCATTGGATGGAGGGCTTTCTCGGTTCATGAAAAGTGGTTAGTGCACTGCACGCCAGAATCTGTTCTTTTCGGGGGTATGGTAGACTTGCTTGTTTTTTAAGTTGTTTATTATTATTTTTTAAATATGTTTTTATAATTCTTTAATTTTACAAATAAAATTAATACAATACTACATATTTTTAGATATCATATACATATTCTTACTTTCATTTTTTTCTCTGTGGCATTGATTTTTTTAAAATTTTTAATATTAAATTAAAAATAAATTTATTTTAATTAATACTTAAAAAAATATTGAATATATGGTTTTTTTAATTTATATCGTATATTACTGAAAAAAAATGAACCCATAAATTAATTTGTACTTAGCACAATAACTTATTGGATTATGATATTTTCTTAATTTGGATTTTACTAATCATTACTCTTAAATACTTTTTATAATTAATATAATATTAATCAGTTTTCAAATCGTTAAATAAAAAAAAGTTATACAAAATCCTTTAATTTGGAGTTTACAGATTGAAAGATGGTGTTTGCGGGTGGCCTATCTTTATTTATTTTTACAATAAAACATAATATTAATGAAATCCCCCACGTTTTGAAAATTCAATTTTCCTTATAAAACCTTACAAGGCTTCCATCAAGTTATTTTAAAACCTAAAAGCTCATTAGCAATGTTTTATGTTGGAAACAAAAGCCGCCACACCCGGACATTCTCCCTCCCATTCCCATGCCCATGTCGGCTCTTTTTTTCTTTTTTAAATTCCGATATTTAAAATAATAATAATAATAATAATAATAATAATAATAATAGATAAATTTCCTTTTAAAAGTGAAAAAACGAAACTGGAGAGCTTTATTTGATTATTTAATTAAAATTTAGTACTGTCAAAATAAAAACGCCTATAATCCACTTAGAGACACACACGTGGTCCTACACGTGGCTCTTTGTCCCATTCCGTTGTCTTGCCTTTCTGTGGTCGCGCGCTTTCTCCAACAATACTGTATCCCGCACATGTGTACACGTGTGTTCACGTTTAGCAATTTTTCTTTTTTCTATTTTTGGGCCTAATTTTCTACAATTTTTTATACGATATTATTAAAAAAGTAATTTTAAATTATAAATATATATAAAAGATATAAAAAGAAATCAGCTACGTATTTTTATTATATTAAGTATCAATCAGATTTACTTTCATGTTTTAATTAAAATTTGTCTAAACAATATATATTTTAGGAAGTGTCTGATTCACTAAAGCTACGTTTGTTTAGGGATAAAAGCTTTTCTGTAAAAGCTTTCCACATTTTCCAATGCTTGTTTGACTGAAAATATTTTTTCATAGTAAAACCTTTTACATAACATAGAAAAAGAAGCGTTAATTTTAGTAAAATGTCTTACAAATTTTATTTTGGTAAGACGTTTTCCAAAGATTTTCCCTTCCTCAGTAAATTTAACCTGACACTTCTTCCCCTTCCCTTTCCCCCTTATAAGACCCAGACCTTCAACCCAAAACCCCATTAACAGAAGAAAGTTTGCTCATTCAGGATCCTACCCTCCACCTAAACCTGACCTTGGGCTTGACTGGTCAGTCTTTTTGAAACCCACATCACCTTCCTCTCCTAGATGGTCAGAACCCAAGTCTAAACCAGACCCCACGGTCAGACCTGTTTCAATTGAAGACCGAGCCAGTTTTGCCGACATGCAAATGCAAAACAAGGTTCTTGACATGTAATGACCCAAATTTCACGGGCATCGAAAAAATGAGTTATGGGGCCTCTGTCTTAGTAAACCGGGTTAGAAAATAATTATTAAGAATATTTGTGAGTTTAGTTATGTGCTTGATTAAGTTTCAATTAGGTGAATTTAGTTTAATTTAGAGAATTTAGGAAAAAGGATTAGATTGAATAAAGTATAAAAGTTTAAGTATAGAATAGAGAAAAGTCAAGGGATAAAATTGGTAATTAAACCATAAAAGTGACATGTGTTTGATAAAAATAATTTAAATGTGTAATAAAATAAATATGTACAAATGTATAAAATTAATTGGTTTACTTAATATTTAAGTAAAAGATATTTATAATAATTATTATTATGTAAATATTATATTTTATTAATTAGTTGTGATAGTGACAAGTGTATGGTAATGATGATTACATGTGTAATAACATGTATGTATATAAATGTATGTATATAATTAGTTATAATTAGATATTTTATTATTATTAATAAATTAAAATAAAACAAAAAGAAAAAGAAACATACTAGAGAAGAAACGAACTTGAGAAGAAAAAAAAGGAAAGAAAAGAAAAAGGGAGAATTAGGGTTTTAGTGCTTGAAGTTTTAATTGGTAAGTTTAATTAAGCCATTTTCTTGTGATTTCGATGTTTTTGAAGCCTTAGAATTGAATACTTTTGAATTTGTGTGGAAATATTGAAAGTTGATAGACTTTTGAGTAGGGTTTATGTTGAGTAAATGATGGAATTAGGGATTAATTTGATAAAATTATTAACTTGAATTGATTTAAGGACTAATTTGTAAACTAGCTTATAAGTTTTGAGTTTTAGGGGCTAAATTGAAAGAAATTTGAAATTATGGAAAAAATGATGAAAATTTGATAGTTATATTGAAGTTTTGATGGAAATTGAATAAGGAAATAAAAGGATTTGTAAAAAGGAAGAAGATGGAATTGGTTAGGACAAATTTGGTATTTAGGCAAAAGTTACATGGAAAGTTAATAATTTTGTATAAAATATGTGTGTTATTAATTAATTGTAATTATGTTAATTTTCATAGCAAACAAGGAAACCGAGACGTCTAATACGAAAGGGAAGGAAAAAGTGATCGAAGAGTAGCTTAAGAAATATCGGTTTGTATTATCATAATTCAAGTTATTTTCTATTATGTGTTTAATTTATTTAATATATGTGCATGGAATTGGAATTGAAATAAGTAGTGATATTTAATTTGAATGTGATTGGAATTAATTTGAATTGATGATATTGAATTGAATGGAATTGGAATGTGAAACGTGAATGGAAAGTGTATTTGATTTTGAAAGTGTTCTAATGAGATGAAATGTGAAATGAAATTAGTGCAATGAGATTGAATACATGAACTAAAGGTTCATGAAGTGTTCAAAGTTGAAATATGTGATTATGTGAATTTGATTGAAATAGAGAAAGGAATTCAATACCCTATTAACTAGTCGAGCTTAGTGGATATAGTTGGCATGCCATAGGATTGGAAGAGTTCAGGGTTACTTCGACCTCGAGTCGATGAGACACTTGGAGTGTCATATTGCTTCGGATAGATTCGATGAGGTACTGGGTACCATTTTACTTCGGCTAGGCCGATGAGACACTGGGTGTCAACTTTGCTTCAAACTATCCGATGAGGCACTGGGTGCCAATATGGTGTGTTTGGTTGGATCCGTGTATCCACCAAAGTCCGAGTCATGTTAATAGGGGTAATTATGTGAAATGAGAAAATCTATTACATTTGATTATTTGAACCATTGAATGAACAATGAAAGCTATATTGTGAATTGAAATGTGAAATGATATTATGCTATGAGATTAAAGGTTCATGAATGGTTCCCATTGAAATGTGAATTGAATATGTATATGTGATTGAGAGATGAACCAAAGGTTCATGAATGATTGGAATTCTATTGTTGAGATATTGATTCGAATGTTGAAAATGACACATTGATAATATGATAATTTAGCATGAAATTATATGTTTGATTTACTATTTATCTAAGTATGTTTATGATATTTGATTGTAGTTATATATCTGAATTATGATAATACCACTGAGTATTTCCAATACTCAGCATACGGTTGTTTTCCGTGCGCAGGATAGGTCAAGTGAAGTCTGGGGCAACATCTGAATCAATCCCGGCTTCAGTTTAATTTTTGGTGATATATTTATCTTTTAGAAATGTGGCATGTACTAGGTTTGGTTTTAATCACTTGCAAATGCTTTATGTTTTGAATGTAAATGTGATTTATAAACCTTAAGAAGTTTTTGGAATGAATGAATGAAACTTTGCTAAGTTTGAAAATAAAATGAATGGTATTTGATTAAGATTTATAAGTCAATGATTTGGGCATGAATTAGGTATGTTTAGTGGGTGAAAGTAGCTTTAAAATGGTGAAAAATCATGTTTTCACACGGCCAAGACACATGGGCGTGTGCCCAGGTCGTGCGGGGAAGTCAGACTTACCCATGGGCTAGTTCCACGACCGTGTGTAGTAAGTCAGATCTGCCCACGACCTGGCCCCACAGCTATGGGAGCGCCACGGGAATACCACACGGGCATGTCCTAGGCCACACGGGCGTATGCCCCTGTTTTCAAAGAAAAGTTTCCAAAGTTTCCGGTTTAGCCCCAAATCACTTCCTAAACTTATTTTGGGCCCCGTAGGCACATATTAAGGACTAATTGATGGAAATTAGAAAGTTTTAGATTGAAACTCAAATTTATGTCTTGATTTTATTCGTTTACTAATGTATAAATCCGGTAATACCTCATGACCCTGTTCTGGCGACGGTTTGGGGTTAGAGGGTGTTACATGACAGTTGCAAAGAGTTTTTCAATAACAGGGTTCATGATGAAGAAAATAATAATGGAAATGATGATGATTTTGATGATGATGAAGAAGAAGAAAAGAATGAAGTAGACATGTTTTTTTATGAGAATTTTTGTGAATAACAGTGAATTGAGGGGCTACTATGAGGAGAATCATGAGAAATGTGAGTTCTTTTGCTTTAGTTTATGGTGGCATTGGTGAAAATTGTATCAATCATGAAGCTGTATGAGTGTTAGATACATGGTATAGATTGTTTGAATTGAGTAATTTGTAGAATTTACATTGATGGTTATTGGTTATATGAACTTCTATCAATGGTAAGGTTTGTAGTGTTAAGGATTTATGTTGAATTGCTGGTCTGTGAGGTGAGTGAGTTTTTTCCCTTACTATTTGCTTAATTAGTGAGGAATTTTGTATAATGAGTTTAGGAATTGGATGTATAGTGAAATAAGGAATTGTATCCTAATGGTGTTAAATGCAGAACATTTTGCAAGGAGAAAGTTCCAATAAAAATGTAGAAAATCTTGAAACTGGAAATTCAAGTGGCAAAGTCCAAAAAGATGTCTCTGATTCTCTAGTGAGAATTTGATATGCTCGCGATATTAAGTAATAAAATTTATAAAACTAATCAAACCAAAACTAACTAATATCACGATATTAAAGGCAAGCGCACCTATCGAACAGTAGTATAGTTTAGTGGCATGACCGAGTTATCGTACCCAAGGGAACCAAAAGTACTAATACTTACTTCCTTTCTATTATCTAGCCTAAAAATAAAAGAGGATTGATTGGAATTAATTCTAAAACTAACTAAAGTGCACAAAAAGTAAATTGGGGAAAACTTTAGGGAAAAGCTTATTGATATGAGCAATACTTAAGGGAGAATCCACCTAGACTTCACTTGTTATTGGTTCTTGAGCTAGACGATTTATTCACTTGACTTGATCCGTAGAGATCCCTAATTTATGCTAAACCCTCCGTCGAGGCGAAGAGCAACTAAGCCTAGGTTGTTAACTAAAGTTCCTTTATTAATTAACACCCTAGGTTGCATTAATTCGATCTATGGTTCCCCATATTAGGTTTGACCCTAATCCGGCAGATTTATGTCGCCCTATGTCTAGGGTTGCATGCAACTCTGCTTAATTATGGTAGATCTACTCTTATCATAGGGACTTTTGCTCCTCTGTTTTAAGCACATATGTTTCTTGAATTAATACCTAGGATTATTAACACAAGAATTAAGCACACATAATTAAGAACAACTCAAGTATTTATCATATAACTCAAGAATAAATAATAACAAGATTCGTCTTAGGTTTCATCCCCCTCAAGTATTTGAGGGGTTTAGTTCATAATAAAGAAAAAAAAACATCTCAGAAGAATTAAGATAACAAAACATAAAGAACCCGAAAACCCCTGAAGGAATTTAGGGAGATCCTCTGTCTTCATGTAGAATCCTGGCTTCTGGGATGAATCAATCGGCTTCCCTTGGAGTAACTCCTTGCTTTCACTTCTTGTGTTGGCAGAATTATGGCACTCTTTCTTGAGAGAAGAGAGTATCTCCTTAGAGTTGCCTCCTGGGGTCTTTATATAGAGTTTAGAATGGCTTTCTTAGCCTCTAAGCATCCAAATCCGAGTGAAATTCCTCTTCCTCACGACTAGAACACGCCCGTGTGCAACGCCCGTGTATTTCGACAAGAGGCCGTGTGAGATCCTGTCGATTGGGGCACAGCCGTGTGGCCTGGCCGTGCTTGTCGAGGCTGGACCGTGTGGTCTTCGTGTGGCACGACCGTGTGCCACGGCCGTGTGATGACCCCTTGGGCAGTGCGTTTTCACATTTTGGCCCATTTTCTCCGGTTTTTAGTCCATTTTCCGCTCTTTTCTTTTCCTTATGCTCTCCTGAGTATAAGATATGAAAAAGAAAGATTAAGAGCACCAATTCTCACAAAATTAATGATAATCCATCCAAAATATAGGCTAAATATGAGGTAAAAATATGTATAATTTATCGTTTATCAGAATTCATCTCTTTACTTTTCTGTTAGTGTTTTTATGGACCATTTGCAATGTTGTGTTGGTAGTGATTAGAGGTGTGCATGGGTCGGGCCGGGCCCAACAAAAAATTTAGGCTCGTTTGCTAGGCCCTGATCCGGCCCTGCCCAAAAATGGGCCTAAAATTTTGCTTAAGCCCGACCCAAATAAAAATGTTAAAACTCGAGCCTGACCCGGCTCGCCCATATTAATTTTTATATAATTTTAAAATATATATAAACCATAAAAAATACTAAAAACTTCAGAATAAATATTTCTCAACAAATTAAAAATAAATTTTAAAAAATATGTATACTTAAAAATAACAATAAAATAGATGCAACTTAACAAGCAAATGCCTGTAAAATAATAACCAAATGAACAAATGTCTTTAAAATAATAACAAAATTAATAATAAAATAAGTTTTATACAATATCTAAACAATAACAACAAAATAGTACAACATAATAGTAAAATGATAGCAAAATAGGAAGAAAATAATAAGAAAATAATATAAAAAAACATATTTTTTTTTTTTTATCTTTAGTGAATTCAGGCCAGGCCAGGCTAGGCTAGGCCCAAGCCAAAAATGCTTTACCTAAGACCCGACCTATTTTTTAAACGAGCCTTATTTTTTGTCCAAGCCTATTTTTCGGACCTATATTTTTGTCTAAACCCTTCCATATTTCGAGCGGGCCTTCAGGCCGGGCCGGGCCGCCTGGCCCATGCACACCTCTGGTAGTGATTACTGCATGATGTAAAGTAATAATAGTTGTTATAGCATTGTAGGTGTTGGGTTGGCATTTCATAGAATGTTGAGCATGATTGTTATATATGCCAGATATGCAAACTTTTGATATTTCGAAAATCAGTTAACAAATTACTTAAATACAAAAGGTACCACTTACCAATATTCCCTTACTGGTATACTTAGTACCGTTGTCTTTATTTCATTCCTAAGAGCACTATAATTCTTCTTCTTAATGTTCTATAAGTATTCAATCTCATGATGTATTTAGAGAAAGAACAATAGATGATTTGAGGATACGCTAATGGTTGTCAAAAACCCTAGAGTTTCTCCTAGAATATTTGGTCAAAGTATGCTTTTGTTTGATTTTATCCATGTTGTGGCTTTTTTCAAATGTTCATTATCCTGACATTGTTTGTGCATTAGTTAATTTTGGTTTTGTCAAGCTTAAGGGTTCGCTTACTTCAATCTTGTAGGATAAGGGGGATGATTTAAATGTTATTTCGGGTGGTGTAGAGTTCGTGAATGTTGATGGCAATGGATCAGTTAAAAAAGAGGTTTCTAGTAATGATCACAGTAATGGTGAATTGATTGCCTATAGCATGAGTAATGTGAGTGTAGGATTATTTGTTTTGTCATTTTTGGAATCTTTAGTAAACATGGATATCTTGTTATTTTTGTGAGTTGTAAAATTCCTTAGAGGAGGAGGATTCCAACGAAAATGTTAAAAGTCTTGAGATTTCAGATGGTGAACCAAAATCTATGGTTCAAAAGTAATGTTTGATCCAAGTCCAACAGTGGCTTTCAATGTATTTGATTGGAAAGGGGAAAGGATTGATCCTATATTAGTGCAAAAGCTGACTAATAGGAATAATATTTCATTGTGCATTGGGTGTTTACAACACATTTGGTTCAGTGTTAAACATGAAGAAATGAAGGAAAAAGATGAGTTTCAGACTAGGATTGATGTTACAGCTACAATTGGGTTCCTCACTAGTTTTGAAGACATTTATAGGCTTTGGGTATTTGTTTCAAGGTTCTTGGATGCTGATTTTTTAGAGAAAGAGAAATGGAGATATAAAGTTATTAATAAAAAAAAATTTGAAATTTAGTCCAAGAACTTGTTAATTATTTCATTCTTTGTATATTATTGTCTGGTATGAACTTTATTTGTATATTATTGTCTGGTATGAACTTTAGTCCAAAAATTATGAACTGGTATCAAAATTTATAATATTAATTATGGTTTGGAAGTTAATTTATTATTATTCAATTTTTTTTATTTTTATTTTATAACACAATTAGGAATCATCTATTTGCTTTGGTTGTTTTCAATTTATGATTGTTAATATATTTAATTTAATGTGTTTATTTACAAATAAATTGTAAGAGGCCCAATTTGCCCCGGCCCAATAACATCCATACAAAAAATAATAATATAAACCAAAATTAAAAAAAAAAAACGAAAATTAAAGTCCAAGTTCTGTTACAAATAATAGGCCCAATTTGTAACACCCCTAACCCGAATCCGTCACCGGAATAAAGTTATGGAGCATTACTGGAGTTACCAATTTATTTATTAGACATTTTATTTCATCTAGCATTCATATTTACATGTCATGATAAATATAATTCTTTTGCCGTTTCTTCATAAACATAAATCAATTAATTCATTATATCAATATTTTATGTACCATCACTTGGATTTCCTTATGTCACATAATTTCATGTAACACTTACCATTTTTGTCAAATTAGTGAACGTCTTACGGGATTGAGTACTTCGTTTCCTTGATGCCATAGTTCAACTATAGTCTTACACATTATCACATAATAATGCCATAGTCCAACTATGGTCTTATATGGAAGCACATAGTCACGTTTTCACATATTGCCATGGTTTTTTCCGTCAATTCATCACATATCACTGAACGAAAGTACTCATTCCTGCGTTCTATTCAATTTGACCTTTTAGTTTCTTTTTCGTGCTTTTGCAATGTTCACACTCTTAAATACAAACATATGAAATGATTCATCATTTCTTTCATTTACTAATAAATAATCATTAAATTCAGCTATATGAACTTACAATTCGATGTTTACATCATAACGATAATCATAATTTCATAATTAATATTTGAAATAAAACATTATATCATTTCTAATTCAACCTTTATCATTTATAATCAGACATGTGATCAATTTATACACAATTCATTCATATATTTTTCCTCCTCCTCCACTCCATCCCACATCCTTAATGTATGTAGCACACTTATTAGTACCATTACCCATAGTTTCACTATTTACTTATGTATATTCAAAGCTATCCATTTGTATCATAGTCACTAAATTATTTATATCTTGAGCTACGGAACTCCAAATTAAGATCTTCTAATTTTCCCTAAAACTAGACTCACATATCTTATTATCATAAAATTTTTAGAATTTTTGGTTTAGCCAATAAGTACAGTTTATTCTTTAAAATCACCACTATTCTGCTGTCTGACAGTTCCGACCTTTCTTCACTAAAAAATAATTATCTCCTCTTACAAGATTCAGATGATGTTCCTGTTTAGTTCTATTGAAAATAGACTCATTCAGGATTTTAAAAATATAAATTTAAGCCCATAATTATTTTTATCCAATTTTTTATGATTTTCCAAAGTCAAAACAGGGGAACTCAAAATCATTCTAACCTTGTCTCATAAAACTTATTATATCTCATGATTCACAAGCCCATTACTTACATCGTTTATTCTATAAGAAACTAGATCGATAAGCTTTAATTTCATATTTTTTTCATCTTCTAATTCAATTTCTAAAATTTTTGGTGATTTTTCAAAATTAGACTACTGCTGCTGTCCAAAAATGTTTCTTATAGCTTATTTTGCAATTAAATCCTTTACCCAATTCTAACTTGAAATTCTATTAATTTAACCCCTAATTCACCAACTAATTCAGTATAAACTATACTTGAAAATCTATAAACTCTTAAAATATCAACTTAATTTCATCAAAACCTTGTTTTAAAACTTCTAAATCATCAAAATTGAAAGAAAAGGACTTGATTGACTTACCTTTTAAAGCTTAAAGCTCTTAAACCTGAATTTCTCCTTTCCTTTTCTTTCCCTTGTTCTTTCCTTCTTAACCGTTTTGCTCTCTGTTTCTTTTCCCCTTTTTTTTTTTTTTATTATTATTATTTTATATCATATATATATATATATTAGTTAATAATGATAATAGTTAAAATAATTAAAATAAATATCTCTTAATGACACATATTTTTATTACACTTGTCACTACTTAATTTATTTATCACATAATATCCTATAATATCATTATTTAATTAATAAATATTTATTTAATAAATAATACATGTATTACAATTATATTATACACATTATTACATATGTATTTTATCTCCACCCTACATTTGTCATAAATCTAAATTTATTATCAATTGAAAATCTCAAAATATCTTTTACTAATTAAAAATAACAAATAATACAAATGTACTCATTTAAATGAATACACTTGTATTTTATTTTTACCATACACTTATCTTATTTTATTTTATTTCATAATATAATAATATTTAATATAATTTATACTTTAATAAAATAATAATAACTAATTAATTAATAAGTAAATATCTAAGGAAAATCTAAAATCTTTCAAATGTTTGCTGCCTCAACTATTAGGAATGATTTATTTACCATTTTGATCTTCCTTTCTTTCTATTAATCTATAATTCAATTTTTACCTCTTCTTTAATTTAGTTCTTTTTACTATTTACCCTAAATTAGACTAAATTTACTTTAATCAAAGCTTAATTAAACACATAACTAATTTCATAAATATTTTTAATAAATATTTAAGAACTCAATTTACTAAAACAAAGGCCCTACAACTTGCTTCTTATTTTTTTTGATGTACGTAAATTTTAGGTCATTACACGGCACCTCGTTTTTAACTCGATTATTTAATAATTTCTCTTTAATTTATAATTTCACCTATTTAAAAATATTTCTAACATTTCACTCAACTTTTAAATATTAATTTTATTTTAATTCTCCTAATCTCACCCGTCGAATTTAGTGATCTCACATCACTGTTCCAATACCACTGCAATTTAGGCTGTTACATAATTTGAAACCCAAACAAGTTCAAATGGACCCCAAAACTCATTACATTAGCCCAAACATTTTAACCCAATAAAATTACATGGCCCAAATAGCCCAAAGCTCAAATATTCTCAGCCGAAAACCCTAGATGCAGCCCCGTGCGCCTCCTTCCTCCGTACACAACCACCACGCTAGTTGGCTTCTGTGCCTACAAAACAAATTCCAGAAGGCAACAACAACAGAAAGTTGTATTTGTATTTTTATTTTATTTTGATTTCATTATCTTTGGCTATAAAAAGCCTAAAGTACAATTTTAAAAGATCTTCAGAGATACATGAAATCAATAGAGAAAGAAAACAAAAAATCGATTTCTAAAAAGGTTATTCTCGTTGTGGTTTATGGTTTTTTTTTAAGTTTTTTTTTCTCTTCACTTATTAGATATGAAAAGAAAAGAAAAGAGGATAAAACTTACCTCCGGCGGCCCCTCATCGTTGGAACGGTCCTTTTTTGCGCGTTATCAGCCACCAAATTTGGTGGTGGTTCGGCAATGGTGGCACTTAGGGGTTTAAAACCCTAGCACATAGAGGAAAAGGGGATGGGAGTGTTTCTGTTTTTTTTTTTTAGAAAATGGAAGATAGCCATTCAAAATTTTTTCTTAATTTTAATAACAAATAAAATGGAGCCATGTAAGGGAAGGAAGATCTGCGCGTGACTCGACCCATCATTGAGGATCCGCGCGTTTCTGCCTATAGGGCAAATTGCGCGATGGGTCCTTCCACGTTTCTTGATCTTTCAAATAAGTTCGTTTTTTTATTTTTTGAAATTTGCCTAGGAATTTCGTGTCAATTTCATTTTAATCTGTGTTTAAACGCTGCGTTTAGGAGCTTGGAATAATTGTGTTTTTAGTCATCATTTGTTTGTGCGCATTGTATTTAGTCTTTAATTATGTTTTAACGATTTATTTATTTATGAATTATCTTTTTGATTTTGTTTTTATTTCAATTGAGTCCTTTTTCTTTTTAATTTCAGTTTTTGTAATTTTTATATTATTTTAAATTATTCATTATCCATTTTTATATTATTCATTATTTTAAATTATTTTAAATTATTTTTAAAAAAAATTTGATTTAATATATCTTATTTGAATTATTTTATATACATTATTTATTTGATATTACTTTACTTATTTATTTTAAACTCTTTTATATATCTATATATGTATAGTTTTTTTTATTGTTTTATTATTATAAATTTTTATACACTTACATTTTTTAACTTATGTGTACATTATTTATTTTTTATACTATCTATTTTAAACCTCTTTTATATTTTCTATTTGTTATTTGTTTTAATTTGTTTCACATATTATTCATTAAATATTTTATATATATTATTTATTTGAAACTTATATATTTTATCTATTTTAAATATATATATCATTTGGTTTAAATTGTTTTATATGTTATTTATTTTTTATTTATTTTTAAAATTTTCTTGTTATTATCTGTTTTAACTTTTTATATAATATTTATTTCAAATTTTTATACATTATTTACTTTAATATTTTCATGTATTATGCATTTTAAGCCTTTTTTTTTTTCACATCATATATTTTGAATTGTTTATATGTTATTTTTAAAGAGTTTTATATATTATTTTATTTTGAACTGATTTGTATATTAGTGTTATAAATTATTTTATATACTTTAAATCGTTTTTATAGCATCCACTTTAAACTTTTTTTTTTATGTATTATTTTTTTAGAATTGTTTTATATTTTGTTTTAGATTTTCTTTATTACTTATTTTATTTTGTATTAATGTGGATATTAAGATAACATGTTACGTAATTATTGCTATTATGTGTATTGTAATTCTTAATTTGTATTTATTGGTTATTTGTGATTCATTAGTGTAACATTTTGTTTATGGATTATCACTTTGCGTTGTACATCATCATTCCATCGCATTTTATTCGCTTAAAAGGTCATGTTTTAATATCGTTTAAGTTTTAAAATCATTTTATTTAGAAGTCTTCAAAATAAGGCAATACTCGGTATTTGGGATCTTCGAGAAGATTGTGCTCTCACTTACTGGGTTCCAATCTTCCTCGTTGAATCTAAGTAACCGAGTACCCTTTTTCAACCAAAACGTATAAGTGTCAAATAAAAACTTATTCTCGAGAACTCGAGATGTTGTGTCCTAACTTACTGGATATAACATTTTGTTATCTCGAGATAAGGATTTTTAAAGATAAAGGCTATATTCTATGTTTAGAATTTTGAGAAATTGTGCCCTAATTACTGGGTTCCGATTTTTTATTTGACTCAAATAATCGAATATCTTTTTTAAACTTAAAGTGAATGAGTTTTAAAAATCAAAAGACAAGCTTAATTTCGAGGGTTTGAAATGTCGTATCCTAACTTATTGGGTGTGACATTTTATTTCTTTGAGATAAGAGGATCTTAGCATCCAATTTGATTTATTCAATTGTTCTTTTAAATAAAAGGACCGTATTCTAAAATCTTTTCAAATTTCGACATTAAGACATTAATTAATCAATTAGGTACTAATTTTGGGCGTTATGAAGGTGCTAACCCTTCCTCGTGCGTAACTGACTCCCGAACCCGTTTTCTCGAATTTCGTGGACCAAAATCATTTTTTTAATAAATCAAAATGTTTTATTAAAATGATCAATCTCAAGGTGATCCGATCACACCTCAAAAAAAGATCGGTGGCGACTCCATTTTTGTTTTAAGTCGACTCCCATTTTTCAAAAATAAAAAAATAGTTTCGACATAAATCATTGCAATATATGTAAAAACAATGTAAAATATAATTTTTAATATTTAAAATAATAAACTCGGGATAAAAAATAATAAATCTCAAATGTATATTTATTTCATTTAAAACAGTTTTTATTAAATATTTTCAGAAAATTTACGAAACATCAGAAAATATTTTACAGAGATCTATCCAAACACTAGAAAATATTAATTTTTCTATAAAAGTAAGTCATTTTCCAAAAATTATTTTTCGGAAATCATTTTCAATCAAACAAACGAACCCTAAAATTAAGTTCCAATAAAATTTAAAAATTTATTTTGGGATGTTAAAATTGAATTATAAGTTTTAAGAGAATAAAATATATTTTTTATTGTATTAATTTATTATTTTAAAACTTTTAAAAGGTTACACTAAAATTTTATTTTATTAAGAATCAAAATACAATTTTATTGCTATATTAATTTATATTTTAAAATTTAAAAAAGATAATTAAAAATTTACTATTGTTAGAGGGGTGAGGGCAATGCCCTCTCTGCTCCTTTTGGCATAGTGTTTAAATGTAAGATTATATATATGTTTTTGTAAGATAATTAGAATATAAAAATAATTGTATTGGATTAATTTAGATAGAATGGAAGGAGTTTATTGTTTTAGATATAGTCTAGATTCAAGTTGCGTTAGTTGCATTTGTTGTTTCGATTTTAACTTGTTATTATAATTCATAAAAAAATATTTATTTTCAAAATAAAATAAAAATAAATTTAAAAATCATTTAAGGGAGATTACTACAGTATCTTTTGGGAGTAAAGTTGGGTGACGCAAAGAAACCAATTTCTTTGCATTGAGCATTTAGTATTAAGAAATCAAAGTAACCCAACAATCAAAATAAAAAGGAGAGAAGCAATCGATAATAAAATATTGAATAATTAAATAAAATAATTTATTATTCAAATCATTATTTTAATATTTTACAACACGATAGTAAATAATATTCATAATTATGTAAATATTTTTAAAATTAAATAATAAAATCCGTTAAATAATGCTAAAATATAATTTTCAAGTAATGCTCTAGATGAAAATGTCTTGTTAATGCATATATTTATAGTACTAAATATTATTTTTAATTGATATATAATTATAACATTAAGTGAGAATTAATCTAAAATAATAACTAATTAGTGATAATAACCATTACATTGGTAATGAAAATATTATTAGTAAATAAATAAATTTGTATACATTATTATGCATTTTTCATTTCTTAATTATGGTTAAATACTTAAAAAAAACACTATATTATGATATGACTATTACGTGTGTGGATGATAAAAACATTGAATACAAACTTTATTTTTAAATTAATATATATATATATATATATAATTAATGTATAGTTTAATAAAATATTTTAAATAAAAATTTCAACTTAATTCATATTCGATTACTTCGTGACTCTAATTTAATGCATTATCTTTTCAGCTATATTTAAGTGTATGATTAAATTAATATTATGAGTTAATTAAATATTAATTTACTTAAAAATATTAATTTTTCAAATTAATAATATATTTGGTTTTTTTATATTTTATATAAAAGTTAATTTAAATTCAAAATAAAATTAAAAAAAATATCCACTTGATAAAACTTCAACCTAAAATATTTTAAATTTTAAGGATTTATGCTTTATTTGATATATAGTAAAAGATAAAAATCAATTAAAAATTAATATTTTTAATGATTTAAATTTTTTTCCATGCATTCGGTAATTCCAAATATAAACAACAAGATAGAAATCATTCTATAAAAAGTGAGAAAATAGTAAGTAGATATAAGCTATTTATTACTTGAAGAATATTTTTAATTTAATTTAATTTATTTAATTTAACATTATATTATTGTATAAATACTTTAAATATAAATTTTAATTTTATTTAGAATAAGCTGGACTATTTAAAAATTAAAGATAAAATGTAAATTATTATTTTCATAATTTTAAAATTTATATTTATCACATATTTTAATTATATCTCATAATTAATTTTAAATAATATATCAAACAAATTTTATAACTTAAATTTAAAATTTAAAATTTTAAAACTTAAATTCTAAACACTTAATTATTCTACATTTTATTTTTTAAATGATCAAATAATACCTTAATATTATCATTTTGTATATAATTTTTTTTATAATGATATATTTTACTTACATTAGGTAGTTTTAATATAAAATAGATTATCTTCTTTGAAATTCTTAATTTTATATGTTTTGAAAGGGTCCGAATTTTATGGCCCCCCAAAAAAAGTTAGAATTTATGATAGTAGGTGGATGATTTTGGGCCGTGTGATGTGAATATTGACTATTGAGAGACGTATGAGGAAAAAAAAAAAAAGTCGGTGTGGGACCATTCAAAACCAGCGTTCACGGTTTAGAATCACATCCACCAAAGAAGCTGACTCGGAAAGTATTACAGCTAGATTTTTCTCTCTCTTTGAAATATATAAAAAAGAATTAGCACATTAAGTAAAGGGTTAATATAATTTTTAGTCCCTGGTCTTGACAACTAAGTCCATTTTGGTATATATACCCTTTTTTTTACTTTGATACCTAAATTTAGTAACTAAATCCATTTTGATCTCTAAACTTTGATTTTGTTAAGATTTAATGATGTGATCAGTGTTCTCAGAACATGATTAAATTGGTTGATTGGACTGACTGGACCAAGAACTAACATATATATATTAGTTTGAACAATATGACTAATGAGGGCCATTGTCCTAGATACGGTGATGTGTTTGAATTCGATCTTCATGCGATACATGATTATGATTTTTCTAGACCAATTTGGGTTGTTGTGGTGCCGAGTTTTGTGTGTTCTATTTTCTTTTCAAAACCTATTAAAGATTAGATCTTGTGGAACATGTAAAACAAAAGAAATTGTGGTAGCCAAGATATTGAATGAGAGACCTTATTTCCCATAGTATGTTGGTTATTATGGAAAAATAGGAATCTTTATGTTTTTTCTTGGAATGATAATTGTAAGCAGGACCTGTTGGATACGAGTGTAACATGGGCTAGGAATTATGAAATGTCGTTTTCTAATCCATGTCAACCTAGTTGATTAGCTACGACTAAGTTTTGGTCATCGAATGATAATTGTAAGCAGGAGCTGTTGGATACGAGTGTAACATGGGCTAGGAATTATGAAATGTCGTTTTCTAATCCATGTCAACCTAGTTGATTAGCTACGACTAAGTTTTGGTCACCTCAGAATTGATGATGGGTTAAGCTTAACACGGACGGGGTGATGCCAGTGAATGGCTTGAAAGCGTATATTGGTGGAGTTTTCAAAAACCATGATGTGAATTGGTTACGTGGTTACTCTATGACAATCGGTAGAGACACAATTTTCAAGGTTTAGACTAGATTTGTGTTGGAAAGGTTATGTGTAGCATGAAAATAAGGCTTTCGACAAGTAGAACTAAAATGTGATAACGCACTTTTGGTTGAGTCCTTGTTGGCCGGTGGTGTATCCAACAGCAAGCTGGTAGAGTTATGATTAATACATCAATAGTTAGGGTGTAGCTGGAAAGTATGAGATCCCCATGTTTCGAAGACCCAAAATGTTGCAGCCGACTGCATGGCTAAGTATACAGACACAAGACCTGTAAATTTACAATTGTTTGTTGCACCTTTGGACTTTGTAGAAAGGGTGTTATCAGATGAAAATATTAAGTCTACATTGATGTAATATTTTGAATAATAATATAATCGCTTAATAGCCATCAATTTCTACCAAAAAAAAAAATAAATAAATGAAATATGTAACTATGTGCATATACATATTGGGTTTGATATTGAAACGAGGATTATGGTCAGCTTCCATTATCTAAGAGTTTTTTAGTGCGACACATTCAAACATCCTAATCCTAAAAACCAAAGGGAGTTGCTACAATCTTACGTCGTAAAGGAAGATAAATTAAATTAAAACTAATCGAAATGTGATTAATGTTGACTTGGCATAATTTTAAAGACATATATATTAAATATAAAGTAATATAATAAAAATATACACAAATTATTTAAAGCCAGCTAGGCCGTCTTCTAAAACGCGACAGTCCACAATTCTAAAAAATCGCAATCTTGCGTCGGGATGCGTTGATTTGACAAGAGGTTGTTTGGATAGGCGAAAGTGCTTTGTTTTTTTTTTCCTACTAATAAATAGATAATAAGAACAGTAACGTTTTCAAATCAATTTTTAATTTCATTGGGGGAAAAGGAAAAGTAATACTTTCTTTTTATCACTACAATTGGAATTAATTTTTAAATCATTAAATGCATATAGACTAAATCGGTTGTGTTGTTGTCTGTCATCGGTATCGAATTGTGTGAAAGAAAAAAATGAAAAATCCTTTTAGGACTGAATTATCCATTAAAATGAAACCGCCAACCGAGAGTTATTGGAATAAAGGAGGGAAAGGGCATAGAGAGCAATTTGATTCTGCTAGCAAGGAATATGTTTCTTTCACGTTATGAATTGTCGTAATATCTTCCCCTATTTATTTATTTCATTTGAAGTAAGTTTTAGATTTTTACTATATTTATCTATAATAAATATTGATTTACATTTGTATAAAACAACAAATTAGGAAATTATTAAATGAAAGTGGCGTTAAGTAATTGAGTATGTTACAAAAAAGATTTTGCTATGTTTCCAATTGTGTATGTCACACAATATTGAAAAAGAAAATTTTAATACGTCAATAACAACAAATTTGTCACCTATAACCTTTTATATCATCATAGTCAAATTAGCAAAATCAAAAATAATTGTGTAAACATAAAGCATGTAATGTATTAAAAGTGTGAGTCATTTGAATATATTAATTTATGTCACAAATAAAATGTGAATTTGGGTAGTAAATGTTTGAGTAATTAATTGGGGAAGTAAGTAGTTAATTATATACTTTAAGCTTAAAAACGGTTGTAATGAAAGGCCAGGGTTAGTGTAGCGCAGGGAGTCCAAACTCCAGAAACGGAAAAATTGACCAGCCGTAACGCCGATAAATTAGAATAGTAAAAGACGTAGGGGTAACGAACTCTTCCTTTTGGACTATTACATTTATCATATTAAATCACCACGTGTCTAGATAGGTGCTTACTGGTTATCTGTGGTTTACTCCTCTTCATGGGGCCCCTACCCCTCGCCACCGTCGCCTCCTTCACCGCACCCTCCACTGCCCATTAATAAGGAAAGAGTTTTTTTTTTTTTAATTTATGTCTTAAATTACTTTTTTATAATTAAAAAAGTTTATTTAGTTTTACTTGATAAAATCAAAATTCAAATACTTCTTTTTTCGTTGTTTGAGAAGAAAGAAAGAGAGAGAGGTAGGGAGTTTTAACAGAGATAAAGGGGATCTATTAAAGATTTTTGGTGGCGAAGCCAAAAGCTCCATCGCTCGCTTTGATATTTGCACACAAAATCCAAAGAACGAACTACCAACCTATAGATAAACAGAAAGGGAAAATTCAAACGAAGAAACAACAGAGACGCCAACAACAGAAACTGCGAAGCCAAATAAACCAAAGCCAAGCCAAATAATTAAAAAAAAGTTAGTGTCATAATTTTTGACAAAGAAAAAAGAAATTCAATTCAATTTCTTCTTATCCAAACAGTAAGTCCTTCGCAACATTGTTGGTATTATTGTCATTAATTCTAGTTTTTTGTCACTTCCTTCTGTTCCTTCATGTTCGTTTTTATGTTTTAGTTTTTACTCACTTTGTTTTTGTCCTGATTCATGAAATGCGATTAATGAAATATTAATTAGATCTCTCTCTCTCTCTCTCTCTCTCTCTTGTTTTTCTTTTGAATCTAGCAGCTCTATTTGCATATTTCTTTTTATATGTTACGTTTTTTCTTCAATGTATGAAATACTGAGATCTGGTACTTTTTTCTCTTCAGTTTGTTTATCATGAATTTCCTTTTTCCTTGTTTTATAAATTTGTTTCTGTTTATTCCCATTTGACTTTTAAATTCTTTTTTTTTATAACCAATACACAAACCAAAAAAGAAAAAAAAATTGCCTCTGAACTGTAGACTTTTTTTTTAATTTCTTCCCAAAATCTCAATTGGATTATTCTTTTATTGGCTTCAAGTTTCTGTTTAATTTATATTCTCTTTTTTAATTTTAATTAAAATTGTTTGTTAGTTTTGTTTTTTAAATAGGTTGAATTTGTTGATCTTGATAGCATTTTCTTGTTCCGAGGGACCAACCCTCAGAAAACACCTTGTGGTTGTTACAGTGAATTGAAAAATTCTCATATTTTTATTTTGAGGGAGTTTTTCCTGTTTGAAGTTGTGGAGGGGGCAGAAGAGTCATGTTGGAGAACCGGTCCTACGAGTCGTATTGGATGTTTGCAAGCTCTTGTTAACAAGGAACCAAGTGGTCTTACATGTTCAATAGGAAGCGTTAACCAGAATTCGGCAAATTTGATAGTACTTGTCGAAAAACCAAGTTGTGTAAGCTCTCCTCCGATGATTCTTCCAGTGATGATAACAATGATACTAATACTAGCACTACTTCTTCCCTACAAGGCTTACCTAACCTCCTCTTGCCTGTTTCATCTGACCAATCCGACGATGATAGTAAGCAATCTGAGTCTTCTTTGGATTTGAGCTATTCATTTATCCACCGTCACCCCATTGGACTAGACAAACCGGATTTGAATGTCCAATCAGACGAAGACAACCTGTTGAATTCCATAGAGGACTCATCGCAGGAACAGTCTATGGAAGATGATGATAAGGGCTTCTCGGATTCTCCTATGAGAGTAGAGGAGGATGGTGCTAGGGAACATGTTGGGGATTTGTCGTCAGATTTGGATACATTAATCCAACCAATTGGGAGAGACAACTCCATCAGTTGTCTCCTATGGTGCTCAAGTTCTGATTATGGTTCTATTGCCTTGTTGAACTGGAGTTTTTGTTCCTTAATTAGGAGCGAAAAGATCTATAAGTTGAGGAGGCAGAATGTAGTGGTTGAACAGTGGGTATACTTTTCTTTTCACCTCATTTAGTGGGAGGCATTTGATCCAATTTCGATACATGTGGATGCATTTGCCAGTGATGCCTCCCAATGAATGTTTCACTTTTTCAGATAAGGAATCCTTGGCTGTAGGAACTAAGTTGCTCGTCTTTGGGAAAGAGGTGACTTCTCAGGTTATATATAGATAGAGTATTTTGAGACATTCATGGACTTCTAGCACCAGTATGATGCTCCGAGGTGCTTGTTTCGTACAACTAGGCTAGGAGATATTGCAATTTTAGTTGGTGGTTGTGATTCTCAAGGTAATATCCTGAGCTCTGTAGAAATATGCTATTCCAAGATGCAAAAGTGAGAGACTCTCCCAAGCATAAATAAGTCGAAAAAGATGTGTAGTAAGGTTTTTATGGATGGGAAATTTTATGTGATTGGGGGAGTTGGTGGAGTTGGGAAAGATATAAGAGTTCTCACTTCGGGTGAGGAGTACGATTGAGAGACGAGAAAATAGACTGAAATTCCAAACATGTCTTTAGGTAGAAGTGGAGCAGCTGGTGAGGCTGGGATTCCTGTGGCTGCTGGGGCACCCCCTCATGTTGCAATAGTAAATGATGAACTGTATGCTGTTGATTATGCTGACATAGAGGTAAAGAAGTATGATAAGGAGAGAAACTCATGGGTGACGATTGGAAGATTGCCTGAAAGAGCAGTTTCAATGAATGGTTGGGGTCTTATATTTAAAGCATGTGGAGATCACCTTATAGTGATTGGTGGACCTAGGACTTCTAGGGAAAGCTTTAAAGAGTTAAACTCATGGGTTCTAAGCGAAGGACAACTACAATGGAACTTGTTTGCGAGAAAGCAATTAAGTGGCTTTGTGTATACTTGTGTTGTGATGGGATGCTAATAGATGGATTTTGGCCAAACATCCTGTGCAGTGAAACAGTGACACACTCCCGCTGAAGTTTACATCATTGATTTCTCCAGCACAAAATTCTAAATGGTTACTTCCTATTCTTTTCTATGTCTTTTCCCTTTTGGATGGTAGATAATGAGAAAGAGCTTCAGATTTTACTCAAGCTCCAATAGAATGATTTACTGATAAGTCTTAAGATTTTGTTTCTTTTTTCAACTTCATTAAAATTTTTTTTCCATTAAATTCGTGTCTTCCCCGGTTTTCAGTGACATGAGAACTTACAAAGGTTGGTGTCATATAGCATAGGAATATAATTAATAATTTGAAGCACAAACATATTGGTAGGCCGCCATTAGAGATTGTTGAAGCTTTTTTAAGAACACAGAACTAGTCATACGGGGTTTCTTCATCCTTAATTTTCTTAGAACTGTCTTATATGGGAGGAAATAAGTTCTAGAGGTTGTAATAATGGATGTTGGCTGATGTATTGATTACATTGATCATTACAATTGATGGGCTTTATAATCCTAGAATTTTTTCTTTTATACACTTTGGAATCTTTTATTGGTTTTGAGTTTATTTTGTTTCAACTCACGCTGTTGGTTTCCCTATTTGCACCAGTCGCCAATTTATAGGTGATTTTATTTTCTCTGTGCTTTTTCTCTAATGAGTTCAATTCATTGAATGTATAGATGACTTATCCCTTTAGATTGTTTCACAAGAATGAATTTAGAATTCTTTTTCTCTATCTTGACTATCTTGACAAATAGAACTATAGTTATATAATCAGGACGTGTCAGAGTATAATTACTAACTGCAAACTTGTGCATACTGCACATAAAAATTCCTTCATGTTTATATGTTTCATTTCTTAAGGCAAATATTGAATAGCCTGGTGGTTCTTCTAGTTACTTAAACTTTAGAGTGATTGAAATTGTAACAGCGCGGTTTGGACCCTAGTCAGAAAAGTGGTTTCAGAACCACATATCTGAGTCTGAAAAATGTTCTGATATTATTTTCTGTGTCTGTGGTATATGAATATGCATCTGTGAAATTTCTGTGATTTAATTTGTCTGTCTCTGTGCTTAATTGTGAAAAGAACTGAATTGTATATGTTATAAAATTAGTATGCTAAATGTTTAAGTGTTCTATTGAAATGACTTTTTAATAATGGTGGCCTTATGAGGTAATTAGACCTTAATAAATGGTAGTGGACATTTATGGCCTTGTAAAATATGTTTTATGTGTTTATGAATAAAGGGTAAAATGGGAATTGGATTATTAATAATGTTTTAATGAATTAAAAGCATGAAATTAAGCATTTCATGCATGTTCTTCAACCGAAATAAAAGAAAAAGAGAAGGAAATAAGCTTCCTAGGTTTCGGCAAGTTAAATCCTTGATTAAGGTATGAGTTTTCGTCCGTTTTTGATAATTTCTACGTTTTTGTAATCGTTGCTTCGTATTCTTACATGTCCATGTCCCAATTTCTATTTTTGATAAAGTTTATAAATAGTGTCATTGCTGATAATTGAAGCTTTGTAGTGAAATTTAAATGAATTATGATGAATAGCTGTTGAATAAACATGTTTTGCCATGAGATTTTGATGAATTTGAGCCATAAGGGCTAATTTTGAAAATGACATTTTGGGAGGATTAAATTGTGAAATAAATGTGTATATGGGCTTATATGAGAGCCATGAAGATTCGGCTAGGCCATTTTGTACTGAACTTGTGCATACTTGATGTTTTTGTGAATTAGGGACCAAAGTGTCAAAATGTGAAAATGTGATGGCTAAAATGCAAAATGCCCTAAATGAGTGTTTATGGATTGAATTGAATGATATGGAATATTGAATGGCTGAATTTTGATTAATTTAGATCAAGAAAAAAGAAAAACAGACTTAGATAGAGGAAAATCCAAAGTCGTTGAATAGTCGACTCGAATCCGTTTAAATCCGTACGAGGTAAGTCAAAATACAAATATGCATCATATTGATGTCTGTTATAAATTTTCTTGCTTTATAAATTGTTTTTGGATGGCCATAAGAGCCTGAATTAGTATTCCGAGTCAATTCTGAATGGGAAATGGTAAAATGATATCATGTAAGACCTCGTCTAGGACGTAGGCATTGATTATAGAATTGCATGTAAGACCGTGTCTGGGATACTGGCATCGTAAATGTTTCGTGTAAGACCCTGTCTGGGACAGTGGCATCGGTGTTGAATGACATGATTGTATAAGGCCTTTATGATCTCTGTAACATTTTTGAAAGATAAAAAGAGAAGTTCCGAGAAAGGAAATATGCATACTTTATATGTCTGATTCAGGTACGTCTGTTCTGTGCTGAATTTTCGAGTATGAAATATATACTACTGTGAAATAGAATTCTGTTACAAATGAGTAAATCTGATTTGAAAGTTAATTATACGAAATGGTTATCACACTTTGTTCAAGAATTCCATATGCTTGTATTTGGCTTACTAAGCTCATTTTAACTTACTTTGTTTATTCCTTTAACTGTTTTACAGATATCGTAGCTACTGAGGGCTCGGGGATAGTCAAGGATCTTCACCATACTATCGAGCTTAATTTTGGTACCTTTTGAATGTACAAAGTTTAAGTATGGCATGTATAGGCTAGAATGTTTTTGTATAAAGCTTGAATATGTTGATTTGTAATGCCATGTGAATTGGATGGCAAATAGTATGTTTGTGTTTGATTCTGGTCTATGTTTGTGATGCCAAATTATGTAAGTTTATGATGGTCTTATGATCTAATTTGCTTTGGTCATCTTGAAACATGTTAAGGTAAAGAAATGGTAAGATTTGGATATGGTATGAGATAGATATGTACTATGTGTTTGGTTATGAACTTTGTTAGTGATAAATACATTTTTGTGTGAGATTTGAATATGAATGTGCATATGAATGGTTTGATCATGTTGAGGTATGTTTTAAGGCATTGAATTGAGTTGAAATTGTGGCATAATTGTGACATGAATTTGGTTTGTAGGTTTGATCTTTATTGGGTGTAATGTATGGCTTAAACCAAGCCTGCATTGTGCCACACGGTTAGAGCACACGGGAGTGTGATTCGACCGTGTGACCCCTGCATATTGAAATCTTTTGGTCAATGTTGCACACGGGCTGGACACACGGGCGTGTCTGGTGACCGTGTGGTATTTGGTAGTGTTGCCTACGGGTTGGACACACAGGCGTGTCTGGTGACCGTGTAATGATTGGCAGTGTTGTCCACGGCCAGGGTTAAGTTTAGGGCACGACCGTGTGAGGGCACGACCGTGTGAGGCACACGGTCGTGTGGCCCTAATTTGAAAATTTTCTGATGATTCTTCATATCTTTTGTATGTTTCAGTTTAGTCTCTGATGAATGAATGAGGCTTAATCTGATCTATTATAGCATGTTATGGTGTTATGGTTATTGATGTATAATATTGTTTGAATTCGAAAAGCTATGAATATGCTGTTCTAATCTGTTCTAAATATCCGGTAACGCCCCTTCCTATTTCGGCGATGGTTACGGGATAGGGGTGTTACAAAAATAGTGAATTTTCCATTTAAATTCTTGTGTGTAAAGTTTGAAATCATAAGCTAGTCAGCCAGATTTTGTTAATATTCAGTGGATGCCACCGACTATAACCTTTGCAAATTCACAATTAGCATAGTTGTAGTCTCTGTTTGGAGTTCAGAGTGTGCTCTGTAATAGCCCGTTTTCAGTTAAATCAGAATAGTGGTTTCAAGACCACAAATTTGAATCCGAAAAGAAAATTATTTTAATATTATTTTATGGTCTACATTTCGAAAAAAATATCGTATGAAAATTCCGTAAAGAGATTTTATTGATTTCATGTTTAATATAGTGGAAAGCACCAAATTGCACAAAGTGCAAAAGTTGTATTCTAGTAGCTAAAAGCATCAAATAGCTATGGAATTTAAAGTTTGAGGTCTTTATATGGCAAATAGACCATTACGAGAAGTTAGTAGATAAGAATGATGGTTCATCCGTGGAAAATTAAAAAAAGAAAATAACTAAATTGGAAATAGAAATAATAAAAGATGATAAGTAATTAAATAAACAAAAATATCATCATATTATCATCTTTCCCATATTTTTTACATGGCAACCATAGTTAGAAGAGCTTGAAGGTAGCAAGCTTATTTGGCTCAATTAGGTGAGTATTCAAGTCTCGTTTTTAGTAATTTTTATGTTTTCGAGATCATAATAGCTTAATTTAGCTAGATCAAGGATTAATTTGCAAAGTTATCAAAGTTCTAGGGTCTTTCCATGGATGAATATAGTTGAATTAGGAAGTTTTATGGTAGAAAATGAAAGGTCGTTGATAGATAAAAAACTTTTGTTAAGGAAATTTTGATGAAAAATTCTAATTTTTATGAAATACATGGACTGCAAATGTTATATGTAAAAATTGGCTAGGTTTGGAATAAGGATTAAATTGCATGAATTTCATTTCCGAGCCTAGGGACAAAATTGCCATTAATTAAAAGTATAGGGGCAAAATGGTAATTTTGCCAAAGATGAGAATTGAAATGAATTGAATATGAATTGAAGTTAAATTCATTTATATAGATCCAAATAGACCAAATACGGAGTTAGAACAAGGAAAACAAAAAGTATCGTATTAGTGGCTTACATACACGAAAAATTGTTGAGGTAAATTCGTGTAACTAAATTTTGTATATTTATATGTTTGAATTGTTTGAATTGAATGTTTTATGTGTGAATTGTGTAAATTCCATATATATATGAAATTTGGTCACATATCCGATAATGCCCGATAAATAATAAGTCTCGTTTGGATAAGTGAAATACGATGGATACAAGGTTCTTGAATTGGTTGTGGTCCTGCATATGTTGTGGACACACCATAGTTCAAAAGAGCGTCCCATTATTAGCTCACATGAGTATCCCGATATATGACCCTCTCGAGCTTCCCTTTATATGGTTCTTGCAAGCTTCCCTTTAATAGCTCTTCGGAGCATCTCGATTTGGTTGTGACTCTGCATGTGTTGTAGACACACCATAACTCTTATGAGCATTCCAACATATGGCTCTTTGTGAGTTTCCCGATATGGCTCACTTGAACTTCCTGTTATATGGCCATCTGAAGCTTCCTAATTAATGGCTCTTTGGAGCTACCCGTTAATGGTTCACATGAGCTTCCTGATTATGGCCCTTATGAGCTTCCCGTTATACTGTAACACCCCTTACCAATATCCGACGCCGAGACAGGGTTCGAGGCATTACATGACTTAAACGATAACTTTCATACTAGACTGAACCATGAATTTCAGTCCAAATTTAAAACTTTTCCTTTAAACTCCTTTTTGTCCCTATTACAGGCCTACAAGGCCCAAAACATACTTTAAGAATGGTTCGGGACTAAACCAGAAACTTTCGACCACTTAGAAAATTTTTTGCTCAAAACAGGGCCACATGCCTGTGTGGGCAGGCCGTGTGGTCACACACGCCTGTGTCCCTATTCTGTGTCAAATTTACTTTCATCTCAAACCTACAGGGGTTTTCACACGGCCTGGCACACACCCGTGTCCCTCACCCGGCCATGGCACGCCCGTGTCTTAGCCCGTATGTAAAAACCTTGACATTCTGTTTATGACATCAACAATTATTTAGAGGCACACGATCAAGTCACACGTCCGTGAGCTAGGCCGTGTCCTTCACACGGTGGAGACACACGGCCGTGTTTCTACCCGTGTATTACTACTGGGCATTCTGTTTTGCATAATTTTAGGTGCAGGGGACACACGACCTGTTAACGTGCCCATGGGGCTGACTGTGTGTCACACATGGCCTAGACACACGCCCGTGTGCCTACTCGTGTGGACAAATATAGTCTATTTTCCAAGCCCTTTTGCCAGCCTGAAACATAACCAAACTTATACCAATTTCAACATCACATATCATGACATTAATAAACTTTTAAGTACCCACAATTAGTACATTCACTTCCCAAAACACACTACATTCATCATGCATTCTCATTATTCATTTCTCATTCAGGCATGCAAGCTTTGCACATAAATGAGCTACACCATATTGCTTGAATTTAACTTAGCCAATATTAGCCAATTTCAATGGCCATTTACAAAATGAATCAAGTACCATTAATAGCCAACACATTTGGCTAACCATTATGACATATAACAAAAAGACTAAGTTCCTATACATGCCAAACTAAAATATAATTAAACTTTACCATGCCAAAAGAAAATGCTTGATAGTGTGAATCGAGCTCCAACGTCTTTTGATCCCCGAGCTAGCTTGGCAATGCTACAAGGAAAGGAAAAAAGAGAGGGAGTAAGCATAAATGCTTACTAAGTTGCATACAATAAATAGCAATATACATCATGAAATTACATCCAAATAAGACTTATGAAACATCACATGGTATTCTTTGCTCATTAACATGGCTTACTCATGCTCTTCCTTACCGACATATTCATATTACGCTAATTTCATTTCTCGTGAGTTTTTCATACACACCTATATTACTCATCACATAACTTTGGTCTTCCTCATCTTAAAAATTAACTTAAATTCTTTTCTCGTTAAATCACTTGGAATACCGAAGGATACTCGAAATATCATTCTCCTAATATGATGCCAAAACCATATCCCAGATATGGTCTTACATGGGATCACATGTCGATGTCGAAGCCATATCCCAGATATGGTCTTATACGGGATCTCATATCGATGTCGATGCCATATCCCAGATATGGTCTTATACGAGATCCTCTACCGATGTCGATGCCATGTCCCAGACATAGTCTTACATGAGATCATATATTAATGCCGATGCCATGTCCCAGACAAGGTTTTATACGGGATCACATTTCGATGTCAACGCCATATCCTAGACATGGTCTTACATGAGATCTTAACTCGGTGCTGATGCCATGTCCTAGACATAGTCTTATACGGGAGCTCCTTAGTCTCATGTCATGACAATGGTATCCTTCATTTCCTTAAAATTTAATCGGAATTTCTATATAATAATTTCATCATTTCTTTATTGAATTTTCATAGATAAATTTCTTAAAAACAATGTACATTTCATACAACATCAAAATATTTAAAAACATAATATCAAATTGTCAATTTATTACACATAACTTACCTCGGATCCAAAATATGGGTGACTATTCAATTTAATCCCCCACATTGTTCTTTCCTTAGTTTCGGTCCGAGCTTCGTGTTTCTTGATCTATAATAGAAAATTACACTCATTTAATCATCACAATGGCTAAACAACCCATAAATCATACATTGGTAAAATTGTAGTTTTTCCCCTAAACTTTCACTTATTTGCAAAATGGTCCCTAGGTTCGTATAATGAAATGTACTAAATTTGTTGGTTTCCCAAGCCTAGCCGAACCTTATATGAACTCATAACAGCCCACATTTCTCATCAATTTATACTTTTACTACATATTTTTCCACTTTTAGAATTTGGTCCCTATTAGGTGTTTTCATGAAAAATCATCTAGAAAAATATGTTCACTACACTTTAGACTTTTATATTCTACCACTAGACATCAATATACATATATGTCATTCATGGGTAAAATTTTAAACATAAACCTTAGCTCAAATTAGTGGTAGAAATAGTTAAATCAAGCTGCGAGGATTTCAAAATTACAAAGAACATTAAAAACGAGACTAGGAGTCACTTACTTGGAGCTTGAAAATGTCAAAAACCCTGACTATGGAGACTTAGGGATTTTTGGCACTAGCATGGAGAAGATGAACACATTTTTTACTTATTTTTCCCTTTTTATTTCATTAATTAACCAAATGACCAAAATGCCTTTATGGCATTTCTTTAAAATTTTACCTTTCCTTGGGCATTTTGGTCTAATTACTAAATAAGGACCTCTAATAAATTTTTTAATGCTATTTCATCCTTAAAACTTCTGGAAACTCATAGTTTGTAATTTTTGCAATTTAGTCCTAAAGGATAAATGGATCACCTATTCACAAAATTTCTTCATGAAATGTTCACATAATCATGAAATCATACCATAGACCTTAAAATAATAATAAAATAGTGTTTCTATTTCGAATTTATGGTTTCACAACTACTATTCTGACTAGGCCCTAAATCGTGCTGTTACATATACAGCCCGGATAAGCTTCCTGTTACATAGTTCACATGAGCTTCCCCTTATATGGCTCGAGAGAGGGTTTCCCATTTATGTGCTCTAATGAGCACCCCGAATATGAATAGACAGATTTTAGGTTTGTACACTTCAAGTGTACTACTGATGTATCGATCGATATTTCAAATAAAATCAACGGGCAAAGTTTCCGACATGGGATAACCCGAACTTGAGATGAATTAATATGGAAATGTACCTGAAATACATAGAATTGATATATGTGAAAAAAGTTGTGGAAAGTTTATGAACATGGAAATTTGATTTTTGTTGAGCTCATACATGTTTCTCAAAATTCATGTGAAATAGCTGACTAACTTGTTTCATGAGGACATATGTTTAGGCTATTGGCCAAATTGTTTTCGATGTAATTTGAGTACTTACCTTATATGTAAATTATTGGTAAGTTAATTTCCTGTTATACGAGCTTACTAAGCATTATATGCTTACTCTATTTTATTTCCTTTATTTTACAGTAACTCGGAAGCTTGATTTGGTTGGAAGCTGGTCGGAGCACATCACACTATCCATCGACTCATTTTGGTATAAAAATTTAATTGCTTTTGGTTATAATGGCATGTATAGGGTAAATTAGCCAATGTTGGCATGAAAAATGTTTTGGTTGTAACTAGCCATTGTAATGGCTTGTGATAGACATATTTTGTTGTGAATATATAAGTTTAACTATGGTTGATGTGTGTATGAAGTGGATGAATGATGAAAATGATATAGCCATATTGATGGTTAGTTTGTGATAGTGTAAAATTAGTAAATATGCCTATATGTGTGTATGAATACTTTGGTAAGTTTAAAAAAAATTGAGTATACGAGTTGATATGTCATGTAAAAGACTTAGTTTTGGCTTGGTTTGAATGTCTTGTATTAGATTGGGAATGTGTTTAAATGTTGATGTAGGTGGAAGACAAGTTTGAGTGAGAAATTTGGCTTGGAAATGACCTTATTTCGTCTACACGGGTAGAGACACAGGTGTGTGTCTAAGCCATGTGTGACATACGGCCTAACCACATGGGCATGTGTTTTAGCTGTATATCCCCTGCATCTTAAAAATTCAAAACAGAATACTCAATTAATTTCACATGGCCTGATACACGGGTGTGTGGCTTGGCCGTGTGACCCCTGCACTTGCACACGGCCTAGTACACGGACGTGTGACTTGGCTGTGTGACACAAGTCAGAGAGTTACACGGCCTATGACACAAGTGTGTGTACCTTGCACCTAGGAAAATTTTTGAATTTTTGTGAAAAATTCTTTGAGTTCTCGGTTTAGTCCTGACTTGTTTCTAATGTATGTTTTGAGCCTTAAGGGCTCATTTAAGGGACTTTATGATGGAATTCTGACGTGAATGTTAAATAACATGAATTGTCTATATTTGATCTGTATATTATGGTAATGCTCCGTAAACCTATTCTAGTGACGGATACGAGTTAGGGGTGTTACATGTTCTGCAATGATGAAATATTAGTTTTCTTGGTTTTTGGAGAGATCTGTCTGTGTTAAAGAATATTTAATAAAACGAATATCAATTATGACATCTCTGCCCTAAAATTCTTTTTCAGATCTGGGGTGCAAAGAAAGTTTATTTTTTAGTAGCTAGGTTCCCAACTAACTATATATAATATATTATATACACACATATAAAGCAACACTTACATATAGGGAGATAGGCCTTTGTGAAGAATCTAATCTTTATGCGGTTGATACTAGATATAAGTCATTAGGATGTTTGTTTACTGGATGATCTATCTTTATGTGTGGCTTATTCTATTTTATTTTCTGCTCCATACTTGAGAATATGGGCTATTTCATTTTTTTTACATCGTTTTTTACTTTTGATATATGACTGTAGTATTTATGTTAGGTATGTCTTTAGAGACCTAGAAAACTTAGATGAGGAAATCTTGCAAAAATATGTCTTAGCTATCTTATTTGACCCATTTCTTTCTCTCTTTATACATATATAATAGTCGCCTTTAATAGTTGGGTCTTGTGTTATATTTAAGCCAATTCACACGTAGATTTCAATCAGTGCAACAAAATTGAATTAGGCTTTTGGTTCTTCTATTGTTGTTTTGGGTATGGAACACCATACTAAAATAAGAATGTGGCCCTTTGCCTCAAGTTTTTTTTTTTTAATGACTCAAAATTCACAGGCATAGGAAAAGTGCATTATCGAGCCTTCGTTTTAGTAAAATAAGTTCGTAAATATTTATTAGAAATATTTATGAGCTTAGTTGTGTGTTTAATTATGCTTAGATTAGGTGAATTTAGCTTAATTAAGAGTAATTAGGAAAAAAGACTAAATTAAATAAAGGGTAAAAGTTTAATTGTAGATTAAAAGAAAAATAATAAGGACCAAATAGGCAATTAAGCCTTATTTGAAAGTTGAGGCGGCAAATGTGGAAAAATCTAAGATTTTCTCAGATTAATTATATATATTAATTTATTTATATTATTATTATTATATTATGAAATAAAATAAATAAAGACAAGTGTATGGTGGTAAAAATTAACATATGTAATATATGTATTTGTACATTTGTAATATATTTATATATTTTCTTAAATAATAAGTAAAAGATATTTGTATATTAATTATTATTAAATTATTATAAGGTATTATTGATTAATAAACAAAACAAAAAGAAACAAAAGAAAGAATAAGAAATAGAGAAGCTCAAACGAAATTGGGGAAAGAGAGAAGAAAAGAAAAAGAAAGGAAAAATTAAGGTTTTGATGCTTTAAGCTTATTTTGGTAAGTCAATCAAGTCATTTTCTTTTAATTTTGATGTTTTTTAAGTCTTAGAACAAAGTTTTGTTGACTTTAAGTTGAAATTTTAAAGTTCTTAGATTTTTGAACATGATCCATGTTGAATAAATTGTTGAATTAGGGATTTAATTGACAGAATTTCTAGTTAGAATTGATTAAAGGATTTAATTGTAAAAGAATCCATAAGTTTTACATAGGAGGGACTAAATTGCAATAATTTTAAAATTAGGTTTTGTGATGAAAACTAGATAGTTAAATTTTAGTTTGGGTGGAATTTGAGTAGAAATAAGGTATGAATTGAGATAGAAAAGTAAGTGAATTTAGTTAGGATCAAATTGAAATTAAAGTAGAAATTTAATAGAAATTTAATTATTTTGTATGAATTAGTGTTGTATTAACAATTTTAAATTATTTTAATTGTCGTAGCTAACAATGAACCAGAGGCATCGGCTCAGAAGGGAAAAGAAAAGATTATTGATGAGTGAACCGAGAAATTTCGGGTTTGTATTACTATTATTCAAATTATTTATTAGTAAATGTTAAATTTTAAATTATATGTATGGTAAGTAAATTACAAGGTAAATATTATTGTTGAAATGAATGAAATTGAAATAAAATATGAATACGTATGAGTATTTGATAGTATTTTGATTGGAAAGTGGAAAAGGATTTAAATTGAATGTATGAGAAAGTGATTGAATTGAAAGTGAAATTGAAATTGAGAAATGATTTGAAAACCTTATTAACTAGTCGGGCTGAGTCGAATATAATTGGCATGCTATAGGATTGGAAGTGTTTAGGGATATTTGACTTCGAGTCGATTAGGCACTATATATGTCGTATTGGGCACCATGGGTGTCGTATTATTGTTTCTGATATATTGATTAGATATTGAGTACTGTTTGCTTCGGCAATATTTATTAGGCACAATGTGTTATACTGGTGTGTTTGTTTGGATCCGTGTATCCGCCAAGGTCCGAGTCTTGTTAATAGGGGAAAATAAATGAACTGATAAATCGAATAAATTGAGAAATGAGATTGAAAGCATGAATCAAAGGTTTATGGAATGGTTGAAGTTCAAATTAATGACATATGATGCAAATGATAAAATGTTATTGCTATAATATGAAATTAATTTAAAAATTAATATTCATGATTATATTGTTACAGGTTAGATGCATATAATTTATTATTGTTATTATAGTTTGAATTATGGTAATACCACTGAATATACCCATACTTAGAGGTGCTCATGGGCCGGGCAGGGCCAGGTTCGGGCCAGGCTCAACTAAAAATTTAGGCCCATTCACTGGGCTCGGGCTGGGTCGGGCCCAAAGAATGGGCCTAAAATTTTGCCCAAGCCCAACCCATATAAAAATGCTAAAACCCATGTCTGGCCCAGCCCGCCTGTATTAATTTTTTATATTATTTTATATAATTTTTAAATATATATAATAAATAAAAAATACTAAAAAAATTAAAATAAATATTTCCAAACAAATTGAAAATATATTTTAAAAAATATGTAGGCTTAAATAACACTAAGATAGATGCAACTTAACAAGCAAATACCTCCAAAATAATAACAAAATTATCAATAAAATAAGTTTTATACAATATCCAAACAACAACAATAAAATAGTAGCAACATAATAGTAATATGGTAGCAAAATAGTGAGAAAACATTAAGAAAATAACATTCATAAACAAAAAAAATAGCAGATTTTATTGTCCTTTAGTGAATTAGCCGGGCCCGGGCCTAAAATACCTTACTCGAGGCCCAACCCATTTTTTAAACGGGCCTTATTTTTTTCCAAGCCCAATTTTTGGGCCTATATTTTTGCCTAAACCCTCTCACATTTCGAGCGAGCCTTCGGGCCGAGCTAGGTAGCCCGACCCATGAGCAGGTCTGTAACACCCCAAACCCGGCCTGGACGTTATGGTCGAATCTTGTGGCGTCAAATTAGAGTGTTTTTGGAAAACCGTTTCGAATATCAAAAACTTGTTCAAATTATTATCTTTACTTTATCGCGGAAGCTTCGAAAACGTTCAATCATACTAAAATCTTTAATTAAGTTTAAAAACCGCATTTGCAATGTCGCAATTCATAAATCAATATCAATAACATTTTAAAACCCCATAATAAAATAAAAAACCGTCCAAGTCCCAAATTACATAAATAGTCCCGAAACAAAACAATTAAAAACATAAAGCAACAAGTAGTCGGAAAACCTTGAAAAAACAGAGCGTAACAACAGCGGTCACCGTCGAGCCCTCTGCTGCACCAATCCATCTACTGCTGGGGATTACTTGACAGATATATAAATAAAAAGGGTGAGTTTTCACAAACTTAGTGTTTACATCCCTACAGTAAATTATGCATATAAACAAGTAACAGTCAATCAGTCATAAATAGAGCCTGAGCTCTTAACAGATTCAATGTAGACCATAGCCCACACAGTACAGAAACAGATCAGTTATAATCGGGCCTTAGCCCATCCAGAAAATGCATGCATGTCAAATCAGATACAAATCATGCTCACCAACCCTGCACACCATCTCCGTCCACCCTACACACCATGTGGGGATAAAATCGACCCACGCAGCCCTACAAACCAAGTATGGAGATAAAATCAACCCCTCCAGCCCTACACACCATAAGGTACCGTAAACAACACAAAATAAATAAAGGCAGTGTGGCTACTAGTCAATAAGCTAAAAGTTTGACAGTCTTCTTTCTCTTCAATAACCAATCCAACCCAATGCAATGCATCATACATAATGTCATGGCATGCTTTCATATAGCAAACAGATCATACGTATCATGCTCACATCAAATCAGAACAGTATTATTATACATGCTAAGTATACACGCTAGCATACATCTAAGAGTCATATCACAAAACAAGGTCTAAGTAACACTTACCGACCCCTATAACCAGTTACAGTCGACTAAGACCTGTGCAACCTTTTAGAATAATTCAGATTAATGGGCTTATATGCCTATTGACTTGCCCGTATGGGCCTACACGGCCAAACTTGGCCTTATCCGTGTGGATCACACGGCCTTGCCAAAAACCTCACATGCCTGTGTGGGCCTACACATCCGTGTGGCCCACATGTCCTATTTGGCCTAGCCCGTGCCTCGCACACGGCCTAGCCAGCATCATACGCCTATGTCCGTCGTGCCCGTGTGGCGAGCGCATAACCTCACTTGTCGACCACACAACTGTGTATCGCCACACGGCCTCCACACGAGTAGTCCACACACTTGTGTGGTATCGATAGTTTCGTTTTTAGCTTTCACCAAAATGCGATTTCAAAGCATTCGGGGTACACACTTGGTTCGTTTTTTATTCCTAAGCGTTCCTGAGCCCTTCCAAACCTACAAACGTCAATTTTAATGCCTAATTTCAGTTACTTAAACCTTGTTATCGCGAATAGGCAAATCTCAAAAATTGATAAACACTTGACTATCAAAAACTTACCGTCAACAATCCGAGTTCGTTAACAATCACTCTAAAATAGGGGCAGTAGCCGATTTTGATTCCTTACCTACCCCGAAAACAAAAGATGAACACCCTTAAAATCTTAATTATGAAGGAGAAAGGACAGTAGAGACGATCATTTACCGATTTAGCATCGTATAGGTACCCAAATGAAAATAAAAAAACGAGAAAGAAAGTAGACTATAACAATTCGACAAGGAGGAGAGAAAATTATCAAAAGTATGGGAAATTTTGAGAGAAAACGTAATTTGCCACTTAACCCCTAATCTCTTCACTATTCCACTATTCAGTCTTTTAGTAAAACTCAAACTCCCACACACCAAACTAACCCTTGCCACTTAATCACCAGACCAGCAGGCCAATTCTATCATATTTTTACACAAAAATTCTTTTAAGCCTACTATCCAAGCATCAAGCCTTATTCAATAAAAACCAAAATTTAATCGAAGTCTTTGCTTGAACTTAGGACCTCCCCAAACACACTCAAAGCACTTATCCACTATGTCAGACAATTATTTACGTCAAATATTTGCAAAAACAATTTTAGAAATTTTCATACACAGCATATCACAAAAGCCGAAATTTTGGGGTGTTACAACTCTACCCCTTTAAAGAAAATTTTGTCCTCGAAATTTTACCTGATCAGAAGAGTAGGATATTACTGTCGCATCAAATCCTCCAGCTCCCAAATAGCCTCCACAGTGCCATGATTTCACCATAAATGGAATAGACTTCCTTTGTCGGACCTTCACGTCGCGATCCAAAATCTGAACTAACTTCTCCTCAAACGTCAGATCTGGTCTAATCTCAATATCTTCCACAAGCACAATGTGCGTGGGATCTGAGCGGTAACGTCTTAGCATGGAGACATGAAATGCATCGTGAGTACAATCTAACTCTGGAGGTAGCTCCAACTGATACGCGATTAACCCTACTCGTCTTAGAATCTGGTACGACCCAATAAACTGATGACTCGCTTGCCTTAACGACTGAACCACAGAACCTTCTTTCATGGCTAGACCTTAAGAAAAACCATATCCTCTACAAAATACTCAATGTCCTTCCTCTTCAGATCAGCATAAGACTTCTGCCTGTAAGAAGTTGCTTTCAGATGCTCTCAAATCAATCGAACCTTATCCTTAGTCTCTGATACCAACTCTAGACCCAGTACACGTCGCTTACCTAAATTAGTCCAGCACAAGGGAGTACGACACTTATGATCATACAGTGCCTCATAAGGTGCCATCTGAATACTAGTCTGGTAACTGTTGTTGTAGGCGAACTCTGCTAAAGGTAAGAACTACTTCCAATTGCCACGAAAATTGATGATGCACCCTCTCAGCATATCCTCCAATATCTGAATCACCCTCTCTGACTGATCATCCGTCTGAGGATGAAAAGCAGTACTGAAGTCCAGACGTGAACCCAAAGCCTCGTGAAGCTTCTGCTAGAATCGCGAAGTAATTCGAGGATCCCTATCGGAGATGATCGACACAGGAACCCCATGCAGTCTCACTATCTCAGAGATGTATAACTTAGCCAGTTTTTGAAGGGAGTAGTCTGTCTTGACCGGAATAAAGTGAGCAGACTTGGTCAATCGATCCACGATGACCCATACAAAATCCTTCTTGGTGGGTGTTATAGGCAACCTACTAATGAAGTCCATCGTTACTTGCTCCTATTTCCACATTGGTATCTAAACTGGGTGTAGTAAGCCAGAAAGGCAACTGATGCTCATCCTTAACCTGCTTACAAGTCAAACAGCGAGCCACAAAATTGGTCACCTCACACTTTCACCCCGACCACCAATATAACTCTCGAAGATCTCTGTACATCTTACTCTCACCGGGATGCATAGCATAAGGGCTACTATGCGCTTCCCTCAAAATCAACTATCTCAAGTCTTCGTCATTCGACACACAAATACGACCTTTGAAGCACAAGATCCCGTCGTCATTAAGCCTAAAATCTGACGGAACCCTAGTCTCAACTTGACAGAATCGACCTCTAGGGACTTATCTCCTATCTGTTTATCCTTAATCTGTCCAATCCATATCGGTTTCACCTGGAGCTTAGCCAACAAACTGCCATCATCATAGAGACTCAGTCGAGTGAACAACGCTCTCAGATCAGTAACGGTCCTATGGCTCAACGCATCAACCATTACATTGGCCTTACTAGGGTGATACTTAATGCTGCAATCATAATCCTTAAGCCGTTCAAGCCATCGACATTGCCTAAGATTTAACTCCTTTTGAGTGAGGAGATATTTGAGGTTCTTGTGATCAGTGTAGATGGTATACTTCTCTCCGTACAGATAATGCCTCCAAATCTTAAGGGCAAAAACCACTGTAGCCAACTCTAAGGTATGCGTTGGATAGTTAACCTTATGCGTCTTGAGTTGTCAAGACGCATAAGCAACAGCCTTACCGTCCGGCATCAGCACACAACACAAACCCATATGTGACGCATCACTATAAACAACGAAGTTCTTCCCAGGTTCAGGCTGTACCAGAATTGATGCCTAAGTCAAAACTATCTTAGCCTTTTCGAAGCTCTTCTACTGTGCATCAGTCCAAATGAAAGGAATTCCTTTCCGCAGCAGCTTAGTCAATGGAGCTGCGATCAAAGAGAACCCCTCTACAAAACGACGGTAATATCTCACCAGCCCGAGAAAGCTGCGAATCTCAGACACACTCTTCGGATATTTCCAGTGAAACACAGCCTCAATCTTACGAGGATCCATACAAATCCCTTCAGCAAACATCGCATGCCCCAAGAAAGTAACCTCTCGAAGCCAGAACTCACACTTGGAGAAATATGCATACAGTTGTTTCTTGCGCAAAGTCTGCAGAACAACCCTGAGGTATTCATCGTGCTCATTCTCTGTCTTGGAATAAACCAAAATGTCGTCGATAAAGACTACCATGAACCTGTCCAAGTAGGGTTAGAGCACTCGGTTGATTAGATCCATAAATGCCGCTGGCGCATTGGTCAACCCAAATGGCATAACTAGGAACTCGTAATGTCCATATCGAGTCCTAAATGCCATCTTATGCACATTGGCCTCCTTTGCTCTTAACTGATGATAACCTGACCGTAGATCAATTTGTAAGAACACTGAAGTCCCTCTGAACTGGTCAAAATGATCATCAATCCTCGGAAGTAAGTACTTATTCTTTATCGTCAACTTATTCAACTGACGGTAATCGATACACATTCTTATCATACCGTCCTTCTTCTTTCTGAACAAAACAGGTGCTCCACATAGTGACACACTGGGGCGAATAAACTCACGATTCAACAGCTCTTGTATCTGGGCCTTAAATTTAGTAAGCTCCTTTGGTGCCATTCGGTAAGAGGTAATAGACACTAAAGCTGTACCAGGAATCAAATCAATTCCAAATTCCACCTCTAGACTCAGATGTAAACCCGGTAGTTCTTTTAGAAACACATTTGAAAAGTCCCTCACTATACAGATGTCTTTCACTAAAGAATCCACAGAAATCAAAACTTTGATGTAGGCTAAGAATGCGTCACATCACTTCTTTACCAACTTTTCTGCCACCAATGCAGAGATCATATTACTTAGATAATTTTATCGTTCCCCAATTATGACTATCTCATTATCCTCTTCGGTCCTCAGAACAACCCTTTTTTTAGTACAACCTAGACTCACACAGTGCTTTACCAACCAGTTCATGCCCAGAATTAAGTCAAACTCCCCAAAAGGAAGTTCCATCAAGTCAGCCAAGAATATGGCCCCTTGGACCTCTAACGGTACATCTTTGAATAGTTTCCTAACCCTAACCGACTGCTCCAATGGACTCACTACTGATATCTCGCTAGAAGTACTCTCATACGTAATACCCAGAGTCTCAGACACAGTACATGCAACATAAGAATATGTGGAGCCTATGTTTATCAGTGCAACATAAGGTGCATTAAAGATGAAAAATGTACCCGTGATAACATCAGGAGCATCTCCATCCTTGTGATGTCGTACAACATAGGCTAGTGCAGGCTGCCTCACCTCAGTCGGCCTAGTACCTCTACCCAATGCCCTCTAACCTCGACCGATACTATTACCACCTCTAGCGTGTCCTCCGCTCCTAGGTGCCTACTGTACCTCTCGCAATTGCTGCGCAGTCTCAACAATCGGTGCTTGTGTCTGGTTACCTCTCAGTGGACAGTCCTTAACTCGGTACTCAGCAGATCCGTACCTCAAACATACTCCAGTAACTCTCTAACACTCGCTTGGATGACTTCTGTTACAGTGCTTACTGATAAACGATAAATTATACATAATTTTACCTCATGTTTAGCTTATATTTTGGATGGATTATCATTAATTTTGTGAGAATTGGTGCTCTTAATCTTTCTTTTTCATATCTTATACTCAGGAGAGCATAGGGAAGAGAAAAGAACGGAAAACGGGCTAAAAACCACGAAAATGGCCAAAATGTGTAATCGACACGGCCCAAGGGGTCATCACACGGCCGTGTGCCACGACTGTACCACACGAAGACCACACGGTCCAGCTCCTGACAAGCACGGCCAGGGCATACGGCCGTGCCACCTCAACAGTCCCGAACACTGTCTCTTGTTGAAATCACACGGGCGTGGCACACGGGCGTGTTCTAGTCGTGAGGAAGAGGAATTTCACTCGGATTTGGACGCTTAGGGGCTAAAAAAGCCATTCTAAACTCTATATAAAGACCCCAGGAGGCAACTCTAAAGATATACTTTTTTCTCTCAAGAAAGAGTGCTATAATTCTGCCAACACAAGGAGTGAAAACAAGGAATTACTCCAAGAGAAGCCGATTGATTCATCCCAGAAGCCAGAATTCTACATCAAGACAGAGGATCTCCCTAAATTCCTTCAGGGGTTTTTAGGTTCTTTATGTTTTATTATCTTAATACTTCTGAGATGTTTTCTTTCTTTATTATGAACTAAACCCCTCAAATACTTGAGGGGGATGAAATCTAAGACAAATCTTGTTATTATTTATTCTTGAATTATATGATAAATATTTGAATTGTTCTTAATTATGTGTTCTTCATTCTTGATTTAATAATCCTAGGTATTACTTCAAGAACTTGATGTGCTTAGGCAGGGGAGCAAAAATCCCTGTTTTAAGAGTAGATCTACCATAATTAAGCGGCGTTGCATGCAACCCTAGACATAGGGCGACATAAATCTGCCGGATTAGGGTCAAACCTAATAGGGGGATCCATAGATCGAATTAATGCAACCTAGGGTGTTAATTAATAAAGAAACTTTAGTTAACAGCCTAGGCCTAGTTGTTCTTAGCCTCGACGAAGGGATTAACATAAGTTAGGGATCTCTACGGATCAAGTCAAGTGAAGAAATCGTTTAGTTCAAGAAGTCAATAATAAGTGAAGTCTAGGTGGATTCTCCCTTAAGTATTGCTCATATCAATCAAATTTTCCCTAAAGTTTTCCTCAATTTACTTTTTGTGCACTTTAGTTAGTTTTAGAATTAGTTCCAATCAATCCTCTTTTATTTTTAGGCTAGATAATAGAAAGGAATTAAGTATTAGTACTTTTGGTTCCCTTGGGTACGATAGCTCGGTCTTGCCGCTAAACTATACTACTGTTCGATAGGTGCGCTTGCCTTTAATATAGTGATATTAGTTAGTTTTGGTGTGATCAGTTTTATAAATTTTATTACTTAATGTCGCGAGCATATCAAGTTTTTGGCGCCGTTACTGGGGAACTAAAATATTAAGAAAACTTGATTTCTATTACTTTAGCCATTACTATATTTATTTATTTTTATTTTATTTTTATTCTTCCTTTATTTTTCCTTCTAGGTATTTCTAGTTTATGACTAGAAACAACCCAGTAGGACCATTGCTTTTTGACGAAGATTTAGTAACGACAGTCCGCAGAAATTGCAGAGAGATTAGACGAAGCCTACAGTATCCAGAACAAGATCAAGAACAAAGTCTAAAACTTACAGCAGAGATGGAAGCAAATCAAAACGTTCCACCACCTCCCGCAATAGTCGTGCCACCAGCAAATCAAGAAGAAGCTCCTCGCACTATGTATGATTATTCTAAACCTAGTTTGGCTAGTACCCAAACTAGCATTCTTAGACCTACTATTGTTGCTAATAATTTTGAATTAAAGCCTAACACTATTCAGATGATACAGTAATTGGTGCAATTTAATGGTTTACAGGATGAAGATCCAAATTCACACATAGCCAATTTTTTGGAACTTTGTGATACTTTTAAAATTAATGGCGTTTCTGATGTTGCCATTCGCCTAAGGCTATTTCTATTCTCTTTGAGAAACAAAGCCAAACAGTGGTTAAACTCTTTACCATGAGGCTCAATTACCACATGGGAACAGATAACCGAAAAATTTTTACTTAAATATTTTCCTCTAGCTAAAATAGTTAAATTACGAAACGATATCTCTTCTTTTGTGCAGATGGATTTAGAAACACTATACGATGTCTGGGAGAGATACAAAGATCTTTTGAGAAGATGCCCTAATCATGGTTTAGCTTTGTGGCTACAAGTTCAAACCTTTCACAACGGTTTGAACCCATCGACGAGATAGATGATCAATGCAGTCGCAGGAGGAACAATCAATAACAAAACACCAGAAGCAGCTTATGAATTTATTGAAGAGATGTCACTGAATAACTATCAGTGGCAGGTCATGAGGACAAAGCCGATAAAAGCTGCAGGAGTTTATAATATTGATGCTGTCACTATGCTTACTAACCAAGTAGAACTTTTAAATAAAAAGTTTGATAATTTTGTTGGTTCTACGCAGGCACAAGCAGTGATACAGTGCGACACAACTCAGGCAAATATGTTCACTCCCGACTACTCATCTTCTGATAATGGCACAGAAACCGAGTAAGCCAATTATATGGGTAACAATTTTAAATCTCAAAATAATCCATATAGTAACACATATAATGTAGGTTGGCGAAACCATCCTAATTTTTCTTAGGGAGGACAAGGAAATCAAAGACAACAACCCCCTCAGGGATTCCAACAGCCACCGCCGCAATAGGAGAAAAAGCCCAACCTTGAAGAGATGTTTACCAAATTCATGGCCATGTCAGAAACCTGTTTCCAAAACATTGAAACGGCATTAAAAAACCAGCAAGCATCAATCAAAGGCCTTGAGAATCAAATTGGTCAACTCTTCAAGTTAATATCAGAAAGACCACAAGGTGGACTTCCAAGTAACACTGAGACAAATCCTAAAAAGCAACTTCATGACATAATACAACAGATGAGGAGGCATTAACCAAAGACGACCCAAAGTTATGTGAGGAACCTAAGGTGAGTAAAGGTAAGGTAGAGATAAGCAACAACAAGCCAGACATTAACGAACACAAGCCTCGTATACCATACCCAAGACCGGTGCACCCCAGGTTGAGAAGCTGGGTCATGCAAAGCCTCTGTCGGTCAACTCTTGCAATTGAGATTTCAACTCTTTCAACTCGGTCGGTGCCATACGATACGGAACAATAGAAATCAAAGTCGTACCTAGAATCAACTCTATGCCGAACTCAACCTCTCTAACGGGTGGCAATCCCGGTAATTCCTCAGGAAACACATCCGGATACTCGCAAACCATAGGTATAGTCTCAAGCTTTCGTTCCAATATCTTGTTATCCAATACGTATGCAAGATAAGCTTCACAGCCTCTTTTCACATATTTTCAAGCCAACACAGAAAATATCACCGTCGGTAACACGTTCCAATCATTAGATTCAACTCGAATCATTTCGCCACTCGAACATCTCAAATCTATTGTCTTTCGCTTGTAATTCACCACCGCGTCATGTACGGTTAACCAGTCCATTCCGAGAATAATATCAAACTCATTAAAGGGTAGTAACATCAAATCCGTCAGAAAACAGGAATTTTGGATTATTAAAGGACATTTCTTGCACGCCTTGTCAACTAACATGTATCGGCCCAAAGGATTTGACACCCGTATCACAAACTCAATAGACTCAACAGGTAGAGTCCTACTGGATACTAATGTTTCACACACATAAGAGTGAGTCGAACCAGGATCAATCAAAGCAAGCACATTAGTATCATAGAGAGTGAATGTACCAGTGATAACGTCAGGGAATGATGCCTCCTCTCATGCGCGAATGGCATAGGCTCTGGCGGGTGTACGGGCCTCGGATCGAACTGCTGTATCAAAATTCCCTCTTTGGTTTCTACTCCTGCCTCCTATGTTTCTCGGTGGCCTACCCTTAGCTGTTGCACCACTCAATCTTGCACTTCGCATCTTATTTTTCTCATCAGGTTCCGTGCAATCTCAAACAAAATGGTCTCGTGAACCACATCTATAATAAGCTCTGTTGATAGACTTGCCCCAGCATTCACCAACATGTCGTCTACCACACCGTAGACACTCAGGTTTATCTTGTCGATTGCTGCCAACACTAGCTACCGAGGTAGCTCGAGAATCTACTGGAGGTCGCTCTCGAATAGAAACCCCCGCTGACTTCTTTGATCTATTACTATCCTCTCTGAACCTCTTCACAGCTGAAAAAGAAGTTTTACTCACAGTCCTCTTACGAAAATCTCTAGCTTCAGATTTAGCTTTTCTTTTCTCCTTTCCGAGCTCTTCAGCCTTGCAAGGTCGTTCAACAAGTATTATGAACTCTTTTATTTCAAGAATACCCACAAGTAGCTTTAAGTTTTCAGTCAATCCTTCTTTGAACCTTTTACACATGGCAACTTCATCAGCAACGTATTCCCGTGTATATCGACTGAGCCTCACAAATTCACGTTCATATTCGGATACAGTCATACGACCTTGTTTAAGTTCAAGAAATTCTTTACGTTTTCGATCAATGAATCTCTGGCTGATATTTTTCTTGCGAAACTCTATCTGAAAGAAATCCCACGTAATCTATTCTTTCGGAATAATCGAACTTAGAGTTCTCCACCAGTAATAGGCTGAATCTCACAATAAGGATATAGCGCATTTCAAACACTCGTCGGGTGTGCAAGATAGCTCGTCAAAGACATGGATGGTATTATCAAGCCAGAATTCAGCTTTCTCAGCATCGTCGGTAGCTGTGGCTCTAAAATCCTCGGCCCCATACTTCCTGATCTTATCAATAGGGGGTTTGCTTGATCTCATCGGATCAGTAGTCGTAGGCATTACAGGAACCACGGGAGGATTATTTGAGTTAGGGGGTTGTTGAGCAGCCGGATTTGTACGAGTATACTGGGCAAACCACTCATTCATTAAGGAAAAGTGAGTTTGCCTAACCCCATCCTCTTGATTACTCGTGGATGGTCGACAATTTACTGGTACTGTCCCTTGCGTGGGAGCAGGTGCTATACTCTCAATGTCGTCCGCTATGGGTCGCTCGGGATCAGGTTCCATTTACTAAACGAAAACAACAATTTAACCATCAGAAGTCATCACACTATCATATATTCACATTATGGCATGTATAGCTAGACTCATACACGCTACGTTAGTCCTAGAATCGACTAAACCATAGCTATGATACCAATTAAAATGTAACACCCTAATACCCCTAATCACCGCTGAAGTAGGGTCTCGAGACTTAATTAGCTCAACTCAACAATTTTTACTTCTAAATTTATTTATCCCAATCCTAATACAAATAAAGAAATTCAAAACCAATAGGCAAAATTTTTCATGAGTTGCATACCAATTATGCGCATACCATAAGTAAAGGTGAAAAGCTTAGAGCTTAAAGGTTAACATCAACCAAAAATAAAGTCTTACTATTCATATGGTAACTCCCTCATTATGACCAAAGACATAGACATAATCATTCACAAACACATAACATTTAATTTGGTCATAACATTACACAAATATGCATTCCAAAAATTCAAGTTCATCAATACTTCAAAACTTATAACTAAACCACAACTAAATCTAAACATAGATCTTTAGCCATATTTGCATGGCTATAAAATATTTACAATGTCATAACATAGCAAACGTCCCAAAATATAATCGATACATGCCATAGTGTTAACTAAAAGATTTTTACAAAGGTACCAAAAAGTTGTCAATAGATGTGATGACTTCTAAACGATTCCGAGCTTGCCACGAACTGATCTAAATCTAGACAAATAAAACACACACTAAAGTGAGATGATATCTCAGTAAGTCATAAGCAATTTATAAGATTTAACGAACTCAAAGACTTAGCATACCAAACCACCATTTAATTATTAGCCAATTTCATACATACTTTTATAACCCCTAACTTGTGATGTATCACTAGTAAGCATATCCCTTTTCCCTTGCAAGATAAATGCTCATATATATATATTTATATACTTGTTCGAAATCACTACCAAACGCATACCAATGTTTAACAATTCAAATACTCAATGGTTACACGTAGGCAATATGCTTATATACCGATGACACACATTATCCAATTCATCTAACTCAACCACAAGCTATGTTACTTGAGCTATAATAATCATCTAAGCTCTAATTAAATTTACTAATAACTATTTTATACTTTTAATTTATCTCGCTTCCATCATGCCGTACATCAACATTTTATTTCTCGAGGTTTCATCTAAGGGCATATATGAACGAATATACTCACTTACCTATGGTCCATACCCAACACATTTATACCTTTATAAGATTCTATTCTATAAATCTTATTGCATACATTTGAGTCCCCCAATCGATTTCACACACATAGTGCTCGATGGGAATTTCGCACACTTAGTGCCCTTTAATCGATTTCGTACACATAGTGCTCGATTATAAATTTGCACACCTAGTGCTGTCACTTACTCGCACACAAAGTGCCTTTTATTTCCACACACAAAGTGCCCTTCATTTCCGCACACAAAGTGCCATGGTTTCAAAAACTTTAAAGTGTTCAATCTCCTTTAACATTAATGTAACACACAACTTAAGTAACTCCATCAATCTCACATATTTAATCATTCAAATGAACATATACATACATAAATTTTCTTTCAATTTATTCATGGCATATACATACCAAATTTAGCTTTAATTCAATTGCTTATAAGACTTACCTTGTGTTGGATGAACAACTCCGATCGGCTACTCAACCATCTTTACTTTCCCCTTAGCCGAACTTTGCTCCTTATGATCTTGAGCTTAAATTAGCCAAATAAACTAATTCAATCATCTTATCAATTCCTCATAACCTTAAATTCTTATAATTTCAAACACATCTCATAAGGCACTTCCATTATCGAATAATTTAACACATATATTTAATTGAAATAAAACAATTCAATTCATTCTATATTAAATGTATTTTAACTATTATGCTTTAAAAAAATTAGGATGCATTCGGCAATGGCCTAAATAAATCCAACTTCACATTCTATTTCTTCTTAGAACATTTACTATATCCGAATATCATCCCAAAACCATCCACATATCAATTTGGAACTCAAAGCATCAAACATTTAAAGATTATGCTTATAACCACATAACCGATTACTAGTTTTTACCATTCATTGAGATTTCATAAACTCTATGCTCATAATACTTATCAAATGGTACGCACATCTACCCATTAGATACATATATATATATGTACTTATATATATTCCTCGATTATAATCCCTACTCACAAGTTCATACTTAAAACACTTAACATGATTCATTTATATAAATTTCATGGCCGAATGTAACTCCTTATCTTATACACATATATCCTTATAACATCCAACTTTGGATCTTTGTACAATGGAACCATAGCCGTATGCTCTTCTTAGTTAATTTCGCCATACAAAGCAACATTTACATTATTAGGCTTTAGTTCAAATCTCTTCTAATCAATTAGAACCAAATCACAACACATATTAAAATTTTAAATTCCTATTCGGCAATGTGAGCATTCTCTATCACCTAACCGATATCTAAAGTTTCATATAATCTTCCTTTATGCACAATTAATCTACTTAGACCTCAACCTTCCTCCATTACAAATTTAAAGCATAAAACAACCACTATTTCATAACTCTCTCTCTCATGGCCGAAAGCATGAATCATTACCAAACTAAAAATTTACACATGAGCAATGTTAAGAGCTTCAAAATCAATCTAATATCACAAAATTACTAGAAACAACATTCAATTCATACCTTAAATTAGCATGAGAAGGTGCCGAATGCCTTGGAGTTTATTTTCTTTTTCTTTCCCTAATGTTTCGGCTAAAGATGAACATAAAAGAACAACCTTGTTCTTTTTACCCTTTTTTTTTATTACAATATGTTTAATAATATAAAACTATTTCCTTTTTGTTTTTCTAATATAAAATGCATATATTTTTCTTACAAAACAATATCATGGCCGGCCACTTATTTCAAATTGGAAAATTTGACATGCAAAGTCTTCTATTTTCAACTCATGCATTTTTCGGTCATCCTTATTCTTCCTAGCACATTTTTAACTTTTATCACATAAGTCCTTTTTCCATGATTCCACATTCAAATGATAAAATTAAAACATGAAATTTTCACGCATGCATTCTTACTAATAATAGACATAGAATATAGCATTAAATTATTTTCGTGACTCGGTTTTGTGGTCCCGAAACCACTTCTCGACCAGGGTCAAATTAGGGCTGTCACACTTAAACTCTTAAAAAATTTACACATTAACTTACCATTTGTTGAAGCAATTTTGCAGATGCTAGACGCGGTTAAATTCTTAAAAGAACTCTTGACAAACAAGCAGAAGCTAGAGGAGAAATCTCATGTGGAATTAAATGTAGTCTGCTCAGCTGTTCTACAAAATAGACTACCGACCAAACTAAAAGATCCAGGGAGTTTCACTATCCCCTGTTTACTTGGTAGCCTAGAGAAAAAGAATGCTTTAGCTGATTTAGGGGCAAGTATAAATGTCATGCATTATAACCTGTTTAAACAACTAGGTCCTGGAACCCCTAAGAAAACCAAGATGAGCATTCAACTAGTTAATAAAACTATTAGGGCACCTAAGGGAATAATTGAAGATGTACTTGTCAAAATTGATAAATTTATATTCCCAGTTGACTTTGTTGTTTTAGACATTGACGAGGCTAGCAATGTACCCTTAATTTTAGGGCGACCCTTTTTAGCAATTACTAGAACTAAAATTGATTTAGAAATAGGTGAACTCAAATTACGAGTAGGTGATGATACAATCACCATACGAGCTCACAACTCAATTAAAACTACAGACGAGAAAAAAAGATTTGAGTCCCTGTAAAAACACTGAACTCACCATACAAACTTCTGTGCAGGACGCCCTCCACATAAAGACAACGTAAACACTGGCAAATTCACCTACAGGAGATGAACCAGAAAAGTGAATGCTCCAGATCGAGGAACTAGATGAGTGGCTGAACTTTCACAAAAAACCCAAAATATGCCACACCAAAATAGAGCATCACCAAGACAACCCTCAGGGACAAACAGATCAACTCAAGGTGTGAGATAAGGTAATTTAAGGGGAAGACGATCCACGAAGACTTCACGGTAATAAAAGTCTTTCCATATGGCACAATTGAGGTAACTCACCCAACCCAGAGTAATTTCAAGGTAAATGGTCATAGGCTTAAACATTATAAATGTGAGAATTTTAAAGATAAAAGAGAGGAGCTTCAGCTCCCCGAAATCCCTCCATGATACATCCAAGCAGAGTCGAGCTTAGACTCTAAATAAGCGCTTTTCGAAAGACAACCCGAGCACTAACTTAGTAATTTTTTTGTATTTTTCATGCATCACACTAACCCTTTTTAATCCAGAGATTTAGGACCACACGGCCAGTACCATGGGCGTGTTCCAGGCCGTGTGAACACTTCAAACAGAGACACGGTCGTATACTGAGGCCGTATATAAATAGAGCACAAATTTTCCCAAAACACGGGCCACCGATATATAGCCACGGCCGTACGATATGGCCGTGGCAACCTTTTGACTTCAACACGGGTTACCAACAACACCCCACGGCCGTGCGACATGGCCGTGGCAACCCTGCAGAATCAACACGGGCTTGCATCAAGCCCCACGCTTGTATCCCCAGCCCGTGGAAGACATTGTCAAATTTCACATGGCCGTGGAACATATCACACGACCGTGTGAAACACGAACACGATCGCACACGGCCGTGTATACCATCACACGATCGTATAAGTGACGAAGAACCGATCTCCCACGGCCGTGTAAAACATTCCTACGGGGTTGTACTTCGAACAAGGTGCTCTAAAACCCCCAGATTTCGAAAGACACGGGCAAAACGCAATTCACACGGGCGTGTGACATGCCCGTGTGACCCAAAAACTATAAATAGGGGCCACTATTAATTTCCTTCCTCATTCAAAACCCTCAAATCTCCCCCACCAACCATTATAAGCGCTGCCACAGCCCTCAAAATACCACCACCCTCGAAATCAGCCGACCCACGCCCGTGCATACCCGACCCACGATCGTGCAACCTTATATTTGGTTCTATTTTCTCATTTTTCTCATTTATTTTTCAGTTATATTTCATTTTTTTTCTATTTAGTTCAATTTTCCTTTATTCTAATTGTTAATTTAAGCATGGAATTAGTTATATTAGGATGAATAATTTAGAATAGTATAGAATATATTAGGATTACATGCCATTTAAATTCAATTCTTGTATGCCACTTAAATTCATATTTGCATGCCATTTTTTCTTATACATTTAGTATAAATACATAACCGTATTTCTTAGTTTTGTTACAAGTTTCAAAATGATTAATTTTTAATATTCAGGTTAATCCTCATTTTATGTTTTCTTAGGAACATTGTCATCGTAATTATTATCTATCTAGTTTATTTTCAATCTTTAGGACTAATGCTTATTATTTTATTTCAGATACTATGTTGTCATCACGCGGTCGGAAAACTATCGTCCCCGTCTCAAAGAAACGTAAGGGGCCAGAGAGTTCATCAGCGAGGCCCACTTCCGAGGCTCAACACCCATTCATCACATTTTCCCAAGCCTCGCAAGGGGAGCATTATCAAATACTTCGAGCCTGCCCCATATCCACGGGCCGCTGCATAGATTGGGCCGGCCTTGAGCAAATACATTTAGTGGATAACATCCGAGCCCTCTTAATGACCAAGCCGTGGGAGCAATTCTTCCAGATTATCGAGCCCACCTACTTAGAACTCACCCTCGAGTTCTGCTCCACCTTCCACCTACAGACTGTGATGACCAGATTCGACGACCTAGGGACAGTCCAGTTCCGTTTGGGAGGTTTCATGTTACACCTCAGCGTGCCAGAGTTCGGCTCAGCACTTGGGCTCTACACAGAGCAATTTATGGCAAACGAGGACTTCCCCAACCTTTCCCGTCGCATCCACATCCGGCCCATCGAATGTTGGAACGACATAGCCCCGGGGCGACAGACATATAACCCAATGTCAACAAGACGACCGCCATCGTTCCCTCTCTGAGGTACATTCATGCTCTACTGGCTCACATTTTGACAGGTAGACGAGAGAGCACAGGAGTCGTTAACACTCACGACGTCTACTTCCTGTGGTGCATGGCGAACGGACACATCATCGACTTGGCATACTTCATCGCGCACGCCATACAGCATTAGACGGAGAGGTACCGCAGAGGCGTATTATCCTTGGGGCCCTACATCACATGTCTGGCTCGTCACTTCGGGCTCCTCAACACGTCAGCCTAGACATCCTCCTACACCCTGATTGGTCAGATGTTTCCCCAAGGCATCGTGACTATGTTACATATGAGGATGATCGAGAGGAGACCAGGAGGCACCCCCTTCAGTTCCGCCTTGTCCAGGAGGGAGAGGACCTAGAGGACATTCCTGACGATGTCCCACCACCGGAAGAGGACGCACCCACCGAGCCACCACCCCCTCGCTGCCCACCTCGTGCAGCAGCCGCCCATGCTGACTTATCTAAGCACTTCTCACAGTTCGAGCAGTAATACTTTCGGTGCCTCGATTATATCGACGCCACCTTAAAGCAGATATGCCAGCACCTCCGCATCACTCCACCGCCGCGTGATCCATCTGAGGATTAGAGACTTCTATTCCTCCTAACTTTTTTTTTATCTTAATTTTTATCTTTATCTTTATTTTAACACAGATATTTATTTTTACCTTTTCTTCTAACTTTATTTTTTTTAGGTTTATTTTTATTTTCTTTCATTTTCTCTTTTTCATTATTTGAATATTAATATTTTTCGTATTTTGTTTTATTTTATTTTCTTTCTTTTCATAACGGCCAACCCCTAACGAGTAATTTCTCTTGATCCAAATTCCCCACGACTAATAAATGCTTTCACAGTTTCAAAGGAGCTTTACAGCTCAAATCTCTACGAGAAAGGGAACGCCTTGCCACAACTGCCAACTCTTCCAATCTCCGCCTCACTAATCCATCCAAAGAAGGGAGTTTCATACCTCCCCCTATCTTATGATCTTATGCTTTTATTGCTACTAATGCTATCTTTGTACATTGAGGGCAATGTACATCTTAAGTGTGGGGGGAATTTATTTTCAGTCTTTACACTCTCTTTGAAACCCTGGACTTTTTTTAACATTTTGCATTGTTCTCAAAACTGCATTATCTTCAGTCTCCTATTAGGGATATATTCTAATTGATTTATGATTTTTATTGATATGTGAGAATTAAGACATAGGTGCTTGTACTTTGATTATTCAAACTTTAAAACATTAAGGAATCAAGCATGATAAGTTGAAATTTTTGAGAACCTCAATTTTTTTCATAAGTTCTTTTCCTTAATTCTAAGTGTTATCTTGAGATTTGAAATTCGCAGAATTGACATCAAAAGCCATAATTCTGGTGAGATTTTTGAGCCTTTTGAGCATACATTCTTTCGTGCTCACTTTTATTATTGCTTTGAGTGAGTCAGCACTGATTTGTTATTCTAGAACTTGCTTTGATTATACATGTCGAGACCACATCATTGATTTGATATACCGAGATGATAAAGGCACCTAGGATTTAACCCACTTACTCCACAAAGGCCTACCTCCATAAATTAACCCCTAGTGAACCCCATTGAGCTAAACAACCTTGCCTTTAACTTACCTCTAATATTAACCTATAACCCATTTTGTTGAATTCCATTTAATTACTTTGATACCTTTTTTTTGTCGAGATTTGAGTTGAAATTTTTGTCTAGCTTTATTCTCTTTTCCAGAATATAAAATTTTATCCAATTTATTGTATTATACTTGAGTTGTTCTTAAAAAAAAAAAAACAAATGTATTAATCCAGTTGTAATTTAGTCCAATAGTTTTTGCATATTTCTATTTTAAGGCTATCAAGGTAAAAATGATGTTATCATAAGAATTATCCTAAAAAATATGTTCCAGTAATAGAGATTTTTCTAGTTAGATAATTTTTCAATTTCAATCTCGATTCTAACCCTCTTTTGTATCCTATGACAACACCCCTAACCAAACCCCATTACAACCATTGAAAGGCTTTTTGATCGATGTATCATGTCAATCTATAATGGTGGAGATGTGATTTTCTTGCAAGCCTATGGTAATAACTTTTCAGGTTGACTAGAGAGTACTTAATTTTCGAACCCTAAACACTTCGAGTGGATAGAGTGAATCTTTAGTGAGGATGTCAACTTCTGTTAATTAAGATTAAGAGATAATTACTTAGGAGAAGGGAGAAAACTTATGTTTCAATGATAAAATTCTTAGCTTAGAGTGATTGAATCTTTAATGTTCTTCTGATTGAATTATCATTGTATGAATACTTGTGAATTAGTTTGAAACATTATTGATAAGGATTGTAAGTTGAGAAGAATGATTCTTTATTAGGGATTGAGATTTTGCTTGAGGACAAGCAAAGGCTTAAGTGTGGGGCTATTTGATAAACGATAAATTATACATATTTTTACCTCATGTTTAGCCTATATTTTGGATGGCTTATCATTAATTTTGTGAGAATTGGTGCTCTTAATCTTTCTTTTTCATATCTTATACTCAGGAGAGCATAGGGAAGAGAAAAGAATAGAAAACGGGCTAAAAACCATGAAAATGGGCCAAAATATGTAATCGACACGGCCCAAGGGGTCATCACATGGTCGTGTGCCACGATCGTGCCACACGAAGACCACACGGTCCTGCCTTCGACAAGCACGGCCAGGGCACACGGCCGTGCCACCTCAACAGTCCTGAACACGGTCTCTTGTCGAAATCACACGGGCGTGTTCTAGTCGTGAGGAAGAGGAATTTCACTCGGATTTGGATGCTTAGGGGCTAAGAAAGCCATTCTAAACTCTATATAAAGACCCAGGAGGCAACTCTAAACATATACTCTCTTCTCTCAAGAAAGAGTGCTATAATTCTACCAACACAAGGAGTGAAAGTAAGGAATTACTCCAAGAGAAGCCGATTGATTCATCCCAGAAGCCAGAATTCTACATCAAGACAGAGGATCTCCCTAAATTCCTTCAGGGGTTTTTGGGTTCTTTATGTTTTGTTATCTTAATACTCCTGAGATGTTTTCTTTCTTTATTATGAACTAAACCCCTCAAATACTTGAGGGGGATGAAACCTAAGACAGATATTGTTATTATTTATTCTTGAATTATATGATAAATACTTGAATTGTTCTTAATTATGTGTTCTTCATTCTTGATTTAATAATCCTAGGTATTACTTTAAGAACTAGATGTGCTTAGGCAGAGGAGCAAAAGTCCCTGTTTTAAGAGCAGATCTACCATAATTAAGCGGAGTTGCATGCAACCCTAGACATAGGGCGACATAAATCTGCTGGATTAGGGTCAAACCTAATAGGGGATCCATAGATTGAATTAATGCAACCTAGGGTGTTAATTAATAAAGAAACTTTAGTTAACAGCCTAGGCCTAGTTGTTCTTAGCCTCGACAGAGGGATTAACATAAGTTAGGGATCTCTACGGATCAAGTCAAGTGAAGAAATCGTCTAGTTCAAGAAGTCAATAACAAGTGAAGTCTAGGTGGATTCTCCCTTAAGTATTGCTCATATCAATCAGCTTTTCCCTAAAGTTTTCCTCAATTTACTTTTTGTGCACCTTAGTTAGTTTTAGAATTAATTCCAATCAATCCTCTTTTATTTTTAGGCTAGATAATAGAAAGGAAGTAAGTATTAGTACTTTTGGTTCCCTTAGGTACAATAACTCGGTCTTGCTACTAAACTATACTACTGTTCGATAGGTACGCTTACCTTTAATATCGTGATATTAGTTAGTTTTGGTGTGATCAGTTTTATAAATTTTATTACTTAATATCGCAATCATATCACTTACAGATAGCCATCCTAGTAGGAACCATTACAGTAGGTCCAACTCTCACGGGCCCATCAGTTTTGGCCTTTTTCTTAGGCATTATAATAGCATTAGAAGGCTCTGGACCCCTCTTAGCTTTCTCCCTATCACGATTCTGGCGCTCAGTGCACTTCACCTCTGCAGCTATCTTGGCCTTCTCGACTAAGGTTGAGAAATCCCGCTCCCTCTAATGAGTTATTAGAACACGCAAGCTGTCGCGAAGTCTATCCTCAAACCGCACACAGCGCTCACACTCGGTTGCCACTATGCCCCTCGCATAACGGCTCAGTCTCAGGAATTCAGCCTCATACTCTGCCACAGAATGATCCCCCTATGTAAGATTCAAAAACTCATGTCACCTAGCATCAGGGTAGCTGGCTCCCACATACTTACTCTGATAGGTGGTCTTAAACAAACCTCAAGTCAATTGATCGGGCTGAGTGTCCTCTTTAACAGTCAACCACCACTGATACGCCTCGTCCCTAAGTAGGGACACAGCCACCTTGAGCTTCTGCTCATCAGTGAAGTCCAGATCATCCATGATGCGCTCCGTACTCAGCCACACTCGGAGCAACTCTAGCGATACCCCTAAATACCTCAGCCCTATTGGACCGAAGTCATTCCGTAACAAACCCACAGCCTTAGATCTAGTGTTGGGTCCAGCGACCCTCTCCAAAATACGAAGCATGGCTTGAGACAGTGTGTCGTCCCCAGCCGTACAATCATACGATCTCATCCCACTATCAGTTGTAGGCGATGCCGGTGTCTCACTAGCATCCACCACTGGTATAGTATCAGAAGCAAGGGACTCAGCTTGAACCCCTCTATGGCCTCTACCATGGCCTGCGAGTACCACTGGTATTAGAACTTGGCCTTGCCCGTGTGGATCACACGGTTTGGCCTAAACCCCACACACCCGTGTGGTTTACCTTGTAGGCCTACAAGCCCGTGTAGCCCACACGGCCCATTTGGCCTAGTCCGTACCTCGCACACGGCCTAGCCAACATCATATGCCCGTGTCTATCATGCCTATATAGTGTGTGCATGGCTTTACTCGTTGACCACACGGCCGTGTATCGCCACACGGCCTCTACACTGGCAGTTCATACGCCCGTGTGGCGTCGACAGTTTTATTTTTGGCTTTCGCAGAAATGCGATTTCAGAGCATTCGGGGTACACACCTGGTTTGTTTTCGATTCCTAAGCAATCTTGAGCCCTTCCAAACCTACAAGCGTCAATTTCAAGGCCCAATTTTAGTCACTTAAACTGAGTTACCGCGAATAGGAAAATCCCAAAAATTGATAAACACTTTACTATCGAAAACTTACCGCCAACAACCTGAGTTCGTTAACAATCACTCCAAAACAGGGGCAGTAGCCGATTTTGATTCCTCACCTACCCCGAAAACAAAAGATGAACATCCTTAGAATCCTAACTTCAAATAAGAAAGGACAGTAGAGATGACCACTTACCGATTTAGCGTCGTATAGGTACCCAAACAAAAATAAAAAACGAGAAAGAAATTAGACTATAACAATTCAGCAAGGAGGAGAGAAAATTATTAAAAGTATGAGAAATTTTGAGAGAAAACGCAATTTGCAAAAAAACAAAAGAATAATAAACAGATTTTTTGGTAACCGTTAATTTCTCCACTACTCTACTATTCAGTCTTTTAGTAAAACTCAAACTCCCACATGCCAAATGCAGCAAAAATTAATGCCTTAGCAACAACTCAAACACAGAACCTCAAGCATAATCCCTTACCACTTAACCACCGGACCAGCAGACTCATTCTATCATATTTTTACACAAAATTTTTTTGAAGCCTACTATCCAAGGAACAAGCCTTATTCAATAAAAACCAAAATTTAACCCAAGTCTTGGCTTGAACTTGGGACCTCCCCAAACACACCCAGAGTACTTATCCACTATGTCAGACAATTATTGACGTCAATTATTTGCAAAAACAGTTTCAAAAATTTTCACACACAGCAAATCACAAAAGTCAAAATTTTGGGGCATTACAAGGTTTACCCATACTCAGCGTATGGTTATTTTCCATGCACAGGTTAGTAGAAGTTAAGTGTCCCAGTTTAGCATCCAGAGCAATCCCAAACTCAGAAAAATTTTGGTGATGTATCTTTCTTTTTGATAAATGTGGCATATACCTAGGTTATATGTATTGGTCTTGTGATTTTGGTTGTAAATGATGTTATATACATATAATGTTTTTGACTGGTTAAATGAAATGGTAAGAAGATTAATATGGCACATTTGGTATAAAGTTTGAAATGAGAATGAATGAAGTTTACTAATCTAATTAAAATGATACTATGAAATACTTTTAAATATATATATATATATATTAAGTAAGTTAATAAGTTAATATTTTGATGTGATCTAGGTGTAATTGCATATAAATTGTATTGGTTGTGACATTGGTTTTGAATTTGTTGCGTTTTAAATTTGCAGGGTTGGTTAGGGTATTATAAAGGAGTTATATTGAGTTCAAAAATAAAAATAAAAAAATAAAAAAAATAAAAAATTTCTGGAGTATTCGAGTAAGTCCTGATTTACTTCTAACACGTATTTTGGGCCTCAAAGGTCCATTAAAGGGACTTAATAAATTAATTATTATATGTATGTTAATTATTTGTATATTAATCGTAAATTGTCTGAAATGTCCGGTAATGTTTCGTAATCTTATTTCAGTGACGATTTAGAATTAGAGGGTGTCAATCAATTCTGAGTTGCTTCGTCATCTTTTATGATAGGGAGACTTTTGGTGTATTGTTTTCTTTCTTTATTAGTTGGGAAGCATTTACCCCTTCCCCCAAAAAAATACAATTAGATATTGTACTTTTTAGAATGATTGCCAATTAGTTATAGGCGTGGAAATTGGAATGTAGGAACTGTATAAACTCTGAGGTCTTTGATTTAATTATGAATATAGAGGTTGAGGCCAATTTAACCATAGGGGCCAAGGTTAAAAAAAAAAAAGAAATTGTGTATCTATCTATTAAAATAAAGCTACACTACTATTAATAATAAGTGTAGGTTACAGTTATGTTATTTGGATTACAAAAATATAATTGATACAGCCATGTTTCCATATATTTGAAGTTTGGAAATTATTACTTGACAAAAAATGAGTTGCCAGAAGACATAAGCATCAAAACATACAAAAAGAAAGCTACTTTCTGATGAAAAGCTGGCACTGAACTACTTTTGCACTCGGTTATTGTTTTCGCAGTGTAGACTTGAAATTCCCTTCTCTTTCGTATAAACTGTGTTTTTTTTTCTTTAAATATGGAATATGCATTTTATTTTGCAATTCACCCAGTCTCTATGACAGCAGTGCAGTCCATGAGTTTGTGCTGGCAAGTTTGACCCTTAAATTTGGCTTTGACCATGTGGGGTTCCTAGTCTTCGATTGCCTCATCATCATAAAGCTGTTGCCTTACAACAGTTCAGCTAAACCATTATCCTTTCATCATTTAATTTTTTTTACTATTGATATATATAGGGTAAACTACCTTTTGGTCACTCAATTTTTAGGCATTTTAATTTTGATAATTCAAAATGCAATCCTTACAATTTCATCACACAATTTTTAGGGTGTTTTTATTTTAGTCATCCAGTCGTTAAATTTTTAACGGCAGTTAATTTGTACATGTCATATCATATTCATACTTTCATTTTGGTCATCTAAAAGATAATTTTTTAATATTATCAAGGTAAAAAATATTAAGAATTAAAGTAAAAAGAATGGTAGAAACTAAAGTAATGCATTAAAATTTGTTAAATTGTACTTGTTTATCCCCTCTCCTAAAGTTTTAGTCTTTTTTTTCAATATTGAAATTTTAAATTTCAAAATATAAAAACTAATTAAATAAGTTATTGAAAATTTTTTATTCATTGATTGCACCAATTTGTTACTATAATATTGAAATTAATTAATTTAGTCTCCTTTTAAATTTTAAAATTTTATTTTATGTTTTCAAATTAAAATCGACTCAAATAAATCATTTTTGATAATTGTATATAAAAGCCAAATTTTTTTTAATTATATAATTTCGAGTCTTTCATACTAAAATAAAAGCAAAGAAAAATTCTTAAATTAATTTTATATTTTATGCCAAATAAAACCCAAATTTTTTTATCACTAACAAACAATTAATTTAATTAATTGTAATGATTTTGTTTGATTTTAACTTAGTATGAAAGATTTAGGGGTATATAATCAAAAACTTTTAAGTTTTGTAGATAATTATTAAATATGACTTTTTGAGTTGATTGTATTAAGAATGATTTGGAAACATAAAAAAAAATATTAAAATTTAGAATGAAATTAACTTAATAATTTCAATATTACAATAAAAAATTGATTAACATTATTAAAGAATAAAAAGTATTCAACAATTTATTTACTTAATTTTTATGTTTTTAAAATTAAAATTTTAATATTGAAAAAAGTTGTAATTTTCGGCAATGTGATAAACAAGTATAATTTGAAAATTATTAATCAATTTTCTAGTTTTTACCTTTTCTCACTTTAACCATTAATTTTTTTTAATTTCAATCGATACTTTAGAAAATGATTTTTTTTGAAGGTGACCTAAAAATTGGGTAATCAAAATGAAAGTGTGAATGTAACAGCCCGATTTTTTAATGATGTCAAAAATAGTGGTTTCGAGACCACCAAATTCGACGAGTAAGTTCGTAAATATTATTGTTTAGTATGTACGAGCTAAATATGGTTAAAAAGGTTTTTGAATTGGTAATTTATGTTTTATAATGATTTATCAGGTTCCAGTGGTAAGACCCTAGGTCAAGTGGTTTTAGAAGGTGAGGTATTGGGACCTCGTTTTTATAAACCCAGCTGTAAATATTTTTATAAATATTTAAGGAATGTCATTAAGATGGAATAAAGTTTTGTTAAAAAATTTTAACGTTTCGATAGTTAATTAATTAAAAAGAACAAAATTAAAAAAAGATGCAAAACTTGTTAATTAAAATATTTAAGTGATTAAATGATTTGATTAATAAATAAGGAATGACTTAAGTAATAAATATACCTAAATTAGAAAGGTGTGGCCGCAAGTTAAGATAAAATAATAAAAATAAAGCCATTGAATGGCAAAATAGTAATTTTGGTAAAATTAAAAACAAACAAATTAAAATTTACAGGTTTCCTATGCATTTCTTCTTCGATTTTTTGACTTAAACTGTCATATGAGGGAGCCTTAAAGTTGTTTTTTTATATCTATATTTTTTTTTTTGCTTCATGTGAGTTCAATTCTTATCTTTTTCTGTACTTTTTATGTTTCTGAGATTTTTCCAATTAGGTCCAATTAAACCATACTTTCATTTTTTTATTTTATTAAAAATTTTGGAAGTTCCTATTGATAAATATTAGATTTTTTTATGAATAACATGGATTTAGAGCTTTGATTATATTCTATGACGATTTTATAAAGTGATTTTGTTAAATATTGATTTTACGATTAAATTGTCAAAAGGTTAAAATACTAGGGTTTGATAGTGAATTTTGGGTTTATTTAATAGATTATTGATTGAGAAAATTAGTTACTTTGATAGATTAACAAACTAAGGGATTAAATTGTAAAAAATTGTAAAAGTTTGGGGTAATTACGTAAATTTAAAAAAATAAGAGGGTATTAATTGTAAAATGAATTGGAAATGAAATATATGCTACCAAGTGAGTAATTTTATATTCTAGATCAAGATCTCGTAGATACTCATGAAAAAGGAAAAATAGCGGAATAGTCCCTAAATTTCTACAATTACTACAATTCAGTACAGGTAAGTTTGTACGGTTAAAATTTAACATTTGTACAAATTGATGAATAATATTACTCATTTATTCTATTGCTGCAAATGAATTATTGTTGGAATTATAATATTGGATTGGATATTCAGTTTGAATTGAACGCGGGATTTGAGTACATTTGTAATTTGGTATATGATGGTATTGGAGGGAGATATCATCATTTTACCCAAGTAAAACCGGAGTTTAGCATTTGTTGCGAAATATTGTGTTTTACTTTCTGTTTGGCATGATTGGGTGGATCAGCTCTTATGAGCTTCTGTCAAGCTCTTACGAGCTTCTGTTCAGCTTTCAAGCTTCTGTTGGCGTATTCGGGAGGACCAACTCTTATGAGCTTTTATTGACGATGTACCCTTATCCGTAAGTCGTTCTTCGAATGGAAAGAGTTTGGTAAAGTAATTTATTTAATGAATTTGAAAGACATGTTATTTATTTTTGTATTGATTTGAATACAGATGTATTTATCAAGTGAAGTTGTGTGTAACATGTAACGCCCTAATTTTCGGGTTTCTCTTAGATTGATCATTATCTGATGAAATGTTTAAATCCTAGTATTTGGGTGTGTAATGCATGTTTGGGGAGTGTTAAAGGGCCTATGGAAGGCCCATGTGTTGGTTGGAAGCTTGGCAAAATTTTGTATTTTTGACTTAGGAGTTAGGGGTCTCTTGAAGATAGGTGTTATAAGAAAATATCTGTGAATTAAGACACAAATGGATCAGTGGTAAAGTGGCAAGGGAGACGCCACTGAGCTCCTTAAAAGGTGGCGCCTAAATGAGCTTAGAGGTCCAAAGTTCAAGTTCCAGAGTTGGCAAAGATGGCGTTTTATTTTTGAGCTTGAGCAGGTAAGAATTTGAAGCAGAATTGAACTCTGCTTGGAGGAGATTTGAATCGGTCATAGGAGATAATCAGGGAGCAAATCATGGAACTTTGAATTTTGAAAGAGGTGGCCGGTTTAGGGACTCTGCAAGTGCCATTCGGCTAGGGGGCTTAGTGCTTGCATTTTCGACAATTAGGTTCTAGTTGGTGCCGAATTCTCCTTAGTTCTCTTGGAGTTTATGTGCCGATTTCCCTTAAGTCTTAGCATTCTTTCTTCTCTTGCCGATCCTAGTAAGTACATTAGGGCATTCTTCTATCGTCTTTTCTGTTTTCTTAATCAATAGCCAAATCTCTTACCCCAAAAGACCTCCTGTCGATTTCTTTCTTGAGACCAAAAACACTCTTGCTATTCTTCCCCTTCCTCTATTTTCATATTCTCCTCATCTTGTGCTCATAAACCGAAACCTACACTGTAGTCTCCCTTCCTACCTGAATCAAACCAAACCTTCTTCTACTTCTCTTTTTCAACCCTCTGTCGGCACGCTCTTGGCTGGAATCTCTGTGCCGTTTGCTCTTGGCCAAATCGACTACTCTCACTCTTCTCTTCTTTCAAAGCCTTCAATAGCCGAACCCCTATTCTTTCATCCCTTCTAGTTGTCATTTTACCCCACCTACTTTATTGATTGAAACAGTAAGAGCACCATACCACCTTCTCAAAAGCCGAAAGCACCTCCTTCTAACCATTCAAAAGCCGAATATCTCTAGAGACAATTGGGTGACATTAGAGTTAGATTTACGGTGAATCTAGAATAGATTGGAGATAGTGGAGCGTGGGAGCAATACTCTTCGAGTTGTGATATCGGTAAGTGATCTAATCACTAAGTACATTCGTTTATTAAACTCTTAAAGGAAGACCGAAACCTATAGGTCCTTAGAGGGCATGTCGGCATTTCTTGTAAGGTTCTAATGCTATGGTTTGATTTTTTTGCGCATTGGATAGCAAGGAACGTGATCAAGCGAGGAGTTTTGGAAGGCTAACGCAGTTGGACATTGAGATCTAGTCCATAACCGAGAAAAAGGGTAAGATTTTAATGACTTAGGATATGTAGGCTGATTGTGGTAAGGGTTTATGGCTCTTTGGTTATAGATTATTAGACTAAAAGTTATCGTTCAATTGTAGGCCCTTCATACATGGATTTTGTCAATGTTTGACAGTTAACAGGTGTGTAGCGTATCTCCATCATAGACTAGGATGGCTAAAGGCCGTAATGACCGAAACTATGCTAAAGTGGCCGATCGAAGTGACCGAAAATCAGTCTTGGAAGGATCTAAGAGTAGCTGAATACTCTATTGTGGTCAAACTGGGAATTGACGGTAGCGAAATTGCAGAAGGTGCAATTTCGAGCGTTTTGGTAAGTTGGGCTTCGATGGGCCAAGGTGGGCCCAATGGGCTTCCGAGCCTAAGTCGGAAAAGGATCGTTAAGGACTTTCTGACAACATGAATAATAAAAACATGGTTAAATTGGTAAATTAAACCTAAAATTGGGCTTAACGAGCTTGAGACGATATTGGACTTAGTAAGGCCCATTAGGGGTTTTAGGCTAAAAGGGCAAAATTGGAAATTTGGCTTAAATGGACTCCCGTGGTTATATGAGGGCTGATAATTTATTGAACTTGCATGAAATCTCTGAAAGTACGGAAAAGGACTAAAATATCCCTGAACATGGAAAATTACCAAAATACCCCTAGGTACAAAAAGACTATAATACCCCTAAGGTCAATTCTGTATGAAATGTATGATGTTATGTATCTGCATGAGTTATCTATTAATATGAATATATCTGATACATGAGATGCTATATGTTGCATGCTAGTATGATTACATCTGTTGCATGGGGTATGGGTTCATGATGGAGGAAGCGTTCTGGCAGCCTCGCTGCAATCTGGTGACTTTGTCACATTATTATCTGGCAGCCTCGCTGCAATCTGGTGACTTTGTCACATTATTATCTGGCAGCCTCGCTGCAATCTGGTGGCCTCGCCACAATATCTGTATCTGGTGACCTCGTCACAATATCTGGCAGCCTCGCTGCAAATTATATCTGACAGCCTCGCTGCAAATATCTGTGGTGTGTAGCAGTTGGGTGGGTCGAGTAGTCTCCCCACATGGTGTAAGGTTGGTACGGGGGTGTTATGGATGGATTTGGGTTGGGTTTCTGTCAGCATATTATTTCTGATCTGTATCTGTTATGGGCCTATGGGCTTAACCTGATTTCTGTAATGGGCAAGGCCCAATTAATCTGATTCTGAGGCTTGATCTGTTTTGGCCTATGGTTGAGATTATGTTATACACTGAGTTGTCAAACTCACCCCCCTTTAATTTCATCTCTGTAGGTAACCCTCAACCATAGTAGGCTTGGAGCTGGGAGAGATTCAGAGTGGCCACAATCTCTGCAAATTCAGTTTTCGTTTAATTTTAAGTATTGAATTATTTTATTTTTGGGTTTTAATTGTAATAAGGCCGCTATTTAATTTCCCTTTTGGTTTATCTTTTTAATCCATATTTTATCGAAACTGCTAGTTATAGGCTGCGCGGGTTTTAAAAATATTGGCAACGTTCTCAAACGCAACAAGTTTAAAACATGGATAAGTTAAGGATTAACAAATTGGTTTCTCTCAAACTCACCGTTTTAGTAAAATATCATCTAAGTCATAACAAGCAAAAAGATCATAAGTTTAGTTGTAGGATCATGTGACACACCAGATCTGGTCATAACGTCTAGACCGGGTTTAGGGTGTTACATTTAGTGGTATCAAAGCCAAGTTGCAACAACTTGGCTGTGGATCGGGTCTAAAAATAGAAGTTTTCAAACAATCAAAATAAAGATTTTCAAAAAATCATGTTTTTACATTGTTTCCAAATTACTTGGAACTAGTTTTGAAGAACTTCTTTCGTACCAAAAATGATTCATTTTTTTTTAGAATAAATTAAGTTTTCCTATGAAATCTTTCGGAAGAGTGGCACACCGAATCTCCGGCCCAAGCCTGTAAGTTTTCTGAACTTTTCTGATTAATTCTGAAATTCTGATTATATGCCTGACTAAGACTCTATTATGATACTTTAGCTAGGGTATTACTGAAACTATAGAGACTCTGATAGGTGGACTGAGATTGTAGCTAGGCTATCGCGGAAGAAGATAACCTTTGAAATGCTACTTATTCATAAGACATCTGTAATAAACACTGAAATATTAATCTGACTCATAAAATTTCTAAAACAGAAAATACGAAATGAGTACGCGAGCAGCTCGTGGTAGGGGCCGTAGACGTGGCCGAGGTAGTGCACGAGCTGAAACTTCATCTTCGGGTTATGCGCTAGCAGCTGATATACCGATACCACCGGCAACAGAGGTGGAGTCCCATGATCGAGGTGTTGGGGACGACGCCCTATCGCAAGCGATGCTTCGAGTTCTGGAAAGGGTTGCTGGGGCAAGTACCGGTAATGGATTTCGGGGATCCATTTCTGAGCGACTCCGAGCTAATGGGGCAGAGTTCTTTAGGGGTGTGTCTGGTGTAGCCCCAAATGTGGCTGAATATTGGCTGGAGGCCACAGAGCGAATCATGGACGATCTGGATTGCTCTATGGAGCAGAAGCTGAAAGGAGCCGTGTCGTTGCTTAGAGATGAAGCTTATCAGTGGTGGCTCACGGTAAGAGATGAAACTTCCGATGGTGAGGTAACGTGGGAGCTGTTTAAGAAAGCCTTTAAAGGAAAATATGTTGGGGCTAGCTATGTGGACGCCCGCAGGAAAGAATTCTTGAATCTGGTTCAGGGAAGTAGGATAGTATCTGAGTACGAGGCTGAATTTCTGAGGCTGAGCCGATATGCTTCGGGGATAATTGCCACTGAGTATGAGCGTAGCGTGCGTTTCGAGGATGGTCTGAGAGATGAACTAAGGGTACTGATTGCTCCGCAGAGAGAGCGTAACTTTGCTGCTTTGGTTGAGAAAGCTAAGATAGCTGAGGAAGTAAAGCGTACCGAGAGACAGAATCGCGAAAAGGATAGAAACCGCTTCCGGAGGGATTCTGGATCATCAGGTGGGGCTAATAGAAATGTTAAGAGAGCAAGAGTGGTAGAACCAGTGCGAGCGGTGCCAATGAATGTTGTCAGACCGCAGGGTTGTAGGAGTTGTGGTAAGATACATATGGGCGAGTGTCGGAAACGTTCTGGAGCCTGTTTTCGATGTGGGTCGATGAAGCATAGGATTAAGGACTGTCCCGAAGAACCGGATCAAGGACAAGTTATGGCTCAAAGGGTTGTCCAACCAGTAAGGGGTGGACTACCAGCTCCGAGGGGTTGTGGACAAGGTAGAGGTGGAAATGGTAATGGTCGAGGACGAGGAGCACCTGGCAGGGGTGCTGGTTTCGCTGAGGCTCGTCAACCAGCGCTAGTTTATGCAGCTCGTCGCCTAGAGGAGGGTGATGCTCCTGACGTCATAACCGGTACGTTCTTGATTTCTAGTATGCCATACACTGCATTGATAGATGTTGGATCTACCCATTCTTATGTTGCATGTGCCATATCTGGGTCGCTGGGAGTGCGTTCTGAGGAGACAGTGAATGGGGTAACTGTATTAAGTCCGTTGGGTCACTCGGTTAGGGTAGACAAACTGTATAGAGACGTACCTATAGAGACTCAAGGAAAAATCTTTTTTGGAGACTTGATGGAGCTACCTTTCGGAGAATTTGATCTCATCTTGGGAATGGATTGGCTTGTAAAGCATAGGGCTACTTTGGATTGTGCTGCAAAGTGAATGAGGCTAAAGACTGCAGAAGATGAGGAAATTATGGTGATAGGAGAACGTAGAGATTATTTTTGAAATGTGGTGTCGGCATTAAGAGCCGAGAAGTGGATTCGAAAAGGATGTGAGGCTTATTTGGCATTCATAAGTCAAGCAGAAACTGAGGAACTAACTGTGGATCAAGTTAGAACCGTTAAGGATTTTCAAGAAGTTTTTCCAGAAGAGCTTCCAGGGCTACCTCCGAATCGAGAAGTTGAGTTTGGGATTGACTTGTTGCCTGGTACGGCACCGGTGTCCATTGCACCCTATAGGATGGCACCAAAGGAGTTGGTAGAGTTGAAAGCGCAGATTCAAGAGCTGTTAGATAGAGGTTTCATCAGGCCAAGTGTGTTTCCATGGGGAGCACCAGTGTTATTCGTAAAGAAGAAGGATGGGTCAATGCGAATGCGCATCGATTATCGGCAGTTGAACAAACTGACGATTAAGAATAAGTACCCGTTGCCAAGAATCGATGATCTATTCGACCAGCTTAGAGGAGATTCAGTATTCTCCAAGATTGACCTTCGATCTGGGTACCATCAATTAAGGGTGAAAGAGGTGGATACAAACAAGACAGCATTCAGAACTCGTTATGGTCACTATGAATTCTTGGTTATGCCATTTGGGCTGACCAATGCACCTGCAGCTTTTATGGATCTGATGAATCGAGTGTTCCAGCCATACTTGGATCGATTCGTGGTCGTCTTTATCGATGATATTTTGGTCTATTCTGAATCCGAGGAGAAACATGATGAGCATCTCCGTATCGTGCTGCAAGTGTTAAGAGAAAATGAGCTTTATACGAAATTCAGTAAGTGTGAGTTCTGGTTGAGGGAGGTAACCTTATTGGGTCATGTTGTATCTGCTGAGGGGATTAAGGTAGACCCTCGAAAGATTGAAGCAATTCTGGAATGGAAACCACCGAGGTCAGTGGCAGAAATTTGAAGTTTTCTGGGTTTAGCGGGATACTATAGAAGGTTTGTAGAAGGATTTTCTGTGATGGCAGCGCCATTGACAAAACTCGTAAGGAAAGAAGTGCCATTTATTTGGAACGAGCAGCAGCAAGAAGCTTTTGAGAAACTAAAGAAGGTTCTGACCGAGGCACCTGTACTGATTCAACCAGAGTCTGGAAAAGATTTTACCGTGTACAGTGATGCATCACATGTTGGGTTGGGCTGTGTGTTGATGCAAGAGGGTAAAGTGGTTGCTTATGCATCGCGACAGCTTAAACCTCATGAAGTGAACTACCCTACCCATGATCTGGAGTTGGCAGTAGTAATCTTCGCACTTAAGATCTGGCGACATTATCTGTATGGAGAAAGGTGTATTATATACACAGACCATAAGAGTCTTAAGTACTTGTTGACTCAGAAGGAGCTGAATCTTAGGCAATGGAGATAGATTGAGTTGCTTAAGGATTATGATTGTGCGATTGAGTATCATCTAGGTAAAGCTAATGTGGTGGCTGATGCCCTAAGTCGTAGAACTGTATCTGATCTGCGAGCGATGTTTGCAAGTTTGAGTCTGTATGATGACGGGAGTCTATTAGCAGAGTTGCAAGTAAGACCGACCTAGGCGGATGAGATTAAGGAAAAGCACTCAAAGGATGAGTCTCTGGTCTCTCGATTTCAGCAGGTTAAGGATGGGAGTACTTCTGAGTTTGGACTTAACAGTGAGGGAGTTCTATGTTTCCATGGTAGAATCTGTATGCCTAAGGATTCCAATTTGAGGTAAACAATTCTGAATGAAGCTCATAAAGGACTGTGTGCTATGCATCCTGGAGGTAATAAGATGTATCATGACTTAAAGGAGTTGTATTGGTGGCCTGGACTGAAGCGAGAGGTAACGGAATTTGTTGGGAAGTGTCTGACTTGTCAGCAAGTGAAAGCTGCACATCAGTTACCTTCTGGACTTCTGCAACTAGTGAAGGTACCACTCTGGAAGTGGGAAAGGGTGACTATGGATTTTGTAAGTGGGTTGCCCTTAACGCCGTCAAAGAAGGACTTGATTTGGGTAATTGTGGATAGGTTGACTAAATCTGCTCATTTCATCCCTGTACGTACTGATTATTCGCTTCAGAAGTTAGCCAAGTTGTATGTGGCAGAGATTGTGCGACTGCATGGGGTGCCAGTGTCTCTTATCTCTGATCGAGATCCTAGATTTACATCTCAGTTCTGGCAAAAGTTGCATGAGGCGTTGGGTACGTGACTGAACTTTAGCACGGCTTTCCATCCTCAGACTGATGGTCAGTCAGAAATGGTTATTCAGATTCTGGAAGATATGCTGAAGGGATGTGTTATTGACTTTCGAGGCAGTTGGGAGGATTATTTACCGTTGGCAGAGTTTGCGTATAATAACAGTTATCAGGCTAGTATCCGTATGGCACCTTATGAGGCACTGTATAGGCGTAAGTCTCGTTCACCTAGTTGTTGGACCGAATTGGGCGAGCGGCAAGTTCTTGGACCTGAGTTGGTAGCAGAGACTGAAGAAAAGGTCAGAATAATAAGGGATCGGTTAAAAGAGGCATCTGATCGACAGAAGTCTTACGCGGATTTGAAGCGTAAGGAGATTGAGTACTCAGTGGGTGACATGGTCTTCTTGAAAGTTTCGCCTTGGAAGAAGATACTAAGATTTGGTAAGAAAGGCAAGCTAAGTCCGCAGTTTATTGGGCCTTATCGGGTCCTTAAACGAATAGGTCCGGTGGCGTATCAGTTGGAATTACCTCCAGAGTTAAATAGAATCCATGATGTGTTTCACGTATCCATGCTAAGACGATATCGTTCTGACCCTACCCATATTCTACCAGTTGCAGAAGTGGAAGTACAGCCTGATTTGACTTTCGAGGAAGAGCCTGTACAGATTATTGATCGAGACGTAAAGGTTCTAAGAAGAAAATCAGTCCCATTGGTAAAGGTACTTTGGCGTAATCATGGCAGAGAGGAAGCCACTTGGGAACCAGAGGAGGCAATGCGTCAGCAACATCCTCATTTGTTTGGACCAGGTAAATTTCGAGGACGAAATTTCTTCAAGGAGGGTAGAGTTGTAACGCCCTAATTTTTGGGTTCCTCTTAGATTGATCCTTATCTGATGAAATGTTTAAATGCTAGTATTTGGGTGTGTAATGCATGTTTGGGGAGTGTTAAAGGGCCTATGGAAGGCCCATGTGTTGGTTGGAAGCTTGGCAAAATTTTGTATTTTTGACTTAGGAGTTAGGGGTCTCTTGAAGATAGGTGTTATAAGAAAATATCTGTGAATTAAGACACAAATGGATCAGTGGTAAAGTGGCAAGGGAAACGCCACTGAGCTCCTTAAAAGGTGGCACCTAAATGAGCTTGGAGGTCCAAGGTTCAAGTTCTAGAGTTGGCAAAGATGGCGTTTTATTTTTGAGCTTGAGCAGGTAAGAATTTGAAGCAGAATTGAACTCTGCTTGGAGGAGATTTGAATCGGTCATAGGAGATAATCAGGGAGCAAATCATGAAACTTTGAATTTTGAAAGAGGTGGCCGGTTTAGGGACTCTGCAAGTGCCATTCGGCTAGGGGGCTTAGTGCTTGCATTTTCGGCAATTAGGTTCTAGTTGGTGCCAAATTCTCCTTAGTTCTCTTGGAGTTTATGTGCCGATTTCCCTTAAGTCTTAGCATTCTTTCTTCTCTTGCCGATCCTAGTAAGTACATTAGGGCATTCTTCTATCGTCTTTTCTGCTTTCTTAATCAATAGCCGAATCTCTTACCCCAAAAGACCTCCTGTCGATTTCTTTCTTGAGACCAAAAACACTCTTGCTATTCTTCCCCTTCCTCTATTTTCATATTCTCCTCATCTTGTGCTCATAAACCGAAACCTACACTGTAGTCTTCCTTCCTACCTGAATCAAACCAAACCTTCTTCTACTTATCTTTTTCAACCCTCTGTCGGCACGCTCTTGGCTGGAATCTCTGTGCCGTTTGCTCTTGGCCAAATCGACTACTCTCACTCTTCTCTTCTTTCAAAGCCTTCAATAGCCGAACCCCTATTCTTTCATCCCTTCTAGTTGTCATTTTACCCCACCTACTTTATTGATTGAAACAACAAGAGCACCATACCACCTTCTCAAAAGCCGAAAGCACCTCCTTCTAACCATTCAAAAGCCGAATATCTCTAGAGACAATTGGGTGACATTAGAGTTAGATTTACGGTGAATCTAGAATAGATCGGAGATAGTGGAGCGTAGGAGCAATACTCTTCGAGTGGTGACATCGGTAAGTGATCTAATCACTAAGTACATTCGTTTATTAAACTCTTAAAGGAAGACCAAAACCTATAGGTCCTTAGAGGGCATGTCGGCATTTCTTGTAAGGTTCTAATGCTATGGTTTGATTTTTTTGCGCATTGGATAGCAAGGAACATGATCAAGCGAGGAGTTTTGGAAGGCTAACGCAGTTGGACATTGAGATCTAGTCCATAACCGAGAAAAAGGGTAAGATTTTAATGACTTAGGATATGTAGGCCGATTGTGGTAAGGGTTTATGGCTCTTTGGTTATAGATTATTAGACTAAAAGTTATCGTTCAATTGTAGGCCCTTCATACGTGGATTTCGTCAACGTTCGACAGTTAACAGGTGTGTAACGTATCTCTATCATAGACTAGGATGGCTAAAGGCCGTAATGACCGAAAACTATGTTAAAGTGACCGATCGAAGTGACCGAAAATTAGTCTTGAAAGGATCTAAGAGTAGCCGAATACTCTATTGTGGTCAAACTAGGAATTGACGGTGGCGAAATTGCAGAAGGTGCAATTTCAAGCGTTTTGGTAATTGGGCTTCGATGGGCCAAGGTGGGCCCAATGGGCTTCCGAGCCTAAGTCGGAAAAGGATCGTTAAGGACTTTCTGACAACATGAATAATAAAAACATGGTTAAATTGGTAAATTAAACCTAAAATTGGGCTTAACGGGCTTGAGACGATATTGGACTTAGTAAGGCCCATTAGGGGTTTTAGGCTAAAAGGGCAAAACTGGAAATTTGGCTTAAATGGACTCCCGTGGTTATATGAGGGCTGATAATTTATTGAACTTGCATGAAATCTCTGAAAGTACGAAAAAGGACTAAAATATCCCTGAACATGGAAAATTACCAAAATACCCCTAGGTACAAAAAGACTATAACACCCCTAGGGTCAATTCTGTATGAAATGTATGATGTTATGTATCTGCATGAGTTATCTATTAATATGAATATATCTGATACATGAGATGCTATATGTTGCATGCTAGTATGATTACATCTGTTGCATGGGGTATGGGTTCATGATGGAGGAAGCGTTCTGGCAGCCTCGCTGCAATCTGGTGACTTTGTCACATTATTATCTGGCAGCCTCGCTGCAATCTGGTGACTTTGTCACATTATTATCTGGCAGCCTCGTTGCAATCTGGTGGCCTCGCCACAATATCTGTATCTGGTGACCTCGTCACAATATCTGGCAGCCTCGCTGCAAATTATATCTGGCAGCCTCGCTGCAAATATCTGTGGTGTGTAGCGGTTGGGTGGGTCGAGTAGTCTCCCCACATGGTGTAAGGTTGGTATGGGGGTGTTATGGATGGATTTGGGTTGGGTTTCTGTCTGCATATTATTTCTGATCTGTATCTGTTATGGGCCTATGGGCTTAACCTGATTTCTGTAATGGGCAAGGCCCAATTAATCTGATTCTGAGGCTTGATCTGTTTTGGCCTATGGTTGAGATTATGTTATACACTGAGTTGTCAAACTCACCCCCCTTTAATTTCATCTCTGCAGGTAACCCTCAACCATAGTAGGCTTGGAGCTGGGAGAGATTCGTAGTGGCCACAATCTCTGCAAATTCGGTTTTCATTTAATTTTCAGTATTGAATTATTTTATTTTTGGGTTTTAATTGTAATAAGGCCACTATTTAATTTCCCTTTTGGTTTATCTTTTTAATCCATATTTTATCGAAACTGCTAGTTATAGGCTGCGCGGGTTTTAAAAATATTGGCAACGTTCTCAAACGCAACTAGTTTAAAACATGGATAAGTTAAGGATTAACAAATTGGTTTCTCTCAAACTCACTGTTTTAGTAAAATATCATCTAAGTCATAACAAGCAAAAAGATCATAAGTTTAGTTGTAGGATCATGTGACACACCAGATCTGGTCATAACGTCTAGACCGGGTTTGGGGTGTTACATAACACCCTAACCCTGCTTAGACGTTATGGCCGAATCTGACAACGTCACATGAGAATGTTTTGGAAAACCGTTTTGAATATAAAAACTTGTTTAGATTATTATCTTTTCTTAGCTAGAAATTATGTATTGGTTGATTTACTTGAAAATAATCTTTTACCGCGGAAGTTATGAAAACCGTTCATTCATATGGAAATCTTTAATTTTTAGTTTTAAAACACGTTTGTGGTGTCACAGTTTTTAAACCAATAAAGAATTACAAATTAAAATCCCAAAGTAAAAATCAAAACAATCCAAAGGTCCACATTATATAAAAATCCCAAAATAATTAAAAAGAGTAAAACAGTAAATAACAAATGAAACCATAAAATCCAATAAGTATCTAGCAGTGGTCACCGTCGAGCCCTCTGCTGCACCGATCCATCTACTGTTGGGGATTACCTAATAGACAAATAAATAAAGGGGTGAGTTTTCGCAAACTCAGTGTGTACATCCCCACAGTACAGCATGCATATATATATATATATATACAGATAACAGAAACAAATATTAGTCATAATTCGGGTTGAAGCCCATTACAGAATCGGTGTGAGCCTTGGCCCACACAGAATCAGAGTTAGATATAATCGGGCCTTAGCCCATACAGATATCATATGCATATCGGATCAAAAACAGAATATCATAACATGCCCACCAACCCTGACACCATCTCCGTCCAACCCTACACACCATGTGGGGATAAAATCGACCCACCCTATAATGGCCTAAATTCAAGGTTATCGGAACAGTGGTTTCGTAACCACAAATCTGATTTAAAGAGAAATTTATTTTAATATTTTTGCATGAATATTGATATGATAGGAAAATCGTATGAAAATCGTATGATCTCATCAATCATGGTATATATTATTGATACATTGAAATTATTGGACTAACTTGAATGTTGAGTTTGTGCATGTTAGGGTAACAATGCATTGAATGGATGTATGGATGTTTATTGTATTGTATTGAAAATATTAGGTAAGTATAATTCTTGTTACATGTGCTTACTAAGCACAATGTGCTTACCCTGTTTCCTTTTTCCCTGTTTTGTAGTATTAAGAGCTCAGAGGTCGGATTCGGTCGGAGACACATCACACTATCAACCTCAACATTTTGGTATATCAAGAAGCTTTACTTTGGAAATCAATGGCATGTATAAGTTAATAAAGTAGATGTTAATGTGAAATGAATGTAAAGTTAGCCATTGGTGTGGCTAAGAAATCTTGGTTTTATTATGTGATAAGGTTATCTTATAGATATACATGAATCTATCTCAAAAATATGTTGAATTGGATTGGTCTCGGTTTAAATTTTGTAGGGAAGGTTAAAGGGGATATATTGAGTTAATCTTGAAAAAAAATCCCTATGGTTTCGATTTAATCCCGGTTTGGTCCCGATATATGTTTTGGGCTTTGGAGGCCCATTTAAGGGACGTCATAACATGTTTCGGTAAATGAATGGTATTTAACTCGTAATAACTAAAAAAATTAATTCGGTAAACTCTGATAATGCCTCGTACCCTATTTCAGCAACGAATACGGGTAAGGGGTGTTACATTTGTTGGCATCAAAGCTACAGTTTAGCTGGTTTTCGGATCGACGTAGCAAATACAGGATTAACTATACATGCCATTTAAATTATTATTGATAGTGTGATATCTTCTGACCATTTAAATGTGTTTTTCTTATAGTAAATGTCTGCTAACCGAGCTCAATCCGAGAAAGCCGGGAATCATGCTCCGGCCCCAGAAAGGGAACAAAAAGAAATTGAAGTTACTAGTAGTAGAAGGTCCGAGACAAGGAACCAAAGTGAAGAGGTTAAAATGGCCTTCTATCAAATGATGAGTGAATTGTTTACTCAGTATATAAGAACTAACCCTGTAGTGCAGCAAACTAAAGCTCCCCCTCCTACTCCACCGGTTCCCGGGACTACATAGAGTACAAGTACTGAATCTACCAGAAAAGGGAAAGCTCCGGTTGATAAACTTAGAAAGTATGGGGCTGAAGAATTTTGAGCTACGATTGATGATGGTTCTGAAAGGGCTGAGTTTTGGTTAGAGAATGCTACCCAGGTTTTAGAGGAATTATCATGCACGCCAAAAGAACGTCTGAAATGTGCCGTCTCATTGCTAAAAGACACAGCTTATCATTGGTGAAACACTAAAGCTTTGGTTGTTCCGAAAGAAGAGGTTACCTAGGAATTCTTTCAGAACGAATTTAAAGAGAAATATATCAGTCAGAGACTTCTTGATCAGAAAAGAAAAGAAATTTTTGAGTTGAAACAGGGCAACAGATCGGTATCTAAGTATGAAAAAAATTTGTTCGGTTGAGTAAATATGCTCGGGAATGGGTATAATCAGAAGCAAAAATGTGTAAACGGTTTGAATAAGGGCTGAATGAAGATATTAAATTGTTGATCGAAATTATTGAAATCTGTGAGTTTGCTACACTGACAAAGCGAGCTTATAAAGCAGAAGAGCTAAGTAAAGAGAAGAAACAAGCTGAAAGGGAAGCTCAGATTTCTAGTAAGAGACCGGTAAGCAAATCACAGTTTTTTGCTTCAAAGAAATTGAAAAAATATCAAGATTATTTCACTTCAGTCACTGGGTATTCGAGTAGAGAATGAGGTTCTCAACGTTCTAATCCAAGACCATCTACTCCATCAGTGACCAGTATGGGCAGTGTCGGTACCCCTAGGCCGAGATGCCAGTACTGTAATAAAGCTTATTTTGGAGAATGGCGGCTGAAAAGTGGGGTTTGTTGCCGATGTGGTTCATTTGAACATTTTCTTAGAGATTGTCCAGAAAAGGGTGAGAAAGAAGCTGAACAGATATCGAAGCCGAGTAATCCAGTTTCAAGGGGCAGACCACCTTGACCATCCAGTAATGTTAGTGGTAGCCGATGAGCTATGAAAGATACTGCAGGCAGGTTTGAGGCACGAGGACCTGCTAGAACATATGCCATCCGTGCCAAAGAAGATGCCTCAGCATCCGATGTTATTACTGGTACATTTTCTTTACTTGACACTGATATTACTACATTAATTGATCCTGGTTCTACGCATTCATATATATATATATATATATATGTGTGTGTATGTGTGTGTGTTAAACTTGAATGTGTTAAAAATTGATCTATTGAACCTACTGAATTTGTGGTTAAAGTCTCGAACCCCCTGGGCCAGTCTGTGTTAGTGAATAAAATTTGTAAAAATTGTCCACTGATGGTAAGAGGTTATTATTTCTCGGCTGACTTGATGTTACTTCCTTTTGATGAGTTCGATGTGATATTGGGTATGGATTGGTTAACCCAGCATGATGCAGTAGTAAATTGTAGACAGAAATATATTATGCTAAAATGTCAGAATGGCGAGTTGCTCTGGGTTAAATATGATCAAACAAAGGGGTTATCTGATGTGATTTCAGTTATGACAACACTGAGGTATGTCAAAAAAGGGTATGATGCTTACTTGGCTTATGTACTCGACACCAAGATATCCGAGTCAAAGATACAGGCAGTGCTAGTGGTACATGAATTTTTCGATGTGTTTCCAGAGAAGTTACCAGGGTTGCCACTAGAAAGAGAAGTGGAATTTTCTATAGATTTGATTCCGGGAACTACTCAGATTTTTATAGCTCCGTACTGGATGGCTCCTACAGAATTAAATGAGTGAAAGACACAGTTACAGGAACTTGCTTATAAAGGTTTTGTTCGACCGAATCATTCACCTTGGAGTGCTCTGGTTTTGTTTGTGAAAAAGAAAGACGGGTTTTTGAGACTGGGTATCGACTACCGATAGCTTAATAAGGTAACCATAAATAGTAAGTACCCATTACCCCGGATTGATGATTTATTTGATCAGCTGAAAGGTGCTATATTATTTTCAAAGATTAATCTCCGATCGGGTTATTATTAGTTATGGGTAAAGGAGTCAGATGTGCCAAAGATAGCTTTCAGAACTAGGTACGAGCATTATGAGTTTTTGGTTATACCGTTCGGGCTAATTAATACACCTACAGTATTTATGGATTTGATGAACCGGATATTCAGACTTACTTAGACAGGTTTGTAGTAGTTTTCATTGATGATATTTTAGTCTATTCTCGAGATGAAAATGAGCATGCAGAACATTTGAAAATAGTGTTGCAAATTCTGCGTGAAAAGCAGTTTTATGCTAAATTCAATAAATGTGAATTTTGGCTCTGAGAAGTGGGTTTTCTTGGACATATTGTATTTGCTGAAGGCATTAGGGTAGGGCCGAGTAAAATCTCAGCTATTGTAAATTGGAGTCCACTGAAAAATGTATCTGAAGTCAAAAGTTTCTTGGGTTTAGATGGGTATTATCAGATATTTGTACAAGGGTTCTCTATGATAGCTTCTCCAATGACTCGTCTACTGCAGAAAGATGAAAACTTGGAGTGGACCGATGAATACCAGCAGAGCTTTGACAGACTGAAAGATCGACTAATGAAATCACCTGTATTAGTACAGCCTGAACCAGGTAAGGAATTTGTTATTTATAGTGATGCATCATTAAATGGTTTAGCTTGTGTTTTGATGCAAGAAGGTAAAATTATGCCCTATGCTTCAAGACAACTTAAACCACATGAAAGAATTTACCCAGTACATGATCTTGAATTAGCTGCTATTGTATTTACGCGGAAGATATGGCGGTATTACTTGTACGGTGAGAAATGTCATATTTATACTAATCATAAAAGCCTAAAATATTTGATGACACAGAAATATTTGAATTTGAGACAGCGCAAGTGGCTTGAACAGATAAATGATTATGATTTGATTATTTATTACCATCCGGGTAACGCTAATGTTGTAGCTGATGCTTTGAACTGAAAATCTTTATTTGGTTTCGAGCTATGAATACCCGGTTATCATTGTCTGATAATGGTTCAGTTATAGCTGAAATAAAAGCTAGACTAGTTGGTAAACTGTAATTTATACATATTTTTACCCCATGCTTAGCATATTTTTGGATGAATTATTCATTGATTTGTGTATTTTGATACTCCTAAACCTTTAATTTCATGTTTTATACTTAAGTGAGCATAAAAGAGTGAAAAGAACAAGAAACGGGCCAAAAATGGAGAAAATAGGCCAAAGTAAGAGATCAACACGGCCTGGAGTTCCTCACAATGGTGAACCACACGCCCGTGCCACATTAACAAGCTTGAACACGACTTGGGCTTGATTCACACGGGCGTGCCACACGAGCATGTCCCTGTCGTAACGAGTTTTAATTTCACGCGGAAAAAGCTATTAGGGGCTAAGAAAGACACTCTAAACTCTATATAAAGACCCTAGGAGGCGACTATAAGGGGGTACAGTGTCCCCGCCAAGACTGAGAGTAGAGGACAAGGAATTACTCGAAGAAAGCCGATTGATCCATCTCAGAAGCAAGGATCTATATCGAGACTGAGGATCTATATTGATCCATCTCAAAAGCAAGGATCTACATCTGAGATGTATTCTTTTATAAACATGAACTAAATCCCTAAATACCTGAGGGGGATGAAACCTAAGACGAATCTTGTTATTGTTATCTGAACTATATGATAAATATTTGATTTGTTCTTAATTGTGTTTTTTTAATTCTTGAGTTGATATTTCAAGATATTAATTTAAGTCGAATGTGCTTATTCAGAGGAGCAAAAGTCCTTGTTTAAAAGTAGATCCAACATAATTAAGCGGAGTTGATTGCAATCCTAGATATAGGACGACGAAAATCTGCTGGATTAGAGTCAAATCTAACAGGGGGATCCATAAATCGAGTTAATGTAAAACTAGGGGTTTTAATTAGAAAGAGATTTCAATTAATCAACCTAGAGTTAGTTGTTCTTATTCTCGACGGAGATATTAACATAATTTAGGGATCTCTACAGATCAAGTCGAATGAAGAAATCGTTTAGTGCAGGGTTAAATAACAAGTGAAGTCTAAGTGGATTCTGCCTTAGGTATTGCCTTTGTCAATTAAGTTTTCCTAAAGTAATTTCCCAATCTATTCTTTTTCGTGTCTTTAGTTAGCTAGAATTTTAGTTTACCAACAAAACCCTTTTTATTTTTAGGCTAGATAATAGGAAGAAAGTCATTACTAGTACTTTTAGTTCATTGGATTCGATATTTCGGTCTTGCCACTAACTATACTACTACTCGATAGGTACACTTACCTTTTATCATGATAATAGTTAGTTTCCAGGTACGATCATTATTACTTCACCGAAATCACGATCAACTTTTTGGCACTGTTGCCGGGAAACTAAGATATTAGGAACACTTAATTCCTATTACTTTAGCCATTTTTATTTTATTTGCAATTTATTTTCTATTTTTTTTACTAAATTTTTCTTTTTCCTTTCCTTGACAGGTGTCTCTAGTTTATGACTAGAAGAAACCCGTCAGGACCACTATTATATGATAACGGCTTAGAAGCCACAGTTCGCAGAAACCGAAGAAACATAAGGCGGAGCCTACAGTACATAAAACAAGGACAAGAGAACGAAATTGAATCTACTGAAGAGATGGATGCAAATCAGGATAATCTACCACCTCCGGCGGTAGCTGCAGATCATGTGAATCAAAACCTTGTTCCTCATACTATGTATGATTATGCTAAGCCTAATATAGTTGGTACTGAATCTAGTATTGTTAGGCCTACTATTGCTGCAAATAATTTTGAACTGAAAGCTAACACTATTCAAATGATACAATAGTTTGTTCAGTTTGATGGTTTGCAGGATGAGGATCCTAACTCACATTTAGCTAATTTTTTAGAATTCTACGACACATTCAAAATAAATGACGTTTCTGATGATGCCATTCGTTTTCGGTTATTCCCTTTTTATTTAAGGAATTTAGCTAAACAGTGGTTAAATTCTCTACCCAGAGGATCAATAACTATTTGGGAACAAATGACCGAAAAATTTTTACGTAAATATTTTCTACAGACTAAAATGGTAAAGTTGAGGAATGATATCTCTTCTTTTGTGCAGATGGATTTAGAAACACTCTACGATGCTTGGGAGAGATACAATGATTTATTGATAAGGTGCCTTCACCATGGGTTACCTCTATGGTTACAGGTTCAAACTTTTTACAAAGGTTTGAACCTCTCAACAAGACAGATGATTGATGCAGTAGCCGGTGGAACAATCAATAACAAAACACCAGAGGCAGCTTACAAGTTTGTAGAGGAGATGTCACTAAATAACTATCAGTGGCAAATATAAGTTAATAAAGTATAAGTTAATAAAATATCATTGAATAACTATCAGCTTACCCTATTTCCTTTTTCCCTATTTTGTAGTATTAAGGGATCGGATTCGGTCGGAGACACATCACACTATCAACCTCAACATTTTGGTATATCAAGAAACTTTATTTTGGAAATCAATGGCATGTATAATTTAATAAAGTAAATGTTAATGTGAAATGAATGTAAAGTTAGCCATTAGTGTGGCTAACAAATCTTGGTTTTGTTATGTGATGAGGTTATCTTATAGATATGCATGAATCTATCTCGAAAATATGTTGAATTGGATTGGTTGATTTGGATTGGTCTCGGTTTAAATTTTGCAGGAAAGGTTAGATACTTAACCACCAGACCAGCAGGCCCATTCTGATATGTCTTTACCAACAATTAAACTTAAGCCTAAATACCAAGGAATGTGCTTTATTCGAATAAAAACCAAAATTTAACCCAAGTCTTGGCTTGAACTTGGAACCTCCCTAAACACTCCCAAAGTACATAACCGCCAAAGCAGGCATATAATTGTGTCAAATTAATACAGAAACACATTCAAAAAATTTTCATGCCACAAATTCTCAAAAGTCAAAAATACAAAAATTTGGGGCGTTACATTGTGAATGACAAGGAGTTGACATAAATGACTTTATTTGTTTGACTTGTTATAGCAGTTTCGGTAATATTTTTCTTTAACCCGTTGAACTTACTAAGCTTCATTAAGCTTATTTGTATAGTTTAATGTCTTTGTAGATTATCAGAAGGTTGGGCAATCAGATCAGCACTCAAGTCACACTATCCAATTTATCTCGGTAGTTTTTGAAATGTTGTAATGACCCAAAAATCACGGTTATCAGAAAAATATGTTATCGAGGCTTCGTCTTAGTAAAACGAATTTGTAAATATTTATTAAAAATATTTACGAAGTTAATTATGTGTTTAATTAGGCTTTAATTAGGTAAATTTGACTTAATTAGGAGTAATTATGAAAAAAGGACTAAATTGCAATAGAGGTAAAAGTTTAATTATAGATTAAAAGAAAATAAAAATGAGTAAATAGGTAAATATGCCATATTTATAATTGAGGCGGTTTATCATAAAAAAATCTAAGATTTTTTTTTTACGTTTAAAATATAAATATATTATTATAATATATCATTATTATATTATATATATAAAGTAAATGAAATAAAAGAAAGAACGAAACAGAACTTAAAATTGAAACGAAAAAGAAAAAGAAACAGGGGAGAAAGGAGAAAGAAAAATAAAAGGGAAATTTAGGGTTTTCAAGGTTCAATTTCAAATTGGTAAGTTAATTTAAGCCTTTTTTTGTAATTTTTGAGTTTTTATGAACCTAGAATTGCTGAAATTTTGGAAGTTATTAGATTTTTAGACATGGGTTTTGTTGAATAAAATTGATGAATTAGGGGCTTAATTGATAGAATTTCAAGTTAGAAGTGGGAGATGGATTAAATTGTAAAATAAGTTATAAGTTTTGTATTATAGGGACTAAATTGTAAGAAATTTGAAATTATGATTTTTATGATGAAAATTAGTTGTTAAGTTTAAGTTAAGTAGAAAATTGAATGGAAATAAATCATGTATTGTAATAAAAACATGGATGAATATAATTAGGACAAATTTTGAAATTAAGGAAAAAGTTAGATAGGAAATTCAAATATTTGATGTGAGATAGTGTTATATTAATAATTTTAAATTGATTTAATTTTTGTAGCTAACGTCATCCCGGAGACAACTACGAAGAAAAGGAAGGAAAAAGTGGATGAGGAGTAAACCGAGAAAAATTCTGGTTTGTATTACTATAATTCAAGTTATATACGATTAAATGTTACATTTTAAATTATATATATATTTGGTAAGTAAATTATGAGGTAAGCACTATTATTAAATCGAATGGAAATTGAATTGAATGATGAATATGTATTGGTATCGAATCGTATATTGACTAGAAAGTGACAAGTGAAATTGAATTAAATTGTGACTGAACTGAAAGTGGAATTGAAATTGAAAAGTGATTTGGAAACCCTATTAACTAGTCGGGCTAAGTCGGATACAGTTGGCATGCCATAGGATTGGAAGTGTTCAGGGATACTTTGACCTTGAGTCGATGAGACACTGGGTGTCACTATATTACTTCGGATAGATTCGATGAGGTACTGGGTACCAACTTACCTCGGCTAGGTCGATAAGACCTAGGTGTCAAATCTTTGCTTCTAACTATTCGATGAGGCACTGGATGCCATACTGGAGTGTTTGGTTGGATCCGTGTATCCGCCAAAGTCTCAGTCATGATTATAGGGAAAAATAAATGAAATGACAAATTGAATGAAAATAAACAATTTTGTTCATGAAATGAAACGTGAATTGAAATTGAGAAATGAAAATGGAAAGAATGAATCAAAGGTTCATGAAGTGAATGATGCTTAGATGAGATGAAAATGATATCAAATTGATGGATAACCAAATTGAGTTGCTATTGTTGAAATGTGAAAGTTAAAGTATAACTTAGTACTTTATGAATTATATTGTTATATGGTTGATATGATATCTATAACTCATTATTTATTTATAATTTGAATTATTGTAATACCTCTGAGTATAGTATACTCAGCGTACGGTTGTTTTCTGTGCGCAGGTTAGTAGATTTCAAATATTGTAAGTTTCTATCTTTTGTTCTCAATTCTGTTTATTTCATAGTTATTTATCTTAAAACCCATATATCTGTTGTTGTGTCTTTGTTGCCTGTTTAAGTCCAGGGAGGACGTGTTTAAGGCCTTTGTTAAAGACATATTAAGATAACGGACGGTTTTAGGTACCAAAGATAAATAATATGGAAGAGATAGATTGTTTATATAAAGATAAAACTTGTAATCATACTATGCATATAGAACCCAAAAATGAAAACAACATTTCGGCTCTTAGTAAAGGTATCAATAGTCTTGTGGATATAACTTCTGTTTATTTTAATAAGTTATATAATAAGGTTAATAATATTGAAAGTAAAATTGATAATATTAGTAAAGTAACAGAGTTAGACTTGAACAACGAGTCTAAGGAACTTTTAACAGATATTAATAATAAATTAGATAATGTTTTCACTAACAAAAGTGAAGACCAAGAAATGGATTTAGGTCCACTATATTATGGTAATAGTAATGTCATATTAGCTTTATCTGAGGAAGACCAAACTTCTTCGGACGAGTCTAATACTAATAATAATATTAAAAAAGAAAAACAAAAAAGAGAAAATTCAAAACAACAAAAACATGATTTCCAGTGTTATAAAGAATTAATAGAACATTGGAAAATAAAATTTTCTACTACTAATGATAGTTATGAAAGAGTAGAATATTTAAAATTAATAGAGGAACTTTATGAAAAACATAAAGGTCTGTTTAAAATATTTAATTATCATTATATGTTAAATTATGATACTACAGAAAGTAGTAGTAGTTCTAATGAAGATAATAAATCAGAAGATAATAATTCTATGATTTCAGAAGAAATTAATGCAACTAGCTATAATTCTGATGAAGAAAACACTTCAACAGAAGAAAATATAGAAATACCGGAACCCATGGATACTGACAACACAGATCCATATATACCGAAACCTAAGGAAAAGGATAAAAAAGATCCTTATAGAAAGAGAAAAATAGAATCAGATATTCAAAAAGATGATTATCTGAGATCTTTTAATAAAGATAATGAGCTAGTCGAAGAAACGACTAGAATATTTGAAACTATAGCTACTAATGATGTCAAGCCTGAAATCCCAGGAGAAACATCTACTCAACCTATACCATATAGGATTGATGATTTAAATAAAAGAAATGTTGCTCAAGGAGGTATATATTTAGATTTAACTAAAATACCTTTATCAGACTATGAAAAAACTATAGATGATTGGGCACAGTCTATGACTATTGTTGTTAATAATAATAGCAGTAGTTGGACAAAAGAAAAATTTTTAAATTATTTTGTAGGAACTTTCCAAGGAGATGTTTTGCAATTTCTCCGTCGTTGGGAAGAATCTGAAAAAGGGAAACAACAAAAGGAACAACTTATTAATCAAATAGGTACTCCTAAGGAACTATTAAAAGGTTTAACTTTAATTCTAAAAACAGAATTTTGTGGCTATACTGATAAAAAAGATCAGGACGGTCAATCTAGTTATATATTATCAAAAATAAAATTATGTGATATTAGATATTTAGAAGAATTTTCTAAAAAATTTCTTCATGAATATCAAAAGTTAAAAAATAATAACATAGAATTTTGGAAAAACCAATATTTCCATAAATTACCCCCACCTTGGGATGAAATTTGTATAAATAAATATGCTTCTTATCTAGAAAAACATAGTAAACTAGCTGGTATAGATAAAGAAAATATAGATAGTATAGGATATAGGATTAATTTCGCTAAAGAAAGAATTACTTTACATTGTTTACAGAGTAAAGCTGCTAAACAAGTTAAAAATAAATTAAGTCATAGGTATTGTACAAAATTATTAGAAGGCGAATGGGAGTTTGGTTGTAAACCTATACAATCTAAACCTTATAAAAATTATAAAAATAAAAAATATAGGATGATAAGGTGGAAACCAGGAAATAAAAAATATACTGGTAATAAAAATGATAATAACAAAAAGAAAAAATTTGTAAGAAGAAAAACTTCTAAAAAACCTATAAAGCAACTTTGTAAATGTTTTATATGTGATGAAGAAGGTCATATAGCTACAAATTGTCCTAATAAGGGAAAAAATGCTAGAAAAATGATTAAAAATCTTGAAGAACAAGATTTAGAAATATGTTTTAGTGAGGAAATAAATCCTACTGAAATCTTATATGAAATAATATCAGAAACTGAATCTGATACTGATAATGAAGAATATATCTTTATGTTAGGACATAATAATCAATTAGAAGAAATTCCTAAAACTGAACAACAGGATATAAAATTAGGAAATTTAATAGGAGAAGAAAAAGACTTCTCAGAAGAAATGATAGAAAAGATAACTAAAAATCATATTTCTAAAGAAGAAATATATAAAATATCTAAGTTTAAAATATGGTCACAAAGACATATTGAAAAAATTAGCGGTAATACAGTCGCTAAAGATACAAAAGGTGGATTAACTGAAATCCCTTTATTTACTAAAGAAAAAATTAAGAGGATTAGAAAGAAATATCCTCAGGTAAGATATATACATCTAGGTATAATTATGATCACGATTAGAGCTTTATTTAGAAGGGGTCATGATGTACCTATAATAGCAGTTTTATTAGATAAAAGATTTGAAAATCCAATAAAAGCACTTATTGGAGGTATTCAATCAAATTTATATAATGGAGGAATAGGATTTAAGGTAAAACCGAATTACTTTATATCCATTACAGACCCTCTAATAGAAGAGTGTCTTTGTTTAAGAATTCAGACAAAAAATTCTGATATTAAGGATTTAGCAGAGGATCTTGCAATAAGCTGGACTGCTATTAATGAATATACTAATACTGCAGAGGTAGAAATAAAAGAAGTCAATAATAAAATTATTGAACTTTTTGAACCAAATAAAATTACTACAGAAATACAACCTAAATTATTACATTTAAAAGATCTTTCTATTCCAAAAGACTGGATAATAGGAGATATAAATAATGCGAGTACTTCAAAACCCGTAAGTACTATAGAGTATATAGCCTCAGGTGATAAGTTATATTTTAAAAATAATCTGTTAACAAATACAGATGATAATTTAGTTCTACCTTCAACTTCTCAAATAGAGGAAGAAGAAGATAATAAAAGTACAACATCCTCTACACCGATAGGTATGAAAACAGTTCATATCCCTATCTTTCCTACTGAACCTAGTAGAAATACTAGAATAGAAGATATACAAACTTTGGTAAAAAATACAAAAAATAGTATTTATATTGAAATAATATTAAAAGAAAAATTTCTTTTACATGCTTTAATAGATACAGGTGCTACAACAAGTAGCTGTAAGATGAATGCTATTCCTAGAAAATATTGGAAACCTGTAAAAAGGCCAATAAAGGTTAGTAGTATAGATAACAATAAGACTTTAGTATATTATAAAGCTAGGAATATACCAATTTACATAAATAATGTAAAATTTGTAATTCCAAAATTATTAGGATTCCCCGAAATGAAGGGAGATATATTACTAGGCAATGATTTCATAAAACAATATTTACCATTTTCTATTTATAAAAAATCAGTTATACTATCTATAGAAAAGAATTCTATAGAAATACCTATTGTTCAAAATCCTAACTTTATTTGCTGATTTTCTTAGCAGGCCTTATGGATAGAGGTAAAAAACCTCTAATGGGAGAATGGAATACTGTTCATAAACCCAACAAAGGGAAAATAACAAAATCCAACCAAGGATTTGTTCCTATGCCTCCACAAGTACAATATTATCCTAATCAGGGATATTATGTACCATATCCAATGGTAAGACAACCAATTGGAAATGGTACATAATATCCCTGATTAGGATAAAATTGTACTTGTGGAGGCATAGGAACAAATCCTTGGTAAAAATCATAGAATAGAAGATATACAAACTTTGGTAAAAAATACAAAAAATAGTATTTATATTGAAATAATATTAAAAGAAAAATTTCTTTTACATGCTTTAATAGATACAGGTGCTACAACAAGTAGCTGTAAGATGAATGCTATTCCTAGAAAATATTGGAAACCTGTAAAAAGACCAATAAAGGTTAGTAGTATAGATAACAATAAGACTTTAGTATATTATAAAGCTAGGAATATACCAATTTACATAAATAATGTAAAATTTGTAATTCCAAAATTATTAGGATTCCCCGAAATGAAGGGAGATATATTACTAGGCAATGATTTCATAAAACAATATTTACCATTTTCTATTTATAAAAAATCAGTTATACTATCTATAGAAAAGAATTCTATAGAAATACCTATTGTTCAAAATCCTAACTTTATTTGCTGATTTTCTTAGCAGGCCTTATGGATAGAGGTAAAAAACCTCTAATGGGAGAATGGAATACTGTTCATAAACCCAACAAAGGGAAAATAACAAAATCCAACCAAGGATTTGTTCCTATGCCTCCACAAGTACAATTTTATCCTAATCAGGGATATTATGTACCATATCCAATGGTAAGACAACCAATTGGAACTCAATTTTCATTGACGCCAAACCCGGTATGTCAATCTCAATGGTCACAAGACCCTAATTCGGCATTTCAAACCAGTTATGCTGAAATTATTAAGGGAGCAGAAAACTTTTTATCCCAACAATCGCTCTCTGAAATAAATGATTTTTATAATCCAGGATTACCACTGGAATATTATAATTATATTAATAAAATATGGAAAACCCATGTTTTAAAACAAAGAGCAAATTTTCGAAGAGCTCTTACTAATTTTTCTCAATTTTTAGTTGAAAAAACAACTAAAGAAAATAAAGCCCATGATCTTTTATTAAAATCAGTTTTATATAGAGAATGGGAAGATTGTTATGTAGATTATATGGATATTAAGGAGATAAATAATCTTCCATATTACTATCAATATTGGTAATATGGAATTTATTCACTTTACTGATACCAATATTATATCCGTTATTGGATTTTATTGTTAATGTATAAAATCCAATATTTCAATATATACAAAATTAGAATTTTGTAAAATCTTTTTAGGACTTAGTATTATTCCATGTTTTATGAATTCTCTAGAAATGATGTTTAGATGTTTTCTATGTCTTTCTAGAGTGTCTGAAAAAATTAATATATCATCAATATAGACTACACAAAATTTTTTATATTTCTTAAAAATAGAATCCATCCATCTTTGAAAAATCTGTGGTGCATTACACAGACCAAAAGGCATTACATTCCATTGAAAATGTCCATTAGGTGCACTAAATGCTGTTAAAGGCCTAGAAGCTTCTGTTAGCATAATTTGCCAAAAACCTGATTTACAATCAAATTTACTAAAATATTTAGCATGTTTTGCTTGATTTATGAGTACCTCCTTTCTTGGAATAAAATACCCATCAAAAATAATATTTTGATTTAATCTTTTATAGTTAATAACCATTCTAGCTTTTCCTCGTTTTATTTCTGCATGGTTTCTTACCATAAAAGTAGGACTAGAATGTGGACTAGTAGTTTCTTCTATTAATCCTTTTTCCATTAATTCATTTATTTGAATATCAAACTGTAACGACCCGAATTTTTCGGTTATCGGAAAAGTTTATTTTCGGGTCTTCGTTTATGAAAAATGGGTGCATAAATAATTATTAAAAATAATTATGAAGTTAGATGAGTGGTTAATTAAAGTTTAGTTAAGTAAATTTAGCTTAATTAAGGATAATTTGATAAAAGGATTAAATTGAATGAAGTACAAAAGTTTAATTTTAAGAATAGAAATTATTAAAGGATTAAATTAGTAATTAGACCATAAAAGTGACATGTGTGTATGATGAATAAAATACATGTGTATTAATTTTATTGGTACAATTGTATTATGTATGTATATTTACTTATTAATTAAGTAAAATAATAATAATTATTAATAATAATGTGATATTATATTTTTATTGATTAATTATGATAATGACAAGTGTATGGTAAGGATTAAAACAAGTGTAGGTATTTTAATGGTACATGTGTATTAAATTTGTTTAGTAATTAAAAAGATATTTTATAATAATTAAATATTTTAGTAATTAAGTAAAAGAAATAAAAGAAAGAAAAAGAGAGAATAGAACAGAGAAAGAAAACGTAGAGCAGGGGAAAGAAGAAAGAAAAAGAAAGAAAGAAGGAAAAAGGGAAAATTCAAGAATTAAGGCTGGAAGATTAATTTGGTAAGTTTAATTAAGTCCTTTTCTTGTAATTTTAATATTTTTGAAACTCTAGAGAAAGATTCTCTTGAATTCATGTGAAAATATTGAAAAATAATGAAAGTTTGATTGGGGTTTTTGTTAAGAAAATGGTGGAATTAGGGATTAATTTGATAGAATAGTGAATTTGAATTGAATAGAGGACTAATTTGTAAACTAGATCATAAGTTTTGAGCTTTAGGGACTAAATTGATGAAATTTCGAAATTAGAAAAATATGACGAAAGTTCAATAGTTAAACTTGAGTTGGGTAAAATTTGGTTAGAAATAGAAGTGTGAATTGAATAAGAATTGTAAGTAAACTTAGTTAGGACTTAATTGCAAAATAAGCTATAAGAAACAGTTTTGGACAGCAACAGAAGTATAACTTTGAAAAATCACCAAAAATAGTAGAAATTGAACTAGAAGTTGAATGAGATATAGAATTAAAGATTAATGAGTCTATTTTTAGATAAAGGAAACAGAACAAGCAAAGAAAGTCTGTAGATTGAGATATTTGTATTTTTGTAAAACTGGTTCAGGATGACTCCGAAATCCCCTGTTCTGATTTGATAAAATCATTAAAAATTGTACAAAAATAGTTATGAGTTGTAATTTATATGTCTAGAATCCTCAGTGAGTCTAGTTTCAATAGAAACAGACGAGAACATTACACGAGTCTTGAGTTATGAGATAATTGAATTTTAGTACAGGAGGGTCGGAACTGTCAGATAGTGAATCAGGCGTAACTTTGAAGAATAAACTGTATTAAGTGGCAAAACTAAAAATTCTGGAAATTTTATGGTAGAAATATACATGAGTCTAGTTTCAGGAAAAATTAACGGAACTTGATTTGGAGTTTCGTAGCTTCAGATATAAACAATTTAGTGACTATTGCGCAGGAAGACAGCTTTAAAAGAATATATGAGTAAATAATAGGATTGTGTAAAAAGAAAGTAGAATGAAGAGGAAAAATAGAAATTGTATTAATTAGTTATAAATTAATAGCGAATTAAAGAATATGAATTGTTTTAATTTCCGTAGTTATTGTGGTCCCGGGAATCTTGGCTAAGCAAGGAAAATGGCAAAGACAACGGGAGTTAGCTCGAGGAAATACGGTTTGTATTTCTATAATCCGAACTTAGTCATTAATTGTTATATTTATATACATATGGCAATTGTTGGTGTTCGAATTATGATGTCTTATAATTGAAATGGATTGATTTCCGCATACGAGGAATTTAATGAATTTATAGTGAATGGAATTATTTTTGTTGGATTATATAATTTATATGATTGGTGTAAAAACTATAATAATGAGTGAATGTTATATTGAAAATATATTGATTAGAAATATGAGGAAATTAATATAAATATATGAGATTTGCGGTATTTGAATATGTGTTTGTGTGATGTTGAAGTGAATTGAAGTGAATTATTATGATGATTTAATGGTATTTGTATGACTTTGATCAATGGAAAGTGAAAAAGAATAAGTGATTTTGATACTCTATTAACTAACCGGGCTTAGCGGATACAATTGGCTTGCCATAGGATCGTAACAATTCAGAGATTCTTCGACCTCGAGTCGATGAGGCACTTGGTGTGCCATAGATTTGCTTCGGCTATGCCGATGAGGTACTTGGTGTGCCATAGATTTGCTTCGGATAGATTCGATGAGGCTTTGGTAGCCATAGATTTGCTTCGGCTATGCCGATGAGGTACTTGGTGTGCCATAGATTTGCTTCGGATAGTTTCGATGAGGCTTTGGTAGCCATAGATTTGCTTCGGCTATGCCGATGAGGTACTAGGTGTGCCATAGAATTACTTCGAGCTATCCGATGAGGCTTTGGTAGCCACTTTACTTCGAACTATCCGATGAGGCGTTGGTCGCCATTCTGATATGTTAAACGGATCCGTGTATCCGCCAAAGTCCGAGTTATGTTAATAGGGGTAATTAAATGAAATGAGAAAATCAAATGGAAATTGTGTATTTGGAAATTGAATGAATAGTAAAAATGACAATGTGATATGAAATATGAAACGAAATTGTGCTATGAGGATGATTATTTGAATTATGCAATTTGAAATGTGTGATTTGAAATGTGAGTTGAACAATTGTATGTGATTGAAGGAATTGAATCAAATGTTCTTATATTGTTTGAAATCTCAGGAATGATTCATTGAATTAATTATTTGAATTATATTAGTTTGGTATAATCGTATTTATATAATGAGAAAATCAAGAATAATAAATTTACTATGATATAAATGAAGTTGACTGTTATTGAAATAGAATAAAATGGAAATGATTCATAAGTGTATAGCTGAATATAGTTTATTAATATTGAATTGTGAATAAATTAATGAAAGCGAATACCGATTGGCAAGTGAAAGAAGGGAATGAATAATAATGAATTTAGGTAAGAATTGAACAATTATGTTATTGTGTTTATTAAATAATTTGTACAGAATTTATATGGAAAGTAGTTGAAATCTGTCTATGAAATAAATAAGTAAATAATTGTAATTGATATTATAATCTTGAGAATTTGTTATATTTTTAAATGTTCGGATTATAGAAATACCACTGAGTATACCCATACTCAGCGTACGGTTTGTTTCCGTGCGCAGGTTAAATAAAGGTAGAACGTTAAATCAGCATCCCAGGCCGATCCCGAATTCAACAAGGTAAAGTGTGTTAATTGTTAATAGTGGTATGTACCTAGGGTGTCTTATATGTATGTTATTTTGAAATTGCAGATGTAATGAATAGCATTTGATTAAGTGTTTTATACAAATGAGTTAGGTGGTATAATTGTGTATTTGTGTTTTAGGGAGGCCAAGGCTTGGTAGATAGCCGCACACGGCCTGGTTAACAGGACACACGGGCGTGTGTCCAGACCGTGTTAGTTTTAACAGAATCAACCACGGGGTAGAGGCACGGGCGTGCCTAGGCCGTGGGCGAGCCACGGGCCAACTCCATGGGCGTGTACTTAGACCGTGCATGCCCTGCACTTTGAATTTAATTTTTATGAATCACACGGGCAATGGACACGGGCGTGTCCCAAACCACTACGGCTGTGTCGAGTTACTCGATTCAACAACACGGGCATGTCATAGGGTCACACGGACGTGTCCCTAATTCACACGGGCGTGTAAGCCCTGCACTTGAGAATAACTCTAAAAATGTTCGAAAAATTTTATAAGTACCAAAATTAGTCCAGAATTACTCTTGACTTGTATTTTGGACCTCGAGGGTCCATATAAGGGACTATATGATTATTTCACATTATAGTTAATATTTATTTACGCATAATTTGTACATTGTTCGATAGTTTCGGTAATGCTCCGTAACCCTGTTCCGATGACGGTTTGGGGTTAGGGGGTGTTACATTTAGTGGTATCAGAGCTATTCAGGTTTAGCCGATTCTCAGACTAAATCGAGCTCGAAATTGAGTCTAGAGGTACATGCCAAAGTTAAGCTGAAATTGAATCGGGATCGGATGCTGATATATTTGTTTGCTTTTGTTTTATAGTGAAAATGTTTGAAGAATATATTGATAGAATTGATTATAAGATATATACTGAGAATGAAGAGTTTTGTGAATAAAATAGAAACTGAATCGATAACACTGAGTATTACCGAAGTGAGTAATTAACCAGTGAATATGAAATGATGAAATGATAGAGAAAGAAATGATTTATAATGTTATAATTATAAATGATGTTTTTTTTTAGTGAATATAAGAAATTATATCTGTTATGATAATTACCTCTCCTGTTTCTCAATCGGTTCCCCAAGTGCTTCAAGATACAGAGTTTATCTGAAGGTATCTGTTGTTGGATATTCCATAAATATAGTGTGGAGGAATTGGAAATTACAACTGCAAATGATTTTGAAAGAATTACAGTATGGTAAGAGAATATTATCAGGGCTGTAAATGAATTGCTTCATTCGCCGAATAAATAATAGAAACGTATGATATTCTGCTAAAAGATCTAGCGTGCCAATAATGGAAATATTGATTTATGTTGTGACCATGAAATGGCTATTTAGAATTTTCTGAAATGAGTTCTGAAAGAAGTATATGTTAGTGAGAAATTTCTTGATTGGAGATGTGAAGAATTTCTGAAGTTAAACAGGGTTATAGGACTGTAATTGCATATGAAGAGAATTTGTCCGATTGAATAAATATACCAGAGGGTGTATTCCGATAGGAATTATAATGTGCAAGTGGTTTGAAAATGGTTTAAATGAAAATATAAAGTCGAAGAATGCAGAATAAAGAGCGGAATATGAGTTAGATATGATTCTCCTGATCATTATCTTAGTGATTGATTAAAGACAGTTGAAGAAGATATTTTTTCTACCGGATGTCATTCTAGGTACTTTCTTCTTTATCGAATTGATGTGGTTATTCTAAACTGCTTTTGGTTTGATTATTCTCATGATTATATGAAAGTATCTGAGTTAAAGTTTAAATCAGTGGCAATTCTGATATGTTTCAAAAAGAGTTATCCGATTTACTGATTAGAGAAGCTGAATTTGCTATAAATCTTGTGTCTAAAATAAAATTAAAAAAAAAAATCCAAACAAGTCTCATGTGTAAATTGAATGGTACGGGATCACTGATGATTATGTATATTAGTAGATTAGTGGTGAAGTTGCAAACATATCTAGATGCAGCTGCTATAGTTTGGTATCTTACAGCGATATCTTTTGGGTATATTATATGGGTATTCTATAAGTTCTTTTGTCTTCAGAGGTATATGCAACTGTTCATTTTCAGATATGGTTCTTATTATATAAGGAGTTTGGTTAGGCATAACATTAGATAGAAGTATTATTGATTGGGTTAATTCATAATCGATATTCCTCTACTTTCTTCGGATTTCTGATCTGCTCTGTTAGACAGAAGATTTGATGGTTAGACTCATATGAAGAAATTTTCTACTTTTACTAGTGGGTATTCTGAATTATATTATGCAATTTACATCATCTCTATAACCATTGTTTCTAGTGGGTATGAATGATATTCTTCTCCTGGTTTTTCTCTAGAGTATTATGGATTTCTTTATCGTTCAATGTGGTTTTCTATTCTCGAGGATTCAATATAACTTCGTAATTGGGATTTCATTATTTTGGTTTTCTTATTATTTTATGGGCTAATCCTATCTATTAAATATGATTCGTCTATGAAGGGGTATTCTTTGATCGAAGATAAATATATTACTGCTATAAATTATGGTTCGGTTATGAAAGCTCAGTGGTATGGATCTTAGATTATAGAAGTTGTGCTACTATACCGGTGGTTAATAGAGCTATTTCCGGTATTCATTTTCTATCTTAGAGTGCACTATTGATATTGAAGTACTGCTCCATCTACATAATTGAAGCATCGGTTTTGGTTCAGTCTGAATTTGGGTAAGGAACTTATCATTGCAGTGGTATATTATTAAGTGAATTAGATTGCTATTATCTGATAAAGGATTAATTTCAACTGAATATCCGGTACTGGTACTTACAGAATTATTACAGCTAGTGAAGATACTGGAACGAAAATGAGATATAAGTTATGAAATCGACTAGCTATATGAAGTGTCAGTTTCCGATATGTTTGATAAAGATCTATAGTTTATGGTTCACTTCTTGATTTTGGGATGTTATTTATCATTGGCTGAGTTATGTATAATAATAGTTTCTGATCAAGTATTCAAATGGCTCTGTATGAAGCACTACATGGTCAAAGTTGTTGGACATCTAAGAGTTAGATAGAGTGAATGAAAGTGATTCGAGATAGATTGAAACAGTTTGTCAGATAGAAATCATATGTAAAGTTGAAATGTCGGGATGTTGAGTATTTATTTTATTGGGCTACGTGAATTTGTGGATAGATTGGACTGGTAATGTATTGGATGGTTTAGCCTCTGAAGTTACGGAAATTTATGGGAAATTATCAAGACTTGGTGTTCAAATGACATAGAACAGATCTCTTACATGTTATCTCGAACAAAGGATATTAAGATTTGATATGATCTATAGTATGAAAAAGGAGCCGGTTGAAATTCTAGTCTGTGCAATAATGTCATAATATTGATAAAGCAATACGGGAACCGAGAGAAACAGCGAGATCTTTGTACTTATGCCCCCACCTCTCTCCGGTAAATTTCGAGGACGAAATTTATAAAAAGGGGGGGGAGAAATGTAACGACCCGAATTTTTCGGTTATCGGAAAAGTTTATTTTCGGGTCTTCGTTTATGAAAAATGGGTGCATAAATAATTATTAAAAATAATTATGAAGTTAGATGAGTGGTTAATTAAAGTTTAGTTAAGTAAATTTAGCTTAATTAAGGATAATTTGATAAAAGGATTAAATTGAATGAAGTACAAAAGTTTAATTTTAAGAATAGAAATTATTAAAGGATTAAATTAGTAATTAGACCATAAAAGTGACATGTGTGTATGATGAATAAAATACATGTGTATTAATTTTATTGGTACAATTGTATTATGTATGTATATTTACTTATTAATTAAGTAAAATAATAATAATTATTAATAATAATGTGATATTATATTTTTATTGATTAATTATGATAATGACAAGTGTATGGTAAGGATTAAAACAAGTGTAGGTATTTTAATGGTACATGTGTATTAAATTTGTTTAGTAATTAAAAAGATATTTTATAATAATTAAATATTTTAGTAATTAAGTAAAAGAAATAAAAGAAAGAAAAAGAGAGAATAGAACAGAGAAAGAAAACGTAGAGCAGGGGAAAGAAGAAAGAAAAAGAAAGAAAGAAGGAAAAAGGGAAAATTCAAGAATTAAGGCTGGAAGATTAATTTGGTAAGTTTAATTAAGTCCTTTTCTTGTAATTTTAATATTTTTGAAACTCTAGAGAAAGATTCTCTTGAATTCATGTGAAAATATTGAAAAATAATGAAAGTTTGATTGGGGTTTTTGTTAAGAAAATGGTGGAATTAGGGATTAATTTGATAGAATAGTGAATTTGAATTGAATAGAGGACTAATTTGTAAACTAGATCATAAGTTTTGAGCTTTAGGGACTAAATTGATGAAATTTCGAAATTAGAAAAATATGACGAAAGTTCAATAGTTAAACTTGAGTTGGGTAAAATTTGGTTAGAAATAGAAGTGTGAATTGAATAAGAATTGTAAGTAAACTTAGTTAGGACTTAATTGCAAAATAAGCTATAAGAAACAGTTTTGGACAGCAACAGAAGTATAACTTTGAAAAATCACCAAAAATAGTAGAAATTGAACTAGAAGTTGAATGAGATATAGAATTAAAGACTAATGAGTCTATTTTTAGATAAAGGAAACAGAACAAGCAAAGAAAGTCTGTAGATTGAGATATTTGTATTTTTGTAAAACTGGTTCAGGATGACTCCGAAATCCCCTGTTCTGATTTGATAAAATCATTAAAAATTGTACAAAAATAGTTATGAGTTGTAATTTATATGTCTAGAATCTTCAGTGAGTCTAGTTTCAATAGAAACAGACGAGAACATTACACGAGTCTTGAGTTATGAGATAATTGAATTTTAGTACAGGAGGGTCGGAACTGTCAGATAGTGAATCAGGCGTAACTTTGAAGAATAAACTGTATTAAGTGGCAAAACTAAAAATTCTGGAAATTTTATGGTAGAAATATACATGAGTCTAGTTTCAGGAAAAATTAACGGAACTTGATTTGGAGTTTCGTAGCTTCAGATATAAACAATTTAGTGACTATTGCGCAGGAAGACAGCTTTAAAAGAATATATGAGTAAATAATAGGATTGTGTAAAAAGAAAGTAGAATGAAGAGGAAAAATAGAAATTGTATTAATTAGTTATAAATTAATAGCGAATTAAAGAATATGAATTGTTTTAATTTCCGTAGTTATTGTGGTCCCGGGAATCTTGGCTAAGCAAGGAAAATGGCAAAGACAACGGGAGTTAGCTCGAGGAAATACGGTTTGTATTTCTATAATCCGAACTTAGTCATTAATTGTTATATTTATATACATATGGCAATTGTTGGTGTTCGAATTATGATGTCTTATAATTGAAATGGATTGATTTCCGCATACGAGGAATTTAATGAATTTATAGTGAATGGAATTATTTTTGTTGGATTATATAATTTATATGATTGGTGTAAAAACTATAATAATGAGTGAATGTTATATTGAAAATATATTGATTAGAAATATGAGGAAATTAATATAAATATATGAGATTTGCGGTATTTGAATATGTGTTTGTGTGATGTTGAAGTGAATTGAAGTGAATTATTATGATGATTTAATGGTATTTGTATGACTTTGATCAATGGAAAGTGAAAAAGAATAAGTGATTTTGATACTCTATTAACTAACCGGGCTTAGCGGATACAATTGGCTTGCCATAGGATCGTAACAATTCAGAGATTCTTCGACCTCGAGTCGATGAGGCACTTGGTGTGCCATAGATTTGCTTCGGCTATGCCGATGAGGTACTTGGTGTGCCATAGATTTGCTTCGGATAGATTCGATGAGGCTTTGGTAGCCATAGATTTGCTTCGGCTATGCCGATGAGGTACTTGGTGTGCCATAGATTTGCTTCGGATAGTTTCGATGAGGCTTTGGTAGCCATAGATTTGCTTCGGCTATGCCGATGAGGTACTAGGTGTGCCATAGAATTACTTCGAGCTATCCGATGAGGCTTTGGTAGCCACTTTACTTCGAACTATCCGATGAGGCGTTGGTCGCCATTCTGATATGTTAAACGGATCCGTGTATCCGCCAAAGTCCGAGTTATGTTAATAGGGGTAATTAAATGAAATGAGAAAATCAAATGGAAATTGTGTATTTGGAAATTGAATGAATAGTAAAAATGACAATGTGATATGAAATATGAAACGAAATTGTGCTATGAGGATGATTATTTGAATTATGCAATTTGAAATGTGTGATTTGAAATGTGAGTTGAACAATTGTATGTGATTGAAGGAATTGAATCAAATGTTCTTATATTGTTTGAAATCTCAGGAATGATTCATTGAATTAATTATTTGAATTATATTAGTTTGGTATAATCGTATTTATATAATGAGAAAATCAAGAATAATAAATTTACTATGATATAAATGAAGTTGACTGTTATTGAAATAGAATAAAATGGAAATGATTCATAAGTGTATAGCTGAATATAGTTTATTAATATTGAATTGTGAATAAATTAATGAAAGCGAATACCGATTGGCAAGTGAAAGAAGGGAATGAATAATAATGAATTTAGGTAAGAATTGAACAATTATGTTATTGTGTTTATTAAATAATTTGTACAGAATTTATATGGAAAGTAGTTGAAATCTGTCTATGAAATAAATAAGTAAATAATTGTAATTGATATTATAATCTTGAGAATTTGTTATATTTTTAAATGTTCGGATTATAGAAATACCACTGAGTATACCCATACTCAGCGTACGGTTTGTTTCCGTGCGCAGGTTAAATAAAGGTAGAACGTTAAATCAGCATCCCAGGCCGATCCCGAATTCAACAAGGTAAAGTGTGTTAATTGTTAATAGTGGTATGTACCTAGGGTGTCTTATATGTATGTTATTTTGAAATTGCAGATGTAATGAATAGCATTTGATTAAGTGTTTTATACAAATGAGTTAGGTGGTATAATTGTGTATTTGTGTTTTAGGGAGGCCAAGGCTTGGTAGATAGCCGCACACGGCCTGGTTAACAGGACACACGGGCGTGTGTCCAGACCGTGTTAGTTTTAACAGAATCAACCACGGGGTAGAGGCACGGGCGTGCCTAGGCCGTGGGCGAGCCACGGGCCAACTCCATGGGCGTGTACTTAGACCGTGCATGCCCTGCACTTTGAATTTAATTTTTATGAATCACACGGGCAATGGACACGGGCGTGTCCCAAACCACCACGGCTGTGTCGAGTTACTCGATTCAACAACACGGGCATGTCATAGGGTCACACGGACGTGTCCCTAATTCACACGGGCGTGTAAGCCCTGCACTTGAGAATAACTCTAAAAATGTTCGAAAAATTTTATAAGTACCAAAATTAGTCCAGAATTACTCTTGACTTGTATTTTGGACCTCGAGGGTCCATATAAGGGACTATATGATTATTTCACATTATAGTTAATATTTATTTACGCATAATTTGTACATTGTTCGATAGTTTCGGTAATGCTCCGTAACCCTGTTCCGATGACGGTTTGGGGTTAGGGGGTGTTACACAAACTCATCTATATCTTGTTTAGTATAGATCATTGGTTTTACCCTGATAATCTTTTTAGGATTTTCTAACTTGATTTCGCAATATCGAGGGCTATTCTTCCATAATTTTAATGGTTCTTCACTAAAATTATTTTCTAATATTTTAAACAGCCAATGGGTTATTTCGATCTGTTTAAAATGATCTTTCCTTGGTGGATTAAAATCTTTATTATAAATATACTTATGATTTTCTATTAATGGTACTTCCACATAAGTGTTTTCTGTGGTTAATGTAATCATATTTCTATCAATTGAAAAAGGCAAATGTTGATATATAAAATTATTACCTAATAAAATATCACCATGCATATCAGGGAAACATAAAATTTTTGGAATTACAAATCTTACATTATTTATGTAGACTGGTATATTCTTAGCTTTATGAACAATTAAGGTTTCTTTACCATCTACCCCTACCGCCATTATGGGATTATTCATTAATTCCCATTTTTCTGATGGAATAGCATTTTGTCTACAGCTACTTGTTGTAGCTCCTGTGTCTAATAGAGCGTGTAAAGAATATGTTTTATACTCTCTAAATTGAAAGGTAACTTCTATATAAGTATAATATTTTTTTGGTTGAAATTTTGAAAAAGTGATAATATCATTTTTTCCCAATTTCATTTGTTGAATTATTATTGTATTTTTTGTCTTTTTTATTTTAGTGTTTCTAGAATTTTTATATAATAATTCTGGTTTATGTTTTAATATTAATATTTCTTCTTTCTTATCCTTTTCCTTAGGTTTCGGTATATATGGATCTGTGTTGTCAGTATCCATGGGTTCCGGTATTTCTATATTTTCTTCTGTTGAAGTGTTTTCTTCATCAGAATTATAGCTAGTTGCATTAATTTCTTCTGAAATCATAGAATTATTATCTTCTGATTTATTATCTTCATTAGAACTACTACTACTTTCTGTAGTATCATAATTTAACATATAATGATAATTAAATATTTTAAACAGACCTTTATGTTTTTCATAAAGTTCCTCTATTAATTTTAAATATTCTACTCTTTCATAACTATCATTAGTAGTAGAGAATTTTATTTTCCAATGTTCTATTAACTCTTTATAACACTGGAAATCATGTTTTTGTTGTTTTGAATTTTCTCCTTTTTGTTTTTCTTTTTTAATATTATTATTAGTATTAGACTCGTCCGAAGAAGTTTGGTCTTCCTCAGATAAAGCTAAAATAACATTACTATTACCATAGTATAATGGACCTAAATCCATTTCTTGGTCTTCACTTTTGTTAGTGAAAACATTATCTAATTTATTATTAATATCTGTTAAAAGTTCTTTAGACTCGTTGTTCAAGTCTAACTCTGTTACTTTACTAATATTATCAATTTTACTTTCAATATTATTAACCTTATTATATAACTTATTAAAATAAACAGAAGTTATATCCACAAGACTATTGATACCTTTACTAAGAGCCGAAATGTTGTTTTCATTTTTGGGTTCTATATGCATAGTATGATTACAAGTTTTATCTTTATATAAACAATCTATCTCTTCCATATTATTTATCTTTGGTACCTAAAACCTTCCGTTATCTTAATATGTCTTTAACAAAGGCCTTAAACACGTCCTCCCTGGACTTAAACAGGCAACAAAGACACAACAACATATATATGGGTTTTAAGATAAATAACTATGAAATAAACAGAATTGAGAACAAAAGATAGAAACTTACAATATTACTATGATATATGTGCTTCCAAGTATCGTTACTCCGGCGCTCTGATACCAATAACGGGGGAGAGTATGGTGGCTCAATACAGTGGAATATAATTTTTACAAAGAGTTTTATTGATAGTAAAGGATTTTACAAAAGGTTATTGAAAGAAAGTTTACAAAAGGCAAAATCTAAGAAAACTATACTCTGAATTGGTGTAGGAATAGATGCCTTGTTTAGGCTACAACAATGCCTATTTATAGTGTAAGAATTGAACTCTAATTTATTTACAATTCGAATCCGAAAATATCCTGATAAGGACGTAATAAATATTGACTCGATGGTTTCTTCCACGTAGTCATTTTTATTTGTCGCTTTCTTGATGGTTGCGTGCATTAATGGTTGCTTCCATCATCTCTGCATCATGGCTTGCATCATCTTCCATCAACATCTTTTTAATGAGATAGTTGCAAGTCTCCATCAATAATTAAATGCTCCTTTTTTGGATTTTTACACGTGTCTAGTCTCGGGATTATCCTTCTTGGATATTTGTCAGATTCATTTCTTCTATTTCATCTAGATGTAATGAATCCGGTGAGACTGGTGGTGAGTTCCAGCTTTCCCACGTGTCTTTGATTTCCATCGTTAATGGATAATCATCAATCTCCATTTCAGCTATCTTTTTTAACAGCTGTAGAGAATCTTCATCACGGTTTTGATGAGGTCTTTCAGTATTGTACGCCAGTATTCTTCTTCCATCAGTCCAGAGGACATAAGTATTATGTTGGAGTAAATACTGAGCTTTAAGCATTAAATCAATTCCGGCTTGGACTTGATAATTTGAAAAATTATTATAACACATGTCAATGGTTTTTGACAAGTGATCTTTATCTTCATCAACCGATGAGAGGTTTATTCCTCCAAACATCGTTTGAATAGTCCAAATTTGATATGGCTGAAAAAATCTTTCATATTCAGCAATACCAATAAAACTACTAATTTCTATATGAAAATAGTAAAAGAAATCCATATTTGGAAAACTTGCTAATCGTGATTTTACGATAGCTGGAAAATCTTTTAGTAAATCAAAAGAAAGATTTTGGACTGTTATTTCTTTAACAAATCCCCATTCAATACTTGTTATATCAAATGGTTCATGATTAAGCCTAAATTTTATAGTAGGAAATTTTTCTCCTAAATGATTTGTAAAAACATAGGCTTGTAAAAAGTATTCAGAAAAAGTTTTTCTAAATTGAATTTGCTGGTTGCAAATTATACTGTTTATTTTTGTAAAAATTTCTACAGGTAAAATTTTTCTAGCTTTATTAAATAAACATCTTCTAAACATTTTATTTATAACAGGACTGTTTGTCCCATTATCAATAAAATATTGAAATATATCAAGAAGATTATTTATCTCCTTAATATCCATATAATCTACATAACAATCTTCCCATCCTCTATAAAAAACTGATTTTAATAAAAGATCATGGGCTTTATTTTCTTTAGTTGTTTTTTCAACTAAAAATTGAGAAAAATTAGTAAGAGCTCTTCGAAAATTTGCTCTTTGTTCTAAAACATGGGTTTTCCATATTTTATTAATATAATTATAATATTCCAGTGGTAATCCTGGATTATAAAAATCATTTATTTCAGAGAGCGATTGTTGTGATAAAAAGTTTTCTGCTCCCTTAATAATTTCAGCATAACTGGTTTGAAATGCCGAATTAGGGTCTTGTGACCATTGAGATTGACATACCGGGTTTGGCGTCAATAAAAATTGAGTTCCAATTGGTTGTCTTACCATTGGATATGGTACATAATATCCCTGATTAGGATAAAATTGTACTTGTGGAGGCATAGGAACAAATCCTTGGTTGGATTTTGTTATTTTCCCTTTGTTGGGTTTATGAACAGTATTCCATTCTCCCATTAGAGGTTTTTTACCTCTATCCATAAGGCCTGCTAAGAAAATCAGCAAGAATATTTTCATCACTTTTTATATTTATGACTTGAAAATTAAAATTACATAACTCATTATACCATCGTATCCGTCTTGGTACTGTTTCTAAACTGTTATTAGTAAGAAATTGTTTAACAGCCTGATTGTCTGTTCGAATAATAAAATATTCGGATGCTAAATATATCAAGAATTTCTTTATTCCTTTCTTTATTGCTAATAACTCTTTTTCATATATAATATAATTAATTTCATTTGGTTTAAATTTTCCTGAACTATAACCACAAATTAATTCTTCATTTTTTGTTTTGGCTTTTAATATACAACCCCAATGTTTATCAGAAGCATCTGTTTCTAAAATTAATTTATCACCCTGTTTAGGTAAATAAACTTTTGGAATATAATTTATTTCTTCTTTTATTTCTTTAATAATTTCTGAATCTCTTTCAGTCCAATCAAATGTTATTCCTTTCTTTAGTTTTTCATATAACTTATCTAATTTTTTAGATAAATTAGGAAAAAAGGTTCTTCCATAATTAACAATTCCTATAAATTGCTGAAGTTGTTTTAGATCTTTAATATTATCAGGGAATTCCTTGATTTTTATTATAATATGATCCTGTAATTTAAGACCATCTTCAGATAATATTAATCCTAAAAATTCTATTTCAGTTTTTTCTAATTCTATCTTTTTAGGACTTAGTATTATTCCATGTTTTATGAATTCTCTAGAAATGATGTTTAGATGTTTTCTATGTCTTTCTAGAGTGTCTGAAAAAATTAATATATCATCAATATAGACTACACAAAATTTTTTATATTTCTTAAAAATAGAATCCATCCATCTTTGAAAAATCTGTGGTGCATTACACAGACCAAAAGGCATTACATTCCATTGAAAATGTCCATTAGGTGCACTAAATGCTGTTAAAGGCCTAGAAGCTTCTGTTAGCATAATTTGCCAAAAACCTGATTTACAATCAAATTTACTAAAATATTTAGCATGTTTTGCTTGATTTATGAGTACCTCCTTTCTTGGAATAAAATACCCATCAAAAATAATATTTTGATTTAATCTTTTATAGTTAATAACCATTCTAGCTTTTCCTCGTTTTATTTCTGCATGGTTTCTTACCATAAAAGCAGGACTAGAATGTGGACTAGTAGTTTCTTCTATTAATCCTTTTTCCATTAATTCATTTATTTGAATATCAAACTCATCTATATCTTGTTTAGTATAGATCATTGGTTTTACCCTGATAATCTTTTTAGGATTTTCTAACTTGATTTCGCAATATCGAGGGCTATTCTTCCATAATTTTAATGGTTCTTCACTAAAATTATTTTCTAATATTTTAAACAGCCAATGGGTTATTTCGATCTGTTTAAAATGATCTTTCCTTGGTGGATTAAAATCTTTATTACAAATATACTTATGATTTTCTATTAATGGTACTTCCACATAAGTGTTTTCTGTGGTTAATGTAATCATATTTCTATCAATTGAAAAAGGCAAATGTTGATATATAAAATTATTACCTAATAAAATATCACCATGCATATCAGGGAAACATAAAATTTTTGGAATTACAAATCTTACATTATTTATGTAGACTGGTATATTCTTAGCTTTATGAACAATTAAGGTTTCTTTACCATCTACCCCTACCGCCATTATGGGATTATTCATTAATTCCCATTTTTCTGATGGAATAGCATTTTGTCTACAGCTACTTGTTGTAGCTCCTGTGTCTAATAGAGCGTGTAAAGAATATGTTTTATACTCTCTAAATTGAAAGGTAACTTCTATATAAGTATAATATTTTTTTGGTTGAAATTTTGAAAAAGTGATAATATCATTTTTTCCCAATTTCATTTGTTGAATTATTATTGTATTTTTTGTCTTTTTTATTTTAGTGTTTCTAGAATTTTTATATAATAATTCTGGTTTATGTTTTAATATTAATATTTCTTCTTTCTTATCCTTTTCCTTAGGTTTCGGTATATATGGATCTGTGTTGTCAGTATCCATGGGTTCCGGTATTTCTATATTTTCTTCTGTTGAAGTGTTTTCTTCATCAGAATTATAGCTAGTTGCATTAATTTCTTCTGAAATCATAGAATTATTATCTTCTGATTTATTATCTTCATTAGAACTACTACTACTTTCTGTAGTATCATAATTTAACATATAATGATAATTAAATATTTTAAACAGACCTTTATGTTTTTCATAAAGTTCCTCTATTAATTTTAAATATTCTACTCTTTCATAACTATCATTAGTAGTAGAGAATTTTATTTTCCAATGTTCTATTAACTCTTTATAACACTGGAAATCATGTTTTTGTTGTTTTGAATTTTCTCCTTTTTGTTTTTCTTTTTTAATATTATTATTAGTATTAGACTCGTCCGAAGAAGTTTGGTCTTCCTCAGATAAAGCTAAAATAACATTACTATTACCATAGTATAATGGACCTAAATCCATTTCTTGGTCTTCACTTTTGTTAGTGAAAACATTATCTAATTTATTATTAATATCTGTTAAAAGTTCTTTAGACTCGTTGTTCAAGTCTAACTCTGTTACTTTACTAATATTATCAATTTTACTTTCAATATTATTAACCTTATTATATAACTTATTAAAATAAACAGAAGTTATATCCACAAGACTATTGATACCTTTACTAAGAGCCGAAATGTTGTTTTCATTTTTGGGTTCTATATGCATAGTATGATTACAAGTTTTATCTTTATATAAACAATCTATCTCTTCCATATTATTTATCTTTGGTACCTAAAACCTTCCGTTATCTTAATATGTCTTTAACAAAGGCCTTAAACACGTCCTCCCTGGACTTAAACAGGCAACAAAGACACAACAACAGATATATGGGTTTTAAGATAAATAACTATGAAATAAACAGAATTGAGAACAAAAGATAGAAACTTACAATATTACTATGATATATTTTTGCTTCCAAGTATCGTTACTCCGGCCCTCTGATACCAATAACGGGGGAGACTATGGTGGCTCAATACAGCGGAATATAATTTTTACAAAGAGTTTTATTGATAGTAAAGGATTTTACAAAAGGTTATTGAAAGAAAGTTTACAAAAGGCAAAATCTAAGAAAACTATACTCTGAATTGGTGTAGGAATCGATGCCTTGTTTAGGCTACAACCATGCCTATTTATAGTGTAAGAATTGAACTCTAATTTATTTACAATTCAAATCCGAAAATATCGTAATAAATATTGACTCGATGGTTTTTTCCACGTAGTCATTTTTATTTGTCGCTTTCTTGATGGTTGCGTGCATTAATGGTTGCTTCCATCATCTCTGCATCATGGCTTGCATCATCTTCCATCAACATCTTTTTAATGAGATAGTTGCAAGTCTCCATCAATAATTAATTGCTCCTTTTTTGGATTTTTACACGTGTCTAGTCTCGGGATTATCCTTCTTGGATATTTGTCAGATTCATTTCTTCTATTTCATCTAGATGTAATGAATCCGGTGAGACTGGTGGTGAGTTCCAACTTTCCCACGTGTCCTTGATTTCCATCGTTAATGGATAATCATCAATCTCCATTTCAGCTATCTTTTTTAACAGCTGTAGAGAATCTTCATCACGGTTTTGATGAGGTCTTTCAGTATTGTACGCCAGTATTCTTCTTCCATCAGTCCAGAGGACATAAGTATTATGTTGGAGTAAATACTGAGCTTTAAGCATTAAATCAATTCCGGCTTGGACTTGATAATTTGAAAAATTATTATAACACATGTCAATGGTTTTTGACAAGTGATCTTTATCTTCATCAACCGATGAGAGGTTTATTCCTCCAAACATCGTTTGAATAGTCCAAATTTGATATGGCTGAAAAAATCTTTCATATTCAGCAATACCAATAAAACTACTAATTTCTATATGAAAATAGTAAAAGAAATCCATATTTGGAAAACTTGCTAATCGTGATTTTACGATAGCTGGAAAATCTTTTAGTAAATCAAAAGAAAGATTTTGGACTGTTATTTCTTTAACAAATCCCCATTCAATACTTGTTATATCAAATGGTTCATGATTAAGCCTAAATTTTATAGTAGGGAATTTTTCTCCTAAATGATTTGTAAAAACATAGGCTTGTAAAAAGTATTCAGAAAAAGTTTTTCTAAATTGAATTTGCTGGTTGCAAATTATACTGTTTATTTTTGTAAAAATTTCTACAGGTAAAATTTTTCTAGCTTTATTAAATAAACATCTTCTAAACATTTTATTTATAACAGGACTGTTTGTCCCATTATCAATAAAATATTGAAATATATCAAGAAGATTATTTATCTCCTTAATATCCATATAATCTACATAACAATCTTCCCATTCTCTATATAAAACTGATTTTAATAAAAGATCATGGGCTTTATTTTCTTTAGTTGTTTTTTCAACTAAAAATTGAGAAAAATTAGTAAGAGCTCTTCGAAAATTTGCTCTTTGTTCTAAAACATGGGTTTTCCATATTTTATTAATATAATTATAATATTCCAGTGGTAATCCTGGATTATAAAAATCATTTATTTCAGAGAGCGATTGTTGGGATAAAAAGTTTTCTGCTCCCTTAATAATTTCAGCATAACTGGTTTGAAATGCCGAATTAGGGTCTTGTGACCATTGAGATTGACATACCGGGTTTGGCGTCAATGAAAATTGAGTTCCAATTGGTTGTCTTACCATTGGATATGGTACATAATATCCCTGATTAGGATAAAATTGTACTTGTGGAGGCATAGGAACAAATCCTTGGTTGGATTTTGTTATTTTCCCTTTGTTGGGTTTATGAACAGTATTCCATTCTCCCATTAGAGGTTTTTTACCTCTATCCATAAGGCCTGCTAAGAAAATCAGCAAATAAAGTTAGGATTTTGAACAATAGGTATTTCTATAGAATTCTTTTCTATAGATAGTATAACTGATTTTTTATAAATAGAAAATGGTAAATATTGTTTTATGAAATCATTGCCTAGTAATATATCTCCCTTCATTTCGGGGAATCCTAATAATTTTGGAATTACAAATTTTACATTATTTATGTAAATTGGTATATTCCTAGCTTTATAATATACTAAAGTCTTATTGTTATCTATACTACTAACCTTTATTGGTCTTTTTACAGGTTTCCAATATTTTCTAGGAATAGCATTCATCTTACAGCTACTTGTTGTAGCACCTGTATCTATTAAAGCATGTAAAAGAAATTTTTCTTTTAATATTATTTCAATATAAATACTATTTTTTGTATTTTTTACCAAAGTTTGTATATCTTCTATTCTAGTATTTCTACTAGGTTCAGTAGGAAAGATAGGGATATGAACTGTTTTCATACCTATCGGTGTAGAGGATGTTGTACTTTTATTATCTTCTTCTTCCTCTATTTGAGAAGTTGAAGGTAGAACTAAATTATCATCTGTATTTGTTAACAGATTATTTTTAAAATATAACTTATCACCTGAGGCTATATACTCTATAGTACTTACAGGTTTTGAAGTACTCGCATTATTTATATCTCCTATTATCCAGTCTTTTGGAATAGAAAGATCTTTTAAATGTAATAATTTAGGTTGTATTTCTGTAGTAATTTTATTTGGTTCAAAAAGTTCAATAATTTTATTATTGACTTCTTTTATTTCTACCTCTGCAGTATTAGTATATTCATTAATAGCAGTCCAGCTTATTGCAAGATCCTCTGCTAAATCCTTAATATCAGAATTTTTTGTCTGAATTCTTAAACAAAGACACTCTTCTATTAGAGGGTCTGTAATGGATATAAAGTAATTCGGTTTTACCTTAAATCCTATTACTCCATTATATAAATTTGATTGAATACCTCCAATAAGTGCTTTTATTGGATTTTCAAATCTTTTATCTAATAAAACTGCTATTATAGGTACATCATGGCCCCTTCTAAATAAAGCTCTAATCGTGATCATAATTATACCTAGATGTATATATCTTACCTGAGGATATTTCTTTCTAATCCTCTTAATTTTTTCTTTAGTAAATAAAGGGATTTCAGTTAATCCACCTTTTGTATCTTTAGCGACTGTATTACCGCTAATTTTTTCAATATGTCTTTGTGACCATATTTTAAACTTAGATATTTTATATATTTCTTCTTTAGAAATATGATTTTTAGTTATTTTTTCTATCATTTCTTCTGAGAAGTCTTTTTCTTCTCCTATTAAATTTCCTAATTTTATATCCTGTTGTTCAGTTTTAGGAATTTCTTCTAATTGATTATTATGTCCTAACATAAAGATATATTCTTCATTATCAGTATCAGATTCAGTTTCTGATATTATTTCATATAAGATTTCAGTAGGATTTATTTCCTCACTAAAACATATTTCTAAATCTTGTTCTTCAAGACTTTTAATCATTTTTCTAGCATTTTTTCCCTTATTAGGACAATTTGTAGCTATATGACCTTCTTCATCACATATAAAACATTTACAAAGTTGCTTTATAGGTTTTTTAGAAGTTTTTCTTCTTACAAATTTTTTCTTTTTGTTATTATCATTTTTATTACCAGTATATTTTTTATTTCCTGGTTTCCACCTTATCATCCTATATTTTTTATTTTTATAATTTTTATAAGGTTTAGATTGTATAGGTTTACAACCAAACTCCCATTCGCCTTCTAATAATTTTGTACAATACCTATGACTTAATTTATTTTTAACTTGTTTAGCAGCTTTACTCTGTAAACAGTGTAAAGTTATTCTTTCTTTAGCGAAATTAATCCTATTTCCTATACTATCTATATTTTCTTTATCTATACCAGCTGCTTTACTGTGTTTATCTAGATAAGAAGCATATTTATTTATACAAATTTCATCCCAAGGTGGGGGTAATTTATGGAAATATTGGTTTTTCCAAAATTCTATGTTATTATTTTTTAACTTTTGATATTCATGAAGAAATTTTTTAGAAAATTCTTCTAAATATCTAATATCACATAATTTTATTTTTGATAATATATAACTAGATTGACCGTCCTGATCTTTTTTATCAGTATAGCCACAAAATTCTGTTTTTAGAATTAAAGTTAAACCTTTTAATAGTTCCTTAGGAGTACCTATTTGATTAATAAGTTGTTCCTTTTGTTGTTTCCCTTTTTCAGATTCTTCCCAACGACGGAGAAATTGCAAAACATCTCCTTGGAAAGTTCCTACAAAATAATTTAAAAATTTTTCTTTTGTCCAACTACTGCTATTATTATTAACAACAATAGTCATAGACTGTGCCCAATCATCTATAGTTTTTTCATAGTCTGATAAAGGTATTTTAGTTAAATCTAAATATATACCTCCTTGAGCAACATTTCTTTTATTTAAATCATCAATCCTATATGGTATAGGTTGAGTAGATGTTTCTCCTGGGATTTCAGGCTTGACATCATTAGTAGCTATAGTTTCAAATATTCTAGTCGTTTCTTCGACTAGCTCATTATCTTTATTAAAAGATCTCAGATAATCATCTTTTTGAATATCTGATTCTATTTTTCTCTTTCTATAAGGATCTTTTTTATCCTTTTCCTTAGGTTTCGGTATATATGGATCTGTGTTGTCAGTATCCATGGGTTCCGGTATTTCTATATTTTCTTCTGTTGAAGTGTTTTCTTCATCAGAATTATAGCTAGTTGCATTAATTTCTTCTGAAATCATAGAATTATTATCTTCTGATTTATTATCTTCATTAGAACTACTACTACTTTCTGTAGTATCATAATTTAACATATAATGATAATTAAATATTTTAAACAGACCTTTATGTTTTTCATAAAGTTCCTCTATTAATTTTAAATATTCTACTCTTTCATAACTATCATTAGTAGTAGAAAATTTTATTTTCCAATGTTCTATTAATTCTTTATAACACTGGAAATCATGTTTTTGTTGTTTTGAATTTTCTCTTTTTTGTTTTTCTTTTTTAATATTATTATTAGTATTAGACTCGTCCGAAGAAGTTTGGTCTTCCTCAGATAAAGCTAATATGACATTACTATTACCATAATATAGTGGACCTAAATCCATTTCTGGTCTTCACTTTTGTTAGTGAAAACATTATCTAATTTATTATTAATATCTGTTAAAAGTTCCTTAGACTCGTTGTTCAAGTCTAACTCTGTTACTTTACTAATATTATCAATTTTACTTTCAATATTATTAACCTTATTATATAACTTATTAAAATAAACAGAAGTTATATCCACAAGACTATTGATACCTTTACTAAGAGCCGAAATGTTGTTTTCATTTTTGGGTTCTATATGCATAGTATGATTACAAGTTTTATCTTTATATAAACAATCTATCTCTTCCATATTATTTATCTTTGGTACCTAAAACCGTCCGTTATCTTAATATGTCTTTAACAAAGGCCTTAAACACGTCCTCCCTGGACTTAAACAGGCAACAAAGACACAACAACAGATATATGGGTTTTAAGATAAATAACTATGAAATAAACAGAATTGAGAACAAAAGATAGAAACTTACAATATTATTGGTATAAACTATGAAATGTTGCTCAAGGAGGTATATATTTAGATTTAACTAAAATACCTTTATCAGACTATGAAAAAACTATAGATGATTGGGCACAGTCTATGACTATTGTTGTTAATAATAATAGCAGTAGTTGGACAAAAGAAAAATTTTTAAATTATTTTGTAGGAACTTTCCAAGGAGATGTTTTGCAATTTCTCCGTCGTTGGGAAGAATCTGAAAAAGGGAAACAACAAAAGGAACAACTTATTAATCAAATAGGTACTCCTAAGGAACTATTAAAAGGTTTAACTTTAATTCTAAAAACAGAATTTTGTGGCTATACTGATAAAAAAGATCAGGACGGTCAATCTAGTTATATATTATCAAAAATAAAATTATGTGATATTAGATATTTAGAAGAATTTTCTAAAAAATTTCTTCATGAATATCAAAAGTTAAAAAATAATAACATAGAATTTTGGAAAAACCAATATTTCCATCTTTCTTTTGGTAAATGTGGCATGTACCTAGGTAGTCTATAGTTCATTTTGGTTTTGGTTATAAAGGTTTGTCACAATTATGTTTTGAATATATATAAATATAAGAAATGTTGAGTTATAAATGGTACTTTTGATATGAAAATTTAAATGAGAATAGATGAAATTTATTAATCCAATTGAATGATATTTGTGAATGATCATTTAGGAAATTATCAAGTTGATGATTTAGGTATGATTTAGGTGTGTTTTGAATATGAATTGAATTGGTTGTGGCATTGGTTTTGGATTGGTTGCGGTTTGAATTTGCAAGGTTGGTTAGATAGTTACAAAGGGGTTATATTGAGTCCACACGGCCTAGCACAGAGGCGTGTGAGCCTTGTACTTGAGAAAAAATTTGAAATTTTACAAAAAATTTCTCGAGCACTCGAATTGGTCCCGATTCACTTCTAACACGTATTTTAGCCCTAGAAGGTCCATTAAAGGGACATCATGAATATTTTATATTATGTATGCTATTTATTTGTTTAATGTTTATAATTTGTCTAAAAGGTTCGGTAATGCTCCATAACCCTGTTTCGGTGATGATTTAGGGTTGAGATGTTACAAATACGGTTTATATGGCATGTAAAGGCTTTTGTACGATCTTGATCAAAGTTTAGCTTATGTAAATATTATGAATAATATTTTGTTTATATAATCAAATTTACATATTGGTATGAGATTAGGGTATAATCGTGATGTTAGTATGAGTGATATATGTATGTATATATTTGAATTGTAGTGAACTTTGATAACTTGGTTTGGTAAATTAATTAGGTAAGTTTGGATATTTGGTGGACATATTGTTAAGTTGTCACTTGAGGTATCTAAGGGCATATTAGTTGTATGTGGTGATAATACATGTTTAAGACTTGATTTTAACTTGATTTGAATGCCTTGTTATAGCTTATTGATGTGCACTTTGTTGAGGATAGGTTGGTGTTAAATTGGGTGAGAAATGTGGCTTAGGAAATGGCATATTTTCGTCTACACGAGTAGAGACATGGTTGTGTGTCTCAGCCATATGTGACACATGGCTAAGTGACACGGCCGTGTGTCCTCTATATCTTCTAAAGAATGCAAGTTAGTATGCTCACATAGCCTAGCAAATGGGCGTGTGACTTGGTCGTGTGACCCAAGTTAGAGAGTTACACGGGTACGGACACGGGCTAGACACGACCGTATATCCCTATTTCGAATGCCCACACGGTCTGAGACACGGGCGTGTCTCCTGACCGTGTGAGTCACACAACCAGGCCAAATGGCCGTGTGATCCTTACAACTTTGAAAAATTTCAATGTTTTTTGAAAAATTCTATGAGTACCCAATTTAGTCCCGACTTGTTTCTAACGCGTATTTTGGGCCCTGAGGGTTCGTTTAAGGGACAATATATATGATTTTTATTGGTTTTATTATGAATATTGATATGTAATGAAACATTTAAAATTTTTGTCTGATTGATCCGAAAACCTCGGTAATGGTCTATAACTCTGTTCTGGCGGCGGATATAGGTTAAGGATGTTATAGTGAACATGATGTGAATCACCCTTAAGGGTTTAATGATTGGGTGACTAAAATGAAAGTACCCTAAAAATTAAGTGAGAAAATTACAAAGATATCATTTTAAGTGACCAAAATAACACCTTAAAAAATTGAGTGTCCAAATAAGTAATTTACTGGAAAACGGTAGAATATAATAAACAAAAGGGTAAACTACAAAAATAGTCACTTTTGTTTGTCTCAAATTACATTTTAGTCACTTATGTTTGAAATGTTATGTTTTAGTCACTTACGTTATTGTTTTGTTATAAAGTGGTCACTCTACCGTTAAATTTCGTTACCTTTCTAACGGTAATCCTACGTGATAGTCCAAATGGGTTTTAAATGCCAATTTGGATGTCTAGTTGCTAGACAATTGAGTGTCCAAATAAGTAATTTACTAGAAAACGGTAGAATATAATAAACAAAAGGGTAAACTACAAAAATAGTCACTTTTATTTGCCTCAGATTACATTTTACTCACTTATGTTTGAAATGTTACGTTTTAGTCACTTACGTTATTGCTTTGTTATAAAGTGGTCACTCTACTGTTAAATTCCGTTATCTCCCTAACGGCAATTCTACGTGATAGTCCAAATGGGTTTTAAATGCCAATTTGGATGTCTAGTTGCTAGGATGAAAATAGGTTTTTAATTAAATAAATTTAATTTGGACTCATGTAGGACATCCAAGTTGGCATTTAAAACCCATTTGGACTACCATGTAGGACCACCATTTGGGAGGTAACGGAGCTTAACAGTAGAGTAACCACTTCGTAACAAAATGATAACGTAAGTGACCAAAACGTAATATTTCAAATATAAATAACTAAAATATTATCTGAGGTAAATAAAAGTGACTACTTTTTAAACAAAATTATTTAATTGCCAAGTAAATTTTTGCCGTGAGAAACAGGATGGAGGGAGGTACTGTACTATTACTGCTCTGAATGAGAATCAAAATGTGAAAAAGTGAAGTTTGTCATACAGTGGAACAAATAAATACAAAAAATGTTCAGTAACGCACGTGCTTTAATTAGTGATGCAGTGCTTTAAAGTTATTATAATGAATATATTTGAATCTCTCTTAAAATTTTAAAATTTTATTATAAAAAAAAGTTAATATTTATAATCATATTCCGAATGATATCAACTTCATAAATCTTTTTTTTTTTTAATTCCAAGGAATTTGGTTTATATTCATCGCCCAAATGTAGCAAATTATAAATTGAATGTGGTTTTTATTTATTATTTCTGAAGTGGGCGGTGCTTGAAACTAAAAGGGTTTTTACGACAAATAGAGGCAGTCCGGGTAATTAATTTGGTTACCTTCGGGTCCAATAATTAGGGGTTGTGGTAGGCTGAGTTATCCATCTTTGCATGCCTATTCATTCTAATGTCTTACAAAACTGTTAAAATTTCTTTAATCATTTTGATTCTAAGCCTTCAACTATTTCTTTGTTAGCATTGAGTGGATAGAATAGAATGTGTGTAGCTAAGGTAAGGACCAGATATCTCTTCAAGTTATTAGCTATGAGAAAGCTGGCAAAGGTGAACGACAACCCATTGAAAAGAGGGGCCGGGGGGGGGGGGAATGTGTCCTTTGTTTAATGAATGTGTTCGAATTAATTGCTACACCAATTTCTCCTTTTTTATTCACAGTTCAATGTCCCACTGTGGTTTTAGTTGTAACTTTAATGCACCAAATTACAGTTTCTCTTTCTTTTTCTCTATACATATAACTCCACCTCTTTTATATATATTTTTGTAAGTTTATAGATGAGAATTTTAATTTGATTTAGCTGTCATAAATTATCAATATAATATTATTTTATATTTTTATATTATACACAAAAATAATTTTATTTATTAAAAAATTATATTTATCTAATATGGAAAGAAAGTGATGTGTTTATTTCTTTAAATGCGTATAATTGAATCATAATTAAAATTTATGTATAATTTTAAGATTTGTTCCCTTTATTATTAAAAGTTTGTTGAATTTTCTCGGATGAATCATTGGAAGTGTAAAAAAAAAGTATACAAAAGTGAGTTATGCAATTCAGAAGATTTTCTTATGTTTTATGGGGACTTATTTAAAGTGTAATTTACTGTCAATTTAATTAATTTTGACTTACTCAACATCAATCCTATACATCAACTAGTTTATTCTCTTTACAAAGGCTTTCCCTTGAAAACTTAATTATAGACCAACCGTGAGTTAATCTCTCTTATATTAAATTGTTGTATTTACATTCATAAGCAACTATATATCATTTAAAAAGTCAGATAAATTTTCTTAGTAATTGTATATAAAGTTAATTTTTTGCTCATGTCACTTGTTCAAGCATTTGCATTTTTGAAAAAAAAGGAAAGATAAATGGAGCATAGTCAGGGAGGATTGGCATGTACTGGATGACTTGATACTCTTGCTATGTTACTATGATTTTTTATTGTTAATGCTAGTTGTTGTATTCCATTAATGATTGATTTCGTGGTTAATTTTCTTAGATTAAAGGGAGAGTATTATTTCTGGAAGAAAACTCCGAAAATCATAGTCACAAATAGACAAGTACACTTTTTATTGTTGAAAAATCTGGTAAGAAAGCTAACCTTCTATCGCCTATGGTAGACTCACCCTCATCAAATCCATCACTCTGCCCATTCCATGCAAGCTCCCAGCTTGTATTTGATTGATCGTATGAATCGGAATTTCCTTTGGGGGCGGCACTAGAAATGAATCTAAGCTTCGTAAATTGAACTGGTTGTGGTTACCAAACCATAAAGGGTTGGGGGACGTGGGCTCCATCAAACGAAAGCCCAAAATCAAGCTTTGGTTGGAATCTGGAGAGCTGTTCAAAACCTGGACTCCATTTGGGCTAAAATTCTTCAATTCAAACCATCGGCTACTTGGGGTGGCCTTAGAAGCATTCAAGGTTTTGATGGTTCTATGTCAATTTTGGTAAGGACAATTGGCCCATCTTAATCTTATTTCGTGGTCCCTCAATTGGCTACCCCTGTTCCTTGCTTTTCATGATGTACCACTGAGGCTGGAATTTCACCTCGACTGGTGCTTTTAATCCGGAATTTTATCTACCTTTAATCCTAGGGATCCCTTGAAAGACTATGTTCTTTGTTTTCATTTGCTCGACTTGATGGTTTCGTATGATAAAAAAGCTAATGTGGCTAACTATCCTATGTTTCCTGCTATTTCATGCTCTTTTATGACAACAACAAAAAAAAAAACATAATATCCTTTGCTTAGCCTTAGAAGCTGACAAAGAAAGCAGTATTACAACAACAACAGCGGCGGCTTTGAAGAAGAGCGAATCGTAAGACGGTTGAAAGTCCAGATATGAGGTTGGGACGCCAAATAGAGAAAATGGTGTTGAGTCAACCAAGTTGAGGATGCAGCAGGTGCATGTTAGTATCCCACCTCGGTCGCTTTTTTTATAAAAATAATGTAAAAAATTAATTAATTACGAAAATAGATTGGGATAAATTATTTATGAAAATGAATTGTTTGTCACTGTATTCATTAGTGCCGCTTGACATATTGATGGCATCATCCTTTCTTTTTAGTCAATCATCATGTAATGATGTGTTCTTTTTAAAATATACTTTTGTTATGTATTTTTTTCAAAATATTATTGAAAATATGGGTATATAGATGGAAAAAAATAAAAAAAATTTAATGCTACCATTAAACTATCAAGCGCACCGATGATTTAAAAAAAATTCTGATCTCATGAAAAAAAAATGTTGAAAGAAATTTTTTCCTTTTCTTTTTCTCTTCATTAGAAATCTAAAACTTCAACAGAAACAGATTTTTTGGTCGGGGATTGAGTATATAATAGGTGGTGCCACTTGACAGCATCGCAGGACCACCAGTATCACTTGATATGTCGACGACACTATAAATAAATTAATTTTTTCCGGTTTCTCTTTTTTTCCCTTTATAACCTTTTTTTTATTGTATTGGTGCTGCATGACACACCAACGCCACCAATTAAAAAAATATTTTTTAAAAAAATTATCAGTGATGATGCCTAAACAGACGACACCCATTAACAAATATATTATTTTTACTTATCTCAGCTTTTTTTTTTAAATTATCTTTGGTGCCATCTGACAAATCAACAACACTATTAAAAAGTTATATTTTTCTATCATGTATACACCCATATTTTCATGAGTGTTTTGGAAAATACATATGAGTGCTGCCTAACATACTAACGACACATTTTTGTTTTAAACATTAATGATTAACTCATAATAGACTGAAAAAAAAAAATGATGCCGCTAATATATCAAGTGATACCGACGAATACTATAACAAACAACTCATTTTATAAATAATTTATCTTTTAACCTATTTTTTTAATTAATTAAATTTCTTTAAATAAAAACGCCCACCTTGGTTGCAAATGGGATGAAAAAGTAGAAAATTGAAAACGTTGATTATTTAGGGGGCCATGAAAGAGTGGGTGGGTGGTTGAGTCGAAATCAGATTTCCCAAAAAGCCGAATGGAAAAAGCAGTGAAAACCACCAAAGTACACCGCAATGGTATTTAAGTCTAAGCTGCAGCCTCGCTGGCTTTCATATCTTTCTCTCTCTTTCTACACCATCAAAGTGTTGTTTGGGTGACTGATTCCAGCACATCTGCACATGCTTAAACTTTCTTAATTCTATAATAATAATAATAATAATAAATCGCACCATTGGTTGCATTTCCATGTTTGTGGAATGGATCCTCTCTATCTAATCTTTCTTTTCTTCTTATGATTGCATTATTTGAAAATAGATGTTACTAAATATTTGTTAAAAAAAGTTATATATGTTGATTATTTAAATATTAGGTAATCTATAAAAATAGTCATTTTTATTTGTCTCAGGTTATATTAGACATGCTCATGGGTTGGGCGGCCCGGCCCGATCCGAAGGCTTGCCCGAAATGTGGGAGAGTTTGGGCAAAAATATAGGCCTGAAAAATAGGCTTGGGCAAAAAAATAAGGCCCGTTTAAAAAATGGGCCAGGCCTCGGGTAAGGTATTTTTGGCCCAGGCCGGGCTGAATTTAAGGACAAAAAAATTTGCTATTTTTTTTTTCTTTTTGAATGTTATTTTCTTGATGTTTTCTTCCTATTTTGCTACCATATTACTATTATGTTGCTACTATTTTGTTGTTATTGTTTGGATATTGTATAAAACTTATTTTATTGTTAATTTTGTTATTATTTTAAAGGCATTTGTTAAATTTGTTATTATTTTAGAGGTATTTGCTTGTTAAGTTGCATCTATCTTAGTGTTATTTAAGTCTACATATTTTTTAAAATTAATTTTTAATTTGTTGGGAAATATTTATTTTGATTTTTTTAGTATTTTTGATGCATTATATATATTTAAAAATTATATAAAATAATATAAAAATTAATACGGGCCGGCCGGGCTGGGCCCGAGTTTAAGTATTTTTATATGGGTCGGGCTTGGGTAAAATTTTAGGCCCATTTTTTGGGCTCGGCTCGGCCCGGCCCATGAGCACCTCTAGGTTACATTTTAGTCACTTATGTTTGAAAGGTTACGTTTTAGTCACTTATGTTACTATTTTGTTATGAAGTAACCACTCTACCATTAAGTTCCATTATCTCTCTAACGGTAATCCTACGTGGCAGTCCAACTAGATTTTAGATGCCAACTTGGATTTCTAAATGGGATGAAAATAGATTTTTAATTAAAAAATTTAATTAATTAAAAATTTTAAACCTAAACCTTAACTAAAAAAATTGTTCATCTCCTCTTTTTAATTTTTCTTCAGTATTTTTTTTTCAAATTTTTTTTCATTTGATTGGAAAAACTATTATTAAGATCAAAATAGTTGAAGTCAAATTGACTGCTTCATAAAAATGGATTCAATGGAGGGCTCAAGTATGTCTTTTTTTAAATTCCTCTAGCTCTTTTATTCAATACTGAAAAACAAAAGATTGGATTTTTTATTGTTTAATGAAAACCCTAAATTAAAATTCTTGATATGAATATTAACGATTAAAAGAATTTCAGATTAGAAAAAAGGGATACCCATAAAGGAATTGTGAACAAACAAGTCGATTCATATAAGAAAAAATCAGATTGAGAAATCAATTATTCAAGAATGTGAAGAATTACAAAATACAATGATTAGGAACAAAAACGATTATCATATTCTTATTTATCGACAACCACTTCATTTTAAGTCTTAGAACATAAATTTGTCGGAGAAGAAAACATACGTGGACCCTCCATTGAATCCTCTTTGTTTTTGTAGGTGAATAAAAAATTTTAATGATAATAACTTTTTTAGTCAATTGAAAAAGAAAACTAAAAAAAAGAGGGAGATGAATGGTTTTTTAACTAAGATTTAGGGTTTAAAGTTTTTAATTAATTAAATTTATTTAATAAAAAATCTATTCTCATCCCATTAGCGATAACGGAACTTAACGGAAGAGTGATCACTTCGTAACAAAATAGTAACATAAGTGACTAAAACGTAACATTTCAAACATAAGTGACTAAAATATAACATGAGGCAAACAAAAGTGACTATTTTTAAAGTTTACCCTTTAAATATTATTGAAATTCTTGAAGAACTTTAAAATGCAGTAATTTATTTAAAGAAAAAATTTGAGATGAAAGGTTTGGATCAAATTTTGTGATAATTGTTGTTTATGTTGATTATCTAAATATTATTAGAACTCTTGAAGAGCTTTAAAATACAGTAAATTGTTTAAAGAAAGAATTTAAGATGAAGTTCTTAGAAAGATAAAGTTTTGTTTTTGCCTGCAGGTCAAACATTTAAAAGATGAAATTAATGTCCATCAATCAACTTAAAAAATCTTAAAAAAATTTTACATGGATAAAGCACATCCATTGAGTATCACGATGGTTGTAAGAAGATCATTAGATGTGAATAAAGATAAATTTCGTCATTGCGAGAATGGTGAAGAATTTCTTGGTCCTAAAGTACCATATCTAAGTGCCATAGGGGCATTGATGTATCTTGCAAACAACACAAGACCTGATATAGCTTTTGTTGTAAACTTATTAGCAAGATTTAGTTCTTCTCCAACATGTAGACATTTGAATGAAATTAGGCATGTATTTAGATATCTCAAAGGGAACATTGATATGAGGTTATTTTATTCAAATGATTCAAAATCTATATCAGTTGGCTATGTTGATGTTGGATATTTATCAGATCCAAGGTCGATCTCAAACGAGATATTTATTTACATATGAAGGTATTGTCATATCATGGCATTGAACAAAGTAGACATTAGCTGCCGTCTCTTCAAATCATGCAGAAATAATTGCAATGCATGAGACAAGCCGAGAGTGTGTCTGGCTAAGGTTAGTGAACCAACATATCTAGAAGATATGTAATTTGGGTTTACAAAAAGATGCTAATGCAACATGTATAGCTCAATTGAAGGGTAGTTACATCAAAGGTGATAGAACAAAACATATTTCACCAAAATTATTGTTCACTCATGATCTTGAGAGAAAATGTGATATAGAAGTTCAACAAATTCGTTCTAGTAAAGATATTTCCAACTTCAACGTTTGAATGATTACTTCACAAGATTAAAATGCGTCGAATCAAAGATGTTGCCATTAGGGAGAGTCTAAAACAGGTTTTATTTTTTTCCTTTAACTAAGGTTTTGTCCCACTGAGTTTTCTTGGTAAAAGTTTTTAACGAGGTAGCTTGTAATAATAGATTATGTACTCTTTTCTTTCATTAGGTTTTTATCCCATAGAGGCTTTCCTAATGAAGTTTTTTGTTTACGAGACATTTTCATTAATGGACATCCAAGGGGAGTGTTATAAAACCATTGATAAATGGATGTCCATAACCCCCTCAAATTTATCCTATTGTAACCCTTAAAGAATGAATGTCCAACCCTAAATTCATTATCTTGTAACCCCTTAATCATGTATAGGGTACCTTAATGTTGGTCTTTAATGTTTTGCAACTTATGATACTTACTTGAAGCCCTATAAATAGAGGACATGTACAAGCTTATTGTATCTAAGTGAAAGTTGAATCATTCTTTTATTTTGCTATTCTTCTCTTTTGTTCATTTTATAATTCTCATAGTTTATAATACTTTCATCATTATTTATTTAATTTAATCACCAACTTTCAATGTGAATGAAAATGCTTGAATTAGGTATTATTCAAATTTGATTGATGTTATTTAAATTGAACTATACTAATAGATTGAATTGAGAATTAGTTGTGGTATTAGTCTAGAGAGAGGAGTTACAAACTACTTGAAATCAAACTAAAAAAAATCAATAAAATTGATTTTTTTATTTTCTAATTATATTTTTTAATTTTTATAAAAATTTTAAATAATTTATTTAATTAAATCAGACCAATAATTTAAATTAAAAATTAATTGTGTGATCTACTCTACCAAAAACTTTTGACTTTTGACAAGTTATTTGGATTTTATTAAGTAAATGCATACTTATTGTCACATGTCTCGTCTATAAAAACTTGAAATTTCACACCATCTTTACAAGCTTAAGATTCCCTTGGAGTGCCTAAATATTTAAGGAATGAGTCAGACTTGAAACGAAATAATTGTAATAGCAACTTGATAATTACCAAAGCTGATTTTTTTAAAATAAAATTTTAAAAAAATCTGTGTCTTATGTTTAAGATATATTGATAGTTTAGAAGGATATAAAAGAAAAACATTAATTTATTGGCATAGCTTTTTGTGGTACATATTTGATATCAAGTTGGTATGGTAACAAGTAGATAGCACCATAAAGTTGCTATTGCCATTTTAGAGCATTCGGACTCAACATAATTCTATTTACATAAGGAAAACTTATTTTGTTTTTCTCAGTCCAAGCTTGATTGGCCCAAAGATTCAGCAAAATATTTGCTGTAGTTGCCCCCTGCAAACAGCTCTCAGTATTGGGCTTTTCAATTGGTCAGTTTATCAACAATTTTTTCCAGTAGTATCAACTCTCTCTATTATATCATCCATAATTCTTATTAATTAAAAATAAATACATTAATATGGATGATGTGATAAGTAAGATTCATGACCGTAACGAGATGGAACGGACTCTCACTCCACTTATATATGTTTGAAAATGTTATTTAATATTAGAAGGGCAGTCCTGCCACTGGCAGCCAGTGAAGGTACTTTACATATATATATATATAAAAGCCTTCTTCTAAAGGCATGCATATCATATAGAATGGCGCCCATTGGCTTGAGTTTTGGTTGATATTTGCAGCAAAATTGGGGTTGAAGGAACTAGCTTTGCTCATGTAGCATAGCGTTGGGGAGTGAAAGAAGAACTTGCATAAATACTGGGATACCATAATGTTAGGTTGAAGGTGATAATTAAATATGGGACCCCAAATACATGGTAATTAATGATAACTTAGTGTCAAACCCCGCAGCCCTGAATATAGAAGATTGGACTGACTGACTGACCCCAAATTTGGATTAGACAGAGCTTAAAAAGCATATGATTGGAGGTCAATAAAATTGAAATGATTCCCTGCTCCTACATCTACATATGACTCACTAAAACACATTAAATTAAGGAAGAGAAAGTGCCACCTTGCATTCATTGCTCTCTTAATGTACCGCTTTAAATTTATTTTAGGTAAAGTACATTATTAAATTATTGGTTTTGTTTTATTTTAGTTATTTAATTATTAATATTTTAATTTATTAATTAAAAATCTTTAAAATTAAATATTTTTTAATATATAGATACGAGTGATAGGAAGTTGGCGTATGTTTTTTTTATTAGTTTAATAATAAATTTAGTTTTTTAATATCTATACATTTTATTAAATTAATTTTAAATATAATAAATTTAACTGTAAATATTTATAAAATTACAAATTTTGATATTTAAAAAATGTGAATTGTTTGTATAAAGGTAATAGCAATATTGGCATAAGACAAAACTGTCAAAAATAACCCATAAAGAAAACTTGACTTGAATCCAATTGGATTGTAGAATTCTAAATATCAATCTTGCAATCATCTGACATTCAACCATATCTCCATCTGACAATTTACATGTTTTCTCAATTTCCCACGGTAACTTGAATAATATGAACATTACCTCTATTAAAACAATGTAAATACCCCTTTTAAAATGTCAGAACAGTCCAAGTGTGAACTGGAACTCCTGGAAACTTCAAACTCAACAAGCACCACCAGACCCAAAATCTTCTTAAGTTCTCTACACTATCCCACATTACACTTCTGAAGAACTCCTAGTTTTGCATCATCACCTACCTTAATTATTCCTTGCTTTGTTTCTGAGGAATGAAGGTGTCTATGACTCTCATTATACTACAACTACTCCCACTAGCCCTTCTAGTGAATTTTAGTCTGTAACTATGTTATTGATCATAAACAATTTGTCACCTTTAGAGTTAAGTTTTTTATATAATAAGTACAAATCTGTTTAACATTTTAAATATACTCTACATAAGATTCAAGCTAACATTTAATTTTAAATTGATGAATATATTAAAAGGACCAAACTGATACAATAATAACACTTTAATGACTCAATGAAAACTTAAAATTTAGGCTACAATTTGGAAATGACCTACTGAAATTAACCCATGTATATCATGAATGTTTTGTTTTTGTCAATGAAGACATTGATGTACCGGTAAAGGAATCTCAAGTCCTTTAAAAAAATCAATATTTTTTCTTATTATAGAATAATTAAATTAATTTATATAAACCCGAAAACCACAATTTTATAGACTCAAATATAAAATTTCAAAAATTGTAAAGTTTTAATTAAAATTAAGTCAAGAACTCGAATAATTAGTTAATAATGCTGCAAAACAAAGCAATTATCCATGATAATAAACAAGGATACACATAAAGAAAAAACGTTTAATACTATTATATAAATATATATATATATATATTAATATAATGTTTAGAGAATGAAGAAGTTTGCATGGAAATCTTCATAGAAATGCTGCACAAAAGAAAAGGTTCCCCGATTTAGAAAAAAAGTAGACCTTCAAGCCAAAGAGAGCCGCCATTGCAACATCCAGCATTAATCTGCCATTGAAAATCTAAGAAGATGATGAAGAAGAAAGAAATGTGCAGTCCTTCGCCACTTAAAGAAAAGAAACAACTGAGCTGACATTCTTAAATGCCATGAAGACCCACTTCTTGGGTCATCTGTTAAGTTTTGAAGGGTTTTCAGAGAGAAAACCCCACAACTTGATTAAGGGTTTCAGAGAGATGAATAAAGATATGTTTTTTTTTCTCTCTTTCTTAATGATAAGGAAATTAATAAAAACTAAACCAATCAATCTCTATATCACCACCAAACTTCCTAATATGAAGAAAGAGGGAAGGATCCTGCTGTTAGTTAGTGATTGCTTACTGCTTTTAGTGATCTGCAACACTCACAAGGGGGCTCACCCATCTCAGAGAAATCAGTGAACTCTAAAGGCTGATCACACGTGTGGGCTCCTCTCTTTATTCTTGCAGACATGATTGAACCTTTTATTGCGCGCTGATGATCTAATGGCAACAATCATCACAAATGCCCGTTCCAGCGCTTGAATTTATGCACAATTACGGAACCTTTTGTATAGATTGTGCCCTCCCCGTCACTGCTCTCACCATTTCGTTAAAATTAATCAATATATGGAAGCTTTTCTGTTAACACTTGTACTGTAATAGCGAGAAAGAGAGAAAAATGATGACCTTGTTAAACCTAACCTGATCAATATAAAGGTATAAATATAGTATCTTTCCCTTGTGCCTGAAGATTAATTTGTTAGGTAATGTTAAAAGATAAACATATTAACAACTTAATATTTGATATCAAACTGTTTAATCACGCCCCAAAAAGGTACCTGAATTAATATAAACATTAATTCTTCTTAACAAACCCTAGTTGACTGATTTCTCATTACTCGCTCACACCAAAATCGAATATCACACTCAATTATATATTTCTATACGTACTAGTGAAAATAAGGGAAAAGAAAATAAAGCATGATCAAGCCATAAATTTGTAATTTGCTGTAAAGGGCAAATGGACAGACTAGCTACTAGCTACTAGCTACTTGAATCATGCCTATGTTCTTCACCATGGTGTAATACTTGATGTGATCCGGTGGCCGGAGACTCCGAAACATTGGTGCTGTGAGTCGGCCTATATGCGTTTAGGGCTTGGAGCATGCCTAGATGACTGTCGCTAAATGAACCACCAGCACCAATGCCCGTACCCAATTGTTGTCCGGACAGGAGACTCATCGGAGAAGCGAAATTCATAAAATGCACCCCACTAGACGTGGTACTTGTATACATATTAGTATTATTAGTTGAAGGAAAGGTCCACATAGGATCAGCAGCGCCACTCCCACTGATGCCTTGGTTGCTGGGATTTGTGATCGTCCAAAACGTTGCCGGAATCGAACCCATAGTCGATTGTATCAAGTAGTTCCCGACTTGATTTTGTGATAATTCATGGTGCTCAGGTCTTCTCTTCTTCCCCATGTTAGTATCCTCCGCCGCCGAAAAATCCACACTAGTACTGTCCCGCATCTCTTGTTTAGTTTGCAAGAAAGTGTTCACATTCGGAAAGTTTAATGAATCCTCCGGAAATAAAATCCGCCTTTGTTGGTGAGAAGAAGAGTCGTCAGCCATATTCCTCAATTGTTGTGATGTAAAATTTGGATTGAAGTAAGTGTTCCTCAAGTGGGAAGCAGAGAGAGTGGAGCCTGAACTTCTGAGAGAGATATTAAGGGACGTAAAATTTGCAGGGATGGTACCTGTTCCAGTGGCGGCTATAACAGCGGGTTCAGCTTGTTGAAGCAGCCACTCGATGGTTTCACCGTCAGATTTGTGACCGAGCTCCCTTGTTAACTGGAAAACCCTAGCGGCGCAGGTAGCAGGCATGCGGATGCGACGTCCTCGGCCTTCCACCTTGGTGTGGCGGTCCTTGGTTGAAGTCCGCTTTGGTGGCGTTTTCTTGGGTGGTTCTGAGCTTGTCTCTGAGTTTCCTTTGTTTGGACAAGGTGGTTGTTTCTTTTCTAGAAGTTGGAGAGGGAATTTTGACGTTGAGATTCCATTTTCGCCGTCCATGATCATGTGTTAGGGATTCCCAACACTTTTTTTTTTTTTTTTTTATTTTGACATGATCTGTAGGTGACCACCTTCAATTTCAGTGACTTTGGTGGGTGTGGTGTGGGTCTATTTTCTTTTTCTTTTTTGAATTTCTCTTTGTTGCAATAATGTTTTGTAGTTATGAATTCCCTTCAGACGGGGAAGCTTTCAACCCAGTTGTTTTCTTCTTTTTTTTCCCTCTCCGCAAAGAGAGAGAGAGAGAGAGAGAGAGAGAGAGCGTGTGAAAAGATAAGGCAAGAGGCCAAGCTTTTAAGCTTCAAATACAACAACAATTGAGTGAAGAATTATGAGGGCAGGCAATATTGCAGAGCTGTGAAAGCAATGATTTTCGTTCGGGTGACTGAAAATATTTGGATTCAGTGAGGATGACCTTGTAATTCACTCTAATATCTCAACTATTATAAAATTGGTGTTTATATTTTTATTTTTAACCTAATCAAACATTTTAACTTCATTATTACAATCATAATATTACATGTTTTTTGACTGTATGAAAATGGTTGGAGTGGAGGGCGTCCATGAATCAGAGTCCACGTGTGGAGTTGTATATCATTCAATCCAGCAGAGGGCTAAGTTGGGGGTTGGGACTTGGGACCCCATCCCTTCCCTTAAAGTCAAATTAAATTTCTCTACACTCTCTCCTTAAATTTATAAAGAAACTAAAAGTTAAAAGTAATATCATATCATAAATATATAATGAAGTGCCATTCGTGCAATCATTGCCTTTCACCTTTGTTCTGGATTAAACAAAAATTAATACATGCTTTCCAACTTAGCCAACCTAATTTCCCACAAATTAATATTCCGTTGCCTATGTTTAAGATGAGGTTTATACTGCTTGCTGGTTAGCTGCCTCATTCATGCATCAAATGCATTTTCTTATTTAATTCAACTATATCATATACCCATTTCCAAGTGATGTACATCATTGTCGTTTAACCATTCCAATCGCTGTTTTGATTCATACCACCCCTTCCTAACATTGTCGCCACGCCTTGGATTCTCCTTGATTTACACTATAACATGTTACTAAATCCATGCCGCCTTCTCTCAATTTCACGTTTCTTCCCCCCCCCCCCCCCTTTTTGTACATGCCAATGATATTTTTTGAAATCAATAATGTTTCAAAGTTGTTACATCAGCCTAAGAAAATGGACCTCAAGTCCAAATTAATAAACGCTCCAAGACACCCAAGTTTCAAGAAGAACAATTTAACATAAGTAACGAGACAAAATCAACAAAAGAGATACAAGTATAATACGCAAAGGACACTTTCTGTAATAATACATGCAATGGACAATTTAACTCTCATGTAACTATTTTTATAATGGAGCACATGGGATTTCATAAGAGGCGTGGATTGGATGAGGTTGTGCATATCCTGATGGTGGAGGGGGATTTCGTCAAGGTTATCCGATTTCATCGTATTCTTTTTATCTTATGTATAGAGAGTCCTAATTATTTGTTGTGCAAGGGGGAAAGGAGTGGGGATTTACATGGGAGTCTTACTGTGTCTCACGATTTACATGGGAGTCTTACAGTGTCTCACTTACTCTTTGTCGATGATAGTTTCTTATTCTTTTGAGCTGATGGGTCTGACGCTAGTACAATGAGGGATGTTTTCTCACAGTATGATGCAACTTTTGGGCAGGTCATCAATTTTATGAAATCCAGTGTTATATTCAATTCGAACATTAAGGAGCACATTTGTCATATTGTTTGTAATATTCTTGGGGTTGGTGCACCTCTCAATCATGGAAGGTACTTGGATCTTCCATCTCTTATCAAACGTAACAAGAAATCAGGTCTTCACTTTTATTAAGGAACAATTGAGTAGATGCACTCAGAGTTGGAAGAACAAACTCCTCTCTCGGGCTGGGAAGGAGGTGGTGATTAAAACAATGGCTCAGGCTATCCTGGTTTATAGTATGAGTGTTTTTTTACTTCCTCATAATTCTTGCGATGATCTGAAGAAAATGATGAATTTCTTTTGGTGGGTTCCGGTGTTGACCGTAGGAAAACACATTGGGAATCTTAGGACAGGCTTTGTGTCTCGAAAAAGCTTGGTGGCATGGGTTTCAGCAATCTTTACTGTTTTAACTTAGCGCTTCTCAGTAAACAATGATGGAGGTTCCTTACTGCACCTGAGCCTCTTTCGTGCAGAGCTTCCTGAATGGCGGTTTTCTTGATTCTTTGAAGAGTTCGCGTCCTTTTATTTGGAAGAGTATTCATAAGTTAAATAGGTGCTTCTTAAAGGTGTTAGATGGTAGATTGGTAAGAGGAATCTAGTTGAAGTTTATAAAGATTCTTAAGAGAATGATGATGACAATTTTTATATCGAGTCTAGTAAAACCCTTAACCTGACTCGAACCACTGAGTTTGAATATCAAGTGTTACGACGTACAAACACATAGTGTAAATTTTTAAACAATTGGCATATAACTCTTTTTAACATACTTCATTTTATTTTAATAAAGGTTTTCTAGACAAAAGAAATAAACACAACACTCAATAAATACAACAGACTCTTAAAATAACATAAAACATTACAGCTCAATGATTTGTTAAAAGCAGAATCTTTAAGGCGTGGTTTAATATACGCCTTACTCCTAAGATGTTTCCTATATGCATATTATTGCAGCTCACCGTTTCTATGGCGCATTCCTGGCTTGTCTTTTCTAGCGTACACAATTGCATAGCAATACCTAAAACATGAACAACAGTTGCTGTAACACCCGTAACCCATCGCTGTCGCCAAAACAGGGTTACGGAGCATTACCAAAATTTACAAATCAAATACAGACATTTTATATCATTTAACATTCATATCAGAAATCAATCATATTCAATCATATTGTCTCTTATAAAAGAACTCGAGGCCCAAAATACACATTAGAAACAAGTCAAGACTAAACCGGTACTCAGAGAATTTTTCACAAAACTTCGAAATTTTTCTTAGGTGCAAGGGACACACGCCTGTGTGCTAGGCCGTGTAAGCATACTGACTTGTATTTAATAAGGTGCAAGGGTCAAAAGGCTAAGCCACACGCCCGTGTGCTAGGTTGTGTGAAAATTTCTGAGCATTCTGTTTCTCAATTTTTAAGATGCAGGGGACACACGGCCAGATCACGCCCAAGTGCCAGGCCGTGTGTAACACACGGTTGAGACACACCCTCATGTTTCTACCCGTATGGATGAAAATAGGCCAATTCCAAGGCCACTTTTCTCACCTAATTTGTCTTCCACCTACATCAACACTTCAACACTTTCACCAACCAATACAAGACATTTAAATCAAGGCAAAACCAAGTTTAACACATATCATAACACCCCATATATCCAAGTATTCAATCTTACCTAAATGTCCATATAAACATATATGCATATTTTTCCAATCATGTTGTTTCAAACCATTCATCAACATACCCATATATTATCCATTCTTAACCACACCAAACATATATCAAGCATAATAAGACCATACCTATATATATATATACACATCAAAATATGATAAACACAAGCCATTCCAATGGCTGAACACCACCAAACACATACATACCATCATTGGCCAAATTTAGTCTATACATACTATTATAATCCAAAATTTTAGTTTGTTACATATACCGAACTAAGCTAATGGATAGTGTGAGGTATCTCCGTCAAGCTTCCAACCTAACGAGCTTCCAAAGTACAATAAAATAGAAAAAATAAAAAAAGTAAGCATTTAATGCTTAGTAAGTTCGTATAACGAGAAATTAATGATGTGATATAATCGTACCTCAAAACTAAACTGTTATCACGATAAAGGCAAGCGCACCTATCGAACAGTAGTATAGCTTATGACAAGACCGGAATGTCGAACCCACAATGACTAAGAGTACTAGTATTAGCTTTCTTTTTATTATCTAACCTAAAAAATAAAGGGGATTCATTTTAATCTATAACTAATTAAACTAAGAATGTGACAGAGAGGAAATTAAGAAAATACTTTTTAGAAGATTGATTGATTAAAACAATACCCAAGAAAGAATCCACCTAGACTTCCCTTATTATTCAACTCTGAATTAGACGATTTATTCACTTGACTTAATCCGTAGAAATCCATAATTTATGTTAATATCTCTTTCGAGACTAAAAAGACTAACTCTAGGTTGATTAACTGAAATTTCTTTCTAATTAAAACCCCTATTGTTGCATTAACTTGATCTATGGATTTCCCTATTAGATTTGACTCTAATCCGGTAGATTTTTGTTGTCCTATCTCTAGGATTGCAATCAACTCCGCTTAATTATGTTGGATCTACTCTTAGACAAGGACTTTTACTCCACTGAATAAGCACATTCAACTTGAATTAATATCCTGAAATATTAACACAAGAATTAATAAACATAATTAAGAACAAATCAAGTATTTATCATATAATTTAGAAAATAATAAGATTCATATTAGGTTTCATCCCTCTTAGGTATTTGAGGGGTTTAGTTCATAATTGTGAAAGGAAACATCTTAGAAATTGGAAAACAACAAGATATAAGAAAACACAAAAACTTTGAAGGAAATTGAGGGGAAATCTTCAGTCTTGATGGAGATCCTGCTTCTGAGGTGACTTCCACGATGCTCCTTCGAGTAATTCCTTACTTTCTACTCTGTCCCATTTTAATCCTCTCCTAGGGTGTTTAAATAGACTTTAGAATGCCCAAAATACCTAAAGATTAGCCTTTTTCGAGTAGAATTGAAACAGGGCTCGGGAGGGACACGACTTTGTGATTCGCCCCTGTGAAGGTGCCTAGGCCGTGTACAATAGTGACTTGGTTAATCGTTGACACCGTCGTGACACATGAGTGTGTGGCCAGCCCGTGTGTCACACACGGGCTTGTGGTGTACTCGTGTGGAAGTGTCTAGGCTGTGTTGAATTTTGATCTTGGCTCATTTTGTCCATTTTTGGCTCGTTTCTTGCTCTTTTCACTTTCCAATGCTCACCTAAGTATAAAACATGAAATTAAAGGATTAGGAGTATCAAATTCATTAAATTATAAGGGAAATCATCCAAAAATAAACTAATCATAGGATAAAAATATGTTACAATTATGGTTTATCAAATATCCCCACACTTAAGCATTCGTTTATCCTTAAGCAAAATCCTAAACTCACAATTAAAATTAATTCTTCTCAACTTATAATTCTTACCAACAATGTTTCGAAATAACCCACAAGTAATCATACATTGAGAATTCAACTAAAAGAACATCAAAGTTTCAAGCAATCCAAGTTGAGCATTTTGACACGAAAACATAGGTATTTCCCTTTATCTAAGTGATCACTTTTAATTCAAAATTACACAGAGTTGACATCCTCACAAAAGATTCACTCATATCATTCAAGGTGTTTAAGGTTCAAAATAAAGCACTCCATTGTCAAACATGAAAAATTATTACCATAAGCTTGCATGAAAATCAAATCTCCACCACTATAAATTGAGATGATACTCCAATCAAAAGGTCTTTGAAGGGTTGTAACGGAGCTTTGGTTAGGAGTGTGGATACATGCTGAAAATTAGGGTTAGAATCGAGATCGAACTGAACAATTACCTAACTAGAAAAATAACAAATATTGAGAAATTAAATTACTGAATAAATATTCCTAGAATTGAGTTTTTTTTCTCATGAATAACATCGTTTAAGTTCAAGAAAAACTTCATAACCATATGCTAAATGACAATTGAACACTGGAATAACTTTGTATTTTTTTAAGAAGAAATCTGATGAACGATAAATTATACATATTTTTACCTCATGTTTAGCCTATAGTTTGGATGAATTATTATTAATTTTGTGAGAATTGGTACTCTTAATCCTTCTATTTCATATCTTATACTCAAGAGAGCATAGGGAATAGAAGAGAACGGAAAATGGACCAAAAATCAGAGAAAATGGGCCAAAATGTGAAAACGCACGGCCCAAGAAATAACCACACGGCCGTGCCATATGAAGATCACACGGTCCAGCCCCCGACAAACACGGCCAAGCCACACGGCCGTGCCTTCACTGATAGAATCACACGGTCTCTTGCCGAAATCACACGAGCGAGGGTACACGGGCGTGTTCTAGTCGTAAGGAAGAAGAATTTCACTCGGATTTGAATACTTAAAGGCTAAGAAAGGCTCCCCAAAACTCTATATAAAGACCCTAGGAGGCAACTCTAAGGGTGTACTTTGATTTCCCCCTGCTAAGGGTAATCTTTTCCCTAAAGTGGGGAGTCGTTTCTCTGCCGACACGAAGAGTGAAAGCCAAGAATTACTCCAAGGGAAGCCGATTGATTCATCCCAGAAGCCGGAATTCTGCATCAAGACAGAAGATTTCCCTAAATTCCTTTAGGGGTTTTTGGTTTCCTATGTTTTGTTGTTTTATTTCTTCTGAGATGTTTTCCTCTTTAATTATGAACTAAACCCCTCAAATACTTGAGAGGGATGAAGCCTAAGACAGATCTTGTTATTATTTATTCTTGAGTTATATGATAAATACTTGAGTTGTTCTTAATTATGTGTGCTTAATTCTTGATTTAATAATCCCAGGTATTACTTCAAGAATTAGATGTGCTTAGAGCAGAGGAGCAAAAGTCCCTGTGATAAGAGTAGATCTACCATAATTAAGCGGAGTTGCATGCAACCCTAGACATAGGGCGACATAAATCTACCAGATTAGAGTCAAACCTAATATGGGGAGCCATAGATCGAATTAATGCAACATATGGAGTTAATTAATAAAGGAACTTTAATTAACAACTTAGGCCTAGTTGCTCTACGCCTCGACGGAGGGTTTAGCATAGGTTAGGGATCCCTACGGATCAAGTCAAGTGAATAAATCGTCTAGCTCAAGAACCAATAACAAGTGAAGTCTAGGTGGATTCTCCCTTAAGTATTGCTTATATCAATCAACTTTTCCCTAAAGTTTTCCCCAATTTACTTTTTGTGCACTTTTTGTTAGTTTTAGAATTAGTTTAAATCAACTCTCTTTATTTTTAGGCTAGATAATAGAAAGGAAGTAAGTATTAGTACTTTTAGTTCCCTTGGGTACGATAACTCGGTCTTGCCACTAAACTATACTACTGTTCGACAAGTGCGCTTGCCTCAACGTCGTGATATTAGTTGGTTTTGGTATGATCAAGTTCTTTATAAATTTTATACCTTCATATCACGCGATATCAAGTTTTTGGCGCCGTTGCTGGGGAACTAAAATATTAAGAAAACTCGATTTCTATTACTTTAGCCATTACTATATTTATATATTTTTATTTATTTTTCTTTTATTTTTATTTTCAGTTTTTATTTATTTATTTTTATTTTCTTTTAAATTTTTGAATTTTCTTTGCTTTTTCTTTTTAGGTATTCTTAGTTTGTGACTAGAAACAACCCAACAGGACTACTACTTTTTTACGAAGATCTAGAAGCGATAGTTCGTAGAAATCGCAGAGAAATTAGACGCAGTTTACATTATCCAGGACAAGAAGAAGAACCTGAACCTACTGAAGAGATGGAAGCAAACCAGGATAATCAGCTACTTTCTATAGTAGCCGCAAATCCTGTTGAGCAAAATCCTGTTCCGCGTACTATGTATGATTATGCTAGACCTAATTTAGCAGGCACTGAATCTAGCATTGTTAGACCTACTATTGCTGCAAATAATTTTGAACTGAAACCTAACACTATTCAAATGATACAGCAATTTGTTCAGTTTGATGGTTTGCAGGATGAGGATCCTAACACGCATCTAGCTAATTTCTTGGAAATATGCGATGCATTCAAAATAAATGGCGTTTCTGATGATGCCATTCGTCTTAGGCTATTCCCATTCTCTTTGAAAAACAAGGCTAAATAGTGGTTAAATTCTCTACCATGAGGCTCAATTGCTACATGGGAACAGATGACTGAAAATTTTTTACTTAAATATTTTCCTCCAGCTAAAACAGCTAAATTGCGAAACGATATCTCTTCTTTTGTGCAGATGGATCTAGAAACACTTTACGATGCATGGGAGAGATACAAAGATCTTTTGAGAAGGTGTCATCATCATGGTTTACCTTTGTGGCTGCAAGTTCAAACCTTCCACTGTGGTTTGAACCCTTCAACGAGACAGATGATTGATGCCGCAGTAGGAGGAACAATCAACAATAAAACACCCGAAATGGCTTATGAATTTATTGAGGAGATATCATTAAATAACTATCAGTGGCAAGTCATGAGGACAAAGCCGACAAAAGCTGCAGGAGTTTATAATATTGATGCTGTCACTATGCTTACTAACCAGGTAGAACTTTTAAATAAAAAGTTTGATAATTTTGTTGGTTCTACGTAGGCACATCCAGTGATGCAGCGTGACGCAATCCAGGGAAATTTGTTCAATCCAGATTACTCCTCTTATGGAGATGGCATGGAAACTGAGCAAACCAACTATATGGGTAACAATTCTAGACCTCAAAATAACCCTTATAGTAATACTTACAATACAGGTTGGTAGAACCACCCCAATTTTTCTTGGGGAGGACAAGGGAATCAAAGACAACCACCTCCTCTGGAATTTCAACAGCCACCTCCACAACAAGAGAAAAAGCCGAACCTTAAAGAGATGTTCACAAAATTTATGGCCGTATCAGAAACCCGTTTTCAAAATACCGAAACGGCACTAAAGAACCAGCAAGCATTAATTAAAGGCTTTGAGAATCAAATTGGTCAACTCACCAAGCTAATTTCAGAAAGACCACAAGGTGGACTCCCAAGTAACACTAAAACCAATCCAAGAGAGCAAATTCATGCCGTCAGTACAATAGAAAAGGAGACATTAACCAAAGACAATCCAGAATCAAGCGAGGAACCTGAGTTGAATAAAGGTAAGGTAGAGGTAAACAGCAATACGACAGACATCAAAGAATACAAGCCCCGTATCCCATACCCAAACGCATTAAAGAAATACCAGTTAGACGAACAATTCGGTAAGTTTCTTAAACTCTTAAAGAAATTACATATTAACTTACCTTTTGTTGAAGCAATTTCGCAAATGCCGAAATACACGAAGTTTCTTAAAGAACTTCTGATAAGTAAAAGGAAGTTGGAAGAATTAGCCACAGTGGAACTCAACGAAGAATGTTCAGCTATTCTCCAAAATAAACTGCCAACAAAACTGAAAGACCCAAGGAGTTTTACTATTCCTTATTTAATTGGTAGTTTACTTATTGATAAAGCCTTAGCTGATTTAGGCACTATTTCTTCCACATGCGTATGAAGTTCTTTTACGAAGTTTCATCAGGTAGAATTAAAAAATCGAAATGTATTTATATGCAATTGGATGTTAGCAAAAGAAAGTTCATAGTATGAATAGTTGATGGAATTATGAACTAATGAGATTATATGTATAGTTTGAGCTCAAAATCTTATGTGTTTAATGATGTTGCATTGTGCCTTGATAGGGATAATTATTTCAAATAATGAATTGTGTATGCGTTAAGCGATTGAGATAAGTAAATATTTATATTGTATGAGCTTACTAAGTATTTTAAATACCTACTTATATTACTACTTTTTTATAGATTTTGGACGTCCGGAACATGTCGATCGAATCAATGAGAAACACGCACCTACCGTCTCTCGATTCGGTAGACTTTTGATGTTTTGAACTTGGTTACTTGTGGCATGTACATAGGATGGCTAAAAATTGTACAAATGTTGAATGTGTTATCATGGTTATGTTTTCATTAAGATTCATTTTGGTAACTTGTTATATGATGTACGGTTAATGCCAAGTTTGGTATTTTGAATGGTATCATGTGTATAAATTAGATTGTGACATGAAAATGGCTAAAGACTTTGGTTTGTGTTAAGTAATGGAAAGTTTTGAATAATGTTATGTTTATAAACTAGTAAGTATTTGTGTTTGGCATTGTTGAGTTTGAGATATGAAATGGTTAAGACATGATTTGTAGTTGATTTGAATTTAATGCTTTGTTGGTGCCAATAAGGGCATATTGATTGTATGTTTAAATGATTATGTGAATTGATGTTTTAGCCTTGAAATGTGTATGTTCTGGAGTATGTTTGAATGGTATAAAATGGCATTATAGGTTACGTGAATGGATGGTATGAAACACGCACAAAAATGGTCATTTATGTTGCACATGGTTTACCACAAGGATAGGTGACACAGTCGTGTGTTTTGTTTGTTCAAGTTGGTTTTGGTTTCATACGGCCACAATTAGTTACATGGTCTGGTGACACAGCTATGTGACCCTAGATTACATGGCATCAGTTTGTTACATGGTTTAGGGACATGGTTGTGTGATATGGCACCACATGGCCTCAATCTGTCACATGGTCTAGCCATACGGCCATGTGACCTATGTTTTGTCTTTTTGCTTATCTTTTGTAAAAGTTTCAAAATGGTCTTGATTTAGTTCTAAGTCGGTTTAAGAGCTTTCGTAAGCTCATTTGAGACTCAAATTTGTTTCAAATGCATGTTAACTATTAGATTCGATTTGTATTTATTTATGTATTGATTATTATTGATAAAAATGTATATGATTGTTTCTGTTTACTGTTGTAGCATCCTATACCTCGGGTCCAAAATCTGGACTGAATATAGAGTGTTACATCATGTTTTGTTTTGGGCATGTTTACCCCAAGCAAACTACTTTAATTGTACTATTTGTCCATATTGTTGTTGCTAATAAGTTGGCTAATCAGAATAATTATGAAAGAAACTAAAATTGAGTGTATTGGGTCCGTCTAATGACTCGAGATTAGGAGCTTTCCTTGTTCTTTTTCTTTAATGAATATTGTCTCTCACGCAATTATATGCTTTTCTGATCATTCATCACTCACTAATCTGTATAAATCTATTCATAATCACGTTCTTATTGAAACCTAAACAAAATCATTGTAAAATTAAAATGATTTTTTATTAGCAAATAATGGTTCGTATATTTTTATAACATAGGAGGTGGTTGAAATTTCTGTGAAATAATAGTAAAACCTCAGGTTTACATAATCTGAAATAATCTATTATTGTTATTCCATTTCAATTGTGAAACTTGACATCCTCAAGTGTAAAACAAAAATGCTTCAAATCTATAAACGCTGGGAAAATTCTCGTCACTTGCCTTGCCAATCTTTTTTTACTGTGATGCTGATGGTTTACCCTTCATTAAGTCTCTTTTTTAATTATTCATACAAATTTGTCGGAATGTTGGCTGCTACAAATTCCATCCAACATTTCTCCTATTAATCCTTCTAACCCTATTTTTTATTTTATCATTTTAATTAATTACTTGACTCTTTTCCTTGAAGAAATTACTTCATTTATCCACATCCTCAACGGATGGAATAGTGCCGCGAAATGATTCATTTGTGGGCATCGGAGGACTGTTGAGGGATGCTGACGCAAAATGATTAGGTAGATTTTCATTGTTATTTGGTAAGGATACAATATTTAAAATCGATGCAAAAGTCATACTAGAGGGTCTAATATTATCATGGGAGAAGGGATATTGTCAGTTGGAAGTATAATGTGATAATGTTATTTTAGTAGAGATGATTTTAGCTGGTGGAGCTATTGATAGCAATATGGTAGAACTGCATCTTATTCATTGTCTGTTAAATCACAACTAGAAGGTCATTTTTTGTCACGATCTGAGGTCTCAAAATATAGTTGATGACCATATTGCTAAGTGTATGGCGACAACCTTTATAGGAATTTAATGATTTGAAACATCTCTACAATCAGTACAAGGCTTAGTAAAGATGAATTATCTTAACTCTTTGAAGAATTAATGTAATATTTAGTCTTTACTTTAGGTTGTTTTATAATAATAATAAAAAAAGAGTTAGACAAAACTAAGGAAGGAAAGCATTCATATTACAAAAATATTAATCAAGTTGACGTAAAAAAATATTACCCATAAAAATTTGAAATTCCATTAACTTGACATAGGGTTCAGTCAATGACTGACAAAAACCCAAGTTTGGAAATTCATTAGTTTGATAAGTATGAATGTGACATTGATTTCATTGGACATAATTGAAAGAATTCAGCACTGTGTATCATTTTCTTTGACTATGTCCTTGCCATTATTATAAAATCTAATTAAAATTCACCATTTCATATTATGTCGGCATTTTTTTTTCCTGTCCTTTCCTTTTTCTTTGATTTCTTTTCCATTTTAAGTTTGAAATCATTAAATTTTAGTTATTATCTACTTTTTATCATATTCTTTTTCAAACTTTACAATCGCATCTTCAAATCATGACTTTTTTGTTAGTCTTGCAGTTTTATAGAGATGGATTAAAAAAAAAAAAGCTACCACATTGAAATTTTTTACCGTTTTTATATGATTAGTTTATAAATTTTGAATTGTTTTTTTAAAAAATATCAATGTCATCGAAAATAATTTCTAATGACATGTTATTGAAGAGAGAGAAAAAAGAAAATTTAGGGTACAATAATGAATAATCCCAAGTGGGTAAAACTTGAGTAAAAAAGTACAAGGTAAAAACTTAAATGAAAATTAAAGCACGCCATGTTATCTAATTTTAGCTTATCGGTGTGGTTGAAATTTTATAATTAATTTTAATTTTATACGAGTTATATGTAAGTTATGTTAAGATTTGTATTATATTTTGATTATTAATCTTACAATAACAATGAGATTATTTAAATTGATTTTAATATAGATCCAAATATATTTATAATGATTGATTTTATTTATAGACATTCAAATATATACTAGTAACTTTGAAGGAAAAAAAAAAGGGCATTTGCACCTTAATATAAGGATGAATGAGCCTCTTCATGATAACACATAATAAATCAATTTTAATTAAATACAACTATAACTGAGTTATACATAAATCAAACTTAGATAGCAAATTTATAGGAATTTTCCAGTGATAAAAGGAACAATAACTAAGGTTGAAACTGGAGTGAAAGTGAATGAATCCTTGATTATGATAAGAAGAAACCCTCTGTGGTTATGGATATGGTAATTCAGGTAGGTTATAGAGGAATGTGTCCTGGTCCAGTCTGTCTGGCAAAGTTGGTGGGTGGGCTGACACTGCCACGTCACTCACGAAAGTACAATTTGAGGGATGACGTCATCCCTATCCAACTTTTACCTACGTGCCTCTCCTCCACTGGTTGTCCCACCTATTCACTCCCACCATCCACAAAAAATTTACAATGAGAAATAGAGGAAGGATTGGGTCACATCATGATTTGCTATTTGGGCTGGGCTGCTTCTCTTAGGGTTATCTGTCCGGGGATTCTTTTTTACCAAAGAAAATCAAGATAACAAAAAATAACAAGCGACGGTGTGGTAAACTTAAAAAGAATACACGTATGTATAGGCATATAGTTTTTGTCACTCATGGTAAGTGGCTTCAAGGAAACCTTTCAATTCGTTGTCATTATCATGATTATTGTTATCATCATCCTCATCTAGTTTAGATTTTGGGTATATCATTTGATGTGAATTGTCCACCAAACAAAATGCTCTACATCTATCAATCATATACCATATAACTACTTTGAAATAATAATAATGCAATGGCTCCCACTGAACATCAAACAAACGTTGGAGATTTTATGTTTAAAAGACATTATGAATCAATTGAATTATTTATTTGGGTTTTTGGAAGATTACTCTTTCTTATTACGTTTCGTTTCTTCTAAAAAGTTATTTATCTCTGATATACTAGTAGTTTTGTCCAAACATGATTATTACTAGTATCCAATGCATTAAGAGATTGATGACAATTAAGCAATAATAACAAAAATCACAAAACAACAAAGGAAAAGCAATCCCTTTTATCAGACGAGAGAATATGGGCATCTGTGTTAAGAGCACAAATATTTCTATTTCAGTTAAATAAGCAAATATCTCTGCTATGCTATCCCAATTCCCAAATCAGTTTCAGCTCTTCAATGCGCACTTTATTGTCAACATCTCAACAAAATTTGGATGTGATTAACAACCATACAAGCAAGTCTACAATTCTACCTGAGTTTCCATAATAAGATTAGGATTATGAATCTGAGATGAAAATATACTTCTCTATATCCGCGAATGTCTTTACATCTTTACCCCACAACCTGCTCGATAAAGATAAATGCACCATGTCATCTATATTTTCATCATTGACATATTAGCAACGAATGCTTTTACCAATTGCTTCAACTCAATGTGCATATAGGAAGAAAGTAAGTACAATAGCCGTCAGTTTCAAATATGAAGCACTTTGGTGGACAAGAAAGTTTGTTGTGTTGCATCTTGATAGCAATCTCAAACAACATCAAGCCTAAACACACTGAAAGAAAGTGAACTTACCAGCAGTCTATCCCGACAGCATTGGCTCCGACTTTATCTGCCTTTAGATCATCCCCCACATGTACCACCTTGTCAGCCTCCACATCAATTTGATCTACAACAATTCCAAATAACTTTTGATAGATTTTTTGACAAGGGATATATCATCATTCTTTTTGGCTTTGGATTATTGTGAGAAAAAGTAAGTTTGTTTTTCCATATCTTTGAAGTTACTGGACAAAGTACCATGTGTACAGTAAAATAGTCATGGAGTGTGGTGGGCTCAAAAATAAATCATGCTATGCCATTGGAAAAGGAAAAGGAGAAGAGTTTGCTATAGATATGTTGTGCAAATTGAAGCACCACACCATGATTTATGTGTTTGTATGTAAAGAAATATCATACTTAATCATGCAATTATAAGCAATAATAGCAATTAACTTGACCAATTAAATTAAAAATTCCCGATGGTTAGCACAATATGGAGAAACATGGAATTAATCATAAGCTATCCTATATGGTTATTACTTCAAATGCTCCAATGTTGTAGATCTCTTTCTCATGAAAATGTAGAAAACAGTGAATGCATCCATAATTCCACATCACATAGAACATGCAAATACATTGACAGTGAAACATGTAGCATCAAGATATTTAAGCAAAAGGCCACAAGACAGACCTATTATAACACTAGTCATTCTCAAGTTTCTAAACAAAGATGATATGTTAAACAAATCGATAACCAAGCTAGTCACAGAGATGGAAAATTTAGCAAAGCAGGGCATGGAAGTAAATCTATTATCTTTATGATTACTATTAAATGTATTATTTACCAATGAATAAGATATACTTTGGTGCTTAATACAAACCTAAAGCAGCGTTAAATATCCTTGCATCTGGTTTTTCATAACCAACCTCTGAAGATATAATAACAGCATCAAACCTGAAAATAAACTAAAAAAAGGGTTACAAATCAAAAGTAAAGAAGATTATATGGAAGATTTGAACGGCTGAAGCCTATGCCCTTTTTTCCTTTCAGGCATCTAACACAAAAGTAGAAGTGGAAAACAAGATGAGGTATCGAAGGGAAGTTTAAATCGTCTCTTTCTTTGCATGAGCCATCAGAGGCAAAGCATAGAGGAACGAAACTAGATAAACAATGAGTCCACGTCAAGTATAACAAAAGATGTATCCCAACAAGTTTTAAGAGTAAAAAGATATGATCACCACTAATTAAGGGAACGGAAGTAGAAAGTTCAGTTTTTTCTGATTAAAGTGGCAAACATTTGTAAGCAACCTAATGAATAATTGATACATTAAAATGCGCGGCTCGGTATTAGGAAAGGCCAAGACAACAGCATCAACATGGTACTTGATACTTACAGATCTATGACATTGAGTTCCTTCAATACCTTCCTCAATCGGGTGTCAAAATTGGAAACAACAGCCACTTTAACTGTACCATCACTCACCACATGAGAAATAAAATGGTGGGTGGAAAAGCTATTGTGATCAATCTGTATTACCATTATTAATTGTGAAAGAAAAAGAAGAGGAATACTTGATGAATATGACCTCCAGCATTTTTGAGAAGCCATATTGTTTCAGACGCTCCATCTGGAAGACGCCATGCATAACCATTTCCATAATGCTGAAAGAAGCAGTAAACCAGACTTCAGCTTTAACATAAAATGAACTGCTGGTCTAATTACGTGCATTTGAAAGAGTCACTAATTATAGCAGCCACTTAAGCTCTTGAAACTCTATTCATAAGTACAGTAGTACTTCAGGAACTTAAAAGTGGAAAAAGAAAAGTATGTCCCAAACCATCACCTCATAAACTTCCTCAAAGTAATCGTCATTGTAACAACCAGTGGCTTCAGAGACAACAAGTTTCCAAAATGGCTTTCCATCCCCCTATCAATGATACAACACAAGAGGAAAGATACATCACAACTATTTAAAGACAATAGTTCACTAAATTAAATATAATGTAACGGAGCATGGACTGTGAAAGTAGTATTGGGAACAAACATGACAGATTCATTCTATGGGGAGAGCTCCACTTACACCTGTGTACTTCATAATTTTTTTACGATTGATATTTTGAATTGCCTATAGTTGTACTTGTTATGCATCTAAAATTTCGAATCAATCCTATATCTCAATCAAATCAATCTAAACTTGACATGCATGATCTACATCAATCGGACCATAATGAGTGAATTGTTAAAATATTAATAGTAGAAAATGTTATGGAAGTGTGTATTAATTTTACATCGGTGTGCATGTGGATCCCTCCCATATTATAATGCCACATCCAGTCCCCAGTATTCGGTTGAGAAAACAATATTCACATCACAATAAAAAAGAGCAACAAAGGAAACCACGAACCTCGTAACGGAGCTTATCAGGCCAGGGAGCAGCAAAAGCCCTTTTAAATCCTTTCTTTATTTCACCTGAATTCAATTTCAGACCTAAAAGAGAGAGGGGGGGGGGGAATTGTCAAATTGAATAAAACTGAACACTAGGAAACCAAATTTCAAGTGTTAAATCAAGAAATAATGCAAAACCCACAATGGGAAGTCTCTAAAAGTCAACAATAAAATATGGGTAGATGAAAAGTGACCGTGTTTAGCTCCAATAGAAGCGTAAGTCTCTTCTACAGGCTTGGATAATTGCAAGAGAGTGCCTGCGGCGTCCAACAGCAGTCCATCGTAAGCTCTTTTAACCGAATTTCTAACTGCAAATGGTCCCAAATTAAGGAATTCAAAGTGAACAAACAAAGCAAAAGGAAAGAGTACTTTTTTTTTTTGGAAGTAGAAAAGGAAAGAGAGAAAAATAATAACCAGAGTGAATGGAGATGGAAGAACGGCGAAGGGAATAAAGTGATGTGAAAAGAGCCTTGCTATGCCAACATTTCGTGAAGCAAGATTCCATTTTCTGAATCAGATTGCTCTGCCTCTGTGTTCCCTTCTACTTGGGCGATCGATTCTAGGACAGGCCTCCAACTGTTTCCTTTAGCACCATATTTTATTCTACTCCTTTTACTTTGTTTTTTCCTTTTAATCTACTTAGGTTTTTTTTTTTAATTATTTGAATTTTATAAAAATTGTACATTGAAGGTGGCTGTATTAATTTTTAATATTTAATTTTTTATAGTTGATTAAATGAAAATCTATAATTAAACTATAAAAATATTATTTTAAAATTTAAATAGATAAATTTAATTTTATTACTTCTAAAGTAAATTAATATAACGTCAACTTTATTTTTAAATATTAATTAATTTAAGTTTAAATAAAATAATAAAATTACTTGTTTTTAGTATAACTTTATTATTTTTGAAAGTTTAAAAAGTATTTATATCATTCATTTTTAATTGATAAAATGAAGTCCACACTTCTATATATAAATGATAAATTGTAAGTTCTAAAATTTTTATTGTAACAAATTTTATCACAAATTTAAAACTTTAAAAGTTAATGATTTAATTATAAGTAATATTTTTTTGGAAAGATTTAAGTTTACACGTTCTACTTATACATAGAGAGAAAGATGAGATATAACAGTAAATATTTGTGTAAAAATGTTTATGGATAGATATGAATTGAGTTATATTTAAGTTGAGTTTAAATATAATATTAATATATTTTATGTTTACTTTAACTTCATTCAGCCTGAAAAATGAAATTAAAATTTTGCTCACTCATTTATATTTGAAAATGTTTAATTAAACCCATTTAAGTATAACTATATTATTTTTAATTTAAAATTTAATTATTATATATTTTTCATTTATTAAAATTTTATATATAGGCAACTTAACATTTCTTTTAAGTATACATTATAGTATTATATATTACTATAGATTTAATTTTATGTTATAAATTAGGTAAAGATATAAAACTAATATGATTAAATATAATATAAAATTAGAAAAACTACCGAGTTAATCTTATCTTACACCTTGAAGGTTTAAGCTCATGTTCAACTCATATTTTAAACTAACTTTTTTTTTCTTTTTGCTTAAACCCATCTTCCGAGTCTAAATACCAATTCTTTAAAATTTCAAAGTGAAATTTTAGACTTATATAAATAACCCAACCCTTGAAAAAATCAAAAAGCAAGATAATAGGAAAAACAAAAGAAAGAGCCAAATGACTAGCCCGCACGGGCACGGCACACAAGAGTGAAGTCTGTATGCTGAGAAATATAATTCAAAGGACAATACTTTTGGGTGCTTCTAGAAATAATAACCAAAAGCTATCAACAGAAGCCATACCTTTCAATATAATATATAAAATTGAAATAAAATTAGGGGATATTACAAAGTGTTTGTTATGAGAAAAGCTTTGGTAGGAAGTTGGGTTGGAACTACAGAAAAAGACGACAAAATGGCAGATAACCCCGATGTAGCATTTCCTGCAAAGTGACACTATCTGCTTCCATCTCCAAATCATTCAGACAACCCATGGTTATGACTACCTTCTATAAACTTAAGCCTCATTCCACATGGCATGTAGGAATTGAATAGTTTTTTTAAGGCCAGAAGAGCTCCATTTCTTCAGCAGAACTCTACTCTGCCCACTGTAATTTAAGCACTTTTAGATATCCCAAGAAACTGGTTTGCTTCTAATTCCTGTTAAGCTTGAAAAATCCATGAAAAAAAGACTCCCGGAAGAAAAAAAAATCGTAGTTTTACGTCATTGAGAACCCTGTGTTTCACTTTCGCTGTGGATATCAATGCAAAGACTGCATTTATGCTCCCAGAAAACTAGCATAATCTGTAAACGAAAATTTGAGAACTTCCTGATTATTGCTTTATTAATAATGGTTTCTATGGCTATGGAAACATGTTCTCTCAAATGTCCTTTTGAGTTTGTCATTTAATTTTTATCATACAATTAGTCTCCTACCAGCAACAAGCTGGTATGAGCTTTGATTATACTTTAAACAAAGTTACTCTAATGTCAAATTGATGCCTACGCCAATGATATCCAATTGCAGTCAAATTTTAGAGATTTTCACTAAACAAACTACACTGGACATGTCTTACTGTGACAGCATAGTAAATTAGCTTTTCACCTGTAGGTTTCGAAGTCAAAATTGAAGACCACACGATCAACTTTAAACAACAACGATCATAATTAGTTTCACGCACCTAATTTTCTTAACTAGTAGATATACTCAAAGTAAAAGGATCAAGGACAAAAATAGACTCAAATTCACCTTTATTCACTATTGACCTTACTCATAAAAGCTATTTTGCTTGGTAGATGAATAACAGCATTGAGGCATAAATTAGTCCAAGTGGAAGATGCCATCACTAGCTACAATTGGACAACAGTTCCTAAAAGCTGCTAAGACAGAACTATTAACTTCTAAGCTTCAAGCTGATACCTAGCTTCTATGTTATCAGAATGCATTCAAGTAAAATTGTACAAGGAATATTAGCCATATTTCATCATACCTGACTGGTCACGGAGGTGGAGGAGATGACAACAACCGATGCCTGAATAATTTTGCTAGTGCTCTGCGCTCACAGTCCTGCATAGAGTTAATATATGCAAATATAAATCCTTAACATAGTAACCTTCATTGTGATTAATGACTTAAATGTGTTATTCATGCATATCAGGGATCCATGTCAGGTACAGCACAAGAACTATACATATTTTCTATTATCTGATTATACTAGCTCAGCATATATATAGTTGGAACAATGTCAGGGAAAATAAGTTGCTTGAATTCTCTACGAGCAATTGGTCTTAATTTGTTAGCCCTACTCTGACAGCTGGAAGTCCTACATGCATAAGAGTTTCAAAGGCACAATGCTAAGTTGCATGCCGTTGATTCAGAAATCATCACAATCCAGCAAAACGAGCTACTTTCAATAAAGATTTCACAAGAACCAGAATACACTTGTTAGTTAGACATACCAACTCTCAAAGCAAACACGACTATCAGGGCACCTGCCTAATAATGTTTTACAGTGATAATATCTGAAAAGCAATTAGATTCAGTGGCGATGAGCAGTCATCAATAAGAAGCTTATTTAACAAATCCCAGGTGTCACATAAACCATTTTATTAAACAAGAGTTTGCTAACACATATTGTTCGCTATTTTGCTAAGCTTTGAAAAGGAAATACAGTCAAATTCTATGTAGAAACTATATTTTAGCAACAGCATGCCCCTACAACAAACAATGCGGTGACAATATACAATAACATACCATATGGAAATGTAAAATCACCTTAAACATTTTTAGATGGAATGGTTTATCCGGATTCATTCTCGTCAACTTCAAATAAGTATATGCAAAGCTTAGTTGGTCACGTGAGGTAAATCGATCAACTTCATTGAACCACAAGCATGAAAATAAATTTGACATTGGCGTATGAGCTCGGATGATAAAGGAACCTTCAGGTACATCTGCAGAGTACATTGAGCACAAATCAGTTCCTGGCATGCAAGAGAGCTAAGATAAAAATAAGAAGGTTGATGTTCAAACATAAAAAAGGCTCCAAGATACGCACAACTTGGAAGAGGAGTATTTGGGTCTGAAGGGTTAAACTTTCTGAGGCCATCAGATTGGTAAAACATAAACTGCTCATCAATGGCTGTATGGTTGTACTTATTCAGACGCTTATTTTGTAGTACCTCTTCCCAAACACAATGGCGATCATAATGGTTTGAAATGGCATACTCTGCTCTCATTCGCCACAAAAAGAATTCAATGATAAGCATTGGGTCAGTATTAAGTCGCATCTTACTGTCAAGCCATATTGAATACCTGAAAATAAACATTAAAATATAGTATTTAATTAAAGACCATGCGCAAGACTCAGAAGGATAAGCATGAGACTTAAAAACTATAGACATAATCTCACCTAGAAGAAGGGAAAAGACGATGTGATAAAAACTTTGGCACCTTTCCAGTTTTCCGCATGTCCAAGTACGGTAAGTTCCTCACAACAACAATTTTCCACAGACCAACATATCCTTTCTCATCAGGAGTATGTCCTTCTGAAGACAGTTTTGACAGCGTTTGCTCATCCATGAACATAACAAAACACACATTTTTCTTGGAAAAGTCACTAATCTGAAAAAATGAAAACAAAAAGATAAGGAGCATCACAGACAGAATAGAAAGTTGTGCAGATTGTCCTAAAACTAAAACAACACTATATACCAATCACCTTGTTCGTTCTGCTATATTAACTTTTAAACAGTAATTAAAAACCACAGGAACTAAACCCAACTAAACATATCTGCCAAAAAATGGTTGTTGGCAGTGAAGATTAGGATATCATCAGAGAGATTTGCAACTTATGAAAAAGAAAAAGAGACAAGACAAATATCAAACTAGAAAGTCAATCATCACTTGCATACATTTCATGCATCAGATTGAAGTCTCCCAACTATAAATGTTTCAAAAGAATTGATTTGTATCTCCATCCCTTTAAAGCCTTTAGATACATTTAACTTTAACTTTACGAATAATAATACTTGGATTAACTCCCTCATATCCTGTCTTAAAACATTCAAGTTTGTATCTATTCTTCTCTCTTCGGTTGAAATAAGTTGTGTAGAAGATATATTCTTTAGAAAAGGTTAGGCTTCTTATTCAACAGCTAAATGTATCGCAAATGCATAAAGGAAGTACAAATTCAAGGAAGAAAACAAGACATTTGAACTAATGATGCTGATTCTCTCTGTCTTCTAGACATGAATACATGCATTATACAAGGCAAATAATGAGATTTGATAAGGAATGCTCATGTACCAATCTGCTAGTTGGTCTTCTCAGAAAGTCAGAGCTTCCAAAAATACAAGAAGATACTGCAACTCGACAAGTATTCATGTATGCCTTATCATTTTCACTCAATTCAAATCCAGGGCTTGATAATCTTGACATGCCCTTCACAAAACCACAGTGAATAGTTTGATTCCTTGCTAAGAATGATTTCTCTCTTTCATTAAGAGTTTGATACCCTCCAAATCTACTCTGAGGTGAGTTGGCATGTGGATTCACCTCCCTCTCTACATACTCTAATGAAAACTGTGTGAAATTCATATAATTCTTGGGCTCTAAAATATTATCAACTGCTGCTGCAAGCCCAACTTCGCATGGAAAATCTGAAAACAAAAATGTTTAGCATTATGTATGAGAAATAATTTGCACAAAAAAAGTTAAGTTTTGACTTGTAAGGATTTAGATCTTCAGTCAAGAAGAAAAAGAACTTAAGCATATCGGTAAAATAAATCAAGTGACAATTTAGTTAACATAAGATCTAGATAGTGCATTCCTAAAGCAATAAGAATTGGGAAAAATAAGTTGTGTACTTGTGTTTAATTAGGAGGTTGCAATTCATGCAATAGAATAGTTCAGAATTCATGCCATGAACAAGAAAACGAATGGTAACATAACAGTTTAGAATATTAAATGCAAAATGCAGTGTTGGCACATATTGTGCTAGAAGACATGGCAGTAATCATTTATGTGGATTTTGTCCCAGCATTGCTCGAAAGGAACATGTAGAGGGAATTGAAACTGTTTGGGAAAGAATCATGTATAGCTGTAAATTGTATACTTAGCAAGGTGTCAAATCTGTCAGTACTCAGTAATTATTATTTTCCTAAGAATTAGTGATATTTTTTCATAATTTATGTAGGCTGTAACTTTCTAAAAGTTTTACTCAATGAATTGAATCAATTATTCCCCAATATTCAGTCTTTTAAAGTGAACACAATGTAACACCTTTAACATAAGCAAACGGCAAACGATCAGTAACTCAGAACAGAAGAGCTAAAAACGAATAAAGCACAACAATCAGCCATTTTTCAAAGTGATGAAATCTATAAAAATTCACTGCCAAAAACTAACATGGATTTGCAAACATCTTCCACCACTCATCAAACAATTAGAATTTTTTTTTCCTGAAATGATCTTAACAACAAACAGAAGCATAGAAATCCAAGGAAAGAAAGAAAGAAAGAAAATCTCTTACGCTGCTTACGACGCTTGCTTTTGGGCGGAGTCAAGGGGGCATCGTAGCTGGAAACTTGTTCAAGTTCTTCTCCTGATAAGGGAAGATGTTTTTCTTCCTCATTACCTGAACTTATATAAACACAATTAGATTAATTATCCAATAAAAGAAAAAAGTAGGATTAGGTAGAAATAAATGAGCGAAAAGGAGAGCTGCGAATCTGACCGTTGGAGAGTAATTTAAGGACAAATGTAGCAAAAACGCAGAAGAAGAGTACAGCGAGAAGAAGCAGTAGCCAACGGAAGAATCTAGGTTTAAGCAAATTACGAGGAAACCTCCTTCCTCGACGAGCTACGCGAGAACCCTGCTCGTTTCGAGCCACCACCGAGTTCAAAATCGCACCGATTAAGCTGCCTCGTCTCTCTTGTAACCATTCTCCATTGTATTTAAACAAAGCCATCGCAAAGAAAGCTTTGAAGAAATTGTCGCCAATGATAACAAGCTCCTCATCATCATCTCATCTTCTACAAATTAAAAAATATAGTAATAACCATCAGATCTGTCATCTATGCATCCACCTCTGTTTCAAACAACCGAAATTTTAAATTTTCAGATTCGATGTTAAATTTTAAAGCGGGAATCGAAAATTGAAGAAGGACCTTGAAGAAAAGGAACATATAATTTGACGAGCGTTTAATTAGGATTTGCTTAAGGTTAGCGTGAGATTTTTTAGGGTAAATTACACCAACAGTCATAACTTTGGGGTAATTGACAAAACAGTCATTTGAGTTTCATTTCAGTCACCTAACTTTTAAAAAAGTAACAAAACGGTCACTTTAACCATTTTCCGTTACGTTTGTAACAGAAAAATGACATGGCATTAACGGTGGCTTAGCTGTCATCTTTTTCAACCCTAACCAGCCCTGGGCAGTAGAAAAAGGAGAGAAAAAACAGAGAAGAAGAAGAAAATGGAAGTGTCTGCTGAATTGTTCCTTTCTTTTGATTTTCTTTCTTTCTTTCTTTTTTGATTTTCTTTCTTCCTTTCTTTCTTTTACAATTTTCTATCTGGACATAGCAAATAGCAAAAATCAAAGAGTTATAAAAAAGAAGATGATTGGGTATTCTCTGTGCATTTCTTGTTTTTCTTATCATCTTTCTTTGCATCTTCTTCTCCCTCAGCCTCTTTCTCTTTGTTGGTGTAATAAGTAAAAATAAAATTCTCTAATCCCATTTAAAAACTCAATAACTTACTTTCCGTGAGCTGTTTCTCCAGAAAGCATGACAGCATCAGCACCCTCACGAACAGCAATGGCAATGTCAGATACCTCTGCTCACAATCATGCTTTCCAGCATATTGGTTGCCACAATAACAGCTTTCCCCATGCTTCGACATGTTCTAATGATCTCTTCCTACATTTTAAACGAAGTTCTGAACAGCTAAATAAATAAAATTTCAGTTCTTTACAGGTATTTTTGATGGTTTATCCTTTTACCATTCAGTTAAGAACTAAACCAACCTGCAAAAGAGGAACCTCCTCAATTGGTAGCTCTGCACCAAGATCTCCTCTTGCAACCATTGCCTAAAATAAAAGAAAAAGAATTACCTTTTACATATAACATATATGACTGAACTGGCAATAACTAGTTACTTTCATATCACATTATAACTCACACTTTCATCACCCTCCCTGTTACAGCAGAGAGAATAGTAAATAGAAGTAACAGCTAACTTTCCTAGATGGTACTCAATGGTTGAATGAAAAGTCTCATAATATTTTAGCTCCAATTTTCCCAAAATTTTTACAATATTTTTTCAGAAGCAAAGACAAAGCTGAATGCCTGAAATAGTTAAGGTGATCACCCCATCAGATGCTATTATAATTGAATGCAAATTTGGAATAGAATCTGCACTTTCAATTTTAACAATAACATGAATATCCGCATTGCAACCTGCAAAAAACGAAGGAGAAAGACAACAATATTAGAATTTAAGGCATGGGACATACTATTACACCAACAAAGAGAAAGAGGTTGAGGGAGAAGAAGATGCAGAGAAAGATGAGAAGAAAAAGAAGAAATGCACAGAGAATGCCCAATCATCTTTTTCTTTTTTTTGACCCTTTAACTACTTGTCTTATGTGGCAAGTTAATTGGCCACATCAGCTAATTAACTGCCACGTCAGCTATTCCGTTAAGCTTGTGACGGAAAACGTTAATGAGTGACTGATTTGTCACTTTTCAATAACATTAGTGACTGTTTTGTTATTTTTCAAAGTTGAGTGACTGAAATGAAACCCAGGTGACTGTTTTGTCAGCTACCCCAAAGTTGAGTGACTATTGGTGTAATTTACCCGATTTTTTATTACCCACGGTGTGTCTGGCTTTAGCGGGTTTCCTATTTAAACGCCAAGCTCGTTTGATGTGGACCGGATCAGACCAGACTGGACGTGTATTTTTCTTTTTATAGTTCACCTAGGGTTTTTTTTTTATCTCAAATATAAATTTAATATAAATTTTATTTTTCATGTTGTTTTACAATTCATGTTAGCGAGAATAGATGTCCCTCTTAATAATATACCTTTAAACTTTGAATATATATTCTCTTTTTAATAATACAATGTGGTATATTATTGCGCCTAACACATTAGTAATTAAATATTAGTTTTTTTTTTTTATTTTGGTCCAAAGAAATTTTTTTCCAATTTAGGTTAGGTTTGGAAAACTGAAAAATATTTAAAAAAAATAAGTATCAAAAAATCAATGGTTGAATTTAAGTTATAAATCATGTTTAGTATATTAATTAAAATTAAATATTAAATATACTTAGATTATTTGATAAAAGATAATATAAACTTAAATGAAATAAAATAAAATAAAATAAAAACAATTGTATTATTCTCTATTGAGTGATACATAGATAGATCTACTTACCATTTTTTATACTATTTTGTAGAAAAACTTTTATCTAGTAGTTCTTGTAATAGCTCGTTTTAGATAAAAATTAGAACAGTGGTTTCGGGACCACAAATCCGATTCCGGAAAGAAAATATATTTTAAAATATTTTTATGATCTACAGTATGATAATAATGTTATATGAAAATTTTGAAAAGAAATTTTATCGATTACATGTTTATTTTGATAAATGACCAAATTGCACAAAGTGCAAAAGTAGAGTTCTAATAGCTAAAGGGATTGAAAAGTTATAGAACTTTAAAGTAGAGGTCCTTATATGGTAATTAGACTATTAAAGAAAAGTTATTAGATATTTTTGGATGATTCATCCATGGAAAATTAGAAAAAGAAAAGGATGAAATTGGAAAGTTGAAAAATAAAAGATTATAAATTTATTAAATAACAAAATATCATCATTTTATGTCATCTTCTTCCCAAAAATACATGGAAACCCTAGGAGAGAGAAAGGAAGCTAATCAAGCTTAAATAGGTATGAATTCTTGTCGCGTTTTTAGTAATTTTTATATTTTTGAGATTGGAATAATTTAATCTTTCTATTTTGGGGATTAATTTGCAAAGTTATCAAAGTATCAAAGTTTTTCTATGGATGAATATGCTAAAATTTTGAAATTTATGGTAGAATATGAAAGGTTTTTGATAGATAAACAACTTTTACAAAGTGAATTTTGATGAAAACATTATTTAGGGACTAATTTGTAAAAGTGTAAAATTTATGGAAAAATTTTGATTTTTATGAAACACATGGGCTGTAAATATTACATGTAAAATTCGGTTAGGCTTGGAATAAGGAGTAAATTGTAAGAATTCTATTTTCCAAGCCTAAGGATAAAATCGTCATTAATTAAAAAGTTAGGGGCAAAGCGGTAATTTTTCCAAAAATGTGAATTGAATTGAAATGAACATGAATTGATGTTAATTTTTTTTGTATAGACTCGGATAGACCAAATTTGGAGTTAGAACGAGGAAAAGAGAAAATTGTTGAATTAGTAGATTTTACATACACGAACAATTGTCGAGGTAAGTTTGTATAACTAAATTGTATTTGTTTATATGCTTGAATTAAATGTTGTGTATATAAATTGTATAAATGCCATAAATATGTGAAATGATCATATATTCGTTAAAGCCCGATAAATGAAAGTGTCTGAAATAAATGATAATACTTGATAAGTGATAAATGATAAAAAAAAAATGTTATTTTTATGCTTGAGCTGAATGTGAACATTTGAATTGTATAAATGCATAAATATATGAGATTGATCACATACCCGACAATTTCCTAATAAATGTCAATTTCCGTTTGAATAAATGAAAAATCGGTGGATATGTGATTTCCCGAAATGAATGAGGTCCTGCATTTGTTGCTGACGGGATTTAACTCGGACGAGTAATCCTAGTGACATCATTATAGATAGGATTCAGCCCGAACGGGTAATCCTGACATAACCTCTCTCAAGCATATGTTACAATTAGGATTTAGCCTAGACTGATAATCCTAATTGAGCTCTTCTGAGCATATGTTACTGAAAGGATTTAGCCTGGATTGGTAATCCTGTTATATGATATATGGCTCGAGAGTGTGTTTCTTGATTAAGTGCCCAAATGGATACTTCTGAATATGAATTGACGAATTTATTTATTTGTACACTTTGTGTGTGCTATCTGAATATCCATCGATATTTTCAATAATTCAATGGGTAAAACCCTGACATGAAAAGAAATGAGTTTTTACATGTATCTGCTTGAAGTACATGAAAATAATGTTTTATGAAATATGGAAGTATGAAATTATGATATATGAACATGGAAATTTGTTTGATGAACATATTCATCTATGAGAATAGATTTTACACATCGAGTGTATTACCTGTGTATCCATCGATATTCCGAATAAGTGTAATGAGTAAAATTCCAGACATGAGAATATATGAATAATAAAATGAGTTAATTACACGTATCTACCCGAAATACATGAAAATGATGATACATGATAATTGATACATGGACATATGAGATGATGATATTTGTATATGGAATTTATTTGATGAATATGTTCATCATTGATTATAGATTTGTACACCTTGAATGTACTACTCGTGTGACATTGATATTTCGAATTGTATGAGTAAAGTTCTGACATGAAATAATTTGAACTCGAGATAAACTATTATGAAAATATACTTGTAATATAAAGATATGATTTATACATATTAAATGAATATGTGATGTAGAAAGCATATGTGCTTGGAAATCTGATTGTTGTTGAGCCCATATATGTTTCTTGGTGTTATTATAGAATTTATTACTAACAAGGGCAATGAGGATATGTGTAGGACTTGATATCAAATTGATTGAAATGTCTTACATGTTTATCTTGAAATAGAATAAATGGTAAGATAAATACCAAGCTATACAAGCTTACTAAGCATTATATGCTTATTTAGTTTTATTTCCCTGTTTTATAGTAAATCGGAAGCTCGTTGGATTGGAAGCTTGGCAGGGATCACTCACACTATCCATCGGCCCATTTAGGTATATATGTTAAATCAATTAAGGTTATAATGACATGTATAGGTTGTTTAGCCAATGTTGGCTTGTAAATGTTTTGGATATTGCTAGCCATTGGAATGGCTTGTGTTGGTCATGTTTTGGTATGTATAAATGAGACTATAACATGTTTAATGTGTGCTTAAATAGTTTATTACTAGATATCATGCCAATATATATGATAAAACATGCATATAAGTGAAATTGATAAGTTAAATAAACGTATATATTTATTTACAAGACTTAGTATATGTGAAAATGTATAGTCACTCGAAGTGCCTAAAGGCACATTAGTTAAAAGTGGAATTATGACATGCTTAAGACATGATTTTGGTATGTTTAAAAACTTTGATGTGGGTTGGAAATGTATTTTTAAGTGTTAAAATGATAGAAAGACAAGTTTGGGTGAGGAATAGGGCTTGGTAGTAGCTTTATTCTGTCCACCCGGGCAGAGACACAGGGGTGTGTCTCAGCCGTGTATGACACACGGCCTATCACATGGGCGTGTATTCTGGCCGTGTGTCCCCTGCATCTTAAAAATTCAAAACAGAACGCTCAGAATTAACCACACGGCCTGGCACACAGGCGTGTGACTTGGTTGGTGACCCTTGTACCTAAATAAATTACAAGTGTAACACCACTTAACCCCAAACCGTCACCGGAATAGGGTTACAGGCATTACCGGACATATCAGACAACTTACGAATAATTCACAAATAAAATAAAATACGAAAAAAAATTCTGAAATACTCGAACAAGTCTCGTTCCACTTCTAACGACATGTTTTGGGCATTGAGAGTCCAATATAGGAACTTAATTATTAAATTATCCATATAAGATAAGACAAAAGTATGATGATGATTGTTACAACAAGTTAGAGAGTTACACGGGTCAGGGAAATAGGCGTGTGCTCTACTCAGATATCACACGGCCTAAGACACGGGTGTGTCATTTAGCCGTGTGAGCCACACAGTCTGACCACATGAGCGTGTGTGCCCTGTACTTAGGAAAGTTTTGGAATTTCGTGAAAATTTTTTTGAGTTTTCGATTTAGTCCCGACTCGATTCTAATGCCTACTTTGAGCCTCGAGGGCTCTCATAAGGGGCTATTTAATTGGTTTTAATATGAATATTGTATGAGCACTGTATTTTGATGTGCAATGTCTGTTATCTGTTCTGAAATTTCTAATAATGCTCCGTAACCCTGTTCCAGCGGCAAATTCGGGTTAGGAGTGTTACAGTTCTTATTATAGGTTACCAAATGCGATTAAAAAAATAAGTTGTTGAAAATATTAATTTTCAGTTGATTAAATTTTTTTAATACTTTATTAAATAATGTCTTAATATTTTTTATTGATATAATAAATTTAATCCTTAATATTTATACATTTTATTTATTTAATCTTAATCTAATAATAATAATTTAACCATCCACATTTATTTGTTTTAAAAATTGACTTTTGTTTCTTTTATATTTCACTTTTTTGCCGTTTCTTTTTGTTCTTTCATTTTTTCCCTTTTATTTCCAAGTGGCTAAATGAGGGAAATATGCTTGCAAATAATAATTGGTAAAATAGGACATTTTTAAAAAATTAGGGAAACATACCGATTTTGGAGAGAGTGAGTGAAAACGCGGCCAACTAGACGTATTTTCTGCATAGTTGCCAAGAAAGTACGCCCATTAGACGCGTTTTCCTTTCTCTTTCATTGACCCATTTTTTTTCTTTAGGATTTTGTAGGGTTTTAAGTTTAGGGGTTTAAGATTTAGAGTTTGTAGTGTTTGATTAGTTTTAAGGTTAGGGGTTTCTGGTTTTTTACTATTTTGGGATTTGAGGTAGATATTGTGAAAACTTAAAGATAGATTTAAGTTCTCGGGGATGCGATAACGTTTAAAGACACACACATTTCATATGCCACGTCAGGATGAGACTATTACCTTAGAAGCTTATCCTATGGAAGTTGGGTTCCGGAGTGATGGTGCTTTATACAGTTACAGGTTGAAGTCTATGTAAAGGTTCCAGTTGGCAGCCATTATGTGGTCACAGGTTGGAGTATAACTGGGGGGCTAGTTGAAGGTCATTATGCAGTTACGAGTTCAAACTTTTTTTATACCTAAACATGATGGCTTATAAACACCATACACAAGATTGAAACCATAATCATAGGGAAAAATGAATGGGTTTTTCAGTTTAATCAACGTAATTTTTTTCTTCATCTCCACCAAAGGTAGTATCTTTAACCTTCATTCTTATCTGAAGCTCGAGACCAAGTTGGATGCAATAGGACTTTCAGGGGGAAAGCAGATGTTGGGATAGAGTAAAGGTAAAACTCAAGTCAACGTGGCAATGGTTGTAGTTACTAATGAGTTGTTTAATAACGGCAATAGTTGTCACCTCAAAGGGTGCTTCGCCTTTACTCCACCTTCACAACTACTCCCCCCTGAGAGTCTCATTGCCTCGAATCAGTCTTGGAGGTAGAAGACACTGCCTTTGGTGGAGATGGGAAAAATTAATAAGCTTATTATACCAGGAAACCCCTCAGTTTTTCCCTATGGTTAAACCCTTATACTTATGTTGTAACACCCCCAAAACCCGACCTAGAAGTTAGGCCCGAGTTCGGCGTGTCACATTGAAATGTTTTTACAAAAACTTTGTTTTCATTGAAAACCCTTATTAAGAAAAAGTTAAGTAAAATCCTTATTTGTATTTCTTTTGAAAACGAGGTATATTTAAAAGCTATTTCTTGTTATAAATTACTAATTACTTAAAAATATTTACTGCGGAAGCTTAATTTAAAAAAAAAACAACAATAAATTTTAGATAATCTTGAAAAGTGGATGAAGCAACTAAATCCATGCTTTGTTTCTAAGTATAAAACATAATAACAATAATGAAATAAAAACTAGAGATAAGGCCTTATTACAGTCCGGACTAAAATAATTTCAAAATATTAGGAATTCTAAAGGAAATCCAAATAATAATATCTTGCTAGCTGGCCATCTCTAAGTCCCACCATCCGTCGAACCGCCAACTGAGGGTCACTTGAAAATATTAAAAGAGGGAGTGAGTTTCGAAACTCAGTGTGTACAATCCTCAGCAATTATATATATATCATGCAACACAAGTCATCTTGGGCCTGAGCCCAATCCAATAGCAACATACATCTCATGAATGCAACATACACATTTCCACACATTAAGACCTAGGGGTATTTTAGTCATTTCACTACCCAGGGGTATTTTGGTAATTCTACCTTAAAGGGCATTTCAGTAATTCTACCCTACAAGGGTGTTTTAGTAGTTCTACCCTTCAGGGGTATTTTCGTAATTTCTACCCTACAGGGGTATTTTCGTAATTTCTTAATAGTACGGGTTTTAATTACAAACTTTGGCCCATCAACAAGTCCTCGCGGCAAAATTGAACAAACATTATGCACCAGGTAGGTTTTAAGAGAAGAGGAGGTGGGTCACTAGGACCGCTTAAGTACCAAGCTCTTCCTAGATCCAATCTTAGACATGCATACATCTATTGCCACACTCTAACATTGCGACTTGTCCACAGAGATGTTTGATTAATTAATTAAGTTTTATGTTGCTTGATTGTACATTAAATCTAGGCCTAGAGTCCACCATTCACATATGACCCATCAAACCCAATCATGTCTATATGGCCCATTAGGCCCATTCACAAATATATGGCCTACCAGGCCTGATCTTATTCAAATCATTCAACCATCAATACCAACTCATCATTTAATATCACTTATCAACTTTTGTCGATTTGGGCCCACGAGCCCGTCGGGCCGATTTAGCCCCCTTCTGGCCTGGTTGGCCAACAGTGGCCCAAGACCATGAGATTGCTCTCTTGGCCTCAGTAGTCATATCGGTGTTTCCACACGAATGTTCGCACGCTCGTGTGGTTACCGGCGCTAACCTTTTGGCTTTTCGGTATTCTGACTTTTCGGGATTTCGGCTTTTGCCGATTTGTCATGTGTGAAGTATATGTACACACCTGGTTAATGAGACGTGTTACACTATCCTCAGCCTTGAACCTATAACCAATACCAATCCTCAAATCAATCCCACACTTAACCACAACATTTACCAAAAACCGAAGCCTTACTATAACCTTACCGTGTGCCACCAGTTCTTATAGCCCCTCCTTAGCTACTATTCACGAATATCCTTAGATTTACATTAATCTTAATCGTTAAAGACAAAATCATAGGCGACTTGTTTCCACTTAAGTATCCCTTTCTCTTACTATAGACTATTCGGCCAATATATCCCAAAATCAAGAATACTTACCCAAAAGCTGAAACGAATGGATAGTTTTTCGGTAGGGACTTGTAGATCCCTATCATTAGGGTTGTTCAATCGGTTAACCAACCGGTTAACCAACCCGAAACACCATTAACCGAATTAACTGACCCTTCAAAAATTTTAACCGTTAACCGAACCAAAATTTTTTCAAAAAAATTAACCAAACCGAAATTTTTTCGGTTAATTCGGTCGGTTAACCGAATTAACCGAAAATTATATATTTTTTTATTTTTGGTTAAAATAAGTATAAAATTAACCAAATTACCTGATTTACCCGAATTACCCGATTTACCCGAATTAACCGAATTAAACAAATTAACCGAATTATTTTTATTTTTATTTTTATTTATTAAATTATTTGTAATTTTTATGATTGGGTTGGGTAATTGGGTTGGGTAATTAGTTTTAGTTTGATTGGGTTTATGTTGGATTGAGTTTGAATGAATAGTGGGCTATTTATATATTATAATTTTATTTATTAATTTTTTCGGTTAACCGAAAAAATTTGATTAACCGACCGGTTTTGAACTGAATTAACCATTAACCGAAAACTCAAAAAATTATTAACTGACCCCGACCGAAAAAATTCGGTTAACCGACCGATTAACCGAATTCAGTCGGTTAACCGAATTTTTTCGGTTTTACCCGAATTTTGCACACCCCTACCTACCATGTTTGCGATCTTTGAACCCTACCCTTGTTAATACAGGGTTAACGATAAAAAAGAGTTAGATAGCCCTCCGACTTTTACCAAAACACACTAAGGATGTTTGACTAAGTACTTACCGAATCTAGCCTTTGACCCTGCAGTCTAGGTAGCTACTGAACGAGATCCGCCTTTTAAAACTTGATTAAGAGTAGATAACAGCACCCGATTTGTGATGAAGGGAAACAACAAGGAATCGGCAAAAAGATAGGACTACTCGATTATAATGGAGTATTCGGCTTTTAGAGAAAGAAGAAGAACACAACACCAATAGGGATTTCGGCAAAAAGGAATGATGGTTATTCGACAATGGAAGAAACAGAATGAGGGGGAGAAGAAGAAAAGTAATGGAAAACCAAAGAACCTTTCAAAGGAATTCGGCACCCCCTATTTATACACAAAACCGAAACTCTGCCTACCCCCAAAGTTCCAATTGGCTCCAACTATTCCCTATCTCATCTCCTCGTTTTTCTCCCTGATAACTTCCCAATCCTTTTCCTAAATTTTCTCTTCTGATTACTCTTCTCAGAGTCCATCATCACACCACTTCCAACCTTCCTTCTAGAAGGCCAAAATTAAACTTTTAAAAAAAATACTAAGCCAGGATTTGAACCTAAGATCTCCTTGCTAGCCCATAACGCCACCTTCTTATACCCTAAGTGGCGTCACTTAGCCACTCCACCACAAGGCTCTTTGATGTCATTTTTCCCTATTTTTATTTAAGAGCCCAATTACTCACCGCCCTGATTCCTTTAATAACTAATTAAAAATTCATTCTCCTCAAAGTTCAAACCCAGAACTTCTCCAACACCCCTAGACACTCCAAATTTATTAAACCCTTAAAGCCAATATGTCATGTTCTTGCTTACTAAAAAAAAAATTATGAGACCCAAAGCCCAATTCATCTAAGCCCAAAATTCGGGGCGTTACATATGTATGATATTTATAAAGCGTATCTTCGGGTATCCAAAGAGCTTGAACTCGTGACTGCATAACGATCATCAACTGGTCCCCCAATTATACTTCAACTCGTGACCGCATAACGGTCGTCAACTGGGACCTCTATTTAGACTAAATCACTATCACTTCGGAACTCGACTTCCGTAGGATAAGTTTCTAGGGTAATGGTCTCATCCTGACTTCCATGGAATTATTTTCCCATTATTGAAAGAGAGCACAATTTTTCAAAAATAAAAACAAAAACACAATGATTCACTAAAAAAGAGCTTGTTTGAATGTAAGTTTTGGCTTTAATAAATTTGGGTTTAATTTTGTCTCAATGAAAATTTGACTTTGATTCCTTAAGGAAAAAAGGTAACAAAAAATAAAATCGATAGCGGATTTTTTAAAAATAGTTTTAATACTTTTTAAAAATATTTTGACTATAGTTTTTAAGATTTTTTAAATTTTTTGTAGAATTATGGTTAGTTTTTTTTAAAAGTATCAAAATAAAATTTTACCAATAGTTTAAGTGCTAAATTAGTAATTAACTATTTAAATTAACGTGTCATGTCATCCTTTTAAGGTACTTAACGAACAGATGACCAAAATATAACAATTTGATAACATTAGTGACTATTACGTAACTTTTGAAAGTTGGATGACTAAAATGTAATTTTAAACAGACTAAATTTTTTTATGTTTTATCCCAATTCTTTAGCAAGTGACTTGAAAGAGTGTAATTTTTTTCCTATTTTAGTTAGGGGTGAGCAAAACTCGATTTGACTCGAAAAAATTTAAAAAAATTCGAATTTCAAGTTAAACGAATTGAGTTATTCGAGTCAACTCGAATTTTTTTCGAATTTCGAGTTCGAATCGAGTTGAGTTTTCACATTCGAATAACTCAAATAATTCGAATAATTCAAATATTAAACTATAGTATTTTATATTTTTACCCTAAACTCCCAAATCTTTTTATTTTTCCTTCAAAACTTTTACTCCTTCCCACTTTTCCCTTAAAACTTTTACTCCCCTCCCATCCCATCCCAATCCCCATCTACCTAGAATCCATTTCCCATCAAAATTTTACTCTCCTATTTACTTTTCCTCAAAATTTTACTCCAAAAAACCCTCAAAACTTTTTATTTTCCTCCAAAATTTTTACTCCCTCCCACTTTCCTCTTAAAACTTTTACTCCCTTCCCATTCCACTCCCCATCTACCCCAAACTCATCCCCTCAAATTTTTTTAATATTTTTCCTCCAAATTTTACTCTCCCTATTTACTTTCCCTCAAACTTTTACTCCCAAAACTTTTTATATTCGTCCTAAACTTTTACTTCTTATTATTTACTCCAAAATAAAAAATTAAATTTATCCAAAAAAAACCTATAAACATAAATAGTAATAATTTTATTTATATCTACTATTTATTCACATTTTATATTATTTATATTATTGAATTGTTTATTCATATTGAATATTTATATTAAAATTGAATTATTAATGATTTCATAAAATATTCGTGTTAAAATTTTATATTGGTATCAATTTCACATTTTATCTTAAAATAATTTTTATTAAAAAGTCACGTTTTTACATTTAGGCTCGTTTGTTTGCTGGAAAACATTTTTCGGAAAATATCTTCCTGCTTTTCCAATGTTTGTTTGTCTGAAATCATTTTCCATTTGAAAAATGTTTTACAAACGCAGGTAAAATTTATTTAGATTTTCTGGAAAATGTCTTACGAATTTCATTTCTGTAAGAGATTTTCCATCTCCTTCTTTTATCATTTCTCCTCATTCTTCTTCCATTCTCCTTCTTCATCAATCCATCTCCTTCTTCTTCATTCCTTCTCCTTCTTTTGTTCTTCATCTTCTTACCCTCGCATATCTTCTTCTCGGGCTGCTTTCCGTTTCCTCTTTTCTTTCTCAAGCAAATCGAGATTCCTCTTCGCTGGGTCTTGGCTTAAGGTATGGCATAAAGCCTGCAAACCCAGAAAAAAAAGCATATGGTATAGAGAAAGAGAATAAAGAATATGATAGAGGTCCTGCAAACCCGGAGTCTTCCTTAAGAGAAAGAAATTTCAATTTTCTGCTTGCCGCCCTTGCATATACAAAAACAATTTAGCCTTGCACTACTCCAGCTGGATTGTACTACAGTGCTTGATTGACCTTTTCTGCTTTCAAACTTGCTAGCCATAGAGCCTTCCAATAGCTAATCTCTTAGCCTTGAGCTTGCTTATATTACATACAATAAAGGGTGAGTTTGTAGGATATGATATAGTTTTCTTCTTACCTAAGCATATACAGAAAGTTAGCCTTATACAATTAGATAGCTGTACCTATTAGCATATTTTCTCTTCCCTTTGCTGGGGTTGCTTAACTTAATAAGGCTAGTCTGTCTATCCTGAGTTTCCCGTTCATAATCTTTCCCAAGCTAGGGTACTGCTTTGTTTGTAGAGTGTAAGAAATGTAGGTAATAATAAAAAGAAGATTGAAGATCTGTCTAATAGAATTGCAAGAATATGAACACAAGCTTGGAGGAGTTAAAGGGGCTAGAGATGGAAATTAAGGAATTGTGGAATAAGGAGAAAGTATTGGTTTTAAAGGTCAAGGGTTAAGTGGTTGAACTTTGAAATTCTAATTTTTTTTTCATCAAGTTACCAGACAGAGAAGACAATTTAATAAGATCTTGAGAATGATGATTGGATTGATAAGGAGCTAGAGATATTTCAAGAGTTTAGAAGGTATTTTCAGGATTTATATAAATCAAATGGGCAAAGGGAATGTCATATGTTCCTAAACTGATGGATGATGGTTTGAATGATAAGCTGATTAGGAGAGTAACTATGGATTAGTTGAGGGAAGTTGTTTCTCAGTTAGAAGCTTATAAGGCCCTTAGGGCTAATGAGTTTAATGGATTCATTTATTAGAATCATTTGGAGGTTGTAAAGGATTATAATAGGCTGTACCTATTAGCATAGTTGTTTTGATCCTGCTATTGTTTTGCTCTTCTTCAGCTTTGTTTGCTGTTGCTTTTGATCAAGCGAAAAAAAAAAACTAACCAGCAGCACTAGCAGTAACTCTATGTGAAAAACAAATGACAAAGCACTTACTCGTTCACTATCTGTTTCTTCTTTATCTATTTCTACTTCTTTGTTTTCATCTCTAGATGCCCAACCATCTCTTTTCTCTTGCTTCCAAGGTTTGCCTTATATAGTAGTTGAGCCAATGGACCGAAGGAGCCTTAAGCGTTTGTACAATAATTTGTTGTCCAATTATTAGGATGCTTCTAACCAATTGATTTATTTGCTAGTATTCCTAAACAAAATTGTCCAGTGGCAGGGATTCTTGATGTGCTAGCTGCTTCTTGCCTTGACAACTATCAACATTCCATTTGTTTTGCTCTTTTTATGGATTTTCTAAAATAGACAGTATTTGCATTCTAACTTTCCACAGTCAAGTTTTTTAATTCGAGAGAGAATGACATTCACTATTTAAGACACATTTTATTAGTGTTACCTTGTGTATATATATAAATACGGTAAAAGATAATGTTTTTGAATTGTCTAAAAGGTTACAGTGAATGGTACCCCTTACCACAAGAGTTGTTTCAAATGCACACATGGAGGATGTGTTATAAGCCCTTCGAATTATATAGCACATGAAGGTAGACTTTACTGCAAGCACCACCACGGTCAACTCATTAAGGAAAAAGGGAACTTAAGCCAGCTCGAAGGCGATCGCGAGAAGGCTAGAACTGAAGTTGCTGCTGAATCTTAAAATCTCTGTCATCAATGTGTTTTAGTGTCCTTTTCTTATATATTATCATATATGTTTTTACCGTGTCTGGTTTTTGTTGAAATGCTATACTGTGCAGCATCTTGTAGTGTACTTAAATGAGATGCAACAAGACCTATTTTCAGTCTCTTAATATATATACTATTGAGTTTGTCAATGCTTGTTATATTATTACTTATAGTTTCAAAGAGGGAAAATCATGCACTGTAATTTTCCAATGTTTGGATAAAAGAGGTAGGAGGCAGGGGTATAAACTGAAACATAAATTGCATACCAAATGCCTAATTGAAAGTGAAATGTTTTGCTTAAGATAAACATGGATTTATGGTTGCTTACCAGTTCATGTTCTCATGTTCAGAGGGCCTAGTCGGAGTTTATGGTTAGCAATTCACGATTGCCTACCTGTTCATGTTTCTAGTGAGTACCCGTGAGTTAAATTACAACAAAAGATGACACCAAGTTATAAGCGAATCAATACATGGAGGAAATACAAGAGCTTAAAACAGTATACCAACATCAATATTCTTCTTTGATACATCATATACTTAATGTAAAAAAGAGCTGATAAATGATAAACTAATGATCAAATTGCAAATTCCTATATGACAGTAACAACAAAGTTGAAGTACATATATAGAATAGTACTAAAAGCTTCTCATAGCATATCTAATATTTATACACAAAAGAAAATATTAATATATATATAAATTTATTAATATATGTAAAAACAACTTTTTCAGAATATATTTTCAAGAAATCTGTCAAACAACAGAAAATATTTTACACAATTTCATCCAAACACCAGAAAAGTAAATCATTTCCAAAAAAGTAAATCATTTTCCAGAAATCATTTTCCGGAAAACATTTTACTGGCAAACAAACGGAGCCTTAATATATTTTTTAATTCCGAAATACATAGTGACAAGAATCTGAAGATAATTGAAACAACTAAGCAAGCAAAAAAGCTAACCCATATATAAAAAATTAATAAATAAATTATGAGGTGATGAAAGTTAATAAAAAAATTGATTATGATGGAAAAATTTTATTACGATAGGTGACAGTGGTTACAAGGACCCAAAATTATTTTTTAAAATTTAACTCGAACAAATATATTCGATTCGATTTGATTCTATTTCACTCGACTCGATTCGAGAAAATTTCAAATCAAATTAGGATGATAAAGTACGATTCGTCAACTCGATTAACTCGAAATTTTTTCATTCGATTCGATTCGATCGAACGCTCACCCCTAATTTTAGTATCTTATATAAGTTAGCCAATGAGTTATAAAGGCTATTTTTTTAAATATATATATATATATATATATATATATATATTAATTTTTAGAGTTAGAGCTAAATTGATAGATTTTGTAAATATTGAGGGTCAAATTTATTGAATATTTTAGAATTAGAAATAAAATGACAAATTTTGTAAACATTGAGGGCTAAATTTGTTGAGTTTTTTAGCATAATTTTTAATATTTTTAATAATTTATATATATTTTAATATTTTTTTAAAAATTTAAAATTATTAAGAAAAATTTTAAAATTAAAATGATATTTTAGTTATAGTTTAGGGATCAAATTAGTAATTAACTATTTAAATTAATGTTCCATATCATCATCGAATAAAAAAATTAACGGAAAAATTAATTTATTTATTTTTTAGTAGAAGGGTAGAAATGTAATCCGCTTTTAAATACAATAAATAATGAGAAAATAACTACATTATAGAGATAAATCCTCGCCCTTACACCGGGTAGGTGCCATCGATTTAATTACTTAAGGATGGAGTGATGTTTGTCAAGACATTATTTTCTAAACTAACATTCATTTGTTGTCGATGTTGGTATCCTTTTTCTTCTACTTTTAGTGAAACCAGCAAAAAAGAAAAACTAGAAAAACAAAGTTAAAAGCTTGAAGAATAAAAAAGGATTAATGGTGAAATATACATCAGAGTTTGTCAAGTGACCCCATATCTGGCTTAAAACAAAAAGGCTTACCACTTGCACTGTTCATCGATAAGTTAAAAGGATTTCAGGATGAAGCCTTTATTTTTTTCATTTTCTTAACCCTAATCGTTTGATGATTGTAGGACAAGGATCATTTTGCATTGAATTCATAGATGATCTTTTTGTGTAAAGGTTTACTACATCAAATTGTTTGAAATTGTAACATTGTTTTGCATTGAATTCATAAATGATTTTTTTGTGCAAAAGTAAAAAGAAATTTCTTTGATGAGACCAAATCAGGTTAAGTTATTGTTGAATGAATGTGTTCATTGAACATGGTGATCATAACTATTTGAGAGCTGATATTGTATGCAATCAATGCAAGATTTGTGAACAAACAGTAAGCTGAAAGAGTGACGATTCTGTAACATGTAAATCATCAAGTAGGATTAACGGATTAATTGTTGTCACTTTTGATCACTGAGATCTAAAGAATCTGATTAAAATAAAAAGAATTTTTTTGAGTGAATTAAAAAAAAAAAAGAAGAAGAAAAACTGTTAATTGTTTGGTTGAGTGGAGGCTTGCTCATGTTTCGGCAATGTAGTTGCTTCCAAGATTCTCATAATGTCAATCTAAACAAAGGGGAAATACAATTTTCATGAAAAAAAAAAAAGCAACTTTATAAAATGAGGAAGGGGTAGAGGATTTTTTTCCATGTCAATAAATATAAATAAAAGAACATGTCAAAAAATATTAACAGCTGGACTAATTTTTAACAAACCAAAAAGTAGAGGACCATTTTGATCAAATAAAAGTACAAGACTAAAATTATACAAAACGTGAAATGCAGGGATGACCTGTAAAATTTAACCTAAGATTTTAAAATCTGGAACGAAGTCGTTTTGAATCATATTTGGAGGACACTTATTTACGAATTGTTCGCTGCTCCGCCGTCGCGAGCATCAACAGAAGAACGATAATGGCGACTGAACTGGAAGAGCTAATAGGCTTCCTCTCTACCCCCTCTCCTCCTGTAAGTTTCCCTGTATTCATTGTGACCATCTATTTTGCTTCTTTAATTCGCCACAAATTGATGTAAAATTCTCGAAACTGGTTTTTATCTTTTTAAAAATTGTTTTAACAAGTTTTCAACTTCTACTCTATATTTAGTTACTTATCAGCACTCGAACTAAGCTAAACATTTTATTTTTGGGTCATTTCATCTTCATACAATAAAACCCTATTTAATTCCCCGCTTTAGTTCTTCCTTTTACAACTTGTAGAATTCAAGTCGTTGAACCTTAAATATACTTGTATAGAAGTTTCTCTATTCGTGGTTGTTTCTGTTTCAAGCTCAGTTGAATTACTTGTATTGGTATTTATTGATGTTATATGTGTAGGTGAAGAAGGCTGCTGTTGATATTGTGCGTGATTTAACAGGCTCTGAGGACGGCTTGCACTCTCTTTCAAACTATGCCAACACTGTGCTTCCATCGTTATCTAGGCTTTTGAGTGATGATAAGGTGTTTATGTTTTTACAGAGAAACTTTCTTTTGCTAATCCTTAGTGCTTTTCATTAACTGATTTTAGTGAAAATGTTTGAATCAATTAACACAAGCACCTATCTTTCGATTTCAAGCACATTTCATTTTATGGGGTGGTTCTCTCATATATAAATGTTGCAGGAAGTTTCAGAACCAGCTGTTGAAGCTCTTGTAAATCTGTCCCAAAATGCGGGACTGGCTTCTAAGATGGTTGAAATGGGGTTGATTAAAATAGCCATGGATATGTTGTATAAGCCAGGCTCTAGTATTACTCGATTGCTGGTTATGCTCCTGGTTAATCTAACACAGTTGGATGATGGTATTTCTTCCTTGCTTCAGGTGCTTTATTTTTATTACCTATGACTATTACTACTCTTTTTTGAAATCCATACAAATATTGGGAAAAAGGTCATTTTTTCATTTTAACTATTGCAAGATTTATATTGAATGTTGTATGTCTATATCTAGCTTCTTATTATGGCTCTTTTTCTGCCTTATCTTTGGGAAACTTCATTTACTTATCACGCGACCTTTTGTGCTTTTTAGATTGGAGATGATAAGATGCAAGGACTTTATGTAATGAAGCTTGTAAGATCATTCTGTAGATCCAGTGAAACCAGTGGTGTGTTTACTTCTGTTTTTTTTTTATACTTCAATTCATTTATAGCCGTGTACACTTGTATTGTATGTTTATCCTTCAAATGTTAGCCTTACATTCTTTTGTTACACCTTTACAAGATGACCCTTTTGATCATGTTGGTTCCATACTTGTAAACATCTCAAAGAAAGAGGAGGGCCGGAAAATGTTATTGGATCCCAAGCGTGGCTTGTTAAAGCAGATTATTAGACAGTTTGATTCTTCTAGTCTATTGAGAAAAAAAGGGGTATGTAAAATTGATTAATGAAGCAGTAAGTTTCTTCAGTATTACTCATTTTATGGAATATTAATCTTCTTTTATTTTTCTTCTTCTTGTCCTTTATGGCAATTACGCTTGACCCAGAAATCTTGGAAACTCTTTCTAACCTTGTGGAAAGTCTTTGAAGTTGCATTGAAATATTTATAGCCTTTTCTAGGATCCAGTGATTCGATCATTTTGCTTCATTGCATTATTGCTATAACCATGTAAGGTCCTTTAGAGAATTTGCTGCTGTTGCCAAGTTAGGACTGTCTCAGAAAAAGCTGGTTCATTAATGGCCTATTACATGTTAATGAGACAGCATCTGCTTGGTCACAGTTTTCCTTGTTGGCCAAAGCTCACCATGGTTGTTTATCAGCCCCAGAATGATTACTGCATTTTTTCTCGCAGATGTCTTTGATAAGAAAAACCGTTTTAGGGGAGCTAAAGGAAGGCTTTCCATAAGATAGCCTGCCTATAATATAACCCAAGACTAATTTGAGATTTGCATTAGAAGAGCTTAATGAGCTAGAAATTTGTTGTAAGAAGAAACTGAAAGAGCTGATACCTCATAACTGACGGATCAATATTCAATAGTAGACTTGTTCAGAGTTTGGTCGGTAGATAAATTAACTAATTTGAGAGTTTGATTAAGCTTGCGAATAGTTTCTTTTCAACCATGTATTGTAAATAAAAGCTTACTCTAATCAAGCTTAGGGGCGAAGCTTATACAAATAAAACCAATTTGTACTTGACTAGACCTATTAACATAGCTTCTACAGAGATCAGCGGGTTGTTTTCATGGTTACAGGTTTCTGGAACTATTAGGAACTGCTGCTTTGAAGCAGAGAATCAACTACAGAATTTGCTCTTGATATCAGAGTTTCTTTGGCCAGCTCTGCTTCTCCCAGTTGCTGGAAACAAGGTAACTTTGGTCAGCTCTGAAGAGAGATTTCTTAGTTTGATTTGAATGTCTTGTGGCAGCATTGCTTGATGTGTCACATTTGTTTCATCAGTTTCTTGTTTATATGTCCAACAAAAGCTCATGGCTTGAATTTTTTTCCTCATTTGTCTCTTGGCCTCTGCCCAGATATATGGTGAACAAGACACATCAAAAATGCCACTTGAGCTTGGAAGTGCACTCTCCATTGACCGTGAACCTGTTAAGGATCCTGAGATTTGTGTTCAAGCATTGGAGGCTATTTACCTGATTGCTTTACAGGTCAAAATTGGTGATATTTCTTTTGTTCCTATCTAAGTGTAGCACACTGTTAAACCCATTAAACATATTCTACTTCCTTTAAGAAATTGCAGAGCTTTCTTGTGCACCCACAAAACTATTAGCTGAAATTTTGGAAGAGGACTGTGGGAAGTTCTTAGTTTTTCTTCTAAGATTTTTTGGGGATTGTTCTTCAGTTCCCAGCTATGAAAGTTGTGACATGAGTTATTGTTTTTCATTGTATTTATTAACGACAAGGAATGGTACTAAAGTCCTCAGAAGATATTGACTCTTATGTTTCCCATATATATATTAGCAATGCATTATTGCAGATGGTGCTATAAACCTACGGAATGATCATCTCTACTACTAGGAAAAAGTATTGGAAGTTTCCACCACTTAATCCGGGAGTGATCAGTACACTTTCAACTAAACCCAGTGTTAATATCTGTTCAAATCAATTTTTTCTTTCTAATTGGTTTTTATTTACCTTCATACTAAATTTAAGATCATTAAAATTTCAATCACGGATTTAGTTGAAAGTGCATCACTCACTTTTAGACTAAACTTGAGGATCATTTCTCATGGAACTAAACTAAGCTAGGAAATCAACTTAGATGCTGTCGAAATGCATGGACTTTTTCATTTTCTTAAAATTCAAAACTTCGGTCCGGGTTACCTTGGTTTCCTTAATGCATCTTCTACATTAGGATTATTCACTTTATACGAATTTGTATTCATCTCTGTGAAAGGTATTGCTTGCATGCATCACAAGATTTTTTTGTTCATCTCTCCAGGAAGCGGGTCGAAGGGCGTTGTGGTCTGTCAATGGACCGAGAATATTACAAGTGGGGTATGAAGATGAAGAAGATCCAAAAGTAATGGAAGCCTACGAGCAAATCGGTTCCTTGGTATGTTTTTAACTCATCCTCTAGTAGTTGTTATGGTATATAAATAATATAATAGAAGCATTAATTATGAATCAGATATTGACTTGATTCAATCATCACCAGCTTGTTCATGGCAGTGAGAGTGAAGAACCATCAACAACTACATCAAAATAGCAATTTACTTGAATGTTTATTGGTTTCTCCATTATCTTTTTAAGCTACAACTGTCTAGGTTTTGGAAAGGCCTTTTTTTCTCTTGACAAAACGATGTCGTATTCGATTACATAAAGAAGTTGGTTTCCAGTATGCATTTTATGTTTTGCATTATCTTGGAGTGTACCATTTCGCTTTTATTTATAAAAATCTTGTGCATCAATTCAGAAATCTTAATTAAAATAATATAAAAAAACAATTTATATAATTAAAAAAGAGTTATTCAAGTGAATATCTCGGGGGTGTGACGATATTCTTTTTTCTTCCAAAACTCTGGTTACGTGTGTGGTTTTTTATTAAATAGATAAAAATAATATAGTAAAGCCTAAAAGTAATTGAATTAAAAGTTATCAGTTTTTCAAAAAATTAAAATAATTTTTATATAATCTTTCAAATTTAATTAAAAATTAAGTAATTATGAATTAAACTGAAATCGAAAACTATGGCTCGATTTAATATTCGATTTTCTTATTCATTTCTACCAAACAAGACTTTGAAATATTAATAAAATTTAAAAAAAAAAGGCCCATTCCTATAGAATTGGGTAGGGATTCTATGTTTCCAGATCCCAGAATCAGATCAATTGCAAGAGACAAAATGGGGCGTACCTCACGTATTAAATCAATTAGTTGGCCCATCACGCTATAATCGCCTCCGTCCGATCACTCTAATTCGATATCTTAAATATTTCTCATGATGGAGCCGCATGTATCAAATTATTATTTCTTTATTCCAATGCACATGTCGGTTCTTTTTCTTTCCCCAATTCTGGTCGATTTAGAAGGTTCACTTTCATTCCAACCCTAAATAAGATGTTTGAATTTTCTTTCTTCACTTTTTTTTATTAGTAGTTGTTTCCTATACTCTTAGACTTTTCTTAATCATTGTTATTATTTTATTTATGAAAAACGCCACTTTTGACCATTTTTCTCGTTTAATGCTATAAGGGACAGACGGCAGAGTACAGACCAGAAAATTCCCAAAGTCGTCTGTGCTTTCCTTTTTTTTCCTTTTTTTTTACAAAGTTATTATTATTCCTCTTCAAAATTTGATGTGGTTTTATTTGAAGTTTGTTTAGCAAGAGGAGATGGGTTTTGCTATATCCGATGAACTATTGGGGACAATCGTTCCAATTGTTGTTTACTGGATTTATTCAGGAATATATGTGTGTTTAGGGTCTTTTGAAAATTATAGATTGCATTCGAAAACGGATGAGGATGAGAAGAATTTGGTCTCCAAACAAACTGTCGTTAAAGGCGTTCTTTTGCAACAATCTGTTCAGGCTGTTGTCGCCATCCTTTTGTTCACGGTAATTCCTTCCTACAATTAAAATTAATTATCTTTCTTTGACGATTGATTTCTTTTTCACTATATTTTCTAATTATAGCTGATTTTTTTCTTCTTCTTATGGTTGCGATCTTGTTTTACTTTTTTGATTTTAGGATTATCTTATGGTTTTTGGTGCTGGGTTTCATTGAATTTTAGCTCCTTTTTAATTTCCTTTACTAGAGAAGCTTTTCTGACAGTATTCATAGCTAGGGCCTTCCCCTTTCTTTTTTTTTAATCGTACCGCTATTCGTTCTTAGAATTAGACTGTCACTTGGTTTACTCAGAAAGTAAGTTAGTCCATAAGATTTTGCCAAATTCTCTAGGCATGATTCCAAATTCTTACCTTTTATTACTTTGCAAGGATACAAGCAAGTGTTTGGAGTTAATTATTTTGGATGCGATATATTTGTCTAGGCTGACTTACGAAGGTTGGATGGATACTCTAATCAGCCATGATTTCAACTTGATTTCTTTTGATCCACTCATTATTATAAATAGGACAGCAAGTACTTATTTATCTATACTCAATTGCACATGTCCTGTACCCGTAGCCCATCAAGTAGCCTTGTTACATTGAATCTATGGTGTTCCGACTCATTTGTTTTCCCTTAGCTACACGTTTATAACACATTTTTGGACGTGTATGTAAGTATGATCCTCCAATTATATGGAAAAACTTAGAAAGATTGAGCACACGTGTTAGTTATATGCTTGCTCCAAGTCTGAGAATCATAGCATTGAATTGTCCTTGTAATTTTGAATTTTCAGCTGTAATCTTACCGTTTTAGTATGCACTTCTCTTTTGCATATCTACTGACTAATCCATCTTCAATTTATTCTTTAATAGTTATGAGGTAGGCAGAATAAATGTGGAAGTATGCTTTGTTATGGCTTGTGTTTGTGATCTCTAGCTTGTTGGTTAATTGTTTTTATTTTCCTTTGTTATCTTTACTCCACTTTTGGTTTTTGTTAATTGAACCTAAGATTCCATTCCTTTTTCAGTTGTCAAATTGTCTGTACTGTATTTAATTTTACCAAACATTGCATTTTGCAGTTGTCAGGGAGCGATGCTGGGGCATCTGCACAACAGTCATCTTCCTTTATTACTCTAGTTAGACAATTTGTCACAGCAATGGTGGTTCTGGATACGTGGCAGTATTTTCTACATAGATATATGCACGAGAACAAGTTCTTATATCGGCACGTGCACTCTCTGCATCATCGGCTTGTTGTTCCTTATGCATTTGGAGCTTTGTACAATCATCCAGTGGAGGGGCTTCTTGGTGACACAGTAGGCGGTGCCTTATCATTTCTCCTCTCTGGCATGTCTCCACGAACTTCCATCTTTTTCTTCTCTTTTGCCACCATCAAAACAGTCGATGACCATTGCGGATTGATGCTTCCTGGAAACCCCTTTCATATTTTCTTCAGAAACAATTCTGCGTATCATGATATTCACCATCAGCTTTATGGGACCAAATACAATTTCTCGCAACCGTTCTTTGTCATGTGGGATAGAATTCTGGGAACGTACATGCCTTATTCACTCGAGAAGAGAACAGAAGGGGGCTTCGAAGCACGGCCAACGAAAGAGTTCAAAGACGATTAATTAGTTATACCTAGAGCATCCCTTTCCTTTTATTACGTAACATGTACCACCAGTATTATTCCTTCTTTTTTACTCATCAGTGAACCACACTGCTTTTGTGATATGTATATTCCTATATTCTCAGGATCTGAACTTCAAACTTACTATTTTTATATAGAGAAGTAATAATGATCTATTAGTCACGACTCACGCTCATTCAAGGCTATAAGCTTTTCAGGAACAGCTTCAGGCAGCTCTTTTATCTCACTGGATAAGAGAGAAACTGGGAAGTTCATATCCACACAAAGTTGTTTAAATGCTAGTAGTGGAACTTAGGGATTTTATTCTGTAATTCATGTGGTTATTTTGAAAAGAGATATATTAACTTTTAATTCGAATTTAACCATAATTATCTCAATCCGTGGTTTTCATGCGAAATTTATATGATAACATGTAGGTGTTAAAGTCGAGAACATTTTAGAGATTAAAAATCCAATGAACAATGCAAATAATAGTTTTTAAGGACTAACAAAAGCAAAGAAAACGATATGTTTCAAATACTGTTTTCTAATAGAGTAGTTATATCTTATTTAAAGATGTTTATTTATTCATTAAAGAATTGTTTAGTAAATCTAAATTTCCATATTACTTGACTCAGTAACATCAAACTCAGTCAGAGTCGTCCAGAAGCGAAATTTTAATTCAGAAACCAATGAGAACGCTCAGCTCAGAACATCTAAAAAAACTCAATGCCAGCTAGCATGGACTTTTCTCAAATGGTGAAATAAATAATGTGGGGGCAATCGCATCACCAGGCAACATTGCACATTCAGTGGAAATACCAAATTTGGAGAAGAGCAAACAAAGTGAGTGTTCCAAAAACAAAATTTTGACATGAAAGTTGATTTGTCGACAAAATGAAAAAGTAGAACATGATTCATAACAAATGTAAAAACATAAATCCAAATCTTAAATCCCCTCAAACTACTATTCCAAGATTCACTATTAATCCATCAGCAAATCCTAGCTCTCACTTGGATGATTGCTTTTCCTTTGTCTTCTGAATCTTCAGTACCTTCTTCACAATCTTTTGCTCTTCCACCAAGAAGGCCCTTATGATCCTGCAATAATCCCCAATCAACAAAACATGTCTTGAAACACTGAATACATGAATGCAACATGACATAGAAAGTCTCAAATGTTGATGAACAAACCTTTCTCTAACAGCACTTCCAGATAGAACTCCACCATAAGCACGGTTCACAGTCCTACGGTTTCTAGGCAATCTAGACCTCTTATACTCAGCAGGCCTCAAATGAGGAATCTGCAAAATATTATAGGCTTATTTAAGCGAAACTGAGAAAACTATAGTCAAACTGAAATACCCAGTTTTCTTTCTCCATATGCCCACATTGTACTTCAATTGAAAAGCCATGAAACAATATAAATTGAAATAACGCTAATGATCAAAATGACCCTAAACGTATATATAAGTTCAAATTACCATAACATTAAGTCTAAAATATCACAAGATCAAAACTTCACAGAAACCTAAAAAGAATGAATCAAAATCTCCAATGAATCACATCTCAGCTCCCTAAAATCATAACTAATAAACAACTTTCTTATAAATAATTCAACAACCATTCAATAAATTCCATCAACAGGGAAAAAAGGCATACTCCTTGAATTCTCTTGCCGGTAACAGGACATTTAGGTCCACTAGCTCTCTTCTTCGTCGTTTGATAAACAAGCTTCCCTCCTATAGCAGCAAAAACAAAAGAGGAAATCACCGCCATGCCAATGGACCATCGATCATAAACAGTCTTCCCATGGATTCAAATGAATCAAAATATATTTACGAATCTGGGTTTTGGAGAGAGATGGAAGAAGATACCTGGGGTTTTGACGACGCGGTGCTGGTTGGACTTGGTGGCGTAGCTGTGACGCGTGCGGTAAGTGAGCCGCTGAACCATTTTGGAGCTGCCTCTGGTGTTGGTCTAGGGTTTTGGATTGGAGGCGATTCAGTTGAGTCCCCAAGGTATATTTATCGCCAACTAAAATGGGTTTTAAACATCAACAATTAGGCTATTGGGCTTCTTTTTCTTAGTTTTAAACAGCAATACTGCGGCTCTATTGGGCCTTTTTTCTCAGTTCTAATTTCAATGGTAAACTACATCAATTGTCCCTGACCTTTGATTAAAATTACATTTCAGTCACTTAACTTTTAAAAGTTACATAATTATCACTAAATTGTCACCCATTCCATCTTCCGTTAAGAGGGTAATGTGACATGTTAATTTAAAGGGTTAATAACAAATTTAGCCGCTGGCTATAACCAAATATCAATTTGATGTTTTTAATTTTTTTAATAGTAATTCTAAAAATTTAAAGGGTAAACTACCCAAATAGTCACCCAAGTTTTAATACGTTCCTTTTTTGGTCACCATTTTCTTTCTTTCTTTTTTCTTTTTGGTTAATTTAGTTACTTCCACTAGATTAATTGTCATTTTTAGTTACTCCACTATTAAAATGCCTTGGTCGCTGAACTAAATGCTAATGTGGCGATCTTTTGATTAGTATAATAACAAATTTAGCCCTTAACACTTTACATATTTTGTCAGGTTGGTCTTAATTCTAGAAAAAAATCAAAAAATTTAACCCTCAATGTTTGCACATTTTTCAATTTAGTCTAAATTCAAAAAATTCAAAAACTTATAATTTTAAGAACTTGAAAAAAAATATAATTTATTATAAAATGACATAAAAAATATAAAACATTTAAAAAATATATAAATTTACATAAAGGCTTTGTCGAAACCATTTTTCAATTTTAAAAAAAGGGGAATCGACTTTAAAAATATGGAGTCGCCACCAATCCTTTTTGAGGTGTAATTGGGCTACCTTATAAAATATTTTGGTCTACGAGTTTTAAGAAAATAGGTTCGGGAGTCGGTTACATACGAGGAAGGATTAGCACCCTCGTAACGCCCAAAATTGGTACCTAGCTGATTAGTTAATGTCTCAGTGTCAAAAATTTGAAAAGATTTTAAAATATGATCCTTTAATTTAAAAGAAAAACCGGAGTAAATTGGATAAAATGTAAAGATCTACTCATCTCGAAGGGAAAAATGTCATACCTAGTGAGTTAGGGTTCAACACTTCGAACCTTCGAAACCAAGCTTGTCTTTGATTTTTAAAACTCATGCATTAAGGTTAAAAAAGGATGTTCGGTTACTTGGCCTTATGAAAATTTGGAACCCAGTAAGTTAGGGCACAATTTCTCAAAATTCCCAAATATCAAACATTGCCTTTATTTTATTTTGAAATCCTTACCTCGAGATAACGAAATGTCACATCCAGTGAGTTAGGGTGCAACATCTCGAGTTCCCGAGGACAAGCTTTTATTTGAAACTCACGTATTTTATTTTCAAAAGGGTACTCGATTACTTAGGACTGACGAGAAAAAGCGAAGCTCAGTAAGTTAGGGCACGATTCTCTCGAAGCTTCCAAATATCAAACATTGCCTTGTTTTGAAGAATCATTTTTACGAATTTGAGTAAAATGTAATGTTTTAAAGATATGTGTAATAGAAATGAAATGGACGTGAAAACGTAAATAATGATAATAAGAACAAAATAATCACAGAGAAATAAATAAAAAAGGTCAACAATACGATAAGTAAATAAGTAAGGATTAATAAAAAAATTAAATAATAAAATAAAGGGAAAATTTGAAAAAATAAGAAATAAAATAAGGAAAGAATAAAATAAAAAATAAAAAAAGTAATAATAATAATAGAAATATAAATAGATAAATAAAAATTAGATAAATAATAATAGTATTAGAATAACAAAATAAATATAAATAGAAACATAATAATAATGGCAATAATATATTAAATTAGTTAATTTGATAATAAAATAGCGAAAATAAAAAAAAGATTAAATCGAACCTTAAAGTAAAGTTTTGGGGGAAATTAAAAATAAATAAAAGGAAATGGACCAATTTGAACGTGCGAATAACAAGGAGGGACCAAAAGGGAAATAATCCCCACCTCCAAAACGCACAGCTTCAAGGAGGACCAAATGCAGTCAAAACCAATTTTAGGGAAAAAAATAATAATGAAAACTTATTGCAAAATAAAAAAAAAAGAGAAGGGCTAAAAGTAATTGGATGAATTTAGAGAAAATAAAGAAATCGAAATGAAATGGACAAAATTCCCACGTAATTGAAAGAGAAAAGAAAATAATTCAATTCCAATAGAAATAGGAAAAGAGAGAATAATCCAATTCCAAATGGAAGTAAGAACCAAAAAGTGTTTTTTCCCCCTTTTTAAAGAACAAGATACCCCTATTTATATACATGGTGTTTACAAAAAATAGCCTAACTAATTTAATAATAAAATAAAATAAAATAAAATAAAACCTTCCTATTTTTATCCTTTTACCAAGTCAACAAAATTTGATAATCCCTTGGTTTTCTCCAGCTTTCTGATTTGGCCACAATTTAATGATTGTCTTTCAATTTGGCCCTTTTTTGGCTTGTTTTCAACCGATTGCATCCTTTGGCTTCAGTTATTATTTTTTGGGGGCCCAGGCCAAAATTAGCCTATTACAGCTGCCCCTCTTTGCTCATTGTCGTGTAACGAGAATGGAGTAAAGACCATAAAATGGCCAATTTTGCCTGGGCCTGCTGAGTCTTAGTGCTTTTTTTCTTTAAGTAGCCTCGCTCTAACCCATTGCATATTATTGCTTCAAAATGCCCTATCGCTGTTTCATAGAGATACGATTTGTTGAAACTTGATCTGCTATTTTTAGCCTGTTACCCTACTGCTTAGGAAGTTAAGGCCCACCGTCTTCGATTTGCTCCATTACTATTTAGGGAGACAAGATCTGTAATTTTTAGCCTGTTACCCTACTGCTTAGGGAGTTAAGGCTCACCGTCTTCGATCTGCTCCACTACTGCTCAGGCAGACTAGATCTCTAATTTTTAACCTGTTACCCTACTGCTTAGGGAGTTAAGGCTCACCGTCCTCGATATGCTCCACTACTGCTTAAGGAGACAAGATCTGTAATTTTTAATCTGTTACCCTACTGCTTAGGGAGTTAAGGCTCGTGGCTTGAATCTACTCCATTGCTTATACATGGAGATAAGATTTGTCGAAATTTGATCTGTTCCACTCCTGCCAGTGGGATGAGATCTGCTATATTTAGCCTACTCCACTCCTGCTCGTGGGATAAGGCCGGTGGTTTGAATCTGCTCCATTGCCGATACATAGAGATAAGATTCGTCGAAATTTGATCTGCTCCGCTCCTGCCGGTGGGATGAGATCTGGTATATTTAGCTTGCTCCACTCTTACTCAATGAAGATAAAGCTGGCGGCTAAAATCTGCTCCATTGCCGATACATGGAGATAAGACTCTCCAAAATTTGATCTGCTTCACTCCTACTCAGTGAAGATAAGATCTGGTATATTTAGCCTGCTCCATTCCTGCTCAGTGAAGATAAGGCCGGCGGCTGAAATCTGCTCCATTGTCGTTACATGGAGATAAGACTCGCCAAAATTTGATCTGCTTCACTCCTGCTCAGTGAAGATAAGATCTGGTATATTTAGCCTGCTTCACTCCAGCTTAGTGAAGATAAGGCTGGTGGCTAAAATCTGCTCCATTGCCGATACATGAAGATAAGATTCACCAAAATTTGATCTGCTCCGCTCCTGCTCAACTAAGATAAGATCTGGTATGTTTAGCCTGCTCTACTCCTGCTCAGTGAAGATAAGGCTGGTGGCTGAAATCTGCTCCATTGCCGATACATGGAGATAAGATTCGCCAATATTTGATCTGCTCTGCTCCTGCTCAGCGAAGATAAGATCTGGTAAGTTTAGCCTGCTCCACTCCTGCTCAGTGAAGATAAGGCTGGTGGCTAAAATCTGCTCCATTGTCGATACATGGAGATAAGATTCGCCAAGATTTGATCTGCTCTGCTCCTGCTCAACGAAGATAAGATCTGATATGTTTAGCCTGCTCCACTCCTGCTCAGTGAAGATAAGGCTAGTAGCTGAAATTTGCTCTATTGCCGATACATAGAGATAAGATTCGCCAAGATTTGATCTGCTCCACTCCTGCTCAGCGAAGATAAGATCTGGTATGTTTAGCCTGCTCCACTCCTGCTCAGTGAAGATAAGGCTAGTGGCTGAAATCTACTCCATTGCCGATACATGGAGATAAGGCTGAGTTGGATATAGATGGCATGCCATAGGATAGGAAGAGTTTAGGGATTTCTTCGACTTTGAGTCGATGAGGCATTGGGTGCCAATTTACTTTGGTTTAACCGATGAGACACTGGATGTCAATTTATATAGCGCTGGGCGCAGTTACTACTTCGGATTTATCCAATAAGGGTGCCAAACTGGTGTTGGTTGAATCCGTGTTTCCGTCCGAGTCCGAGTCCGAGTCGTGTTAATAGGGTTAATTAAAAAAAAGTACTATGATTGATATTGGATGATATTGTATGAGAATTGAAAATGGGATAGTGATTTGAAACATGAAAATAAGTTATATACATAAATGCACTAACTTGTGTATTGATGATGGTGATTAGGCTTATGTCAAGCTTGAGATTATGATTGATGTATATGTTTATTCTGGTATTATATAAATGAAATGGTAAGTTCATAATTGAAATATGATATGATGAAAAAGGGATTGATGAGTTGAATAATGTACTTACGTATGAGAAATTATGTATGTTTTGGTTGAACTTACCTATGTTATGAATAAATATATTAATTAGTTAATTGATGTTGTTATTTAAGTTTATGTTTAGTAAATAGAATGGAAAGTAAGTAAAGGAAGTTATTCGTAGTTTTATGAAAATGTTAATGATGGTGTAAAATGTTTTATAAAATTTTATTATGTTAGGAATGAACAGATATATGATGTTGATAGACTTACTCATTTATGAGTTAGTGGTTATGTGGTTGATAAATCTTGAGGCATTGGTATAGCTTTATATTTATCATATAAAGTTTATTATTGAATTGGAATGTTATGTTTAAAGTTTGTATGAGCTTACTAAGCATTTATTGCTTGCGTAGTTGTTTATCCTTTACTTTACAAATTATCGGAAGCTCGATTGGGTTGGAAGCTCATTGGAGATCTATCACACTATCCAACGATTATATGAGTAGATTTTGATATCTTGGTTAAGGTTATAATGACATGTATAGGTGGATTATGTCTAATTTTTAATTGATGAGTTTGGTATATATATATATATATGTCATTTTGGTTGATAATTATGGTATGAAATGTTGCCTTGAATTTGAGGTACTTAAGGTACTATTGATATCTTGTTGGTTATAGTTAATATGATCAATTTGATGCATGTTTAGAAATAACCAAAGTTGGTATATGTCATATCGATCTCAATATGGCCAAGACATGGTATGTTTTTGAAAAGTCTTGAATAGATGTGCATGATTGAAATATGGTATGCCTAATATGGTAAGGTTGGTATGTGTCAATTATGTTATGTATTGGTATAGAAACAAGTCAGTTGGTAAATGGTATAAATATGGTCAAATGTAGTGAGATTATTTTTGATATAGCATGGAAATAGTATTAAGATTAATTAGATATGTATGGTTAAGGTTTGAACAAATATGCTCATGTATATATATATATAAGTTGATGCTTGATGATTGAGGTGCCTTTTGGCATATTGGTTTTATGAACATTTGGTATGGAGATTAGTCATTCTTTGCATAATTTGAGTATGTTTAAAGGCCTTGTATACATGTACAAATTTCTTATAGGTTTATGCTTGAAAGGGTGAAAGAAATGGCTTGGAAGTGGTCATTTTCTTGTCTACATGGCCTAAGACACAGGCGTGTGTCTCAACCGTGTGTGACACACGGCTAGGTGACACGACCGTGTGTCTATTGTAGTTTTTTAAAGGGTTACAAGTCAGGTTGTTACATGGCCTAGCACACGGCCTGGCATACGGGCGTGTGAGGTTATTTCGAAGGGTACATGACCTAGTACACGGGCGTGTGACTTAGCCGTTTGACCAAGTCAGAGAGTTACATGGCCTGAGACACGGGTGTGCCTCTCGACCGTGTGAGTCACACGACCTAACCACATTGCCGTATGACCCTTGCAGCTTTGAAATGTTTCTATGTTTTCTAAAAATTCTCTGAGTTTTCGATCTAGTCCCAATGTAACAACCCGTTTTTAGTGAAATCGGAACACTGGTTTTGGGACCACAAATCCATAGTCAAAAAATTTATTTTATTATTATTTATGTTCTACTATATGATAGAAATACCGTATAAAAATTTTGTTAATATATTTTACCATTTACATACTTAATTTGATAAAAGGGACTAAATTGCGTAAAGTGTAAAAGTTGAGTTCTAATAGCTAAATGTATTAAATAGCTATAGAATTTTAAATTGGATGTCCTTATATAGTAATTAGCCATTAAAGTTGTTAGTGGATAAGCATGAGTAGTCATTATTGAAAATTAAATGAATTATTAAAGTTAATTTTGGAAATTAGTGATTAAAGTTATGATAAATAAAATAAAATAAAATAAAATAAAATAAAATAAACTATTATCATCCATTATCATCATCTTCCACCAAAAAAAAAACAAAGAAAGAAAACCTAGCCATGGAAGCTTGAAATTTAGGCAAGCTTATTTTGCTCAATTAGGTATGTATTTTTTGTTCTGTTTTTGATGATTTCTATGTTTCTAAGATCGTTGTAGCTTAATCTAGCTAGCCCAGGGATTAATTTGTAAAACTGTTAAAGTATTAGGGTTTTGTTTGTAACACCCCTAACCTGAATCTGTCGCTGGAACAATGTTACGGAGCATTATCGGAGTTTACAAATTAATTATCAGACATTTCATTTCACCTATCGTTCATATTAAAAACCAATCAAAATCACACATATTGTCCCTTAAATGAGCCCTCGAGGCCCAAATTACGTATTAGAAACAAATAGGGACTAAGTGGAAAGCTCTTTTTTTCTTTTGAAAATATTTAAAATTTTTAACATTGTAAGGATCACACGACCGTGTGGTCAGGCCGTGTGACTCACACGGTTTGGACACACGTCTATGACTCAGGCCGTGTGGGCATTCAAAGTAAGGACACACGGCCATGTTTCAGCCTATGTTCATGCTCGTGCGAGTATACTTCACACGGCCAAGTCACATGCCTGTGTGCTAGACCGTGTGAGCATTTTGTTTTGTGCAAATTTAAGATACAGGGGACACACGGCCATGTCACTTGGCCGTGTGTCACACACAGTTGAGATACACGCCTGTGTCTCTGCCCGTGTAGATGAAAATAGGCCATTATTAAACAAAATACCTATACATGCCATTATAACCAAAATCAAAACATTCGAAAGTATCAATAGAACCAAAGGATAGTGCGATATATCTCCGACAAACTTCCAATCCAATCGAGCTTCTGATAATCTATAGGGTAAATAAAAACAAATACGTAAGCAATGAATGCTTAGTAAGCTCGTGTAATCTTTAACCATATTAATTCATTTCAAATATGAATCTATATATATCAAGAATAATCCATTATTAATACCACAATACTCATGAAGTTATATTCGTCAACTCATAATGTGAATAAATCCACAACATCATTGATACATATTATCCCAAGTTTAGTAGGATTTTATATAACCTTTACTCTTCTAAATTTCTTTATTTTCATTTGCATTTCTTACTTTCTACACTTATTCCATATGCATGACACACAAGTCATAAACATATCATTCGACTATGGACACAAGCTAGTGCATTTAACCAAAGCTTTTTTCGAATTGATCACATGATAAGTCATTTCATAAGAAATTGTATAATTTAAACCTTACCACTCTTTCATGAGCACTGGCATAGTTTCATTTAAATACTTATTATTTTAATGCGTTATATAAATAAACATATTACCATTCAACCAATAGCTTGGCACTTGCCTAAGCATCAAAGTACAACACTGGTTAGTGTACTTGCACATATTACATATAATTTCAACATTGATAAACTTATTTTCTCAACATGCCACACTTGAGTTTATTACTCCTTACAATATACATAATTTCCTTGTATCAACATTTCAAAGATAATCATATATTTACATGTCATGATACATATCATTCTCTTGTCGTTTCTTCATAAACATATACCATTCATTTCATTATATCAATATTTCACGTACCATCATTTTCATGAATTTCATGTATATTTATTCCGATAACAGTTCATAATCATGAATATACATAATTCTCAGGAAGGTTTCATATACATGTATTTTCCATGTTATGTTTCAATATATCAAGTAAATATCATTTCCATGTATTTCAGGTGTATATCGATAATAGTTCATTTCAAACTCATGTTATCTCATATAAGAACTTTTCCCGTTGAATTTATTAGAAATAGCAATGTCACACGGGTAGTACACTCGAGGTGTACAATTCTATAATCATGGACAAACATATTCATCAAACAAATTCCATGTTCATATATCATCATTTCGTATTTCTATATATCATGTATCATCATTGTCATGTATTTTAGGCAGATACATGTAATAATTTATTTTGTATTCATATTTTCTCATGTCAGGATTTTGCCCATTGAATCATTAAAAAAACATTGATGGATACACAGGTGGTACACTTGAAGTGTACAATTATAATCCATCAATTCATGTTCAGGAGTACTTTTACGAGCATATTAATAAAAAGCGCTCTCTCAAGCCATGTAACGGGAAGCTCATGTGAGCCATGTAACGAGAAGTTAAATCCAAGCTATATAACGGAAATTTAAATCCGGGCTGTATAATGGGAAGCTCACAAAGAATCTATAACGGGTAGCTTCGAAGAACACTTAATCAGAAAGCACCGGATAGCCTTAATCAGGAAGTTCAAGCGAGCACTAACAGGAAGCTCACAAAAAGCCTTCAATCAAGAAGCTCACAAAGAGCCTATCAGGAAGTTTATCCGGACTAAATAATAGGAAACTCATAAGAGTTTAAAATAGGAAGCTCATTGAGCTTAACAGGTAACTCCGAAGAGTTATTATCAGGATGCTTCGGATAGCCATATAAGAAGAAGTTCAAGCAAGCCCTATCAGGACTCTCACAAATAGCTGTGTTTGTGTCTGCAACATACGCAAGATCACAACCGACCATATAAAGGACGCTCACAAAGAGCTGCGGTAGTCCGCAACACATGCAAGATCACTACCGATTATGATGCTCGCAGGAACAATATAATGGGAAGCTCGCAAGAACAATATATCAGGAAGCTTGAGAGGGCTTATAATGGGACGCTCATAAAAGCTGTGGTGTGTCCACAACATATGCTGGACCACAACCAATATGGGAAATCCTGTATCCATCGACTTTAATTTATTCAAACAGAACTTGACATTTTTCAGGCATTGTTAGATATGTGATCATTTCATATTATAACGACCTAAAAAGTACGGGCATCAGAATAGTGAATTTTCAGGTCTCCGTTTTGGTAAAACGGATTGGTTAATTAGATTTTAGTTAAGTGAATTTAGTTAAATTAAGGTTAATTAGATATTAGGACTAAATTGAATTAAGTGTGAAAGTTTAATTATACAATAGAGAAAAGTGAATGGATTAAATTAGTAATTAAACCATAAAAAGTGACAAGTGTGTGGTAATTATGAATACATGTGTAATAAATATGTATATACATTTGTAATATATATGTATGTTTACTTATAATATAAGAAAATATTATTAAATTATATTATTATATTTCATTAATTAAATAAAGTAAATAAAATTAGTAAAACAAAATAAAAGAAGAAAGAAACAGAGGATAACTCACGAATTTGGGGAAGAAAAGAAAGAAAGAAAAGAAAAAGGGGAAATTAGGGTTTTAAGCAATCAAGCTTAAATTTGTAAGTCAATTTAATCCTTTTTCTTATGATTTTTGAGTTTTTGGAAGTCTAGAGCAAAGTATGTCTTGAGTTATGTTGAAATTTTGTTAGTTGAAAGTGTTTAGACATGGTTCATGTTGGGTAAATTGATGAATTAGGGATTTAATTGATATAATTTCAAGTTAGAAGTTAGTCAATGATTGAATTGTGAAATAAAGCATAAATTTTGAATAGTAGGGACCAAATTGAAAGAATTTCAAAATTGTGGAATTATGGTGAAATTAAGGAGTTAAAATGAGTCTATAGTAGAAATTAAGTGAGAATTTGGAGTTCGATTGAGATAGTAAAATTAGTATTGATTTGGGATTAAATTAGAATTTAGGAAAAGTCTAGATATAAATAATGATATTTAGATAAAATTTTGTATTGATGATTTTAATTGTTTAATTACGTAGCTAATATCAAACCGGAGTCGTCGGCCAAGAAAGGGAAGGAAACGATTAACGACTAGTAGAACGAGGAAATTCGGTTTGTATTACTATAATTTAAATCTAATATTTATTATTATTGCAAAATATTATTATGCATGGTAAGTGAATTTAGTAACCATTGAATGTGTGATATTGATATTGGCAGTGAACTTGATTATTAGAAATGAATGATTTATTGATTAAGATGTGAATTTGAAATGATATTGGATTATGAAAGCATTTGGGCGTTTGAAATAGGAATTAATTGGAAAAGTGAAACAATTGATGAATATGTGAAATTGAAATTGAAATGAAATTGGTTGTATTGAACTGAGAAAAATAAATCGAGTACCCTATTAACTAGTCGGGCTAAGTCGGATATAGTTGGCATGCAATTGGATAGGAAGTGTTCAGGGATACTTCGACTTTGAGTCGATGAGGCACTATATGTGTCATTATATTGCTTCGGTTAATTCTGATCAGGCACTTAAGGTGTCGTATTATTACTTTAGATTAAATCCGATGAAGTACTAGATACCATTTACTTCGGCTATGCCGATGAGTCACAATGTGCTGTACTGGTGTGTTGGTTGGATCCGTGTATCTGCCAAAGTCTGAGTCATGTTAATAGGGGTAAAGAAAAGATTCGATAAAATGAATAATTTGAGAAATTTGTAGTGGAATGATTGAGATGGATGAACTAAGATTTCATATAATATAGATAATAATGAAGAAATTTGAAATACAACTAGAAATGGAGAAGTTAAATAAACTTATTATTATAATTATTATTGTGAAATTGAAAGATGGTCCTAAGTATGATCTATTGCGAGCAAAAGATGATTATTTGTTTACTATACATATTTAATGTTTTACTTTTAGTATTTGAATTATGGTAATACCACTAAGTATATCCATACTTAGCGTACGGTTGTTTCCATGCGCAGGTTAGGTAAAGTTAGAAGTTTCGGTCCAGCATCCAAGACAAATCCCGGACTCAATTAAAGTGGTGATGTATGGTTCTTTTGTCCAATGGCATGTACCTAGGATTTGTATTTTGGTCATTTTGGTAGTTGAATGTATATGTTGTATGGTATGAATTTGATTGGATGCATATATGAAAAGTTAAGTCAATAGAAATGGTATGTTTGAGTACAACTTGATTTAGTTGTTATATATGTGAAATGAGTATGAAAATAATATTGGATTGGTAATTAAATTTGTGTTTGTGTCATGGTTTAAGTATATTTAGATGTATTTGAGTATATGTTGTATTGGTTGGATGATTGATATTTGAATTTGAATGTGATTTTGAGTTGCAGGGTGGTAAATTTGAAGTTTAAGGCTCATTTTGAGTCCACACGGGCTGGCACACGGGTGTGTGTCTAGACTGTATGAAGCACACAGGTGTGTGACTTGGCCGTGTGACTTCAATTTCTCTTAGGTTATAAGTCAGAGAGTTACACAGGTAAGGGACACGGGCGTGTGTTACCACACGGCCTGACCACACGGGTGTGTCCCTGAGGCACACAGGTGTGTGAACCCTGCACTTAGGAAAAATTTTGGAATTTCATGAAAAATTCTCGAAACACTCGAGCAAGTCCCGATTGGTTTCTAATGTATATTTTGGGCTTCGGTAGCCCATTAAAGGGACAATATGATCGATTTATAATATATTTTGTATGTTAATTGTATATTGTTTGTAATTTGATCGGATATGACTGGTAATGCTCTGTAACCCTGTTCTGGTGATGGTTTAGGGTTAGGGGGTGTTACACATATATTTATGAAATTTATAAAATTCACATAAATACATTCAATTCAAACATATAAATATACACAATTTAGTTACACAAACTTATCTGGCTAAATTGCAAAAATATCAAGATTCAGAGGTATTTTGGTAATTTTCTATTTCCTTGATTTTCCACCCGATATTGATCTAAATTAATAATTTCATTCAATTTATTAATTTAGATAAAAAAATACATTTCCTGTAATTTAGTCATTTTTGACATTTTTACAAAATTACCCCTAAAGATTTACTTTTATTTAATTTCGTCCTTGAGCCTAAAACATGCAAATTAGCCATTTTTAATGTAAACCCATGCTAGCTGAATATTCATATATATTTTCCTCTTCCTCCTCTCCATTCCACATCCTTAATGTATTTATATTTATTAGAATCTTTAGCTTTTAGTATATAACATGCTTATATGTTCATATCAAAGCTGTCCAATTGAGTCATATTCACTAAATTATTTATATCTTGAGCTACAGAATTCTAAATTAAGATCCACTTGATATTTTTGAAACTAGACTCAAATATATTTCTACCATAAAAATTTTAGAATTTATAATTTATCCAATAAGTACAGTAAAATCTTCAAATTTATCCCTATTCTGCTATTTAACAGCTTCGACTTTTCTTTACTAAAAATTAATTATCTCTTAGTACGGGGTTTGGATGATGTTTCCATTTGTTTCCATTGAAAATAGACTTGTTAATAATTTAAACATATAAATTTAGATCCTTAGTTTTTTTTTTTACAATTTTTGATGATTTTCCAAAGTCAGAACAGGGGAACCCAAAATCAATCTGACCTAGTCTCACTAAAATTCATATATCTCATAATATGAAATTCTTTTACTTACATCGCTTTTTCTATATAAAACTAGACTCAACAGGATTTAATTTAATACTTGAATTAACCTCTAATTCAATTTATACAATTTTTGGTGAATTTTGAAAGTTAGACTACTGCTGCTGCCCAAAACTATTTTAGTGTAGAATGTTGATAACCAAATTGATAACACCCTCCTTTCCTTTCTCTATAATATTTCCCATCACTTCCTCTTATTTCCCTTCACTAACATATCAAGAACATAGAATATTGTATAATAAAACTCTACTTTAACATCATTTTCATACTTTTTTAATAATATTAACTAAAAAATATATTGAAATATTGATGTTCTTACCTTGTCCTATTGATTTTAATCTTTAACTAGATAATCTCTCTCCTCCAACTTCTATTTCTTGAATCTAACTTGATATTCTAGCTCCCCATAGTCTCCTTATTATTTTTCTCTCTTAGTAGCTATGGAAATTCTTTTGATTTCTAAGTGAAAATGGTGAATTTTTGGTAAAAGGACCAAATTGTAAAGAAAGAAAATTTTCTTTCTTCTTTTCTCTTCTCACGTGGGTGCATGGAAGGATGATAAAAATTCTTTATCTTTCTTTCCTTATATATTAAATAAAATAATAAAAAAATAATAAAAATAATATTTATCTAATTAAATAATTATAAAATATCATTAAAATATCTCTAATATCATCATTGCCTCCTAGAGTTCTCTCTCTTTCTAATTGATCATTTTTCCCTTTATAATCTTTTAAAATTTCATCCTTGAGTTATCACTTAATTTGATAAAATTACGATTTAGTCCCTTTCAATTCTCTACCTATTCAATTTGGTCCTAATTCATCCATTTTTGTTAGTTTCTAGATCATTCCACCCTTAAAATATTTGCACTATTGGTCCTTTAAAATTTTCATATTTACACTTTAACCCCTCAAATTTTGAGTATTTACTCTTGGGCAACAAAACTTTTCTCACTTTTGCGATTTAATCCTTTCTTGAATTAATATGTCATAATATACTTCCCAAGGTTGGCATAACTCAAAATTTCCCTTTTTGCCACTTTATTTCCTTATTTTACTATATTAAAGATAATATCCTACTTTCTTACTGTAGTAATTTTTGGGGTATTACATTGCTATTGATGAAAATACTTGAGTTTTGAAGTTTGATGATAGAAAATGAATGGTTGTTGTTAGATAAACAACTTTTGCAAAGAGAATTTTGGTGAAATCATCAATTAGTGTAACAACTTGTTTTCGGTGGTGTTAGAAACAATGGTTTCGAGGCCATCAAATCTGACGAGTAAGTTCATAAATATTATTATTTAATATTTACGAGTCAAATGTGATTTTTAAAAAGGTTTTTGATTTGATAATTTATGTTATATAAGTGATTTATTGAGTTCAAGTGGTTTTAGAAAACAATATATCGGGACCATGTTTTTATAAACTGAGTCATAAATATTTTTACAAATATTTACAGAGTGTCATTAAGGTGGTATTAAATTTTCGTTAAGAAATTTTAACGTTTCGATGGTTAATTAATTAAAAAGGATCAAATTAAAAAGGTGCACTCTTGGGACTCCGTTCCCGTAAATCGGACTTGTAAATAGTTACAAAGCTAGTTGTGTAGTTAATTAGGTTTTGGTTAAGTGAATTTGCTTGAATTAAAAGTAATTAGGTACAAGGACTAAATTGCATATAGGGTGAAAGTTGAGTTATAGATTAAAGAAAAACTAAAAGGGACTAAATAAGCAATTATGCCATTGTTCTTAGGTGAGACGGCATAAGTTAAATATATGTAATTTAATATATATTATATTAAAATAAGTTTACTTAATATATAAGTATATATTATATATTATAATAAAACAAACAAAATAAAGAAATAAAGAAAAAGAAATAGAAAGGTAGAAACGAAACAGAGAAGCAAAACGAAAAAAAAAAGGAGAAAGAAACAGACGAAGGGCTGTAGGGTTTCAGAAGTTTCAAATTCAATTGGTTTGTCAATTTAGTGCCTTTTTCTTTTATTTTTTATGTTTTTGGAATCCTGGTATTAAATTTTACCCGACCCATGTCAAAATTTTAAAAATTATTGAGTTTTTAAATGTTTTTAATGTTGAAAAATTTTAGTATTAGGGATTAAATTGATAGTTTTTTAAGTCAGAAGTGAAAAATGATTGAATTGTAGAATAAATTGTAAATTTTGAGTAACAGGGACTAAATTGTGAAAAATTCAAAATTTAAGGATTTAAGTGAAATTAGAGAGTTAAATATAGTTTAAAGTGGAAATTGAAAGAAAATATAAAATTGATTGTGAAGAAATTGAATTGAATTGTATTGATGAATTTTAATTATTTTAATTCCGTAGCTAACATCGTACCGGGATCCTCGACTAAAAAGGGGAAAGATAAAGTCGATGAGGAATAGCTCGAAATTTCTGGTTTGTATTTCTATAATCCGAATTTAGTTGTTAATTGTTATAATTCAATTTAATGTATATGGTAAGTGTTGATGTGAGAATTACTGTGTTTTGCAATTGAAATGGATTGATTTAGTATGTGATGAATTTATTGAATTTATATTGATTAAATTGGTATATATATATTGAATATCTTGATTATTTGAATTGAAATGAGTATTGGTTGTATTTGAAAAGTGAATTGAAACCCTCTTAACTGTATTGGGCTGAGTCAGATATAGATGGCATGCTATAGGATTGGAAGAGTTCATGGATTTCTTTGACTTCGAGTCGATGAGACACTGGGTGTCAATTTACTACTTCGAATTAATTCGATGAGGCACTGGGTGTCAATTTTCTTCGGTTTAGCCGATGAGACATTGGGTGTCAAATTATTACTTTGAATTATCTGATGAGGCACTAGGTTCCAAACTAGTGTGTTGTGGTTGGATCCGTGTGTCCATTCGAGTCCGAGTCATGTTAATAGGGCTAAATGAATAATAAAGTTCTATAATTGATATTGAAATGGTATGGTATGAGAAATGGAAGTGACATAGTGAATTGAAAATAAAATGTGAAATATGTTGCAAATATATGGAATATATGAGTTATATACTCATGAAATGACTATGGAATGGATGTTGCAATTGTATAATGAAATGTGAAATAAAATTTGAAAAACTATTTATATAGCAAGTATGAGAATTGAGATATTTGTGAAACAAATGAAATATGATATGGTTGTTATAATAATTAAATATTAATATGTGTTTATATTTCAATTGTATATTTGTAATTTCTTATCTTTAAATATTCGGATTATAGAAATACCATTGAGTTTATACTCAGCGTATGGTTTTGTTCCCCGTACACAAGTTAGGTACTTAACTTTTGATCGCCAATTTAGTATTCAACAATGATCCCGAACTCAAATGTGGTGATGTTTATCTTTTGTGTCGGCATGTATCTAGGGTATCTGAATAATAGTTATTTTGTGGTTTGATTGTAAATGAGGTTATAAGTTTAATTTTGGTTGGTTTTATACATATAATATGTGTTTGTTTTTGAAGCCATATTATGGCATGATAAAGTAAACTAAATCTAGATAGGTGCATGTGAATTTAATTTTATGTTTAAGTGCTCATGAACTAGGAAAATTGATTTGGATTTGGTATGTTTATAATTTGGATTAAAATAATGCTTTAATGACTTGTTTTGATGATATGAAATGTTTGAAATTTCTGTCTGTTTGATCTGTAAACTTCGGTAATGCTTCGCAACCCGGTTCCAACGAGGGATACGGGTTGGGGGTGTTACAATTAGTGGCTAAATTGAAAAAGGTGATAAATTTATGGTAAAATTTGTAAATTTTGTGAAATATATGGGCTACTATTAATATGTATAAAAATTGGCTAGGCTTGAGTAATGATTAAATTGTATGAATTTCATTTTTTTGAGCCTAAGGACTAAATTACAAATGAATTAAAAGTATAGGGAAAAATGGTAATTTTGCCAAAATTCCATGTTGGATTAAATTGAATAAGAATTATATTGAAATGAGTTAAATTCATTCGTATAGATCCCGTCAGACCTCGTATAGAGTTAGATCGAGACAAAGAGAAAATATCAGATTAGTTGCCTCCGTATCTACGTACACTTATCGAGATAAGTTCATGTAATTAAATTGTATATTTATATTTTTTTTAAATTAAATTATATGTATGTGATTTGTATAATTGCCATGTCTAAATACCGATCGCATATCCGACGATTACCGAGTCCCGTTTGAACCTTAGGAATTCGTAGGATACAAATGACATGTCATTAGGGTTATTGATTTGGCTGAGGTCTTGCATGTGTTGCGGCACCACAGCTTGTATGAGCTTACCGATTTGTAGCTCGTGAAAGCTTACCGATTCTCAGCTCGTATGAGATTACCGATTCACAGCTCGTGAGAGCATACCAATTCATAGCTCGAATGAGCATACATGTGTATATGAATTGATGGATTACAGTTCAGTACACCTCGTGTGTACTACCCGCGTATTCAATGATATTCTAAATGGTTCAATAGGCATAGTGTAACGCCCGAAAATTTCTTATTTTTCGCTTTTGTGAATTTGTGGCTTGGAAATTTTCTGAATATGTTTTTGCATGAGTTTGACACAAAAATCTGTCTGCTTCAGTGGTTATGTGCTCTGGGTATGTTGGGGAGGTCCCAAGTTCAAGCCTTAGCTTGGGAAATTTTTTTGGTTTTTATTAAATAAAGTTCAATATTTGGATATTAGGCTTAAAAGAATTTAGTTGTGAAAGCCTATCAAAAAGGGTCTGCTAGTTTAGTGGTTAAGAGGAGTGTTATTATGTTTGGGGTCCTGTGTTCGAATCCTTGTGTGAACAATGGACTTAATTTTTGTGCTGGTGTCGATGAAGAGTTTGAAATAAGTGGGTTTTTGAGTAGCGGAACTAAATGGGCAAGTGAGGGAGTGATTTGGGAAATTGGGTAGTTATCGGGATTCTGTTTCCCATTACCAAAAATTTGTTCTTCCAAAAGCTCTCTGCCAAAATTCTTTTGTGAACTCTCTCTCCATATTCTTTTTCCTTCCCCCTTTTCTGTCCAACCGAATTGTCTTTTTTACTGCCGATTTGACTTTATACTTTCATAAGTTTTTGGGTTTTCCTATATTATTTGTGCATCTCTGCGATAAGTGTGCTTCGGTAAGTGATCTCTCTCGCTCTGTGATAAGTGTGCTTCGGTAAGTGATCTCTCTCGCTCTTAGGGCTTTATTAGACGAATAAGATATTAATGGGTGTTTGATTACTGTTTAGGAGACATTTAAATCTCGGGGAACTGCTAGACGTCGCTCTAATTCAGCAAAGAACCGCCGTTTATTAGATTTTGGGAATTATCCCTTCGTAACAATTCGCATTAAGTGACTGATTTTGGACTCGGGATTGATGAATATAGGTTTTGGGGCACTTAGGAGTGGTTACGCGTCGAACATGAACCAGGTGTGTACTCTAAGCGCACTAAAAATGTGATTCGACGAAAGCCAAAAATGAGGCTGTCAACACCACACGGGCGTGTGGCCTGCCTGTGTGGAGGTCGTGCGGTGAGACACGGCCGTGTGATCGAGGAGCCAGGCCGTGCACGTGCCACACGGATACGACAGACACGGACGTGTGAGGCTGGCTAAGTCGTGTGCGAGGCACGAGCTAGGCCAATTGGGCCGTGTGGGCCCACACACCCTAAAGCCACACTGGTGTGTAGGGTTTTAGGCCAAGCCGTGTGATCCACACGGGCAAGGCCAAGTTGGGCCGTGTGAGCCACACGGGCAGGTCACATGGGCGTATGAGCCTATTATTTTGAACTGTTCTGAAAGGTTACACGGGTCGCCCTAGTCGACTATGACTGGTTAAAGGGTCGGTAAGTGATACTGAGACCGCTATTCTGGAATGTGATTAAGTGAATGTATGTGATAGCATGTTATGTTTAGCATGTGTACTGTATCTGCGTTGATAACTCTGTATGATCTGTTTACTGTATGAAAGCATGCCATGATATTATTTATGATGTATTGCATTGGGTTGGGTGGGTTATTGAAGAGTACAAAGACTGTAAGGCTTTTAGCCATTTGACTGGCAGTTGTACTGCCTTTATTTATCATGTTCCGTTTTATGGTACCACAGGGTGTGTAAGGTTGGATGGGTTGATTTTATCCCCATACCTAGTGTGTAGGGCTCGGTGGGTCGATTTTATTCCCACATTATGTGTAGGGTGGACAGAGATGGTGTATAGGGTTGGTGGGCATGATCTATTTCTGATTTGATATACATGCGTTTTCTGTATGGGCAAAGGCCTGATTAGATCTGATTTGATTCTGTACTGAGTGGGCTACGGTTCACACCGATTCTACTAAGAGCTCCGGCTCGATTTTTGACTGATTGACTATGATCTATTTACTTGCATGCTTTATTGTGGGGATGTACACATTGAGTTTGCAAAAACTCACCCCTTTATTTATTTATCTGTCAGGTAATCCCCAACAGTAGATGGATTGGTGTGGAGGATTCGATGGTGACCACTGCTAGATATTTTCTGGACTTTCACAGTTTTTCTGGTTATTTATTGCATTACTATTATTATTATTTTGGGGACATTTATGTAATTTTGGACTGGGGACTACTATAGACTTGGGATTTTTAACTGTTTGATATTGATTTTTGAACTGCAAGGCATTTCAACATGGTTTTCTTAAAAGTAACTAAGAGCTTCCACGTAAAAGAAATGGGTATTGGTAAATAAGCTAATCGTGATTTTCTAACTTAAGATAAGATAATAACTGGAATGATTTTCGCGTATCGAAACGGTTTGAAAAGTCACTCTCATGTGACGCTGCCAGATTTGGCCATAACGTCTAGGCCGAGTTTGGGGTGTTACACATAGTTCTAGTACAAGTTTATAAGAGTTCAATAAGAACTAGTACAAGTATTTACATGAATTACATGGAAATGATTTATATATGATATATGGATACATGGTATAGATGTTACATGTGTATGGAATTTGATTAGTGGTTGAATTATATGACTAACATGGTTGTTAAGGATATGTGTTTAGGCTTTTGGCCAAATTGGTTTGGATATGTTTTGTATGCTTACCTTAAATGTGATTAAATGGTAAGTCAATTTCTTTGTTATATGAACTTACTAAGCTTAAATGCTTACTCTGTGTTATTTTCCGTGTTTTATAGTAATTCAGAAGCTCGTTTGGTTTGGAAGCTTGTTGGAGCTATATCACACTATCCATCGGCTTTCTTTAGTACTTTTAGATATTTAAATTTAGTTATAATAGCATGTATAGGTTAATTTGGCCAATATTGGCATATAAGTGTTTTGTTGAGATTAGCTACTTAATGATTTATGTTTGGTATATTTTGATGTATAAATATATATGTGGTCTTATCATATTGATGTTTGTTAGAATGGTATATTTGGTACCATTTGGGATTATGCATATATGTATTTGGTTATTTAGGAAAGTTTGGATACTTGGTTGACATGTTTTTAAGTTGTCATTTGAGGTGCCTAAGGTCATATTGGTTGTATGTGGTGATAATACATGTTTAAGACTTGATTTCAGCTTGTTTTGAATGCCTTGTTATGGCTTGTTGATGTGCAATATGTTGAGTTTAGGTTGGTGTCAAATTGGATGAGAAATGTGGCCTTGAAAATGGCCTATTTTCATCCACACGGGTAGAGACACGAGGGTGTGTCTCAACCGTGTGTGACACACGGCCTAGTGACATAGTCGTGTGTCCCCTGTATCTTCTTAAGAATGCAAGTCAGTATGGTCACACGGCTTAGCACACGGGCATGTGACTTGGCCGTGTGACGGGCATGGACATGGCCTGGGACATGACCGTGTGTCCCTATTTTTAATGTCCACACATCCTAAGAAATGTGTGTGTCTCTTGGCCGTGTAATCACACGGTTTGGCCACACGGCCGTGTGACCCCTACAGCTTTGAAAATTTTCAATATTTTCTGAAAAATTCTTTGAGTACCCGATCTAGTCCCGACTTGTTTCTAATGCGTATTTTAGGCTTCAAGGGCTTGTATAAGGGACATATGTTTGATTTGGATTGGTTTCTAACATGAATATTATATGATATGAAATGTTTGAAATGTCTGTTTATTTGATATGTAAACTTTGGTAATGCTCCGTAACCCTATTTTAAACATGTCAGATGAAGAATTTTTGGTATCAATAAACTTTGGTAATACTCTGAAATCCTATTTATTGGTATTAGAGCTACGGTTTAGTCAATTCTCGAACTGAACGTAGCGTATACGAATCTAGCTATACATGCCATTATATAACATGTGATAGTGTGATATCTCCTGACCGTTTAAAAACAGGTTTTCATATAGCAATAACATCCAACCGAGTTGAATTTCGATGAAGAAGAGAGTAATGCTCAAGCCTCCATTCAAAGAGTAGCTTCGAGTGGTACAAGGACCGTATATGAGGGCTAGAGAGAAGAGGCTAAGGAAGCCTTCTTCTAGATGATGAATGAGTGGTTCACTGAGTTTGTATGAACGAACTTGACTGCTCAACAACCTCTACCCCCTCCTGTTCCTCAACCGGTTCCCGTTATTCTTCAAAGTACAGAACCTATCAGAGTTGGTAAGCCTTATGTTGATAAGATCCGTAAGTATGGTGCTAAAGAATTCCGAGCTACTGTCAATAATGATCCTAAGAGAGCTGAATTCTAGTTTGAGAATACCATCAGAGTTCTTGATGAATTATCTTGTTCATCAGTTGAATGTCTTAAGTGTGCGGTATCTCTATTAAATGATTTAGCTTACCAATGGTGGAATACATTAATTTCTATAGTGTCGAAAGAGAGGATTACTTGGGAATTCTTTCAAACTGAATTCTGTAAGAAATACATCAGTAAGAGGTTTCTTAACAAAAAACGTAAAGAATTTTTAGAGCTTAAACAGGATTGTATGACAATGTCCGAATATGAACAGAAATTTGTTCAATTGAGTAAATATGCTTGAGAATGTATTCCAACTAAGATTACAATGTGTAAATGGTTTGAAGATGGCTTAAATGAAGATATAAAACTATTAGTCAAGATCCTCAAGTTGAAAGAATTTGTTGCACTAGTTGATCAGACATATAAAGTTAAAGAGCTGAGCAAAGAGAAAAGACACGCTAAGATTGAAGCGAGGGATTCAAGCAAGAGATTGATAGAAAAGTCATACCAATCAGCATTGAAGAAATCTAAAAAACATCACTACCGTTCCACTACTTCTGTGGGATACTCCAGTAGAGATAGAGGTACCCGATGCTCTAGTCCTAAATCTCAGGCTACATTTGTAGCGAGTGTAGGTAATGCTAGAAACACTAGACCCAAGTGCAAGCACTGTAACAAGCCACATTATGGTGAGTGTCGAATGAAGAGCAGAGCGTGTTTCAGATGTGGTTCCTTTGACCATTATTTTAGAGATTTCCTAGGGACATCTAAGAAAGATAATATTCAAACTTTGAGGCTGAGCAACACAACTGTAAGAGGTAGACCACCTCGTAATCCTGGAAATGTGAGTGGTAACCATGGTGTGATGAAAGGCTCTACTATAAGGTCTGAGGCACAAACACCAGCTAAGGCTTATGCTATTTGTGTGCGTGAAAATGCTTCTACGCTAGATGTTATTACTTGTACTTTATCTCTTATTGGTACTGATGTAACTGCTTTAATTGATCCTAGATCGACTCATTCATATGTTTGCATAAATTTAGAGTCTAGTAAAAATTTACCTATTGAGTCCACTAAATTCGTGGTTAAAGTATCGAACCCTTTAGACTAGTATGTATTAGTTGATAAGGTTTGCAAGAACAATCCGTTAATGACTTAGGGTTATAGTTTTTTGGCTGATTTGATGCTATTACCGTTCGATGAATTCGATGTGATTTTAGGCAAGGATTGGCTAACTCTGAATGATGCTGTGGTAAATTGTAAATGAAAGCTTATCATATTGAAATGTCAGAATTGTGAGATGTATTATATTAAATCAGATAAATTGAATGGGTTGCCTATTGTGATATCAGCTATGTCAGCACATAAATATGTGAGAAAATGTTGTAATGCTTACCTTGCTTATGTATTGGATACTAAAGTGTCTGAGCTTAAGCTTGAATCAGTGCCAATGGTTTGCGAGTATCCTGATGTGTTTCCAAAGGAGTTACCTGGATTACCGCCGGTTAAAGAAGTCAAATTTGCTATAAAACTTGTAACGGAAACAACACTGATATCGATAGCACCATAGAGAATGGCTCCTACAGAGTTAAAAGAGTTGAAAGCACAGTTGCAAGAGATGACTGATAGGGGTTTTGCTCGACCTAGTTTTTCACCTTGGGGTGCATTAGTTCTGTTTGTTAAGAAAAAAGACGGATTGATGAGATTATGCATTGACTACCGCCAGCTCAACAAAGTTACAATCAAGAATAAATATCCACTGCCATATATTAATGATTTTTTTGATTAGTTGAAAGGTGCCACAGTGTTCTCGAAGATTGATTTTTGTTCTAGCTATTATTAGTTAAGAGTGGAAGATTCGGATATACCAAAAATGACATTCAGAACCAGGTACGGACATTATGAATTTCTTATGATGCCGTTTGGTTTTACTAATGCACCTGTAGTATTTATGGATTTGATGAATAGAATTTTCAAACTGTATTTAGATAGATTTGTTGTGGTATTTATTGATGATATTTTGATATATTCCCGAGATGAGACTCAACATGCTAAGCATATGAGAATTGTTTTGTAAACTTTGCGAGATAAACGAATGTTTGCTAAATTTAGCAAATGTGAGTTTTGGGTTTGGGAAGTTGGTTTTCTGGGACACATAGTATTGATTGAAGGCATTAGGGTTGATCCGAATAAAATTTTAGCGATTGTTAATTGGAAACCACCGAGAAACGTATCTGAAGTTAGAAGTTTTCTGGGATTAGCTGGTTATTACCGAAAATTTGTAAAAGGGTTTTCGATAATAGCTACACCTATGACACGACTATTAAGAAAGATGTGAAATTTGAATGGTCTGAAAAATGTCAGCAAAGTTTTAACCAGTTGGAAGCTCTGTTGACTGAATCACCAGTTCTAATTCAGCCTGAATCGGGTAAGGAATTTATGATTTTCAATGATGCGTCATTGAACAGTTTAGGCTGTGTTTTGATGCAAGGCTTATGCTTCCAGACAGTTAAAGCCACATGAAAAGAACTATCTGACACATGACTTAGAGTTGGCAACTATTGTCTTTGCGTTGAAAATTTGGTGACACCATTTGTTCGGGGAAATATTTGAATCTGAGACAACGTAGATGGATCAAACTATTCAAAGATTACGAGTTAGTTATTGATTATAATCCAGGAAAAGTAAACATAGTTGCTGATGGTTTGAGTAGAAAGCGCTTATTTGTTCTACGAGTGATGAATACCTGACTGTCACTATCTGATGATGGCTCGATTTTAACTGAGTTAAAAGCTAAACCAACATTTTTAAAATAGATCTACGAAGTACAAAAATGTGATAGTGAGATGTTAGCTAAATGAGTATAGTGTGAGTTGACTTCTGATTCAGAATTTTAGATAGGACCCGATGAATGTTTGTTATTCAGAGGTAGAGTTTGTGTATCGAAGAATCCAGAGTTTATACAGAAAATTTTACTCGAAGCTCATAATGATACCCTGTTTGTTCATCTAGGGGGTAATATATGTACAACGATTTGAGACAGATATACTGGTGGCCGAAAATGACACGTGATATTTCTGATTTTGTATCTAGATGTTTAATATGTCAACAAGTTAAAGCTAAACATCAGGTACCTTCGGGATTGTTACAGCCAGTAATGATTGTAACACCCCTAGCCCATATCCGTCGCTAGATTAGGGTTACAAGGTATTACCGATCAATTCATAACTTTTAACATTCATATTACATTCATTTATAAACACAATGTCCCTTTAGAAGGTCTACCAGACCTTAAACATGCTTTAATAAAGGTTCGAGACTAAACCGATCACAAATAAAAATTTTCAGGACATGTAAAATTTTCTAACTTTTAAACGTTACACACCCGTGTGAACAGGTTGTGTGCCTCACACGGCCACCAGACACACTCGTGTCACAGGTCGTGTGGAAACAAGGCATACATACTCACTTGGATCACACGGCCGACCGCACGCCCTTGTACCTGGCCATGTGAAAATTGAAGGGTATACTGACTTAGGTCACACGGCTAGTCACATGCCCGTGTGTCCAGCGCGTGTGCCTATTCGAAATGGCCTCACACTCCTGTGTCCAGGCCATGTGCTCGACCATGCAAATCTGTAGGGTATACTGACTTGTACAACACGGCCAGTCACATGCCCGTGTGTGAGGCCATGATGAGCATACTGACTTAATTCGAATTGCCACACCAGGGGACACACGACCATGTACCATGACCGAATCGGTATCGCCAAAGCAACGATACATGAAACACATTATGTATTTTCTCTAGCTTTGACAGTAATGACAACCGATAAGCAACTGGCCCGATTCACTCGATAATCTCATATGGCCCAATGAATCTCGGACTCAAAATTTTTTTCTATCGAAAGAAAGTATTTTCTTCCACGGTGAGTCTTTTAGCAACTCAAGCCATCTCCGCTGTTGCAAATTTAGATCTTTTAGAGTCATTAAGTATTTCAAACTTTTATGATCAGAATAGACATGACATTTTTCACCGAACAAATAATGGCTCCAAATCTTCAACGCAAACACAATTGCTGCTAACTCTAAATTGTGCGTCAGGTAATTATTTTCATGCAACTTTAATTGTCTCGAGGCATAAGCTATGACTTTGCCTTCCTACATCAAAACACAGCCCAGACCATTTAACGATGCATCACTGTAGATTACAAATTCTTTACCCGATTTCAGTTGAACTAACACTGTCAAATAAAGTTTTTAGCTGATCAAAACTTTTCTGGCACTTATTTGACCACTCAAATCTAACATCTGTCTGAAGTAATCTTGTCATTGGAGTTGCAATCATCGAGAAACCTTTTACGAATCATCTGTAATAACCAGCGAGTCCTAGAAAGCTACGGACTTCAGATACATTTTTCAGAGGCTTTCAATATATTATTGCTGAAATCTTGCTCAGATCAACTCGTATACCCGATGCTGACACAATATGCCCCAAAAAACCAACTTCTCACAACCAGAATTCACATTTACTACACTTTGCATATAACTGCTTACCACGCAGAGTCTATAGTACGATTCTCAAGTTTTTAGCATGCTCAGATTCATCACGAGAATAAATCAAAATGTCATCAATGAATACAATGACAAATAGATCTAGGTATGGTCTAAAAATCTGGTTCATTAAATCCATTAGGACTGTAGGAGCATTCGTTAATCCAAAAGGCATAACCAAAAATTCATAATGTCCGTACCTCGTTCGAAAAGTAGTTTTCGGCACATCGGAGTCTTTAACTCACAACTGATAGTAACCCGATCTCATATCTATCTTTGAAAACACTATAGCCCTTTTCAACTGATTGAACAAATATCTATTCGTGGCAGAGGATATTTCTTCTTGCTCGCTACTTTGTTGAGCTGTCGATAATCGATGCACATTCTCATAGTACCATAATCTTTTTCACGAATAATACTGGTGCACCCTAGGGAGAGAAAATTGGTCTAGCAAACCCTCTATCAGTTAATTCTTGCAACTAAACTTTTAATCCTTTCAATTTAGTCGGAGCCATTCTGTACGGAGCTATCGGTATAAGAGTTGTTCCCGGTACTAACTTAATACCAATGTAACGCCTCAAAATTCTTATTTATGTTCTGTTTAATTATGACACAAATATTTCTCTGCTTCAGTGGTTATGTGTTCTGGATGTGTTTGGGAGGTCCCAAGTTCAAGCCTTGTCTTGGGAAAATTTTGATATTTTATTGAATAAAGCCTTAACTTGGTTCAATAGCCTTATATTTTATAGTTTTTAACTAATGAACAGAATGAGCCTGCTGGTCTGGTGGTTAAGTGGAGTGCAAGTTTGTTGAAGGTCTTGTGTTCGAGTCTCTACGTAAGAAAAGGGAATCTTTTAGCTGCGGGCATCCAATAGCAGTTTGAAATGAATGGGATTCTGAGTAGTTGTGTGTAGTGGGGATAGGGGGAAAGCAAGCCATATGAGCGTGTGAGCCAATTTTGACTGAAAAGTTTCTAAGGTTGTACGGGTCGCCCAAGTCGACTGTGAACCTACTGTAGGGTTGGTAAGCACTACTTAGACCGTTATATGTATGGACTGTCTGTATGACATCTGCACTGAGCATGTTTATTTAACTGAATGTATGTACTGATAATCGCATAATAGCATGTCATCCATTATATGTTGTATTGCATCGGGGTGGGTTGATGATATTCGGAGGAAGTGTTCTGAAAGGCTCTTAAGCCTGTTATCTTGTAGCTCAACTGTAATTTACTGTTTATGTGTCGTGTTTCACTACAACATGGTGTGTAGGAATGAGTGGGTGTTTTAAACCCCACATGGTGTGTAGGGATGGTTGAAGATGGTGTGTAGAGGTTGGTGGGTAGGATTCTGAATTCTGTTACTGCATATTGTATCTGAGATAAGCCAAGGCCTTAATATGTATCTAACACTGTATCTGAATTGGCTAAAGCCCAAGCTCAATCTGTATTGGGCTTAGGCCCTAGACTGTATTTGACTGATTTCTGCTGAGAATCTGTATGCATGTTTTATGTAGGGATTACACACTGAGCTTACGAAAACTCACCCTTTTCTATTTAATCTGTACAGGTAATCCCAGGCTTGACAGTTCGGTGCATCAGTGGACTCAACGGTGGCCACACGTATTTTAGTATATCTTGTTAGGTGGTTTTTGTATTTAGACTTTTGGACTGTTTATTTTAAATTTGGGTTTTTATCTGCAATTTGATATGGTAACTGCAAACTCAACAAAATACGGTTTTCTTCCTAAATACTAAGTTTTTCCTAAACATGAACGGTTTTCTTAAAGTAAATGATTTCTATAAGCTTCCGCCGCATAATGTGTTTTTTTAAACGAACCAAGTAAATGAGAAAACAATCTTGAAATTAACGGGAGTTTATTAGAAGCTAAGTGGAAACGATTTAAGCTTGACAGATTCGATTTCAAATTCTATTCCATGTGACAATGCCAGATTCAACCATAACGTCTAGGCTGGGTTTGGGGTGTTACAATCAAACTCAACTTCTCGGATTGAGGGTAATCCTGGTAACTCTTCAGGAAACATATCCGGATACTCACATACAACTGGCACTAATTCTATCTTGTTTTCAGTTGCTTTAGTGTCGAGCACGTAAACAAAGTAAGCTTCGCAACCCTTTCTCACATATCTCTGAGCCGATATCGATGAAATCACAGCCAGTAACCCATTCAAATCATCTGACTCAATCCATGTAATCTCATTATTCTAACATTTTAGATCAATAGTCTTTCATTTGTAATTTACTATAGCATTATGCAGCGTTAGCCAATCCATACCCAGAATTATAACAAATTCATCAAATTGTAAAAACATCAGATCGGCTGGAAAATAGAAAGCCCGAATCATCAATGGATAGTTCTTGCATACTTTATTAACCAAGACACACTTGTCTAAGGGGTTCGATACTCTAATCACAAATCAGTAGACTCTACAGGAAAAGTCTTACTAGATACTAAGTTCATACATATATATGAATGAGTAGACATTGGATCTATCAATGCAATCACATTAGTATCATAGAGAGTGAAGGTACCGATAATAACATCTGGAGACAAAGCTTCTTTGCGAGCGTGAATAGCGTAAGCTCTAGCACGAGCTCGGGCTTTAGATCTCACAGCAGAATCTTTAGTTACCTTCTGGCCACTACTCATATTATTCGTGTTTCTGGGTGGTCTACCTCTAGTTGCCGTGTTACTTGGCCTCGTGTTCTGCACTGTGTCTTGCTGAGCCAACTCGGGACAATTACGGATGAAATAATCCAATGATCCACATTTAAAACAAGCCCTCAACACTAGCTATTGAAGTAGATTTCGAACTCACAGGTGGCCTTTCTCAGTTTCGTCTAGAATAACCCATAGTAGCTTTTGAACAGCTATAGTCATCTCGAAACTTCTTTGATGCAGGCTGAAATGATTTACTCGATGATCTTTTCATGAATCTCTAGCTTTCGAATAAGCTTTTCTTTTCTCTTTGCTTAATTCTTCATCTTTGCACGCTCGATCAACAAGCACAACAAACTCTTTTATTTCTAGAATTCCTACTAACAATCAGATATCCTCATTCAAGCCATATTCAAATCTCTTACACATTATTACTTCAGTCGAAACACATTCTCACGCATATCGGCTCAATCTCAGAAATTCTCATTCATATTCTGTCAGAGTCATGCAACCTTGTTTCAACTCGAGGAATTCTTTGCGTTTTTTATCTATAAACCTCTAACTAGTGTATTTCTTTCTGAATTCAATCTAAAAGAACTCCCAAGTAACCCATTCTCTCAGAACCACAGATATTAATGTGTTCTACCATAGATAAGCTGTATCTCTCAAGAGTGAAACCGCACATTTAATGCATTCCTCGGGTGTACACGACAACTCATCAAAGATTCTGATTGTATTGTCAAGCCAGAACTCTACTTTCTCAGCATTATCATCAACTGTAGCTCGAAACTCTTCAGCCCATATTTCTAATTTTATCAACTGGAGGCTTACTTAATCGAATCAGATCTATAACTTATGGCACAATGGGGACTTGTAGAGGATTAGACGGGGGTGGAGGTTGTTGAGTAGCTGGATTCATTCGAATGAACTCCGTGAACCACTCATTCATCATCTAGAAGAAGGCTTTCTTAGTCTCTCCTTCATGGCTACTCGTATTTGGCTGAGAATTAGCCGGCACTGCCCCTTGAGCGGGAGTGGGCGCATTACTTTCCACATCGTTAGCTATGACTTGTTCGGGATCCATTTACTATACGAAAACACATTTAAAATATCAGGAATCATAACACTATTGCAATTCATATATATGGCATGTATAGCTAGACTTTCAAACGCTACGTTAGTCCTAGAATCGACTAAATCGTAGCTCTAATACCAATAAAATGTAACACCCCTGACCCGTATCCGTTGCTAGATTAGGGTTATGAGGTATTACCAATCAATTCATAACTTTTAACATTCATAGCACATTCATTTATAAACATAATGTCCCTTTAGAAGGTCTATGAGACTTTAAACATGCTTTAATGAAGGTTCAGGACTAAACTGATTACATATAACAATTTTTGGAACATGTAAAATTTTTTAACTTTTAAACGTCACACGCCCGTGTGAACAGGCCGTGTGCCTCACACGGTCACTAGACGCACCCATGTCACAGGCTGTGTGAAAATAGGGCATACATACTGACTTGGGTCACACGGTTGACCGCACCTTGGTGTGCCTGGCCATGTGAAAACTGGAGGGTATACTGACTTAGGTCACACGGCCAGTCACATGCCCTTATGTCCAGCCGTGTGCCTATTCAAAGTGGCCTCACACGCCTGTGTCCAGGCCGTGTGCTCGGTCGTGCCTAATCTGTAGGGTATACTGACTTGTACCACATGGCCAGTCACACGCCCGTGTGTGAAGCTATGTGGAGCATACTGACTTAATTTGAATTGCCACACCAGGGGACATACGACCGTGTACCATGACCGTATGTGGCATAGGGCTGAGACACACGCTTATGTCTCTGCCCGTGTGGACAAAAATAGGCCATTTACAAAGCCAATTTGCCACCCTTAAGAGTCATCCCTACAAGCTCAAAACAAGGCACCAATTTCAGACACAAATGGCAGCCAAAACATATCCACAAATATACACATTTCATATCCTAAAATAACGACCAATTCATACATATTTGCAATACCAAATCACACCAAATACACATGCCAAATCATTCATTCCATCTCATCTCAACATAACATATATTCATCATTCAATAGACCAATTCAACCTATTAATCTCATACTAAAACTATGCCATTTCATAACCATTATACCTTATTATCAACTTATCAAATACTTATTTATTCAACCATCAAAAAGACCACTTCAAGCACTTCCAAAAATGATTCATTATAAACAAATCATATACCATATACCATACTTCTCAAAATGAGACAATTGACATGGCCAAATACACAACAACATTAACATCATTTACAAGCCAAATCACATGGCTATAATTCACAACACAAAATATACCATATTGACACTAGCCTATACTTGCCATATACCATAATTACAAGCTTCAAAAGTACCGAATAAATGCTTGATAGTGTGATGATTCTTGACGATCCCCGGGTCCGAGCTAGCTTCGATAGTTTATAAAATAAGGAAAGAACACACAAAATAAGCTTTAGAAGCTTAGTAAGCCATATACAAATAAATTTAACACATGAAATAATTACATAACAATTCAACTATGGAAAACATGGTTAATCACATGTACAAGTACCAACTTTCTCATCTCATTTTCACTTAATCACGTACAAATTCATTACTTACCTTTCTCTTTGCTATTTATAAGAATTCATACATACCTGAATCATTTAGCTTGTTTATACTTTCCTTCTCATTTAACTTTGCCCGTTGAACCATTTGGAATCAATAAGGATACTCGGAGGTCTCGCAAATCCCATACAATGACATATCCCAGATATAGTCTTACATGTTATCATATATCGATGCCAATAGCCCAGCTATGGTTTTACATGAAATCATATATCGATGCCAATGTCCCAGACATTGTCCTACACGAAATCACAATACAATGCCAATGTCCCAGACATGGTCTTACATGTAATTACATCTCAGAAATCCTAATGTCTTGACATTTGTATGCTATACTATTCCTAAGGTTCGTTCGGGGCTTTCAGACCTCGTAACTCTGTCGATTCTTGCTCGTATTTGTTTATTCAACATTCAATGTAATTCAATAACAAATAAACATATATAATTCAATTTAAAAACATTTATTTGCATATGAACTTACCTCGGAAATAGGATGAATGTATCGAATCTACTAATCAACAACTTTCGATTTCCCCCGATCTAAATCCGATTTCTTTCTTTCTTGATTTATATAAATTCAAATTTAACTAATTTAATTATCAATTCACTCAATTTCATCCAAAACACACAAATGAGGCAATTTACACATTAACCCCTATCATTTCACATTTTTTATAATTTAGTCCTTATTTCATAAAATTACAAATTAAACAAAATCTCACAAAACCCATCTTTAGCCGAATTTCATGTGAGTCCTTAGCAGCCCATATTTCAAATTTATTTCACATTTCAACCACTCAATTTGAAAAATTCACAATTTAATCCCTAACTTGTATTTTCATCAAAAATCATTTAACAAAATATGCTAATCTATCAACAAATGTTCATTTTTCACCAACAAACATTTAAAAGCTTAAACATTCATCAATGGAACTTCACAAAATCATCAACAATTTCTAAAATCAAGGTATGGGCTAGCTAATACGAGCTCCAACGATTGCAAAAACATAAAAATCATAAAAAATCGAGCTAAAACCGTACCTCAATCAATCTTTGTAAGTGCTGAACCCTAGCAAGCTTAATTTTCTTTCTTTCTTCTTCAATATTTGGTGAAGAGAGATGATAATGAAGAAATAAATTGTTTTGTTTTATTTTAATATTACTTATTTACATATTTAGTTATTTAACCTTAATTAACACATTTAAATTCCATTAAAATGTGTCCATCCATGTCCATTTGCTAAATTCATGGTCTAATTACATCATAAAGACTTCACATTCAAATAATCATTTCAAATAAACACTTAAACAAATAGAATGCTGCTTTTGCATTTTATGCGATTTAGTCCTTTATGCAAATTAAGCAACCAAACACAAAAATTTCTTCACGAAACTTCCACACACATGTATTAACATATCGTAAACACAAAAATAATATTAAAATAATTTTACGACCTCATATTTATGGTTCTAAAATCACTGTTCTGATTTAACTAAAACTGGGATGTTACAATGATACTGGAGTGGAAATTAGATAGAGTTACTATGGATTTTGTATCGGGGTTACCTCTATCTTTAAAAAAGAAAGATGCCATTTGGGTTATCGTCGATTGTTTGACGAAGTCTAAACATTTTATTCTGGTACGTACAGATTTCTCACTTGATGGATTAGCTGAGTTACATGTTTCGGAGATTGTTAGACTACATGGAGTGTCAGTCACTACTATTTCTGATAGAGATCTACGGTTCGCATCACGATTCTGGAAAAAGTTATAGGAAGCTCTGAGTACGCGACTACATTTTAGCACTGCATTTTACCCTCAGACTAATAGTCAGTCTAATCGTGTGATTCAGATTCTTGAAGATATGCTTCGGTGTTGTGTTTTAGAATTTGAAGGTAATTGGGGGAAATACTTGTCGTTAGTTAAATTCGCATACAATAATAGTTTTCAGTCGAGCATAAAGATGGCACCGTATGAGGCTCTGTATGGTCGCAAATGTCAAACTCCTTTATATTGGACTGAGCTCAGTGAGAAAAAGATACACGGGGTTGATTTGATTTGTGAGACTAAGAAAAAAGTGAAAGTGAACCGAGATAGCTTAAAAGCAGCTTCAGATCGTCAAAAATCTTATGCAGATCTTAAACGTAAAGAAATAGAGTTTCAAGTCGGTGACAGGGTATTTTTGAAAGTTTTGCCTTAGAAGAAAGTTCTTAGTTTTGGTTGTAAAAAAAAGCTGAGTTCACGATTTATCAGGCTGTATGAGATTATGGAGAGAATCGGGCCTGTTGCGTATCGATTAGCTTTACCGTTAGAACTAGAAAAGATTCACATTATTTTTCACGTGTCTATGTTACGATGGTACCGATCTGACCCTTCACATGTTATCTCCCCGACGAATGTCGAGATTTAGCCTGACCTGACGTACAGTAAAGAACCAATCAGAATTCTAGCACAATAGGTGAAAGAATTGAGAAATAAAAACGTAGCTTTAGTAAAAGTTCTCTAGCAGCGACACAGAAGAGAAGAAACTACTTGGGAACCCGAGGAAACTATGAGAAAGCAATATCTGAACCTCTTTACTGGTAAGGTTTTCAAGGACGAAAATTCTTTTAGGGGGAGAGTTGTAACAACCCATTTTCAGTGAAACCAGAACAGTGGTTTCGAGACCACAAATTCAAAGTTAGAAATTTTATTTTATTATTATTTTATGCTCTACTATATGATAGAAATACCATATAAAAATTTTGTTAAGAAATTTTATCGACTAAATACTTAATTTGATAAAAAGGACTAAATTGCGTAAAGTGCAAAAGTTGAGTTCTAATAGCTAAAGGTATTAAATGGCTATAGAATTTTAAATTGGAGGTTCTTATATAGTAATTAGCCATTAAATTTGTTAGTGGATAAGCATGAGTAGTCATTATTGGAAATTAAATGAGTTGTTAAGATTAATTTTGGAAATTAGCGCTTAAAGTTATGATAAATAAAATAAAATAAACTATTATCACCCATTATCATCATCTTCCACCAAAATTTAAAAAAAAAAGAAAAGAAAAGAAAACCTAGCCATGGAAGCTTGAAATTAAGGCAAGCTTATTTTTTCAATTAGGTATGTATTTTTGTTCCATTTTTTATGATTTCTATGTTTCCAGGATCATTGTAGCTTAATCTAGCTAGCTCGGGGATTAATTTGCAAAATTGTTAAAGTATTAGGGTTTTGATATTGATGAAAATGTTTGAGTTTTGAAGTCTGATGATAGAAAATGAATGGTTGTTGTTAGATAAACAACTTTTGTAAAGAGAATTTTGGTGAAATCATCAATTAGTGGCTAAATTGAAAAAGGTGATAAATTTATGGTAAAATTTGTGAATTTTGTGAAATATATGGGCTGCTATTAATATGTATAAAATTGGCTAGGCATGTGTAAGGATTAAATTGTATGAATTTCATTTTTTTGAGCCTAGGGACTAAATTACAAATGAATTAAAAGTATAGAGCAAAATGGTAATTTTGCCAAAATTCCATGTTGGATTAAATTGAATGAGAATTATATTGAAATGAGTTAAATTCATTCGTATAGATCCTGCCTGACCTCATACAGAGTTAGATCAAGGCAAAGAGAAAATATCGGATTAGTTGCCTCCGTATCTACGTACAGTTATCGAGGTAAGTTCGTGTAATTAAACTGTAAATTTATATGTTTTAAATTGAATTATATGTATGTGATTTGTATAATTTCCATGTATAAATATCGATTGTATATCTGACGATTACCGAGTTTCGTTTGAACCTTAGGAATTCGTAGGATACAAATGGCATGTCATTGGGGTTACCAATTTGGTTTAGGTCCTGTATGTGTTGCGAACACACCACAGCTCATATGAGCTTACCAATTTGCAACTCATGAGAGCTTACTGATTCTTAGCTCGTATGAGCTTATCGATTCACAGCTCGTGAGAGCATACCAATTCATAGCTCGTGTACCATCCCTTTTTTCAATGGTGTCGGAAACAGTGGTTTCGGGGCCACCAAATCCAATGAGTAAGTTCATAAATATTATATTTAATATTTACCAGTAAAATATGGTTTTTAAAAGGTTTTTTTGATGATAATATATGTTATATAAACAATTTATTAAGTTTAAGTGGTTTGACCTTAAGGTCAAGTGGTTTTAGAAAATGAGGTATTGGGGCCTCGTTTCTATAAACCGAGTTGAATAAATAGTTACAGAGTGTCATTAAGGTGGTATTAAATTTTGGGTAAGAAATTTTAATGTTTCGATAGTTAATTAAAAGAAAAGGACCAAATTGAAAAAGGTACAAAACTTGTTAATTAATACATTTAGGTGATTAAATGGTTTAATTAATAAATGAAGAAGGGATTAAGTGATAATTAAGCCATAAATAATGAGTGGGTTGACATAATGGTTGAAAATGAATTAAATAATATAAATTAAATGGAAATTTTGTAATTAAAGTGAAATTAAAACACTTTAATTTCATTTCTTCTTCTTCACTCCAATGAACACCATAGCTATGGGAGAGGTTTCAGTTTTGGCTTTATTCCTTTACATGTGAGTATAATCGATCCTATTTCTTATAATTTTTATGTTTTTGAGATCATTGCAACTAGGTCTAGTTATCCCGTACCTTCGATTTTGAAACTGTTAAAGATTTTGAATGTTGCCATTGATGAATCTTGTGATTTTTTATGTTAAATGATGAATTTGAGATATTAATTGTTATTTAAAAGTATTTTATTAAGTGATTTTTGATGAATTTTTCGATTTGGGACTAAATTATTGAAATAGTAAAAATACAAGGGTTTGTTGTAAAATTATTGCAAAAATGGGCTGTATTGAAGGTCGTGAATATTCAAATAACATGGGTTTGCATTAAAAATAGTTAATTTGCATATTTTGGGCTCAAGGACTAAATTGAATAAAAGTAAAACTTTAGGGGTAATTTTGTAAAAATGTCAAAAATGACCAAATTGCATTAAATGAATTTTTTTATTGTCTAAATTAATATATTGAATGAAATTATTAATTTAGATCAAGATTGGGTGGAAAATCGAGGAAAATAGAAAATTCCCAAAATGCCCCTAAACTTTGGTATTTCTGCAATTTAGCTAGGTAAGTTCGTAAGGTTAAATTTAACATTTGTATTAATTGGTGATTGGTATTATATATATATATATATATATATATATAATACCAATCACCAATTAATATATATATATATATATATATATTCTATTGTTGGAAATGAATTATTGTTTGAATTATAATATTGAATTGGATATTTGGTTTGAATTGAACGCGAGATTTGAGTACATTTATGTTTTAGTGTATGACGAGGGTTTGGAGTGGAGATGGTATTGGAGGGAGATATCGACATATTACCCAAGTAAATCGGGGTTCATCATTTGTTGTGAACTCTTGTGTTTTACTTTTTATTTAGAGTGATTTGGGTGGATCAACTCTTACGAGCTTCTATTCAACTCTCATGAGCTTCTGTTGGCGTGTTCTGGTGGGCCAAATCTATGAGCTTCTGTTGATAATGTAATCTTATCCATATGTCATTCTTCAAATGGAAAATCTTGGTAAGGTAATCTATTTAATGAATTTTGAAAGATTTGTTATTTATTGAATATTGATCTGAACATAAATGAATTCAATAGTTGAGATTGTAGATGATGCTTAGATTATGCCAAGCTTATGGTTACATTATATCATGTTTAATATAAATGATATACAATGAGATGGTAAATGACAAAAAAAATGGTAATATGCTTATGTTCATAAAAAGCTGGTATGATTTAAAATGTGAATTTTCTTATAAAATGGTTTATCATGTGATTAACTCCAAATGAGTTGTATAATTAAATGCACTAACTTGTGTATTGATGATGGTGATTAGGCTTATGTCAAACTTGAGATCATGATTGATGTTTATGTTTATGTCTGGTATTATACAAATGAAACAGGTAAGAAAATGTAATTATGTATGTTATGGATGAACTTACCTATGACGTGAATAAATATACTAATCAGTGAGTTGATGTTGTTATTTAAGTTTATGCTTACTAAATGGAATGGAAAGTAAGTAAAGGAATTAATTCATAGTTCTATGAAAAGTTTAATGATGGTGTATAATGTTTATAAAATCCTATAAAGTTAGGAATGAAAAATATATATGATGTTGATAGACTTACTCATTTGTGAGTTTATGGTTATATAGTTGACAAATCTTGAGGCATTGGTATAGGTTTATATTTAATCTATAAAGTTCATTGATGAAATGGAATGATATGATTAAAGCTTACACGAGCTTACTAAGCATTCATTGCTTACGTAGTTGTTCATATTTACTTTTCAGATTATCGAAAGCTCGATCGGGTTGGAAGCTTGTTGGAGCTATACCATACTATCCATCGGTTCTATCAGTATTTTTAGATGTTTTGATTTTGGTTATAATTGCATGTACAGGTTATTTTGGCTAATCTTGGCCTATATGTGTTTTGTTGAGATTAGCCACTTATTTGGCTTGTGTTTTGGTATTTTGGTATGTGTATAATTTGCCTTATAATGTTGAAGTGTGGAATGATTCGTGGTTGAATGATGAAAGGTAAAATAGTAGTTGTGTAACATCCTGATTTTTGGGGCTTAGTGATTTTGTGCGATGTTTGGTAAAATTTTAAATGTTGGTATGTGGTGGTGAAATTCAGGTTTAGAGTGTGTAAATGGGCCTATGGCAGGCCCATGAGTTGGCCAAAACCCGGTCGAATTTTTGAATTTTGGACTTAAAGAATTAGGGGCTCTGGTTAGGAGGCCTTATCAAAAGATATGGGTAAAATGCAACACAAGAGAACCCCTGGTGGAGTGGCTAAGTAACGCCACTATGGAGCTAAAAATATGGCGTGTGGAACATAGAGGAAGGCCTGGGTTCAAGTCCTAAGATGAGCAAGTGTGGTGTTTTATTTTTAATGCTTGGGTAGGCAGGAGTTTGTGGTCAAGTGGAACTCTGATGGGTGGTGTTTGATTTGGTCATGAGAGGGATTTGTGGAGTGATAAGGGGAGCATTTTAAGGAGGGATAAGGGGAGAAATTGTAGGAATCCCGTATGGGAGCAAGAGTTGGCCGAAAAAGTGGCTCTATGAGTGCAAATTCAGCCAAAGACTTTAGTTTTTGGCATTTTCGGCAGTAGGGGTTAGAGTGTGCCGTTTTTCCTCTGTTAAATCATCATAGGATCATATTTTTCCTCTCTTTTTCTCAAGACCGAAACTACCACCTCTCCCATTCATTTTTCCTCTTCTTTTGCCGAAAACTCAATTACTACCTCCTTTCTCTTCATCACCCTTGCCGATTGGTCACAGAAGCTAAAATCCCTGAAATTACTCTTGCCGTTTTCATCTAAACTAAATCTCCTCCCATCTTCTTCTTTTGTGGTGGCCGAATCCTTCATCCTCTTCTCACAAAGTTCTATATTTCTACTTTGTTAGTTAAAAGCCGAAATCATCTTTAATAAATAGTTGATAGCCGAATATCATTAGACTTCTGGGTTCATTCGTAGTTCGTGTTAGGGGGCGGTTCTAAGCAAGGAGATTCCTGAGAACGTTCGCAACAATAGATCATTCGGTAAGTATTCGTAGTTTTCATTCATATCTTATGAAATATGGAAGCCGGAAACCTCTAGTTTCCTGGAGAGGTTATCGTTTTGGGCTTAGAGCCTTAATGGTCTCTTTTCATTCGGTTTTATGATCCCTTGTAGCAAAGTGGACTACTTTGGAGGAGCAATAAGGTTTGGAGAATCGGTATTGAATAAGCCTAGTTCAAATTGTCAAATCTTACAGAGGTAAGCAATCTACGGCATTAGGGGTAGTGGCCGAATGGTATTGATAAGACTGGGTTATTACTCGCTTGGATTTCAAACCTGATATGTCAAATAAACAAATGTAGGACAAGTGCGTGGTAGACTTTGAGAAATCGATCGTCATTAAACATGTGTGTAACATACCCCCGTAACAGCTTAGATTCATATTTGTTAAAAAGCTGAAATACCGAATTTTGGTATTTTTGTAATTTGTAAATACGTGATGGTACGTAGATTAGTTTGATTACAATGGACATAGTAAACGAAACCAATGGAACAGGTAAGGGCACGATTTCGTGCAACATGGTAAGTTGGGTCTCGATGGGCTAAAATTAGGCCCAATGGGCTTACGGGCCCATTTGGGAAAAATCGATAGAAAAATGAAATTTGGATAAGATGCATGTTAAAATGGTTAACTCTATAAAAAAATTAGGTTAAACGGGCATAGATGACTAAATCGACTACGTAGGGCCCATTAGGGGTTTTGGGCCCAATAACTCGGAATTTCTAAAATGGGCTGGAAATACTGTCTAAACACTTGGAAATTGTTGATAATTGTTAACGAGCATGAAAAGCCCTAACAATCAGTGAAATTATGAAATTACTTCTAAAACGTGGAAAATGACTATTTTGCCCCTGAGTGTAAATTACCATTATACCCCTAGGGTTTAATTATGATTGTGATGCATGTTATATTATTATTAAACATGAAATGCCATGACATGCACATGATATGCCATGATTTGCACATGATATACATGATATACTCGTTATATGCATGGGTTGGGTTATTATGATGGAGGAAGTGTTAAAGGGCTTTGGCCCCAGTTTACCAAAAAAGGCTTTACCCCAGTTATTAAAGAGGCTAGGCCTCCAGTTATATGAATAAGCAGCTATGCTGCCAATGGAGAGTTTGGCTGGGTGGGTTGAGTTATTCCCCACATGGAAAGTTTGGTTGGTACGGGTGGAGAGTAGAGGATGGTGGGTTGAGTAGTCTCCCCAAATGGGTTTTTGCATACCTGCATGATTTGACATATGTGATATTGAAATGGGCCTATGGGCCATACCGTTTACAGAAAGGATTTAGCCTAGTGACATGAATTATTAAAAGGCTTCAGCCCAGTAACTGTTACCCGAAAGGCTTCGGCCCAGTATACGTTGAAACTAAATTAATGGCTTAGGCCCAGAATACATGTATGGATTTAGGCTCTGGAAGGGCTAGTTGCACACTGAGTTTCCAAACTCACCCCCTTTTCCTTAACCTTGCAGGTGAGCCTTGATGTGGAGACTTGGAGCCGAATGGAATTCAGAGTGGTCATGGTGATCGTTTCAGACTTTTCCAATAAAGTAACTGGTTTTTATAAATCTTCTTTTAATTATTATTATTTGGTTTTTGGGTTGTAATAAGACCATTTTAATTCTTTTTGGGGATTATTTTATTTTGTACGTTATATTTTATTTTATGGTTAACAATCTAAAACGGACTAGATTTAGGTCACGTCTTCAAAATAGCACTTGCTTTCAAAATAACACAATGATACAATAAAACGTTTTACCAAAAATATCAACTTGAATAAACTCCAACTTGGCTTATTTTCGAAACTTATCACCAACCTAAAGTGTGGTAATGGTTGTGGGCATGTCTAGGATTGGATCCAATCAAGAGCCTGGTACTTAAGCAGCCTTAATGGCTCACCTCCTCTGTTTCGGATACCTACCTGGTGCACAGCTTCCATTCACTTTCATGGCAAAGACAATCTCTTAAAAATTCTCTTTAAAATTCTTCAAGAAGGGTTTTGGGAACAAAACATGGTTTTCCGAAAATGTTTCAATATGACACGTCGGATCTGGCCATAACGTCTGGGCCGGGTTTGGGGTGTTACATTTAGTGGTATCAGAGCCAGGTTGTAACAACTCAGCTGTGGGTTTTTAACGGGTATTTTCAAAGATTTCAAAATAATGGCATTTTAATCAAATTCAAGGATTTCTAAAATACTAGTAACATAAATAAATTCTTTTAACTTATTTTTGTAACTAAATATATGTTTTTTTATGATTTGAAGAAAGAAGTGGCACACTGAATTCCCGGCACCAAGTCTGTAAGTGTACTTTCTTATCGTTTGATACTAAGATGATGTTTGAGATTGATATGATGCTATAGATAGAATCAAGACCCTATTATGTTACTTTAGATATGGTAGAGCTAAAAACATTAAGATCGAGACTGTAGCTAGGATACGACGTTGCGGGAACAATCTCTGAACTACTATATTTTCATAAGACATCTCGCAATAAACAACTGAAATATTAAGCTAATGTCATAAAATTTGTAATCAGATAATTCGATATGAGTACCAGAGGAACTCGTGGACGGGGCCGCGGACGTGGTCGAGGAAGAGCGCGAGCTGAATCTTCATCCTCAGGGCATAGGCCAGCCGAGGAGGCATCTGTGCCACAAGCAACTGAGACTGGGTCACATGATAGGGCTGTGGGGGACGATGCTTTGTCCTAAGCAATGTTAAGAGTCTTGGAAAGGGTTGCTGGGGCTAGTACTGGGACAGTAAATAGGGGGTCCATCTCTGAGCGACTTCGGGCCAACGGAGCAGAGGTTTTTAGGGGCGTATCTGGAGTAGCCCCGAATGTGGCTGAATATTGGCTAGAGGCAATAGAGCGGATTATGGATGACTTGGATTGCTCTATGGAGCAAAAGCTGAAAGGGGCTGTATCGTTGCTGCGAGACGAGGCTTACCAGTGGTGGATCACAGTAAGGGAGAGTACCCCGGCTGAGCGAGTAACTTGGGATCTGTTTAAGGCCGCTTTTAAGGGGAGGTATGTTGGAGCTAGTTATGTGGATGCTCGTCGTAAGGAATTTTTAAATTTAACCCAGGGTAATAAGACTGTTGCTAAGAATGAGGTAGAATTTTTGAGGTTAAGCCGTTATGCTAGTGGGATAGTTGTGACTGAATACGAGCGTAGCGTTTGGTTTGATGATGGCCTTCGAGATGAGCTTAGGATGTTGATAGCTCCGCAGAGGGAGCGTGATTTTGCTGCGTTGGTAGAGAAGGCCAAGATAGCTGAGGAGGTTAAACGGGTTGAGCAACAGAACTGTCAGAAGGATCGACCTAGATTTAGGAGAGATTCTAGACCCTCGGGTGCTGCGTACCGAAATGTTAAACGAGCTAGAGTGGAGGAGCCGGTTCGAGCAGTTCTAATGAATGCCGTTAGATCGCAAGCTTGTAGGGATTGTGGTAAAGCTCACTTGGGAGAGTGTTGGAAAAGAACTAGGGGATGTTTCCGATGTAGGTCCAAGGAACACAAGTTTAGATAGTGTCTTAGAAGAGCAGTTCAGGATCAAGTTGCTGAGCCAAGGGTTATTCAACCAGTGCGAGGAGGACCACCACCACAGAGAGGTCGTGGGCAAGGCAGAGGTGGTAATGGACGAGGACATGGGGCACCTGGTAGGGGTGCTAGGCATGCTGAAGCTCGTCAGCCGGCGTTGGTTTATGCTGCACGACGTCGAGAGGAGGGTGATACTCCTGATGTTATAACCGGTACGTTTTTCATTCATAGCACACCTTATACTGCTTTGATAGATGTTGGTTCCACTCATTCGTATATTGCCTATAATGTATCTGAGGCGTTAGGTGTCGCACGGCTGTGTCTCCTCTCGTGGTATGTCCACGGCCTTAGGCACACCAGTGTGCCTGGCCGTGTGACTCTGAAAAATCTGTGTTTTAAGGACTTGGTTATTTAGATGTTATGAACTGAGTTTAAGGAAATCAACGATTATAGTGCTCGGGTTGCCTCCCGAGAAGCACTTATTTAGAGTCTAAGCTCGACTTCTCTTAAGCTTACACGGTCACAGTGGTTTGAGGAGTTCAAACTCCTCTCTCCTTCTATCAGTTTTAATATCAAAATAAGGTTTAAGTTGAGTATAATTTATCGTGAAAGTGCCAAATTTCTTATGTGTTATCTCGACTGTACCATAGGGGAAAATTTTCATTACCGTGAAGGGAGGTGTGTCACCTGTATAAAATTTTGAATTCAAGATTCAAGGATCCTCCTCCTCTAATAATACCTTATCCCCTACCTTAAATTGATTCGTCTTTATCTTAGGGTCGTCATGGTGATGCTTTGGTTCGATGTGGTATATCTTAGGTTTCCCTTGGCGGTAGTTCAGCCACTCGTCTAGTTCTTTGATCTGTAGCATTCGTTCTTCATTGATTGTTCCCTTGTTATCGTATGAACTCGAATGTGGCTTAGTTGCACTTTCATGAGGAGTACCCTGCAGAGAAGGTTAGACAGTGAGATCATTCTTATTACCAGGACTCGTAATAAAATCTTTATCATTAACAGTCCTATTAGAATTACGAGCTTGCAAAATAATTGTGTCATCACCTACACGAAGTGTGAGTTCACCTGTGCCTACATCAATTATAGTCCTTGCAGTTGCTAAGAAGGTCGCCCTAGAATTAATGGCACATTGCTATCCTCATCTATGTCTAAAACAACAAAGTCCACTGGGAATATGAATTTGTCAATTTTACCAGAACATCTTCAATTATACCCCTAGGAAATCTCATGGTTTTATCAGCCAGTTGAATGCTCATGCTAGTTTGTTTGGGTTTCCCAAGACCTAGTTGTTTAAACATTTTATAAGGCATTACATTTATACTAGCCCCTAAATCAGCCAAAGTATTTTTAACATCTAAGCTACCAATCAAATAAGGGATTGTGAAACTCCCTAGATCTTTTAATTTGTCGGGTAGCTTATTTTGTAAAATGGCTGAGCAAACTGCATTCAGCTCCACATGTGACGATTCGTCTAATTTCCGTTTGGTTAGTAAGAGCTCCTTTAAGAACTTAATCGCATTTGGCATCTACGAAAAAGCTTCAATAACCGCATTTGGCTCCGTATTTAGTGAACATCTCTTCAAGGTTTGGCTTTTTCTCTTGTTGTGGAGGTGGCTGTTGAAATCCCGGAAGAGGCTGTTATCTTTGATTTCCTTGTCCTCCCTATGAAAAATTGGGGTGATTCTGCCAACCTGCATTGTAATTATTACTATAAAGGTTATTTTGAGGTCTAGAATTGTTAGCCATATAGTTGGCTTGCTCGGTTTCTACGCTGTATCCATAGAAGGAGTAATCTAGATTGAACATATTTCCCTGAGTTACATTACACTGCATCACTGGGTATGCCTGCGTAGAACCCATAAAATTATCAAAATTTTTATTTAAAAGTTCTACCTGATTAGTAAGCATGGTGACAGCATCAATGTTAAAAACTCATGTAGCTTTTGTTGGCTTTATCCTAATGACTTGCCACTGATAGTTATTCAGTGACATCTCTTCTATAAACTCATAGGTTGCTTCAGGTGTTTTATTGTTGATTGTTCCTCTGGCGGCTGCATCAATCATCTGTTTTGTTGAAGGATTCAAACTGTTGTGAAAGGTTTGAACTTATAACCACAAAGGCAACCCATAGCGAGGGCACCTTCTCAAGTGATCTTTGTATCTCTCCCAAGCATCATAAAGTGTCTCTAAATCCATCTACACAAAAGAAGAGATATCATCCCGCAATTTAGTTGTTTTAGCTGGAGGAAAATACTTAAGTAAAAATTTCTCGGTCATCTGTTCCCATGTAGTGATTGAGCCTCGTGGTAGAGAATTTAACCATTGTTTAGCTTTATTCCTTAAGGAAAAAGGAAATAGTCGGAGGCGAATGGCATCATTAGAAACACCATTAATTTTAAAAGTATCACAAAATTCTAAAAAATTGGCTAAATGTGAATTGGGATCCTCATCCTGTAAACCATCAAACTGCACAAATTGCTGAATCATCTGAATAGTGTTAGGTTTTAATTCAAAATTATTTGCAGCAATAGTAGGTCTAATAATACTAGATTGAGTACCAGGCAAATTAGGTTTAGCATAATCATACATAGTACGAGGAGCATCATTTTGGTTCACAGGTTCTGCGGCTATTGCGGGAGGTGGTAGATTGTCTTGATTTGCTTCCATCTCTTCCGTGGGTTCAGGTTCTTCTTCTTGTCCTTGTTCTAGATAATGTAGGCTTCGTCTTATTTCCCTACGATTTCTGCGAACTGTAGCTTCTAAATCTTCGTCAAAAAGCAATGGTCCTGCTAGGTTTCTTCTAGTCATAAACTAGAGATACCTAGAGGAAAAGAAAATTTCAGTAAAATAAAAATAAAAATAAGCTGAAAATAAATAAAAAATAAATATGGCTAAAGTAATAAAAATAGAGTGTTCCTAATATTTTAGTTCCTCGGCAACTATGCCAAAAAATTGATATTCGCGATATGAAGTAATAAAATTTATAATAATGATCACACCAAAAACTAACTATTATCACGATTTTAAGGCAAGCGCACCTATCGAACAGTAGTATCGCTTAATGACAAGACCGAGATATCGTACCCAAGGGAACCAAAAGTACTAGTACTAACTTTCTTTCTATTATTTAACCTAGAAATAAAAGGGGTTTTTATGAAACTAAACTAAGAATGAACAAAAAAGTAAATTGGGGAAAAACTCTTAGGAAAACTGAATGATTTGGACAATACTCAAGGGAGAATCCACCTATACTTCACTTGTTATCAACTCTTGAACTAGACGATTTATTCACTTGACTTGATCCGTAGAAATCCCTAGCTTATGTTAATATCTCTCTCGAGACTAAAAACAACTAACCCTAGGTTGACTAATTGAAATCTCTTTCTAATTAAAACCCTTAGAATCGCGTTAACTCGATCTATGGATTCCCTTATTAGGTTTGACCCTAATCTGGCAGATTTTCGTCGTCCTATCTCTAGGATTGCGATCAACTCCGCTTAATTGTGTTAGATCTACTCCTATGCAGGGACTTTTGCTCCTCTACATAAGCACATTAGACTTAAATCAATATCCCGAAAATATCAACTTAAGAGTTAAAAACAAAATTAAGAACAAATCAAATATTTATCATATAATTCAAGAGAAAATAATAACAAGATCTGTCTTAGGTTTCGTCCCCCTCAAGTATTCGGGGGATTTAGTTCATAATTATAAAAGAAAACATCTCAGAAGAAAAAAAATAACAAAACATAAAGAACCCAAAAACCCCTATACGAATTTGAAGGGAGATCTTCAGTCTTGAGGAAGAATTTGGCTTCTGGAATGAATCAATCGGCTTCCCTTGGAGTAATTCCTTGCTCCTACTCTCTATGTTAGCAGAAATAAGGCACTCTTTTGTGGGAGAGAAAGCACCTTTTTTGAGGGGAGAAATGTCTTCCTTTGTAGTTGCCCCCTAGGGTCTTTATATAGAGCTTTGGAGTGTCTTTCCTAGCCCATAAGTAGCCTTTTCCAAGTAGAATTACACTTCCTCATGACAAGGACACGCCCGTGTGCCATGCCCGTGTGGATCGAGGCCCAGGCCGTGGTCGGGTCTGTTGATGGTGGCACGGCCATGTGGTCTGGCTGTGCTTGTCGGGGTTGAGCCGTGTGTGGGCTCAAGGTGGCACGGCCATGTGGCATGGCCGTGTGGTGAATCTTTGGGCCGTGTTGATTATTGAATTGGGCCTAATTTACCCTTTTTGGCTCGTTTCTTGCTCTTTTCTCTTCCTTAAGCTTACCTGGGCATAAAACATGAAATAAAAGGATTAAAAGCACCAATTTCCACACATTTAATGCTAATTCTTCCAGAAATTAGGCTAAGCATGAGGTAAAAACATGTATAATTTATCGTTTATCAGTTAGTCTCGGTGTTGCTTGGCAAACCACCTTGTGGTCTTTTAGAGATTAGCTTAGCGAGTTACATATTTCAGTTTCGAGTCCTTGAATGGATGCTTGCTGATTTTTAAGTGTCGTCTCGGTGTTTTGGAAACAAGTTTCTGATACTGCGATAAATTTTGTGAGCATCTCCTCAAGGTTTGGCTTTTTCTCTTGCTAGTGAGGTGGTTGTTGAAATCCAGGAGGGGGTGATGGTCTCTGATATCCTTGATTGCGTTGTCCTCCCCATGAGAAATTAGGGTGGTTCCTCCAACCTGCATTGTAAGTGTTTTGAGGTCAAGGATTATTACCCATATAGTTGACTTACTCGTTTTTCATACCATGTCCATAAGAAGAGTACTCTGGATTACTCATGTTTCCTAGAGTTGAGTCACACTGCATCATTGGATGTACCTGCGTAGAACCAACAAAACTATCAATCTTTTTATTAAGAAGTTCTACCTGATTAGAAAGCATGGTGATCGCGTCAACATTAAAAACTCCGGTAACTTTTTGCGGCTTTGTTCTCATGACTTGCCATTGATAGTTATTCAGTGACATCTCCTCTATAAACTCGTAAGCGACCTCTGGTGTTTTGTTATTGATTGTTCCACCGGTGGCTGCATCAATCATCTGTCTCGTTGAGGGGTTTAAACCGTTGTGAAAAGTTTGAACCTGTAACCATAGAGGTAACCCATAGTGAGGGCACCTTCTCAATAAATCCTTGTATCTCTCCCAAGCATCGTAGAGTGTTTCTAAATCCATCTGCACAAAAGAAGAGATATTATTCCTCAACTTTGCCGTTTTAGCCGGCAAAAAATATTTAAGTAAAAACTTTTCGGCCATTTGTTCCCAAGTAGTGATTGATCATCTGGGTAGAGAATTTAACTACTGTTTAGTTTTATTCTTCAAGGAAAAAGGGAATAACCGAATATGAATGGCATCATCAGAAATGCCATTTATTTTGAATGTGTCGCAGAATTTCAAAAAATTAGCTAAATGTGAGTTAGGATCCTCATCCTACAAACCATCAAACTGAACAAACTGTTGTATCATTTGAATAGTGTTAGGTTTCAGTTTAAAATTATTTGCAGCAATAGCAGGCCTAACAATACTAGATTCAGTACCAGTTAGATTAGGCTTAGCATAATCATACATAGTACGAGGAACAGGGTTTTGATTCAGAGGATCTGCGGCTATCGCCAGAGGTGGTTGATTATCCTAATTTGTGTCCATCTCTGCAGTAGATTCAGTTTTGTTCTCTTATCATTGTTCTGTGTATTGTAGGCTTCGCCTTATGTTTCTTAGGCTTCTGCAAACTATGGCTTCTGAGTCGTTATCAAACAATAGTGGTCCTGACGGGTTTCTTCTAGTCATAAACTAGAGACACCTGTCAGGGAAAGGAAAAAGAAAAATTTAGTAAGAAAAATAGAAAATAAATTGCAAATAAAGTAAAAATAGCTAAAGTAATAGGAATCAAGTGTTCTTAATATCTTAGTTCCCCGGCAACGGCGCCAAAAACTTGATCGTGATTTCGATGAAGTAATAATAATCGTACCTGGAACTAACTATTATCATGATAAAAGGCAAGCGTACCTATCGAGTAGTAGTATAGTTAGTAGCAAGACTGGAATATCTAATCCAAGGAACTAAAAGTACTAGTAATGACTTTCTTCCTATTATCTAGCCTAAAAATAAAGAGGGTTTTGTTGGTAAACTAAAATTCTAGCTAACTAAAGACACGAAAGAGAGTAAATTGAGAAATTACTTCAGGAAAACTTAATTGACAAAGGTAATACCTAAGAAAGAATCCACCTAGACTTTACTTGTTATTTAACCCTGAACTAGACGATTTCTTCATTCGACTTGATCCGTAGAGGTCCCTAAATTATGTTAATATCTCTGTCGAAAATAAGAACAACTAACCCTAGGTTGATTAATTGAAATCTCTTTCTAATTAAAACCCCTAGTTTTGCATTAACTCGTTCTATGGATCTCCCTATTAGATTTGACTTTAATCCGGCAGATTTTCGTCGTCTTATGTCTAGAATTGCAATTTGGATCTACTCTTAAACAGGGACTTTTACTACTCTGAATAAGCACATTCGACTTGAATTAATATCCTGAAATATCAACTCAAGAATTAAAAACACAATTAAAAACAAATCAAATATTTATCATATAGTTCAGATAACAATAACAAGATTCGTCTTAGGTTTCATCCCCCTCAGGTATTTGAGGATTTAGTTCATGTTTATAAAAAATACTTCTCAGAGTAAAGAAAATAACAAAATATAAAGAAAACCCAAAACCCCTGAAAGGATTGAAGGCAGATCCTCAGTCTCGCTGTAGATCATTGCTTCTGAGATAGATCAATCAGCTTTCTTCGAGTAATTCCATATCCTCTACTCTGAGTCTTAGCGGGGACACTATACACCCTTATAGTCGTCTCCTAGGTCTTTATATAGAGTTTGGGTATCTTTCTTAGCCCCTAAGTAGCTTTTTTTCGTGTGAAATTGAAACTCGTTGCGACAGGGACAGGCCCGTGTGGCACGCCGGTGTGAATCAAGCCCAGGCCGTGTTCAAGCCTGTTAATGTGGCACGGGCGTGTGGTTCACCCATGTGAGGAACTCCAGGCCATGTTGATCTCTTATTTTGGCTTATTTTCTTCGTTTTTGGCCCGTTTCTCGTTCGTTTCACTCTCCTATGCTCGCATAAGTATAAAAGCTGAAATTAAAGATTTAGGAGCATCAAATTCCACAAATCAATGAATAATTCATCCAAAAATATGCTAAGCATAGGGTAAAAATATGTATAAATTATGGTTTATCAATAGTTCAGCAGCCACCTAGGGGCTGTGGTCAGATTAAAGGTGGTAACGGTATGGGCCGTAGATAGAGAGCACTGAGCAAAGGTGTTGGGCAGACTGAGGTGAGGCAGCCTGCTCTTGTTTATGTTGCTCGTCACCGAGAGGACAGATGCTCTAGACGTCATCACGGGTATGTTCTTAATTTATGATGTACCTTATCTTGCATTGATAGACATAAGTTCTACACATTCCTATGTAGCTAGCACTGTGTCTGAAACTTTGGGGATTCCCGTTGAGAGTACTTCTAGTGAGGTGACTGTTTTGAGTCTTTTGGGGCAACTTATCTGAGTTAGCTAATTGTATAGAGATGTCCCGTTAGAAGTTCAAGGGACAGTATTTCTGGCTAATCTGATGGAGCTTCTGTTTGGTGAGTTCGACCTGATTCTAGAAATGGACTAGTTGGTTAAGCACTGAGTAAGCCTGTACTGTGCAACTAGAGAGTCGTTTTGAGAACTAAGAAGGACAACGAGGTAGTTGTGATTGGGAAACGTCAGAATTATCTGACTAATGTGATTTTTGCATTAGTGGCAGAAAAGTTGGTTCAGAAAGGATGTGAGGCATTCTTGACCTATGTAAGTGTTTCTGATTCTGGGGATTCTTCTATAAAGGACATCATAATTGTAAGGGATTTTTCGGATGTTTTTCGTAAAGAACTATCGAGTCTGCCACCGTGCTGAGAAGTGGAATTTAGGATTGAACTTATTCTGGGTACAGCTCTAGTGCCTATCGCTCCCTACCGAATGGCACCGAAGGAGCTTAAAGAGCTTAAGACTAAGATTCAAGAATTGTTGGATTGTGGGTTCATTTATCCCAGTATGTCTCCGTGGGGAGCACTTGTGTTACTTGTGAAAAAGAAGGATGGGACAATGAGGATGTGTATCGACTACTGACAGCTGAACAAACTAACGATTAAGAATAAATACCTACTTCAAAAGATTGATGATCTATTTGACCAGTTTCGAGGAGCTTCTATATTCTCCAAAATTGATTTACATTTGGGGTATCATCAGTTGAGGGTTAAGGAGGCCGATGTGCATAAGACGGCATTTAAGACTTGTTATGGACATTACGAGTTCCTAGTTTTGCCTTTTGGATTGAATAATGCACCAGTGACATTTATGAACCTGATAAACCTAGTGTTCTAGCCTTATCTGGATAAATTTGTGGTGGTGTTCATCGATGATATCTTAGTGTATTCTAAGACTGAAGACGAGCACGATGAGCATCTTAGAGTGGTACTTCAGACTCTTCGTGAGAAATAGCTTCATGTGAAGTTCAGCAAGTATGAGTTCTGGCTCCTTGAAGTGGCCTTTTTGAGACACATAGTTTCTACTAAGGGGATCTAAGTTGATCCTCGTAAAATTGAGGCTGTGTTGGATTAGAAGTGGCCGAGGAATGTATCTAAAATCTGTAGCTTTTTGGGGTTAGCGAGTTATTATCGGTACTTTATAGAAAGGTTCTCCTTGATCGCAGCTCCATTGACTAAGCTTCTGCATAAGGGAGCTCCTTTTGTCTGGACTAATACACAGCAAGAGAGCTTCGAGAAGCTCAACACTGTTCTGACTCAGGCTTTTGTTCTGATATAGCCTGAGCCTGGTAAAAATTTCATAGTTTACAGTGATGCATCACATGTTGGTTTGGGTTGTGTGCTAATGTAGGATGGTAAGGTGGTAGTATATGCATCTCGTCAGCTCAAAACTCATGAAGCAAACTATCCGATGCATGATTTGGAATTGGCCGTCGTAATCTTTGCTTTGAAAATCTGGAGGCACTATCTGTACGGTGAGAAGTGTATTATCTACACTGATCACAAAAGCCTCAAGTATCTCCTCACTCAGAAATAGTTGAATCTTAGGCAACGTAGATGGGTTGAGCTGCTTAAGGATTATGATTGTACCATCGAGTACCACCCTAGTAAGACCAATATGGTGGCCCATGTGTTAAGCCGTAGGGATATGACTGATCTGTGAGCGATGTTCGCTCGATTTAGCCTGTTCGACGATGAGAGTCTGTTAGTTGAACTTCAAGTTAAACCGACATGGACTGAATAGATTTGAGGTAAACAGTTAGAAGATGAGTCACTTGGGTTACGGTTTCGTTAGGTTGAGAATGGTAGCACTACTGATTTTGGCTATGACTTGGGATACACGTCTCGGTTCTAGAAGAAGCTACACGAGGCTCTGGGTTCAAGGTTGGACTTCAGTACTGCTTTCCATCCTTAGACAGATAGTCAATCTGAGAGAGTGATTCAGATACTGGAGGATATGTTGAAGAGTTGTGTTATTAATTTTCAGGGCAGTTGGGAGGGTTATCTACTACTAGCGGAGTTTGTTTATAATAACGGCTTTCAGTCTAGCATCCAGATGGCACCTTATAAGGCTCTACATGGTCGTAAGTGTCGCACTCCTCTATGCTAGACTGAGTTGGGTGAACGATGGGTTCTGGGTCCTGATTTGGTTTCTGAGACTGAAGATAAGGTTAGACTGATTCGGGATCACCTAGAAGCGATTTCTAATAGGCAGAAATCCTACGTAGATTTGAAACGGCATGAGATTGAGTATTCTATGGGGGACTTCATATTTCTTAAGGTCTCGTCATGGAAGAAGATTCTGAGGTTTAGCCGTAAGGGCAAGTTGAGCCCTAGGTTTATTGGGCCTTACCGAATTCTGAAGAGAGTGGGATAGGTCACTTATCAATTGGAGCTACCTTCGGAGTTGGATCACATTCATGATGTATTCCATGTTTTGATGTTGAGGCGCTATCGCTCTGATCCTATCTATATTGTTCTTATTAAAGAGATTGAGGTTAGGCTAGATTGTTAGGCTAGATTTGACCTTCGATGAGGAATCAGTTCAAATTCTAGATCGTGACGTAAAGATATTTCGGAAAAAGTCTATTCCCTTAGTGAATGCGTTGTGGCAGAATCATAGCACTGAGGAGGCCACGTGGGAGCCCGAGGATACAATGCGCCAGCAGTATCCTCATCTGTTCTGATCAGGTAAATTTCGAGGACGAAATTTTCTTTTAGGGAGTAGAGTTGTAACGCCCCAAAATTTCTTATTTTGTTATTGTGAAATTGTGACACAACTATTTGTCTGCTTCAGTGGTTAAGTGTTCTGGGTGTGTGTGTGAGGTCCCAAGTGCAAGCCTTGCATTGAGTAAATTTTGGTATTGTTATGAATTAAACTATATCTCTAATCAGTAGGCTTTTTAGTAAAAGTTTGTAGGTAATTGGTAGAATGAGCCCGTTGGTCTGGTGGCTAGTGAAGTATTGGTGTGAGGGAGGTCTTATGTTCGAATCCTGGAGCGAGCGAGGGAATTATTTTTGCTTGATGTCATATAAGTGTTTGAGTATTATTAAAATTCTGATGAGAGTGGGATAGTGGAGTTAGTGGGGGGAAGTTGAAATACTGTAATTATCAGAAAATATTCTGATTATCCCAAAAACACAGTTTTGGTTTTCTCTCTATTTTTTCAAAGTCTTCCTGTCATTTTTCCTTTTGCTTCTCTGCCATTTTTCCCTTGTTGTTTCCCCTTTTTTTCTCATTCTATTTGTCTGATAATCAAGACGAGTTCCGTTGACTTTATGTTCTGTACGCGCTTGGTAAGTTTTTGGTGTAGTAAATTCTAACGTTATTCTGGTTTAGTAAATAAGAGGTGTTTTGTTGTTGTTTAGGAATCAATCGAGAGACTGGAGTTAACATTTCGTCGATTTGATACAGAGGGGTGATCATTTCGGTTGCGATAAGTTGACTTTACGTTTTAGGATTAGTTGTTTAAGACTCGTTTTTGGTTTCTAAAAGGTAAAAATAATTTGATTGTAGGTATTGTTGATCTTAGAATTGCATAAACAACGAAAATGATTCAGGTGTGTACTCGAAAATGCAAAAAAAAAAGGAATTCAGAGAAAGCCAAAAAAGTATTCTGTAGATGCCACATGGGCGTGTGGTCGCCCGTGTGGTAAGACATGTGAGGGGACACGGTCATGTGATCGATGAGGCCAGGCCATGCGCGCAAGACACGACCGTGTGATGGTCAGATAGGTTGTGTGCAACACACGGGTCAGACTGAATTGGGCTGTGTAGGCCACACGGGTGTGTGAAATTCTAGGCCAGGCCGTGTGATCCATACGGCCAAGGCCAATTTGGGTCGTGTAGGCCACACGGATGTGTGGGCCCACACGGGCAAGCTACATGGGCGTGTGAGCCCATTTTTTGTTACTGCATATTGTATCTGAGATGGGCCAAGGCCCTAATTTATATTTGAAACTATATCTGAATGGGCTAAGACCCAAACTGAATCTATAATAGGCTCAGGTCCCAGACTGTATCTGACTGATTTTTGTTGAGTATCTGTATGCATGTTCTCTGTGGGGATTACACACTGAGTTGCGAAAACTCACCCTTTTTCTGTTTAATCTGTCCAGGTAATCCCCAAACTTGACAGTTCGGTGCATCGGAGGACTCAGCGGTGGCCACACGTATTTTAAACCTCGTTACTTTTATTATTTATGGTTTCATTTGATTATGAGAATTTTTATGTAATTTGGACTTTATAGACTGTTCGTTTTAAATTTCAGATTTTAAACTGTTCCTTTGGATTTTTATACTGCCAAACGCAACGAAAACTTGTTTTTGATAAAAATAACACATTTACCTAAAAAATAATAATAAACGGTTTTCTTAAACAAAATGTTTTTCAAAACTTCTGCTAAAAAGTTACGTTTTGAAACATAACAACGAACACGCATTTTTCTGAGTTAAATAAATACTATTAAACTGGAACGGTCTTCACTTGATGAACTTGACCACAAATTCCATTCCATGTGACATTGTCAGATTCGGCCATAACGTTTAGGCCGGGTTTGGGGTGTTACACATTGTGAACCTCCTGTTAAAGGCTCTCCGGAGTTTCCCGTTAGTGCTCGCTTGAAATTTCTGTTATATGGCTATCTGATGCTTTCTGATTAAGTGCTCTTCGGAGCTTCCCGTTAAGTGCTCTCTAGAGCTACTCGATATAGGCTCTTTGTGAGCTTCCCGTTACCAAGCCCAGATAAGCTTTTCGTTACATGGCTCAATGAGCTTCCCGTTATAGTGCTTGAGAGAGAGCTTTCTAATTTGGTGCTTTAATGAGTACTCCTGGATATGAATTGACGGATTTCTGATTTGTACACATTATGTGTACTACCCTCGTATCCATCGAGTTTATGACATGAAGACAAGTGAAAATCAAAATGAAATCAATATCTGAAAATATATGAAATGGATGGAATTTGGTATTCGATGAGCTCATCTTTGTTTTTAATATTTACATGACATGGGTAACTAACATATTTGATGAGATTGTGTGCTTAGGTTATGGCCAAGTTGTTTGGAATGCATGTATACGTTTACTTAATGTACAAATAAATAGTAAGTTTATTTCCCATTATACGAACTTACTAAGCACTAAGTGCTTACTCTGTTTCATTTTCTTTGTTTTATAGTACTCAAAGGCTCGAAGGTTGGAAGCTGGTCGGAGCTACATCACACTATCCCTCGGACTCTTTGGTATATAAGTAGTAAACTAATTTTGGTTATAATGGCATGTATAGGTTAAAAATGATTATTGGTGACAATGTAATGATGGTTATGATTAACCATTGGAATGGCTAATGAATGATATGTTTTGATATGTAAATGTTCTTAATATGTTGATATGTGAGTTTGAAATGGTTGATTGATGATAGTTATGTGGATGATAGGATTAAGATAGTATATTTGATGATACAGGCATGCATGTGTATTTGGTCAATTAGGTAAGACTAATTATATAAACACATGTGTTATTATGTCATGCACAGAACTTGATTTGGCTTGATTTAAATGTTTTTAGTTGGTTGATGTGTTAAAGTGTTGGTGTAGGTGGAAGACCAAATGGGTGAGAAATAAGGCTTGGAAAATGGTCTTATTTTATCCACACTGGCGTGTGACCCCTGTACTTAGGAAAATTTTTTATATTTCGCGAAAAATTCTCTGAGTTCCCGATTTAGTCCCAACTTATTTCTAATGTATGTTTTGGGCCTCGAGGGCTCTAATAAGGGACTTTACGATTAATTTTCTGACATGTAAGATAAAAATAATATGAAATATCTGTATTCATTCCATAAGTTCTGGTAATGCTCCGTAACCCTATTCCGACGACGGATATAGGTTAAGGGTGTTACAGGGTGTGGTCATCACCCCTTGTATACACTCGTAATAGGAGTGTGCCTTTCCTATTAAAATATTATTATTCAAGTACACCTTGTTCTATTGACACTCTTGCTATTTTCCATATAAATATTTCGTCAAAATATAATGAAGTTATTTTTTAAAATAAATTCTATATTTTGATAAGAATTCATCTTTAGTTTTCAGCTCATTTGAAAGTTTTCGTAGCTTTCATCAATTTTCGAACATAACTCACGTTCTAACAAATCGAGATCAAGATTAATGAAAAAGATTGAATAGTAGAAAGCCGATAACAAATAAATCTGCCAAATCCAAAAATAAAGGTATAACTTGGATAATATATTTATTATTATAAAAATCACAGACCATAGATGTCAAAATTTTTATTTAAACTTTTCAGTGTGCTTACAAGCATATTTTTCAAACTGAGTTTTTCAACGTTTCCTTAGTCAAAGATATTGATCACCACCATTATTAGCATGCAAAGATGAGTGTATTCTTTTTACAAAGAAAACATGATATATTAATTCAAAATTTTATATATCTGAATATCACATACCTCATAGTTGATGGAGTCATTTGAGGTTAAAACTCTAATTGGTGTTCATGCAAAACCCAGGCCATAAGAATGGTTGAAATTTTGCAGGTGTTTGATTTTGAATGTCACATACCTAAAGACTTCCCATTCACGGGTTAAGCTTTGTTTCAGCTATATTGTAAAGCTTCAACAAAGCACTAAGTCGTTTGATTTTGAGGCTTTGTCTGGTTGGTTGATCTTCAAGATCAAATTCGAGTATTTTGACGTTATTGAATGAAGCTTTAGGTAATATATGCAAATTAAATTGGAACTGAAGCTGCGACATATATTTGTACAAAAAAAGAATTTGAACATGCTACTGATATGCAAACACAAGATAGATTTTGTCTTGAAAGAAAAGAAAAGCTGTAAAAGTTACTATCATTCTGGAAATTTTCAAACCATATTCTATACTTGGATTTCTTCATTGATCATCTACCAGGATTCAAATTAGAAGTACAAAGATGATGATGACGATGATGTCTTCTAGGACCAGCCTTCCTCTACTAACTTCGCTATACACATCTTTTTATCTATGTTACTTTGACTCTTCATTTTCTTTAACTATCCAACTTCCTAATTGTATCAGATACGGCAATGGGATATGGCTTTCTTTCAAAGGTGGTTTAGAAAAAAATTAATCAGAGTCAGAGTAACTTAGCTCTATGACCAAAAAAGAAAGAACAAGAAAACCCGAAAACAAAGAGAAAACAAATCAGCCAACCCTCGGATACAGTTTTGGCAGCTTCTAGTTTTATCTGCACTGTATCACTTCTCCAAGTGTTGAAACTTCTTGAGGTTATTAATCTTCCATGTTGAAGAAATTAACCACTTGAGAAACTTTTTGTCATCAACATTCAACTCAAGACCTGTTGTGGATAGGATCTGATCCTCTTCGAACTCTTCGTTTGCTTGATCGATTGGGATCGAATTTGTTGTTTACAAAAGCTGGTTTCTTCTCAGTACTCATTCCCTTCGTATCAACAGCCTTAAGAACACGTTGATTATGCCTGAAGACAAAGTCTATATTTCTAAAACCAGACACTTCAACTGGTTGAAGTGCTAATAACCCCAAAAAGATGAGCAATATGATCACTCTTTGAGCACTGCAAACCATTTTTTTTTTCACTGGACAGAACAGAACAGAATTCAACTCAAACAAACTGAACAGACAGTGTCTTTGTTGAGTCAGTGTGTTGCTATGTTCCATTGCTGTAGATAGCCCTGTTATTTATCTCTGTTGTTGGATTTGGAAAGGACTCTAAAGGGCATTAAAAAAGCAATGATGGGACCCAAATTTAAAAGAGGGAGTTTTGGGATTCACTAAAATCATGTCTGCAATCTAAGCAAATTAAGGCTGTTATTTGGAAGAATCTGACAACCATGAATAAAGGGTTTGGAAATTGGAATAATACCCTTGAGAAGCCAAGTATCTTTTGTTGAGCTACCTTCTCTTATTATTAAAGTTACAACATCAATTTTAATAAGACAATGAATCGAATAATTTATTAATTTTAATTAATTAATTAATTAATTCAACTAATTAATCCCCACACAATTTTTATAAGGTAAAAAGAGCTTGTACCTATCTCGCTCAAAATCCTAGAACCCAAGCATGGTGACCCATCTATATTAACTCTATCATTTGCCACTGTGTTTTGTCTGCCAAAACTAGGGCCAACCAACCTGGTCTCTTCTTTGGACTCTTGCCACATCATCCGACCAGTTCCTATGTGTACATTCAACTTGGGACCCACGTATTCCAATCTAGCTTGCTTCTTGAATGGATATAATTCTATTTTTTTTATATAATTAGGGTTGTAATGTAAAATACAATGATTTTGTCATTAAATCAAAAGGTTATGAACTGAGATGTTTTAAGATAATTACAAATCTTTGTGATTTATAGAATGCGACATGTATTGCTAAAACTAGCAATTATAATGATTGTTTCATAAAATGATGTGAAAATTACTGCAAATTAAGCCAAGAGTATTAAAATATAAAGCCATTCCTTTGATACTAAGAAAAGGGTGGCTTTGTTTTCTTTAATGGAAATGACTGGTCAGACAGAAGCCATGGATGGACCACTTAGAACTGCTAGATTGCTTTGCAGCAGTAGCAACCAAAGTTAATTCCATTAAAAGAACGAGAATTTTTATTTTTTTTGGTTCATTAAAGAACGAGAATTTAAAGTGAAAGTATGTGTATATATATATATATATATATGTATATATGTGTGTGCAAAAAGAAGACCCACTTCAAAAATAAAAAATAAATAAAGAAAAAACTTGTGTTTTGTCCCTTAATATGTTTGAATGTTCTCGTTTATCCATGTAGGATTATATATATTTCTTTTACTTCATCTTTTTTTATTAAAATATGCAAAATACCACATGCAAGTTGGAACATTCTAAAGCATAAATGCTTGCACTTTAGGGTTAGTTTATGGAATGGGGATTTGATGTTGCGATGAGATGTGGGTTTACTGGTGGCTGGCTGGCTGGCTGCTCATACTCCATCCATTAGTATTTCACTCCATCTTGGCTTGAACTTGTTTTAGTTAATGTTCTGATTCCCCACTTCTTATCAATACAATTGAACAACAAAAAAGTTCCAGAGAATGAAAATCAAATTCTGAGCTGCTTTCCTAAACTACATTGAAGTAACGTATCAATGAATTATTTGAGGCATTTGAATTTAGAATTAAAAAATTTTTGTTTTAATGATATCATAACTTAAATTTAATTCAATTAATTATATCGTTTTCTTTTTAGGTGTAAATTCAATTTTCAAATTACAAGTAATATATATTTATAAGAGTAACTTATATTAATAGTCACCCAACTACAAAAATTATAAAATGATCATTTAACTATTTAATTTTATCTTTTTTGATCACTGGTGGGCTAATTGTGGCAACTTTTTAAAATGTTAACCAACTATTGATGAAAAAAATAAAAAAAAATAATTGAGTAACTATTTTATAATTTTTCCTTTTTAAGTGATAAAAAATTACTAATAATTAAAATACAGTTAATATAATTTACTCCGATTAGAAATAAATTCTTTGAACCAACTATTATTCAATTGAGGAGCAGGCCTAATTTGAATCTTTTGATTAGTCATAACAAGTATTTTAAAAGAAAAAAGGGGTGAAAAAAAAAAGGAGGGAAATAGGGGTGATTGTAGATTGTCGAGGTTGGTCTAAAAGTAGATACTTTTAAACTTTGATTTAAACCAAAGGCAAAAGGGGCCCATCCTGCTTGATGATGAGGCAGCGTAGCCACTGCCAGCCTCGATGGTCTTTGTGCAAATGAGACCCTCCACAGTCACACAGCCTGAATCCCTGACCCAAGCCCCACCCAAAGTATTAAAGAAAGCTAAAGTCACTCTATTTCTTCTAATTTCTAGTTCTTACATTTCCCAAATCCCAATCTTCCAATTTTCTTTTTATATCCAATTCCTTTTCGACTATATTTTGAAATCTACATCTAACAAGCATTGCATATGTGTCTGATCTAGTAATTTAACGCTTACTTCATCGTCTTAAATACATACCTGAGCAAAAGCTTTTGAACCCTTTTTTTTGACTAACAACATATATTTATATCTCAGAGTTCCAATCTGAGATATGCATATGTTTTCACTTGGCAGAGACCACAAAATGGAATGTTACCAAAAACACAAATTAAAGGCAGAATCTTTAACTGGCTTTACTTTTAAGGTTGTTCCCATATAGATCATGATCAAGTCTGGTCGAGAATATATGCTCTTCTCTTTATAAAAAAAGAAAAAGAATACCACCAAGTATTGGCATCCATTGATGTGACCAACTAGTTTAGTGGCGTCTGTAGTGGGACTCGCATTTCAGATTTTAACGATTCCCAAATGGTATTCGAATTTCACCACTTTTGCTTTAATGAGGTAAATAATTTAGATTCATAAACACCATTTGTTTACTTCTTTCTTTTATTCCTCCCAACATCCCCATACAACTCAAACCATCCGGATTTCAACAAGTGTCAAATACAAATCTCTCTCAACACAGATAGAAAATTTCATATATTTGATAGATGATTCTAGTACAATATCTGATATATCGGATACAAATGTCAAACACGAAAATTAAAAATAAAAAATAAAAAGAATAAACAATAACATATGGCGACCAGTTTCTCGCAATCCAATCAACAGAAATTGAAAATCTAGATGGAGTGAATGTGTGAAGTTCACATACAAGACACAATGATGGGCACAAGATATGGACATGACTGAGTCACCCATAGCAATTCATTGAAACAGAAGTCAGTAGAGCTCCAAAGCTTTGTCCACCAACAATTCGTGGAATAAAAAGTTTAAAGATTTTCAAGTTCAGTGATAGGGCAAATGAGCGGAACCGTCATCAGTGTTCATCAACTAGCAAATATAATGGCAGTGCAGAGCTTCATGCTTCAAACGCTTACCTGCTGGGGACTCACTGTAGTTCCTGATGCAATGGTAAAATGCATACCCCTTTGTTGCCCAGAATGTAGCACAAAAGCAACCTGTGTTGCAGCCGCTGCCACTTCCTGATACGGATACGATACAATATCAACTGAAGTATAAAAACCATGTCTGTGATGTAGTCTTTTGTTTAACTTGATGCTTTTCCAGGCTTCCCCGGGGAGAGAAATAAAAAAGTGGTTTTCAAATTGAAAGTAGGAAGTAATGATAAAATAACCTGTCTTTGCCTTCGTTGCTGTAATATACTGATGGCCCAGGCCATGATGTAGCATGGCAAGAGAAATACAGCAGCACGAATAAAGAAAAGCTGAAACATGAAACAAAGCAATTTAAGAAGAAATGGCTCCAATGGGATGATGACTTTAATGTGGATAATTGAGAAATGCTATGCGAAATACTGTATGCAGCTTTTGGCAAAACTTACAGAGAAGAAAGTAGACAAATCTTCTTCTGAGTCGGGATCGGGAACATTCAATGCATGGCGCAATAGCAGAAGTCCCATTAACTGATAAAAATGAAGCAAAGAAAAATATTAATCACTTTAAAAATGAAGTCTTAATTAAATGGTCAAGTACAAAACTGAAGGTCATCGAGTTAAATGCTGTAAAATCCTTTGTCCAATTTAATTCATCAATATATTTCCTTGAGGCATAGTTTATATATTAATAAATAGAAATGATAATAGTCCAATTTTCAGGAATTAATGTTAAAACTCACTTAAACAAGCATGTTAAACATGATTATAAATTGAATGTGTCGAGGAGCTTCATAACTAATAGCTTACAATTAGTGCAGCTGAACGGCAAAAAGCAGCTCCACTGGCATTTGATGCAGCATATTCATCATATTCGGTTTCCAAAAACTGCCGTTCTGCCTCTGCAATGGCTAAGAGGCGCGGATCACGCAAGTCCAGTGGGGTGCCAGAGATTGTCCAGACTCCACTACAAGACAGATATAGAAATTAATAAGATGGTATCTTCCAAACAGATCATACAGAGTAGTTGTCAGTATCATCTGCAAAAAACATGTGAGGCCATCAAGCTTACCCAATATCGATAGAGGTTTCTTCAGTTTGGGTGCAAGGTAGAGCAGTGTAACCTGGCTCATAAGGCTGCAAGGCAAACAGTAAGGACAGACTACCTCAGCAAGGAGACATAACCAAATATGAATAGCACTAAGCATGAACTAAGAATTTAGCAAGGCATCAGCAGCAGTTAAATGCCTAAATGTATCTGACGCCAAGGTTGCTCAAATCCAACCACAGCTGTCATAAATTCTGAAAAGCAACATACATGATAAGCCCGGGCTTAAAAGATAAGGGTTTTTCCCATAAATCAAAAGGCGAATAAAAATTCTTCATAAAAGCCATCGATTTCACCCTCTTCCACAATCACGTAACTACTTCGGAATCCTCAAACTTTCTATTCCTTGCACAAAAGGCCTAAACTTTTGCTAGTTTAAATGAAAAGGGATAAATCCAAGGTGCAGCAATCGATAAATGTTACTAAACAAAATAACGAACTTGATAGGGGATGCTAAAGCAAGTACATACCTGATGACATATCTCGCACTTTATATTGCCTTTCTCGTTGCACCAATGCTGCACGCATTTTCTATGTGCATACTGCAATTTGAAACATATAGAATTCAACAAAGGACTGTCATAAATCTTGTTTCATGTAGTATTTAAGAAATAACAAAGCAATTACTGATCATGGCGAAATATGCATAATTTTATGAGGTTCATTAAACTGAAAACTAAATCGTGAAGAAAGCTTTAGATAATGCACTTTCTACTTCGGGAAAAAATGTTCTTGATCGAACTTTTTTTCGTGAAAAAGAAAAGAAATGCAAGTTAAACAAAATAATAATAATAATAATAATAATACCTTGAGGCTGCCACTGCAGGCACATGGAGTCTCAAGATTCTTAATGGAATCTTCATCCTGGCAAATGCGGCACTCCGCCGACTGAATCAGCGGCTCCTCCTCCTCCTCTCCGTTGACAACCCCCTTCTCCTTAGACTCCAACAAGCACGACGACCCCGGAACCTCCGTTGAGGGACCAGCATCCGACTCCTCCGGCTGTACGGCCTCCGGCTTCACCAGACGGTCGACACCCAAAACCAGGTGATCACTCATGATTTCTACAAATTTAACCCAAAAGAAAAAAGAAAGAACTTCGATTTCTAACTATTTAATTCAATCGGAAAAAATAAAATAATAAGAGGAAACCCGGAATCGCTCTGAGTTAGAGCAGCGAAACCGAGGGTTCCAAATAAATGAAAGAATGAGAAAGTACTGAACGAAGAAATCAAAGACAAAAAGAATTAAAAAGATAAAAAAATTTACCTTCAGCGGGAAAAAATGGGAATTTGTGTTTAATTAAGGGAACGAAGAAATAGGAGAGAAAATTTCTAATTAAGCTTGTCTTTCATTTTTCTCTTTTGTCCTTTGGCTACGCACGCGTTTTTCCTCTCTAAATTTCCGTTGATTGGGAGTTTTTTGTAAGAAATTTTGCTTTTCCTCAAATATGTAATAATAGTAAGAATAATTTTTTTTTCAGAAAAAAAAAGAGAGGAGAAAATAGGTGAGCTGGGGGAAGACTGGGATTTGAGTGGAAAGAGACGTGGAGAAAGTCAATCGATACGGCTCCAAAAGGGTATTTTTAGAATTTGAGATCGCCAATGCACATTAGCTGGCTCACCTCCTTTTCTCTCCTTCGGTGCCTGTCCTTGCTATTTTATATATATATGAAAATTTGTTTAATTTATGAAAAATAAGAAAATCTTACATGCTAACATTACGGAACATAGTATCATATATGTACACATATGTGTGCTACACCCTATTGGAAGAGAAGAACAAAAGGTAATTTCAGGGGTGTGTAAGAGAACATACGAGAAATGAACAAAATTTTCTTAAGAAAACAAGGCAGCCATTGTAAGGCACTTCAGGGACAATATTTGAGGAAGATGCAGTGATACAGCTCTGAAAATACCCCCTCCTCTACTTCCCACTACTACTATTTCATCAGTTTTTATCTAATCCTGTAGTGTAGGTAAAAAATGAACAGTCAAGTGGTATAATAATAAGGGTTTTGGAACTTCCGGTATATACACAATCGGAATCTAGTCATCTATCCCGGTTCCCCCATGAAAAGATTACACTCAATCCTACGGTAAAAGTTGATGATATACAATCTTATATTTCCCACTCACATGGTGAACCTAAGTGGAGGGCATATTAAACCAAGGAAGCACAATGATAATATACCATCATAAGACATGCATTCCCCTCCCTTGGCTGCAAACTCGTAAACCAATCTCCTCAGGACAACAATATCATTTTCTGCCAATACGAGTCACTATATATCGTCCTTTCTCTAAATCATACACTGTCTTCAACTCGGGTTTCCTCCATTTCAATATAAACCAAGCTATGAACATCAATATTGCAGAAACGGCAATGATGGAGAATAGCGTGGGTGAATCATTCCTGAAAATGGTAGTTATCCAATCAATTTGCTGCGCATCCAACTTGGCCGTGTTTTGTAATATGAAAGCTCCCAAGGCCCAATCTAGTGGTATATTTTCTACCCGATTAGCAAAGCTGATCCTGTTTAAAGGCTGAATCACATTAGTAAAATTTCAATTCTGAGAAAGAATAAGAAAACTATTGACAAACCCCCAATTTGATATTTCCATAAGGAGGAAAGCCACAGTGCCCAAAAAGCCATTGAACAAACATGGTTTGTTTGCTTTTGAGGACACTTTGCAGGAAATATACCTTTCATCATCCAAAGCAATTCCAAGGCTATCATGAAGTAAGGCCACAATATATGCTGAAGAAAAACAATAGCGCAACAGTTCTTCCTCACCAAGTGATTGGTGCTTCTTCTTCAATTTTGACCAATCTTCTCCACAGAAATGTTGCCCCGCCATCATGAGATCAGAAAGAGAGGCCCTTTGATGCAACCTAAAGAACTAATCCAACAAGAGTAGTCAAACAAAGAAATGGAAGCAATTTAGGAAACAGAAACTCAGTGCAACCATGAAAACTTCACATGGGCTAAGGTTGTGCATGCAAGGCATATGAAATGTCTGTGTGTTTTGGGGGAAGGGGAGGGGGGGTGACTAAGCAAGCATAAGCCAGTAGGAGAAAGGGAGATTATAATTATACCTTTGAGGTATGGAAGAAATTTTCTGTAGCCAAAAATTTTCCTTGAAGCTTGGGCATGAAAACAGACCCCAAATAACAGTGGTAGTTGAAACATTTTTCTGCATCTCAGAATATATATAATGATTATAATCATGTGGCACAAGGTAATGCAGTAAATGTAGTGGTTCTAAGAGAGTTTGTAACCTTTTCCATTTTGTAATAGCATTAGTGCAGCAGATCTGCACTCTGAGAAATTACCAGTAGCTTGAAGTTCGGAACTATATTTACTTTTTTCAGCCATATAACCCAGTGAAAGATTTGATGATGGAGCCAAGTAACCTTTAGGTGTACAAGGATCCATGTACATCTCCTTATTAAGAGAGTCAGAAGCTGTATTAAGGTAAGAAAAAACATAATGAGCCATATAAACATAACAACTTAACAAACTAGTACCACACAATCTCTATCAAAGGTAACAAAGATTTTGTGAAGATATCCAATAAAAAAACTTTCAATTCTAACAAGCTTTTCCATAATGTCCAGTATGAAAAAGCCATAAATGATCAAAGGTAAAAAGAAGCCAACTTTTAGAATTAAACAGTCAACTCAGCCTAAACAGTCAAACCACAATATACAAACAGCACTCATACTCAAATTTAGATATTTTCCTTAAGCTTCAACATTGCAAGACTCTAGAAGATGATTAAATTAGAATTCAGCATGAGTGAAATTCCTAACTGGAGTTCCATGCACAATTTCAAGCACTTCTAAGCCTGAAAAACTTTGGCAGAAAGAAAATACATCAAAACTTACCAGGACTGAAATCTCCTTTAATTAACGATTCCCTTAATGATTCATGTGCAACATCCTGAAAATAAAATGATGAAAGTTAAAAGCTCCTAGGTTAAGGTTGAATTTCTTGACAGAATGCCTGATAACATACCATACAAAATCACAATGCAAAGCCATATTGAAATAATAATCATACTAATTAGAAGTTAGATATGTATTGTAGTCATTACTGTTTTTGAAGGGAAAAAAAACTTGCAGTAGCACAGTCAATCAGTCAAATAAACATCCAGAATGTTATGGAAAAAAATGTCCTTATATATATATATATTCTCAGAACATTCGATTTTAACTATGCAAAACATAGCAAAGATCTCCTTCGAATTTCAAGAAAGTTAAACCGTTTTCATTTTGGAATAAAATGCCTACAATTGGAACATGACAGCCTAGAAACCATAACAAACAAAAAAAGTAGATGAATAGCTATTGCATGCGAAGGTTACCTGGCCAAAATGAAGAAAGCTGTGACTATAGAGACCGTAAGTGAAATTCCCAAACTTGATGGAGCGTGAGAACTTGGAAGGCATAGGCTCACTTGAGACAAAGGTTACCTGAAAAATAAGTATAAGCCAAGTAATGGCGATCTTATAAGCGCTTCTCAACTTATACATTCAGAGCACCAAGCCAAGAACATACATAATGGCATCCAATGCATTTGCAATGAGTTAAATAATAACCTCTTCTTTCTTTTAACCTCCCCCCCCCCCCTTCTTTTGACAATATATATAGTTTCATTGCTTTAACCAGAAGTAATGCCGTTGACAACAATAATTTTTTTCATGTTAATGCCCACTTCTTGAAATGACAACAACATGTCGTTTTTAAGGACAGATAACGAAATTTAGTTCATGGCTCACACTAAAAACCTGCTTCATGGTTATAAGTTCAATAAGGAAATTTTTTACAGTGGGTTACGAAATAATCTAAGATATCATTTCTTGATACACAAGAAATAGCTTCAAGGAACTCTAACATGTAGGACCGTTAATTATAAGCTCAAATGACTTGTAAAATCTGGAGTGGAAAAATCTAATCAATTCTACCAAAACATTATAGGAAAGAATTCCAAATTAAAGAATCTAGAAGCAGGGAAGACTAAAGATAACCACAAACCTGAACAGATGCCCCACCAAGTTCAATAATTCCAGTTGTATCCAGAGGATTACCTCCAAGAGTACCAAGTGCATAGTTTGCAACAACCCAAGCATAGACCCCCTCATCAGAGCCTAAGACAGTTAGAGCATCCAAAACTTAGCCTCAAAAAAAGTGGATCAGGGATTAAAAACTAGATATAAACAAAAGGACTGAAAGCAGATCTTATTTAAGCTCATAATACATAATAAATACAGTCAGGAGAGAGAAAATGAGACGCAAATATAAAAAATATCATAAGTAGTTATCAATGAAGTTGGTTCCGTCTGTGATATGTAATTTCAGCCAAAATGGACCAAGACAAACAACCATGGTTCACGTTAGAATCAACATAAACCATTATACTAAAATGTGGACTAACCGCAGTGTACTACTCTTCCCTTTCCTACATCTCAGTTGTAAAAAACCATCGAAGTTTTCCCCCCATTGGCTTGCAAAATTCACTTAAAACATGGTCAAGACTCAAGTACTCTATTTCCTACCACAAAAGATGAACTTATACCTCTTGCTACTCTTCTATTCCTATTCTCATGTTAGATTCAAAACAGATCACAATGCATTACCACTAAAGTAACCCGCATTGTATTACCTGAAATAACTGACGCCCACTCGTCGTGAAACTTAAACCCAGACACCCTAAGCACCTTCCTGCACTCCTCCAAAATCCGCTCCTGCAACTCAACATCCAACAACCTCAGCCCAGCCGTCGCCATTAACCTAATTTCCGTCTCTGCCAACTGTTTTCTTGGAACTTTCTTCCTCCCAAACTCCAGAAGCTTTCCCAAAGAATCCGAAACAGCTTCCGGATACTCCACGTAAGCCGACAACCCCGGATTAACCTTCAAGCTATCTGACCCTTCTTTAAAATCGAAAACCAGGTTTTTGCTTCCATCAACTCTGTACCGAAACACGTGGATCCTCGTTCCCGTGCTTCCACCATCGATTATGATTCCGTACTTCGTGGACACCGGTGAGGAGAAAATGAAAATGTAACTAAAAATCAATAAAGCGAGAGATACGGATACTGAGATTGCAAAGAGAGGAGGGGTAGGCTTGGTTTGACGAGGGTTTCGGGAAAAAAGAGCGGTGGATCGGGAATTGGGTCGGGTTTGGAACTTAATTGGATCCATTTTAGGTTGGTTGGTGGTGGTTTTGAGTTCGGAATCGACCCGATGTCGAGCATTCAATCGTCGCATCAAAAGATCAACAAGTATTGTTGGGAAGAAGCATGTGATTGTTAATAATACTACTCAAGAAAAGAATTGAATTTTAATCGAAATTGAAAGAAAAAAAAAAGGATTTCTAGGGTTTTTGGCTTAGAATTGGGATTGAATAGGAGAGGGAGAGAGACTATGACTTTCAGAGGTTTCAGCGCTCTCTCTCTCTCTCTCTCTCTCCTTCCTATCTGATTCTTTTTGTCTTCTGGTTTTTCAGTTTAATATGTTTGAAGCTTTTACGCTTACCATAAGCGCTCTGCAATATTTGCGGGTCGGTTCGTGCTTACGAGCTTGTCTTCACCGATTTGGACTTATAACGATGGAGGATAAACTCTACACCACTACCTCAACTTTGTTTAAAATTACCAACTTTCAGCAGTTAACATTATCCATTTGTTATATTTTAAATAAGCGGACGTATCACATGAGTTTAAAGGGTTGATAATTAACTTTAGCCCCTAAACTATATTTAAAATATTATTTTTGATATTTTTAACATTGTTCTTAATAATAAATACTCAAAAAAATAAATAATTCAAATTATAAAAATAAAAATTCTAAAAATGCTCTTCCTATGGATGTAAAATTGCAAGTCATGTATGATAAGTACACTGAAAAGAGCCGCCGATTAAAACCGTGGAGGATGCAAATGCGGCAATGGAGAAATTCAGTGCAGTGTAGCCCCCTGTACTTCTTATTGTTCTGAAAAACGTATCACATATGTTGTTATCGTATTTTCATGGTGATGATTTTCTTGTTCTTTAACAATGTGATTGATTGGAAAGAAAATAAAATAATTTAGCAGTTGTTGCACCCTTTTCCAAATATGGACCTACATGTAGATGTTGTTTATAACGTTGATATACTTTCATCCATTTCCTTTTCCATTGGCAAGAAGTAAATAGATATTTATGTGCAATGTTTACAACATATTTCGTGTTTCATTTTTTATAATAGTTGATAGATTGATTAATATTTTTTATATTTGCCCTTAATGATTTTGCACGCAAAATAAAATAAATAAATAAATAGTCGCTCATTGATAATCTAAAGTTAAGACGGTTGTCTTAGCGGTTAGTACTGGTCACATCAATAAATACCATTAGGGTTTAACAATCATATAACGCTTTAACGCGAATCAACTCAATAAATTGATACTACCTCAAGCATAAATTTTGAAGATAAATTCTTCTTCGATAGTCGAGCTCGAATTTAGCATCCAAACATAGCTTATTTAATAATTTCAAACTAGAAAGCTTTAACAGTTGTGCAATGTAGTATAGTTTGTAAAATCATCAAAAAAGTTATCGGACATCAGATTGTAGCACTTCCAAATCAAGATTGCCACCGATTTAGATAAGGGGTTTTACATGCCAACTGTTAAATCTAATGGTTATCGTGAATAATTGATAAATTTTATTAGTGAGAGGGCTCAATTGAATGTAAAAGACTCGAGGGGCTTATTGAGTTTTCGAGAATACTTTTTTGTATAGCATTTAATCTAATATTAATTAGTAATGAACTCTTAACAATCATTTCGTTAAGTCTTGACTTATATGGAGTAATAGTTAAAGTTTTTATCAAATATTTGTTTGACACATATACAAATCCTATCACTAGCATTTTTACCCCTAATGTTGCATAAAAAAACAATCATTTTTGTTAAACATTCAATTAAGAAAATAATATTATGAGATTTTGGATTAATGAAAATATTAAGATTTTGGAAATTTTGATATTCAGGTTTGAGTTTTACTTTGTGTAAACTATATATAAATATTGTAATACCCTAAAATTTTAGTATTTGAGAAAGGATAAATATTTTAAAGGTGAATTAAGTATTTGGAGAGAAAGCATGAATAATGAAATTTAGTAAGGACTAACAAGTTTTTTTTAAAGTTGAAGGACTAAAAGTACAAATGGGCCATTTTTGGAAAATTGGTGAAATTAAATAAATATTTTTTTTATGAATATGATATGGATATGTATTTGTGGGTTGTGCCTCGCATTCGCTAGACACATTGCAGGCATCTTAGATGGGAATTGATGAGCAATCAAAGAAGGGCCAAAATAGGCCCAACATCTCTGTTAGAGTTGTGTGACCCAAATTCTTATTAAAATAATAGACATAGTCTATATTACTCTTATATCATTCAAATTCGACATAGTAAATTTTCTTTTTCTCTGCCCGTGGTTCTTTTTCCCGAAAGGTTTCCACATAAAATCATGTGTGTTCATTTCTCTCTTTCTTTGCAGTTCATTGTCATTATCGACGTTCAATTTTCACAATGGCAAATAGGACGTTGCGACGTCACGACATGTTTTCCTATTTGGCAGCCACGTTTTAGACTTCAAGTAGGACTTCTTCTCCCAGTTAGACTCTGATTATTCTAGTGATATTTTAGTATGATTAGAACTCTACTCTTAGCCTATTTAAAGAGGCCTTGTATTCTTATTTTGATATATCAATCAATAAAGGCTTTTATTGAGGGCAACAAGATATAGTCGCATATGAGTTTTGATGAGAATTTCGTGGTAATTATGGAGAGTATTTTATACTTATTTTATGAACGCCCTATGAGATTTAGGGTTTTATTTACCAGTTTGTTCTTTGGGATTTTGAGCTTTGTATTCGAGGTTTTGGGTAATGCACGTTTAGTACATTTAGGTTAATTTTCTCCATATTGTACTCTCATTTGTTTATTCATTTAGTGAAAAGTCAAAACCTATTTTGTCCATGTTTTTCCCTCTTTGAATGTTTTCTGTGTAAAATATTTGTGTTCGTTCTTCTCCACTTTTATTATATCGTTGTTTATACAAGTCGGTCCCTAACAGTATTGATATGTATAGTTAGAAATTGATATAAAAATTAAATTGAATTAAGTGGAAAAGTATAGGGGCTAAAGTGTAATTTATCATTTTATAAAGAAGGGACCTAAATGCAAATTTTCCATATTTGATTGATATTTAGAGACATAATGTTGGGATTAAAATTCCATAGCTGATAAGGTTGAAAGTTTGTGGAAATTTATGGAAATTAAGGCTGAAATTGTTGAAATTTGATTGGATAATGGAATAAATGGACTAAATTGAAAAATAAAAAAAAAGTGTAAAATTTTCTACACAATTGAAAGGCTGAGTAACAACAACTTGGGGCAGCAAAAATAAAAGGGAAAGAAAGAAAAAGAGAGGAAAATCTCCCATGCATTTTTCTTGAATTTTTCCTTAAAACCATATTTTAATTTCATATCTTAGAGAGCTATGGAAATATTTTCAATCATGGAAACAACTTGGATAAAGATAAGAATAAAGGGAAAGCTTGGAAAGGTGGAGAGAAATGTTAATTTCAGATGAAAAAATAAATAAGTACTTAATTGAATTCACGCTAGTTTATTTTAATTTGAATATTTGAGTATTTAAATTTTAATATGAAATAATCAAATAAGATATGATTATGATTATTGAATATGTATGTTGAATTTAGTAGTGAATATGTAATTAAAGATATGTTAGTAATGTAAGAAACAATAAAGTGATAATTTAGTAATTAGTGAATCTTATGAAACTAAGGATCAAATTATAAAGAGTGAAAATTTATTTATTTATCATTGATTGATAAATGAATAGATGTAGAATAGTCAAGTTACTATAGAGAGGACTAAATTGTAAAGAGTGTAAAATTTGATATTTGAAATAAATATTGTGATTAAAGGTTTAAACGAAATGAAAAGTGACATTAAAGTATTATAAAAATAAATTTTGTTTTTTCATGAATTTAGGGATTAAATTGTAAAGTTTCCAAAAATTACTAAGCGTGCTAAAATAATGAAATAAATATTTAAGTAAAGTGTTTTATGAAAGCAAAATGTTATATGAAAGTGAATTAAAATTTAAAGAGTAAAGTATTGTAAATATGTGATATGTTAGTGTTCACATGAATTAATATATGAAGTGAAGATGTAGTGCATGTGGCTATGTAATTCAAAGCGAATAAGTAATGTGAAACAACGTGATATATGTGATATGTCAAGTATATTATATGAAAGTGAATATGTGAATTGAAAATATTATGTATATGCGTATGTGATTTAAAATGAATGAATAAAATGTTACATGAATAAATGTCTTAGTGAGTTTAGAGGTGTTGGGGGTTTGAATGAGAATCGAGTTAGTGTTGCAAGGATTTGGAGAGAATTCACAAGAGAAATAACTATATAAATAAGCCCTAAGGTAGTCACTCATGACTCGTTTGTCTTTGGTAGAGCACAAAAAACAAAATATTTTGTTATGAGACAATTTTATTGGAAGTTAGATCAGGTAATTGATGAATGAGAGTTTGAAAATTTCTCTATTGGAAGAGTTGATTAAGCTTGGAACTGGTATTCAAATATTGCCGTCATAAAAAATATAAAAATAATACTAAAAAACTCGGGCTTTTTTATTAAAATAACCCCAAAAAATAAATTAATTATCAAAATAACCTACCTAAAAAATTAAATACGAAAATAACCTAATTTCTACAGTAAAAGTTGGTGGAGCCATATAATATGGCGCCACCAACTTGCCACGTCAGCTAGGGCCTTAAAAAATTAATTTTTTTAGTAGAGCCATATTGAATGGCGCCACTAGTATAAAATACCAGGAAAATATTAAAAAATCCAGAAAAAATAGGAGGCTTAAAAACAATTTACCATTTTCGGTGACGCCATATTAAATGGTGCCACCATCTGACCTACTTGACACCTTTTTTTTCTTTCTTTTATTCATAATTTTGTACTTTATTTTTTTACTTTTTTTTCAAATTTTATGTTTTTCTTTTTTTTAGTTTTTTGAAGTTTTATTTTTTTTCTTATTTTATTTTATTTATTTATTTTTTATTATTAATTTTAAAAAATTTGAAATGTATATTTGAAAAGTTTATAATATATACTTTTTAAAATTTTTAAATATTATTTTTAAAATATTTTTTAAAATTTTGGATTTATATTTTTGAAATCATTTTTTATAAATTTTAACAATATATTCTTCAAATTAATTTTTTTAAATTTAAAATATTATTTTTTAGATATTAACCATATTTTTAATAATATAAAACATTTAAACATTTAAAATTTTTAAATACATTTAAAAAAACATAATTTAAAAAATTATGAAAGACGGGGGACTTTTAAAACAATTTCCCTTTTTATTTTTTTTAAAGATATTCAAACTTTATTAAAATTTTATATAAAAACTTTATTTAAAAATATAAATTAAAAAGTAAAAGTTTAAATTAAATATATATATATATATATATATATATTATAACTAGTCACATCATATCAGAGATGTGACTATTGATAAATTTAAATATAAATATAAAAATAAAAAAATAAAAGTTTTAAATGTATATTTTTCAAATTATATTTGAAATTATTAGTTTTATAAAGGTTTTTACCCAAATATTACAAAAAAATTAAAAAATTACCAAAATAATACTACATTTTTTTATTTATCAAAATAATACAAATACTTTTTTTTATTTACCAAAATATTACAAACAGAAAAAAAAGAAACACTGAAAACGAAAAAAAAGACAGACAGTAGGTGGGGCCCACAAGCGACACCAAAGGTGCTTGTGGCAGAGGCGGCACCAATGGTGCCACTGCCACAGGCGGCACCAAAGGTGCCACTCCTATAAGCGGCACCAACACAACATTTTCTTATTTTCCTATTTTATTACTTTCAAAAAATATACTATTTTAATATTTTATTATTTTATATTATTTTAGTACATAATGTTTCAAATGTATTATTTTAATATTTTTTATATAAGTTTATTGAAAAACCGTTATTTTGGCCATTTGTTCGTATTTTTTCTTATTTTCGGATTAAAATCACTTTCAAAATAAATATTATTTTCGTATTTTATTATTTTATATTATTTTAGTACATAATGTTTCAAATGTATTGATTTTGTGTTTTTTATATAATATTTCAAATGTAGTATTATTTTGATAATTTTTAATTTTTTTGTAATATTTGGGTAAAAAACCCGTGTTTTTTATATAAATTTGGTAAAAAACCGTTACTTTAGCCCTTTGTTCGTATTTTTCTTATTTTCGGAATTCATTACTTAAAAAAATACTATTTTTGTTTTTTATTATTTTATATTATTTTTGTATATAATGTTTGAAATGTATTATTTTAATAAAAAACCGTTACTTTGGCCCTTTTCTCGTTTTTTTCTTATTTTCGGATTTTATTATTTTTTAAAAATATATTATTTTCGTATTTTATTATTTTATATTATTTTAGTACATAATGTTTGAAATGTATTATTTTAGTGTTTTTTTATAAATTTAGTAAAAAACTGTTACTTTGGCCCTTTATTTGTATTTTTCTTATTTTCAAAATTTATTACTTTCAAAAAATATACTATTTTGTTTTTTTATTTCTTTTCGTATTTTATTTTTTCATAAATTTTTTTTCGGTTTTTTATTTTCAATAATATTTTTGTAAACAAATCTCAGTACAAAGTAGGGAGAAAATGTTGTGTTGGTGCCGCCTATGGGAGTGGCACCATTGGTGCCGCCTCTGCCACAGGCACCTTTGGTGCCGCCTGTGGGCCCCACCTGCTGTCTGTCTTTTTTTTTTCTTTTTCAGTGTTTCTTTTTTTCTGTTTGTAATATTTTGGTAAATAAAAAAAATATTTGTATTATTTTGGTAAATAAAAAAATGTAGTATTATTTTGGTAATTTTTTAATTTTTTTTAATATTTGGGTAAAAAACCCATTTTATAATATTTAAAATGTATGTTTAATATATTATTAATTTTACATAGAATTTTTTAAATTAATATTTTTTAATTTTTTTCTTATTTTATTTTAGTTTATTTAATCTATTTATTTCTTATTATTAATTTTTAAAATTTTGTAATGTATATTTGAAATGTTCTATAATATATATTTGTTAAAATTTTAAAATATCAGTTTTAGATTTTTTTTAATTTTACATATATATTTTTGAAATTATTTTTTATAAATTTTAAATGTATAATTCTCAAATTAATTTTTGAAAATTTTAAATATTAACCATATTGTTAAAAATATAAAACATTTAAACATTTAAAATTTTTAAATACATTTAAAAAATCATCATTTAAAAAATTATGAAAAGATAAGGGACTTTTAAAATAATTTCCCATTTTTGGTAGTGCCATTTTAAATGGCGCCACAGAGTGTCACCCCCATTTTAATTTTTTTAATTTTTAAAAAGTTTAGGGAACTTAAAAATAATGTTTCATTTTTCTTGTGGAGCCATTTCAAATGGCCCCACCAGTGCTACACCAATTTACTTTTTTTCTTAGATTATTTTTCTTAGATTTTGCCTTTTTCTTTAATTTTTTTTAAGTTTTATATTATTTTCTTATTGTATTTTGTTTATTTAATTTATATTATTAATTTTAAAACAATTGTAATGTATATTTAAAATGTTTTATAATATTTTTTTTAAAATTTTAAATATTAGTTTTAAATTATGTTTTTAACTTTAGATATATATTTTTCAAATTTTTTTTTATAAGTTTTAAATGTATATTTTTCAAATTATATTTGACATTATTAGTTTTATAATAATTGAAATGTATGTTTAATATATTATTAATTTTACATAGAATTTTTTAAATTAAGATTTTTAATTTTATTTTATTTTATTTTAGTTTATTTAATTTATTTATTTCTTATTATTAATTTTTAAAAATTTGTAATGTATATTTGAAATGTTCTATAATATATATTTGTTAAAATTTTAAATATCAGTTTTAGATTGTTTTTTAAAATTTTACATATATATATTTGAAATTATTTTTTATAAATTTTAAATGTATATTTCTCAAATTAATTTTTGAAAATTTTAAATATTAACCATATTTTTAATAATATAAAATATTTAAATAATTTAAAGATATGATCTTTCAAATTTATTATTTGTTTTTATTTTTTAATAATATAAAACATTTAAACATTTAAAATTTTAATAATATTTATAAAAAATATATTATAAAACATTTTTAAAAAATACATTTCAATTTTTTCAAAATAAATAAAATAAATAAGGACTTAAAAAAATAAAAAAAAGTCAAAAGTTAAAAAAAAAAAGGCTGAAACAAATAAGTTGGCTGTCAGACTCGAAAACTGGTGGTGCCAAATTATTTGACTCCACCAGGAAATGGCAAAATTGCTATGGGCCCCCTATACTATAAAAAATCTCAGTATTTTGGTGGAGCCATTCTTTATGGCTCCACCTCTTGGTTTTCTTCTATATATAGAGCGGTGTAATTGTTGTGTTCAGTAGGAAAGTTCAAAAAATCTGTTAAAAATGAATAATGATGTGTTTTTGGTGTATGTTATTTTTTATGGTGAAATTGTAGAAGGTGATATTGGCTGTGTATTTCAAGGCTGGCAAAGAGTAGGTTTGCGATTCAAAAAAAATGTGAAGCTAGCAGAAATGAAAAATGAAGATCAGTGCGAAAATAGCAATCCGTTGTGGAAGGGCGATGTCCAAATTATTTTACAAGTTTTCAATCTCTACAGATCCGTTCAAATTTTGTGCGATGCAGCTGTTAGATGATGATGACTTGGGCACTATGATGGAAATATGGTGGTCCACTGGGAATGAGAACCCTCAACCAGTTGAATTATTTGCTGAGTTAGTAGACTTAGAGCCTGTTGATAATGTTAGCCCAATAAGTCAACATCGTGAATTTGACTTTGATCTTAATGTCGGATGGACAGACCAATTAGAATGCGGTGGAACGTCGCAGATATCCGAAATTCCTAATTATGGTGGGAGTTCATACAACAATCCAACCCTCGGTCCCTGTTATTGATTGAATCAATTTTTATATTTTTTAAAAATTTTAAAAATCTATTTGTTATAAATCAAAAGAAAATTGATAATTTGAACGATTCTAAAAGTATTGATTTTTAGTTTTTTTAGCTAAAAAAAGGGATTTTTTTTTTAAGACATATGAATGAGAGAGAAAGAGAGGAAGATAGTGGGGAGGCAATGGTCAAAGTACCGCCAAGTTGGTACTGTGTTTTTCTGCAAAGCTTGAAAAATTATATTTATATATTTTTAAATTGATTCCTCACTTAGATGAATTAAATAAGTTATAATATATTAATAATAGAATGAAAATTTAAGTTAAATTATAAATTTAAGTGTATTGAAGTTTTTTTTTCTATTTAAGATTAAAATTTAATAGGTTTTATAAATAGTTTTAGATATTGAATATACTAACATTATAACCCTACTATATTGAAATTTTTAAAAATTTTATTTTATTATGTTAAATTTTTAATTTTAAAATAAATTTTATTAAACTATAATATTCTTTTACTATAAATAATTAAATATATTATAACTATTTCGGACTTGTGGAGTTGTCCACTCCTTTTTCCTTTTAAAATTTTAAATATATTAAAAAAATATTTTCTAAAGCAGTTAAACATGAAAAATAACAACTAAATAGAGATTAATATCATGCAAGAAATAGTTAAAAAGGAATAATAACAACTAAATAGAGATAAATATTTTAAAGCAGTCAAAACACGTTCAACAGAGTAGCGATTAACAAGAAAAAACTAGAAATTAAAATGATATTTAATTTATAATTAATTTTACTGTTTCGTCGATCATTAATGATGTGTGATCCGTATTTGCTCTAGAAGATATTTTGATATCTGTATAATATAAAAAAACAAAAATACAATACAATTATTTATTATATTACATTAACTATAAAATATAAAAATTACAAAATAAAATTCTATAAAAAACAAACCTTTTTTCTCTCAACCTCACAAATCTATTTCATTCATCATAAAGGGGGACCAAGCCCCACCCATATATATAACACATAATTTTATTTTTTATATATATATTTAAATTTATCAATAGTCACATCACTGATATGATGTGACTAGTTATAATATATATTTATTTTTTAATTTAAACTTTTACTTTTTAATTTATATTTTTAAATAAAGTTTTTATATAAAATTTTAATAAAGTTTGAATATCTTTAAAAATAATAAAAAAATCTTAATTTAAAAAATTCTATAATATAATTAAATATTAAACATACATTTTGAATATTATAAAACTAATAATTTCAAAAATAATTTCAAAATAAAATAATAAAATAATATAAAACTTAAAAAAATAAATTTAAAGAAAAAGACAAAATCTAAACACTGGTGGCGCCATTTGAAATGGCTCTACTAAAAAAAAGGAAAAATTAATTTTAAGGTCTTTAAACTTTTCAAAATTTTTAAAAAATCTTAATTTAAAAAATTCTATGTAAAATTAATAATATATTAAACATACATTTTAAATATTATAAAACTAATAATTTCAAATATAATTTGAAAAATATACATTTAAAACTTTTATTTTTTTATTTTTTATATTTATATTTAAATTTATCAATAATCACATTCATGATGTGACTAGTTATAATATATATATATATTTATTTATTTATTTATTTATTTTTTAATTTAAACTTTTGCTTTTTAATTTATATTTTTAAATAAAATATTTATATAAAATTTTAATAAAGTTTGAATATCTTTAAAAAAAATAATAAGGGAAATTGTTTTAAAAGTCCTCGTCTTTTCATAATTTTTTAAATTATGATTTTTTAAATGTATTTAAAAATTTTAAATGTTTAAATGTTTTATATTATTAAAAATATGGTTAATATTTAAAAAATAATATTTTAATTTTAAAAAAATTAATTTGAAAAATATATTTTTAAAATTTATAAAAAATGATTTCAAAAATATAAATCTAAAATTTTAAAAAATAATTTAAAAATAATATTTAAAATTTTAAAAAGTATATATTATAAAATTTTCAAATATACATTTCAAATTTTTAAAATTAATAATAAAAAATAAATAAAATAAATAAACAAAATAAAATAAGAAAAAAATAAAACTTCAAAAAACTAAAAAAAAGAAAAACATAAAATTTGAAAAAAAAAGTAAAAAAAAGATAAAGTAGAAAATTATGAATAAAAGAAAGGAAAAAAAATGTGTCAGGTAGGTCAGATGGTGGCCATTTAATATGGCGTCACCGAAAATGGTAAATTGTTTTTAAATCCCCCATTTTTTCTGAATTTTTCAATATTTTCTTAGTATTTTATACTGGTGACGCCATTTAACATAGCTCCACCAAAAAATTAATTTTTTAATGCCCTGGCTGACATGACAAGTTGGTGGCACCATATTATATGGCTCCACTAGAGGTGATCATGGGCCGGGCCGGGCCGGGTTCGGGCCGGGCCCATAAAAAAATTTTGGCCCGTTTTCTAGGCCCGGGCCCGGCCCGGCCCGAAATATGGGCCTAAAATTTTGTCCAAGCCCGACCCGGAATAAAAATGCTAGACCCGAGCCCGGCCCGGCCCGACCCATATTAATTTTTTTTGCTTATTTCATAAAAAAATTTAAAAATATAATAAATTAAATAAATTAAAAAATATAAAAACAAATATTAAAATAAGAAACAAAATAAAATTGAGATAAACAATTCTTAAAACAATACACAAACTAACAAAAAATAAAGTTAAAAATTACATATACTTAAAAAAAATAAAAAAATAAATATATATTTATATAATTCGGGCCGGGCCGGGCCGGGCCCGGGCAAAAAAAGGTTGGCCCGAGGCTCGGCCCGTTTTCTAAACGGGCCTCGTATTTTTGCCCAAACCCATATTTCGGGCCTATATTTTTACCCAAACCCTCCCATTTTTCGGGCGGGCCTTCGGGTCGGGCCGGGCGGCCCAACCCATGATCACCTCTAGGCTCCACCAACTTTTACTGTAATAATTAAGTTATTTTTTTATTTAATTTTTTAAGTAAATTATTTTAATAATTAATTTATTTTTTAAGGTTATTTTAATAAAAAAGCCAATAAACACGACAGCAATACTAAAGGGAAAAGAAACTTAAAATAATAATAAAACATGGATTTTGAGATCAATTGAATTTCCAATCACGAAAGTGCAGAGATGTTGGGTATTTTTTCTGAAAACTGAGAAGACACCTGTCTACTTCATATGGGTTAGAGTGGAATTCTTAAATACATGAATGTGTGAAGGCATTTGCAGATGCAGCTGCACATTAAATAAAAAACAGTATACTTTCAACTCTCAACCAATCAATAATTGGCACTTCTAATGTATAGAAAATATGGTCGATTCTCATTACCTGCTTTGCCATCTGCTCCCAAGTGTCACCATCTCACTTTCTTAAATTTTGATTTCCGATTTGTTAAATTAATAATGTGGATTTCGCTTCTAATTTTTCATCTTGTACTTAATTTTAGAAGTGTGATATTTGTTTATTCCTCTGTTTTATTAATCACCATTATGGTAGATGGATGTGGGGATAACATATAACATTGAAAGATGTAATATAGAGTAAGTAAAATTTTAAGTTATTTATGATAGTTTTCGAATAGTTTGGGGTGATAAATGGGATAGAGTTATCATTAAAATTATTAAGTTCTAGCTATTAAGGGAATTTAAGGAAGTATCAAAGGTCAACCGAATAGAGATTTAATTTTAAGAATTCAAAAATTATACAGACCTAATTGGCATGTGGAAATTAAGCAGATACCAAGATATGTGAATTTTGTTTTTCATATTCTGGCAAGATTGATAAAGGAATTACCCATTAGAAATTAAGCAGATACAAAGATTAGATAGACGAGTCTTAGATACCAAATCTTGTTGATATTAAAAATATTTTATAATTGATACTCTTCTATATTTTGTCAAAAAAAATCCTATTTGTATAATTTCTGCTATTCAACTAAAACTTTCTCCATAATAAGATTGATGGATAAAAACTTACCCATCAACATTAAATGTTTGAATATTGCTGAGCTGTCCAAATCAATGAGTCAATATATATAGCAGAAAAAAAAAGGGGAAGTAAAATGTCTAACCGGATTCATACCATAAAATGAAAAGGGTCTTAGTATGAACATGGAAATGAGCCGACAAACGTTACATGATATACAGATTTTGTAACTTATAAAGGATCTGTTCAGGATATCCGCCTCCTGATTCCATACCTTAAACCTTCCATTTAACCTTATAAAACCCGTTTAATCATTCTCAACTCTTCCAACATTATCAAGTAAAACACAATGGAGCCCAAGTGTTTGCTTCTTATCTATCTTCTGGTTTTGCAGTCTCTGGCACTTCTCTGTGTTTCCCAGGATTTTGATTTTTTCTACTTCGTTCAACAAGTGAGTTGTTTGATTGCTAAGAAACAAAGATTTTTCCTCCTTTTTTTTTTTTTGGATTCTATTGTTTTTAATTTGTTTTTATGCACTTGCAGTGGCCAGGGGCTTACTGTGACTCAGACAAGAACAGTTGTTGTTACCCTACAACAGGGAAGCCTGCTGCTGATTTTAGCATTCATGGACTTTGGCCTAATTACAATGACGGGTCATACCCTCAAAATTGTGATTCTAACAACCCCTTTGATGCATCTAAGGTATAATCTTAATCTTATTATTATTCTTCTTCCCAGTGGAAATTTAAATAGCAGTCACAATATGAAATTACAAAACAGGCTGATATATTGATTGTAATTTTTTGAAGTAATAATATATTAACCCTTCTTGGTCTTGGGAATCTTTCCTTGCTCATCTTCCTATATATTACCATCGTATTCTAAATTTTTAATAACTTCTGTTGCCACAACTTTTCAAGTATTCCTGTCTTACACATATTTGGTCATAAAAATGGAGGTATAGTGTTAAATATATAGGAAAATCGATTCATAGGCATGTTCTTGCCACTTGGCCAAATGGTATAATCCTTATTTTAGGCATTCCAAAAAGTAAAACATTAAATTTAAACATGAAAATATTCAAATTTCGGCCCTTTAAAAAATAAATAATTTAATTTTAAGTATTTTTAACATAATATTTTTAGTTTTAGCTCCCTGAAATTTTATAATTTAATCTTGGCTCATGTTGACACGTAGATTTCAGACCTCATCAGTAACATGAGAAAGAACTGGCCATCATTGTCTTGTCCAAGCAACGATGGGGAAAGCTTTTGGTCACATGAATGGGAGAAACATGGTACCTGTTCCGAGTCTGTCTTTGATCAACATAGCTACTTCGAAACAACACTTGGCTTAAAGCAACAAACCAATCTCCTTCAAGCTCTTAAAGCTGCTGGTAATCCACAAAAACTCAAAACTTCCTATTCATATTAGCTTTATTTGCTGCAGTATTTGTTCTAACATTTCTTACAATAATAAAAAAAAAAATTTCTGGGTATTGCAGGAATCGAGCCAGATGGAAGTAGTTACAGTTTGGAGAACATTAAAGATGCTATAAAAGAAGGAAGTGGGTATACACCTTGGATAGAGTGCAATGAAGATTCATCAGGGAACAGCCAACTTTACCAGGTGTATCTATGCCTGCACAAATCAGGGTCCAACCTCATTGAATGCCCGGTTTTTCCTAAAGGGAAGAGATGTGGGTCTGAGATAGAATTTCCTACCTTTTAGACTCTGTTATGTTTGGATTTCCAGCATTTTTATTTCTCATGTTGTGAAATAGTTGTCTTTGTATTTTGTGATTGGAATGACTCATCATCCAAATGCCAGTTCAATGAAAAGAAATAGTGTTTGTTATTTACACGTTATAAAGTGCATTACGCAATCCAGATAAGCCAAAAGTAAAGTGAAAAACATGATTTATCATTTAAATGGTTGACCAAACTGTAAGCAAAGGTTTAAGGTTTTTAGAGCTTAAATTCTGGGTAATTCTTGTTGGAGTGTTGCTTTCTCGGTCTAATTCCAAACAATGCTTTTCTTTAACCCAAATATTCAATTTCGTCATCAAGTTTTACAAGACAATGCATTTGCTACGAGATAAAAGAATAACATAAGCGTAAATTGTACTGTAGTTTACTCCTACTTCTAGACAAATAATTTTAATTTTTACATGTAAATTTAAGAATTATAAAAATTCAATAATTCTTTTTGCACATTTTCTTCCTTATTTATATTTGGGAGCCAATGATGACTTTGGCTCTCTTGTTCTTATATTTGGGACTCATTTTTGCCATAGAGAAATACAAAAAAAAGGCTAATAACATTTAAATCGATTTTGCTTCTAAATTTTAGGATATATATATATATATATATATATATAAACTAATAAAAATGATAGCTTGCATTATTAAGAGTTTGTATAATAAAAGAGAAACTAATGTATTGTGATGTTTATTTTTGGTAGAAAATAATAGCATTAAGTGATTAAATTAAGTCTATGCAGAGGGAATGTTATTCGACAACAAAATCTCTTGAATTGATAAGGGGAGTCTTCAAATAAAATTAAATTCAATGAACTATTAGACTCATACTTGACCATTCGATCAGCAACTGTATTTTGGCTCCTCGAAATGTAATGAATCTGTATCCTCCAATCTTTGTTGATGAAGCTGTGAATTAAACGTAGCTCAATTAAGCTACTATTGACAGTGCAACCCACCAATAAATACTCAACAAGCAATGCATTATCGCATTCAATCTCTAATTACCGATGACCTCTATCCCATGTTACATACATGTGAAAAACAGACTATTTTAAGGATTCAATAATTATTATTTATACAATATTAAGTTTTGTTTTGTGTAATATTAATATTTTTCTTTTCTTTTTACGAAATATATCTCAATATAAAACTACTAATTAAGATAAATAATTAAATTTAATTATTATCTTTTATTTTTTAATGTAATTATAAAAAATAAATTGAAAATATTAAAGATTGATTTAAAAATATATAAATCTTGGATCGATTGATACGATTCAGTATATACCAATACAATATTAATCGAAATAGATTAAAATATACTAAAAATTTAATTGAAATGAAATTTAAATTATTTGGTGCTTAAACAATACATATCAACTAGTACACTCGATACTTGTAAGGTTAAAGGTAAAGATAGAGGTAAGAAGTAGTTTTGCCCCCATCCAAATAGAGAATTGTTATGTAAATCCTTGAAATCACGAATTAATATAATAATAAAATTATATTTTAATCTTTCAAATTTAATATTAGTTTTACTCTTAAAACTGCCATGAGTAGGAAACTTCCTCATATTTTAGGGGTAACTGTGGAGAAAGGCTTTAAGATTCGCTTCTTCTCTAGCCATTGCGAATACCTTCTTTTGATTTGCCTGCTACCCTTTTAGTCTGCTTTGAATTTTTACTTTTCCATTTTCAGTGTGCATGTAATCAACGACAAGTATTCTAGTTTGGAGTACGAGATTGATTGCATAAAAAGTTAGGTAAAAAATTAAGTGACTTTTACTTATGATAAATAAATATAATTTAAATCTCAAATTTTATCACAGAGATATAACAACCATCTCTTTGTAATAATTAAAATTTTGATAAAAAATAAAAATATCATAAAAAATGATTATGTAGCATTAAATAACATTCCAAATAAAATAAGAGTAATGGTTTGGATTATTATTATTATTATTAAATTTTTGGATTTTTTTGTCATATATAAAAACAAAAATAAAAGATCCCTTATCAAACAAACCAATCCCCTTGCAAAACGATTGAAACTTCACGTGATAGGCCACAAGGGATGAAATTGTTGACTTGCACGCAAGAGGCCACCCACCCTCCACCAACATTGCTACTACTTTTTAATTATAACCTCAATTAACCACGTCCTTAAAACCAATAAGATTAAGACCTAATAATCAAAGCATTCTTTTAGAAACTAAAATCCATTGAAGATGATCTTAAAACACGCCAACATTAATGTATTGACAAGAATATGCTGCCAAAAAGGTTCCATGATCCCAAAAACTTACCCCTTCTTGCCTTTATAAATATACTCATCCATCAAACACAACTTCATCATTTGTTCAAGAGAGAAAAAAACTTGTAAAAGCATGAAACTCACCTCAGGTTCAATCGTTATCATCAACCTTTTGGCATTACAATACTTTCCCGTTCTTTGTCTCTCACAAGATTTTGATTTCTTCTACTTTGTTCTACAGGTAATGAAAACGATGAGACTCCCTTATTTATGTTATACACATATATTGTTCTTTTAGTTATGTTTAAAGTTTATCGTTAAGCTCATGTTTTGGAGTTTGGATTATAAATTGGTACAGTGGCCTGGATCATACTGCGACACGAAACAAAGATGTTGTTATCCGAAGACGGGAAAGCCTTCCGCGGATTTTGGGATCCATGGACTTTGGCCTAATTACAACGATGGTGGCTACCCTTCCAACTGTGATCCCGACAGTCGTTTCGACAAATCTGAGGTATATATTATACTTGCGGCACTAAATGTAACATGATGGTTTTTAAGGTTATAGATTTGGAATATTCGAATAGATAAATGTGAATAATGAAAACTAGAACAAAGCTATTAATGATTAAGACAATAAAGAAAATAAGATACAACTTCTTTTTTTTTTTTGGTGAAAAAATAAGATACAACTTTAATTCTCGGACATCTATCATATCTAAAACCATTGTTGAAAATACTACACAAAATTATACTCCTTTTAACCTTTAACAGCATTTTAGCCTATTAAATGAAGAAACAGGTAGCAATAATTCAGTTCCAAGATGTGCGATGAAGGGGGCTGTAATGTAAACGTAAGCCCCTCTGCCCTTTGCTTTAAGGGAAGAAGAATCTTGGGTGCATATGCCCGCTGCCTACCTTGGATCACACGGATTATCTTTATGCTCACATTTGGTCATGCTTAAGATTTATATTGTTTTTATTCGAGACAAATCTTTTTGTGTTTTGAAATTACATAAATTTTTTGGTTAGCTCTAATTAAGAAAAATTATTTGGTTAACTGATAATAAAGCTTCTTCTTTTTTAATTGCACCTTCATTTTAAATTGATTCTCAAACTTCAAATCATTTTACTTACATCTTTAAATTCTCGATATTTTATTAATCAAATAATCTTGTTACTAAAATCGTTAAATTAACTGTTAAATGATATATTGAATTTTATATGACATAATTTAAAATGAATATTGTAAATTTAGCTACAAAAGATTTGGTACATCATTTAATAGTTTTAACAACGAAAGTATTTGATTGGTATAACCTTAATAGTTTGGAGATGTAATTAAAATATTTTTAAATTTAAAATTAATTTAAAATGAGCATAGATATTGGTGCAATTAGCTTTTCTTCTTTGATTAAAATACTTTATTCACATGACAACAGCTATAACTACCGAATTTGTCACCTTACATGGTGGGAGTGAAAGTTGAGGAAACCAAAGCAGACCACCCAACAGGCTGTTTATGTCTCGATTTAGTCAAATGTCTTTCGTGGCTTAAAAGAATACTAATTGCTGCTAAAATCCAAATTATTATTGATATTGTTTAATCACAGAAATACGCAAATATCATTTACCAACAGATTCCATGGGATAACATAATGGCTTCTCCTGTAAATAGATTTCAAGCCTGATTGGGAAGCTGGAAAAGGAATGGCCCACTCTTTCATGTCCTAGCAACGATGGAGTTAAGTTCTGGACTCATGAATGGCTCAAACATGGGACTTGCTCAGAATCTGAACTTGACCAACGTGAATATTTTGAAGCTGCTCTCCAACTGAAACAAAAGGCTAACCTCCTTCAAGCTTTAACAAGCGCAGGTAACCCCCAAATTCATAAAGATTGGGGTCAGAGCAATATATAGTTAATAGTTGTTTGAACGAGTTTGCTTTTGCTGCAGGAATAAAACCAAATGATGAATTCTATGAATTGGAGGAGATCGAGGATGCTATAAGGCAAGCAGTTGGGTTTACTCCCGGCATTGAGTGCAATGTGGATTCCTCTCGTAACAGTCAGCTTTATCAAGTTTACTTGTGTGTGGATACTTCCGGTTCAGATTTCATTAAATGTCCTTTGTTACCCAGGGCTAAATGTGGTTCAAGAATCCAGTTTCCTAAGTTTTAATATCCACCAATCCATTTGTTTTAATTTAATTTATTCAGCAAATTGTTGTATACCCTATGGGAAAAAATTCTTTGTAATTTGCAATAATAGAGGGTTTGAAACTCTTACAATGTAGTTTACCCATTGATGATTCAACCCCCAAAGTTTCAATTGCTTCTCAACAATGTTAAGAATAAAATGGGATTAAAAGTTAAAGGTTGAAATATTAGGAATTTATAGCAAGTGCTTCTCAATTGGTAAATTAATTAGATGCAGCCATGGATCATGTGATGACTTGCACGAAAGGGCTACCATCATTTTAATTTGTCCCACCACTTAACACTTAAAACCTAAAGCCAATAAGCTGTCAAAGTCTTGTCTAATCATATTTTAATACATTTTAATTATTTAGTGAAATAGGAATTTGAGTCTAGACATGAAACTTATCTCATACTCAAGTCAACTAGACCCATGAAGGTATGAACATAAGAGTACTTCGAAGGAGTTCTCCATTTTTTGGAAACAATGAACCCAAAACTTATTTCGATAACATCAATTTTTATGTAAGTCACAAACATTCTTTTTCATCAAATTACATCATTAAGCTTCTATTTTTGTTAGTTTAAGTCATTTATATTATTTATTTGGAAAGTCTATTTTAGTTATGGCATTTTACATAAAATTTTATTATGAAAAAGGAAAATGATTGATTGTAAAGACTAGATATACTTCACCCAGAAAACTTTGTGCTACAAATGTATTCAAGTGGGGTTTTCTAAAACTTATCAATAAGTTAGACCTATAATTTAGTTATTTCATTCCTTAAATAAAATTGAATGCTCAAGAAATTTGTTGGACAAAAGAATTTACATATTTTACAACCAACACAATCTTATGTTTTTAAAGCGGGAGCAATCCCATGGTATCATTTCTAACACATAAATGGGGTAAGTTTAGAGAAATTAAGTGCACCCTGTACATCATGTGTCACGGTTTGTGCATAGCAATTCATATGTGTAAATTGGGCTCATTTAATTCAAAAACACTAGCCCAATTCTTAAAACATTCTAAAAGGCTCATGGACTTGAAGCTTGGTGACTTGATAAGCATTTTAATAACTTGTAATTTAGCAAGTTAATTTGAATTCTAAGAGACAAAGATAAATGGTGGTTAAACTCCTTAGACACTATCATGTAGATATGTTTAAGTTTTAGTTGTTGATATGATTTAATCTATACAATTGATGTTAGGGGACTCAACTATAAATAAGGCCTACCTTGGCCTCATTTATTTCACCATTTTTGAGATAATCAATACACTAAGACCATTGCCTCTATATATTCTTAAATTTTACTTTTCTTTCCTTTATCACTTTAATATCTTTTAGCTTTAGTGCCTTAGAGAATTCTTTGGGTCTCCCAACTTGAGAGCTTTGGTTGATTTAAGCAATTTGGTAGTGGATATAATACCTAAGATTGTATAGATTGCTTGGTTAAATTCTAGGCCCATGGCAATTGGTATAAGCACCTATGGTTTGATCAAGATGCAAGTTTTGGGATGGTATCTTAGCCTTTTAAACAGAAGGTAAGCCACAAGATGTCTCAAAAACTTGTGGGAGAATTAAGAAATATAATAATTCAAAGGACATCCTATTGGCAATTGAAGCTAAAGTAGAAAAAATCAAGGATTCCTAAGAGATGTAGAAAAGCATTAAGATTGTTTAGGAGCGTATTGAAGAGTTGGACTTTGCAAGAAATGAGATCAAATGTGAGATGTAGTGTGCTCACAATGTAACAATAGATATGCATTCATAGAAAAATGATGCTCTTAAAGCCATTATTGAGGCTTTGAGGAAAGAGATATACGAACTTAAAGAGGAGCTTGTTTGCAAATCAGTTGTAACACACTTCGTGCGACCCGATCGTCGGGTTTGAGTTACAAGAGGCTATGGTCGATACCAAAATAGTTACATAGATTTAAATAAACAATTTACATCATAATTCAAGTATTTATAATCAAAACATTTCACAATTACATTATACTATCATTTTCGGCTCTTACTCGAGCTTACAAAAGCTTATTTACAAACCCAAGCTTGAACAATGACTAAATTGCAATGTGTTTAGAATTTCTACAACAGGTATCAAAACCTCCATATAGGTACCAATAACATTATTAGCTTCGCAGTTTAGAAAAATCTTAACAAATAAAAAATATCAATACTTGTCATATGGTATCGATACCTCTAGTACAAATTTTTGATACTATTTTACGGCTCGATGTTTTACAAAAATTCAATAAAATTCATATGTATCGATACGCTTGTAAAATATCGACACCCTGATATAAGTATCAATACTTTAGTCCGGTATTAATACCAATTTGGAATTCGAAGTTTAAAAATTTTAAGAAAAATTGGTAAAGTACTGATACCATTTCAAAGGTATCGATACCTTAAGGCAATAAGGTTGAAAATTTTGCATTTTAACACCTATTTCAAGCCAAACCATTAGCTAAGCAAATGCTGCATAAATACGCCCTAAAACATGCATACAAACCAATCCAATTCACATATATTCATTTCAACTCATCCATACATTTTATCACAACCAATATGCCACAATTTGGCACCAAATCAAGCCAAAGCAATCAACTCCAATTTAATCTACTTCACATGCCTTTAAGCCATTTGGTTCAACATTTAACCATGCCACTTAAATTCTCATTCATGCAACCAAAATACCATATACCAAATTAACAAGTTACTAAACATACATATTTAAATTTTAAACCTTAATGCCATACTTCAACTTATATCAAGCTAAGCCAACTATCAATTCAAGTTTAACACTTGTATGAATACCTATATACAGGCCACATAACCAAACTAAAATGATCAAAAGTCCATTGAAAAGATGATAGGATAGTATGAGTTTTAAGGTGATCCGATCAATATGTTCCGCAAACCGACAACTACAAGGAAAAGAAACAACGATAAACATAATGAATCCTTAGTAAGTTCATAATAAAAGTACTCAACTTACCTAAACTTCATAATAAGTTTACATAATAGAAATAAATTGGCACAAACATGATAATCCATGGCATCCTTATGATTTATACTCAATCTATCAACATAAAAAATGAATTAGTAATTTAACACAATATAATCATACTTCTTAAGCCAATTACATAAACATTCATACCAATTTATACCATTTGCCATTCAATCCACACTCATTTTGCAAACATGAAAATCAAAATAATCATTAACCTTTCTATCCATTTCGTTTTCGTTTAGTTACCCTTTTTGTGTGGATAACTTTAATAAATTGAGTTTGAATACACGAGACAGATCTACTCACATAAACTAACATATTCGGGTTGCTCACACAAGCTTCAAATCAGGGTTATTATATAAGTTTTATTCGATGTTGTTCAAACAAGCTTCTGAGAATCCGCAACACATGCTGAATCTTAATCCATCGATAAAGAATGATTTGATGCTGCTCACACAAGCTTCAAAGAATTTGCAACACGTGTTGGATCTCAAGCCATCGATAAAGAATGATTTGATGCCGCTCACACAAGCTCCAGAAAATCCACAACACATGCTGAATCTCAAGCCATCTATTTACTAAGTGATATACCATTCATATCCTAAACATTTACTAAGTTCACATGAGCATTATTACTGCATTTGTATCATTTCAATCTCTGTATCATCATTATATAAATGTTCCATCCAATCATATAAACTTTTCATATCTATTTGATATCTTGTATTTATTCATAATTATTCTATATCTCATAATTTATGATTTAGTCCATTTGATGCCAATAGTTATTATTTTCACATTAATTCAATCAACAACCAAAAATAATACAAACATAACTATCGAAACCATTTTTTTGAAAAACGGGAGTCGGCTTTTATTTTGAAAACGAAAAAAGTGGGTTCGCCACCAATCTTTTTTTGTTTAGGTGTGATCGGATCACCTCGTGATTTGATTGTTTTAATAAAATGTTTTGTTTTACTAGAACATCGATTTTGGTCTACGAAATTAGAGAAAACGGGTTTAAGAATCAGTTACATACGAGGAAGGATTAACACCCTCGTAACGCCCAAAATTGGTACCTAATTGATTAATTAATGTCTTAATGTCGAAAGCTGAAAATCCATAAAGAATTTAAAAATTCGATCGTCCTTTTTTATTAATGTTAATTTTACAAAAAATATTTGGATAAATAGAAGTGGATGCTAAAGACCTTCTTGTCCCGAAGTAATAAAATGTCACATCCAGTACGTTAGGACACGACATTTTAAACCTTCGAGAATAAGCTTGTCTTTTGACTTTCAAAACTTATGCATTTTAATTTTAAAAGGATATTCGATCATTTGGGTCAAACGAGAAAAATCGAAACCCACTATGTTAGGGCACGATCTCTCGAATTTCCAAACACGGAATATTACCTTATTTTTAAAAATTTTCCTTTTTTATGAATTTAGGTAAAAGAAATTAACGAAATATTTAAAAATGATATATGTTTAAACTATTCAGGTATGGTATAAGACGAACAAGTATATTTGAATGTAACATCTAGCACCAGTATTGGCATAACACAAAACAACGGATAACAAGCGAATAAATCAATAGAACAAAAATATTATGCTAGTAAATGATGATAATGGACTAAGATGATAGAATGAATAAATAAAAAATGACGATTTGATAATCATAAAAATAATTACAATAGTAGTTATCATAATATAATGATATAATAATAAGAGCAATATATGTAGTAAAAACATAAATACTCTAATTTTTAAAATATATATAAAAAGGGGGTAAAATAGATAGAAGAATAAATAATAATAAAATAATAATAGATAATAAAATAGCAATGATAATAAAAGTGTAAATGAATAATCGAATAAAGAAAAATAAAATAAAATAGAAATAAAATGAGAGAACAATAAATAAATGAATAAACTAAATAATAATAGATAATTAAATAATTAAATAAACAAAAGCTTAGTAACAAAAACGAATGAACAGTCACTAAACAAATAAATAAAAGAATTAAATTGAATAAGGGACTTAATTATAACCCAAATTGAATTAAAAGGGTAAAATTAAAAAAAAATTGAGTAAAGGATTAATTCGAAAGGCGCGAAATCTCATAGGGACTTATTAGGAAATTATTCCTTTCGCCTTCCAAATGTATCGTTTCTAGAACCACCGAATGGTTGAAAGACCAGAATAAAAAAGAAAAAAGTCCATGGGCAAATTTAAAAGAAATAAATAATAAAGGACTGTATTAAAAAACTCTTAAAAAGAAGAAGGATTTTCAGTATAAATAATCCAAAAGCTGGAAACACACGGATCCTAAGGAAGCGGGTCGGGTCAGCCTTTTTTCGCGTCAAAACGACGTCGTTTTATACTTTAAAAGCCTAGGTGAAACAATGTCGTTTCACGAAGGCTATTTAAACCATTTTTATTTTAAAAAATTTCATTTTTATCTTCCTCTTAAAAAAACAAAAACCTTTTTTAAAAATTCTTTCCCCCTTTTGGTCTTCCGATTGGGGTCTGGCTAACTCTGGCAAGCCTCCGCCGTGAGTGGTGGCTGGAGGTGCAAAATCGAGTCTTTTCGACCCCTTTTAACCCTCTTTTATTTATTAAAAAAACTTTTCAAATCCTATATTTATTTTAGAAAATAAAAGATGAGGTTCGTAAAGCAAAAGGGGGTTTGACGCCTTTCGATCCCTCGTCTGAACCTCCCCATTTCCGAGGCATTCAGACTTTCATCGATGACCACACCAAGCGACTCAGGTAACCCTTTTCTACTTTCTTATTTTCGAAACTAAAAGCAAAAACGAACGAAAACAAAAGAAAAATTGAATAGAATAAAATGCAACCTTTTCTCTGCTGATTGCTTCTGTTTTCTTTTTATTGATTTTTTGTATTTTTCTGTGTGTAAAAAAAATACAACTTGTTGTTATGGCTTTATAGCAGATTTTTACAATTTTGTTTTTTTTTTGTTCCTATTTCCTCTATTGTCTGCTATTGTTTTCTTCTGCAGGTATGGAGGCCGTACATGGTGGTGACGTGGCGGTATGGATGTGGCGTGCGGTGGTACGGCGCTAGGCTTAGGGTTTCTCTTTTTTCTTTTTTTCTGCTGAAAACTTTGTAGCCTTTGTATTTTGGGCTAGGGTTTTGTATTTTGGGTCATTTGGGCCTTCCAATTTGGGTTAATCTTGTAACTGGACTGGACTTATTTATTTTTATTTATTCTTTGCTTTTGGTTGTTGGGCCCCGGGCCAAAATTGGGCCTTACAATAACAAAAATTAACATAATAAGTTACATATTAACTTACTTGGTAAAAACAACAACAAATAATATGTCGATGACTAATTCACAATATTGCCTTTTCCTCAATTATCCTCCGGTTAATTCAAATCCTGATCTATATGATAATTCATTTCGATTCATTGATTCCAAATACTTTATATCATCCGATTAAATGCATATGACAATTTCAATTTCACTTTTCGAAAGCTCTTTAAAGATTTTCATTTTATTCAATTTAGTCCTTATAACGAAATTGCCATAAATTTCAAATTTGAGTCTCGATTTTGAAAATGATTTTAGTTACATCCTTCTAAGGTTCTCTACTTTCCATAATTACAGAAATTTCATACCAATTTCAAAATACTTACACTTTAGTCCTTATGTTTAAAAACTAACAATTAAACTTAGAAAAGTCTTTTTTTCACTTCTAAGTTTAAAATCTAACAAAGTGACACCAATTTAATTAAGTATTTAACAATGAAAACTTTTTAAAACTTTAAGAGTTTTACAAACTAGTACACAAGTCAGCTAAATCAAGCTCTCGGGATCTCAAAAACATAAAAATGACAAGAAACGAACTTGAATTACCTTAGCAATCAAGGGACCAATGTTGAAAAAGCTTGAAACCTTTATTTCCTTTCAAGATTCGACCAAGAGCTTGAATCCAAGTGCATTTTCTATAAAAAAAGAAAAGGCATATAGGGAAGGATATTTAAGGCTTGGCATGAGAATAAAGGTTATAACACCCCAACCCGAATCCATCATTGGAATAGGGTTACGAGGTATTACCGGAGTTTATAGAACTTTTTTTTTATCACATGATAACTCATTTTATAAGAAATTGTACAACTTAAATTTTACCACTCTTCTATAAACACATGTACATTTTCATTTGATCATTTACCCTTTCGACGTATCAGATAATAAACATATTACCATTTAACCAATAGCTTGGCACTTGTCTAAGCGTCAATAACAACAATCATTAGTATACTTGAATATACTTCATATAATTTTAGAATCGATAAACTCATTGTATCAACATATCATACTTGAGATTATTACTTATTACGGCTTACCCAATTTCTATGTATCAGCATATTAAAGATAGCCACATATTCATATAATATGATACATATTATTCTCTTGCCATTTCTTCAAAACATAAATCATTCATTATACCAAAATTTCATGTATCATTGTTTTCATGAATTTTGTATATATTTATTCCGGGACAATTCATAATCTTGAACATGCATAATTATCAGGTAAGTTTCATATACATGTATTTTCCATGTCATATTTTTAAAATATCGAATAAATATAGTTTTCGTGTATTTCAAGTTCAATTTCGTGATTATTGTTTCGTGCTCAAATTATTTCCATGTCAGGGCTTTATTCATTAAGTCATTCGAAATTTCATCATCATACAATTAATATTATTAAAGTATACGAATCTATAATCATGGATGCATATATTCATCAATAAATTCCATGTACAAATATCATCATCTTATATTTCCATATATCCAGTATCATTGTCATTTTTCATTTTTTTTTCATGTACTTCAGGAATATATGTACAAATCTTTTTATATACATATTTCCTTTTCTGGTCAGGATTCTTATCTACTGAATTTATCGGAATATCGATAGTTAAAATCATATAGTATATTTAAAATATGCAAATCCGTAATCCATCAATTCACATTTACCCTTTTTAGCTATGTGTTTACCATCTTCTATATTTATCCCGTTGAATTTCTCGGAATTTCGATGGATATCCAATTGTACACTCCTGGTGTACAATCTCATTAACCGTCAATTCATACAGGAGTACACTTTTAGTGTACAATTCCGGGTCCGTCAATTCATATGCATGTGTTGCCATGGTATCTTTCAACCATGGTCTTATTCATTTTCTCAATTTGTTGCCATGGTATCTTTCAACCATGGTCTTACACATTACATTTCAGTGAGCACACTCCCGCGAACCTCACTCTCCCGCGAACCTCAATTCTTGGCACACTTCCGCGAACCTCAGCTCCCATGTATTCTTCGGAAGGGCCTATACACATATATTCTTCGGGAGAGCCACCAGCACACTCCCTCGAACCTCATTCCCCATATATTCTTCGGGAGGGCTGATATTAGGATTACCCTTTCGGGCTTAATCCTTTTTCCTGTATTCTTCGGGAGGGCTACATCAGGATAGGATCACCCATCCGGGCTAGATCCTTTTTACCGTCAATTCCTTTTCCAATGATCCATCGAAATCCATTCCATTCAACCGGGATTTATTTTCTTTTTATATCGAGTATTATCAATATTTCATCAATTATTATGCATTGATCATTCAAATCATATTTTCATTACATAACCACATATTTCAAGTGTTTAAAAATACAATTCAAGTTACACGAACTTACCTCGTTGCTTGTTCGTGTTTATAAATTCATTAATCCGATATCTTTTCTTTTTCACGTTCGAGTCTCGCATTTGAGTTGTTGGGATCTTTATAAATAAATTTGACCATTGTTTTCATTCATTCCATATTCTAATACATTCAATTAATGCTCTAGGCAAAATTACCATTTGGCCCCCAAACTTTTAATTAATGACAATTTTACCCTTAGGCTCAGAAAAATAAATTCTTGCGATTTAATCCTTATTTCCAGCCGTTGTCATCATACATATTAATGAGAGCCCATAAATTCTATAAAATATCAAAATTTTCCATAATTTCAACACTTTTCAATTTAATCCTTAAAACATGTTTTCCCTCGATCTCGAACTAAATTAACAGTTTTCATTTAAAATTTTCAATTTAAATAATATAATAATCCATTTCATGTAATTTAATCATTTCTAACATTTTTACAAAATTACCCATAAAGTTTTACTTTTATTCAATTTAGTCCCTGAGCCTAAAACATACAAATTAGCCATGCTAACTGAATATTCATACATATTTTCCTCCTCCTCCTCTCCATTCCACATCCTTTATTTATATAACATGCTTATAAGTAACATCATCAATAATTTCGCTATTTACTTATATGTGAATATTCAAGCTGTCCACCTACGTCATAGTCACAAATTTTTTTTTTATCTTGAGCTACAGAACTCCAAATTAAGTTCCGTCAATTTTCCATGAAACTAGACTCATATATCTTCTTACCATAAAAATTTCATAATTTTTGGTTTATCCAATTAGTACAGTTTATTCTTTAAAGTCACCCTTATTCTGCTATCTGACAGTTATCTCTTCATACAGGATTTGGATGATGTTCTTGTTTGTTTCTCTTGAAAATAGGCTCATTAAAGAATCTAACCATATAAATTATGTCCCATAATTAGTTTTATACAATTTTTAATGATTTTTCCAAGTCAGAACAGAGGATCCTGAAATCATTCTAAACCAGTCTCACAAAAATATAAATATCTCAGAATACAGAATTTATTTACTTGGTCTGTTTCTTTTATATGAAAATAGACTCAACAAGCTTTAATTCCATATCTCATTCAACTCCTAATTCAGTTTCTACTATTTTTGGTGATTTTTCAAATTTAGCTTACTGCTACTGTCCAAAACTGTTTTAGTGCAAGATATTAATTACTAAGTTTATATCACCCTTATTTTCTTTCTCTACACCATTTCCCATCACTTTATCTTATTTTCTCTTCACTATCATATCAAGAACATAGAATCATATATAAGAAAACTCTACATTAACATCAGTTACATGTTTTTTCAATAATATTAAACTTAAAAATACATGGAAATCTTGATGTTCTTACCTTGTTTTATTGTTTCCAAACTTTAACTTCATTTTCTCTCTCCTCCAGCTTCTATTTCTTGAATCCAACTTGATATTCTAACTCCTCATAGTCTCTTTAACATTTTTCTCCTTCGGTAGCTATGGAAATTCTTTTGATTTCTAGGTGAAAATGGTGAATTTTTGGTGGAAGGACCAAATTGTAAAGAAATGAAAGTTTCTTTCTTCCTTTTTTTTTCTCCATACGTTGGGTGCATGGAAGGTGGATGGTATGTTGTTCCTTTTTTTTTCCACACACACACACACATATATACACTAAATAAAATAATAAAATAATAAAATAATAAAATATCTTATTAAAATATTAATAAAGTAATATTTATGTTATTAAATAATTATAAAATATCATCACACCATCATTACCTTCTAGATTTCTCTCTCCTTCTAATTGACCATTTTGCCCTTCATGATCTTTTAAAATTCCATCCTTGAGTCATCACTTAATTTAATAAAATTGCGATTTAGTCCCTCATAATTCTTTCTCCTATTCAATTTGGTCCTAATTCATCCATTTTCCTTAGTTTCTAGATTATTCCATCCTTAAAATATTTTCACTATTGGTCCTTCAATTTTTCCATATTTACACTTTAACCCCTCAAATTTTAAGTATTTACTCTTGGGCCACAAAACTTTTCTCACTTTTATGATTTAGTCCTTTCTTGGATTAATACATCATAGTCACTTCCTACATAGATTTTGTTGATATAGCCCAAAATTTCTCTTTTTATTTCTTTATTTTTTTATTTTACTATATCAAGGATAGAAATTTTCGGGATATTATAAAGGTAATTTGGTCGCTCTTGTTTGCTATGAATCTAATATGGCTTGAATTACCTTAGCAATCAAGAGACCAAAGTTGAAAAATCTTGAATCCAAGTGTTTTTTCTATAAAAAGAAAGAGCATATAGGGAGTGATTGTGCCAAATTTAAGGCTTAGCTTGATATGAAAGGTAATTTGATCACTTTTGTTTGCTATGAATCTAATATGGCTGATGATTTTCATAACATTAGGGCAATGAGCCAAGCATCTATTCAGGAAATAAGATGTATTCACATGTGGAAGTCGTTGGAACATGCAAATTAGTTTTAGATTTTGGTTTTGTTTTGAACTTGGAAAGGACATTTTATATTCCAAGTTTCTTTATAAACTTGATCTTAGTTTCAATATTTGCGCCATTGAGTTATTCCTTTGATTTTTCTAGATACAAGTTTTAAACTATTTTATAAATCTGATATTGTTGAGAATGGTACAATGTCTGATGATCTTTTTTGAATTAATTTGCAAAACAACTGTAATGGCCCATTTATAGTGAAATCGAAATAGAGGTTTCGTGACCACAAACCCGAGCTAGAAAGAAAATTTATTTTAATATTGTGGCATGGTTTATATTATGATAGGAAGGTTGCATGAAAATTTTGATAAGAGAATTTTATTGATTATATGGTTGATTGATTAAAAAGGACCAAATTGAAAAAAATAAAAGTGCCTTTTCGGGACTCCGTTTCGTTAAATCGAATTCGTAAATATTTATTATAAATATTTAATAAGTTAGTTGTGTATCTAATTAGGTTTTGATTAGGTGAATTTGACTTAATTAGAAGCAATTAGAAAAAAAAGATTAGATTAAAATAAGTGTGAATGTTTAATTATAGATTAAAGAAAGTAAAAAGGACTAAATAGGGAAATATGCCATTATTATAAATTGAGGCGGTTTAACATTGAAAAATCTAAGATATTTTTAATTAAAAATATATATTATATTATATTTACTTAATTAATAAGTATGTTATTATATTATATTATTATATATATAAAACAAAAGAAAGAATAGAAATAAGAAAGAAATAGAATCGAAATAGAGAGAATAGGGAGAAAGAAAGAAGAAAGAAAAAGAAAATTTGGGATTTCAAGGTTCAAAGTTTGATTGGTAAGTCAATTTAGTCCATTTTCTTGTATTTTTTAGTTCTTAGAATCCTAGAACAAAATACTACTTGATTTATGTTGAAAATTTGAAAGTTAATGGATTTTTAGATGTTTATGTTGAATTAATGGATGAATTAGAGATTGAATTGATGGAAATTCAAATTAGAATTGGGAAAAAAGATTAAATTGTGAAATAAGATATAAGTTTAATGCAATAAGGACTAAATTGTAAGAAATTCGAAATTAGGATTTATTAGTGAAAATTCGAGAGTTAAGTTAAGTTATAAGTAGAATTTAAGTAAAAATAAGGTATAGATTGTAATAGAAATAGAAATAATTTTAGTTATGAATTAAATTGAAATGTGAGTTAAGGTAAGAAATGATGAATTTATTATATCATACATGTTTATTTTTATTAAATAGTATAGGAAAGTTATTTGATTGTTTTTCTCTAACATATAAATGTTATATGTTTTAAATGAAATTGAAGAGAAAGAAAAGAAAGGAGAGGACCTAATTGAAGAAAAAGGAAAATAGAAGGTTGAGTGAAGGAAGACATCATCTCAACCTTTTTGTTGTAAGTACCCCAATATTTTTAAATTATTTTTATTTAAATGCTTATATTGTAGTGTAGAATTACTTAGAAATAAAAATGTAAAATATATATTTAAATTTGTAAATAAAAAATAATAAAAAATAATAGATTACGGAATTATGAAATTTGTAAAGAAAATTATAGATGGAGAATATAAGATGGTATATTGTTGATCCTTAAGTAATAATGTTATGACAAAAGTATATATGTGAAAAAGGTGTGATATTTGTGAATTGTAAAATGTGCACTAAATTGTAATGATGGAGAAATGAGAAATCTTTTTCGAAATATTTATGTAAAGTATTTAAATGTATAAAATTCAGTTTTAGTGCTCAAGTAGACGGAATTTAGAACTACTGGGATATTAGTGGCATGCCATTAAGGAACTCTAGCACGCTTTCTGATTATTATCAAATTAGTGCTCTCCGATTATTAGCACATTAGTGCTCTACATTTAGCAAATTTGTGCTCTCTGTATAGCACTTTACTACTCTCTATTCATTAGTGCATAAAAATGCACCTTTGTATTTGTTTCGTATATCCGGTGTGTTCTATAAAATCTACTTTGGGCTAAAACTATGAGTTATGAACAAAAGCGAATCATCAATGTGTTAAGGTAAGTTTTATAACTTACAAAAAGATAAATTAAATTTTATTAATATAAGGCATAGCTAAAGAAACTTCTATGTGTGTAAATATGTATTAGTGGAATAGGTTTAAAATATTTTATTAGAATTTATTTACCTATTTATTCTTGTAGTGACTTACTAAGCTTTCACGTGCTTAACGCGTTTAATTTTAACGCGTAGGTACAATTAGACTCGAAGAGGTAGAGTCGGGTTAGAAGATCTCTCATCTCATCACATCCTCAAGAGCTTCAAGAGTAGGTACCATATTTTGAATTAAAATGGCATGTACATAGGTAGATCAAATGTGTTTTCGTGTGTTAGGGACTAAAATGTAAACTCTTGAAATTCTATCTATTTTGGGTTACTTAAATTATTTTGGTATATATATGAAATGAATTAGTGAAACTATAAGTAAGTTTGCAAATATGGTAGGTAAGTTAAAATACTATGTATATATGTTTAAATTAAACAGTATCTAGCTATAACCATTTTGGCACTAAATGTAATAGTCTTATACTGGGTCCGTACGATTGGACCGGGTATAGGGGTGTTACAACAACACCCTTTATAAAATAATGCATGTTCATGATAATGTTAGTATTAAACGTTGTGTTATGAATAACAAACAAGTCTCCCAATTTGTGGCACTAGAGATTGGAACATATCTATATTAATAGAATTAAAAAGTTATAAATAGGGGTTCTTGAAACTCTTGATTTTACATATTTTGATTCATGTATTGATTGCATTAACAGAAATCAGATAAATAAAACCAATAAAGGTGCTAGGAGGAGTATTGAATTATTAAAAATCATACACACTAATAATTGTGTCATGATATAAGTTTACATGGTCGTAAATATTTTATCATCTTTATAGATGACTACTCATGATACATGTATCTCTACTTACTTTTACAATAAAGATGAAGCATTGGATACTTTTAAAATAGTTAAAATAAAGGTGGAATCAATGTGAAAAATAAATTAAAATCGTCAGATTAGATAGAGGGGGAGAATACTATGGTAGATGCAATGGAATTGGACAAACACTTGGTCTATTTGCTAATTTTCTTTAAGAGCAATGTATTATAACTTAGAACACCTTGTTTGGCTTACTAGATCAAAATGGTGTAGCAAAGAGAAAAATTATACATTGATGAGTATGGTATAAAGTATGCTTAGCAACTCCAAACTTCCTTCTTTATTGTGAATGTATGCTCTTAAAACAACAGTGTATATAGTAAATCAAGTTCCAACTAAGGTGATTCCTAAAACACCATTTGAAATTTGAAAAGGTTGAAAATCGAGTTTTTGACATATGCGCATTTGGGAATGCCCTATGGAAGTAAGAGTTGGAAGTAATTTCCATGTTCTAATATTTATGAGCATGTTTACAATTTATATAAAAATATTTAAAGATTATGATATCGTTTATAGATTTTCTAATAGAATTCATATGCTTAAAAAACTTTCAATAAATCACAACCACCATAAAGATGGAATTGGTTGAAGGATTGTGTCCATTGAGGGTGTCTAAAAACTCTATGAAAATTCATGTAGAACCTTTAGAGAGAATGAAAGAGATAAGAAAGAGTTGTTACTCTCAGACTCTCGTTCTATTTAATTTTCCACTAAATTCTAATAATTTTCCACTAAAACATTTTTCTACTTGCTCCGAATTTTATAATAATGTCCTAAATAATAGTTTTATACATCATATTATTAAGTAGAAACATAGATTCACATGAATACTTTTCAAAATTATATTTAAAATAAACTCTTTTTAAGAAAATTCAAATTGTAATACTTTTTCTAAAACAAAACAAAACATTATATTAATAAACATAAATAAATAAATTTAAATTTTAGTTTTAGTTTTATCCATTCATTATTTAATTTTTACTAGTTTATCAAATAATTTTTTAATATAAATTTAATACTTATAAAATTTAATTTAATATTTTAATATATTTTATATCTATTTTAAAATTTATGATTATTTTTTTTAATAACAACGTCTCTAACAATTAAATTTGTATTCTCTCTTTTTAACACTACAGAAAACAAGCACCTAAAATTTACCATATACAACAACTTTGAAAAGCGTTTAAGGTGCTAATTAATAAATTCCACAACAATATTTTTGGTATGATACAACATAGGAGAGGTGTACTATTGCTTTCACATTAATTAAGCTACGCTCTTACGTTATTGAAATCCTTAATCATTGCTTGTCGGCATATCACGCTACTTGTCTGTCTTTGCTTCCCGTTAAAACCCTAACGGCCCACTCTCCCCCCCTCCTTTTTCTTTTCTCCTTAACTCCCCCGTTACTTTCCTATTTTTGGATTTTACCCCCTTTTTCCTGCTTTTTTAAATCTTCATAATAATAAAAAAAAAAGCTCTTTCTCGAATTGCCCTCCGCCTATTCCTCAATCAAAAGTCACAATGTGTTGAGCCACGTGTTCAATGTTATATTTTAATTAATAAATTATTAATATTAAATTATAATATATTTACTATGCGAGTGAAATTCTTTTTATATAATAAATTTATTTATAATAATTTGATTTAAAAATAAAATAAAATTTTAGTTGAAATAGTAAAAATATTAAAAATTATAAAAGGGAAAATTATGGGTAATTGCTTGAATGGGTTGATATTATTTTATAAGAGGAAGGATTTTCGATAATTGTTAAGTTGAGTTGGGATTTAATTAAAGAATAATATCAATTAATAAGTTAGTTAAATATAATATAGATAAATACCAATTAATTAAAATATTAACTTTAACATATTTATTTAAATTAATTAAAATTTATTAAATCAAACCTTAAGTTTATTTAAAAGGGATAAGATAACATTTAGTCATTGAATTTAATAATTTATTCAATTAGATCATTAAACTTTGGTCTATATTAATCTTTTCTCAATTTGATCTCTTAATTTGAATGTTGTTAAGTTGTGATGATATAATATTCTAAAATTATGTCACTTCATCACCTAAAAATTTTAAAAAACTTTATATAAAACCTAAAAAACATTAAAAATCATTTAAAAATTAAAAATTTTAATTCAAAAAATTCAAGTGATGAAAGAATAAAATAATGAAATATGCGTTAATGAAATTCGAATTTAAAGATAAAACTAAGGAAAGTTATCAAATCCAGGAATTAATATGAAAAGAAAAGTTGAGCGGACCAAAATGTGAAAAATTACTAAGTTCGAAAAAGAAAGAAAAGAAAATCAGCCGACAGCATGCCACGTGTGGATACTTCATAAGGCATTCTAGTCAATGTCGAATCAGCTTATGCTAGTAAAAGCGAAGGGAAAATAAAATATAAAAAAGTAAAAATAAAAAAAGAAATAGGTTTTATGTTAGGAGATAAAAAAACAAATAAAAAAAAAACTCTAAAAAAAAAGAAAAAAAAGATACAACCTATTCAAGTCAGTCAACAACACAAATCTCTGTTTTTTATTTGGGAAGACCGGAAAACGGTTTTATTTCCCACCGTTGAGCTTTAAACGACTTGAAAGTTCAAAAAACAAAGTCCAAAACGACAGAGATCCAAACGCTGTTTCCATTTTCTTCAAAATCTCTTCGATTTCTCTCTTCACCGGTAAGCTTCAGTCTTTGATTTTCTTGGAAATAATTTTTCTTCTTTTTCGCATATAGCATTCATTTCAGTTTCGTTCAGTTCAATTTTTTTTTTGGAAATTTTTTAATTCAGAAATGCTTTTTCTTTAGTTATGTTACTCAATTCTTGCTTTTACTTTCCGTGTTTTCAGTGTATTTTTTGAAGGGTTTTCATTGTTAAGTTCAGATTTAGTTCAACGGGTTTGGATCTGTCTCGAAACTTTTTTTTCTTTCTTTTTTTTTTTGGGTGCAATTCTCGTTTTAGCTTGGTTTCAGGGAAAATCTGACGTAATTAGAAGATGATGGAAACTTAAATCTTGATTTTTTTTTTCTTTATGGAAATTTTGGAGTTTGAAACTTGTATCAATTAAGGTAAGGTAGTATTGGAGCTAAGTTAGAGTAGGAAAAGACCATGCCCTCAGATCCTAGATTTAACTGAAGCAAAATTTAAAAATTTATTTCTATTCAACCTTTTCTTTCTTCTCCTACATTTTCTAGCCTACCAATCGTAGCCGTGATGAGTAATTACTGTTAATTTTCATTACAAAAAAAGTCCGCAGCCTAAGCGAAGCGAATTCTGAATTTCTTATATGGAAATGTTATTTTTGTGTAATATAAAGAAAAATATTTATGACTTTTGATGCAAAATGAGAATAAAAATAAATATATAATTTCAATTAAAAGCAAATATAATTTGTTTAATCTCTGGGGCAGAATTATAACTTTGTAAACAAAATAATAATTTATTGTTTGAAGCTTTAAGTGCTTCTTGTTTGCTATAGTTGTCACTAGTTTCATTTAGTCATATTACATAATTTATATAGCGAAAGTTTCTTGTTTGCATCCGTCAACATGAATATAATATACCCATTGAAAGAGTAAACTCAACCACTCCCTCCATAAGAGCAATTGGAGTGAGACAGCTTTATACATTTGACTTGTACATCTTGGTTGTCTATGGCAACTGTTGTGAATTGATTATTGTTTGCTTGGAGAAAATGTTAGTTTAGTATTTTATAAATTATAATGGTGATACTGATGTTTATGAAATGTATGGCACTTGTCTTGGATGAATTTGGTGTAGCTTATCAATATCAACTAGGTTAGTTGTAAGCATTAAAGAGTAGATCCCTGGGTCTTCGGTTTGATTTGCTTTATCTTTTTGGAGTTGTGTACTTTTGTTGTTGGAATGTCTCTTTTTGTTGATGTGTTGCTTATTTTTGGTGGCAAGTTTTGATACCTTCTCCAATGGACTGATTGGTTTCATGTTCTGTCAGTGTGGCAATCTTATGCTTGAAGCGGGACAATGAATATTTCATAAAGTTGCTTCATGGTTGCAGAAATCTTGAGTTTTTATCCATGAAGCCTCAAGGTGATGCTTGTAACTTTTAGTAGTTGCTCAGCTGGACAGCAGGTTGAAAATGAAGGCTGAGACACCCCATTTGACAAGGTGAAATGATCTTCAGCATTTAATAGACTGTTGACTGTCTGTCCAAAGTGCTCCCATATTTTAACTCTTCATTTGCTACTTTACTTACTGTCTACGGATTATAATTTTATAAATCGACTTGAATGCTTATTTCCTAGTTGTTGGCAAAACATTTTGATGTGATTGTATAATTGGCAGAATGAAGAAATGGTACGGTGGCGCTCTAGTTTCATCTTTGTTTATGTTGTTGCTGCTGAGATATGGTTTTATGAAAAATCCTGTTGAAGAAAGCTACTTGATGAATCCCTTCTCTTCTAATGGAACAAATCCACTTGAATGGGTGCGTTTTACAGCTCCACCTGCACTTCAGAATCCAGGAAATGCTTCTCAAGTAATTTCTATTGATGCCATAGCCTTCAGTCTCTTTGCTCAAAGGAACCTCTCCAAGGGAGAGCAACAGTCTTTGCTGACCTGGAATTTATTGAAGAACTTAATTAACCATTCTCATGCTTTACCAAATGGAGTAGAGGCAATCAAGGAAGCTGGAAGTGCATGGAATAGCTTGATGGATTCAATTGAAGAGGAAAAACTTGGTTATGTGAATGATAATTCATCTAGGAAAGCAAAAGAGAAGCAGTGTCCCCATTTTCTTAATAAAATGAATGCTACAGAACCTGAGAGTCACTACAAGTTGCGAGTTCCTTGTGGCCTCACTCAAGGTTCTTCCATTACAATCATTGGCATTCCAAATGGTCTTCTTGGAGATTTTCGCATTGATTTAACAGGGGAAGCACTTCCAGGGGAGCCAGACCCACCAATAATTTTGCATTACAATGTTAGGCTTCATGGGGATAAGATAACTGAGGACCCAGTAATTGTCCAAAACACCTGGACTATAGCTCATGATTGGGGTGAAGAGGTGCGTTGTCCACCTCCAATTCCTGAAGAGAATGAAAAAGGTAGAAAGACTTGTTACATCATTTTGGTACTTTATGCATAGGCAAAAAGAACTAGAATCTTTCTTCTTGTTTTACCTTAAATAGGTCCATATACCACCTGTACATTTTACAGTCCTTAGGTTGAGATTGCTCTTTTTTCATATACATTTTTATCTTTTTTAATTCTATTGAATCCCAAACATGCTCTTTTTCATCTTTTGGATAAGACATTAAAGGAGTCCTAAAGTTCCATCAACATAGAAGGTGTCATTAGGCTTTGTCTAGCATGAAACACTGTTCTTAATGAAGACAATTAATAGTGAGCTACAAAAATGCTTTACCTTTAGGATGTGCGTTGGGATAGAGTATTCCCACCTCATGTACAATTCTAATTGCTCCCTCTTCTTTCATCTTTTCCCTTTTATTTGTTTGCATACATGAGAAATGTGAATTTTTTTCTGAGGTAACTCTCTACTTAGTTTATTGTTTCAGTGGATGAGTTGGAACAGTGCAATAAGTTGGTTGGTAAAGATGATAATCAGACAATTAGAGTGCACTCCCATGGTTTAAGATTGCCTTTAATGGGGCTGCAAGGGGTTAAACCCAGAAGATATTTTCCTTTCAAGCAAGGTTCTCTTTTTGTTGCAACACTTAGAGTAGGACCGGAGGGAGTACAAATGACAGTTGATGGGAAGCATGTAACATCCTTTGCTTATCGAGAAGTAATTTCTAAATCCTCTTGTGGAATTTGTTTAATAATTAATAGTTCCGTTAAGCTTATTGACTTATTGGCTGCTTTTATATTCAGACATTGGAGCCATGGCTTGTTAGTGAGGTTAGAATTTCTGGTGACGTGAAATTAATCTCTGTGCTGGCTAGTGGTTTACCTACTTCAGAGGATTCAGACCATACGATTGATATAGAATCACTTAAATCAGTTCCTCTTTCTCTTCAAAGACCAGTGGATCTCTTTATTGGTGTTTTCTCTACTGCCAATAATTTTAAAAGAAGAATGGCTGTGAGAAGAACATGGATGCAGTATCCTGAAGTTCGATCTGGGACAGTTGTAGTGCGCTTTTTTGTTGGTTTGGTAAGGTTTCCTTGTGAATTTTTCTCACCCAAAATATCTAGAATTTGGATGTTTGGGTAGTTCTAGTTCTATCATAATAAAGGAGAACCATTCTCTTGAAGCAATACATGGTTGAGATGTTCTTGCCACAAATGCTACATGGTTCTTGAATCTTGATCGTGTTTGCCAACCATTGTTGCACCACTAGATCACTTATGATTTTGTGCCAGAAGCATTAAATGCTGTTCGATGTTTCGAGCTGGGGGCAATATTTAGTATTTTCTCTGTTTTTAGACCATAGCTGTACCCAATAGGTGGTTACGATGCTTTACCGTAATAAGTTGTTACCCCACTAGTTCAGCATATATATTCTACTCATATAGTCACCTAGGCACTCATGTACTCTTTGTTTTGCTGAAATGGGCAATGAGCTTATCTTTTTAAATATGATCAAATAGTTAGACAGTTGACAGTTTTGGTGCCAAAATCTGGTGTTGTATCTCTCTTGAAACCATCGTCGAGTTTGTGGTTTTAAGTTTTAAAATTTTCTAGGCCTCTTGTATAATCGCTTACCAAGTTTGAGTTGTTCTGCAGCATAAAAACCATATAGTGAATGATGAACTCTGGAATGAAGCACGGACATATGGAGACATACAGCTGATGCCTTTTGTTGATTACTACAGCCTGATCACCTGGAAAACCTTGGCTATTTGCACCTTTGGGGTAAAGTCTTCGCCCCTTGATTTGAATAGGCCAAAATTTTCATTCCCTTATAGAGCTTATCTCTTCTACAGATAGAAGTTGTTTCTGCAAAGTTTGTCATGAAGACAGATGATGATGCGTTTGTTCGGTTGGATGAAGTCATGGCTTCATTAAGCAGGATAAATGTAACTCATGGATTGCTTTATGGACTCATTAACTCAGATTCCCAACCTCATCGAAGTACAGATAGCAAGTGGTTTATCAGCCCTGAGGTAATTCTGCACTCAATTCCCTCAAATGGTTTCAACTATTCTGACTTGGCACAATGTCAGGAGATAGTTAATCATAAACTCTAAATTTTTGTTTGATATAAGCAAAGATTGGAAGGATGAACTACATTCTCTGTTAATTTTGATTAGCTCCATGTTTAGCTTTTTTAAATCGAACACCATAGTATGTTGTGTGATCATTTTCATAAAAGCAACATCTATTGGGATCACTGAAAAGAAAGAGAAAACAAGATCAGCTTTTTTTCAGAGTAGTTCAGACATGGCTCACGTTTACATGCATTACAATTCCTCTAGCTCAAGCTAAAGTAACTCAAAGCTTTAGTTTGTTTTTAATACTATTGTAGGCTGCATAGGCATTCATTAATTGTATTTGTTGGTGACAAATCACCATTATTTGACTGTAATGGGATAAAAATCGTTTTCTGGTGCTTATTATCTTCTTGTCATGATGTGTTCAATGAAGGAATGGTCTGAAGAGAAGTACCCACCTTGGGCGCATGGTCCTGGTTACGTGGTGTCCCATGACATAGCAAAGGCTGTTTACAAGAGGTTCAATGAAGTGCGCTTAAAGGTAAGATGAAAATTTTAACTCTTCCTTTATTCTTCTTTTGTTGTTCTGGATTATGGAAACATATATTCATTATATATGTAAGCATGAAAGTTTATTGGAATAGGATTTCATCATTAACTCCTTGTGTGGATAATAATTCTCAATGTTAAACAAATGTCATGTGTAAATAACAGATGTTTAAACTCGAAGATGTGGCAATGGGCATTTGGATTGCGGATATGCAAAAAGATGGTTTAGAAGTCCATTATGAGAAGGAAGAGAGGATCTTTAACGAGGGTTGTAAGGATGGTTATGTTATTGCTCACTATCAAGGTCCAAGAGAGATGATGTGTTTGTGGCAGAAACTCCAGGAGACAAAAAGAGCTAGATGTTGTGGTGATCCATAAGCATAGGCAGACTACTTTAAGGTATGCAATGGATTTTTAGGTTATTCGGCAAACAACAACGGCAACTACATTTCATAACGAGCACTTTCCCAGTGCTAACTTTAACTTGACCAGAAATAGATGAGGGAACCCATCAGTCATTGCCGGTTTGATTGATATGGGTCAAGAAAATTCGTAGAGAAGGATGTCTCGGTGGGTTTTTGTTTCTTTTATTCTTTTAAAGTTTTTTTTTGATATTAGGTAGATGGGGTTGGTGATTAAATTGGTGTATAATTAGCAATATTTTTGTAGGGGATACATAGTAATCAGCATGACCGATTAGAAAATGGTGGATTGGTGCCTTGTATAGAGAAGCCCATAGCCAACATAAATATGCAGGTTTTACCCAAGTTCAATGTCATGTACGCCTATGTTGTTGTTATTATTATTATTATTTTGAACTATTTGTGTCTGACATCTTTGTTTGGCACCTGTTAATATATAAGAGTATAATCTTCGAAAGGAACTAAGGAATTTAAAAAAACAAATTCAGCATAGACGTCCCCAAATCAAGGTATTGCCATCTCTCATATGTGAGCATTGGTTCGACCCAAGAGAGACACACTTTCGAATGAGAAATCAGTAAAATAGGTTGGATGTCAGCAGATGCTTGGGAAACAAGACATCGCAGAATCTGATTGTTACATTGAATCAAAAAAATACGACAAAAGTTGTAGACAATTGAAGAACGCATCAAACTAATAAAGGGCTTTTTACATTCGATAAATCTTGCAAATTGTTATCTCAGATCCTACACTGGCAAATTACATGATTGATTAGTTAATACTAAAACCCGAGGGTTTAAAAGGTCATTGGATTAAGTTCTATGTAGGCAAGAAACCATAGTTTGCAATTGCAATCTCAAAGGCTTGCATTCTCTCACCGCGTGCAAATCCATTGCGATCATAATATGATATTTCGTTTATGTTAAGACCAATACAAGCCTTTACAAGCTCTTCACCAACACGTTTAGCAGCATCCTGAAAAAACCAACGCAACAGAAACACCAGTTACTAGTTTTTCATGTTAACCATGCAAACATAAAAACGCACGCACAAATTATTAAATGTGTCAAAACCATGTTTAAACATAGGGATAAATCTTCTTGGAAACCTAGCAATCTGAGTATGCATGTCGTGCTTGTATTTTATTTTATTTTTCTCATGTCAAACACAAATTATAAACGAGTCACAATCCTAAATATGAACATATACGTGTAGTGCCATCTATGTTGATTGTGTTTAAACATAGGGTGATATCTTCTTGTTGACCTACCAATCTGTGCATGTCAGCAGTGTAAGCATAAATTACAACACAAATTACTTAATGCGACAAAATCCAAAAGATGAATGTATGGTGTAGTGTCAACTATGCTAGTCATGTTTAGGCATATATATCCTGTTGTACTTGCTACACTATTGTGTCTATGAAATATGTCGTGTTTGTATCATATTTTCAACTTGTCTCTAAACTCATTATTCTATATTGTTATATGCCCTAGACAGTTATCTAAACCAAAAATTTCTCTCCACAAGCAAGAAATATTCAAAGGCTTTCAAAGACCCTATGATACTTACAATGGTGGTGCAAGTGGGATCGTCACGAATAGATTTCTGCAAAGTGCTTCCATAAAATAAACACTTCTTGTTTTTATCATCGACCAACATAGCATACAACTGCTTCTCTGAACAGAATACCGACAGTCTTGGTCTTCTTGGGGTGCCATTAAACTGGAAATAACATTGAAAACATCCGACTCATAAACATGTAAAAACTCATGAAATTTATTTCACCAACTCTAGAAAATGATTCAACAATCTTCGTTGGGCCTTGAATGCTATGTTACTCAGGTGTATATGTGTAGGCTCAATTTTTAAAATTTGAAGATTTTCGGAAGATCATATTCCATATCTATATCCAAATAAATTTCGTACACAAACTTCGACCATAAATATTTCAAAAAGAATAATAAAAATAACATACATGTGTCCTAGCCATTGTATTGCACATTTTCTTAACAGGAAAAGAAAGCATACCTTCTTTAGCATTCTTCTGTTCCTAATTTTAGCGCTTTCTGTTCTGGTATTTGCCTTTGCTTCAACTACTAATGTCTTAACAAAAAGATCTGTGGAAAATCACTTGATTTTACATTCAACCCAGAGCTAAAAGTATGTGGAAAAAAAATAGAATTTAGAATTGAATAACTAGACACGTCCCAAGTCATTAGAACCAGATGAAGAAAAAGTAGGAACAGTTAGTAAGTGGAATATTGTTTAAACTTACTTGTCTTTTCTAAGGGGAGCAATTTGAAACATATAGGAGTGGAACGAAAAATATCGCAAGTTTTAAACTGAAGTGCAGGGAAATTTGCCACTGCCATGGCTTGTAGTTACTGAAACCTGTCAGTCCCCCCAGCAGCAAATAAGAAACTGATTGATTTATGTCTCCCTTCTCTCCTGCAAATATAAAGCAGAGGATAAAAGAAAGCCAAAAAGAAACCCCATTGGAGAAATGTTGACTAACACGATATTGCAGGTTCTGTTACATTTTAGACTTCAGCTAGACATTTCGACAAACATATAGTGTCCATGATATTTTGCTATATTATCATTCTCAGTTTGTAAAGCTTCTTAGATATAATCTACAAAGTTATATCCAATCGAAAACATTTGCTCCAAATACTACTCTACCACAAACAAATGCGACTTTGGTTTTGTTTTGGCTAAAAGTGAACTTACTCTTACCTTAAGCAAGTTTAATGAAAATTTGGGCTAAAATCTAGCATTCCATTAACTAAAAATCTGGTAATTCAGGAACAATCTATACACCCACAACAAAAATCAAACCCTTTTTTTGCATGCTTTTATTATTTTAGGTTGAAATAAAAGTGCTTATCAAACCGTTAGAAAAGGTTTGGTTATAGAAAACAATTTTATGTCCACCACGTGGATAAAAAAATTTATGTAAAAAAACATATTTATTAAAATTTAAATAAAGTTTTGACAAGAGTGAGATGACGAGGATTTAAATAAAGAAGGATTCAATAGTTCTGATTCCACCTTCTCCCCTAATGGTCGTTCCTCACCAGACCTAAAGATTAGCACATTGCAGCCTCCAACAATAAGGAAAAATATATAACCTCCCATTATTGCCCTTTACCACTCTCCCTCACCAAGCACCTCAATTCACCACACCCCCAGCCCTGTCTCCTTGTTCCCATTCGATTTTAGGTATTTTTCTTCTTCTTCTTCTTCTTCTTCTTTTTTTCCTTTTTATATTGTTCATTTTTCTTCTTTATTTTTTTCCATCAGATATTTGATCTTTGCCGTTTTCTTTCAAAATGAAGATCTGGGTATTTTCTTTTTACTTTCTTTTGCTTCTGAGTATTGTTTTTTGCAGCCATGTTTATTGTATTTGAATTTGTTTTGAGGAAAAAGTTTGTAGTTTTTGAGGGACTGTTTAAGCTTGAAAATATCTTCTTCTTTTTTTTCTTTTTTTTTACTTTAGTTTTAGTAAAATAAAAATAGGAATTTATATGTTTCTATTTGGCTATTTGGTGACAAATTAGCCATTTTTAGTATCTAGTTTCACTGTTTTAAGCTTGAAAGTATATACTTCTTTGTATAGATTTTTTTTTCCTTTTTAATCTATTTTTAGTAAAATAAAATGGGAGTTTACTTGTTTTTTCCCCTTCTGATTTAGGCTTCTCGGTTTGTTTCTTTGGTGACAAAATAGCCCTTTTTTTTGAAAAGGAAAAAAAAAAGCCCGAAAATGTTGAAATCAACATTAGTTGAGCCTTTGTTTCAATTTATGATCTGGGTTTTGCTTAGTTCTTTCATTTTGGGTGATTAATTGGAAAATTCCTTCTTCTTCTTTTTTTTATCTTTTTAATGATCTCTTGTAGGATCTGAGTTGTTTAACTCAGCTTGATTCAATATAGTTTTAGATCTTTACTTCTATTGTAAATGCTTTTGTGGATAGTGATATGAGATTCTGTTGCTCCAAATCTTCATTTTCTTTTTAAATATATATGTTTGACACTCATTTTCGTATTGGATATTTATCTGTGTTAAACATTCACACTCCAGTCTAAGTAATATAGATAATTTATAGGTTCAAGCATGTGTAGATAGTTTATTTACGAGAATATACGAACAAAGCAATCTTGAGGAAAATAGTTAGCTTCCTGGGTTTTAGTTACGAGGCGACGATCATAACCAAAGGTTAAGGCTAATGGAGTCTTTCTTTTGGATCAAGAAAGATAAAGGAAAGATCTCCTAGTGAAACCGTGCCATTTTTGAATGCCTTAGGCTTAGGACAGGACAGTAAGGGAGTCCTCACTAGCGCTCCTGTCCCATGGCAGGATGTGTTCTATTCTCGCCCGTGCAAGACAACGAAATTCTTGAGCTTAGTTGTGGGACATCATAGAATTTCATAAAATATTAAGCAGCACAAGATACAGTTCAAGTACTTTTGGTTCCTTTTTTGGGATCGTTTTGGGAAATTGTGACTGTTAGTATGGATGTATTCTGTGTTATAAGTACAATTACTGCAAACTAAGAACATATTAAAATAAAAATAAACTGCATGACAATATTCTGAACTTATTTATAGAGGTTTTTTTACATGCAATAGATAGAGCACAAATATAACTTACTTATAGAAATTTATCATGTTATAAATTATATAAATAACATGGGCAATATTATTTTTTTTAAAAAGAAGGAAATTCCCTCCATAATCAATCTTAGAACGAATATTTTAAATTTATGCATCATATTCTTCTGTTGCTTAGTTCTCATTCTTTATTCATAATTTAAATTTATACATTACATTCTGTTTTGAGATTAATTTGTATTATGATTTGAATATATGTAACACTTTAATATCTTGTAATAATGACTCGTTTGCCTTTAATTGCACAAAGCGAGAGGCGAAAAAGAATTGGTCTTGCATTGACAGTATGGTTGCAAATGTGTACAGTTCCGAGTTGGTTCTTAGTTATGTTGGGTGCTGTCTCTAGCCTACAAACTTATAGACAAAGGATTAGATCATATATTTTAGATTTTTGTGCTCAAAGAGATTATGTGAAGTGACTTGTATATGCTAGTGACGAGACTTGTATTGAGCAAGTTAGGATGAATAGATTTGTCTTTTTTGAAAAATTACGTGCTGAGAATGTTGCTAATGAAATGAATCTTGAAGAAGGAAGCAATGACAATGGATGCGAAATTGATGCTTTTTTAGATGAGATGGATGATGACTTGGCTACACAATTGCAATTGTCTAATTGTCTAATCCAAAAAAAGTTGATTTTACATTTTCAAAGAAAAAGAGAAAGAGTTCTGAGGCTAGTGAACCAGATTCTTTTACTTGACTTATCGATGCTGTCACATTATTTGGGCATAATATAAGGATAGTTGGCCTTGAATTAAGTAGGAGCATTGCCTCCGAAATGCTCGTTCAAAAGAAGTCAGAAATGATCATTCAAGAAAAGGTACTAACTCTCTATGTGTCTTTAGGTGAAATAAAAGGTTTAATAAATGATGAGCGAATTGATGCATTGATCAAAATTCATGATCATTCAATGCAAATGCTCGTTTTCCTAAGTCTACCACCTTCTATGTGATTAGCATGGACGAGAAAATTTATTTCTACCCATTAAAGATGTGGTTGTGGTGGTGGATGAATATAACTCTTTGTAAGTTGTCACTTTTTGTTGGTGTAAATGGGTGTGGAGTAATATAACTTTTTGCATGTAGTTATAGGTGTATAAAAAAATCTCTTAATATAATTTAATATAAAAATAAAAAATCTTTTAATATAATTTAGGCATAATTATTTAAAATATCCTCAATGTTTATGGATTTTTTGGTTTTTTGCCCTTAACTTTTTTTTTTTGGATGGATATCCTTAACATTACGGATTTTCTAGAAATCAGCTCAATTTTGACTGTAAACGTGAGTTGACTGTTAATCAAATCGTATGTTAACAAAGTAGCCTATACGGCATGCCACATAAACATGAGATCATATTTGATGGCATTTATAAAAACACAATTGTTTAACAAAGTATTTTTTTTAATTTGTTTGTTTTCTCCTCTTTCTCTCTTTCTCTCTAGTTGCTGTCGTCGTTGTGACCGACCCTCATCGTCGCTGCCTTCTCTCTCACTCCTCACCGTCCCAATGCTCACCACTGCTCCCTTCCCTCTCACTCCTAACCGTCGAACTCATATGTTATTGTGTCAAACATTTTTATCAAAATCGAAAGATATTAAAGGAAGATTTGTTTGAAATTGAATGATCAAAGTTAATGTTTTTAAAAAATAAAATATATTTAATATAAATATATATAATTTCATTATATAATTAAATATATTGTTTTTTTATGTAAATAAAGAGTAATGATAAATACTCTTTGTTGACAATTTAATTATTAATATATAAAAAAAATCTTGTCAATTTTAAGAGCAATATAGAAATTATTAGGTACGTCCTTACCACGTAGGATATGGTGATTGTTCACATAAGCTATATTTTACACATCCGAAAACAAGATGCTTTGGGTGAGAATGAGAAGGAGGTTGTTGTATAAAAAATAGTTTATGTGGAAAATAATTGTTGGGAGGGATGTAATAATTTCTCGTATTTAAGCCATTATAAAAGGGAAGTTAGACAACAAAAAATGTGGCACTAAAAAATGGTTGGAGAAAATCTTGAGCTACTGAATCAAGGAGAAACCATAAAACCTTTTATCCAACAGCAAGAGATTGCCATAAGTGATCCACCTGGTTGGATCACTGTCACTGAGAATTTTCTCAACAAAGGTTGGACCTGAGCTTCTTTTCACATTCAATTGTCATGTAAGGATGCTCTCGACTCTTACAATAACTAAAGGGTAATAATTTTAGTGTAATCAATGTTTAGGGTTTCCAAATGCTAGAAAAAGAAACAGCATGGGCAAGACAGGATTCAAAAAGTTTTGGGTTTTCGTAGCAATCTCGGCCTCAGTCAGTAGTTGATATGAATATAGTTTATGAACAAAAGATTAGTCATAGGAGTTAGCTGCATAGCAACTCTCTCTCTCTCTCTCTCAAAATACTTTTAGCAATACCCAAACTAATAAAAAATATTAATTTTAAATTATTGTGAATTGATTTGGAATTTAAAACATAATTGACTAAATACATTCTTCCTTAAGTGATCAATTATCTACTTATCTATTTTAATGGTTTTTTTATTGAAAATTTTTATTTACTTTTTATATTTATTATCAAACGTGTTTAAAAAAAATAAATTGTATTGTTTTTTAATGATTATCAAACAATTTTAAGAGGAGTAATAAGTTTAATTTATTTTTTTGTTTTATGAAATTAATAAGTTTAAGTTTAAAGATTCATATTCCTGTATATCTTAAGAAATAATGATATTTTTTAGAGGAATGGATAATTTTTTTTTTTTTTATAAAAGAATAATTTCAAATGACATAATAGTCTTAATTCCTTTTATTTTAATTTAATAGTTTATCTTTTTTATACTTTTATCAACTGAGTATAAATGTGTGCTTAATACAAAGTTGTTACATGTGAAAACATGATGGAGGATAAGAAACTTCTAAAGCATCTTCCAGGAAATGGAATGAGCATATAAGTAGATAAAATTTGGCTTTGATTAATGGGGAAGGGAGCAAATTACCCATTGTCAAATTTATTAGGTTAAGACAAGATGAGCTTTTTAAATGCACCTTTCACTGTTACATAAATGCGAGTAAGTGTTGGAGATAAAATAGAAGAAAAGATGGAATGGGATATATGGTAAGCGAAAGTGATTGCAAAGTGACTAACAACTCATCTTCCCCCACCACTTTCTTCATTCCACTAATAATGTCTTTTCTCTATGATTTTGATTTCAGATTCCTAAGTTCTTAACCCGACATTCCTATTTTAAGCTTTCTTTTAAATTTTTTTTTTTTAGACAACCACAACTTTATACGAACTAAAGAGAGTAAGATTATGTTAAGATCCAACTAATTTAGGTATGCATACATTAATATATATAGCTCATGCAAAGTATCGAAAAAAGAAAGAAAGAAATACTCTAATGAAAAGTCACCATTTCCATAAAATTTTTTGTCTTATTATGTTTAAAAAATTTATAAACATAAAAAAAAATTACAAACTTCCAACATGATTAATAAAATACACATAAATGATATAAAAATAGAGTCTAAATTAATGGGGTGTCATTTAAAAGAATATTGCATCAATCAGTTAAATTAGACTCTGTTCAACCTAAAGAATGAATAAAAATAATATTATTTTATGTAGTTAATATTAACATAATGTTTTAGTACTAAATGTTGTTATTAAAATATTTAAAGTATTTATTTACCAATAAAATATTCTATTATAATAATTATTTATAAAATATATTTATTAAAAACTAATAATGATATTTTATTTATCTTAACTCAGTTGGCATTATTGTTGTTGTAACAATTCTAAGGACGTTGGTATGAATTAATGCACTTAAATGCGTGATATTTCCACTTCAGAAATTTGGTGAGTTATGGTAGTTTAGATTAGAGATGTTCATGGGTTGGGTCTGGTCATGCCTAAGCACGATATTAATACTCTTTATGCTTGCCCAAGCTCGGCTCGACTCAAAATATAAGCTTAAAATTTTACCCAAATTTGTAAAAGACTAACCCAAACCCATTTTAAGCTCACCCATATTATTTTTTAAAAATATTTATATTATATTATTTTAATATTTAATAATGTTATACATTTTTTATTTATTGAAAACTTTTATAAAGTCATCTTAACATCAGTTTAATGTTTACATTAGAGTAGTATTATATATATTTAGTATAGGTTTATTTTTTAATGTGTTTTAAATTACATAATATATAAAAATAATATAATATAAAGTATTATAAACTTTAAAAAGGGGTCAAGCTGGGCTTAGGCCTTGAATTTTCAAGCCCGAGCTCAACTCATATTTTAAATGAACCTAACTTTTTGTCCAAACTCATTTTTTCGGCTTACTATTTTTACCCAAACTCTCTCAAATTTCGAGTGAGTCTTCGAGCCCAAGCAGATAGAGGTCTACTTTAGGCATTGTATCAAATAATAATATTTTTTATTACTAAAATAGTAATATAAGATATTTTAAATAAAGTATTAAAAATACTATTTATTACTAAAAGATGAAAATTATATAATATTAAAATATATGTGTATGTTTGGTAGTATTAAAAGTATAGTTTTACATTAATATTTTAATATTTAAAATATTTTTAAAATAAAAAATAAAAATATTATCAATATAATGTATTTAATTAAATTCTAAGTTAAAATTTGATGTAAAAATCATGTTAGTTATAAGGAGGTATTTTCTAAAATTTCTTGTAACTTTCGAAAATGAGAAGAGAAATTAAAGAAAATGATATTATTTTTTATTAATGAATAAGTGGTATTAGTTATAAGTCATTACGATTGTGTGTATTTGTTTACCTTTGGATAACGACTTTTGGACATTATAAGTAATGTTAATCAACTTTTACTTTCCAACTACTTCTTCAAGCCAATTAAAAAAAAAAAATCTAGTTTTTGGGTTTTAGAAATGCATGTTTGGGTGAAAAATTATAAAATTTTCATGTCTTTATAGTTTTTTTTTTTTTTTTTTTTTTAGCTTACAGCTAATTTTAGCATTAAGGAACAAATAATAATAATGCTTCAAATTTGAGTTAATTATTTTATCAATTATAAATTTTTTATTAATTTGTAAGTGTTATATTTGCATGTAATTTTAATTTTTAAAATATAATTTAGATATTCAAATTAAATCTTATAAATATTTTATATTCTTTACTTAAAAAACATTTAAAATTTATATTTCATATATCACAATATTAATGAATTTGAATATAATTTAAATTTAATTAGCTTTTAATTTCTAACCTATGTTTAAAATAAATATCTTAATTTTTTTCTACTTTTAAACACTTAAAAACTATGTTGTTAAAAAAAAAACACTTTGTCAAGATACTTTTTCATAGAAATTTTCGAACCAAATACCCCCAACGTTGATCTCATTTTGCTAAAGTTACACAAAATTAGGTTTGAAGTTGATTTTTATGAATAGTTCATGTGCTTATATCAAATAAGTTTATAGTTTTTGAAAGTACTTCCTCCGGGCCACGCCTCAGGTCCTTTTTTCTTTCTTTTGTGGGGTGTTCCCTTCACCCAGCCGCAAATGACACGATTTCTTCATGCCCTTGGTTTCACATTCACTATTTTCGGAGGAGACTGATCCACCCTGAGTTCATGAATAATTTGAGCATTCTGTTGTATAGTCTCCTGTTGCTGATTGTATTTCTCCAATAAAAGCCTAAACTGCTCTTAAATCTCTGTGTACTGCTGCATCGTCGGGGTATGATTTTGCGTAGTTGGACTCTCAACCCCTTGGTGCTTTGATTGATGATTACCTTTTAGGAGGCTTGGTTGGTTCGGGTGCTCCTGATAGCTTCTCGAAAGTCTGTTCATGCTGATGTCCCGAATAGTAGCTCCTTTGGTCATTCGGTTGACCATTCTGATCGTGACCTAGATGCTCGAGATGTTCCATCCCTCGTTGTTGTTGATAATTTTATTGTTGGTTGTAGTTATGCTGGTAATAGTCGTTTTTTGTTCAAAAGGATTGATCTACAATTTTTCAAGTTAAAATTGAGTGTAAAAAGGCAAATTGTTGGGCAGATGCTTTGGCCAAATCAGGCATTGATGGATGTTGGTGGCATAAATTCTGTGTTTTATCGTTTTATCAGCTATGTTGTCTGCTTCTATTTGGTGATTTTATCAGGGTAAAGAATATCGGTAGCTTAGTTTTATTGCGCTATTAGCTATGTTGTGTGCTTTTTATTTGGTGTGTATCTGCAAAATTTTATGTCTTAATAAATTGAGGAAAAAAATAGTTGTTTTTGTCATACTAATCGGTTCCATATTCCCATTGATCCTAATAGTGTTGATCCTCTTGCCCATAGTCTACCTCATCTGTCTGTGCTTTAAGGCGTCCTTAGCTGGTTGAGCTATCTTCCCATAGACAACGTAAATTGTCACAAAACAAAATATAAGGGTAGTTCATTACAGCAGTTCATACTATTGGAGGTGCAAAGAATTGCTACGAAAAAGGTGGTTCACATCGTGGAAGTGCGCATAGCTACTATTTATAATGGTGAAAGTATGTCATGTAGTTATGGGGAGAGAGTTTTTGCACAATTTGTTTGCCTCTCTCCCTTATTGGAGGAGGAGGTTTTATAGACGGAGAAGGGTTGAGAAATATGGCCCCTCCTTTAATGATGACCTCCTTGTAGAGTCTGATCTGAGCCTTGTTCAAAGCTTGGTTTAGGGTGTGAAATGTATTAGATGAAATTATTATAGGTAGATGGGTCTAGCCAGTTGGGATTATTAAATGATATTAGATTTAATGTGACGGTTATCTTTAGTAGAACCTTGGAGATGGTGTTACTTGCTAAATTGTGTGTTGTCCACTAAGTTCTTTATAACAAACTAAGCTTTATTCCTAAAATACAATTGAATTTTAAAAAATAATATATTAATTATATTTTTATTGACAAATATCACTTTAATCAATAATTAATTACATTACTATATCTTTTTAAAGCAAAAATATCAAACAAGTTTAATTTGCAATTTACATCTAAAACATTTTAAAAGATTATAGGATACACTACAATTAATCTTTTATGTATGAAATTTAAAAAAATTCACCATGTGTTTCATTAAAATAAAAATTTACATGATAAACAAAAATACAGATAAAGTATTCATTTGTGATATAAGTAGTTAGCTTAATTAATAATATATAAATTATTAGTTCATAAGTTAGATGTAACACTTCGTTACTCGATTCGGTCATTGATTTCAAGTTACGATATGTCACAAACTATACCGAAGTAACTACAATCAAATACGAGCAATTCTTAGCAATTAATAATTAAAATTCAGCTAAAACATACATTAATATAGGATGGAATCAATTTTGAGTCTTGCACGAACTTATTAAACTTTAAAGCTAGCTCGAGATAGAGATAGGATTTAATTACAAGAAATACAAAATTTTAGATCGACGTCGTGAGATGAGAGAGTTCTTCGTCATAATGTGACTTACTGTTTTGATCACGATGTGATAAGGGAACTTTTAACATCTAAATTTCACTATTAAAATCATTTCATGTTAGATAAGTGCCAGCAGAGTTTTGATAAGCTAAAGAAAATGTTCACGAAAGCCCCAGTCTTGACTCAGCCCGAATTTGAAGTAGCGTATGTTGTTTATAGTGATGCATCTCTCAATGGGTTGGGTTGTGTAATGATACAGTCAGGAAAGGTAGTAGCCTATGCTTCTCGACAATTAAAGTCGCATGAGAAGAATTATCCTACACACGATCTCGAGTTGGCCGCGATTGTATTCACTTTGAACAGTTGAAGACATAATTTATACGGTGAGAAATGTCACGTGTTTATAGATCACAAAAGTTTAAAGCATTTGATGACTTAGAAAGAATTAAATTTGAGACAGAGACGGTGGTTAGAATTACTAAAAGATTACGATCTGGTTATTGATAAACGTTAATGTAGTTGCGGATGCACTTAGTCGAAATTCGTCATTGTAACACCCCTATCCCATGTTCGACCCAAGGAACCTGATATAGAAATATTACATTTGGTGCCAAAGTGATTTTGGCTAATCACTAAGTATATTTGAACATAAAAACAAATAATAAATTTAAATAAATTATATTTTAGTCCCTACTACTAGTAGTAACATACTTGGTTTTCCTAAGTACATGCCACACTATTCAAAATCTTAAAACATAGCTTTTTTATACTTGGAGATGTGATGAGATGAATGCTCTCAATCTCAAATACCACTCTTCAAAATTTCTACACCTATTCTGCGCACGGAAACAAACCGTACGCTGAGTATACACCAAGTAATATTACTATAATTCAAATACTTAAGGTAAAAACAATAAATATGCACATTTAATCTTACTACCATTTTACTTACAATAAATCATTCATGCATTTAAACTTTAAATTTTCTTAATAATATTTATCTTAAATAGCTTTTCTTCATTTTTAATTTATATATCTTCTTACTATATCAATATCCATTTCATGCATTTCATCAATAACCATTTCATAAAATCATTATTTCATATATTTCATTTCCATATCCCAATTCAATATCTTATTCCATTTCATATCTAAAATCTTACAACATTAGTCTTTTAATAATTAATTCAAACATTTAAACCAACATATTTCAATAATAATATTTATAATTAATTCATAAGATTATATTCAATTAACTCATACACTATTTCATTATTTTCAATTAATTCTATTTTCACTTCTTATTTCGATATCTCAATCAATTTCATATACAGAATCATTGGGTTTATCAATTCATTCAATATCAATTCTAATTACCAATTCAATAAAATATGTATGTTCAAATTATACTATTAATATTTCAATAACCATTTCATGCATTAAATGAACTTGCTTCAATATCAAGAATAACTATCTCAAAGTTTATATTCAATTGAATTTACACATTAATTTACTTCTCAATTTCATTTCATTTGCACATCTCATTTCAATAATTCATTCCATTTCATAAATAAGATCATTCAATTTTTCAATTCGTTCAATATAAATTCTAATTACCAATTCATTCTTTTACCCCTATTAACGTGACTCGGAATTTGACGGATACACGGATCCAACCAAAACACACCAGTACGCCATCTAGTGCCTCATCGGATAGTTTGAAGCAATATTTGACACTCAATGTCTCATCGGCCAAGCTAAAGTAAGTTGGTACCCAGTACCTCATCGAATCTATCTGAAGTAATATAATGACACCCAGTGTCTCATCGACTCGAGGTCGAAGTATCCCTAAACACTTCCAATCCTATGGCATGCCAACTATATTCCACCTAACCCGACTAGTTAATAGGGTTTCTAAATCACTTTTCAATTTCAAATTTACTTTCAATTCAATCACAATTCAATTCAAATTCACTTTTCCACTTTTTAATCAATATACATTTCAAAATAATCACATATTTTCATCATTCAATTCAATTTAATTCAATTCAAATCGCTTTCAATTTCCAATCAATATACATTCAAATATTCACATAATTCATATTTCAATATCATTTCTTACCTTAATTCTACTTACCAGACATATTAATTCAAGTTCAAAAAAAATAATAACTAATTCGAATTACAGTAATACAAACCATGATTTCTCATTTTACTCTTCGTCTACTTTCTCCTTCCCCTTCTTGCTCGATGTTTCCAGCGTGATGTTAGCTATGAAAATTAAATCAATTTAAAATTATTAATACAACATCATTTATATCTAATAATTAGATTTTTCTATTGAACTTTTACCTTAATTTCAATTTAATTCCTAACCAAAAATCATCTATTTTTCCATCATTATTTATACCTTATTCCTACTCCATATTCACTCAAACTCAAACTTAACTCTCTAATTTTCATCATAAATACTTAATTTTGAATTTTTTTTCAATTTAGCCCCTATTACACAAATTTTATAAATTATTTTACAATTTAATCATTTTCCCAATTCTAACTAAAAATTCTATTAATTCAACTCCTAATTCACACTTTTACTTAACAAAATTAGTATCTAAAAAATCAAATAACTTCCAAAATTTCAGCATATACTTAGTAATATTTTGTTCTAGAATCATAAAAACTCAAAAATTACAAGAAAATGGGTTAAATTTACTTACCAATTTGAATTTAAACTTTTGAAACCCTAAATTCTTTCTTTCCTTTTTCTTTCTTCTTTCTCCCTGTTTCGTCCCTACTATTTTGTTTCTATTCTTCTTTTGTTTCTTTTATTTCCTTTATTAGTTTTAATTAGTGATAATAATATATTATAATAATATAAAATATCTTTTACTTATTACTTAAGTAAATATACAAGTGGACATTGATTTTATTATTACTATTACACAAGTATGGCTTAATTACCATACATTTGTCATTATTTAATAATAATAATCTAATATATTAGTGTATTTTTAACACATAAAAATCTTAGATTTTTATGCTTATGCCGCCTCAATTTTGGCAATTGGCATAATTCCTATTTAGTCCTTTTTATTTTCTTAAATTTATAATTCAACTTTCATCCCTATTTCAATTTAGTCCTTTTTCCTAATTACTCCCAATTCGAGCTAATTCACCTATCCAAAACCTATTTGACCACTCAATAACTTCGTAAATATTTTTAATAAATATTTATGAATTCGTTTTACTAAGACGGAGGCTCGACAATACACTTTTTCGATGCCCGTGAATTTTGGGTCATTACAGTCATTATTTGCACTTCAAGCGTTGAACGCTCATTTAGCTCTTAATGAAGATGGTTCTGTATTAGCAAGTTGAGAACGAAACCCATATTTCTATAACGAATTCAGTAATTGCAAGATGAAGATCTGAAGTTGGTGTTGAATCGATAAATGGTTCAGAATAATTTGAGTTCAGAGTACAGTGTTGATGATAGTGGTACATTGTGTTATCGCGATAGAATTTGCATTCTGAGTAATTTAGATTTAAAAAATGATATTCTTTCTAAAGCTCACAATAGTACGCAATCTATTTATCTGGGTAGTACGAAGATGTATTGTGTTTTGAAACAAATGTATTGGTAGCCGAGTATGAAACGGGAAATTTGTGAATTTGTAGCTAAACATTTGATTTGTCAGCAAGTGAAAGTAGAACATCAAGTACCGTCGGGTTTACTACAACCTGTTATGATTCTTGAATGAAAGTGGGAGTGAGTCATGATGGATTTCATATCTGGTTTACTTGTAACTCCAAGAAAGAAATATTTGATCTGGGTGATTGTTGACAGATTGACTAAATCGACACATTTTATTCTAGTCAGAACAGACTTTATACTTGAGAGATTAGCAAACTATATGTATCTGAGATTGTGAGATTACATGGAGTTCCAACATCCATTATTTCAAATCGAGATCTGAGATTTACATCAAGATTTTGGAGCAAACTTCATAAGGCTTTAGGCACAAAGCTTAATAGCAGCACAACATTTCATCCTCAGACTAACGAGCAATCAGAACGAGTGATTCAGATTCTGGAAGATATGTTAAGATGTTGCATACTCAAATTTAAAGGTAGGAAAAATATTTACTGTTGGCTGAATTCGCATATAATAACAATTACCAATCCAGTTAAAAAATAGCACCGTTTGAAACTTTTTATGGGAAAAAAAATGTAAAACACCATTGTATTGGTCTGAGCTGAGTGAATCCAAAATGGTGGGAGTTGATTTGATTCGAGAAACTGAAGATAAAGTTCAGATTATTCGGGATAGTTTGAAAGGTGCATCTGATCGTTAGAAATTGTACACAGATCTGAAAAGAAAAGATATAGAATTTGCTATTGGTGATCGAATATTCTTAAAAGTCTCTCTGTAGAAGAATGTAATGGCCTATTTTTAGTAAAATTGGAATAGTGGTTTCGTGACCACAAATTTGAGTTAGAAAATTTATTTTAATATTGTGGCATGGTCTATATTATCATAGGAAGGTTGTATGAAAATTTTGATAAGAAATTAGGGTTTTTAAAGGTTCAAACTCAAATTGGTAAGTCAATTTGACTCCTTTTTTTTGTAATTTTTGAGTTTTTATGATCCTAGAACAAAATATTACGTAGTATATGTTGAAAATTTGAAAGTTAGTAGATTTTTGGACATGGTTTATGTTGAATTAATTGATGAATTAGGGGTTGAATTGATAGAATTTCAAATTAAAGTTGGGTAAATGATTAAATTGAAGAATAAGTTAAAAGTTTTGTGTAATAGGGACTAAATTGTAAACTTGTGAAATTTAAAGAAAAATTTTAAAATTTGTGAAGCAAAAGTGTTGTAAATGATATATGGAAATTTTGGCTAGGCTTAGAACAAGGATTAAATTGCATGAATTTCATTTTTCGAGCTTAGGGACGAAATTGGGATTAATGAAAAATTTAGGGGCAAAATAGTAATTTTGCCTAAAGTGTAAATTTAGTCCAAATGAATATGAAATGTATTAAATTTATGATTAAAATTATTTATTTAGATCCGGAAAACTCAAATACGAAGCTTGATTGAGGAAAGGAAAAAGTTCCAAATTAGTAAACTTTTGTATACAAACAAGTATCGAGGTAAGTTCGTGTAACTTAATTATGAACATTGATATGTTTAAGTTACATGTTATATTGTGTGAATATTATATAGATTTGAAATGTATAAAAATGTAATAATAAGTTTGATATTACTTGAAAAAAAGATAAGTCCCGGTTGAATAAAGGAAATTCGATGGATTATTGTAAAGGTGATTCTACATGTGTTGCAGACAGGATTTAGCTCGGACGAGTAATCGTGATAAGTCTCTTGAGCTTTATGAGATAAAGTCCTATGAATATAGTGATTGGTAGTAATACCGCATAAGTTGCGGACTACAGTAGCTCTGTATAAGCATCGAGGATTGGTAGTATTTCGCATAAGTTGTGGACTACTGTAGCTTTGTGTGAGCATCGAAGTATACGAATTGCCCAAATGACTTAAAAAGGTAGCTCGAGAGTTTTGTACACTTTAAGTGTACTACATGAGAATATCCATTGATATTTCGATAAATTCAACGGATAAAACTTAGAAATAGTTGATGGAATTGAGATGAAATTATCTTGAAAAGGTATATATGATATGGAAATGATAAGCATGTGGATATCATGTTGTGATGAACTCATCTATGTGATGATATTATGTGTAATTACTTGGCTAACTTTAAGTGATGAAGTTGTGTATGATAGGATAATGATTTATTTGCTTGAATGCATACATGTTTGACTAAATTTAATGGAAACACTTGGTAAGTTAGTTTCTTGTTACATGAACTTACTAAGCATTAAATGCTTACTAGGTTTTATTTTCTATGTTTTATAGTGCTTGGAAGCTCGGGAAGGTTGGAGATAAGTCGGAGCATCACCACACTATCAACTTACTCATTTTGGTATACAAAGCTGTTTTATTTTGGTATAATATCATGTATAGGCTACTAGTACTAATGTTAATGACGAATTGGATGAATGTAATCTAGCTATTGGAATGGCTAATAATGACTTGATTTTGGTATGTTTATAAAGTAAATTATGGTTATACATGTATGCTTAATACATTCTGGATTAATTAGATTTAAACATGTATGTTATGGAAAGGTAAGATATAAGTTAAGATAATAAGCATACATATCATGCTAAATGTTTGAAATTGGGTTGAAAATCATGCTTGAATTGGTTGGTTGGTATTGGGAAAGTTTTGTATAGGTTTTGGATGAAATCGGTAAGAAATAAGGCTTGGAAAATAGCCTTATTTTGTCCACACGGACGTGTGAATCTTATAAGTGAGAAAAATTTTAGAATTTTGCAAAAAATTTTAGAATTTTGCAACTGAATCCATTCTAATGCATGTTTTGGGCCTCAAGGGTCCATTTAAGGGATGTTATGACTAATATCAGGAAATGAATAGTGTTTGACTTGATTTATCTGAAAATGTTCTATAAAACATCCAGTAATGCCTCGTAACCTTAGTCCAGCAATGGTTACAGGTTAGGGATTTACAAAGAAAGTGTTACGGTTCGACAGGAAAGGAAAGCTGAGTCTGATGTTTATCAGACCGTATGAAATTGTTGAAAGAATCGGCCATGTAGCTTATAGATTAGCCTTGCCTTCTGAACTCGAGAAAATTCATAATGTGTTTTATGTTTCAATGCTGAGATGGTACAGATCTGATCCTTCGCATGTGGTTCCTCATAATGATATTGAGCTTCAGCTAAATTTGACATATTCAGAGGAACTAGTGAGAGTTTTAGCTCGGGAAGTCAAAGAATTACAGAATAAATGAGTTTCGTTAGTAAAAGTATTGTGGCATCGACATGGTTCAAAAGAAGCTACATGGGGAACTGAAGAATCAATGAGATTACAATATTCGAATCTATTTTCAAGTAATAATTTCGAGGACGAAATTTCCTAAAGGGGAGAGTTGTAACATCCCGATTTTTTAATGGTGTCGGAAACAGTGATTTCGAGGCCACCAAATCTAATGAGTAAGTTCGTAAATATTATTATTTAATATTTACGAGTCAAATATGATTTTAAAAAGGTTTTTGATTTGGTAATTTATATTTTATAATGATTTATTAGGTTTAAGTGGTAAGACCCTAAGGTCAAGTGGTTTTGGAAAGTGAGGTATCGGGACCTCGTTTCTATAAACTGAGCTGTAAACATTTTTATAAATATTTACGGAGTGTCATTAAGGTGGTATTAAAGTTTCGTTGAAAAATTTTAACGTTTCAATAGTTAATTAATTAAAAAGGACTAAATCATAAAAGATGTAAAATTTAGTCACTATTTGATTTGAGTGATTAAATGATTTATTGAATAAGGAAAAGGGGCTTAGTTGGCAATTATACCATTATTAAAAATAATGGATAAAGGTGGACATTAAATGGGTGAATTTTAATATTATAACAAATGTTAAATCAGTAATTTAATAATTAAAAGAAAAGTAAAACAAATAAAACGTGGCATCATCTTCTTTAACCTTTGTTTTCCCACCGAAATTGTTAAAGAAGGAAGCCATAGTTAGGGCTTAGTATTCGGCCAACTTTGGTTTGATGATTTGGTAAGCAAATTTTGCCAGTTTGTTTTAATTTTTATATTTTTGAGATCGTTGCAACTAGGTCCAGCTAACCCGTACCTTAGTTTTTGATTTTGTTAAAAAAAATTCATTGATAAATATTAGATGTTTTTGATAAATAACATGGATTTGGAGCTTTGATTGTGTTGTGTGATGATTTTGTAAAGTGATTTTTGTTAAATATTGATTTTAGGATTAAATTATGAAAATGTCAAAATATTAGGGTTTGATAGTGAACTTTAGGTTTATTAGGGGCTGTGTGAGGGCCTAGAATATTTGGATATATTATTGATATGAGAAAATTAGTTAATTTGATAGATTAACTAAATAAGGGATTAAATTGTAAAAACTCTTAAAGTTTGAGGTAATTATGTAAATTCAAAAATAAAAGGGTATTAATTGTAAAATGGATTGGAAATGAAATATATTCTAATAAATGAGTAATTTTATATTTTAGATCAAGGTCCCGTAGATACTCGTGGAAAAAGAAAAATAGCGGAATAGTCTCTGAACTTCTACAATTACTACAATTCAGTCCAAGTAAGTTTGTACGGTTAAAATTTAACATTTGTATAAATTGATGATTGGTATTATGCATATATTCTATTGTTGGAAATGAATTATTGTTTGAATTATAATATTGAATTGGATATTCAGTTTGAATTGAACGCGGGATTTGAGTACATCCATGATTTGGTGTATGACGGGGGTTTGGAGTAGAGATGGTATTAGAGGGGGATATCAGCATTTTACCCAAGTAAACCAATATTTGTTGCGAACTCTCGTGTTTTACTTTCTGTTTAGTGTGATTGGACGGATAAACTCTTACAAGCTTCTATTAAACTTTTGAGCTTCTGTTGGCGTATTCGACAGGACCAGCTCTTATGAGCTTTTGTTGACTATGTACTCTTATCCGTAAGTCGTTCTTCGAATGGAAAAATCTCGGTAAGGTGATTTATCTAATGAATTCGAAAGACATGTTATTTATTTTTGTATTGATTTGAATATAGATGTATTTATCGATTGAAGTTGTGAATGACAGGGAGTTGTCATGAATGATTTTTTATTATTTGATTTATTATAGTCTTCGGTAAGATTTTTGTTTATCTCATAAAACTTACTAAGCTTCATTAAGCTTACTTGTATTGTTTAATGTCATTGTAGATTTTCGGAAGGTTGGACGATCGGATCGGCACTCAAGTCACACTATCCAATTTATCTCGGTAGTTTTGAAACGTTAAATTTGGATTATATGGCATGTATAGGCTCTTGTGCTATTTTAGTTAATGTTTGGCTTATGTAAATGTTATGAATGATATTTTGTGTAAATAACCAATTTGCAAAGGGAATGAGAATGAGATATAATTGTTATGCTAGTATATGTGGCTAACATATATTTGATTTGTTGTGGTTGTGGCAACTTTGTTAGGTATTTTGATCCGGTATTGCTTGAATGAGTTGATGAATTGAATTAATTTTTATTTTGAGATTAAATTGTATATAATTGTGGTACCAATGAGGGTACATTGGTTATGCACATATTAGGTTGGTTTTGATGTGTTTTTGACCCGATTAATATCATTTTGATTTTGTATTTTGGTTAGTATTTGAGTTTCTTAAGGTCCAAGCAATTTGATTATGTTTTTATTAATGTATGATTTGAATGATTTACTATTCCGTTGTCCTGTAATACTCCGTAACCCTGTTCCAGCGACGGATACAGGTTAGGAGTGTCACAAGTTGGGTGACTACTAATATAGTTTACCCTTAAATTATTTGATAAAAGAATAATATAATCTTAAAATAAAATAAAATAAAATAAAAACTAATAAAAGATAATATAATCTTAAAAGAAATAAATTAAAATTTTTTTTAAGGTATACTCTATTAAGTTTAATTTTTTTAGAAAAATTCTATCTACAAAATTTTACCGTGGGTTATCAAATGTGTTTTAAAAAATAAATTATAGAAAATTAAATTGATCTTTTTCAATAATTTAGCAAACAAGCTCTAAGCAAAGTAAGGCCTTCATTTGATAAACCATTGAAAAATTAAATCGATCAAAAATTAATATTTTCAATAATTTAATTTTTTATACATGTTTGATAATCTAAAATAAAAATAACCCAATAGAATTTTCTATAAAAAAATGTGGAAAATAATAAGTAGATAAGAGCTACTTATCACTTAATGAAGAATATTTTCAATTAATTCAATTTTATTTTAATATTATGTTATCCTATAAAAACGTTACATTTAAAATTTGACATTTGTTTGGAATAAGGTGAAAGTTTAAAAATTAAGGGCAAAATATAGAATATAATTTTTAATTTAAAATCTATATTTATCAAACAATCTAAATATATTCTATAATTAATTTGGAGTAATATATCAAACATATTTTATAACTTAAATTCAATACTTAATCTTTCGACACTTATTTTTTTTAGTTTATCAAACACACCTAAAATAGAAGTTTTAGGACAAGCCTAATTAGAAAAGGGTAAACTACATCAAAGGCCACTAAACAATTAGTAAGTTTATGCTTTGGTCACTCAACTTCAAAAAGTTACAAAATGGTAACTAAATATTCGAAAGTTTTCATTTAAGTTAATGAGTTATTATAAATGTTATTGTATGCTCTATTCTGTTTGCACCACTTACATCAATCAAAAGCTCTCATTCCCCTTATCTTTTATAGTTTGGATTTTTCATGAGAATTTACAAACTAAAATCCAAACAACTTTCTTCTCTGATCTTTGACATTAACCGTCGAATCGACATGAATCTAAGATATGTTCTTCTATTTATTGATGGGTATTGATCTACCATATTGATCATTGAATCATCACTTGAAGCTCGCTAACCAGACTTAAATGAAAATGTTCAAATAATTGGGTGACTATTTTATAATTTTTTAAAATTGAGTGATCAAAACGTAAACTTACTTATAATTTAATAACCTCTTATGTCTAGAGTTGATGTTATATATCATATTTTACATTTTAAAGTGGATATAAACCTAATTATTTTTCATAGTTGATTTATCTATTAATTGTGTTATCATCTCTAGTTAAACATTTTGTCAACACTTAATGTGGGAAGTGGGCGCAATTAATAATATATATGTAGGAAAAAGAGTCAAAATTATTAAAATTCTTAAAGACTTGCAAGAAAAAGAAATCATAAAGATAAAATTTTTCTAGTCACAATAGGAGGGAAGATTAAGTAAAGTTAAGGTGAATAGTGTTAGAATTTTGCTTAAAAGAAAGTAAGATGTTTAAGTTACTTTGGTCAGTGAAGGCTATCATTTGATGAAAGAAAGAGAGAATTTGAGAAGAGAAGGGCCAAGTATTTGGTAAATGAAGAAGACCAAGGGAAGGGGGGCATCTGGAATGGCAGAAAGAAGGGAGGCACCAAAAAAAATAACAAAACAAAAAGCACCATCTTTTTCAGCAATGTGGAGGAATATAACAGCATGAAAAGATCTTAAAAGTCCACAAAATTTGTGGCTCTCATTTGTCTTTGCCTGACTTGCTTATTTGGCATTCCCCACCTTTGTTTAAGCCAACACCATTGGCCACCTTAGTCTCCCTCTGCCTCGATTAAACTCACTAACAGAAACCTCTATGAAATTGATTTCCTGACAAAGAGAAAGGTTTGCTCTAGTCGGAAAATAATATTACAAGTTATCAACCATGTCTGAACTTAATGATTCTTCTTCTATAAAGCTGTTTGGCAAGATAATTCCATTACTGACATTCAACCAGGATGAAACTTTAGTCCTTGATTCTTCTAACAGATATCTTCTTTCTTCCTGTAATTCTTTAGGTGCTGTGAATTCTAATCACGGGCTTCAACTTCAGGCTCCCATCGAAGCCAAGGTAATATTTTTTTTCATAATTCTTCCATTTGAACTGGGATATATGTTATTTTTTCAAGTACTTGACTACAAACTGCAAATCATTGGTGGGTTGAGTTGGTTTTTTTTTTTCTCCAAGGTTTTTAACAAAATCGTGTTGTTGACTCGGTTCTGTATTTTGCTTTTACTGCAATTCTTACTGGGTTTAGGCTTTTGGGAATTCCAAGAGCAACCCATTGTTTACAAGTTCATAATTATAAATGGGTTGATTCAACTTTTTAGCACCCTTTTGCATCTCCATTAAGCTTTTCAAATTTCCAGTCAAAGTTTTTTTTTTCTTTTATATATATATATATATTCATTTGATAGTTTAAAAGAAATTCTGTTTTAGGTTTGATCTAATCAAATTTAGTTCAGACACTGAATTTTGTAAACATTGAAAAAGATAATTTCATTTTTTTATTTGCTTGGGCTGATTGCTTTGAGTTTTCTGCGAGAAATGTTATTTCTTGCAGTTTCAAACAATCATTTCAGGTTAATGCCGATTGCTTCCACGCAACTGAGCAAAACGTTTTTTTATGTTTCTTAATCTTCAAGTAAGTTGCCAAGCTGTACTCTAGTCCTACTGTTATTATACTTTCTTTCTCGCACCCCCCCTTGAATGAACATGCTCTGTTTTGAGCTACAGATAATTTATTTCCTAACTTGAGGGTTCAGTTCAGTTTCAATGATCCGCCATACATGACCGACTTTTTTGCAGTTAAAATAATCATAAAAAATATATAGTGTTGGGTAGGATTCCCTGTTTGATACTTCAGTTTTCCCTGGAAGTTCTATGTTACAGAGTCCCTGTTTGAATGACCTCCTTGTTGTTAAGCATGAAAACCAAGTCAACACAAATGAAATTAACTTGTGCTTGAATTTGAGTTTCCGTTGGCTTAAATTAGCCCCTAACTGTTTGAAGTTCTGGATTTTAGGAAAAAAATGAAGAGGATGACTGTGGCAGTAGAGTCTCTTTATCTGAAAGAAAACCTTCATCGCTTGAAAGCTCTAAGAACGAAGAAAAAGGTGAGACAAATAGCTCACAAGAAAAGACATTGAAGAAGCCTGATAAGATACTTCCATGTCCCCGATGTAATAGCAAAGAAACCAAGTTTTGCTACTATAACAATTACAACGTGAACCAGCCACGTCATTTCTGCAAAAACTGTCAAAGATATTGGACCGAAGGAGGAGCCATGAGAAACGTGCCGGTCGGTGCCGGTCGTCGCAAGACCAAGAGCTCTTCTTCCACTTTGCATTACCATCATGTTATGATCTCCGAAGCTATCCTTGGAGCTCAAGCAAGTGCTGTTAATCAAGCAAGTGGTGATAGTTGTGTTTTCACATTTGGTTCGGATTCTTCAGTATTCAGTCTTCCACGTTTGCCTCCGTCGACTCTCTACCGTCCTGGCTTTCTAGCATCCTTCTATTCATCACCAACATATCGCCCATCGGTTGTTCCAGTGGCCACCCTATCGTCAGCTTCCATCAACCAATGCGCTCCAAATACTGAAAGCTCAAGTCCAACTCCAACTTGGCCAGTTCTGGGAAAACATTCAAGGGACGAAAAGGGAAAGCCCTTAGCAGACAGTAATATATCAGAAAGAAGAGCTTCCTCCAATTCAAAAGCTTTGAGGATTGATGATGATACTGAGGAGACTGCAAAAAGCTCTATGCTGGCGACACTTCGGATTAAAACAAAGAACACCAATTCAGGAGGTATCTTCGATGGCTTCCAATCCAAAACCAGTGATGATAGAAATTACAGACTAACAACATTCTCAATGCTGCGAGCTAACCCTGCTGCCTTGTCTAGATCGCTCCACTTCCACGAAAATACGTGAAAGAGAAATGACAATGTATAGCATTTCATTACTCTATGCTATCTCAGCCATTGATATATTGAACCCAAATCATGCAAAACACTTTGCAGTTGACTCTTCCTTTTTTTCTACTTTCACCAGAAGTGTTATTACGATATAGGTTTTCATGCGAGACTGTGATATGACACAACTTGTAAATTAAATCATAATCTGATTCCACTTATGTATTCCTCATCTTTTGCTGCTACAATAAATATTCTGAGAATTAAAAGTTGCAAATGAAAGATTCTACTATATATTCTGAGAACATCAGCCAATGGGTGCCCCCAGTTGAATTAATTTATATTTATATTTATAGATATAGTTGGATCATAAATGCCTAAATTTAACGATAACCCGATCCTAGGGGCATACTGAAATGGTAGATGGAAAAAGAAAGTGATGTAGGGCCTCAGCTGAGCAGATAACCATGAATTTTATGTTATGGAAAGGCAAAGCACCTTTCTCTTTCAAACCCCAAAGAATCCAACAGCCAACCACTTATATATACAGGCGGAAAAAACAAGAATAAAGGTTTTTTTATATTCTACTATAATTTTTTTGGTTGAATTGCAGAGGACAAGGATAGAGTATAAATAGTGTTAAAACAGTTGGTTCGGTATTTACCAAATTAAATTAGTATTAATTAAATTAATAGAATTGTAAAATTTTTTAATCGTTAACTGAACTATTTTTTTTAAATGAAGTGAATTAACTGAAATTTATATTTTTTTATCTTTTTATTAAAATAAGTATAAAAAATATAAAAAATATATTATTGATGTTTATTGTCTTGAAAGTTAATCGAATTAACTGAAATTTCAAGTCTTGAAATACTACATAATTATTAAATTTGGTTAATTCAATTAATTACCTAATTTTGTGTCAAATTAACTAATAACCGAAATTCTAAAAAACTATTAATTGATCGATTGGTTAATTTGGATTTAACCAAAGTTTAAACACTCTTAGCAATATATAATTAACATAACTCAAATTCAAACTATACTTGAAACAATGAATACCATAACTATTAGAACTAGGGGTGAGCATTCGATCGAATCGAATCAAAAATTTTTGAGTTAATCGAGTTTTCGAATCTAATTTTATCATCTTAACTTTATTTGAAATTTTATCGAATCGAGTCGAGTGAGATGAAATTCGAATCAAATCGAATCGAATATATTTGTTCGAGTTAATTTTTTAAAAAATGATTTTCTTTAAAATTTTTCAAAAAAATAATTTTCTTTAAAATTTCTAAACATGATCATACAACAAGAAATTGAAATAAATAAGTGAATAAATAAAAACAACACAACATCAACCTAAATAACCAACATGAGTCCAAATAAACAACAAAAACAATACAACAAGATTATAATAAAAACATAAGTAAAAGTTGAAGTAAATAACATGAGTCGAACTAAACAACAACATTATAATAAAAAAAAATAAGTAAAAGTCCAAAATATAATAGAAACCTACACCAGTCCAAACAAGTAAACAAAAAAGAACACAACAAAAGTCCAATTAACCAACAAAAATAACAAACCAAACCAAACTAATAACAATAACACATCAGTTCAAGAATCATTATAGAATAGTTTAAGTTTCTTCTTGTGCTTCAAACATCGTTGACAATGGCATTGATAATCTTGAAACATCTAGTAAAAGTATTGAATGAGTTAGTTAAATGATAAAAAATATTCACAAAAATAAATTAAATAAAGTTATCAAAATTTATTTATAAGTCTTCTATTATTTTTATGTTTTATTTAATGATGGGATGTTATGTTATTATTAAGTGACATTTATATCCCGAGAATATATTAAATATTCTCCTATCTATTTAAAAATATTCAAAGCACATAATAGATTTGTTTAAAAATAAAAGAATATACTTATAAATTACATTGAATGTTTATATTTGAATTCCGAATAACAAAATTCGTTACTTATATCTAAATCTGAACAAACAGGGATATCGATATTTAGCAAGTTGCAACTTGCAACACCGTTGAGAATGGAGCTGACTTTTTTTATACCTGTCCAATCCAACTTGGAAACCATGGAAATTAATTTAACTTAAATTTTTATACTGATTCTTGAATGAAGCATCCATGTTAAAATAAGCATCCGATAGGAAAAACTTAAAATAAAATATCTAAACCTTAATCAGTACTACTTGGCGGTCATCTTTAAAATTACTATGAAATGCATTACCAACTTGAGTGATATAGCTATGAAATGCATGCATATGTTGGTGTTAGCAATCTGTTTCATGTTGGATCAGTAGGCTTTAAAATTACTTTTTGTTACCATTGGATTATTTCTTGCAGCAGCAGAATAGCCTTTGGCTTTGGGTTCTTTAGCAAGTTGGAATTAAGAATTTATAATATTTAAGATTTTTCTAATTCTAAAATTTATAATATTCAAGTTATAAAGTATCAAATTAATCGTCAAAGCAACACGATAGTTATATTAAAATTACTAAACACTTCCAATAAACAACAAGAATTCAACTTAAAAATTACTAAAAATTACTAAAAATTACTAAAAATGGGTGTAATAAATTAGTAAGAAGCAGAGGTAGTCAAGCACTCAAGCAGATGATGAATCTAAAGGAAGAAGTTTCAAGATAAATCTTACCTTAAAATGCAACAAATTGGAGTCTAAAATAGAAGAGAACAGCAGCAATTCGATTTTTGAAGGTAAAGATTTTGATGTGAAGAAGAAGAAGAAGAAGAGAGTTTATTTCAGGCTTTTTGAGAAAGATAGATTTAAGGTTTCAAAATAAAAATGGAGATTGGAAAGTGGAGTGGAGACTTGGAGTAGAGAACAGAAAGAAAAAATTGAATGTGGGGTTTGGGGTTTCAAAAATACGACAGAAGAATTTTAGAATTTGGGTGGGGGTTGACTGGTTGGGGGTTTAATTTGGATTTTGGGGGAAAAAAGTTTTGGGTTGATGGGCATGGGCTTGGGGAAATGGTAAATGGGGTGAAATGAAATATTTGGGCTTAAGAGAAATTGGGTTAAAGAATTAAATAAAAGGTTAATATTTTACAAAAATAAAAAAATAGTTTATATTTGGTTTATTTGAATTATTCGAGTTATTCGAATTTAAAAATTCAACTGGACTCGAACTCGGAATTCGAAAAAAATTCGAATTGATTCGATTAACTCGATTAACTCGATTCGAATAATGCGAAATTCGAATTTTTTTCGATTTTTTCGAATCGAATCGAATTTTGCTCACCCCTAATTAGAACGATAGGAGTTCTTATTGTACTATATTTTGTTATAAGTTAAATAATAAATAAGATTTTTACCTCATACAAACAACTCCAATGGACCAACCATGATTATTTAATAATATCCTACCATGAAATCGATGGATACTGACGTTTCCATGGCCTGTTTTGCTTTATAGATAATATTAATATGTTTTTAAATTTAGAGGAGTAACAAATTTAAAAATATATATTAAAATTAAATGTAATTTTGATTGAAATGATAAAGTTTGGAAGATAATAATAATGTAATATTTTGAGTTTTGTTATAAATATTTTATTAAGTAGATGTTCATCATGATAAAATAAAGTTTTGATATACTTTAAATTCTAATAATTATTAGAATTAGATCTCTATTTCTTTTATACTTCTTATGCTTACAAATAGAGACTATGATGAAGTATTATAATCACCCTTTTTGATCAATAAAATACATCCTTTATTGCTTTCATATTTTCTTTGTTCTTTATTCTCCTAATCTCTCTTTATTTTATAACACGTTATCAACACGATCTTGCTCAAAATGATAGTTCCTTTTATCGACGATCAAATTTATCCTCTATAAATTTCAATTTCTTTGACGACAAGATGCAAAGTTTTTACAGGAAGTTTCTTTTATTTAATGTTTCATATCTGATTATTATTTTTCAGTCTTCTTTCATTATATGTTATCATTATTTTGATTAACTTATTTTACTTTTGTTCTTAAGGATGGTGAAAGATTTGATACCGTTATCTATAGAAAATCAAGAATATTTTCGAACTATCTCATACTTTCTAGTGATGACGATGATGTTAAAGATCTTCAAGTATATTTTATTATATTTTATTTATTATTTATTATAATTGAAGATTAATCATGACAACATGCATAGATAGATTTTGATTTGAAATCTCACGCATGTTTGCGATGGTGATTATGAAATAAAGAATCTATTGGAAAGTTTATAAGTTCGTCCTACTAGATTTGTTACATTCCCCGAAGTAAATGTAAACATAAAGAAAATAAAAGATATTCTCATGGACCACTAAAAGTGGGAATATAGTAATAAATAAAAGAACAATAAGAGTTCTCAAGAGAACTTTTCAAAGGGTAAAGATAACTTATGTTATCAATGTGATATGAAAGATTATTGGCCACATATGTAGTGTATGCTCAAATATTTTGTTTCTGTTAATATTCTTTGAGGAATGATATGAAAATGTAGTAATGAATTCTATCATTATAAATAGAAAATATTTATCTTATTTGGTACTGAAACAAACAAATATTATTCCAATATTTGATAATACAAAATTAGTTGAAAGCTCCAAAAGAGCTAATATATCACTATCTAAAAAGCACAATATTTGTGATGGTTAATGCATTACTTTTAAAAGTTATTTGTAATGGATCTTATATTATGATAATTCTATCTAAAGCTTATTATGGTTGGATGCACCTAAAGTTGAAATTATTTTTTAAAAACTGTGAGTATAATTTTACAGTATTCAAAATAAGTTCTCAATTAAAATTATGTGGTAAAATATTACTAATGAGAACTTGCAAAAGGGAAAACTTATGTATGAAAAGTCATTGGTTATGTACTAATTATACATATGGAAAATAAGATCCACTCTCAAAGTTTGCTATTAATAGATTTTTGGGCATTTGAGATTTTAACATATTCTTTGAAGCGAATATTGTATATAATTATTTAGAAATTATATTTATAGACTTGGTGGCATTGTAGACTTCACATTGATTTAGACATTTTCAGTAGTAAATGTCACAATAGTACTTATATATAGATACAAATTAAAAGGAATGATAATAAAATTATCAATTTGTTACAATTTAGTACAATTGAAACACATGTTAAAGTAAACCAGAAGTTTTCTAATACAAATGCTGATAAACCGTAATTTATACATATTTTTTACCCGATGCTTAGCATAATTTTGGATGAATTATCCTTTGAATTGTGGAATTTGATACTCCTAATCCTTTAATTTCATGTTTTATACTTAGATGAGCATAAGAGAACAAAAAGAACGAGAAACAGGCCAAAAACGAAGAAAATGGGCCAAAGTAAGAAATTAACACGGCCTGGAGTTCCTCACACGGGTGCACCACACGCCCGTGCCACATTAGCAAACTTGAACACGGCCTGGGCTCGATTCACACAGGCGTGCCACACGGGCGTGTCCTTGTCGTGATGAGTTTTAATTTCACGCAGAAAAAGCTACTTAGGGGCTAAGAAGGGTATTCCAAAGTCTATATAAACACCCTTGTAACACCCCAAACCCGGCCCAGACGTTACGGCCAAGTCTGATGTGTCATATTGAAGTGTTTTTTGAAAACCCTTCTTGATGTTTAAAAACTCTTACCGTTAAACTTGTATAAAACCTTAACTTGTGTTTATTTTTTTCCAAAACGTGGTTTATTAAAATAATCATCCCTTTTCAAACATTGTTAAAAAGTTTGTGTAATTTTATAGAAAATTTGTGAACGCTTGTAACCCCTTTGTAACCTTTATAAAACATGTTATTTTGAAAACGGTTTAAGTATCAGAAAATTAGACCTTTTTCGTTAAAACTTAAAGTGAATAGAAGCTGGGCACCAGGTAGGATTCCCGAAAAGAGGAGGTGAGTTGAATAGACTACTTAAGTACCAAGCTCTTCTTGGATCCACTCCTAGACATGCACACGACCATTGCCACACTTTAACCATCTGAAATATTTATTTACGAAAACATTTAAACTGCGGAAGCTTTGCTCTACTTATCGAGATATTTTGATAACAGGTAGCCTTTTTATAAAACCGTGCCCTAGAGCTAACCGATTAAGAAACAATTTAATTAATATCATACTTAGGCTAAAACAAATTAAATAAGTAAAGAAAAAAACCCAAAATAAAAATAATTAAAGAGGCTCTTATTACAACCTAAAATCAAAATAAAAACTAGCTAAGATTAAATTGAAATAGTTAACTTAATTAAAATCCAACAGTCCAGTCCATGTGGCCACTCTGAATCCCTCCCAGCTCCAAGTCCAGCAATCTAAGGCTCAGCTGCAAGGATGGAAAGAAAGGGTGAGTTTGGAAAACTCAGTGTGCAACAAAGCCCTTTCAGAGCCCAAATAAAAAATCTGCAAACTGGGCCTAAGCCCCAATTCAGTCTCAGCATATACTGGGCCGAAGCCTTTTCATTTAACAGTTACTGGGCCGAAGCCTTTCATAAATCATATCACTGGGCCGAAGCTTTTTCTGTAAACGGTATGGCCCATAGGCCCATTTCAATATTACATGTAATAACAATGAATGTATGCGAGCCCATTTGGGGAGACTACTCAACCCACCATCCGTTACTCTCCACCCGTACCAACCAACACACCATGTGGGGAATAACTCAACCCACCTAACCAAACTCTCCACTGGCAGCATAGCTGCTTTATCATATAACTGGAGGCCTAGCCTCTTTTAATAACTGGGGCAAAGCCCTTTTCGGTAAACTGGGGCAAAGCCCTTTTCGGTAAACTGGGGCAAAGCCCTTTAACACTTCCTCTATCATATAAAACCCAACCCATGCATATATGAATATATCATGGCATATCATGTACATATCATACTATATCACGTGCATATTATGGCATATCATGTATAATATCAAAATCACATGCATCATAATCATAATGAAACCCTAGGGGTATAATGGTCATTTTCACCTATGGGCAAAATAGTCATTTTTCATGTTATAAGGGTAATTCTGTAATGTTATCAAATATTAGGGTTTTCCATACTCATTATCAATTACTAACAATTTCGAGTGTTTTAAAAGATAATTTTAATCCATTCTAACCAAATCAGGCTTTTGGGCCCAAGACCCCTAATGAGCCCTATGAAACCGACTTAGCCAATTAAACCCATTTAGCCTAAATTCCATAATGGTACTAACAGTTTTCACATGCCAAATACCCAAATTCCCTTTTCTGCCACTTTTACCCAAATGGGCCCGAAAGCCCATTGGGCCAAGTTTCAGCCTATCGAGGCCCAACTTAACATCGTGCACAAAATCATGCCCTTACCTGTTCTATCGATCCAATCATCGATCTTATCGTATGCATCACATCTATAATCATTCGCAAAACCATAAGTTCGAAATGCTAGAATTTCGGCATTTCGGCTTTTCAGCAGATATTAACCTAAGCTGCTATGGGGGTTCGTTACACACCTGGTTACGACGAACGATGACAATATCCGCTCCAGAACAATCCTAGATTCATTTAGATCACATTAATATCTAAAAACCAAATCGAATACTCACTAAAATCCCAACATACATATTCGGTCCACATCCTTAATGGCCCTAAAACACTTACCTTTGTCGACTTAGATCTATTAAATCCAGATCTAACTGTGCCAATGCCCTTAATCCAATGCTCCTTGTTGATCACCCTTAACACATTCAAAAATCGATTACCAAAATAAATTAGCCTCTAGCCAAGTCGACCATCTCCCCAAGTACATAGGGATTTCGACTTCTCTTAATTTCCAAAATAACGAATGAGAAAGAGTTCAGTTACTTACCAAAGATCTAGTTGCCAAAAACGTTCCCTAGCGCCACCTTTCCAGATCTGTTGTAGATCTAATCCCCAGAATACGAGTAGAGAACAGATTTAATAATTTTGGCTTTTCGATAGACGAGGTGAGAAGAAGAAGATTAAATAAAAAGGAACGATCCCGATCTAACTAAGTAAAAGAATGGGGTTTCGGCCTTTTGGGAAAGAAAATCAAAAAGGAAAAATATAAGAAAGAATAGAAATAAGAGTAGAAGGTTTGTGAAAATAAAAAATGAACCACTAAAATGAAAACCCATTGAATAAACAAAGATCGGCTAATACTAAAAAAAATAAAAGATTTCCTCCCAATTTCAAATACCATATATTTCTCCTTGATTCTTGCTACCTACCGAATTTAAATTCAAATCTGATTCAAAACAGATTTCAATTGCTTTCAACCGTTTAATTTAAGCTAAAAAAAAAATAATAATTTGAATGGAATTCAAACTTTCCCACCGCTTGGCAGGCCTTATCACCGATTGCCCAGTTTCAGCATGCTGCTAGGGAGCGCCCCAGCCCCGCACGTCTCCTTCCACGCGCGCTCAGCAAAAGGGGGATATCTTCGCGCGCGCCTAATCTCGAACCTGGGACCTCTAGGTTGCCCAGCACGCTGCTGGCCTCCGGGACGCGACTTCTTCTTCGATATGATATGATAGCGCCGCGTTTATATTTAAAGCTTACCTGCTGCAGTTCCCGCTTCTTAAAAATAAAATCAACATTCTGCCAGCACCTGGACTTGAACCCGTGCTCGGATGGAACTCCTAGCACCCTGCTGCCACTCCGCCACAAGCCTTTTTATGGCATAACTCGGTCGCATCTGTTCTTAAGCTTACCTTAGCGTGACCTGGCTTCTAAAAATAAAAACAACCCTGCGCGCACTGTGCCTTGAACTCAGGCACTCCTATATCCTCCTAACGCTTCTGCCACTGGACCAAGCTCCCCTTTGTGCCTAATTTAGCCCACTTCTATTTAAAAAACCTTATTTTCCAGTTTCCCCTTAGAAGAAAAAATCTAATTTCTTTGCTAGAGTCTTGGGTCAAACCCAAGATTTTTCCTACAACCTAAATACTTCTAAATTTATTTAAAAACTAAATTTAAACACCAAATATTATATATATATATATATATATATATAAAATAAAAGTAACAATAATAACTTTATCAATATATTTTTATCTAATAATAATAATAATAATAATAATTTTGTCTAATAATAATAATTTAATTAATTTTCATAAAAATTTTAAAATCATAAATAGATACAGTAATATTTTTCTAGTAATAATAAATTATAATTTTCATAAAAATTTAAAACATCAGTAATATAGTAAAAATTTTCCAAAAATTTAATTTAAATATATATATATATATAATATATATATATATATATATTAAAACAATACTATTTTAAAACTTCTCAATTACTCAGGTTTCCTTTTATCTAAACCCAGACCCAAAGCTCAATTCTTTTAGGCCCAAATTTAGGGTGTCACATAGGAGAGGACTAAAAGGGGATGCACAGAGTAGAGAGCAGGGAATTACTCAAGGAAAGCCAATCGATCTATCTCAGAAGCAAGGATCTACATCAAGACTGAAGATCTTCCTAAATTTTTCTCAGAAGTTTTGGGTTTTCTTAATGTTTTGTTGTTGTCCTAATTTTGAGATGTTTTCTTTTATTATTATGAACTAAATCCCCTAAATACCTGAGGGGGATGAAACCTAAGATGAATCTTGTTATTGTTATCTGAACTATATGATAAATATTCGATTTGTTCTTAATTGTGTTTTTAATTCTTGAGTTAATATTTCAGGATTTTAATTCAAGTCGAATGTGCTTATTTAGAGGAGCAAAAGTCCCTGTTTAAGAGTAGATCTAACACAATTAAGCGGAGTTGATAGCAATCCTAAACATAGGACGACGAAAATCTGCCGGATTAGAGTCAAATCTAATAGGGGGATCCATAGATCGAGTTAATGCAATACTAGGGGTTTTAATTTGAAAGAGATTTCAATTAATCAACCTAGGGTTAGTTATTCTTAGTCTCGACGGAGATATTAACATAATTTAGGGATCTCTACGGATCAAGTCGAATGAATAAATCGTCTAGTTCAGAGTTAAATAACAAGTAAAGTCTAGGTGGATTCTTCTTTGGGTATTGCTTTTATCGATCAAGTTTTCCCAAAGTATTTCCCTAACTTGTCTTTGTCGCGTCTTTAGTTAGTTAGAATTTTAGTTTATAAACAACCTCCCTTTATTTCTAGGCTAGATAATAGGAAGAAAGTTATTACTAGTACTTTTAGTTCCTTGGATTCGGCTTTCTGGTCTTGCCACTAACTATACTACTATTCGATAGGTGCGCTTGCCTTTTATCGTGATAATAGTTAGTTTCTAGGTACGATCATTATTATTACTTCATCACAATCACGATCAAGTTTTTAGCGCCGTTGCCGGGAAACTAAGATATTAGGAACACTCTATTTCTATTACTTTAGCCATTTTTACTTTTATTGCAATTTATTTTCTATTTTTATTTTTAGGTTTTATTTACTAAAATTTTCTTTTTGTTCTTCTCTGATAGGTATCTCTAGTTTATGACTAGACGAAACCCGTCAGGACCACTATTGTTTGATAGCGATTTAGAAACCACAGTTCGTAGAAACCGAAGAGACATAAGGCGAAGCCTACAGTAAACAGAACAAGGATAAGAGAACGAACCCGAATCTACTGAAGAGATGGAGGCAAATCAAAATAATCAGCTACCTCTTGTGGTAGCCGCAGATCCTGTGAATCAAAATCCTGTTCCTCGTACTATGTATCATTATGCTAAGCCTAATTTAGCTGGTACTAAATCTAGTATTGTTAGGCCTGCTATTGCTGCAAATAATTTTGAACTGAAACCTAACACTATTCAAATGATTCAACAGTTTGTTTAGTTTGATGGTTTGCAGGATGAGGATCCTAACGTACATTTAGCTAACTTTTTAGAATTCTGTGACACATTTAAAATCAATGGCATTTTTGATGACGCCATCTGCCTTCGGTTATTTCCCTTTTCTTTGAGAAATAAAGCTAAACAGTGGTTAAACTCTCTACCACGAGGATCTATCACTACTTGGGAACAAATGACCGAAAAGTTTTTACTTAAATAATTTTCGCTGGCTAAAACGGAAAAGTTGAGGAAAGATATCTCTTCTTTTGTGCAGATGGATTTAGAGAAACTCTATGACGCTTGGGAGAGATACAAGGATTTATTAAGAAGGTGCCCTCACCATGGGTTACCTTTGTGGCTACAGGTTTAAACTTTCCACAACGGTTTGAATCCCTGAACAAGACAAATGATTGATGCAGCTGCCAATGGAACCATAAATAACAAAACACCTGAGGAGGCTTATGAGTTTATAGAGGAGATGCCACTGAATAACTATCAGTGGCAAGTCATGAGAACAAAGCTCACGAGAGCCGCCGGTGTTTTTAGTGTCGACGCGATTACCATGCTTTTTAATCAGGTAGAACTTCTAAATAAAAATATTGACGGTTTAGTTGGTTCTTCGTAGGTACATCCAGTAATGAGGTGTGATTCAAATGGAGGAGGAATGTACAACACATATTATTTATCCCATGATCTTACCACAGAAAATGAACAAGCCAACTATATTGGTAACAATTCTAGATCTCAAAATAACCCTTATAGCAACACTTATAATGCAGGTTGGAGGAACCACCCCAATTTCTCGTGGGGTGGTCAAGGATATCAGAAATCACCACACCTTTCAGGCTTCTAACAACCACCTTACCAATAAGAGAAAAAGTCGAACCTTGAGGAGATGCTCATGAAATTTATATCAGTGTTAAAAACTTGTTTTTAGAATACTGAAACAACACTTAAAAATCAACAAGCATCAATTCAAGGCCTCGAAACCCAAATAGGTCAACTTGCTAAGCTGATCTCTGAACGACTACAAGGTAGTTTGCCGAGTAATACTGAACCCAATCCTAAGGAGCATGTTAAAGCAGTCATATTAAGGAATGGGAAGACATTAACTGAACCTGAAAAGAAGGTGCCACAAGAGCCTGACAAGGAGAATATCGAGGAGACCGAGCCCAAAGAAAAAGCCCCACCGGTCCTTAAGAAATACAAGTGACCCATCCCATACCCAGCAAAGTTAAAGAAAGACCGCATGGATGCTCAATTCAGTAAATTTCTTGAACTTTTTAAATAGTTACATATTAACTTACCTTTTGTTGAAGCTATTTCGCAGATGCCCACATATGTAAAGTTTTTGAAGGAGCTTCTGATAAACGTTAAATTATACATATTTTTACCCCATGTTTAGCCTATATTTTGGATGAATTATGATCAATTTTGTGCGAATCGATGCTCTTAATCTGCCTTTTTCATATCTTATACTCAGGAGAGCATAGGGAGGAGAAAAGAAAGGAAAATAGGCTAAAAACGGTGAAAAATGGGCCAAAATATGAGAACAACATGGCCCAAGACATGCCACACGACCATGCCACACGGGCGTGCCACATGAAGATCACACGGTCAAAGCCCCGATAAGCACGGCCAGGCCACACGGCCGTGCCTCCACCGATAGAATCACACGGCCTCTTGTCGAAATCACACGGGCGTGGCACACGGGCGTGTTCTAGTCGTGAGGAAGAGGAATTTCACTCGGATTTGAATACTTAAAGGCTAAGAAAGGCTCCCCAAAACTCTATATAAAGACCCTAAGAGGCAACTCTAAGGGTGTATTTGATATCCCCCTGCCAAGGGTAATCTTTTCCCTAAAGTGGGGAGTCATCTCTCTACCGACACGAAGAGTGAAAGCCAGGAATTACTCCAAAGGAAGCCGATTAATTCATCTCAGAAGCCGGAATTCTGCAGAACATAGAGGATCTCCCTAAATTCCTTCAGGGGTTTTTGGTTTCTTTTATGTTTTATTATTTTATATCTTCTGAGATGTTTGCCTTCTTTATTATGAACTAAAACCCTTAAATACTTGAGGGGGATGAAACCTAAGATAGATCTTATTATTTATTCTTGATTTATTTAATAAATACTTGAATTGTTCTTAATTATGCGTTCTTCATTCTTGATTTAATAATCCTAGGTATTATTTCAAGAATTAGATGTGCTTAGAGCAGAGGAGCAAAAGTCCCTGTGATAAGAGTAGATCTACCATAATTAAGCGGAGTTGCATGCAACCCTAGACATAGGGCGACATAAATTTGCCGGATTAGGGTCAAACCTAATATAGGGAGCCATAGATCGAATTAATGCAGCTTAGGGAGTTAATTAATAAGGGAACTTTAATTAACAACTTAGGCCTAGTTGCTCTATGCCTCGACGGAGGGTTTAGCATAAGTTAGGGATCTCTACGGATCAAGTCAAGTAAAGAAATCATATAGTTTAAGAAAATAATAACAAGTGAAGTCTAGATGGATTCTCCCTTGAGTATTGCCCATATCAATCAGCTTTTCCCTAAAAGTTTTCCCAATTCACTCTTTAAACTTTCTTAGTTAGTTTTAGAATTAGTTTAAACAACCCTCTTCTATTTTTAGGTTAGATAATAGAAAGGAAGTAAGTACTAGTACTTTTGGTTCCCTTGGGTACGATAACTCGGTCTTGCCACTAAGCTATACTACTGTTCGACAGGTGCGCTTGTCTCAACGTCGTGATATTAGTTGGTTTTAGTGTGATCAAGTTCTTTATAAATTTTATTACTTCATATCACGCATATCAAGTTTTTGGCGCCGTTGCCGAGGAACTAAAATATTACGAAAGCTCGATTTCTATTACTTTAGCCATTACTATATATATATATTTATTTTTCTTTTATTTTTATTTTCAATTTTTATTTATTTATTTTCTTTTAAATTTTTGAGTTTTTCTTTGCTTTTTCTTTTCAGATATTTTTAGTTTATGACTAGAAACAACCCAACAGGACCACTACTTTTTGATGAAGATCTAGAAGCGACAGTTCGCAGAAATCGCAGAGAGATTAGACGCAGTCTACATTATCCTGAACAAGAACCTGATCAAGAGCTAGAACCTACAGAAGAGATGGAAGCAAATCAAAACGTTCCACCACCTCCTGGAATAGTCGCGCCACCAGCAAATCAAGAAAAAGCTCCTCGCACTATGTATGATTATGCTAAACCTAGTTTGGCTAGTACCCAAACTAGCATTCTTAGACCTACTATTGCTGCTAATAATTTTGAGTTAAAACCTAACACTATTCAGATGATACAACAATTGGTGCAGTTTGATGGTTTACAGGACGAAGATCCAAACTCACACATAGCTAATTTCTTGGAACTATGTGATACCTTCAAAATAAATGGCGTTTTTGATGATGCCATTTGATTGAGGCTATTTCCATTCTCTTTGAGAAATAAAGCCAAACAGTGGTTAAATTCTTTACCACGAGGCTCAATTACCATATGGGAGCAGATGACCGAAAAATTTCTACTAAAATATTTTCCTCCAGCTAAAACAGCCAAATTACGAAATGATATTTCTTCCTTTGTGAAGATGGATTTAGAAACACTATACGATGCATGGGAGAGATATAAAGATCTTTTGAGAAGGTGCCCTCATCATGGTCTACCTTTGTGGCTACAAGTTCAAACCTTCCACAACGGTTTAAACCCGTCAACTAGACAAATAATCGATGCAGCCACAGGAGGGACGATCAATAATAAAACACCTGAAGCAGCTTATAAATTTATTGAAGAGATGTCATTGAATAATTATCAGTGGCAAGTCATGAGGACAAAGCCAACAAAAGCTGCAGGAGTTTATAATATTGATGCTGTCGCCATGCTTACTAACCAAGTAAAACTTTTAAATAAAAAGTTTGATAATTTTGTTAGTTCTACGTAGGCACAACCAGTGATGCAATGCGACGCGACTCAAGGAAACACGTTCAATCTAGATTTCGTATCCTATGGACACAACATGGAAACTGAACAAGCCAACTATATGGGTAACAATTCTAGACCTCAAAATAACCCTTATAGTAATACTTATAATACAGGTTGGAGAAATCACCCAAATTTTTCATGGGGAGGACAAGGAAATCAAAGACAACAACCTCCTCCAGGATTTCAACAGCCACCTCCACAACAAGAGAAAAAGCCGAACCTTGAAGAGATGTTCACAAAATTTATGGCCGTATCAGAAACTCGTTTTCAAAATACCGAAACGACACTAAAGAACCAGCATGCATCAATTAAAGGCCTTGAGAATCAAATTGGTCAACTCGCCAAGCTAATTTCAGAAAGACCACAAGGTGGACTCCCAAGTAACACTGAGACCAATCCAAGAGAGCAAATTCATGCCGTCAGTACAATAGAAAAGGGGACATTAACCAAAGACAATCCAGAATCAAGCGAGGAACCTGAGTTGAATAAAGGTAAGGTAGAGGTAAGCAGCAATACGCCAGGCATCAAAGAATACAAGCCTCGTATCCCATACCCAAACGTATTAAAGAAAGACCAGTCAGACGAACAATTCGGTAAGTTTCTTAAAATCTTAAAGAAATTACATATTAACTTACCTTTTGTTGAAGCAATTTCGCAGATGCCGAAATACGCGAAGTTCCTTAAAGAACTTTTGACAAATAAAAGGAAGTTGGAAGAATTAGCCACAGTGGAACTCAACGAAGAATGTTCAGCTATTCTCCAAAATAAACTGCCAACAAAACTGAAAGACCCAGGGAGTTTTACTATTCCTTGTTTAATTGGTAGTTTACTTATTGATAAAGCCTTAGCTGATTTAGGTGCTAGCATTAATCTCATGCCTTACAAAATGTTCAAGCAACTAGGTCTAAGGGAACCACAGCCCACTAGGATGAGTATTCAACTAGCTGATAGATCTGTTAAATATCCTAGGGGAATCATAGAAGATGTGCTAGTAAAGGTAGATAAATTTATATTCCCTGTTAATTTTGTTGTGTTTGACATGGATGAAGATATTGAGGTACCTTTAATTTTAGGGCGTCCCTTCTTAGCAACTGCCAGAACTATAATTGATGTAGGAACAGGTGAGCTTACACTACGCATAGGTGATGACAAAGTTACTTTACAAGCTTGGAACTTGATTAAGACTGCTGATAATAATATAGTTACGAGTCCTTGTAAAAACGCTAAACTCACCACCTAACCTTCTGTGCAGGATACGCTCCACATAAAGGCAACCCAATCACAGACAAGTCCATCCAAGGGAGATGCACCTGAAAAGCGAATGCTTCAGATTGAGGAACTAGATGAGTGGCTGAACTATCATGAAAAGGCCAAAGTATGCCAAACCAACCCAGAACATCACCAAGCCGACCCTCAGGTACAAACGAATCAACTCAAAGTAGGGGATAAGGTAATCTTAGGGGAAGACGATCCTCGAATCTTGAATTTAAAAGAGCATACAAGTGATACACCTTACTTCACGGTAAAGAAAATCTTTCCCTATGGTACAGTCGAGATAAAACATGAGTCACTTGGCACTTTCAAGGTAAATCACATTCGACTCAAATCCTACGTTGATAATAAAATAATAAGCAGGATAGAAGAGTATCAACTCTTCAAACTACTGTGAACGTACAAGCTCGAGCAAAGTCGAGCTTAGACTATAAATAAGCGCTTCTTGGGAGGCAACCCGAGCACTAACTTAGTAACTTTTCTTTTATTTTTGATTTTAGTATTTTTATGCATCAACTAACCCTTTTTAATGCAAAAATTTAGGACCACACGGCCACGCCATGGGCGTGTTCGAGACCGTGTGAACACTTCAAGCAGAGACACGGTCGTGTACCAAGGCCGTGTATAAACAGAGTACAAATTTTTCTAAAACACGGGCCACTGATATATAGCCACGGCCGTGCGATATGGCCGTGGCAACCTTTCGAATTCAACACGGGCTTGCACAAATCCCCACGCCTGTGTCCTCAGACCGTGGCCAACACTGTCAATTAAGATACGGTCGTGGAACATATCACATGACCATGTGCCCTCCCACACGACCATGGGAGTAGCGAAGCCTCATCGCACACGGCCGTGGGACGTTCTACACGACCGTGTGAAGTACGAACAAGATCGCACACGGCCATGCAATATGGCCAACACGGGCTAAACCTGAGCCACACGGGCGTGTGCCTCTATTTTCCCTTTCAATTCTATCTTTCTCATTTTTCATTTTTATTTTTCCTTTATTAGTCTCATTTTTATTTCGAATCTTATTTTTATTATGTTAACTCCTTTTAATCATTACATTATTAAGTATTTTTAGAACTTAGTTTATTATTTTTTTGTTATTTATTTTTCTATCTTTCATATTGGCCAATCTCTAATGAGCAATCTCTATTAATCCAAAAGTCCCACGACTAATTAATATTTTCGCAGTTTCAAAAAGGAGCTCTACAGCTCATATTCAACCGAAAATGGGAACACCCTGCCACAATTGCCGACTCTTCCTCACAAGTTCATCCTAAATTCAGGGAGTTTCAATCCTCCCCATATCTTATGATATTATACTTCTCTTGCTATCTATATCTTTGTACATTGAGGGCAATGTACATCTTAAGTGTGTGGGGGGGAAGTTACTTTAAATCTATAATTATCTATGAAATCCCTGAAATTTTTCATGCTTTGTTCTCAAATAATTCTCACTCTCCTATTAGGAATTAATTCTGATTAATTTATGATTTTATTGATATGTTGAGAATTAAGATATAGGTACTTGTACTCTGATTATTCAAACTTTAAAACATTAGGGAATCAAGCATGATAAGTTGAAATTTTTGAGAACCCTAATTTTTGCATAAGTTATTTCTTTAATTCTAAGTATTATCTTAAAATTTGAAATTCACAGGATTGACATCAAAAAGCCATAATTCTGGTGAAATTTTGAGCCTTTTGAGCATACATTCTTTCGTGCTCACTTTTATTATTGCTTTGAGTGAGTCAACACTGATTTGTTATTCTAAAACTTGCTTTGATTATACGCATCAAGACCACATCATTGATTTGATATACCGAAATGATAAAGGCACTTAGAATTTAACCTACTTACTCCACAAAGGCCTACCTCCATAATTTAACCCCTAGTGAACCCCGTTGAGCCTAACAACCCATTCTTTGACTTACCTTCTAATTATTAACCAATAACCCATTTTATATTGAATTTCATTCAATTATGTTGACCCTTATTTTTGTCGAGATTTGAGTTGAAATTATTATCTAGCTTTATTCTCTTTTCCGGCATGTAAAGTTGTAAATATTCAAGATTACTATGAATTATTCTAAAAAAAAAAGAGGAGAAAAACGTGTATTTACAATTAAATTCAGTTGTCATATGTAATAGTTCAAAAGTTTTTGCATATTTCTATTTAAAGGCTACCCAGGCATGAACGATATTATCATAAAAACTAGCCCTAGAAATATGTTCCCGGTGATAGAGATTTTTCCAGCTAGATAATTTTTCAGTTCAATCTCGATTCTAACCCTCTTTTGCAGCCTGTGACAACACCCCTAACCAAGCCCTATTACAACTATTAAAAGACCTTTTGATCGATGTATCATATCAAATTATAGTGGTGGAGATTTGATTTTCTTGCAAGCTTATGGTAATAATTTTTCAGGTTGACTAGAGAGTGCTTAAATTTTGAACCCTAAACACTTTGAGTGGATATAGTGAACCTTTAGTGAGGATGTCAACTCCTGTTAATTAAGATGGAGAGATAACTACTTAGAAGGAAATAAGAGACTTATGTTTTCAATGACAAAATTCTCAACTTAGATTGATTGAATCTTTAATGTCTTCTGATTGAATGTTTCATTGTATGATTACCTGTAGATTAGTTAGAAACATTATTGATAAAAATTGTAGGTTGAGAAGAATAATTCTTTTTAGGGATTGAGATTTTGCTTGAGGACAAGCAAAGGCTTAAGTGTAGGGTATTTGATAAACGTTAAATTATACATATTTTTACCCCATGTTTAGCCTATATTTTGGATGAATTATGATCAATTTTGTCCGAATCGATGCTCTTAATCTTCCTTTTTCATATCTTATACTCAAGAGAGCATAGGGAAGAGAAAAGAACTTAAAACAGGCTAAAAAAGGTGAAAAATGGGCCAAAATGTGCGAACAACACGGCCCAAGACATGCCACACGGTCGTGCCACACGGGCGTGCCACATGAAGATCACACGGTCAAAGCCTCGATAAGCATGGCCAGGCCACACGGCCGTGCCTCCACCGATAGAATCACACGGCCTCTTATCGAAACCACACGAGCGTGGCACATGGGCGTGTTCTAGTCGTGAGGAAGAGGAATTTCACTCGGATTTGAATACTTAAAGGCTAAGAAAAGCTCCCCAAATGTCTATATAAAGACCCTAAGAGGCAACTCTAAGGGTGTACTTGATTTCCCCTTGCCAAGGGTAATCTTTTCCCTAAAGTAGGGAGTCGTCTCTCTACCGACACGAAGAGTGAAAGCCAGGAATTACTCCAAGGGAAGCCGATTAATTCATCTCAGAAGCCAAAATTCTGCAAAACATAGAGAATCTCCCTAAATTCCTTCAGGGGTTTTTGGTTTCTTTTATGTTTTGTTATTTTATATCTTCTGAGATGTTTTTACTTTTTGACGAAGATCTAGAAGCGACAGTTCGCAGAAATCGCAGAGAGATTAGACGCAGTCTACATTATCCTGAACAAGAACTTGATCAAGAGCTAGAACCTACAGAAGAGATGGAAGCAAATCAAAAAGTTCCACCACCTCCTGGAATAGTCGCGCCACCAGCAAATCAAGAAGAAGCTCTTCGCACTATGTATGATTATGCTAAACCTAGTTTGGCTGGTACCCAAACTAGCATTCTTAGACCTACTATTGCTGCTAATAATTTTGAGTTAAAACCTAACACTGTTCAGATGATACAGCAATTGGTGCAGTTTGATGGTTTACAGGACGAAGATCCAAACTCACACATAGCCAATTTCTTGGAACTATGTGATACTTTCAAAATAAATGGCGTTTCTGATAATGCCATTTGATTGAGGCTATTTCCATTCTCTTTGAGAAATAAAGCCAAACAGTGGTTAAATTCTTTACCACGAGGCTCAATTACCATATGGGAGCAGATGACCGAAAAATTTCTACTAAAATATTTTCCTCCAGCTAAAACAGCTAAATTATGAAACGATATTTCTTCTTTTGTGCAGATGGATTTAGAAACACTATACGATGCATGGGAGAGAAAAAAAGATCTTTTGAGAAGGTGCCCTCATCATGGTCTACCTTTGTGGCTACAAGTTCAAACCTTCCACAACGGTTTAAACCCGTCAACCAGACAAATGATCGATGCAGCCGCAGGAGGGACGATCAATAATAAAACACCTGAAGCAGCTTATGAATTTATTGAAGAGATGTCATTGAATAATTATCAGTGGCAAGTCATGAGGACAAAGCCAACAAAAGCTGCAGAAGTTTATAATATTGATGCTATCGCCATGCTTACTAACCAAGTAAAACTTTTAAATAAAAAGTTTGATAATTTTGTTTGTTCTACGCAGGCACAACCAGTGATACAATGCGACGCGACTCAAGGAAACACGTTCAATCCAGATTTTGCATCCTATGGACACAGCATGGAAACTGAACAAGCCAACTAAATTGAAAGATCCAGAAAGTTGGTTTTGGTGTGATCAAGTTCTTTATAAATTTTATTACTTCATATCATGCATATCAGCTTCTAACAAACAAAAGAAAGTTTGAAGAACTATCCATAGTGGAACTTAATGAGGAATGTTCAGCGATCCTTCAAAACAAACTGCCAACTAAATTAAAAGATCTAGAAAGTTTTACTATTCCCTGTTTAATTGGTAGTCTAAATATTGAAAAGGCATTAGTAAATTTAGGCGCCAGTATTAACTTAATGCCTTATAAAATGTTCAATCAGCTAAGTCTAGGGGAACCAAAACCTACTAGGATGAGTATTCAATTAGCTGATAGATCTGTTAAATATCCTAGGGGTATCATTGAAGATGTATTAATTAAGGTTGATAAATTTATATTCCCTGTTGATTTTGTTGTGCTTGACATGGATGAGGATGTTGAGGTACCCTTAATCCTAGGACATCCATTTTTAGCTACTGCTAGAGCTATTATTGATGTACAGGATGGTAAGCTAGTGCTTAGGGCAAGTGATAAAGAAATTGTGTTTAAAATTTATGATGCCATGAAATTCTCTAGGGAACAAGATGATTCATGTTATTTTATTGATTCCATTGATTATTCTGTTCAAGACTCTTTTCAAGAAATTGCTCTTAAAGACACGTTGGAACTGTGTCTCATTCAAAGTAGGGGAGAGGATGAAGTCACCACTGAGATGAAAAAGGTAATAATCGATTTAAACTCCAACGACCTATCCCCTAGACAAATCGATTATAAGGGTATTGAGATTAATGATGAACTAAGATAAAAGCCCTCTGTTAACGAACCTCCCCAACTGGAACTGAAGTAATTACCCAAACATTTAGAATATGTATTTTTGGGAGACAATTCTACATTACCAGTAATTATTGCTTCAAACTTGTAACCCAAGGAAAAGGAGGAATTAATCCAAATGTTAAGAGAACATAAAAGAGCGATAGCTTGGAAAATCTCTTACATTAAAGGATAAATATAAATATAAACCATGTGTGCAAGCTTAAAGGAAATTGAACCCTAACATGAAAGAAGTGGTCAAGGCTGAGGTAATTAAACTTCTAGATGCTAGAATTATTTATCCTATTTCTGACAGTGCTAGGGTAAGTCCTGTGCAAGTTGTTCTAAGAAGGGGGCATGACTGTTGTTGCCAATGAAAAGAAAGAATTAATCCCTACAAGAACAGTGACAGGTTGGAGAGTTTGCATTGGCTACAGGAAATTGAACGACGCCACTAGAAAAGATCACTTCCCATTACCCTTTATTGATCAGATGTTGGAAAGACTGTTTAGGACATATGTACTATTACTTCTTGGATGGACTTTCCGGTTATTTCCAAATCTTGATAGCTCCTGAAGATCAACAGAAAATGACATTCACTTGTTCATACGGTACGTTTGCTTATCGTAGAATGCCCTTTGGATTATGTAATGCTCCTGCTACTTTTCAGCGTTGCATGCTAGCCATCTTTGACGAACTCGTGGAGGGCATCATGGAGGTATTTATGGATGTATTCGGTAACTCTTTCCATTTTTGCCTTAAGAATTTAGAACGAGTTTTAATAAGGTATGAGGAAACAAATCTTGTTCTCAATCGGGAAAAATGCCATTTTATGGTTCGAGAAGGTATTGTTTTAGGACACAAGATTTCTAGTAAGGGGATAGAAGTTGATAAAGCAAAAGTTGAGACCATTGAAAAACTACCTCCCCCTAGTTCAGTTAAGGCAATCAAAAGCTTTTTAGGACATGCTGGTTTCTATAGAAGATTCATTAAATATTTTTGTAAAATAGCTAAGCCTTTAACGAAATTACTAGAAAAAGATGTACCCTTCAATTTTGATCAGGAATGTTTAGAGGCATTTAACACTCTCAAAGAGAAACTTACTAATGCTCTGATTATAATTGCACTTGATTGGAATTTACCCTTTGAGCTAATGTGTGATGCAAGTGATTTTGCAGTAGGCGCAGTTCTTGGACAGCGAAGAGACAAGCATTTTCAGCCAATCTACTATGCTAACAAAACTCTAACAGCCGCACAAGAGAACTATACTACTATAAAAAAAGAATTTCTAGCTGTGGTTTTTGCGTTCGACAAATTTAGACCATATCTGATATTGTCTAAAGTTATTGTTTATACTGATCATTCCGCTCTTCATTATCTTTTAACTAAGTCCGATGCGAAATCTCAATTAATAAGATGGATTTTATTGTTGCAGGAATTTGATTTGGAAATACAAGATAAAAAAGGAGCTGAAAACTTAGCAGTAGATCACCTTTTCAGGCTTGAGAATCCACATCTCAAAGAACCTGATAAAGCCAAGATAAACGACTCATTTCTTGAAGAACAACTCTTAGTCGTATTTGATTCTGAGATGCCTTGGTTTGCTAACATTGCAAATTACTTAGCTGCTAACATAATCCCAAAAGGGTTGACATATCAGCAAAAGAAGCGATTCTTTACTAATGTGAAAGACTTCTTTTGGGAAGACCCTTTTCTTTTTCGTATATGTGTAGATCAAGTCATTCAAAGATACGTCACAAAGACAAAAGCAAACAAAATCTTGGAACATTGCCATTCAGGACCAACAGGAGGACATTACAGTAGAACTAAGACCGCCTATAAAATACTCGAATCAAGTTTTTATTGGCCCACACTATTTAAGGATGCCAACATGTATGTTACTTTTTGTAACAGATGTCAACGAACAGGTAATATCTCTAAACTGACGAAATAACTCAAACTATATGCTTTCATGTGAAATATTCGATGTATGGGGCATCGATTTCATGGGTCCATTCCCTAGTTCGTTTAGAAATAAATACATCTTAGTAGCAGTTGATTACATGTCTAAATGGGGAGAAGCCCAAGCCTTACCTACTAATGATACTAGAATGGTAGTGAGATTCCTTAAAAAACTCTTTTCCGGATTTGGAACACCTAGATCAATTATTAGTGATAGAGGAACTCATTTCTGTAATGCTCAGTTTGAAAAAGTCATAAAGAAATATGGAGTGCACCACAGAACGACTACCCCTTACCACCCTCAAACCAGTGGACAAGTTGAAGTAGCTAATAGAGAACTGAAACGCATCTTAGAGAAAACAGTAGAGTCAAATAGGAAAGATTGAGTGATGAAAGTAGATGATGCTTTATGGGCTTATAGAACTGCATTCAAAACTTCCACAGGAACATCTCTCTATAGACTCATTTACGGGAAAAGTTGATATTTACCACTTGAACTAGAAATTAAGGTGTTTTGGGCTATCAAATTTCTAAATCTCAATCCTAATCTTTCAAGTGAAAAGAGACTCATGCAGTTAAACGAGTTGATGAATGGCGCTGTAATGCATATGAAAACTCACGCTTATACAAAGAAGCCACAAAGCGACGCCATGACGCTCGTCTAAAGCAACCCAAACAGTTTAAAGCTGGCGATCTTGTCTTGCTTTACAACTCGAGGCTTAGATTATTCCCTGGAAAGCTAAAATTGAGATGGTCAGGCCCATTCATAGTTCAAAGTATTTTTCCCTACGACACAATTAAGGTAACACATCCAATTCACGGCACTTTCAGGGTAAACGGTCATCGACTCAAACCATATAATGGTGACGATTTTAAGAATGATAGGGAGGAGCTTAGGCTCCACGAACCCTAGTAAAGGTGCAAGCAAGGTAAGTCGAGCTTAGACTCTAAATAAGCGGTTCTCGGGAGGCAACCCGAGCACTAATATTGTTGATTTCTTTAAATTTAGTTCATAACATCTAAATAACTAACTAAGTCTTTAAAACGCAGATTTTTCAGAGCCACACGGCTAGGCACACGGGCGTACCTGAGGCCGTGGCCACACTATGGATGGAAACAAGGTCGTGCGACATGGCCGTGTGAAAACAGAACGAAATTTTTCCCAAGACACGGATTTCGACAAATTGCCATGGCCGTACGATATGGCCATGGGCGAACCTGCCAAACCAATACTGGCGTGCAACACGCCCTTGCCAATACGCCGTGGTTGAAACTGAGAAATTCGCACGGGCGTGTCACCCGTGGCCAAACCATAAGTCTACGAAACACACGAGCTAGACCCAGTGCACATGGGCGTGTGCCACGACCGTGTGCCTAATCCCCTATCTTAAATAACTCACTATTCATCACCGCCACCACCACCTAATGATTCATCTGCCGATAAGGACATTTGAGTCCAGTTTCTTTTATTTTTACTTTTAAATTATTTGTCTTTTTAATTTTCTTTATTTTATATTTTTCCTTGTCCTTGTAAATACTTTTATCTTGCACTTTATTTCTTATCGAGTAATACTTTAATTCTCCCAACAGTTGTGTTTAATCTCTACAGTAGCCCAGAATCATATACTTCAAGTAGTCTTTTCTCCAATTCAGCTTTGACTATTCTAAGAAATGCATCCAAAATTCAGGGAGTCTCATTTCTATCCCTCACTATGATCTATGCTTATATTTTTACCTATCTTCGTACATTAAGGACAGTGTACATATTAACTGCGGGGGGATTATAAAGTGCATTATTCTCGAATCCTTGAATTTTGTCTTATCTCTCAAGTCACTTTCTCATATCACTATTAGAATGAATTCTAATTGATTTATGATTTTGATTGATATGTTTAGGATTAAGACATAGTATTTATGCTTTGATTATTCAAACTTTAAGACATTAGAGAATCAAGCATGATAAGTTGAAATTTTTGAGAATTTAAATTTTTTCTAGGTTGTTTCCCCAAATCTAGGTATCATCTTGAAATTCAAAATTCACAGGATTGACATCAAAAGCCATAATTCTGGTGAGATTTTTGAGCCTTTTGAGCATACATCCTTTCATACTCACTTTTATTATTGCTTTGAGTGAGTCAATATTGATTTGTTGTTTGAGAACTTGCTTCGATTATACATGTCAAGACCACCATGCTTATCAAAGTCTCACATGCGTTGATTATACATGTGATTATTTTGAGTTGAGGACAAGCAACGGCTTAAGTGTGGGGTATTTGATAAACCGTAATTTATACATATTTTTTACCCCATGCTTAGCATAATTTTGGATGAATTATCCCTTGAATTGTGGAATTTGATGCTCCTAATCCTTTAATTTCATGTTTTATACTTAGGTGAGCATAGGAGAACAAAAAGAATGAGAAATAAGCCAAAAATAGAGAAAATGGGCCAAAGTAAGAAATCAACACGGCCTGGAGTTCCTCACACGGGTGCACCATACGCCCGTGCCATATTAGCAGTCTTAAACATGGCTTGGGCTCGATTCACATGGGCATCCCACACGGGCGTGTCCCTGACATGTTGAGTTTCAATTTCATGCGGAAAAGCTACTTAGGGGCTAAGAAGGGTATTCCAAAGTCTATATAAACACCCTAGGAGAGGACTAAAAGGGGACACACAGAGTAGAGAGCAGGGAATTACTCAAGGAAAGCCAATCGATCCATCTCAGAAGCAAGGATCTACATCAAGACTGAAGATCTTCCTAAATTTCTCTCAAGAGTTTTGGGTTTTCTTTATGTTTTGTTGTTTTCCTTATTTTGAGATATTTTCTTTTATTATTATGAACTAAATCCCCTAAATACCTGAGGGGGATGAAACCTAAGACGGATCTTGTTATTGTTATCTAAACTATATGATAAATATTCTATTTGTTCTTAATTGTATTTTTAATTCTTGAGTTGATATTTCAGGATTTTAATTCAAGTCAAATGTGCTTATTTAGAGGAGCAAAAGTCCCTGTTTAAGAGTAGATCAAACACAATTAAGTGGAGTTGATCGCAATCCTAGACATAGGACGATGAAAATCTACTGTCAGAGTCAAATCTAATAGTGGGTTCCATAGATCGAGTTAATACAATAGTAGGGGTTTTATTTAGAAAGAGATTTCAATTAATCAACCTAGGGTTAGTTATTCTTTGTCTCGACGAAGATATTAACATAATTTAGGGATCTCTATGGATCAAGCCAAATGAATAAATTGTCTAGTTCAGAGTTAAATAACAAGTGAAGTCTAGGAGGATTCTTTCTTGGGTATTGCTTTTATCGATCAAGTTTTCCCAAAGTATTTCCCCAACTTGTCTTTGTTGCGTCTTTAGTTAGTTAGAATTTTAGTTTATAAACAACCTCCCTTTATTTCTAGGCTAGATAACAGGAAGAAAGTTATTACTAGTATTTATAGTTCCTTGGATTCGACATTCCGGTCTTACCACTAACTATACTACTATTCGATAGGTGCACTTGCCTTTTATCATGATAATAGTTAGTTTCTAGGTACTATCATTATTATTACTTCATCACAATCACGATCAAATGCGTGTACTACTTAGCATGACTAGTTAGACCATCCTGGATCATATATGATGCGAAAATTAATTTAAAATTCATATGGACATCCATTAAAGAACCATATGATTCTTTAATTTAAAGAGTTCTCATTTGTTGCTTGTTCTCAATAAAAATTGGTTCTTAGAAACTCACTAGCTAAAGTTGAGATTTAATATCTTGCATTTCTGAAATGAATATGGGTCCATTCATCCACCATGTGGATGGTTTTGATATTATACGATTTTGGTAGATGCATATACAAAATAATCACATGCGTTATCAACTCGCAACCTGTTGTTTGCGAGATTGCTTGTTTAAATGATTAATTTCAGATTATGCAATTAAAACAATTCATCTTGCTAATGTTGGTGAGTTTACATCCCAAGTTTTCAATGATTAATGTATGTCAATTGGGATAAAAGTTGAACATCCTGTAACTCATGTTCACACACAAAATGATTTAGCTGAATTGTCTATCAAATGCCTTCAACTAATAGCTAAACCATTACTTATGAGAACAAAACTTTCTATTTTAGCATGAGATTCATGCTTGTATTGATTTACATGTTATACGCATCAAGCCTATATATTATAAATACTCTCAATTACAATTGATTTTTGGTCAAGAGCCAAATACTTCCCATCTTGCAATTTTTGGATGTGCGGTATATATTCCAACTGCTCCACCACAATGCCCAAGTCATAATAAGAGATTGAGAATGTATATTTGTATGAGTCTCCTTATAATATTTTTGAGCAATTAATTCAAGATTTAATTGTGACATGAATTGTTAGTTTTCCCAAATTAGGGGTGAGTAATTGAACCATGAGTTCAATAAGGATAACTCATTACAAGTTAATTGTTAGATGTATTTACAACCTTAATGAGAATAACCAAGTGTTATATACCATCTAATATTTTAATTTGAATCAAAGTCCCAGTAGGATAATCAGTTAGAATAAATAATAGATTGATCGGTTTCAAAGGTGAAAATTATTCTAGATGATCATATAGTGGAGGTAGGTGATCCAGAAGAGACTCAAGATATAACTAATAAGTAAAACTTCAGAAGAGATTTAGGTACCTGAAACTGAATTTTAAAATAATGAAAATAAGAAATCTCGATAAGTTATGTCAATTCGAGAAAATGTGGAACCGAATAATAAAAGTGTTTGACAATAATTTTGCATGCAATATTATTATTGAAATAATAAAATAAAAGGAGGATCTTGAATAAATATATTGAGAAATATAGATATGGAATAAACTAATCAAAATAGAAAGACGCAACTCAAGTACAATTAAATTTGTGGAGTTTTTGGACCAGTGGTCCAAATATCTAAAGGTATAAAGCCAATAAGGGTGCAAATGAAGTAGTTTTCCAAAAGCGGAATAAAAATATAAAGTTTTTTGCTAAGTACTGGTATTGATTATGAAAAAATATAATATTTTTTTTTGTGGTGGATGAAATAACCATTAGATATATTATTAAATTGACAATTAATAAAAGATTTAACTTGCGTATAATGGTTGTTGTTACAACCTTTATAAATCACTATATAGTAAAGTTTATATTAAAATCCTTGAAGGATTTAGAATGCTAGAAGCATATTGAAATTCTTGGGAAATTATTCATTTATATGAATTGAAATAATTTGAACATATGTGGTAAATTTGAGTAGTTGAAGGAGGATTATAAAATGATTGAAAATACCTATTTGTGTCTTTATATAAGAATCATGATTAAAGTTTGCTATGATTATTGTTGAATCTCCTAAAGAGATAAAAATATATTTCCCCAAATTTCCCTCACCCACGACTTTGAAAAGAATGGTAATATAAATGCTTAGAAAATACATTCAAATAGTCATTTGAAAAACTAGTATTCAAGATTGAATACGTAGAATATGAGAAAGTATGTGATGTTTTCATGAGGGGGAGTAAATACGCATTGTACTCTTTTTCTGTTAACCGAGGTTTTGTCCTATTGGGTTTTCCTGGTAAGATTTTTAATGAGGCAACATATTATGCGTATTATAGATTGTGTACTCTTTTTCCTCGTTAGGTTTTTATCCCACAGGGTTTTTCTTAATAAGGTTTTAATGAGGCACATTATCTACCAATGGATATCCAATGGGGAGTGTTATGAATATCTTATTAAGTAGATGTCCATCATGATAAAGATAAAGTTTTGATATACTTTAAATCCTAATAGTTATTAGAATTAGATATCTATTTCTTTTATACTTCTTATCCCTATAAATAGAGACTATGATGAAGCATTGTAATCACCCCTTTTGATCAATAAAGTACATTCTTTGTTGCTTTCATATTTTTTTTATTTTTTTATTTTCCCCATCTCTCTTTATTTTATAACAAGTTTAAATTTATCGTATTTATTTTTTAAAATTTTTTTATAAAATTTGAAAAGAATAAAAATAATCATAAAATAATATTTGTTGCTTTATAAAGTTTAGAGATTTTTTTACAATTTCACAATCAAATTGAGGCATAATCTCAATCAAACTTTTAAATAATAGTACTAATGAGTACATTTAATTTTTAAAATTTGTTATATATTATTAGTACTAATGACTTGTAATTGTATTATCAAATTATAATATACTAAATTTATTTAATATTTTTATAAATATAATTAAAATACTCGTTCCCAAAAAGTTTGGTTAATGGGATACAATGGGAGATTGTTTCTGCAAATACTTTATGGAGATTGTAGAAAGGAAGAGATTTGACTATCTTCACAGATCAACATCTTAGTACGAAAGAAGTGGTCATGGCTAGTTTATTTTGGGCTAAGGTGATGACGCGTTCGCTCTCCAATTTGCAACAACAAGCATCTGCTCAATGGGAAAATTCACAGATTGGGTGGTGATATACGTGATATAAAGTAATAAAATTTATAAAGAACTTGATCACACCAAAACTAACTAATATCACGACGTTGAGGCAAGCGCACCTATCGAACAGTGGTATAGCTTAGTGGCAAGACTGAGTTATCGTACCCAAGGAAACCAAAAGTACTAGTACTTACTTCTTTTCTATTATCTAGCCTAAAAATAAAAGAGGATTGTTTAAACTAATTTTAAAACTAACTAAGAAAGTGTAAAGAGTAAATTGGGAAAACTTTTAGGGAAGAGCTGATTGATATGGACAATACTCAAGGGAGAATCCACCTAGACTTCACTTGTTATTATTTTCTTGAACTATATGATTTCTTTACTTGACTTGATCCGTAGAGATCCCTAACTTATGCTAAACCCTCCGTCGAGGCGTAGAGCAACTAGGCCTAAGTTGTTAATTAAAGTTCCCTTATTAATTAACTCCCTAGGTTGCATTAATTCGATCTATGGCTCCCCATATTAGGTTTGACCCTAATCCGGCAGATTTATGTCGCCCTATGTCTAGGGTTGCATGCAACTCCACTTAATTATGGTAGATCTACTCTTATCACAGGGACTTTTGCTCCTCTGCTCTAAGCACATCTAATTCTGGAAATAATACCTAGGATTATTAAATCAAGAATGAAGAACGCATAATTAAGAACAATTCAAGTATTTATCAAATAAATCAAGAATAAATAACAAGATCTATCTTAGGTTTCATCCCCCTCAAGTATTTGAGGGATTTAGTTCATAATAAAGAAGGAAAACATCTCAGAAGATATAAAATAACAAAACATAAAGAAACCAAAAACCCTTGAAGGAATTTAGGGAGATCCTCTATGTTGCTGCAGAATTCCGACTTCTGAGATGAATTAATCGGCTTCTCCCTTGGAGTAATCCCTTGCTTCTACCCTCAGTGTGGTAGAAAGACGAGAGAAAAAAAATATCTCAAAACTGTCTTCTTGCCTCTGCCTCATGAAGTCTTTATATAGAGAGCTTGTGGGGAGCCTTTCTTAGCCTCTAAGCATCCCAATTCGAGTGAAATTCCCCTTCCTCATGACTAGAACACGCCCGTGTGGGTTCGACAAAGGCCGTGTGATTTGGCACGGCCGTGTGGCCTGGCCGTGCTTGTCGGGGCTTTGACCGTGTGATCTTCATGTGGCACGGCCGTGTGGCATTTCTTTGCCTGTGTTGTTCGCACATTTTGGCCCATTTTTCATCGTTTTTGGGCCGTTTTCCGTTCTTTCTTCTTCCCTATGCTCTCCTGAGTATAAGATATAAAAAGGAAGGATTAAGAGCACCAATTCTCACAAAATTGATAAGAATCCATCCAAAATATAGGCTAAACATGAGGTAAAAATATGTATAATTTAGCGTTTACCAAATACCCCCACACTTAAGCCTTTGCTTGTCCTCAAGCAAAATCTCAATCCCTAAAAAGAGTTATTCTTCTCAACCTACAATTTTTATCAATAATGTTTCAAACTAATCTATAGGTAATCGTACAATGAATAATTCAACCAGAAGAACATTTAAAGATTCAATCAATTTAAGTTGAGAATTTTGTCATTGAAAACATAAGTCTCTTCCTTCTTTCTAAGTAGTTATCTCTCCATCTTAATTAACAAGAGTTGACATCCTCACTAAAGGTTCACTCTATCCACTCAAAGTGTTTAGGGTTCAAAATTTAAGCACTCTCTAGTCAACCTGAAAAGTTTTTACCATAAGCTTGCACGAAAATCAAATCTCGACCACTATAGTTTGATATGATATATCGATCAAGAGGTCTTTTCATGGTTGTAACGGGGCTTGGTTAAGGGTGTTGTCACAGGCTGCAAAAGGAGGGTTAGAATCGAGATTGAACTGAAAATTATCTAGCTAGAAAAATCTCTATCACTGGAACATATTTTCAAAGCTTAATAACATCATTTTGGTAGCCTTAAGAGAGAAATATGCAAAAACTTAATTTGAACTGTTACACATTACAACTGAATTTGACTGTATATACACATGTTTTTTTTTAAGAACAATTCAAGTAATACAATGAATTGAGTAAAGATTTACATACTGGAAAAGAGAATAAAGCTTAGATAATAAATTCAACTCAAATCTCGAAAAAGAATAGGGATCAAAAGTAATTGAATGGAAAATTCAACAAAAATGGGTTATTGGTTAATAATTAGAGGGTGAGTCAAGGAAAAGGTTGTTAGGCTCAATAGGGTTCACTAGGGGTTAGATTATGGAGGTAGGCTTTTGTGGAGTAAGTGGGTTAAAGCCTAGGTGTCTTTATCATCTCGGTATATCAAATCAATGATGTGGTCTCGACATGTATAATCAAAGCAAGTTCTAGAATAACAATTCAGTGTTGACTCACTTAAAGCAATAATAAAAATGAGCACGAAAGAATGTATGCTCAAAAAGGCTCAAAATCTCACCAGAATTATGGCTTTTGATGTCAATCCTGCGAATTTCAAATCTCAAGATAGTACTTAAAATTAGGGAATTATGCAAAAATTAGAGTTCTCAAAAATTTCAACTTATCATGCTTGATTCCTTAATGTTTTTAAGTTTGAATAATCATAGTACAATTGCCTATTTCTTGATTCTCAACATATCAATAAAAATCATAAATCAATCAGAATTAATTCCTAATAGTAGATTGAAGATAATGTTATTGAGGACAGTGCAATTAGTTAGAACAATTTCAGGGATTTCAAAGAGAGTGAAATAAAATTTTAAAGTACGTTCCCCCCCACAGTTAAGATGTACATTGCCCTCAATATACAAAGATAGCATTAGTAGCAATAGAAGCATAATATCATAAGATAGGGAGAGGTATGAAACTCCCTGAAATGTGGATGGATTTGTGAGACGGAAGTTGTGGCACGGTGTTCCCTTTTCCGTAGAGATTTGAGCTGTAGAGCTCATTTGAAACTGCGAAAGGATTTATTAGTCGTGGGATGTTAAAATAAAGAGGGGTTACTTCATTAGGAGATGGCCGAAGAAAATAAAATAAAATAAGCAGAATATATATAAAAAAATGAAAATTCAAATAAAGAAAAAACTGAACTGAAAAAAATTAAAAATAAACCTAAAAAGGAAAATAAAGTTAGAAGAAAAGGTGAAAAAAGGATCAGTGTTTAAGAGTTAGGATAAAGTAAAAATAATAGATAAATGATAAAAATAAAAATAAAATAGCATAAAACAAAAATAAAAGATAAAAGAGGATTTAATCCTCTGATGGGTCTCGTGGCAGTGGGGCGATGCTCAGGTGCTGACATATCTGCGCTAAAGTGGCGTCGATATAATCAAAGTGCTGGAAGCATTGCTGCTCAAATCAGTCTAGGCGCTCGTGTATGTCAGCATATGGGGCTGCTAATTGGGTGGGTCGTCTGGGGCATGATGGCTCGGCGGGTGCATCCTCCTCAGGTGGTGGCGGTGGGACATCATCAGTGACGTCCTTTGGGTGCTCGCCTTCTTGGATAAGGCGGAAGTGGAAGTGACCGCCACTTGGCCGTCGCTCTACCATCCTCATGTGGAGCATGCTCTCGATGCCCTGGGAGGACATCTGGCCAAGTAAGGTATAGGAGGAGGTCTGGGCTGCAGTGTTGAATAGGCCGAAGTAGAGGCCTAGTCTCGTGATGTACGGGCCCATGGATATGACGCCTCTCTGGTGCCTCTCAGTCTGGTGCTGCATGGCTAACGCTATGAAGTAGGCGAGGTCGATGGTGCATCCGTTCACCATGCAGCAGAGGAAGTAGACGTCGTATGTGTTGACAATGCCTGTACTCTCCCGTCTACCTATCAAGGTGTGAGCAAGGAGAGCGTGAATGTACCTTAGAGAGGGAGGGAGGGCGGTCGCCTTGCTGACGCTGGGTGATAAGCGCTAATTTATACATATTTTTTACCTCATGTTTAGCCTATATTTTGGATGAATTATTATCAATTTAGTAAGAATTGGTGCTCTTAATCTTTCTTTTGCATATCTTATACTCAGGAGAGCATAGGGGAGATGAAAGAATAGAAAATGGGCCCAAAACGGTGAAAAACGGACCAAAAAGCACGAATCACACGGGCCAGGAGATGCCACACGGCCGTGCCACACGGGCGTGCCTCACGAAGATCACACGGACAAAGCCCCGACAAGCACGGCCACTATACACGGGCGTGCTAAATCACACGGCCTCTATCGAACCCACACGGGCGTGGCACACGGGCGTGTTCTAGTCGCGAGAAAGACGAATTTCACTCGAATTGGGATGCTTAGGGGCTAAGAAAGAATCCCCAAAACCTCTCTATATAAAGACCCCATGAGGCAACATAGAGGAGAGCCTTCTTCCATCTTTTACACACCCTCTATATTCTTTTCCTCTCGTCTTTCTGCCACACCACAGGTAGAAGCAAGGGATTACTCAAAGGGAGAAGCCAATCGATTCATCTCAGAAGCTGAAGTTCTGCATCAACATAGAGGATTCTCCTAAATTCCTTCAAGGTTTTTGGTTTCTTTTATGATTTGTTATTTTATAACTTCTGAGATGTTTTCTTTTATTATTATGAACTAAACCCCTTAAATACTTGAGGGGGATGAAACCTAAGACAGATCTTGTTATTTATTCTTGATTATTATGAGAATTACTTGAATTGTTCTTAATTATGTGTTTTTAATCCTTGATTTAATAGTCCTAGGTATTGATTCAAGAATTGGATGTGCTTAGAGCAGAGGAGCAAAAGTCCCTGTGATAAGAGTAGATCTACCATAATTAAGCGGAGTTGCATGCAACCCTAGACATAGGGCGACATAAATCTGCCGGATTAGGGTCAAACCTAATATGGGGAACCATAGATCGAATTAATGCAACCTAGGGAGTTAATTAATAAAGGAACTTTAATTAACAACTTAGGCCTAGTTGCTCTTCACCTCGACGGAGGGTTTAGCATAGATTAGGGATCTCTACGGATCAAGTCAAGTAAATAACTCGTATAATTCAAGAAAATAATAACAAGTGAAGTCTAGGTGGATTCTCCCTTAAGTATTAATCATATCAATTAGCTTTTCCCTAAAAGTTCTTCCCAATTTATTTTTTCTGCTTTTCTTAGTTAGTTTTAGAGTTAGTTTTAAATAAACCCTCACTTAATTTTTAGGTTAAATAATAGAAAGAAAGTGAGTAATAGTACTTTCGGTTCCCTTGGGTACGATACTCGATCTTATCACTAGACTATACTACTGTCGACAGGTGCGCTTGCCTTAAAAACGTCGTGATATTAGTCAGTTTAGGTTTGATCAAGTTCTTTATAAATTTTATTACTTCATATCACGCCGATATCAAGTTTTTGGCGCCGTTGCCGGGGACATAACTGAAATATTACGAAAGCTCGATTTCTATTACTTTAGCCATTATTTATTTATTTAATTATTTTTATTTTTATTGTTATTTTTTTCTTTTAATTATTTTATTTTATTTTATTTTATTTTTAGGTTTTTCTAGTTTATGACTAAAAGCAACCCGTCAGGACCACTACTTTTTGATGAAGATTTGGAAGCTACAGTCCGCAGAAATCGTAGAAAAATTAGACGAAGTTTACATTATCCAGAGCAGGAACTTGAGCAAGAGCCAGAACCTACTGAAGAGATGGCCGCAAATCAAAATATTTACCAACCTCCAACACTACCCGCTGAACCAGAAGAAGCTCCGCGTACTATGTATGATTATGCTAAATCTAGTGTGATTAGTACTCAAACTAGTATTGTTAGACCTGCTATCGCTGCTAATAATTTTGAATTAAAACCTAGTACTATTCAGATGATTCAGCAACTTGTGCAGTTTGACGGTTTACAGGATGAAGATCCCAACTCACATCTAGCCAATTTTTTGGAACTATGCGATACTTTTAAAATCAATGGTGTTACTGATGACGCCATTCGCCTAAGGCTATTTCCATTTTCCCTAAGAAATAAGGCAAAACAGTGGTTAAACTCTCTACCATGAGGCTCAATTACTACATGGGACCAAATGTCTGAAAAATTTTTGCTTAAATATTTTCCCCCTGCTAAATCTGCTAAATTACGGAACGATATTTCTTCTTTTGTGCAGATGGATTTAGAAACACTTTATGATGCCTGGGAAAGGTACAAAGATCTTTTAAGAAGATGCCCTCACCACGGATTACCTTTATGGCTACAGGTTCAAACTTTCCACAATGGGTTAAACCCATCAACTAGGCAGATGATCGATGCAGCCGCAGGCGGAACCATCAATAATAAAACACCTGACGAAGCTTACGAATTTATTGAGGAAATATGTTTAATTCAGACCATCTACACAACATGGAAGCCGAACAAGCCAATTATATGGGTAATAATTCTCGACCTCAAAATAATCTTTATAGTAATACTTATAATGCAGGTTGGAGAAATCACCCAAATTTTTCATGGGGAGGACAAGGAAATCAAAGACAACAGCCTTCGGTATTCCAGCAGCCACCACCTCAACAAGAAAAGAAGCCGAACCTTGAGGACATGTTCACTAAATTCATGGCCGCCTCAGAAACTCGTTTCCAAAACACTGAAACAGCATTAAAGAATCAACAGGCCTCTATCCAAGGACTCGAGAACCAAATCGGTCAGCTTGCAAAATTAATCTCAGAAAGACCTCATGGCAGGCTTCCAAGCAACACTGAACCAAATCCCAGAGAACATGTGAAAGCAATCACTCTAAGAGATGGTAAAATGCTAGCAGAACCAGAAAAGAAGCATGCTCACGAACTGCCGAAGGATAAAGTAGAGGAATCTAAGGATGACACCACTCCAACACTCAGGGAGTACAAACCGCGCATCCTATACCCAGCAAGGTTAAAGAAGGACCAAACAGACGCCCAATTCGGTAAGTTTCTTGAACTTTTCAAACAATTACATATTAACTTACCCTTTGTTGAAGCAATTTCATAGATGCCGAAATACGCGAAATTCCTAAAAGAACTCCTGACGAACAAAAGAAAATTGGAAGAATTAGCTACAGTGGAACTCAACGAGGAATGTTCAGCCATTCTCCAAAATAAACTGCCAACAAAGCTAAAGGACCCAGGGAGTTTTACTATCCCTTGTTTAATTGGTAGCTTAATTATTAATAAAGCATTGGCTGATTTAGGTGCAAGTATTAATCTCATGCCCTATAAAATGTTCAAACAACTAGGTCTAGGGGAACCTAAACCCACTAGGATGAGCATCCAATTAGCTGATAGATCTGTTAAGTATCCTAGGGGAAGTATTGAAGATGTGCTAGTAAAAGTCGATAAATTTATATTCCCTGTAGATTTTGTTGTGCTTGACATGGATGAGGACATTGACGTACCTTTAATTTTAGGACGCCCATTTTTAGCCACTGCCAGAGCTATCATTGATGTAGGAGATGGTAAATTAGTTCTTAGAGTTGGTGAAGAGGAAGTCATTTTTAAAATCTATGATGCCATGAAATTTTCCAAAGAACAAGATGATTCTTGTTATTTTGTTAATATGGTTGATTACTTTGTTCAAGATAATTTGCAGGAAATCTCTATCACTGACACTCTGGAATAGTGTCTTATTCAGGGAGAGGGTGGAACCTCCTTAGAAATGGAGAAAGTAAGAAAAGAATTAGACTCTAGCGAAACTATCACTAGACACATAAGCTATGACAATTTAAAGATGCATGATAAGCTAAGACAGAAACCTTCCGTTGAGAAACCCCCTAAATTAGAATTAAAAAAACTGCCAGAACACTTAGAATATGCCTTTTTAGGAGAGAACTCAACTTTGCCAGTCATTATTACATCAAATTTAAGCTCTAGAGAAAAGGAAGAACTGCTCCAGGTATTAAGAAAACATAGGCAAGCCATAGCCTGGAAAATTTCAAATATCAAGGGAATTAATCCCTCTTTCTGTAGTCATAAGATTTTAATGGAAGATGAATATAAACCAGCAGTGCAAGCTCAGAAAGGCTGAGGTAATTAAACTTCTTGATGCATGTATCATTTATCCTATTTCTGATAGTTCTTGGGTAAGCCCCGTGCAGGTTGTTCCTAAAAAAGGTGGGCTAACCGTGGTATCCAATGACAAAGAAGAACTCGTGCCAACACGAACAGTCACAGGATGGAGAGTATGCATAGATTACCGAAAGCTGAATGACGCCACTCGAAAAGATCATTTTCCTTTGCCCTTTATCGATCAAATGTTAGAAAGATTAGCCGGTCACATGTATTATTGCTTCCTTGATGGCCTCTTCGGTTACTTCCAAATTTCGATAGCTCCAGAAGATCAGGAAAAAACGACGTTCACATGCCCATACGGTACGTTTGCATATCGTAGAATGCCTTTTGGTTTATGTAACGCTCCTGCTACTTTTCAGCGATGCATGCTAGCTATTTTTAACGAATTTGTGGAAGATATCATGGAGGTATTCATGGACGATTTCTCCGTTTTCAGTAACTCTTTCCAACACTGTCTAAATAATTTGAAACTTGTTTTGATAAGATGTAAAAAAACAAATCTAGTGCTAAATTGGGAAAAATGTCATTTCATGGTTCAGGAAGGTATTGTACTAGGACATAAAATCTCTAATAGAGGAATAGAGGTAGACAAACCTAAAGTTGAAACTATTGAGAAACTACCCCCTCCCAGTTCAGTTAAGGCTATAAGAAGTTTTTTAGGACATGCCGGTTTTTATCGTAGATTCATTAAGGACTTTTCTAAAATAGCTAAGCCTTTAACTAAATTGCTAGAAAAAGACATACCTTTTAACTTCGACCAAGAATGTTTAGAGTACTTTAGCACCCTTAAAGACAAGTTAGTCAGCGCTCCAATTATGATTTCACCTGATTGGAATCTGCCCTTTGAACTAATGTACGATGCAAGTGATTTTGCCGTAGGTGCAGTTTTAGGACAGCGAAGGGACAAGCACTTACAACCGATCTACTATGCCAGCAGAACATTGACAGCTGCTCAAGCCAACTACACCACCACGGAGAAAGAATTACTAGCTGTTATCTTTGCTTTTGATAAATTCAGATCTTATTTAATCTTGTCAAAAGTCATTGTTTTTACTGACCGTTCAGCTCTTCGTTATCTCTTAGCCAAACCTGATGTGAAACCTCGGTTAATAAGATGGATTTTACTTTTATAGGAATTCGACTTGGAAATTAAAGACAAGAAAGGAGCCGAAAATTTAGTAGCAGATCACCTCTCGAGACTAGAAAATACACAACCTAGGTACCTCGAAAAGATAAACGATATGTTCCCTGAAGAACAACTCCTAACTTTAGCAGGTACGACACTTCCTTGGTTTGCCGATTTTGCAAATTATTTAGCAGCCAATATAACCCCAAAAGGGCTAACCCATCAGCAAAAGAAGCGATTCTTTGCTAATGTGAAAAACTACTTTTGGGAAGATCTTTTTCTTTTTTGAATTTGCGCAGATCAGGTCATACGGAAATGCGTTGATGACATAGAGGCATATCAAATTTTGGAACACTGCCACTCAGGACCCACAGGAGGACACCACAATGGAACCAGAACCGCCCATAAAGTTCTCGAATCAGGTTTTTACTGGCCTACATTTTTCAGAGATGCCAATATGTATGTGACTTCTTGTGATAAATGCCAACGAACAGGTAATATCTCCCAACTTAATGAAATGCCTCAAAACTATATACTTTCATGTGAAATATTTGATGTATGGGGTATAGACTTCATGGGACCCTTCCCTAATTCATTCGGAAATAAGTACATACTAGTAGCAGTAGATTACATGTCAAAATGGGTAGAAGCTCAAGCCTTACCTACAAATGATGCTAGAATGGTAGTACGATTTTTGAAGAAGATTTTTTCTCGATTTGGAACACCTAGGATAATCATAAGTGATAGGGGCACACATTTTTGCAATACCCAATTTGAAAAAAATTTAAGAAGGTATGGAGTACACCACAGAACAGCCACCCCCTACCACCCACAAACTAGCGGCCAAGTCGAAGTGACAAATAGAGAACTGAAGCGTATCCTAGAAAAAACCATAGAATCAAATAGGAAGGACTGGTCTAGAAAATTAGATGATGCACTATGGGCTTACAGAACTGCGTTTAAAACACCCATAGGAACATCTCCTTATAAACTCGTTTATGGAAAAAATTGTCATCTACCATTTGAACTCAAGCATAAAGCATTCTGGGCTATAAAATTTCTAAACCTTGATCTTAAAAGTGCAGGTGAAAAGAGACTTCTGCAGCTAAATGAGCTAGATGAATGGCGCTACAACGCGTACGCAAATTCACGATTATATAAGGAAGCCGTGAAGCGACGTCACGACAAAAGGCTAAAACAACCTAAGCAGTTCGAAACAGGTGATCTCGTTCTACTTTACAACTCAAGATTGAAACTATTCCCTGGAAAACTCAAATCAAGGTGGTCAGGTCCCTTTATCGTTCTCAAAGTCTTTCCATACAGCACTGTCGAGGTAACACACCCCAACCACGGTACTTTCAAGGTAAATGGCCATAGGCTAAAACATTATAAAATTGAGAATTTTGCAGAAAACAAGGAGGAGCTTAGGCTCCATCCTGTTTCTTCTTGACATCTCTAGGAAGAGTCGAGCTTAGACTCTAAATAAGCGCTTCTTGGGAGGCAACCCGAGCACTAACATAGTAACCTCTATTTTTTTTAATTTTTCATGATTTTATTGCATAAACTAACACTTTTCCTGCAGAAAATATGGACCACACGGCCAGGAACATGGGCGTGCCTAAGGCCGTGCGCATACCGAAAAGTAGAGACACGGTCGTGTGGGCAGACCGTGTGCAAATAGAGTACCGTTTCCCCAAAACACAGGCTTCCGATAAAATCCCACGGCCGTGCGAAATGGCCGTGGCGACTCTTCGACATCTACACGGGTAAGACAGAAAAACACACGGCCGTGCGATATGGCCGTGGCAACCCTGCAACTTCCACACGGGCAAACATAGAGCCACACGCTTGTGCCACAAGCCCATGGAAGCTACTGTCAATTCAAACACGCCCGTGTACTCTATTACACGCTCGTGCGTTTAACGAATGACTGATCTCCACGGCCGTGTATACTTTACCACGCCCGTGCGTTTAACGAAGGACTAATCTCCACGGCCGTGCTTAAAGGAAACACGGGCGTGCTCATCGAACGTGGGACACCAAAAACCTCTAATTTTTGAAAAGCACGGGCTCAACACGACTCACACGGGCGTGCGATATGCCCGTGTGACCCAAAATGTAGATATACAGGGCCATTTCTCCCTTCCCATTTCATCTAAACCCTAAGCTTTTTCCCTCAAAACCTCCCTAAACCTCTAAAAACACCACCACAGCCCTCTAAAACGCTACCATTCTAGATTTTCTCGATCCACACGCCCGTGCAACAGTACCCACGACCGTGTGACACCAAATTTGATCCCATGTCATCTTCCCGAGCCAGGAAAGCTGCCGTCCCCGCATCTAAGAAACGAAAGGGGCCAGAGAGTTCTTCGACTAGGCCCACTTCCGAGGTGCGCCACCCATTTCTTACTTTTTCACAAGACTCTCAGGAAGAACGCTACCAGCTGCTGCGTGCGCGCAATATCACGATAGGCCGATGCATCGACTGGAGGGCCCTCGAACAAGTACGCCTGGTAGATGATGTCCGGGCCCTGCTCGCCACTGACCCATGGGACCAGTTCTTTCAGATCGTGGAGCCCACATACCTTGAACTCACTCTTGAGTTCTGTGCCACATTCCACCTTCAGACGGTGATGACACGGTTCGATGATCCTGGGACAGTCCAATTTCGGTTGGGAGGGCTCGTTCGACAACTCAGCGTCCCAGAATTTGGTGTGGCACTCGGCCTTTACACTGAGCAGTTTATGGCTGAGGAGAGTTTCCCCACCCTTTCTAGGCGCATCCATATCTGACCCATTGATTGCTGGAAAGAGATTGCCCCAGGAAGACAACTATACAACCCCAGCGTCAGCAAAGCCTCTGCTCTCCCTCCCTCTCTCAGGTATATCCACGCACTCCTAGCTCATACTATTACAGGTCGCCGAGAGAGCACAGGCGTCGTCAACACACACGACGTCTACTTCTTATGGTGCATGGCGACTGGCCACCCCATTGACCTTGCATATTTCATCGCACTTGCCATGCAACATCAGACCGAGAGGCACCGCAAGGGAGTCGTATCCATGGGCCCGTACATCACTCTACTATGCCGTTACTTTGGCCTATTTAACACTACAGCCCAGACTTCCTCCTATATCTTACTTGCCAGATGTCCTCCCAGGGTATCCAGAGCATGCTTTCGATGAGGATGGTCGAGCGACGTCTCAGTGGTGACCACTTCCACTTCCGCCTTGTCTAAGAAGGCGAGGATCCAGAGGACATTCCTGATGATGTCCCACCGCCACCACCAGCAGAGGACGCGCCAACTGAGCCACCACGCCCTAGACGACCACCGCAGACGGCAGCATCCAGTGTTGACATATCCGAGCGCCTGGACCACTTTGAGCAGCGCCTCGATTACATCGACGCCACCTTATAGCACATATGTCAACACCTTGGCATCGTCCCACCACCACGAAACCCACCAGAGGATTAGATCCTCTTTTATTATTTTTATTTTTATTTTATTTTATTTTATTTTTACTTTTGTTTTTGTTTTATTTTATTTTATTTTATCTTCTATATTTCTTTTTCTACCTAGTACACACTAATCTTAACCTCTAAATGTTAATTCTTCTTTTTCCTTTTGCAGCTTTTAATTTTCTTATATTTTTCTTTATTTTGAATTTTAGTAAATTTTCTATTTTATTATCATAACGGTTATCTCCTAACGAAATAATCCCTCTTCATCTTAACCTCCCACAACTAATAAATCCCTTCGCAGTTTCAAAGGAGCTCTACAGCTCAAATCTCTACAAAAAAGGGAACACAGTGCCAAACCTACCAGCTCTTCCACTAATCCATCCAAAGCAGGGAGTTTCATCCCCTTCCCTATCTTATGATGCTATGCTTTTAATTGCTATTAATATTCTCCTTGTACATTGAGGGCAATGTACATTTTAAGTGTGGGGGGTAACTTACTTTCACTTTTTATACTATCTTTGAAACCCCTGAACTTTTCCTAATAGCAATATCTTCAGTCTCCTATTAGGAATTTATTCTGATTAATTTATGATTTCTATCGATATATTGAGAATTAAGATATAGGCGCTTGTACTTTGATTATTCAAACTTTAAAACATTAGGGAATCAAGCATGATAAGTTGAAATTTTTGAGAATCCCCAATTTTTGCATAAGTTATTTTCCCTAATTTTAAGCACTATCTTGAGATTTGAAATTCGCAGGATTGACATCAAAAGCCATAATTCTGGTGAGATTTTTGAGCCTTTTTGAGCATACATTTTCTTCGTGCTCACTTTTATTATTGCTTTGAGCGAGTCAATACTGAATTGTTATTCTAGAACTCGCTTTGATTATACATGTCAAGACCATATCATTGATTTGATATACTAAAATGATAAAGGCACATAGGATTTAACCCACTCACTCCACAAAAAGCCTACCTCCATAAATCTAACCCTTAGTAAACCCCGTTGAGCCTAACAACCTTTTCTATTGACTCACCCTCTAATTATTAACCAATAACCCATTTTTTGTTGAATTTCATTCAATTATTTTGATCCCTATTTTTTGTCGAGATTTGAGTTGAATTTTTCATCTAGCTTTATTCTCTTTTCTAAATTGTAAAGTTTTGTTCAATTTATTGTAAATACTTGAATTGTTCTTAAAAAAAAATGAATGGATGAGTACATACAGTCAAATTCAATTGTAACTTGTAATAGTCGAACAAGTTTTTGTATATTTCTATTTTAAGGCTACCAAGGCAGAAATGATAGTTTCATAAGAATTAGCTGAGAAATATGTTCCAGTGATAGAGATTTTTCTAGCTAGATAATTTTTCAGTTCAATCTCGATTCTAACCTTCTTTTTGCAGCCTGTGACAACACCCCTAACCAAGCCCCGTTACAACCATTAAAAGACCTTTTGATCAATGTATCATATCAAAATTTAGTGGTGGAGATTTGATTTTCTTGCAAGCTTATGGTAATAACTTTTCAGGTTGACTAAGGAGTGCTTAAATGTTGAACCCTAAACACTTCGAGTGGATAGAGTGAACCTTTAGTGAGGATGTCAACTCTTGTTAATTAAGATGGAGAGATAACTACTTAGAAGGAAGGAAGAAACTTATGTTTTCAATGATAAAATTCTCAATTTAGAGTGATTGATTCTTTAAATGTTCTTGAGATTGAATTTTCATTGTATAACTACCTGTGGATTAATTCGAAACATTATTGATAAGGGTTATAGATCAAGAAGAATGGTTTTCTTTAGGGATTGGGATTTTGCTTGAGGACAAACAAAGGTTTAAGTGTGGGGGTATTTGATAAGCGCTAATTTATACATATTTTTTACCTCATGTTTAGCCTATATTTTGGATGAATTATTATCAATTTAGTAAGAATTGGTGCTCTTAATCTTTTTTTTACATATCTTATACTCAGGAGAGCATAGGGGAGATGAAAGAATAGAAAATGGGCTCAAAACAGTGAAAAACAGACCAAAAAGCACGAATCACACGGGCCAGGAGATGCCACACGGCCGTGCCACACGGGCTTACCTCACGAAGATCACACGGACAAAGCCCCGACAAGCACGACCACTATACACGGGCGTGCTAAATCACATGGCCTCTATCGAACCCACACGGGCGTGGCACACGGGCATGTTCTAGTCGCAGGAAAGATGAATTTCACTCGAATTGGGGTGCTTAGGGGCTAAGAAAGAATCCCCAAAACCTCTCTATATAAAGACCCCATGAGGCAACATAGATGAGAGCCTTCTTCCATCTTTTACACACCCTCTATATTCTTTTCCTCTCGTCTTTCTACCACACCACAGGTAGAAGCAAGGGATTACTCGAAGGGAGAAGCCAATCGATTCATCTCAGAAACCGAAGTTCTGCATCAACATAGAGGATTCTCCTAAATTCCTTCAGGGGTTTTTGGTTTCTTTTATGATTTGTTATTTTATAACTTCTGAGATGTTTTCTTTTATTATTATGAACTAAACCCCTCAAATACTTGAGGGGGATGAAACCTAAGACAAATCTTGTTATTTATTCTTGATTATTATGAGAATTACTTGAATTGTTCTTAATTATGTGTTTTTAATCCTTGATTTAATAGTCCTAGGTATTGATTCAAGAATTGGATGTGCTTAGAGCAGAGGAGCAAAAGTCCCTGTGATAAGAGTAGATCTACCATAATTAAGCGGAGTTGCATGCAACCCTAGACATAGGGCGACATAAATCTGCCGGATTAGGGTCAAACCTAATATGGGGAACCAGAGATCGAATTAATGCAACCTAGGGAGTTAATTAATAAAGGAACTTTAATTAACAACTTAGGCCTAGTTGCTCTTCACCTCGACGGAGGGTTTAGCATAGATTAGGGATCTCTACAGATCAAGTCAAGTAAATAACTCGTATAATTCAAGAAAATAATAACAAGTGAAGTCTAGGTGGATTCTCCCTTAAGTATTAATCATATCAATTAGCTTTTCCCTAAAAGTTCTTCCCAATTTATTTTTTCTGCTTTTCTTAGTTAGTTTTAGAGTTAGTTTTAAATAAACCCTCACTTAATTTTTAGGTTAAATAATAGAAAGAAAGTGAGTAATAATACTTTCGGTTCCCTTGGGTACGATACTCGATCTTATCACTAAACTATACTACTGTCGACAGGTGCGCTTGCCTTAAAAACGTCGTGATATTAGTCAGTTTAGGTTTGATCAAGTTCTTTATAAATTTTATTACTTCATATCACGCCGATATCACTGGGGTTATAAACTTGCTGCCCCGGAGCGATCTCGTTCCAGCAGTCGAGTGGCCGGATATGGATGCGCCTGGAAAGAATAGGGAAGTCTTCTTCTGCCATGAACTGCTTGGTATAGAGACCGAGAGCCGTGCTGAACTCTGGGACACTCAGCTGTCGTACAAGACCTTCTAATCGAAATTGGACTGTGCCGGGATCGTCGAATCTATTCATGACGATCTGGAGGTGGAATATTGAGTAGAACTCGAGAGTGAGTTCTAGGTAGGTGGGCTCCATCCTAAAGAACTGGTCCCATGGGTCAGTCGCTAGCAGGGCTCGTACATCGTCCACCAGGTTTACTTGCGCGAGGGCCTCCCAGTCAATGCATCGGCCCATCGAGATAGTGCGTGCTCGGAGTTACTGGTAGCGTTCCTCCTGGGAGTCCTGCGGAAATGTGAGAAACGGGTGGCGTGTCTTAGAGGTGGGTCTTGCTGAGGAACTTCCCGGCCCCTTTCGTTTCTTAGAGATAGGGATAGCAGTCTTTCTAGAGCGGGAAGAAGACATAGTATTTGAAATAAAATAATACGAGCATTAGTTCTAAAAATTGAGATTAAAAATGATTTAAAATGTAAATTGATATTTTTCCTAAAATAACAAATGAAGAGTAACCTGAATAGTAAAATCTAATCATATTAAAAACTTATAACAAAAACTAAGAACTATGGGTATAAATAGTGAAATTATGATAAAGATGGCATGCAAATATGTGTCCAAGTGGCAAAATAAAATGAAATCTAAATGGCAAGCAAAAATAAAATTAAGTGGCATGTAATCCTAATTGATTCTATATTATTCTAGAATATTCATCCTATATTTCCTAGTTCCATGCTTGAATCAACAATTAGATTAAAGTAAAAATAAATAAATATTTAAATAAATGAAATAAAACAAAATAAATGAGAAAGTAGAACCAATTATGAGTTTGCACGATCGTGGGGGGCTGTTACACGGTCGTGGGGAGGTTATGGTGGTTTTGAGGGTGGTAGAGGTGCTCACGGAGGTTGGGGAGGTTTTGGGTGTGAGATTCTAGGGTTTTAGGTGAAAAGGAAGGTTTAAAAATGGGCCCCTATTTATACATTTTGGGTCACACGGGCATGTCGCACGCCCGTGTGAGTCATGTTTAGCCTGTGTTTTTCGAAAATCGGTCTTTATAGCCGGCCTGGTTCCGATGAGCACGCCTGTGTGGTTGGTTCACACGGCCGTGGGAGATCAGGTCTTCGTTACTCACACGGTCATGTAATGGTATACACGGCCGTGTACGATCGTGTTCGTGTATCACACGGTCGTGTGATATGTGCCACGGGCATGTGAAATTTGACAGTGTCTTCCATGGGCTAAGGACACGGGAGTGGGGATTTGTGCAAGCTCGTGTTGATACTGCAGGGTTGCCACGGCCATGTTGCACGGTCGTAGGGCGGTGTTGATAGCCCGTGTGGAATTCGTAAGGTCGCCACAGCCATATCGCACGACCGTGAGAATTTATCGATGGCCCGTGTTTTGGGAAAATTTTACTCTGTTTGTACACGGTCTGGGTGCACGACCATGCCCCTGTTTTTAAGTATGCATACGGCCTAAGGCACACCCGTGTACCTGGCCGTGTGGTCCTAAATTTTTGCATTCAAAGAGTTAGTTTATGCATGAAAAAATACTAAAAATTTTAAAGAAAAGAAAGTTACTATGTTAGTGTTTGGGTTGCCTCCCGAGAAGCGCTTATTTAGAGTCTAAGCTCGACTCTACCTGGATGTGTCAAGAAGGGGTGTGGTGGAGCCGAAGCTCCTCCCTGTTTTCTGCAAAATTCTCACCTCTATAATGTTTAAGCCTATGGCCATTTACCTTGAACGTACCGTGATTAGGGTGAGTTACTTCAATGGTGCCATATGAAAAGACATTTAGAACAGTGAATGGACCTGACCACCTTGACTTGAGTTTTCCAGGGAATAGTTTCAGCTTGAGTTGTAGAGTAAGACGAGATCACCTGTTTTGAACTGCTTAGGGTCTTTCAGCGTTTTGTCATGGCGTCACTTCATGGCTTCCTTATATAGTCGCGAGTTCTCGTAAGCATTGAAGTGCCATTCATTAAGCTCATTCAACTGCATTAATCTTTTCTCTCCTGCACTTTTAAAATCAAGGTTTAAAAATTTTATAGCCCAGAATGCTTTATGTTCAAGTTCAAATGGTAGATGACAGTTTTTTCCATAAACAAGTTTATAGGGAGATGTTCCTATGGGTGTTTTAAAAGCAGTTCTATAAGCCCATAATGCATCGTCTACCTTTCTTGACCAATCTTTCTTATTTGTTTCTATTGTTTTCTCTAAGATGCGTTTTAGTTCCCTATTTGTTACTTCGACTTAGCCACTGGTTTGTGGGTGATAAGGGGTGGCTGTTCTATGGTGTACTCCATACCTTTTCAAGATTTTTTCAAATTGGGTATTGCAAAAATGTGTACCCCTATCACTAATGATTATCCTAGGTGTTCCAAATCGAGAAAAAAGTCTTTTCAAGAAGCGTACTTCCACCCTAGCATCATTTGTAGGTAGAGCTTGGGCTTCTACCCATTTTGACATGTAATCTACTGCTACTAGTATGTATTTATTCCCAAATGAATTAGGGAACGGACCCATGAAATCAATACCCCATACATCAAATATTTCACATGAAAGTATATAGTTCTGAGGTATTTCATTATGCTGAGGATATTACCTGTTCGTTGGCATTTATCACAAGAGGTCACATACCTGTTGGCATCTCTGAAAAGTGTAGGCCAGTAAAAGCCTGATTCGAGTACCTTATGAGCAGTTCTAGTTCCACTGTGATGTCCTCCTGTGGGTCCTGAGTGGCAGTGATTCAAAATTTGATATGCTTCTGTGTCATCAACGTATCTTTATATAACCTGATCTGCACAAATTCGGAAAAGGAAAGGATCTTCCCAAAAGTAGTTTTTCACATCAGCAAAGAATCGCTTCTTTTGCTGATGGTTTAGCCCTTTTGGGGTTATGTTAGCTGCTAAATAATTTGCAAAATTAGCAAACCAAGGAAGTGTCGTATCTGCTAAGGCTAGGAGTTGTTCCTCAGGGAACAAATCGTTCATCTTGTCGAGATATTTGGGCTATGCATTCCAAGTTTTCGACTCTTTTCTTGTCCTTTATTTCCAAGTCGAATTCCTGTAACAGTAGAATCCATCTTATCAATTGAGGTTTTGCATCAGTTTTAGTTAAGAGGTAGCGAAGAGCTGAATGATTAGTATAAACAATGACTTTTGAAAAAATTAAATAAGATCTAAATTTGTCAAATGCAAAAATAACAGCTAGCAATTCTTTCTCTGTGGTCGTGTAATTTACTTGAGCAGTTGTCAAGGTCTTGCTAGCATAATAGATCGGCTGGAAGTGTTTGTCCCTTCGCTGTCCCAAAACTGCACCTAGAAAACGTATGGGTATGTGAACGTTGTTTTCTCTTGATCTTCTGGAGCTATCGGGATCTGGAAGTAACCAGAGAGGCCATCTAGGAAACAATAATACATATGACCTGATAATCTTTCCAACATCTGATCAATAAAAGGCAATGGGAAATGATCTTTCCGAGTGGCGTCATTCAGCTTCCTGTAATCAATGCAAACTCTCCATCCTGTGACTGTTCTTGTAGGTATTAACTTTTCCTTATCATTAGACACCACGGTCAATCCACCTTTCTTAGGAACAACCTGCACAGGGCTTACCCAAGAATTGTTAGAAATAGGATAGATAATACCTGCATCTAGAAGTTTAATTACCTCGGCTTTTACAACTTCTTTCATGTTGGGATTCAATCGTCTCTGGGCTTGCACTGATGGTTTGAATTTGTCCTCCATTAAAATTTTGTGGGTGCAGAAAGAAGGATTAATTGCCTTGATATCTGAAATTTTCCAAGCTATAGCACGTCTATGTTCTCTTAACACATGGAGTAGTTCCTCTTTCTCTGCAAAGCTTAAATCGGATGTGATAATGACTGGTAAAGTTGATTCTTCCCTTAAAAAGGTATATTCTAAATGATCTGGCAGTTGTTTTAGTTCTAATTTAGGGGGTTTAGTAATGGAAGGTTTCTGTCTCAATTCATCACTTATCTTTAAATTTTCATAACTTATGTGCCTAGTGATGATTTCATTGGAATCCAACTCTTTCCTTACTTCGTTAATATCGGGGGTGGTTTCATCTTTCCCCCACCTTGAACAAGACACAGTTCTAACGTGTCTGTGAGAGCAAGTTCCTGGAGATTATCTTGAACAAAATAGTCAATAATATCAACAAAATAACACGAATCATCTTGTTCTTTAGAAAATCTCATGGCATCATAAATTTTAAATACAACTTCTTCCTTGCCAACTCTAAGTACTAATTTGCCATCCCCTAAATCAATAACAGCTCTAGCAGTGGCTAAAAATGGTCGTCCCAAAATTAAAGGTACTTCAATATCCTCATCCATGTCAAGTACAACAAAATCAACAGGGAATATAAATTTATCTACCTTCACTAGCACATCTTCAATGATTCCCCTAGGATATTTAACAGATCCATCGGTTAATTGAATACTCATCCTAGTAGGCTTGGGTTCCCCGAGACCTAGTTGTTGGAACATTTTGTAAGGTATGAGATTAATGCTAGAACCTAAATCAGCTAAAGCTTTATTAATAAGTAAACTACCAATCAGACAAGGGATAGTAAAACTCCCTGGATCTTTCAGTTTTGCTGGCAGTTTATTTTGGAGAATAGCTAAGCATTCCTCTTTGAGTTCTACTGTGGCCAATTCTTCCAACTTCCTTTTATTTGTCAGAAGTTCTTTAAGGAACTTCGTATACTTCGGCATCTGTGAAATTACTTCAACAAAAGGTAAGTTAATGTGTAATTGCTTAAAAAGTTCAAGGAACTTACCGAATTGAGAGTCTGTATGGTCTTTCTTCAATTTTGCCGGATATGGGATGCGCGGTTTGTATTCCTTGAGTGGCGGTGGAGTGTTGTCCTCAGGTTTCGCTGCCTTTTCTTCTGAAGGTTTTGGGATAGTCTTTTTTTTGGGTTCGGCTAGGACCTTTCCATCTCTTAAAGTAATTGCTTTAACATGTTCTCTGGGATTTAGCTCAGTGTTACTTAGTAATCCTCCTTGTGGTCTTTCTGAAATTAATTTTGCAAGTTGACCAATTTGGTTTTCAGGCCCTTGAATTCATGCTTGCTGATTTTTCAGTGCCATTTCAGTGCTTTGAAAATGGGTTTTTGATGCGGCCATAAATTGGGTAAACATCTCTTCAAGATTCAGCTTCTTCTCATGTTACGGTGGTGGTTGCTGAAATCCTGGAGGGAGTTGTTGTCTTTGATTTCCTTGTCCTCCCCATGAAAAATTTGGGTGATTTCTCCAACCTGCATTATAAGTATTACTATAAGAGTTATTTTGAGATCTAGAATTGTTACCTGTATAGTTGGCTTGTTCAGTTTCCATGCTGTGTCCATAAGATGCGAAATCTGGATTAAACGTGTTTCCTTGAGTCGCGTCGCATTGCATCACTGGTTGTGCCTGCGTAGAACTAACAAAATTATCAAACTTTTTATTTAAAAGTTCCACTTGGTTAGTAAGCATGGCGACAACATCAATATTATAAACTCCTGTGACTTTTGTTGGCTTTGTCCTCATGACTTGCCACTGATAATTATTCAATGACATCTCTTCAATAAATTCATAAGCTGCTTCAGGTGTTTTATTATTGATCGTCCCTCCTGCGGCTGCATCGATCATTTGTCTAGTTGACGGGTCTAAACCGTTGTGGAAGGTTTGAACTTGTAGCCACAAAGGTAGACCATGATGAGGGCACCTTCTCAAAAGATCTTTGTATCTCTCCCATGCATCTTATAGTGTTTCTAAATCCATCTGCACAAAAGAAGAAATATCGTTTCATAATTTGGCTGTTTTAGCTAGAGGAAAATATTTGAGTAAAAATTGTTCTGTCATCTGTTCCCATGTGGTAATTGAGCCTCGTGGTAAAGAATTTAACCACTGTTTGGTTTTATTTCTCAAAAAGAATAGAAATAGCCTCAATCGAATGGCATTATCAGAAATGCCATTTATTTTGAAGGTATCACAAAGTTCCAAAAAATTGGCTATATAATTCACTACAGCAAAATAGACTTTTAGCGGCGTTTTTTTAGCCTTTAGCGGCGTTTATAAGCGCCGCTAATAGTTTTAGCGGCGCTTTGTGAACCTCCGAAAAAACGCCGCTAAAAGTGGCGCCGCAAAAATTTGCGGCGTTTGTGTGAAAAAAACGCCGCTATAAGTCATGACTTTTAGCGGCGTTTTACCCACAAACGCCGCTAAAAGTATTGAGTTTTAGCGGCGTTTTCCCACAAACGCCGCTAAAAGTATTGAGTTTTAGCGGCGTTTTTCCCACAAACGCCGCTAAAAGTATTGAGTTTTAGCGGCGTTTTTCCCACAAACGCCGCTAAAAATCATGACCTTTAGTGGCGTTTTTCTTAAAAACGCCACTAAAAGTCATAAAAATAAAAAAAATTAAAATATTATAAAAATACCATAAATCCATCCTCATCTGTTTACCTGCTTGCAAATCATTTAAAAATATTGTTATTAGTACATACATCAGCCCATTCATTGGTTAGAGAATGCAGCAAAAGTGATATTCCACCAATTTAGAAATGTATAATTTAATTTGAAGATGTATTATAATGGAAATTCATGAACAAAAAGATCAATGTTTTTCACTAAATCTCATGCAACAAGTCAAATTGCCTTTGATTACATAAGATTCCTTTGAAATTTTAAAAAAAAAATTGAAACTAGTTCATATCAACTTGCTCAAGTTGTAGTTCCATGAGCATGCATTTAAAGTGGCAGAAAAAATTTACTGATTACATTGACAGTCTAAGCTCCAAATCTAGCTCTTGTGTGTAACTTGATTCTGAATTCTGACTGCTCCATCCCAATGAGTTGCTGTGATGTTTCTTGGTCCTTGAATGTGAATCCTATAAGAATGTAAGGAACTAAAACAAGTGACTGTCTAAGCTCAATTTGTAGCACTTTAACATCTCAATTAACAACATTTATACTCAATTACATCTATAAAACATCTCAATTTCCAGCTACTAAACATTTTAATTTGCATCACTTAAACACTTCAATTTACAATTTTTAAACACTTCAACCTACAACATTTAAACACTTCAATTTGCAGCACTTTAACACTTCAATTTACAGTAAAAAAATAAATGAAGGTAAAATTCACAGGTAAAACCAATAATTTTTTAAGCATTTCAAGTTTTAACAAAGTTCAAATGAAGGTAAAATTCAAAATTCAGCACTGCTCTCTCTTATTAACACAAACAGAAAAGGGGGAAAATGCAAGGAACTTACAGAAAAGGGCGAATACATTCCATATCAATTTATGTAAGTATAGCATGTACTCATATCCAATACTCAATTTCAAATCCAGATGACATAGCCATATACAAAGCAACAATGATAACTTCAACTCATAAAGCTAAGATAAATTTACCTGAAACTCGAGAGGAGTATTTGTGAATGTCCATAAGAGCTTTGACAAAGGAAGTTCATCCTCTAGTGGACACGAAAAGCAGGTTTTTGAGTTCGAGTATTTGGATGACAAGGTGTTGGAGGAGCTTCTTGAAACTGAAGACGAGAAGATTAAGAAGAAAATATAAGAACCCAAATTTATACATATTTGAGTAGCATTTCCATAAACATTTTTCAAGCATTATACAGTATGTAACACTAATTTTTTTTATGCAAAGTATCATTTGAAGGGACTTGAACACTTCAACAAGATGGACAATAGATCTACTATATCTAAATTGACATATCTCTAAGACATCGGCAACCCGCTTCGCTCTCCATAATTCATAAAAAAAAAAAATATACGTTGCCTACCTGAACAGACAAATCCTGTCCTGTCCTGATAAAAATCCTGTCCTGAACAAACAAATTTTTGACATCTCATCCTAAAAACCCAACAACATATACGTTGCCTACCTGAAATTTCAGAAATCTATGATACATTCTCCATAATTCATAAAAAAAAAGAACATCACAGCATATTTTACTCTATGAACTGTCGGCAACTGAATATAAATTTGTAACATCAAAAATCAGAAACACAATAATTCTAAACTATCGCTCAACTCGAAGCCGGTCAATTACCTACTTTTTTCACTTCCTATCTTCGACGGCCTCCTTTCCCATAGTGGCTCCAATTACAACAACTAATGGAAGAACATTACTGATAGATGAGTATGGAGAGAGTGGTGTAAAAGACAGTATAGCACAGATTAGAAAATAGAAATTGGCAACTCTCCTGAATTGCTCAAATAATGATTTTGGGAAGAACGTTGCAAGTGTATACTTTGTACTTCTAACATAAGTTCCACCATAGTTAAGCAAACTTGCTTCAAAGCATTCAGGGTCATTGCAATATACTACTCTAGAGAAACCAGAGGCTCCAATCAATGAATGATCCCCTCTAAAAGAAGCTTTCCCACATGTGAAAGCATGGATTCTGCTAAAATGTTGTTTTTTTTCCTCCTTCCACCAGCCATTTCTTTTGCACAAAGTTTAATCCTATTCAAATGGTCCAAACTTCTAAAACATGGAGAACACTAAAATTCAAGAGACTTTTGCGGTCTTCAGAAGAAGATGAAGTTATAAAGCAAGATTCTGGAAACAGAAACTAGCTGCAAAGAAGATTCAGGAATCAATCAGACAAGGATTCTATCTATGAACAAGCAAAGAAACGGGGAAAAAAAGAAAAGAAAAATTAATGATGCTCTCTCTATCTGAAACCATTAGCAAGCAGCCATATGAACCACTAAAATGATGAAGAAAAGAACCCCATTTCATAAATGAAGATTCCAAGAAATGACAAGAGAGAAGCAAAGTTTACTTAAACAGCATACATTGTTCACAAAATTCTTTTTCATCTTAATTAGTTTAATCTTTGGTAGAGATTGTGGACCAGGCTGCCATGTTTCAACTTTGACTTTCAGATGAAATAAACAAACCAAAACTTAACACATTTAGTATAACCCAACTACTTTTTTGCATTTCATTTAAAACCCAAACAAATTATTATTGATAATTTAAAAAAAAAGATATGCCATGAAAGAGTAACAAAAAAAAAATCAAAATCTGGTACCCTCCATTATCAAAAGAAGCAACTAAAGGCAAATAAAAAAAAGGGCGAAACAAAGGGAATTGTTTTTTACCTTCGAAGTACATGTAGACGCCGTCCTTTCTACGCCAATGTTTGCGTTGTCGGACGATGACGGTGGGCAACACCTTCTTCCTCAAATCGGGCTTTCCTTTTTTTACGGTGGCCATGACCATGTCACTGACGCAAGCCAATGGGAGCTTGTTGAGACGCCCTTTGATTCCTTTGACAGAAATGATGTAGAGGTTCTTGGCCCCAGTGTTGTCCGCGCAGTTCACCGTAGCCGCCACCGGTAACCCCAGCGACATTCTGAACTTGTTCCCCGCACTACCTCCCTTTCCTGTTGCAAATTAAAAGGGAAAAAGAATAGTTGAGATCGCTGGGGGGTTTAGTTAGGTGAGATGTAAAGCAAGGGGAAATGAAGGAAAAATGTTTAAAAATGGGTAAAATATGTTAACATTACGTTTTGTTAATTAAACATATATACAACTTAAATATATATTTATTGTACTTTAATTAAATAAATATTTCATTTAAGTGAAAATTACACTTATAATACACTTATATATAGATGAAAAAAATCATGTAGAAGATAAATAAGAATTTGGTGAACATATATACACTTATAATACCCATTCAAAAACATACATTTAAGTAGACTTGAAGTTAGAAATCAAATTTGACCCAAAAACATGAGAATGTCACCATTTGAACTCAGTACTGAAAAATTGAACCAGGTTTAAGATGTCAGAGATGTATGCAAATCTTTACTTGGATTAACTGGATAAGATAAAGCCGAATGTGCTTGAATGAAGCCAAAAACAGCTTTAATAGCCTTTAAAGATGCAAAACTAAAAAATTTAAATATATACATCCAAAAGTTATTGCTTTGAGGAAACAGAACTAGGTTCTAGATTTTGCACTTAGCTTGGCAATTTCTTTTAGTCAAAAATCAAACGCAGGCTACAAATGCCAAACATGTTTAGAACATTTTTTAAGCTTCAAGTTGACTTTAAAACCTAAAATTCAAGCACAAACCAAGCTTCATTTTTCTTCCTTCATCAACACTGATTTCTTTAATAAACAAGTGTGTGAATTAAGTTTTATATTTCCTTAGAACTCTATTATCAGCAACCGTGTATTCAACAAAAGCACTTTTAAATTTGTCAACTAACCTGGGGTATGACTTCACGGACTGGTTCACTAACTATTTTAAGAGGCGAGCCTAAAGAAGAAAGGCCAAAACGTTGTTTGACAGTACGAGGAGAAAGCCCATCAACAAGCAGATTCTTAACCTAATTTTAATCAAACAAAAAAAAAAGTCATAAATAGAAACAAGAAATATCTGAAAAGCAAGATCATTTGATTAGTAAAGAAAAGAGAACAAAAGCTTACCAGGCAACCAGTTTTTGGGAGGGAAAGCCAAAGAGAGAAGAGCTGTTCAGCGAGAAAAAGATCGAATTTGAGAGCTAAAGAAGAGAGCTCAGGTAAAGAAAAAGCCAAATCTAATGAACAAGAATTCACAAAACGATCGACGCCTCAAATTACTGAATTTCGAAAAATTGATTCAATAATTCAAGAACAAATTTAAAGAGCTACAAAACCCATACCTGAATTCATGGTTTAAACAACCAAAAACGATCGACGCCTCAAATCCACCAATTCCGAAAACTCCTGTCGACGAAATTGTAAAACACAACAAAAGAAATGGAGTAGAAGCAAAAGAGTAGAACTCCAATTGAGACGAAAACAACCCATTGAAATGAAGCAGCAAAAGAAAATCAAAGATTAAAAGAAAAAGAAGAAAACGTGAAAAAAAGAACAGAAGAACGTGTGAGAGGGAGAAGAGATTTTGCCTTTTCAATTTTTGGGAGTGAGCAGGATTTTAATTACCCCTTTTTTATATAAAAGAAATAATAAATTTTTTGTGGCGTTTTTAAAAAAAACGCCGTTAATTCTTTAATTTATTAGTAATTTATTTATAATATATTTTATAAATTTATAGAACAAAATAATATCAAACACCAAATCATATATTAACAAATAAATATATTAACTATATATTTAGCTTTCATATTTTAAAATAAGTTGTTTTAATTTTTCAAATTTGATAAAAGTTTACAAAAATGTTTAAAAATGGGTAAAATATATTATCATTATGTTTTGTTAATTAAACATATATACAAATTAAATATATATTTATTGTACTTTAATTAAATAAATATTTCATTTAAGTAAAAAATTGAATTTAAAAAAATTAAATTTTATTAAATATATTTTAATTTATAAACACGGAATAAACAAACTTATTATATATATAATGTTAGCAGCAGTTGTTTGAATATTACATAGAATAGGAAAGTAGTGATGATCTACAACATTTAATAATATTGATCACAAAATATAGTTTCAATTAACTACTAACAAAATCGCATAATATGAAAATGGAAAAGCAAAGACGATACGTCATATATTTTTAACAATGTTTTAATTTTAATTTGATTTTTTATTATATTATTTAAAATTTTAATTATATGATGTAAAAATATATTTTTTATGAAAAAATTTCTTTTGTGAGTTATCATTGGCCACAACAATAATTATTACGAATACATACTTTAATTATGTTTTTTTATTTGCTTTTTAATTTTTGGGGCAAATTTATAGAATTTATTCCATCAAAATCTTATAATCCCTAGCCTACAAACTAGCATTATAAGTGTATATATATAAATTTCTTGTGAAATTGGTTTTACTTCATTTCAAAAGCAACATCAAATAGTTACACCCAACATGGATTTGATAATGACATGATCTTTTATATAGATTTTGGGCAAAAAAGTTGTCATTTAATTAAGGCAAATAATTACACTATACTACACTTATATATAGATGAAAAAAATCATAAAGAAGATAAATAAGAATTTGGTTGAAATAGTAAGTTTATAGAATTTTGGATTGAAATATCATAATGTTTGTTTATTTCTCTAGTTTTAAATAAGATTATAAAAAATAAAAACATTGTTATTTTACACAAAAAAATCATTATAATAATGTTTATTATTTTGTAAATGAAATGAGATTTTGGGGTATTTAACTGCATTGAGATATAAAATATATTATAGATAAATTTTTGGTATATATTTATATATTTTATACACTGAAATTTTAACCCTAAACCACAAACACCAAATCCCAAACCCTAAACTACGTGATCTATTCAAAACCATATATAAATCTTAAACCATAAATTCTATACCATAAGTACTTGAACCGTCAAATATCAAAAACCCTAACCTTTAACAATAAAACAATAAATCACAAACACTAAACCGGCCCCTAACCACTAACCCTTAAACCTTTAAACCCTAAACCACAAAAACATAAACCATGAACCCTTAACCCTAAACCCATAAAGCTTAAACCATGAACCCTTAACCCTAAACTCATAAACCCATAAACCCTAAACATAAACCCTTAATACCGCTAAACATTAAGATCATAAACACTAAACACTAAACCTCAAACCTAAAATAACAAAACCCTAAATCATAAAATTAATATTTCAAACATTAAACCCTAAACATAAACTTTAAATCTTAAATATTAAACCCTAAACCCCAAAAATAAGAACTAAACCTTAAAACTTAACTATGAAAATATAATTTAGAACAAGACATTTAGCGGCGTTTTCGTAAAAACGCCGCTATTGCTCAGACTTTTAGCGGCGCTTCCGTAAAAACGCCGCTATTGCTCAGACTTTTAGCGGCGCTTTCGTAAAAACGCCGCTATTTCTCAGACTTTTAGCGGCACTTTCGTAAAAACGCCGCTATTGCTCAGACTTTTAGCGGCGCTTTCGTAAAAACGCCGCTATTTCTCAGACTTTTAGCGGCGTTTTTACGTGCTCAGACTTTTAGCAGCGCTTTCGTAAAAACGCCGCTATTGCTCAGACTTTTAGCGGCGCGTTCATAAAAACGCCGCTACAGCTCGATTTTTAACGGCGTTTTTTTTCAAACGCCGCTAATGTATAATATTTGCGGCGTTTTTACCAAAAACGCCACTAAAAACGCCGCTAAAGCCCTGTTTTGCTGTAGATGTGTGAGTTTGGATCTTCATCCTATAAACCATCAAACTGCACCAATTAATGTATCATCTGAATAGTGTTAGGCTTTAACTCAAAATTATTAGCAGCAATAGTAGGTCTAAGAATGCTAGTTTGGGTACCAACCAAACTAGGTTTAGCATAATCATACATAGTGCGAGGAGCTGCTTCTTGGTTTATTGGTTCTGCTGGTAGTGCTGGAGGTGGTGGAACATTTTGATTTGCTTCCATCTCGTCTGTAGGTTCTGGCTCTTGCTCAGGTTCTTGTTCTGGATAATGTAAACTGTGTCTAATTTCTTTGCGATTTCTGCGAACTGTTGCTTCTAGATCGTCGTCAAAAAGTAGTGGTCCTGTTAGGTTGTTTCTAGTCATAAACTAAAAATACCTAAAAAGAGAAAGCAAAGAAAACTCAAAAATTTAAAAGAAAATAAAAATAAAAATAAAAAATAAATAAAAACTGAAAATAAAAATAAAAGAAAAATAAATAAATAAATAAATATATATTAATGGCTAAAGTAATAGAAATCGAGCTTTCGTAATATTTTCGATCCTCGGCAACGGCGCCAAAAACTTGATATACGTGATATGAAGTAATAAAATTTATAAAGAACTTGATCACACCAAAACTAACTAATATCACGACGTTGAGGAAAGCGCACCTGTCGAACAGTGGTATAGCTTAGTGGCAAGACCGAGTTATCGTACCCAAGGGAACCAAAAGTACTAGTACTTACTTCTTTTCTATTATCTAGCCTAAAAATAAAAGAGGGTTGTTTAAACTAATTTTAAAACTAACTAAGAAATTGTAAAGAGTAAATTGGGAAAACTTTTAGGGAAGAGCTGATTGATATGGACAATACTCAAGGAAGAATCCACCTATACTTCACTTGTTATTATTTTCTTGAACTATATGATTTCTTTACTTGACTTGATCCGTAGAGATCCCTAACTTATGCTAAACCCTCCGTCGAGGCGTAGAGCAACTAGGCCTAAGTTGTTAATTAAAGTTCCCTTATTAATTAACTCCCTAGGTTGCATTAATTCGATCTATGGCTCCCCATATTAGGTTTGACCCTAATCCAGCAGATTTATGTCGCCCTATGTCTAGGGTTGCATGCAACTCCGCTTAATTATGGTAGATCTAGTCTTATCAAAGGGACTTTTGCTCCTCTGCTCTAAGCACATCTAATTCTTGAAATAATACTTAGGATTATTAAATCAAGAATGAAGAACGCATAATTAAGAACAATTCAAGTGTTTATCAAATAAATTAAGAATAAATAATAAGATCTGTCTTAGGTTTCATCCCCCTCAAGAATTTGAGGGGTTTAGTTCATAATAAAGAAGGAAAACATCTCAGAAGATATAAAATAACAAAACATAAAGAAACCAAAAACCCCTGAAGGAATTTAGGGAGATCCTCTATGTTGCTGCAGAATTCCGGCTTCTGAGATGAATTAATCGGCTTCTCCCTTGGAGTAATCCCTTGCTTCTACCCTCAGTGTGGCAGAAAGACGAGAGAAAAAAAATCTCAAAACTATCTTCTTGCCTCTGCCTCATGAAGTCTTTATATAGAGAGCTTGTGGGGAGCCTTTCTTAGCCTCTAAGCATCCTAATTCGAGTGAAATTCCCCTTCCTCATGAGTAGAACACGCCCGTGTGGGTTTGACAAAGGCCGTGTGATTTGGCATAGCCATGTGGCTTGGCCGTGCTTGTCGGGGCTTTGACCGTGTGATCTTTATATGGCACGGCCATGTGGCACGACCGTGTGGCATTTCTTTGCCCATGTTGTTCACACATTTTGGCCATTTTTCATTGTTTTTGGCCCGTTTTTCGTTCTTTCTTCTTCCTTATGCTCTCTTGAGTATAAGATATAAAAAGGAAGGATTAAGAGCACCAATTCTTACAAAATTGATAAGAATCCATCCAAAATATAGGCTAAACATGAGGTAAAAATATGTATAATTTAGCGTTTATCAGGTGGTTTAAATTGAATATGAATGGTGGAGTTGATGTAAACTCAGGCCGTACAACTATGGGTGGTTTAGTGAGATGTCCAGTAACGCCCCAAAATTCATATTTTTGTTTCTGTGAAATTATGACACAAATATTATCTACTCTAATGGTTAAGTGTTCTGAGTGTGTGTGTGAGGTCCCAAGTTCAAGCCTTGGGTAAATTTTGGAATTTTTCTAAAATAAGTCTTATCTCTAGTTAGTAGGTTTAAGTTTAAATGTTTGTAAAATCATATCAGAATGTGCCTGCTGGTCTGGTGGATAATTAGAGTGTTAGAGTGTTAGGGGTCTTGTGTTTGAATCCCTACGTGAGCAAGAGAAATTATTTTTTCTCTAGGCGTGTGTATTGTGGAGGAGTTCAAATTGAATTAAAAATCTGTGTAGTGGGAATGTAATAGAGTTGTTGGGGACAGAAATTAGGGATTGAGAAGTTATTAGAAACCTATTTTGATTTATCATTTTGTAAAATTTCTGCTTTCATTTCACAAAACCTCTTTGATGCCATTTTCTTCTCCTTCTTTCTTTTTACTTTTTCTCTGCCGATTCTTGGCCTCTTGCTATCGAATTTTCTACTAAATTTTCTCTAACCCTTTTCCTTCTTCCGGTTCTTTCCCTTTTGATTCCGTGATGCTTTTGTAGACTACACGTTTTTAGGGTTTATTGAGGGGCTGAACATCGTTCATAGGCATTTTAAGCACGTGGAACCTCTGATATTCAATTGAAGGTTTAGGATTGCTTGGAGTTGCTTTTGCATTGAAATCGATATAGGTGTCTACCCGAATCGTAAAAAATAGGGTTCGACGAAAAGTAAAAAAAGTAATCTGTCGACTCCACACTAGCGTGTGGTCACCTATGTGGTAGGCTGTGTGAGGGGACACGGCTATGTGATCGACGAGGCCAAGCCGTGTGCGAAGGACACGGCCATGCGATCGTCAGATAGGCCGTGTGCAATACACGGGCTAGATTGAATTGGGCCATTTGGGGAACATGAGCGTGTGAGTCCACACGGGTAGACCACACGAGCGTGTAAAATTCTGGGCCAGGCACACAACCAAAGCCAATTTGGGACTGTGGGCCACACGGGCTTGCCACATGGACGTTGTAATAGCCCAATTTAGCCCGGGCCCATTAAATTTACCCAAAATTAAATTAAATATTTCATAAAGTCGGGAGTCCAAATTTTGGCCCAAATTTTACAGTCCAATAAATAAACCCTAGCCTGAATTTTCACTGGTCCAAAGTCAAATATGAGTCTAATTCTGTTGACCCAAATACTATAAATTAAATCAAGTTTAAAATAAAAAAAATAACGTCCATTTACAAGTATTTAAAGCCCAAACAATTAGAGCCCAAATCTTTTTCAGTAAAAATAGACCCAAATTTTAATAACAGTTTACCACAAAAATAAGCCCAATCCTAGCCTAGACCTAAATTGGGCGTGACCCGGGCTAATTACAGAGGCCTAATGACTCGGAAACAGACTCAGTGGCACGAGTGGCCCAGTGGTCTGGAGGTTCCCAGAATATTCTGGATTTGCTGAACGTCACTACTAGCACGAACGGCTCGCCCGTGCAGCCTCGTCTCTGCTCACGAGGGACTTTCTCACGTTGTGCACACCTGCGAAAGAAGCACAGTCAGCAGTAATAGAATAGCAATAGGAATATTGTAGAAGAAAAGAAACATGTATTTCATTTCATTCCTTTCGATTTGGCTATAAAAAGCCAAGCATTTCATCTGTAAATTTTTACGCACTCACGAATGCAAGCAATGCAAGCAATGCAAGCACAGTTTTATCTGTTTGTTTGCCCTCGGAACTCTATTTGCTTCGCTGTAATCGAAGCTTAGATGGAGATTTGAAGCCTTCAGGTGCCTTCAAATAAAGCCTAATCTGCTTTCACGTGACATTCCGTCTTTGATTGTAGCGGAATGGCAATCGATTTGGTTTACTTGGCCGAGCAGAGAAAAAGGTGCTTAGGTTTTTGGTGGTTTTGTTTAGCGGTTGTGTTGCTTAGAGTGATAGGTGCGTGCGTTTTAGGTTTTTAGTTCTTTGAAGTGTACAGAACGACATCGTTCAAGCCTAATTTGTTGGCTTTGAAATGGCACCGTGAAGGGTAGCCTATTGGATCACCCAATCGCCCGATCCAACACCTTCAGGATCCACGTATTTTAGCGGATGAGGGTTATTTTCATGGCCGGTCCTTCTGTAGTGCACTGCTGTACAATTGCGCCCTGTTTCAACTTCGTTTATATTTTAATTTGGCCTTGAAATTTGCTTTCTGTTTCAAATGAGTCTACATTCGAACGCATCATTTCAGGATCTGGTTTAATTGCGCTTTTCGTCATTTCCAACTGACGCGCATTTTATTTATGTCCTTGTTTCTATTTAAATGTTTTAAATTGTTTTCTAGATTTTGTTGTTACTTCAATTTAAGTCTGTTTCTACAAATTTGTTTCGTTTTTTTTTATAGGTTTTAAAATTTACTTAATTGATTAAAATTGAATTGATAGTTTGTTACTTGTTTGTTTATTTTGTTGAAAATATAAATATTTTATTTCAAAGAATTTTTAGGCACTTATTTGATTCAAAATTGATATAATATTAGATGTAAATATTCTTTCACATTGTTATGTTGCATATATACAAATTCTATTAAAATTGTTTTCATCTTATGTATATACTATTTTATGTATAATTTTAATCCTATATATTTACGTGTTCACATATATATCTTGGTATAAATTTTAAATCGTTTTTTATACATATATTTGTGCATTCTTTTGTGTATTGAAATTTAAGTTATTTATATGGCTAACATTTTTTTATATAAATATATTTTGTTTTAGAATTTGATACAATTTTAAACATCTTGCATGTGTTATTATATTACAAACATAGCTTTCATTAGATTTTTTTTTTATTTATAAATATTGTTTCAAATTGCATCATAACACCATTTTTTATGTAGAATACTTATTGCAAAATTGATATATATATTCATTATTTAATGTAAATATATTTTTATGCTAAACTCTTAAATTTATTTTTAAACTGAGTTTTATTTTATTGATCGTACATTAACAATTTCAAAACTCTTTTCTTTTTATTTGTTCTAGGGTTTATTATATTATGCTTATGAAAATTCGCTTGGTATTAATAGTTAATTTATGTTTTTGTTAATGTGGTGGAATACTATATCTTCGTATGATCATTGTTCAATTTTTTTAGAAGTAATCTTATTATATATTTTTATTCCGTGATTATTGGTTGTGTCTTTGCAATGCGTTTTAGTATCATGATTTCAACTCTAACTTTCACACAATTTCAAACCAAATACTCTAAATCATTTTTTTTAAAATAACCAATTTAGGTACTTTTTGAAATAAGGCAATGTTTAGTATTTGGGAACTTGGGAAATTGTGCCCTAACGTGTTGAGTTACGATTTTTTTCGTTTAACCAAATAACTAAATAACCTTTTAAATTGCATATTTTGCAAAATCAAAAGATGAACTCGGTATTAAAGGTTTAAGATAGCATCTCCTAACGTGCTGGAAATGCTATCTTGTTCCTTTAAAACGAGAGAATCTTAAAGCTCAATTCAAACTAAATGTTCTTTAAAAAATTACATTTCAAGCTCTTTCATGATTTTAATATTTGGACAAATATTAATCAAAATGGTACCAATTTTGGGCGTACGAGGGTGCTAACTCTTCCTTGTACGTAATCAACTTCCGAACCCTATTTTTTTGTAGACCAAATAAATTTTTAAAAGAAGGTGACCTAATCACACCTAAACAAAAAAGGTTGGTGGCGACTCCATGTTTTTCTTAAAGTCGATCCCTGATTTTCTAAAATTTAAAAATGGTTTCGACAGCTTGGCGACTCCACTGGGGACTGGTTGAGAGTCAGGCCATAAATTGATTAATTTTTGTCCTTTTGTTTGAAATTTTGGAAATTGATTTGAAAAATCATGTTCCTTTGGTTGCATTTGTGTGCTATAGTTTTGTAGAATACTTTTGCATCGCATTGCATGACCGTTGTGGTCGCACCCTTAAGTGGGAGTGAGAAACTATGCCTTCGTGAGGTTTTCACCTCCACATGGGCTAGTGGATTGCTTCCGGAATACATCCGTACCTATGCGCTTCGTGAGATTTTAATCTCCACATGGCCTTATGGAAATGTGTTCCCCTGAACCGAACTCGATCCATATGAGCCTATAATGGGTGAGGGTTGAGGAATCCGTTGGTTCAGGTACCCTTTTCTTTAGAACTAAATCGCATGTAGTAAATTATAAGAGCTTACCTTAGGTAGAGCCATGCCGAATTTTAATGGTTACCTAGATAGGTGTTCTAATATTTTTGTTTATTTTTATTTTGTTTTAATTATTATTATGTGATGCTGACCTATTGTGTTGATTTGTTCTTGGTTGCATGTCATATCATATTAAAAGTGCCGATTCCCATTTGATTACTAAGAAAGCTGGTTATGGAAAGCGAATTTCTTGATAAGGTGGTGGATAATGCGACTGTTTGTGCCTGGTCAGAGAATTTGCAATTAGAAAAGGGGGATAGTTTAGTTGAAGGGCATATATCGGAGCTATGGGACTTTACTCGTATTAGTGTGATACAGAATGAGCTTCAAGAGTTGAAGGATATATGGGCTCATTGGGGGAATGAGATGAAGCAATCATTTTATGATAACTATGGTGATATACCTTATTTACTTGATGTTAAGGTGGACAAGCATCTGTTTAGGGCTATGGCACAGTTCTGGAATCCTGCTAATAGTTGTTTCACTTTCGGCAAAGTGGACTTGGTACCAACTGTGGAGGAATATACGACTCTACTTCGCTGTCCAAAGATTTAGGTTGATAAAGTTTTAGATTCAGGTTGATAAAGTTTACTCTAGATCTGCTAATGTCCCAACCTTCATGAAGAAGTTGATGAAAATTACTGAAATGAGTGAGCAGTGGGTGATGGTTCGAATGCAGCAAAAGGGGGACGGGAAGTGCATTCCTTGGGCAAATTTGAGAGAGTTGACTTTAGCGCATCCTGACGAGAAGAAGAGGATAGATGTCTTTGCCTTGGGTATCTACGGGCTAGTTATTTTCCCTAAGGCTTTAAGGCACATAGATAAGGCTGTCACAGATTTATTTGATCGATTGGATAAACAAGTCACGCCTGTTCCTGCAATTCTAGCTGAGACATTCAGGTCTTTAAGTGCATGTCGGCGGGCTGGTGAAGGGAGGTTTATTGGCTGTGCGCAGTTGTTGATGGTATGGTTTCATAGCCATTTTTGGAAAGTGGATAATGTTTCTTATCGAGTTTTCTCTAAGGATTATTCGCTGATTATGGAGGAATCAATCATGATAAGGAGGGAGGATATATCAGAAGAAAAATGGATGACGATATTTCAGATTCTTCGGGATGATGATATCGAGTGGAGACCTCTATGGATGGTGCCGGATGAGATTCTTTATAGATGTGGGAGTTTTGTTTGGGTTCTTTTGCTGGGAATTTGGAGAGCTATTGGGTATGCACCTTTGCTCATGTTAAGGCAATATAGGTCGAGGCAATTTCTACCAGCAATGCACGAGTTGGTTCACTCTGAGTTCTCGTATAAGGAGGAAAATTGTAAGAAGAAGGCTCGAGAAATTTCTAATGCCTAGAAGCAAGCTCGTCAGATGAAGAGAGTGGCTGAAGGAGTAATGTCGACTCCTGAATATAATGAATGGCTGAGTAGGAGGGTTAATGATAATATTCCGGGGCCAAATTTAGAGGAAGTTCGTTCAGTGGAGGAATGTTTGCGAGTAGCTCCATCAGAATTGGAAATTATAAAGCAAGACTTCGAGAGGCGTAATTCAGAGTTGGGGTAGAAAATAGAGCAGTTAGAGGAAGAGAAAATGAACTTGAGATTGGATGTGGATATTCAGAAGTTAGAAGCTAAAAAGTTAAGGAAGGGAAAGAACAAAGCTAAAGAGGATCTGGAAGATTTAAAGTCAGAATACAAAAGGCTGCGTGTCTCAACGAGAACTGCTGGGCTAGGTAAAACTTCAAACCAATGGCGGTAAGAGGTTCAAGAAGAACGAAGAAAAGCTGAGCGTTGGGAGAGGAAATTCAGGGAGGTGCAAGCACGAAATGAAGTCTTAGAAAGGAGTATGTTACAAAGCCAAAAGGGAAGGGATGAATTAAAAGCTAGGATGGTTGAGCTAGAAAAGTCTCATCGTCTGCATCGAAACCGTAATTCTGTGATGGAATTGAAAGCAAATCTAAGCAAAATCGAAGAAATGAAAGAGAAAATTGAAGAGTTGGAAGCAGCATTACAAAATTTCCAAAACCATATTGGTGATCTCGTGATTGTGATGAAGTAATAAAATCTGATCGTACCTAGAAACTAACTAATATCACGATAAAAAGGCAAGTGCACCTATCGAATAGTAGTATAGTTAGTGGCAAGACCAGAATATCCAATCCAAGGAATTAAAAAGTACTAGTAATGACTTCCTTCCTATTATCTAGCCTGAAAATAAAGAGGGTTTGGTTGTAAACTATTCTAAACTAAACTAAAGAAACGACAAAGAGTAAATTGAGAAATTGCTTTTAGGAAAACTAATTGATGAGGGCAATACCTAAGGAAGAATCCACCTAGACTTCACTTGTTATCTAACTCTGAACCAGATGATTTCTTCATTTGATTTGATCCGTAGAGATCCCTAAATTATTTTAATACCTCCGTCGAGGATAAGAACAACTAATCCTAGGTTAATTAATTGAAATCTCCTTCTAATTAAAACCCCTAGTCTTGCATTAACTCGATCTATGGCTCCTCATATTAGATTTGACTCTAATCCTTCAGATTTTTATCGTCCTATGTCTAGGATTGCGATCAACTCCGCTTAATTGTGTTGGATCTACTCCTATGCAGGGACTTTTGCTCCTCTACATAAGCACATTCGACTTAAATCAATATCCCGGAAATATCAATTTAAGAGTTAAAAACACAATTAAGAACAAATCAAATATTTATCACACAGTTCAGATAACAATAACAAGAACTGTCTTAGGTTTCATCCCCCTTAGATATTTGGGGTTTTAGTTCATAATTATAAAAGAAAACATCTCAAAAGAAATAAAATAACAAAACATAAGAAAACCCAAAACTCCTGAAAGGATTGAAAGGAGATCCTCTGTCTTGATGTAGATCCTGGCTTTTGAGATGGATCAATCGGCTTTCTTTCAAGTAATTCCTGCCTTTAACTCCCCGTCTTGGCAGGAATAATTTGTCCCCTTTGTAGTTGCCTCCTAGGGTCTTTATATAGGGTTTAAAATGTCTTTCTTAGCCCCTAAGTAGCCTTTTCCGAGTGAAATTAAACTTCCTCACGACAGGGACATGCCCATATGCCACGCCCGTGTGAGTCGACTTCCAGGCCATGTTCGGGCCTGTTAATGTGGCACGGCCGTGTGACACGCCCGTGTGGTGAACCTCCAGGCCGTGTTGATTATTGAACTGGGCCTAATCTGCCCGTTTTTGGCCCGTTCCTTGCTCTTTTATCATCCTTATGCTCACCTAAATATAAAACATGAAATTAAAGGTTTAGGAGCATCAAATTCAATGATAATTCATCCAAAAATTAGGCTAAGTTTGAGGTAAAAATATGTGTAATTTATGTTTATCAAATACCCCCACACTTAAGCCTTTGCTTGTCCTCAAGCAAAATCTCAACTCACAATGAAAAATCATTCTTCCCAACTTATAATCCTTATCAATAATGTTTCAAACTAATCCACAAGTAATCATACAATGAAAATTCAACTAGAAAAACATTAAAGTCTCAAACACTCTAAGTTGAGAATCTTATCACTGAAACATAGGTTTTCTCCCTTCTCTTAAGTAGTTACCTTTAAATTCAAAATGAACAAGAGTTGACATCCTCACTAAAGATTCACTCTATCCACTCGAAGTGTTTAGGGTTCAAAAATTTAAGCACTCATTAGTCAACCTGAAAAGTTATTACCATAAGCTTGCAGGAAAATCAAATCTCCACCACTATAGATTGATATGACACATTGATTAAAACGTCTTTCAATGGTTGTAATGGGGCTTTGGTTAGGGGTGTCATCACAAGCTGAAAAAGAGGGTTAGAATTAAGATTGAATTAAAAAATCATCTAACTAGAAAAATCTCTATCACTGGAACATATTCCTAGAGCTAAGCCTTTTTGATGACATCGTTCTGGATTTGGAAGCTTATAATAGAAATATGCAAAAATATTGAATTACAACTGAATTAACTGTATCTACACTTTTTTTTGAACAAATCAAATAACAAATAAATTGAATATTTATGAACTTTACAAACTGAAAAAGAGAATAAAGTTAGACAATTATTCAACTCAAATCTCGACAAAAATAGGGATCAAAATAATTGAAGGGAATTTAAAAAAAAAGGGTTATAGGTTAATATTAAGGGTAAGTCAAAGAATGGTTTGTTAGGCTCAATGGGGTTTACTAAGGGTTAATTTATGGTGTAACACCTCTTACTCGTGTTCAATGCCGGAATAGGGTACGAGGCATCACTGGATTTGTACACTTACAAATACACAAAACCGACTATAAAATTTCTTTCAATTTAGAATCTAATCACGTTCTTATCATATATATACATATATTCAAGTCCTTATACATGCCATAAACTTATAAATATTTCGAAAAATTTTTTTATACTAACCTTAGCCTGATAATGTGATAGTATCTCCGGCGACCTCCAACTCGAGCTAGCATCTGAAACTCTATAGGAAAAAGGAAGGGAAATGAGTAAGCATTATAGCTTATTAAGTGAATATGTAAATAATAATAATAATACATTATTAATGGCATTTATAAGTCCCAAAATATGTCTCCACAATTATACAATCTTAATCTCACATGAAATTATCATTTACTTAAAATCAGTACAAGCTGTCCATTCGAATCCCAGTCAAAAAATTATTTTTATTTGGAGCTATAAAGCTCCAAATTAAGATTTGTAAATTTTCCCCGAAACTAGACTCATATTTCTTTTTACCATAAAAATTTCATAATTTTTGGTTAGGCCAATTAATACAGTTTATTCATTGAAGTCTCCCCTGTTTCGCGGTTCAGCAGCTCTAACCACTCTTCACTAATATTTCAATTTCTATTTATAAAAAATTCTAAAGATGTTAACGTTTGTTTCTTTAGAAAATAGGCTCAATAAGGAATCCAACCATATAAATTATGTTCCTTAAATATTTTTTTGCAATTTTTAATGATTTTTACAATTCAGAACAGGGGATCACGAAATCAATCTAAACCAGCCTTACAAAAATATAAATATCTCAAAATATAGAACTCCTTTGTTTGCTCTGTTTCTTTTATATGAAAATAGATTCAATAAGATTTAATTTAACATCTCATTCCACTTCTAACTCAATTTCTACCATTTTTTGTTATTTTTCAAAATCACTCCCCTGCTGCTGTCCAAAAATGCTATATTTCCAATTTCACATTTTTCATATATTCCCTTGTATCAATTTTTTTCATAGTAACACTTAACCATATCAAACGTACCAAAGTTCGATCATTTATCGAGCACATTACTTACAACACATATATTCATGTTCTTATACTTATCACCACATTTTCATATAAATTCACAATTAATAGATTTTCCCGTTGAACACATCAGAATAGTAACAGATATTCGGTGGCCTGCACATAGTACCACCCTTGTAGCCGAAGCTAATTGGTGCACATAGTAGCCTGCACTTAGTACTACACATGTGACCAATATCATCTGATACACGTAGTAGCCTGCACATAGTACTACACACATGATCGAAATAATCGAGTACGCATAGTAGCCTGCACATAGTACTTACACATGTGACCCATCCATCTGGTACACGTAGTAGCCTGCACTTAGTACTACACACGTGACCTAAACTATCTTGAACACATAGTAGCCTGCACATAGTACTACACATGTGTTCTCACAACGGATCATTTATATCTTTTCTATTCCGAAGGTTCAACCGGGAAATTCTTCACTTTTCAACATTTTACCAATTCATCCATACTCAATTTTAATTCATAATTTACCTCAAGTGAGCATTCAATATACAACAGTAACTCATACAATAATATAACATAGATAAAAACGATACATTATTTAATATAAACTTACCTCGGTGCAAAATATAGAAATTTTGCAATTTAGTCCACAATCTTTTCATTTTCCCAATCAAGGTCGATTCCACATCTTTCTTGATCTAAAATAACACATTTAGCTTATTTAATACTCACATTTATCAAAATAGTCCTTAACTCTAACTTTGAAAAAATTATAATTTTGCCCCTAAACTTTTGCATATTTACACTTTTGCCCCAAAGCTCGAAAATTAAAATTTTTCCCTAATTCTTATGTTTTAGAACATGCTAATAATTTATTTACTAACGGCAACATCAAATTCTCACTCTAACATATACTTATGAACATTAGGTATTTTTACCGATTATGTTGTTTTACTCGTTTTCACTTAAAACCGAGTAGCACAAGTTATTCAACATAATTTAAAACTTCATAATCTATCATAAAACATCAAAAAACACAATTATTCAACATGGGTCAATTTTTGAAATCAAACCCTAGCTCAAATAAATGGTAGAAATAGAGAAATTATGTTACCGAGATTTCAAAAACGTAAAAATCATTAAAAACGGGGCTAGAACGGACTTACAATCAAGCTTGGAAGCTTGAAAAACCCTAGCCATGGTTTCTCCATGCTATTTTCGGCCTTGAGGAAGAAGATGATCAAAAATTGGCTTTTAATTTGATTTTTTAATTCATTTAATCATTAAATGACCAAAATGCCCCTAACTTAAAAAAATTATTTTTCACCCATTTCATGTTCATTTTTGTCCAATAATTAACCAATGGTCTAATTACCATTTAAGAACCTTCAATTTAAAATTTCATAACAATTGGACACCTCTAACATGTAGAACTCAACTTTTGCACTTTTTACAATTTAGTTATTTTGACTAAATTGAGTGCCCAAACGTCGAAATTTTCGTACGAAATTTTTACAAAATAATTTCATAAAAATTTAAACCATAAAAATATAAATAGAACTCATTTCAATTAAACATATTTACCTTCTAGAATGCACATTTTACTACTTTTGTAATTTAGTCCAATTTATCAAATTGGACAAACAAATAATAAAATTTTGTAACGAAAATTTCAAAAAATATTGAAAACACAAAATAAATTATAAAACTCAATCAAAATAAATATTTTGACCTTGGATTTATGGTTTCGTAACCACTATTCTGTTTAGGCCCTATATCGGGCTATTACATATGGAGGTAGGCTTTTATGGAGTAAGTGGGTTAAAACCTAGGTGCCTTTATCATTTTGATATATCAAATCAATGATGTGGTCTCGACATGTATAATTGAAGCAAGTTCTAGAATAACAAATCAATATTGACTCACTCAAAGCAACAATGAAAGTGAGCATGAAAGAATGTATGCTCAAAAGGCTCAAAAGTCTCACCAGAATTATGGCTTTTGATGTTAATCTTGCGAATTTCAAATCTCAAGATAATACTTAAAATTAAGGAAAACAACCTAGAAAAATTTAAATTCTCAAAAATTTCAACCTATGTCTTAATTCTCAACATATCAATAAAAATCATAAATCAATCAGAATTCATCTTAATAGGGGATTGAGAATAATACAGAGAATTCGAAATTTGAGAACAATGCAAAAAATTAGTGGTATGAAATTCAGGGATTTGAAGAGAATGCAATGACTGAAAGTGAATTCCCCCTCCCCCCACACTTAAGATGTACATTGCCCTCAATGTACAAAGACACATTAGTAGCAATAGAAGCATAAAATCATAAGATAGGGAAAGAAGTAAAACTCCCTGAATTTTAGATGAAATCCTTGAGCTGGGTGTGAAAATTTGTAGAGAATAGTGTGTATCCCCACTTTCCATGCCAAAATGATAAGATGATCGGGGTCGTGGTGGCTATGGTCGTGGTGGCTAGGGTCGTGGTCGAGTAGGACATGGCAGTCGTGGCAGGGTTTTCCCATTAGATATGGATATGAGCTTTAAAGCTCCTTTGAAACTGCGATAGCATAAATAAGAATTTAGGGATTTAACTTAAACACAATTTGCTCATTAGGAAATAGCCGATATAAAAATAAAATTGCAATCTAAAATAAAATATTCAATAAACATAAAGATCAAAATAAAGATAAAGAAAAATCTAAAGATCCTAAAGAAATATAAAATGCGAGAGAAGGTAAAAATAAAGATCAAGAAAGAAAATAAAAAAGAAGATAAGAGGAATAGAAAGTTCTAATCCTCAGATGGTCTGCGAGGTGGGGGTGGTGGTGCGAGATGGAGTTGCTGACAAATCTGAGCTAATGTAGCGTCAATGTGATTGAATCGCTGAAAAAATTGTTGCTGGAATTGGGTGAACTACTCAGAAGTGACGTAGCCTGAAGCTGCCGCATGAACTGGGTGGCGAGTCAGTGGTGGCTCAGTCGGTGCCTCTTCCTGTGGTGGGACATCATCAATATGTCCGCTGGGTCCTCCTGCTCAGCAGATTGAGCTAACTGGTACTGAGGAGGGTTGCTCCTACGTCGGCGCTGAATCATCCTCATATGCAGCATACTCTAGATGCCTTGCGGGGACATCTGGCCAACGAGAGTATATGAGGATGTCTAGGCCACGGTGTTGAATAGGCCATAGTAGCGGGCCAATCGCGTGATGTACGGGCCCATAGAGATCACGCCTCTCCGATGCCTCTCGGTCTGATGCTGGATGGCATGGGTGATGAAGTAGCCGAGGTCGATCACATGTGCATTCGCCATGCTACATAAAAAGTAGGTGTCGTAGGTGTTGACGACACCGATACTCTCGTGTCTGCCCGCTAATGTGCGCGCGAGTAAGGCGTAGATGTACCTCAGTGAAGGGGAGAGAGTTGTCGCTTTGAAGCGACTGGGGTCGTATGTGGGCTGGCCAGGGACTAAGGTACACCAACAATTGACTGGAGAGATATGTATGTGGCGATGGAGCTCGAAAAGGTTCTCTTTTTCCATACACTGCTCGGTATACAGGCCTAGTGCTGTACCAAACTCCAGTACACTGAGTTTTCGAACAAGGCCCCCTAAACGAAATTGAATCGTCCTTGGATCGTCATGTCGGTTCATAACTGTTTGGAGGTGGAACGTTGAGCAGAACTCTAGGGTGAGTTCGAGGTAAGTGGGCTCCACGATTTGGAAAAACTGGTCCCATGGGTCTGTCGTCAACAAGGCTCGAACCTAGTCTGCTAGTTAGACCTGCTCTAGTGCGGCCTAATCAATGCATTTTCCCACTCCGAGTGGTCTCGCTCGTAATATTTGGAACAGTTCCTCTTGAGAACTCTGCGGGAATTGGAGAAAAGGATGTCGTATCTCAGCAGTGGGTCTGGAAGAGGAACCTCCGGGCCCCTTTCACTTTTTGGAAGCGGGTACGGCAGCTTTCTTTCCTTTCGAAGATGACATGTTTCCTGAAATAAAATAAAATGAAAAAGAATAAAAATGGGCATGTATTGTCATTATGTGTAACTAAACGAGGGTTAATGATAATCAAAATAATTCAATCAAAGGCTTAATACCTAACTCAATGTAAAAGTTAGTATTAAGAAACCAATTTGATTTATCTAGGCATGAAGTTTGGACAGAATGTGAGTGTTTAAATAGAAAAATATACTAAAAACTAATTACTTAAGATAACTAGAGATGGCAGCAAGAGGATGATTCTAAGTGGCATAATGAGTATTCTAGATTAATCATGTTAAATGAATGGAATTCTTATCAATAATAATGCAAATAACTAAATAGATAAGATTATTAACAGATAAATATATAAAAGACATTAAAAATTAAGAGAAAAAGTAAGAAAGGGGAACCGAAAACGTAGGGTTATGAGTGGAACACAGTCGTGGTGATGTTTGCACGGGCGTGGTGGCGTGGTTGAGGCTAGCGGCGGCGCTAGAGGGGGGTTTATATAGGATTTTGGGTCACGCGGGCATGGCACACGCCCATGTGACTCGGGGTTAGCTCGTGTAGTTCGAAATTTGAGGATTTTAGAGTGCCGGATTCGTGCCACACACCCATGTTCCTAAGGCGTGTTGGGGCACACAGCCGTGTCGCACGACCGTGTCCTTCGATGTTTGTTTCTCCTACGGTCGTATAGGGGGTCACACGCCCGTGTGTGAGATGGCAAGTTTGACCACAGTTTTGAGGCACGGGCGTGTCGCACGCCAGTGTTGAATTAACAGGATTGGCCACAGCTTTGGGACACGGGCTTGTCGCACGCCCGTGTTGAATTGTCAAGGTTGGCCACGGCCACCTCGCATGGCCGTGGCTAGTTGTCGTAGCCCGTGTGTTAGGGAAATCTTACCCTGCTCATATACGAGCATATCACACGACTGTGTCTTTGCTCATGGTGTCCACACAGCCTGAAGCACGCCCGTGGGTATAGCCGTGTGGCTCGAAAAACCTGCATTCAAAGGGTTAGTTGATGTATTAGTGAGCCTAAATAAAAGAAGCACTTGTTTATAGTCTAAGCTTGACTTTTCTCAAGATTGTTGGGTCATGGTGGTTTGAAGAGTTGAAACTCTTCTATCCTACTTTCAATTTCATTATCAACATAAGGTTTGAGTCGAGTATAATTTACCTTGAAAGTTCCGAGTGGCTCATGTGTTATCTCGACTGTACCATAGGTAAAGATTTTCATTACCGTGAAGTAAGGTGTGTCACTTGTATGTTCTTTTGAATTCAAGATTCGAGGATCGTCCTCCCCTAAGATTACCTTATCCCCTATCTTGATTTGATTCATTTACCTGAGGGTCGTCTTGGTGATGCTCTGGGTTGGTGTGGCATATTTTGGGCTTTTCTTGATAGTTCAGCCACTCACCTAGTTCCTCAATCTGAAGCATTCATTTTTCATGTATGTCTCCCTTGGATGGACTCGACTATGGTTTGGTTGCCCTTATGTGAAGTGTATCCTGCAAAAAAGGTTAGATGGTGAGATCATTCTTATTACAGGGACTTGTAATATTATCTTTATTATCAATAGACTTATTAGAGTTACGAGCTTGTAAAGTAACTTTGTCATCTCCTACACGAAGTGTAAGCTCGCCTGTTCCTACATCAATTATTGTTCTAGCAATTGGAAAAAAGGGACGCCCTAGAATTAAGGGTACATTGCTATCCTCATCAATGTCTAGAATAACAAAGTCGACTGGGAATATGAATTTATCAATTTTGACAAGCATATCTTCAATTATGCCCTTTGGAAATCTAATGGTTTTTATCAGCTAATTGGATGCTCATCTTAGTTTATTTAGGTTTCCCAAGGCCTAGTTGTTTAAACAATTTATAAGGCATTACATTAATACTAGCCTTGAAATCAGCCAAAGCATTTTTGACATCTAAACTACCAAGTAAACAAGGAATTGTAAAAGTCTCTGGATCTTTTAGTTTGTTGGGCAGCTTATTCTGTAATATAGCTGAGCATATTGTATTCAGTTCCACATGAGATGTCTCATCTAGCTTCCGTTTATTTGTTAGTAGCTCTCTTAAAAATTTAACGGCGTTTGGCATCTGCGAAAGAGCTTCAATAAACAGTAAGTTAATATGTAATTTCTTCAAAAGTTTAAGGAATTTACCGAATTGTTCATCTGTGCGGTCTTTCCTTAGCGTATTTGGGTATGGGATAAGAGGCTTATACTCTTTGACAATTGCTTCTTTGGAACTTACCTTATCCTTACCTTTACTTACCACAGTCTCCTTACATGGCTCTGGGATGGTTTCGATTAACCCTTCCTCATTTATTGGATCCACGGCATTAAGTTGCTCCTTAGGGTTAGTCTCTGTGTTGCTTGGTAACCCATCTTATGGTCTTTCAGAAATTAGCTTAGCGAGCTAGCCTATTTGAGTTTCAAGTCCTTGAATGGATGCTTGCTAGTTCTTAAGTGCCGTTTTGGTGTTCTGGAAATGGGTTTCTGACACAACGATAAATTTTGTGAGCATCTTCTCAAGGTCTGGCTTTTTTTCTTGTTGGAACGGTGGTTGTTGAAATCCGGAGGAGGTGGTTGCCTTTGATTTCCTTGTCTTCCCCATGAGAAATTTGGGTGGTTCCTTCATCCTGTATTGTAAGTATTACTATAAGGGTTATTTTGAGATCTAGAATTATTACCCATATAGTTGGCTTGCTCAATTTCCATGCTATGTCCATAGGAGGAGTAGTCGGGATTGTAAATGTTTCCTTGGTTTGAGTCGCATTGCATCACTGGGTGTACCTACGTAGAACCAACAAAATTATCAATCTTTTTATTTAGGAGTTCTACTTGATTAGAAAGCATAGTGACTGCAAGCATAGTGACTGGATCAATATTGAAAACTCCAGCAGCTTTTTGTGGCTTTGTTCTCATGACTTGCCACTGATAGTTATTCAGTGACAACTCTTCTATAAACTCGTAAGCTGGTTCAGGTGTTTTATTGTTGATTGTTCCACCGGCGGCTTCATCGATCATTTGTCTCGTCGAAGGATTCAAACCGTTGTGAAAGGTTTGAACTTGTAACCACAGAGGTAACCCATGGTGAGGGCACCTTCTTAATAAATCCTTGTATCTCTCCCAAGCATCGTAAAGTGTTTCTAAATTCATCTCCACAAAAGAAGAGATATCATTCCTTAATTTAGCCATTTTAGCCGACAGAAAATATTTGAGCAAAAAATTTTCTGTCATTTGTTCCCATGTAGTGATAGACCCTCGTGGTAAAGAATTTAACCACTGTTTAGTTTTAATTCTCAAGGAGAATGGGAATAACCGAAGACGAATGGCATCATCAGAAATGCCATTTATTTTATATATGTCACAAAATTCTAAGAAATTGGCCAAATGAGCGTTAGGATCCTCATCCTGCAAACCATTAAACTAAACAAACTGTTGTATCATCTGAATAGTGTTAGGTTTCGGTTTAAAATTATTTGCAGCAATAGTAGGCTTAACAATGCTAGATTCAGTGCTTGCTAAATTAGGTTTAGCATAATCATACATAGTACGGGAGCAGGATTTTGCTTAATAGGATTTGCGGCTACTACAGGAAGTAGCTGATTATCGTGATTTGCCTCCATCTCTTCAGCAGGTTCAGGTTCTTCTTCTTGATTTTGTTCTGGATATTGCAAGCTTCTTCTTATCTCTCTACGAGTTCTGCAGACTGTAGCTTCTAAGTTGTTGTCAAACAATAATGGTCTTCCTGGGTTTCTTCTAGTCATAAACTAGAGATACCTAGAAGAGAAAAAGAAAAACAAAATTTTAGTAAATAAAACCTAAAATAAAAAATAAGAAATAAATTGCAATAAAAATAAAAAAATGGCTAAAGTAATAGGAATCGAGTGTTCCTAATATTTCAGTTCCCCTGCAACGGCGCAAAAAACTTGATCTCGTGATTGTGATGAAGTAATAAAATCTGATCGTACCTAGAAACTAACTAATATCACGATAAAAAGACAAGTGCACTTATCGAATAGTAGTATAGTTAGTGGCAAGACTGGAATATCGAATCCAAGGAACTAAAAGTACTAGTAATGACTTCATTCCTATTATCTAGCCTAAAAATAAAGAGGGTTTGGTTGTAAACTATTCTAAACTAAACTAAAGAAATGACAAAGAGTAAATTAGGAAATTACTTTTGGGAAAACTAATTGATGATGACAATACCTAAGGAAGAACCCACCTAGACTTCACTTGTTATCTAACTCTGAACTAGATGATTTCCTTATTTGATTTGATCCGTAGAGATCCCTAAAATATGTTAATACCTCCGTCGAGGATAAGAACAACTAATCCTAGGTTGATTAATTGAAATCTCTTTCTAATTAAAACCCCTAGTCTTGCATTAACTCGATCTATGGCTCCCCATATTAGATTTGACTCTAATCTGGCAGATTTTCGTCGTCTTATGTCTAGGATTACGATCTACTCTGCTTAATTGTGTTGGATCTACTCCTATGCAGAGACTTTTCCTTCTCTACATAAGCACATTCGACTTAAATCAATATCCCAGAAATATCAATTTAAGAGTTAAAAACACAATTAAGAACAAATAAAATATTTATCACACAGTTCAGATAACAATAACAAGATCTGTCTTAGGTTTCATCCCCCTTAGATATTTGTAGTTTTAGTGCATAATTATAAAAGAAGTGCATAATTATAAAAGAAAACATCTCAGAAGAAATAAAATAACAAAACATAAGAAAACCCAAAAGTCCTGAAAGGATTGAAGGGAGATCCTTTGTCTTGATGTAGATCCCGGCTTCTGAGATGGATCAATCGGCTTTCCTTCGAGTAATTCCCTTCCTTTAACTCCTCGTCTTAGTGAGAATAATTTGTCCCCTTTGTAGTTGCCCCCTAAGGTCTTTATATAGATTTTAGAATGTCTTTCTTAGCCCTTAAGTAGCCTTTTCCGAGTGACATTGAACTTCCTCACGACAGGGACACGCCCGTGTGCCACGCCCGTGTGAGTCGACTTCCAAGCCGTGTTCGAGCCTGTTAATGTGGCACGACGGTGTGACACGCCTATGTGGTGAACCTTTAGGCTGTGTTGATTATTGAATTGGGCCTAATCTGTCCGTTTTTGGCCTGTTCCTTGCTCTTTTCTCTTCCTTATGCTCACCTAAGTATAAAACATGAAATTAAAGGTTTAGGAGCATCAAATTCCACAAATTCAATGATAATTCATCCAGAAATTAGGCTAAGTATGAGGTAAAAATATGTATAATTTATAGTTTATCAATTGGGTTCTTGGAAGTGAATGAAGAGCGATGGAAAGAGGAGCTTCACCATTTTCAGGGTAAATCAGAAATAGAGATTATATCATGGGAGAAGCTGTAGCACAGATTCGAGAGGTGGCTGAATACTTGCAGTTTTTAGCGGTACAAGCTGACATACTTAGCATGAAGTATGAGCTGGAATCAGATCGAGGGCAGGAGTTAGCTTCTTTACTTAGAAAGATTAAAGTTTTAGGCATTAGGGCAAAGTCGTATTTGTAATCTATTTTATGTAAAGAGTTTTATTTTCTGATAAAGTTTTCTATATGAAATTGAATTAGAATCGACACCTTTTTGCATTCATGCATTTCATGCATTTGCATTGCATTACATTATATGCATTAAAGATCATAAAAAAGACTCTAATAAGTGGAAAATTATTTCAGAAAGAGTTAATCTGGAAACCACCAAAAACCAATCAACCAAACACTATTACGGTACCCGTACTAAGTCAAGAGATATGGATTAAAGGATGGAATGGCTGGAACAACTCCAAAAGGAGATGTAAGATCAAATGCAAGAGCAGTTGGTCAAGATTCAGCAGGATATGATGGACAGAATGTTAGAATCGCAGAGGAATATGATGAATCAGTTAACTCAGTTGTTGGCTAGGGGTTTGGATAAGGGAAAGAGTCCTACGGTCAATATTGAAGAAAATGAAGATCCTCTTTATCCTCCAAGATTTACGTAAATTATACATTGAATTATACATATTTTTACCTCATGCTTAGCCTAAATTCTGGATGAATTATCATTGAATTTATAGAAATTGGTGCTCCTAGTCTTTTATTTCATGTTTTATACTTAGGTGAGCATAAGGAAGAGAAAAGAGCAATGATGGTCGAAAACAGGCAAATTAGGCCCAATTCAGTAATCAACATGGCCTAGGGGTTCACCACATGGGTGTGTCACATGGCCGTGCCACACTAACAGGCTTAAACACGGCCTGGAAGTCGACTCACACTGGTGTGGCACACGGGCATGTCCCTGTCATGATGAAGTTCAATTTCACTCGGAAAAGGCTATTTAGGGGCTAAGAAAGACATTCTAAACTCTATATAAAGACCCTAAGAGGCCACCACAATGGGATACATTATTCCCGCTAATACGGGGAATTAAAGGCAGGAATTACTCGAAGGAAAGCCGATTGATCCATTTCAGAAGCCAGGATCTACATCAAGACAAAGGATCTCCCTTCTATCATTTCAGGAGTTTTGGGTTTTCTTATGTTTTGTTATTTTATTTTTTCTGAGATATTTTCTTTTATAATTATGAACTAAAACCCCAAATATCTAAGGGGGATGAAACCTAAGACAGATGTTGTTATTGTTATCTGAACTATGTGATAAATATTTTATTTGTTCTTCGTTGTGTTTTTAACTCTTAAATTGATATTTCTGGGATATTGATTTAGGTCGAATGTGCTTATGTAAATGAGCAAAAGTCCCTACATAGGAGTAGATCCAACACAATTAAGCGGAGTTGATCACAATCCTAGACATAGGATGATGAAAATCTACCGAATTAGAGTCAAATCTAATATAGGGAGCCATAGATCGAGTTAATGCAAGACTAAGGGTTTTAATTAGAAAGAGATTTCGGTTAATCAACCTAGGATTAGTTGTTCTTATCCTCGACGGAGGTATTAACATAATTTAGGGATCTCTACGGATCAAATCAAATGAAGAAATCATTTGGTTTAGAGTTAGATAACAAGTGAAGTCTAGGTGGATTCTTCCTTAGGTATTGCCCTCATCAATCAATTTTCCCAAAAGCAATTTCCCAATTTACTCTTTGTCATTTGTTTAGCTTAGTTTAGAATAGTTTACAACCAAACCCTCTTTATTTTTAGGCTAGATAATAGGAAGGAAGTCATTACTAGTACTCATAGTTCCTTGGATTTGACATTCCGGACTTGCCATTAACTATAGTACTATTCGATAGATACACTTTCCTTTTATCGTGATATTAGTTAGCTTCTAAGTACGATCAGATCTTATTACTTCAACACAATCACGAGATCAGTAGAGCATCTGTTACTGTTAGGCCGCAACAATTCCAAGCTGGTGTGTCAATATCGATGAATCATCAAACTGGCTTGGGTTCAGGAGATAACCCAATCAATCATGCTGTTCCTGATTTAGATGAAGCAGTTGAAAGAGAAAGGACAAAGACTGAATTACCAAAGTAATTAGAGGATAGATGCAAATGGCTCGAGGAGAAGTTTAATGCGATAGAAAGTGCTGGTAACTGCTATGGAATTGATGCTAAGGATTTGAGCTTGGTTCTTGACTTAATGCTTCTGTATAAGTTCAAAATGCCTGAATTTGAGAAATATAATGGAACAAGCTGCCTTGAAGCTCATATTACTATATTCTGCAGAAGGATGACTGGATACATCAATAATGATCAATTGTTGATTCATTGCTTCCAAGATAGCTTGGTGGGAGCAGCAGCTAAATGGTATAACCAGTTGAGTTGTACCAGAATTGAGTGATGGAGAGATTTGGCTCAAGCATTCATGAAATAGTACAATCACGTGACAAACATAACGCCTGATAGAATTACCCTTCAAAATATGGAGAAAAAGGCAAATGAAAGCTTTAGGCAATATGCGCAGAGATGGAGGTAGGTTGCTATCCAAGTTCAGCCGCTGCTTTTAGAGAAAGAGACCATAATGCTCTTTATCAATACTTTAAATGCCCCGTTTATTACTCATATGGTAAGAAGCACCACAAAGAGCTTCTCAGACATAGTGATGGCCAGAGAAATGATTGAGAAGAAAATAACAAGAGAACAGCCTTGAGGAAGAAGGAAAGCGAGGTAAATAATACGAGCACTTATAATAAAGGTTACTCTAAATGAGTTACTGTGAGTCAACCAAAGGTAGTGGCTACTAGTCAGGGTTCGTCAAGTTAAGAATTTGGCACAAAATAGAATGTGAAAATCCAGTTCACGCCAATCCCCATGTCATATAGGGACTTATATCAGAGCTTATTTGATGCTTATGTGGTGACTGCATTTTATTTAAAGCCATTACAATCCCCGTACCCTAAATGGTATGATGCAAATGTTCAATGTGATTATTATGCAGGGATTACGGGACATTCGATCGAAAATTGCACAGCTTTTTAGAAGTTGGTTGAAAGGTTCATACAGATGGGTATTGTGAAGTTTGATGACGCACCAAATACAGAAAATCCATTACCTAATCATATTGATAATAGGGTTAATGTGATCAGTGAAAGTTTGGAGAGAATGACCAAAGTAAATATCGAGAAAGTTAAGACTCCTTTAAGATTGGTCTGGAAAGAAATGGTCAAATGGGGGTTAATTGTTTTAGAAGGAAGTTGTGGAAAGATGAATTATTGTGAGATGAATTATTGTGGGTATCACCATGAAATAGGGCATGAGATTCAGAATTGCAAGGTGATCATTCAGAAACCAGCAGTTTTTTTGTATAGGGATAATAAAATGGTCCCTTAGAATTATGATTGTAATGTAACAATCCTGGGGAGGGAGAGTTCAGCCAGTGCTTCAAAATAAGATTAGGACATAGGATCTCATACTCGCAGTGGAAGACGGTATGATTTGATAAATAACCGAGCGGAATCAGTAAAAGAGAAGGCTTTAGTGGTAGTGCAGAAGAATGGGAAGATGGTAGAGCCTGAGTCACCTATTAATGAACCAATTAAGGAGGAAGAAGCTAATAAGTTTTTGAAACACAGTGAGTACAGTGTGGTGGAACTGTTGCGTAAACAACCAGCCCGTATATCCGTGTTAGCCTTACTTTTGAGTTCGGAGGTACACCAAAGTACGCTAATGAAAGTTTTAAATGAGACGTATGTGGCTAATGACATCTCAGTCAATAAACTAGATCGGCTAGTGAACAATATAAGTGCGGATAACTTCATTTACTTCAATGATGATGAAATTCCACCAGGTGGTATGGGATCTACTAAGGCTTTGCATATCACCACTAGGTGCAAGGGGTATACATTGCCAGGGGTCTTGATAGACAATGGATCAACATTAAATGTATTGCCTTTATCTACATTGAACAGATTGCCTGTAGACAGCTCACACATGAAGGAGTGCCAGAATATAGTGAAAGCATTTGATGGCACGCAAAGAAAAGTTATGGGGAGAATCGAAATACCTCTATTGATCGGTCCGACTACTTATGAGGTGGATTTCTTGGTCATGGATATCAAGCCTTCCTATAATTGCTTATTAGGAAGACCTTTGATACATTCGGCAGGGGCAGTGCCTTCATCATTACATCAAAAGTTGAAGTTGGTATCAGATGGTCGATTAATAATAATAAATGCCGAAGAAGACATTATTACGGCTGTGACTAGTGATGCACCGTATGTGGAGACAAATGATGAAGCAACCGAATGTTCTTTTCGATCTTTGGAGTTCATGAATACAACTTTCATTGCTGAGGGGAACATAATTCCAGTGCTAAAATTATCTAAAACTATAAGAATGGGATTGCAGATGATGGTAGGAAAATGAGCTTTGCCTGGAAAAGAGCTTGGAAAACGTCTCCAGGGTAGAGTTGTGGTCCCTGTGCCGAGAGAAAAGCAGGATCATTTTGGCTTAGGGTTCAAGCCAGATATGAAACAAAGAAGGAAGGAGATAGAAAAAAGGCAAGAAAGAAGAAGGGCGCGTTGGAATGGTGAAGAAATTAAATGGGAACCTATGATAATTCCCCATATATCCAAATCCTTTGTATCAAGTGGGATTATTCATGCTGAGTCAAAAGTGCCAAAGAACGAATGCATTGAGGAAATGTTGAGAAATGTATACATCAATGCCATATCTGAAGAGACAATTGAAGAAAAAACCTTATCAGATATTCATCCTTATGAACCTGGGAGTGTTTTAGGCAATTGGACTGCGGAGGAAATTCTTGTAGTATTTAGAGCTTACTCAAAGTAATGATCAAAACACACTTGTTGTTTTAAGCCTAGAGGCAATAAGTTTTCTTTTGTGAAATAGGCTCGTGTTCAAACATCATTATTTCAATGAAGTACATTTTTGCTATCATTTTGAGTATATATGCTTTTATTTTCCATATCTGAATTCTTTTATTTTGGATTCTTTGTTCTTGGGATATTCTTTCAAAAATATCCTTTCATCTCATTCATAATTATACCACACAAATAGTTATTCTCAAATTCATTCATTCTTTGTATATTCTTTTGAACCTACAATAGGTTCCCAGATATCAATGATATGAGTGACGCTGATATTGACTCAGAATCACCATTTAAGTATGACATGTGTTTAGAGGGATCCTAGGATTTTGAAGATGACAGAGACTGTGGCTTATCTCCAGACTTATTAAGGATGGTGGAACAAGAAGAAAAACAAATTCTACCTCACAAGGAGTCAGTGGACATTGTAACCTTGGAAGAAGGAAAGGTAGTGAAAATTGGAACATGCATGATTGAAGAAATGAAGCAAGGTCTTCTTGAGTTGCTTCAAGAGTTCAAAGATGTATTCTCATGGTCATACTAAGATATGCCCGGGTTAAGCACTGATATTGTAGTACATCGCCTTCCTATAAGAGAAGATTGCAATCCAGTTCAGTAGAAACTTCGGAGGATGAGGCCTGATATCGTGCTAAAGATAAAGGAAGAGGTCAAGAAACAGTTTGATGCTGGATTTTTGCAGGTGGTCAAATACTCGGAGTGGGTAGCTAATGTTGTGCTAGTTCCTAAGAAGGATAGAAAAGTACGGATGTATGTATATTATAGAGATTTAAATAGGGCTAGCCCAAAAGATAATTTTCCTTTGCCATACATTGATACTCTAGTTGATAACACAGCAGGCTACTCATTGTTTTCCTTCATGGATGGTTTCTCGGGGTACAATCAAATCAAGATGCATCCTAATGATATGGATAAGACTACCTTCATAACTTTGTAAGGTACGTTTTGTTATAAGGTATGCCGTTTGGATTGAAGAATGCGGGTGCGACGTATCAGAGGGCCATGGTGACCTTGTTTCACGATATGATGCATAAAGAAATTGAAGTTTATGTTGATGATATGATCGTAAAGTCCCGGACAGAAAATGAGCACATTTAAGTTTTGAGAAAATTGTTCTTAAGATTGAGAAAATTCCAATTAAAGCTCAATTCGATAAAGTGTACTTTTGGAGCTAAGTCTGGAAAATTACCAGGCTTCATAGTTAGTGAAAAGGGAATTGAGGTTGACTTAGACAAGGTCAAAGCTATATAAAAATTGCCCCCGCCGCGTACTCAAAAATAAATCCGAGGGTTCCTTGGAAGGTTGAATTACATTGGTTGGTTCATTTCACAATTAACTGAGAAATGTGATCCCATATTTCGTCTGCTTAAGAAACACAACCCAAGCGTGTGGGATGATGAATGTCAGAATGCTTTTGAAAAAGTTAAGCAGTATTTGTCAAGTTCCCCGGTTTTGTCACCTCCATGCCCAGATAAGCCATTAATATTGTATTTGTCAGTATTCAATAATTCCATGGGATGTGTAGTTGGTCAACATGATGAGTCAGGACGAAAAGAAAGGGCAATATATTACCTTAGCAAGAGATTCACTGATTGTAAAATGAGATTCGTCGATTGAGAAATTGTGTTGCGCCTTAGTTTAAACGACTCAGAGATTACGACAATATATGTTGTACCATACAACTTGGTTAATTTCGAAGTTGGATCCATTAAAATATATGATGGAGTCGGCTGCCTTGAATGGAAGAATGGATAGAAGGCAAATCTTGCTCTTGGAATTTGACATAGTTTATGTGAGCCAAAAAGCTGTAAAGGGAAGTGCAGTAGCAGATTTTTTGGCTAGTAGAGCTCTAGAGGATTACGAGCCTCTAAACTTTGATTTTCCCAATGAAGAGTTAATGTATGTGGCAGTTGCTGAAAAAGATGCTATAGAAGATGGCCTTTGAAAATTGAGCTTTGATAAAGCTTCAAATGTTGTGGGCAATGGAATTGGATTTTGACTGTACAAATAATATGGTAGAATATGAAGCGTGTATCATGGGGCTTCGAGCGACCATAGAACGTAAAATCAGAGTGCTAGAAGTATACGGAGATTCTACCTTGGTGATTTACCAACTTAAAGGTGAATGGAAAACAAGAGACCCTAAACTAATTGATTATCAAAAAATAGTTTTGGGGTTAATTGAGGAGTTTGATGATATTACTTTCAATTATCTCCCGAGAGATGAAAATTAAATAGCAGCCGCTTTGGCTACTTTGGCTTCCATGATCAAAGCAAGAAAACAAGAGGATGTTAAGCCCTTCAAATGAGTATTTATGAAGCCCCAGCTCATTGTTACAATATGGAGGAAGATGTAAGAGATGACCGCCCTTGGAATTACAACATATTACGATATGTGAGGAATCGTAAATATCCTGATCAAGCAATTGAGAATGACAAAAGGACATTAAGAAGACTAGCTTGTGATTATGTCCTCGATGGGGAGATCCTATATAAAAGAAGGAAGGATTAAGTGCTTTTGAGATGTGTGGATGCCGTTGAAGCTAAGAAAATTCTAGAAGAAGCCCATGAGGGCATTTGTGGGACACATGCTAATGGCTTTACAATGGCTAGACAAATTATGAGGTTCAGATATTATTGGTCCACTATGGAAGGAGACTGTATTAACTATGCCAAGAGATGTCATAAGTGCCAGATTTATGGTGACAAGATTCATGTGCCTCCTTCACCTTTACATGTTATGACTTCCTCGTGGCCTTTTTCAATATGGGGCATAGATGTCATTGGACCGATTTTGCCAAAAGCGTCAAATATACATCAATTTATCTTTGTGGTTATTGACTACTTTACCAAATGCGTAGAAGCTACTTCGTATGCCAATGTTACCAAGTCGGCAGTCAGCAAATTCTTGAAAAAGGAAATCATATGTCGATATGGAATGCCTGAGAGGATCATATCAGACAATGCATTAAATTTAAACAACAGTACAATAGTGGAGGTCTGTAGTCAATTCAAAATCAAACATCACAATTCGTCACCATATTGCCCAAAAATGAATGGTGCGGTGGAGGCGGCCAATAAGAACATTAAGAAGATTGTGGGAAAAATGACAGAGAATTATAGAGATTGGCATGAGAAGTTACCATTCGCTCTCTATGTTTGTCGGGTATCTGTTAGGGCGTCTACTGGGGCAACACCTTTCTCATTGGTTTATGGAATAGAAGTAGTTCTACCCATTAAAGTAGAGATACCTTCTCTTCGGGTTTTGTCAGAGATAAAGCTAGATAAAGTAGAATGGGTTCAGTCTCGATATGATCAGTTGAATTTGATTGAAGAAAAGAGGCCAAGGGATATCCAATATGGTCAAATGTACCAAAAACGAATGATGCGAGCTAACGACAAGAAGGTTCACCCACGGGAATTTCATGAAGGGGATTTGGTATTGAAAAAGATTCTCCCCATACAAAAAGATTTTAGAGGAAAATAGATGCCAAATTGGGAAGGACCTGATGTTGTGTAGAGGGCTTTTTCCGAAATAGCACTAATCTTGACCAAAATGGATGGGAAAAACTTGTCCAATCTTGTAAATTCGGATTCAGTCAAAAAGTACTATGCTTGAAAAGAAGCCAAAGTAAAAACCCGCAAAGGGCGCTTTGGGGCCTTCTTAAAAAAAGTCCAAGGTGAAAATCCGCAAAGGGCGCTTTGAGACTATCAAAAAATAATAAAAATAAAAAGATAAAAAGAGAGGCCAAGGTGAAAACCCGTAAAGGACGCCTTGAGACCAAAGGGGATTTGAGTTGAAAGCCTGAAAAGGACGACTCAAATATTGAAAGGGCATTTGGAAAAGTAGCAAAAATGATGACCAAGAAAGGGGCATATAGTGATCTTGCTACACCTGAATTAACAAAGAAAGAATCTGACGTATCTTGGGGCATGGACAGAGTACTCGAGATCTTCTAAACACATGTTGAGCTCAAAACGATCTTCAGGAAGTTCGTACAGAGAAGCTCAAGCTACGATATCTGGCATACCTAGCCTTCATTTTATTTATAATGAATTTGCTGTCTTTGAATATTTTGTTCTTTTCAAGATAAGCACTTTTAATCAATTGTTGTTTACTTTTATTATATTTGATGGATTCTTCACTTCGAGCTTTGCTCAAAATTAATTCTACTCTTATCCCTTGTTATAATTTTTAGGCAAGCGTGTCGTATTTAAATAATGATTAAATGAACTGGTAATACTTTCGTAAAAAAAGTTTTGCATATTACTTTGGAAATTTATAGATAGTACAGAAGCCTGAAACAGAACTTTTGTTTAGGACTTACCAGACCTAAGGTTTGGAATATTTGAGAGGGAAGAGTCTAAATTGAGATTATCCTTCGAATTTTGTTGATAAAATCTTGTTCGATAAATGACAAGATACGGCATTCACTAGGTATCATAGAGAGGCTATTCGTAGAAAAAATAAACCTACATTCATCTGGTCATGGTACCTAAGAGATGGTAATGGATACAATGCTTTTGGTTAGCAGTGAGATGGGCCAAAAAGGATACAAGTCCTATACTCTGAGTGGTAGTGGTTTGTGTTTTATACCTCCGAGTGGTGGTAGGGTCAAATCGAAATTTATTCCCCTAAAGTAAAATGGGGCAAACCAGTTGAGTAGAATGCGATGGTTTTTTTGGGTTTTTAGTCAAAATACTGGTCAAGCAAGAAGGCAGCGTAATGCGTCATTGATAAAGCCTTGATGAGCAATGAGGAGTGATACCTTAAGCAAATAGGATCATTCTCATTTTGCATCCATACATATATCATCCATAACACATTAAATTAGGAGCATTTGATTCATTCCGATCATAGCATCCTAATCATGTTGCATAAGCATAAGCATATTTTACAGGATAAGTTCCCCAGAGGACACTAGTCTTGACTCTCCGAGTTTGCAGTGGAGCAGACTAAAGATAACTGATCTTGTCTTCCTGAAGTTGCAATGAAGGAGACCAGAAAAAACTAGTCTTGGCTCTCTGAGTTTGCAATGAAGTAGACTAAAGATAATTGACCTTGTCTTCCTGAATTTGCAGTGAAGCAGATAAAAAAACATGAGTCTTATCTTCCTGAAGTTGCAACGGAGCAAACTGAAGATTGTAGATCTTATCTCCCTAAGTAGTAGTAGAGCGGATCAAGTTTGGTGAATCTTATCTCCATGTATTGGCAATGGAGCAGATTTAAGCCATCGACCTTATCTCCTTGTAGAGGCAGTGAAATAGGTTAAAGATACGAGCCTTATCTCCTTGAAGTTATAGCAGAGCAGACTGAAGATTGTAGATCTTATCTCCCTAAACAGTGTGGAGCAGATCAAGTTTGGTGAATCTTATCTCCATGTATTAGCAATGGAGCAGATTTAAGCCATTGACCTTATCTCCCTGAAGAGGCAGTAGAGCAGGTTAAAAATATGAGTCTTATCTTCCTGAAGTTGCAGCGGAGCAGACTGAAGATTGTAGATCTTATCTCCCTAAGCAGTAGTGGAGCAGATCAAGTTTGGTGAATCTTATCTCCATGTATTGGCAATGGAGTAGATTTAAGCCATCGACCTTATCTCCTTGTAGAGGCAATTGAGCAGGTTAAAGATACGAGTCTTATCTCCCTGAAGTAACAGCGGAGCAGACTGAAGATTGTAGATCTTATCTCCCTAAGCAATAGTGGAGCAGATCAAGTTTGGTGAATCTTATCTTCATGTATTGGCAATAGAGCAGATTTAAGCCATTGACCTTATCTCCCTAAAAAGGCAGTGGAACAGGTTAAAAATATGAGTCTTATCTTCCTGAAGTTGCAGCGGAGCAGACTGAAGATTGTAGATCTTATCTCCCTAAGCAGTAGTAGAGCAGATCAAGTTTGGTGAAGCTTATCTCCATGTATTGGCAATGGAGCAGATTTAAGCCATTAACCTTATCTCCCTGAAGAGGCAATGGAGCAGGTTAAAGATACGAGTCTTATCTCCCTGAAGTTGTAGCGGAGCAGACTGAAGATTGTAAATCTTATATCTCTAAGCAGTAGTGGAGCAGATCAAGTTTGGTGAATCTTATCTCCATGTGTTGGCAATAGATCAGATTTAAGCCATCAACCTTATCTCCCCGAAGAGGCAGTGGAGTAGGTTAAAGATACAAGTCTTATCTCCTCGAAGTTGTAGTGGAGTAGACTGAAGATTTTGAATTTTATCTCTTTGAGATGGCAAATTGAAGTGCCAATTTTTATACCCTGAAAACACAGTGGGCAGGAAGGGCACTTGAAGAGAAGAAGTACCAAGAATTGTCAAGATCGGGCAAAATTGGCCTTTTTTAAAGTCTTTGCTCTATTCCCGTTACACGACAATGAGCAAAGAGAAGCAGCTGTAATAGCCTAATTTAGCCCGGGCTTATTAAATTTACCCAAAATTAAATTAAATAGCTCATAAAGTCAGGAGTCCAAATTTTGGCCCAAATTTTACAGTCCAATAAATAAACCCTAGCCCGAATTTTCATTGGTCCAAAGTCAAATATGAGTCTAATTCTGTTAACCCAAATACTATAAATTAAATCAAGTTTAAAATAAAATAATAACGTCCATTTACAAGTATTTAAAGCCCAAACAATTAGAGCCCAAATATTTTTCAGTAAAAATAGACCCAAATTTTAATAACGGTCTACCACAAAAATTAGCCCAATCCTAGGCTAGACCTAAATTGGGTGTGACTCGGGCTAATTGCAGAGGCCCAATGACTCGGAAACAGACTCAGTGGCATGAGTGGCCCAATAGTAGGCATCTAGAGGTTCCTAGAATATTCTGGATTTACTGAACATCGCTGCTCGCACGAACGGCTCGCCCGTGCAGCCTCGTCTCTGCCCACGAGGGATTTTCTCACGTTGCGCACACCTGCAAAAGAAGCATAGTCAGCAGTAATAGAATAGCAATAGGAATATTGTAGAAGAAAAAAACGTGTATTTCATTTCATTCCTCTTGATTTGGCTATAAAAAGCCAAGCATTTCATCTGTAATTTTTTACGCACTCACGAATGCAAGCAAAACAATTTAAAAAAAAAGAAATCTAAAGAGGTGATTCTCAGATTCTCTTAACATTTTCTTCCTTTTCTATTTTTGAATATTCATTTTTATACACATGGAAAAGTAGAGAGAGAGAGTTGATAAACTGTAAATTATACATATTTTTACCTCATGCGTAGCCTAAATTCCAGAGAATTATCATTGAATTTGTGGAAATTGGTCCTCCTAATCCTTTTATTTCATGTTTTATACTTAGATGAGCATAAGGGGGAGAAAAGAGCAAGGAACGGGCCGAAAACGGGCAGATTAGGCCCAAATCAATAATGAACACAGCCTGGAGGTTCGTCACATGGGCGTGTCACATGGCCGTGCCATATTAACAGGCTCGAACACGGCCTGGAAGTCGAGTCACATGAGCGTGTCACACGGGCGTGTCCCTGTCGTGAGGAAGTTCAATTTCACTCGGAAAAGACTACTTAGGGGCTGAAGAAAGACATTCAAAACTCTATATAAAGACCCTAGGAGGCAACTACAATGGTGTACAGTAGAGGGGACATTATTCCCACCAAGACGGGAAGTTAAATGTAGGGAATTACTCAAAGGAAAGCCATAGATCCATCTCAGAAGCCAAGATCTACCTCAAGGCAGAGGATCTCCCTTCTATCCTTTTAGAGGTTTTTGGGTTTTCTAATGTTTTGCTATTTTCTTTATTCTAAGATGTTTTCTTTTATAATTATGAACTAAAACCCCAAATATCTAAGGGGGATCAAACCTAAGAAAGATCTTGTTATTGTTATCTGAACTGTGTGATAAATATTTTATTTGTTCTTCATTGTGTTTTTAACTCTTAAATTGATATTTTCGATATATTGATTTAAGTCGAATGTGCTTATGTAGAGGAGCAAAAGTCCCTACATAGGAGTAGATCCAACACAATTAAGCGGAGTTGATTGCAATCCAAGACATAGGACGACGAAAATCTGTTGGATTAGAGTCAAATCTAATATGGGGAGTCATAGATCCAGTTAATGCAAGACCAGAGGTTTTAATTAGAAAGAGATTTCGGTTAATCAACCTAGGATTAGTTGTTCTTATCCTCGATGGATGTATTAAAATAATTTAGGGATCTCTACGGATCAAATCAAATGAAAAAATCATTTGGTTCAGAGTTAGATAACAAGTGAAGTCTAGGTGGATTCTTCCTTAGGTATTACCCTCATCAATCAATTTTCCCAAAAGCAATTTCCCAATTTACTCTTTGTCGTTTCTTTAGCTTAGTTTAGAATAGTTTACAACCAAACCCTCTTTATTTTTGGGCTAGATAATAGGAAGGAAGTCATTACTAGTACTCATAGTTCCTTGGATTCGATATTCTGGTCTTGCCACTAACTATAGTACTATTCGATAGATGCTCTTTCCTTTTATCGTGATATTAGTTAGTTTCCAGGTACGATCAGATTTTATTACTTCATCACAATCACGAGATCAAGTTTTTGGCGCCATTGCCGGGGAACTGAAATATTACGAACACTCGATTCCTATTACTTTAGCCATTTTTTATTTTTATTGCAATTTATTTCCTATTTTTATTTTAGGTTTTATTTACTAAAATTTTCTTTTTCTTTTTCCCTTCTAGGTGTCTCTAGTTTATGACTAGAAGAAACCCAGGAGGACCATTATTGTTTGACGATGATTTAGAAGCTACAGTCCGTCAAACTCGCAGAGAGATAAGAAGAAGCTTGCAATATCCAGAACAAAGCTAAGAAGAAGAACCTGGACCTGCTGACGAGATGGAGGCAAATCACGATAATTAGCTACCTCCTGTAGTAGCCGCAAATCCTGTTGAGCAAAATCATTCTCCGCGTACTATGTATGATTATGCTAAACCTAATTTAGCAGGCACTGAATCTAGCATTGTTAGGCCTACTATTGCTGCAAATAATTTTGAACTGAAACCTAACACTATTTAAATGATACAACAGTTTGTTCAGTTTGATGGTTTGCAGAATGAGGATCCTAATGCTCATTTAGCCAATTTCTTGGAATTCTACGACACATTTAAAATAAATGGCATTTTTGATGATGTCATTCGTCTTCGGTTATTCCCATTCTCTTTGAGAAATAAAGCTAAACAGTGGTTAAATTCTTTACCACGAGGGTCTATCACTACATGGGAACCAATGACAGAAAAATTTTTGCTCAAATATTTTCCGCTAGCTAAAACGGCTAAATTACTCTTCTTTTGTGCAAATGGATTTAGAAACACTTTACGATGCTTGGGAGAGATACAAGGATTTATTGAGAAGGTGCCCTCACCATGGGTTACCTCTATGGTAACAAGTTCAAACCTTTCAAAACGGTTTGAATCCTTTGACGAGATAAATGATCGATGCAGCCGCCGGTGGAACAATCAACAACAAAACACTAGAAGCAACTTACGAGTTTATAGAAGAGATGTCACTGAATAACTATTAGTGGCAAGTCATGAGAACAAAGCCACAGAAAGCTGCTGGAGTTTTCAATATTGATGCAGTCACTATGCTTTCTAATTAAGTGGAACTTCTTAATAAAAAGATTGATAACTTTGTTGGTTCTACGCAGGTACACCCAGTAATGCAATGCGACTCAAACCAAGGAAACATGTACAATCCCGACTACTCCTCCTATAGACATAGCATAGAAATCGAGCAAGCTAACTATATGGGTAATAATTCTAGATCTCAAAATAACCCTTATAATAATACTTACAATGCAGGTTGGAGGAACCACCCAAATTTTTCATGGGAAGGACAAGGAAATCAAAGGCAACCACCTCCTCTGGGATTTCAACAACCACCATTCCAACAAGAGAAAAAGTTGAACCTTGAGGAGATGCTCACAAAATTTATCGCTTTGTCAGAAACCCATTTCTAAAACACCGAAACAGTACTAAAGAACCAGCAAGCATCCATTCAAAGACTCGAAACTCAAATAGGTCAGCTCGCTAAACTAATTTCTGAAAGACCATAAGGTGGGTTACCAAGCAACACAGAGACTAACCCTAAGGAGCAACTTAATGCCATGGATACAATAGAGGAGGAAGGATTAGCCAAAACCAACCCAGAGCCAGGTAAGGAGACTATGGTAAGTAAATGTAAAGATGAGGTAAGTTTCAAAGAAGCAATTGTCAAAGAGTAAAAGCCTCGTATCACATACCAAATGCGCTAAGGAAAGACCGCACAGATGAACAATTCGGTAAATTTCTTAAACTTTTAAAGAAATTACATATTAACTTACCGTTTATTGAAGCTCTTTCGTAGATGCCAAACGCTGTTAAATTGTTAAAGGAGCTACTGACGAATAAACGAAAGCTAGATGAGACATCTCATGTGGAACTGAATGCAGTGTGCTCAGCTATTTTACAGAATAAGCTACCCAACAAACTAAAAGATCCAGAGAGTTTTACAATTCCTTGTTTACTTGGTAGTTTAGACGTCAAAAATGCTTTAGCTGATTTAGGGGCTAGTATTAATGTAATGCCTTATAAATTGTTTAAACAACTAGGTCTTGGGAAACCTAAACAAACTAAGATGAGCATCCAATTAGCTGATAAAACCATTAGATTTCCAAAGGGCATAATTGAAGATGTGCTTGTCAAAATTGATAGATTTATATTCCTAGTCGACTTTGTTGTTTTAGACATTAATGAGGATAGCAATGTACCCTTAATTCTAGGGCGACTCTTTTTAGCAACTGTTAGAACCATAATTGATGTAGGAATAGGCGAGCTTACACTTCGTGTAGGTGATGACAAAGTTACTTTACAAGCAAGAAACTCAAATAAGATTATTGATGATAAAAATATTGTTACGAGTCCTTGTAAAAAGAATGATCTCACCATCCAACCTTCTTTGCCGGATACACTTCACATAAGGGCAACCCAACCATAGTCGAGTCCATCCAAGGGAGACATACATGAAAAATGAATGCTTCAGATTGAGGAACTAGATGAGTGGCAGAACTATCAAGAAAAGCCCAAAATATGGCACACCAACCCAGAGCATCACCAAGACGACCCTCAGGTAAAAACGAACCAAATCAAGGTAGGGGATAAGGTAATCTTAGGGGAGGACGATTCTCGAATCTTGAATTCAAAAGAACATACAAATAACACACCTTACTTCACGGTAATGAAAATCTTTCCCTATGGTACAATCGAGATAACACATGAGTCACTCAGCACTTTCAAGGTAAATCATACTTGACTCAAACCTTATGTTGATAATGAAATTGAAAGCAGGATAGAAGAGTTTCAACTCTTCAAACTACCATGACCAAACAAGCTTAAGAAAAGTCGAGCTTAGACTATAAACAAGTGCTTCTTGGGAGGCAACCCGAGCACTAACAAGTTTGATTTTCTTAGATTCATAACTAACTCCTTAAACCGCAGATCCCCCAGGACTATACGACCAGACACACAGACATGCTTAAGGCAGTGGACACCCCACGGGTAGAAACACGATCGTGCGATACTTCCGTGGCCAAACCTGTCAATTCATACACGGGCGTGTGATTCCAAACATGACCGTGGGAGAAGCGAACACCAAAAGACACGACCGTGCTATATGGCAGTGTGTCCCAACACGCCCATGGCAATAAGTCGTGGGCGAAACTGAGAAATTAACACAGGCATAGGACACGCCTGTGCCAACCAACCGTGGCCACACCGATAAGACCACGAAACACACTGCCAACCTAAGCACCACACGGGCGTGCACCAAGGCCGTGGGGCCAAATCACTGTTACTTAATTTTTAATTTTAATTTTCATTTTCTTTACTTTATATTTCTCTTTTTCCTTTTATTTTACACTTAAATTCTTATCGAGTAATACTTGAATTTTACACAGTTGTGCTTATTCTCTCCAGTCACCCAACATCATGAACTTCAAGTAGTCCTTTTTCCAAGTCAGCTTTCACAATTCAAGGGTTCCATCCAATATTCAGGGAGTTTTACTTCTCTCCCTATCTTATGATCTTATGCTTCTATTGCTATTAATGTTATCTTTGTACATTGAGGGCAATGTATCTTAAGTGTTGGGGGAAACTCACTTTCATTCTTTGTATTATCTTTAAACCCCTGAAAATTTTACCACCAACTTGTTGAATTGTTCTCAAATGTCGAATTCTCACTTTCACTCTCTGCATTAGTCTCAATCTTCTATTAGGAATTAATTCTGATTGATTTATGATTTTTATTGATATGTTAAGAATTAAGACATAGGTACTTATGCTTTGATTATTCAAACTTTAAAACATTAGGGAATCAAGCATGATAAGTTAAAATTTTTAAGAATTTAATTTTTTCTAGGTTGTTTTCCCTAATTTTAAGTATTATCTTGAAATTTAAAATTCGCAGGATTGACATCAAAAGCCATAATTCTAGTGAGATTTTTTAGCCTTTTGAGCATACATCCTTTTGTGCTCACTTTTATTGTTGCTTTGAGTGAGTCAATACTGACTTGTTATTCTAGAACTTGCTTTGATTATACATGTCGAGACCACATTACTGATTTGATGTACCGAAATGATAAAGGCACCTAGGTTTAACCCACTTACTCCATAAAAGCCTACCTCCATAAATTAACCCCTAGTGAACCCCATTGAGCCCAACAACCCATTCATTGACTTACCTTTAGTATTAACCTATAACTCATTTTTTTTTTGAATTACCTTCAATTATTTTGATCCCTATTTTTGTCTAGATTTAAGTTGAATAATTGTCTAGCTTTGTTCTCTTTTTCAGTTTGTAAAGTTTATAAATATTCAATCTACTGTTATTTGATTTGTTCTTAAAAAAAAAGGTGTATATATATTATTGTAATTCATATTTCAGTTGTAATTCAATATTTTTGTATATTTCTATTATAAGCTTCCGAATCCAAAACGATGTCACCAAAAAGGCTTCATTCTAGGAATATGTTTCAATGATAGAGATTTTTCTAGTTAGATGATTTTTCAATTCAATCTCGATTCTAAACCTCTTTTTTAGCTTGTGACAACACCCTTAACCAAAGCCCCATTACAACCATTAAAAGACCTTTTGATCGATGTGTCATATCAATCTATAGTGGTGGAGATTTGATTTTCCTGCAAGCTTATGGTAATAACTTTTCAGGTTGACTAATGAGTGCTTAATTTTTGAACCATAAACTCTTCGAGTGGATAGAGTGAATCTTTAGTGAGGATGTCAACTCTTGTTGATTTTGAATTGAAAGGTAATTACTTAGGAGAAAGGAGAAAACCTATGTTTCTGTGAAAAGATTCTCAACTTAGAGTGTTTGAGACTTTAATTTTCTTCTGATTGAATTTTCATTGTATGATTACTTATGGATTAGTTTGAAACATTATTGATAAGGATTATAAGTTGAGAAGAATAATTTTTAATTATAAGTTGAGATTTTGCTTGAGGACAAGCAAAGGCTTAAGTGTGAGGGTATTTGATAAACCGTAAATTATACATATTTTTACCTCATGCTTAGCCTAAATTCCAAATGAATTATCATTGAATTTGTGAAAATTGGTGCTCCTAATCCTTTTATTTCATGTTTTATACTTAGATGAGCATAAGGGAGAGAAAAGAGCAAGGAACGGGCCGAAAACTAGTAGATTAGGCCTAAATCAATAATCAACACGGCCTGGAGGTTCGTCACACGGGCGTGTTACATGGTCGTGCCATATTAACAGGCTCGAACACGGTCTGGAAGTCGACTTACACGAGCGTGTCACACGAGCGTGTCCCTATCGTGAGGAAGTTCAATTTCACTCGGAAAAGGCTATTTAGGGGCTAAGAAAGACATTCAAAACTCTATATAAAGAGCCTAGGAGGCAACTACAAGGGTGTACAGTAGAGGGGACATTATTCCCGAAGACGGGGAGTTAAAGGCAGGGAATTACTCGAAGGAAAGCCGATTGATCCATCTCAGAAGCCAGGATCTACATCAAGAGAGAAGATCTCCCTTCTATTCTTTCAGGGGTTTTTGGGTTTTCTTATGTTTTGCTATTTTTTTATTCTTAGATGTTTCTTTTTACAATTATGAACTAAAACCCCAAATATCTAAGGGGGATGAAACCTAAGACAGATCTTGTTATTGTTATCTGAATTGTGTGATAAATATTTGATTTGTTCTTCATTGTGTTTTTAATTCTTAAATTGATATGTTTGGGATATTGATTTAAGTTAAATGTGCTTATGTAGAGGAGCAAAAGTCCCTACATAGGAGTAGATCCAACACAATTAAGCGGAGCTGATCGCAATCCTAGACATAGGACGACAAAAATTTACCGGATTAGAGTCAAATCTAATATGGGGAGCCATAGATCGAGTTAATGCAGGACTAGGGGTTTTAACTAGAAAGAGATTTCGGTTAATCAACCTAGGATTAGTTGTTCTTATCCTCGACGGAGGTATTAACATAATTTAGGGATCTCTACGGATCAAATCAAATGAAGAAATCATCTGGTTCAGAGTTAGATAACAAGTGAAGTCTAGGTGGATTCTTCCTTAGGTATTGCCCTCATCAATCAGTTTTTCCAATAGCAATTTCCCAATTTACTTTTTGTAGTTTCTTTAGTTTAGTTTAGAATAGTCTACAACCAAACCCTCTTTATTTTTAGGCTAGATAATAGGAAGGAAGTCATTACTAGTACTTTTAGTTCTTTGGATTCGATATTCTGGTCTTGCCACTAGCTATACTACTATTCGATAGTTGCGCTTGCCTTTTTATCGTGATAATAGTTAGTTTCTAGGTACAATCAATTTTTATTACTTCATCCTAATCACGAGATCAAGAGTCTTATCTGTTCGTTTAACTTCGGATCTCTGTTTGCTTCGCTGTAATCGAAGTTTAGATAGAGATTTGAAGCCTTCAGGTGCCTTCAAATAAAGCCTAATCGACTTTCCTGTGACATTCCATCTTTGATTGTAGCGAAATGGCAATCGATCTGGTTTATTCGGCCGAGCAGAGAGAGAGATGCTTAGGTTTTTGGTGGTTTTGTTTAGCGACTGTGTTGCTTAGAGTGATAGGTGCGTGCATTTTAAGTTTTTAGTTCTTTGAAGTGTACAGAGCGACGTCGTTCAAGCCTAATTTGTTGGCTTTGAAATGACGTCGTGAGGGGCAGCCTATTGGATCACCCAATCGCCCGATCCAACACCCTCAGGATCCGCGCATTTTAGCGGAGAAGTGTTATTTTCATGGCCGGTCCTTCTGTAGTGCACTGTTGTACAATTGCGCCCTGTTTCAACTTCGTTTGTATTTTAATTTGGCCTTGAAATTTGCTTTCTGTTTCAAATGAGTCTACATTCAAACGCATCGTTTCAGGATCTGGTTTAATTGCGCTTTTCGTCCTTTCCAATTGACGCACGTTTTATTTATGTCCTTATTTCTATTTAAATGTTTTAAATTGTTTTCTAGATTTTGTTGTTACTTCAATTTAAGTATGTTTCTACAAATTTGTTTCATTTTTTTATAGGTTTTAAAATTTACTTAATTGATTAAAATTGAATTGATAGTTTGTTACTTGTTTGTTTATTTTGTTGAAAATATAAATATTTTATTTCAAAGCATTTTTAGGCACTTATTTGATTCAAAATTGATATAATATTAGATGTAAATATTCTTTCACATTGTTATGTTGCATATATACAAATTCTATTAGAATTGTTTTCATCTTATGTATATACTATTTTATGTATAATTTTAATCCTATATATTTACGTGTTCACATATATATCTTAGTATAAATTTTAAATCGTTTTTTATACATATATTTGTGCATTCTTTTGTGTATTGAAATTTAAGTTATTTATATGACTAACATTTTTTTATATAAATATATTTTATTTTAGAATTTGATACAATTTTAAACATCTTGCATGTGTTATTATATTACAAACATAGCTTTCATTAGATTTTTTTATTATTTATAAATATTGTTTCAAATTGCATCATAACACAATTTTTTATGTAGAATACTTATTGCAAAATTCATATATATATCATTATTTAATGCAAATATATTTTTATGCTAAACTCTTAAATTTATTTTTAAATTGAGCTTTATTTTATTGATCGTACATTAACAATTTCAAAACTCTTTTCTTTTTATTTGTTCTAGGGTTTATTATATCATGCTTATGAAAATTCGTTTGGTATTAATTGTTAATTTATGTTTTTGTTAATGTGGTGCAATACTATATCTTCGTATGATCATTGTTCGTTTTTTTTAGAAGTAATCTTATTATATATTTTTATTCCGTGATTATTGGTTGTGTCTTTACAATGCGTTTTAGTATCATGATTTCAACTCTAACTTTCACACAATTTCAAACCAAATACTCTAAATCATTTTTTTTAAAATAACCAATTTACGTACATTTTGAAATAAGGCAATGTTTAGTATTTGGGAACTTGGGAAATTGTGCCCTAACGTGCTGGGTTGCGATTTTTTTCATTTGACCAAATAACTAAATAACCTTTTAAATTGCATATTTTGCAAAATCAAAAGATGAACTCAGTATTAAAGGTTTAATATAGCATCTCCTAACGTGCTGGAAGTGGTATATTGTTCCTTTAAAACGAGAGAATCTTAAAGCTCAATTCAAACTAAATGTTCTTTAAAAAATTACATTTCAAGCTCTTTCATGATTTCAATATTTGGACAAATATTAATCAAAATGATACCAATTTTGGGCGTACGTAGGTGCTAACTCTTCCTTGTACGTAACCGACTTCCTAACCCTATTTTTTCATAGACCAAATAAATTTTTAAAAGAAGGTGACCCAGTCACACCTAAACAAAAAAGGTTGGTGGCGACTCCATGTTTTTCTTAAAGTCGATCCCTGATTTTCCAAAATTTAAAAATGGTTTCGACAGACGTGTGATCCCATTTTCACTAAAAAGTTCTCTAAGGTTGTACGGGTCGCCCAAGTCGACTGTGGACCTACTGTAGGATCAGTAACCACTACTTCGACCCCTATATGTTTGAACTGTCTGTCTAATTTCTGTACTAAGCATAACTGATGATCTGTATGTATAGACTATTAGATGTATAATAGCATGACATTTATAGTATGTGCATTGCATCGGAGTGGGTTAACAAAATTTGAAGGAAAGGCTTTTAAAGCCTGTTATCTGGCAGCTCAGCTGCATATTTCTGATTATGTACTGCATTTCGGTACTGCATAGTGTGTAGGGATTGATTGGTGTTATAAACCCCACATGGTGTAGGGATGGGTGTGCAAAACCCCAAATTTCCTGAATTCTGGCTTTTGTTGTCTGTACGTGTTTCTGGAATTAATTTGACACAAATATCTATCTGCTTCAGTGGTTAAGTGTTCTGGATGTGTGTGTGAGGTCCCAAGTTTAGGCTTTGACTTGGGAAAATTTTGGGTTTTTATTGAATAAAGCCCTAACTTTGGTTAATAGGCTATTCAGTAAAAGTTGGTTAAAATATAACAGAATGGGCCTGCTAGTCTGGTGGTTAAAGGAAATGTTAATATGATGGAGATCCTATATTCAAATCCCTGCATGTGCGTAGGTAATATTGTTGCTCAATAATTCGGCTAAGAGTTGTGTCATGGTGGGACTTTGAGTAGTAGAGTTCGAATAGGATTAGTGGGAAGATATTTGAGGAGATGTTAGGGGGTTAGCAGAATATTTCTATTCAGTTTTCTTTTTGAAAAAAAAAAACCTATTCTCTTCTCCCTACTCTCTATCGAAAATACTCTTGGAGTTCCTCTCTTCTTTTTTTTTTCTTTTTGTTTCCTCATCTCGTTTCTCTATTGTGCAACGAATAGAGTGTTGGGGGCGTGTTCAGTAAGTTATCTTCCTGTTTTCTCTTAACCTTTTTTTATATAAGTGCTTTAAGGGGACTTTCTTTTAGTGGTTAGGAGTGGATTAAGAGGCTGGAGAACAGCCATTAACGTTTTAAGGATTCAGGTTTTCTGTTTTTGAGCGAGGGTAAGTTCAATCGTTTGTTGGGTGAATATTTTGTTTTGGTTTCAGTTTTGGATTCACTGCTAAGTGAATAATTGGATGTTATATTGGTTGGCATTTAGGTTCTGGAAGCTTAAAAGTGCGAGCATATCAAAAACGATATAGGCGTGTACCTGGAATCATGAAAAATGAGAATCGAAAAAAGCCAAAAAGTGAGACTGTTGACGCCACATGGGCATATGCTTGCCCGTATGGTAGGCCGTGTGGCAGTACACGACCGTGTGGTCGACGAACCAGGTTGTGCACATATGACACGGGCACATGACACAGCCGTGTGATGGTCGGTGAGGTTGTGTGTGAGATATGGGCTCGACCAATTGGGTCGTGTGGGCCACACAGGTATGTGAGCCCACGCAGGTGAATCACACGGGCGTGTGGAATTCTGGGCCAGGCCGTGTAATCCACACGACCAAGGCTAATTTGGGCCATATGGGCCACACGAGCGTGTAGGCCCATACGGGCAGGCCACATGGGCTTGTGAGCCCCTTTTTTTGAAATGAACTGTAAGGTTGCATGGGTCACCCAAGTCGACTGTAACCTGACGTAGGGTCGGTAAGCATTAGTTAGACCCCTAATTCTGTAATTTGATATTGTGATTTATGTGATTAGCATGTTACTATAAGCATGTATATCTGTCTGATTGTATGACATATTAATTTGCATTATAGCATGCCAGACTTGTATGATACATTACATCGAGGTAGGATTGATGAAGATGAAGGAAGTATTCTGAAAGGCTTTTGAAGCTTGTTATCTGGCAGCTAGGCTGCATATTTCTGATATGTGCCGCATTATGATACTGTGTGGTGTGTAGGGATGGAGGGGTCAGTTTTATCCCCCTATTTGGTGTATTGAGATGGGTGGGTTAATTTTATCCCCACATAGTATATTGGGTTGGACAGAGATGGTGTGCAAGGTTGGTGGGCATAATTCTATTATTCTGATCTGTTTTGCATGCTATATGTGAAATGGGCTAAGGCCCTAAGTCATCTCTGATTCTGTATCTGAGTGGACTAAGGCCCACAGCAATTCTGAAAATGACTCAGGCCTGAAATACGAGTAAATTATGACTGTACTCTGTTATTTGACTATATGCATGCTCTCTGTGAAGGATTACATACTGAGTGTGCGAAAACTCACCCTTTCTCTATTTAATCTGTACAGGTAATCCCCAGCAGTAGGCGGGTAGGTGCAGCGCAGGGCTCGACAGTGACCACCACTTCTGAACTATTTATTTATGGTTTTTACTTTTACATTGTTTAATTTTGGTTTGGTTATGTAAAAATTGGACATTGGACTGTTTTGGTTTTAACTTGAGATTTTAAACTGCTTATAATAGATTTACAATTGCAACGCAACAAAAGTACAGTTTTCCTAAATTAAACTAAAATTTTCTTAAATAAAAACAGTTTCGAAAGTTAATTGGTTTCAATAGCTTCCGCGTAAAACAAATGTCTTAAGGCAAATCAAGCAGTACACTTTTTTCCTAATCTAAGTAAAGATCAAAATTGGGAAGTTTTTGGAGTATCGAAACGTTTTCAAAAACACTTTTATGTGACATCGCCAAATTTGGTTATAATGTCCAGGCCGGGTTTGAGGTGTTACAGGGTGGGTGTTTTAAACCCCACATGGTGTGTAGGAATCGTTGAAGATGGTGTGAGGGCTGGTGGGTAAAACTCTGATTTCTGTTATTGCATATTGTATCTGAGATGGGCCAAGACCCTAATGTATATCTGAGACTAAATCTGTATGGGCTAAGGCCCAAACTGAATCTGTGATTGGCTTAGGCTCCAGACTAAATATGATTGATTTTTTATATTGTACTGTGTGCATGTTTTCTGTGAGGATTACACATTGAGTTGCGAAAACTCACTCCTTTATCTTTCAACCGTACAAGAAATCCCCAAACTTGACAGGTCGGTGCAGGGGAGGACTTGACGGTGGCCACACGTAAACTTTAGACTATTTTCGTAATTTGTAGATTTTATTTCTTATACGGGTATTTTATGTAAATTAGACTTTTTGGACTGTTGTTTGATTTGGGATTTTAAATGTTTTCACGGGTTCGTAACTTTAATCACCACAAAATACGATTTTCTTAAGATAAACGGTTAATAAAGCTTCCGTTAAAAAAACGATTTTTGACATAACGAAGAACATACGTTTTACTCCAAATTAAGATAAAAGCTAATTAACTGGAACGGTTTTAAACGTGACATTTCACTTTCAAACTCCATTTCATGTGACATCGCCAAATTCGACCATAACCTTTAGGCCGGATTTAGGGTGTTACATGTCCAAAGGGAGATTAGGTGTTTGGATATGGTCGCAATATAGGTGTTAGATCAGTTTTAGAGGTAGAGCTTCAGGCATTAGTAGATGGGCTAAAAATGACTTAAGAAAAAGGGGCGCGTTGATTGTTAGTTGAGAGCGATAGTAAAACAACGGTAGACTTAATACTTGGAACCTGATAAGTGTTAAAAGTAACATGTTTTAACATCATTCTTAATGCGTTTTTGGGTGATTATTTGTTGTTGATTGTGAATTTTATGCTCCTAATCCTTTAAATTTATGTTTTGATGCTAAATAAAGCACTTAGGAGCAAAATAAGCGAAAAATGAGTTAAAATAGAAAAATCGAAGCAAGCTATAAGAGCCACACGGGTTGACTTATTTCACATGACCATGTGACCCACATAGGTTACCACACGACCATGTGATACATAATTAATAATTTATTCTTCTGTTGCCAATAATGTATTATTATAACATCGTTTTTTACATTTATGTTAGCTACTATTAATATTAGGTAAACTATTAATTAGATAATCACCTAAATTTTAACATATTTTTGTTTTTGTGACTAATTTTTTATGTGTTAATTTAGTCATTTCCGTTAAGTTAATTTTATATTCTAATTCCTTCACAGATAAAAAGTGTCTAATCACCAAACAAAATATTAACTAATTCGATATAATAATAGATTTAACATTCAATATTTACACATTTTGTTAATTTAATTTTTATTTTTTAAATTAAAAATTTATTCTATAATATTTAGATATTCTATTTGATGAATCATCGTGAAGTTTTACAGAGAATATTTATAATAGTACCCAAAGACATTAACAGTAAATAATTTGAAAAAAAAAATGTAAGTTCCTCAATATTATAAACCCATGCCAAATATAAGAACAATTCAAGCCTTCTAGACATTGATTTTTATACCATATTATATAGGACTTAAAGAGAGCTTATTGCAGACAACAGCACTAAATTAGGAATTCGTGTTCTATATTATATTGTAATTTAATAACTCTTTGTATATGATTTTGCTGCGTCGTATATTGAAGTTTGAAGCAAGTAGGGGCAGGTAGAAATAGATAGGATTTAAGAAATGGCATGACATGTTACGGAAGCAAATGCCAAGTATCTCAAGCTCAGCAAATTGACCTAACTTCCAATTTGATTTGCTTTTTACTTGTACAGTCAGAAAAATCCAGATTTGCTTAGGCGTACAAAGTTAATATCTTCCACTCTGCTTAATCTAGTTTCACCCATTAATTAATAGAAACCTTGGAAAGTTGAATAGCATGAAGGGAATAGCAGGTGAATCTGGTGAAACATCCAACGGGGCAACCCCAGTAAACTCCAACATCAATAGGGTTGCTATACTAGAATTCATACTCAGATTCCTTGCTGCTGGAGGAACATTAGAGAGTGCTATGGCCATGGGTACTACTGAAGAAACTGTTCCATTATTCCCTCAATCCATCCTTTTGAATGCCAAATATAGTGATCTTCCCATGTTCACGTGAGTTGTTATGTCGTAAACACGTTTTTTGGTAAAAATATTGAGCTTTCTTGACATGCGCCTATGTTTTTTTTTTTAACAGGTTTTTTGTGATCGCCAATTTAGTTACCTGTGCCTATCTTGTGTTTTCTCTTCCGCTTTCTTTCTACTATATCATCAGGAGAGCAGCCAAACACAGTCGAATTGTCTTGGTCACGTTTGACACGGTGAAGTTTATCACCTTTAATTTTGGGCCTTCCAAGTTCATAGTTTTTTCACTGTTGAACTTAAACAAACACGCAATTTTTTTTTTGTTTTCCAAGCCATGCTGGGATTGGTGACGGCTGGTGCATCAGCTGCCACATCCATTGTGTATTTAACACACAAAGGGAATGCTAATGCGAATTGGTTATCAATATGCCAACAGTTGGATTCCTTCTGTGAGCGCACGTTTGGATCACTAATTAGCTCTTTCGCTTCAGCGTTTCTTCTCATGCTCATTATCATTTCATCTGCCATTGCCATCTCTCTCTCATGATTCATTGCATCTCTATGAATTGAGGGTTGACATCCTGAGTGATGCTATCTTAAGTTGTCTATTTGCTTAAAATGGAAATTTTTATGAAAGTGCTAGATTGCTGGCTGCTGCGGCTTGATATTGTGAAAACTATGCAAATAAAAACTCAAAAAACACAGGTTTGTTTACACAGCTTGGTTTCCTTACATTTACGAAGCTAACTTAGTGAGTAATTTTACTATCATTAATTCACAACACAACAAGTGAATCACATTCTATCACTCACAAAGTATAAAAATCTCACATTTGTACCTAAAGACTAGAACACTTACCTCCAAACCTTCCCCTTGAGAACTTGGGCATTAAACACTCGGCGATGTTTACAATATCAGTTTGCATGCACTTTCTTACAAGATTCCACAATGAACATATTAGAATGCACTTAGTAAGTTCTTATACAAAACATATACAAGCCTCAAAGCATAAATTCAATTTCAACTTGTTAAAATAGAATTTAAGTGAATAAAAAGTAACACCTTAAAAATAGTTATTACTTCAATTACAATAAAAATAAAATCACTAGAAGATATGTTCTCTAAAATTAGTCGCATTATCTCGGTCACATCTCCATATTCTGAAGACTTAATTGATTCACATGCATCCAATCTTCAAATGCCAAAGACTAATTTCCATAGATGAACCAAAGTATCCTCAATAACATAGCATATTAACAGATTCAAAATTTTTCTTCATTAAATTGTCAAACCAGATAAGACAAGTTTTTAACTACTTCAATAGTAGTTTACAGTTGACATAGTCGAGTGCCACTCAACAACTCATTCAACACTGAGCCTCAATGTCATATTCTTACCTTGTTACCTTTCTTTATACTTAAAAACTAGAATTTTTTTTAAGGATTTCAATTTTTTTTTTTTTTTTGCTAAGATTTCATATTTTCGATGTGCAAATGTACTGTTGAAATAATAAAGTGGTAAAAATGATAGAGTACTAGAACTCACGAAGATGACAAAACTTGCAAGGAATAAAAGATTTATGTATATTAATCTCTAAATTGAAAGACTAAAAAATAATATAAATGATTATTTACATTGAAGGTTGTTGATACAGTGAAGAAGGATGGAGTATAAAAAAGATTTACTTAGTCAGGGTGAAAAGTCAGAGGTTAAGGAAAATAAAGCTGAAAGAAATATAAAGGTTGAAAGTTGAAGAAGTGTTGACAAAGTGTAGGCTCAATATTCTTGGAGAATCGGTTTTCTATTCATTATTCTTGAAGGTATTTATAAGTAGAGGTCCTATGTAAGATGGCGTTAACATATTGAACTTACCATTTATCCATTATTATAGAGCCTGTGAGAGGGATATCTTCAATTGGATGAAAATGTTTATGACATGATAGATATTGTCATTCATTCTGACTTGATGGAAGAAAGCAATTTATTCCACAAAATGTTTGGTGACCAACAATTTCATATTCCCAATGACACTCAAGAATCCGAATGGCAAATGGTATGTACTTGTCCGAATGGTCATCTAGGAAATGAGAGCTCACGAGTGGCCTTCTGCTTTACTAGTGGTAGATTTACTGTTCAAGTGTCTTTTTGACTTGCCACATATCTTGATGCGGACGGGGTAAAACAATATTCCCACATCCGCTAATGTGTAGTGGGTTGCTTGCAAAACACAATAAATACGAATTAAGCATACCTAAATTATGTCATTTTTCTCATTTTGGTATCTAAACATTTTTTTTTTTGTCACAAGTGGTATCTAAACTCTTTTTTCCCTAATTTGGTACCTAAACATTTTTTATAAATGAAGTTTATAAAAACCAAAAGTTTAGATATAAGTTTATCAAGATTTAATTATATGCGTTTTAGTATAATTATATTTATATTTAATTATACGTGTTTGAGGATCAAATTGAAAGTATTTGAAAATATGGAGGGTTAAATTTATTGAATTATTTAAAATTAAGATTAAATTGATAGAATGTGTTAGTATTAGGGACTAAATGTGTTATCATACTGATTATAAAAATCATCAATTACATTAACCATTTAACAGATAGTCACCAAAATAGAACTATTTAAAACATGAGTGGCGAAAATAGAAATGATCTACGTTAGTGACTAAATTAAAATTTTTCATTGTTAAGTGAGGAAAACAGAAACATGCTAATAGTTGGGTTACTAGTTCCAGAGTTTACCCAGGAATTTTTAGACACGATTAGAAAGATTCGTTGACTAAATTAAACAAAAAATAGAACTTTTACTATAAATATTTGAATGAGGATGTCCAAGGGCAAGCGTCCTAGTTCTCCGATTTGGCCTTTGATGAACCAAGAAGAACGACTTTTTTCTTTTGAACGGTAAAGAAGAAGGACTTTGTTTCCGCTGTTTTACGAAGCAAAATTTTTAGCTTTTCAAGTATTCTCCTTTTACAGCATACCCAGAAATTTTCTTGAGAAAATTTGCAAGAAAATTGAATATGGGAAATAGGATTGAATTATTTAATCTGGAAAAGCACTTTGCTTTTTATGGTGCATATCATAGCAATCCAACAAACATAGTAATTCACATGTTATTTGTTTGGCCAATCTTCTTCACCGCAATTCTCCTTCTTGACTTCACTCCTTCTCTGTTTAATCTCCCTCATATTGATTTCTCTCTGTTTGGAGCCCATGTTTCGTTGATTTTCAACTTTGGGTTCTTGTTTGCTTTGGTCTACGCTGTGTTTTACATGTGTTTGGATGTCAAAGCTGGAACCTTGGCTGCCTTACTTTGCGGGGTTTGTTGGATTGTTAGCAGCGTTCTTGCAACTCGACTTGGCTTTTCTCTTGCTTGGAAGGTACAAATTTGTTCCTTTTGTTACGGGTTTTTTTAATGGTTTTGGTTTCTGGTTGACTCAGTCATATTAAGCATCCTTTTCATTTTTTATTTTCACGGAGGAGGGTCTGCATACCCCCAAACTCCAAAGTGTTAGAAAATTGACACATTGTTTTGCTTATAAGAATTTGAAAATATATGGGTGCATTTCTATTCTAAAAGAACCAGACCGTCAAAGAGATCTATTTCTGGAGCATCCTTTCAAGTTTCAATGTTTTGAATGATGGCTTCACTTTAGTGTGTATGGTAGCCTACAACATAAGTGGCGTCTGGAATTTATTCCAAAACGTGGAAAGTTTATCATTCTCACATGCTAACGGAGTCTTTGGTTCCATATCATTCCCAAGCATGGTCTTGGACTTTGAAAATCATTGAAATTGATCTTTAATTGTTTATTGGCCTCTCAGCTGCAATTTTTTTTAGATAATCTCAATCCATAACATTTCCAGACAAATTAAAAACAGTTGATCATTTTGCCTAGATGTTTTATGGCTGTTCTTCTCGTAAAATTCTATGGCTGCAACATGTGCATGTTCTTGTTGCTTTATAGAGTGCATTGGCACTTACATCTCAGACGCTTCTTGTTTCAATCCATTTGTTGCTTACAAGTTACACTGGTTCTTCCAACTAATCGCTGTAGTTTTTGAATTTGCATTTTGCAAGTTCAGTTTATCTTGCTTTACTCTGATTGGATTGGATTGGATTGAAACCAATTTTAGGTCGTTCTTGCGGTTCAACTTTTCTGCTGGATTGGACAGTTCATTGGCCATGGGGTCTTTGAGGTAATGAGTTCTAATAATACATACATGTGTATATTCATGCATGTAAGCACATAAAAAGTTAATGCCTTTCGATCATACATTCATTCTCCTAAAATTCGATTAATATGCTACAGAAACGAGCACCAGCTTTATTGGATAACCTTGTTCAAGCCTTTATAATGGCTCCCTTCTTTGTGCTGTTTGAGGTAATTTCATCTTCTTTTTTTCTCTTTCAAAATAAAGGAAAAGGGACAGGAAAAAAAAAGTGATTGATCTTCATACATATTCATAAGTTCTTATCCTTTGCTCCTCAGGCTCTTCAAACCTTCTTTGGTTATGAACCGTACCCTGGGTTTCATGCAATTGTTCAAGCAAAGATCGAAACTGAAATCAATGAATGGAAAGAAAAGAAGCAGAATTTACTTAATTAGATACTGCATCCATTGACACTAGCTTGCAGGTGATTTCTTTGTGTAGAAAATTAGAACAAACTCATAATATACATTTAATGTTTCATTCTACAAATCGTGACTCAAAGCACATGAAGTGACAGTTCATCAGCTTGTAGCTACAATGAATATGTTCACATGAAATGGTTATAATAGCCACTCTTTTTTATCCCTGATTTGCCAGAGTTGGAAGGATTTGCATGTTGAAACAGATTTACATGCTGTTTTGGAGCTTGTTTGAAATCGACCATTACTGCAACATATGTTATCTATCTATTTATTAGTTATTCAGCAGTTAAATTTATAATGCCTTTTCTATCAAAAAGGGTATTCCTTATTGCCATTATCAGCAGAGCTTAGAGGAGTTCTCTAGTTAAGAATCCGAATTGATTACTTGCAAAATTCTAAAGTATATATTATCGTTTGGACAACATCTGGTATAGTTTAACTTTTGACCAGAAGTAGACCATTGGCCACCTCAACAAGATTGTCTGGCTATTTTGAGCTTCAAACCTTTCTCCATTGATAGAATAGTCATCATCCTATACTTTACTGGATGGTTTGGTACCAAATTAAATGTGAAAAACCTGCACAGAATGGCCAATGCCATCTTCATCTGGAGATAGGCAGAGTCCTTTCCAAGGCATATTCTTGGTCCTGCCTGCATGACATTAGAAAACAAGAACCAGTTAGCCACCATGTTGTAGCATAAGCTTATAGTGTTCTTTAATAGAGTTGAGAACTTTCATAGATTATATATGAATTCAATGTAAAGAAACTACACAACACTTAGTTCAATCTGCTTTCTACCAGTTTGTTGAATTTGTATTTATCAAAGGATGAAGATCTTTTGCATATTATACCTGAAATGCAGTGAACTTGAATGGAGATGCATTTTGGAAGCAACCCTCTTTTAGCCATCTCTCAGGCCTGAATACTGCTGCATCAGGGCCCCAATTATACTCCATCCGACCCATCGAGTAGGGAACATAAGTAACCATGCCTCCTGCTTTTACTTTGGTTCCATCGGGCAAGATATCATCCTCCAGGATGCCTTTGGGGTCCTGTAATTACCAGCAACATTTACTTGGTTATAAAACCAGAAACGAACATATCAGATGCTTCTTTTGGACACAATTTTTCAAGCCTTTTTGGGAACTGAGATCGAAGGAACTACATCTTTAAGTCCTTGCAATATTTCTTGTTTATTTACTGACTGAAATGGAATAAGCTACATACCTGGGGAACTGCTGGATATAAACGTAGTGTCTCTGTGATCACTGCATGCAGATAATGCAATCTCCCCAGTGAATCATAATTCAACAAGCCTGCAAATTGCACTGCTCTTCGATTGAAGGATTCGGGGTCTTCCAAGTCACATGGTAGTAATGAAATCCTCTCCTCCTCTGCTTGTACTTCTTCGAAAGCTTTAAGTTCTGAGTGTAGCTTTTCAGCTACACGAGCATTGGTCATTATCATGTATATGGCCCATGTGAGAGTCGTAGCTGTTGTGTCACGGCCAGCAATCACAAAATTCAGGACAATATCTCTAAGACTTTTGTCAGTTAAATTTCCTTCTGGATCTTCACTTAGCTCAATAAATCTTGACAATATGTCATGCTTTATCTGAAATTTTCCACCAAGAAAGAAAGTTCCTAGGATAAATTTTCTGGGGAAAAAAAAGGGAAAGAATGTAAAGAAGGAAGCAACCCTTTTCACTTTACCTTGCTGGTTTTGCAAGATTCTCGAATTTCTTTAATCTCAGATTTTCTTCTCCTTATGACATTGTAAGTGAAGTCATCAATGACTTTGATGCTCTGTCCAAGTAGAGCTTCGGAGCCCACGTTGAGAAATCTTTTCAATTTCCAGAGTGGATCAACGAACCTCAGTGTAACAATGATGTTTGCAGTATCAAACGCCCGAGCGAAGCTATTATCTGGTAAAGTGGGAGCCAGAGTTCCAATTTCAACACCAAACCCCACCTTGCAAATGGAGTCTAAAGTCATCCTCATCAATAAATCCTGAAAATTGAATTCACAGTTCAATCTATCTGACAAAAGCAACGGCATTTGACTGAAATGGTAGGATTTACTTACCTGCATGTCTACTTCTTGGTTATGGAAGCAAGCTTGAGTTAGAATAGAATGGAGTTGTAGACTATATTCCCTGAAGACTACAGTGCTGAAATCCCTCAAATTCTTTGATGCAAACTCAAAACTAGCTGTTTTCCTTTGCTTCTTCCATAGCTCACCATCTACGTTGAAAATCCCATCTCCAAGCAGCACTTCCATATATGAACGGTACGTTTCACCCTTTCAATATAACAAAACCAGACATCAACCTTTATATCTCTGTTAACCAATATAACGAGCATGTTGCAGTCCAACAACCACAGAAAAAAAATGAAATAATGAAAGCTTTACCTTGGGGTAATTGGCAAATTTGGTCTTAAGTACATGTTCAACATTAGCAGGATCAGCAATGTAAGTATAAGTGGTGAAAGGCATTGGAACTACAACAGTTTTCGATGCGGACAGGTATTCGACGAGCCAATCGTGCATTCGATCATAGTTAATTAATTGTTCGAACGCTGCTCCGATGAGTGGCCATGTTTTGGGGCCTTTTTTGTTCCTCTGGTTCCATCTGTAAACAAAGATCCATGAAATAAACGTGCAAGCTAGCATCACCATTCCCATGTTGCATCCTTGTGAAAAAACTAAAAAAAGAATGTCATGAACTTCCATTTTTGTTTAAAATCTAATTTGTTGATAGAATGAGTTGGGGAAATACTGTTTCTTATAAGGAGTTCAAGTAAGAACAAGGTTTGCTATAATGTAGATAGGTTGTGAAGGTCATGAATTAACTACAACTTTGTCAACATTCTTTGCATGCTATAGCTTTAAAAAAGGTTTCACCTCTTTTTGCTTCCTTAACCTCAGTCTAACCAAATTATTTCTTTCGTCTTCAAAAATATCCCATTTATTTAGTTTATGTTTTTGGGTTGATTGATGACCCACTTTAACCTCAAATATTATGTTGCCCTTTGTGTTATTTCATTTATAATTGGGTTTGGTTTTCAGCAAATAGCATTAAAAAAAAAAAAAGCAGTGGTTAAGGATTTTTATAACTTACTTTCATTAAACACGATTAATGAAATCTCCTCTTCCCATTTATAAGTAAAAATATGATATGGAATGGTGGTTAAAGTTTTTGTCAAACATCTTTATGATACGAGTTAAACTGTGTCACCCATATCTACCTCAATATTATATAAAGAAAATCTTTTTTTATACACATATGCATACGGCAAAATTTGCAAATCAAATTTTAATTGGGAGTATAGATAAATTCACTTCAACCAATTAGCCTACTATTTAAGTTGACTAAAAAAAGGCATAATGAATTTTTTGGCATTCCAATTTATTTTAATCCTTCATTTAATTTTTTGCTTCTTTTAGTACTTTAATTTGCATTTCTTGTCAAATTACTCCAAAATTGATTGAAGAGTTAACGGTTTTTCACTTTGCTGATGTGGCACACATGTGAATTGTCATATGGATGACACGTCAATATTTAATTTTTTTTTAATTTTAAAAATTCAAAAAAAAATTTCTAAAAATTAAAATTATTAAAAAGTATAAAGTATATATATTTTTAATAATTTTTAAATTTTAAATAATTAATTAAATGTTAACATGTCATCCAGTTGCATGTGTCACGTCCGTAAAGGTGATAAACATTACCTTTTTTATACGCTTTGAGGTAATTTGACAAAAAAATTTTAATGATTGAAAAGATAAAATTAAATGAAATATTAAAATAATTTTTTTTTTATAAAATTGAAGAGAAACAACATAAATACCAACGATTCACTTTTCAATTATACCAAATCACATGAGGCAAAAATTCGAAGAAGATTGTTATGAGACCCATACTCGGAATATTGTCAAGTTTAATCTATTTTGTTATATACTTAAGCTCATACTTAGTAAAATTCATTCATAGTTTTTTTTAAAAAAAAAAAACAATATTGAGTAGAATTGATAAATCAAAAAATTTTAAAGAAAAAAATCATTTTTTAATATTATTTTATTTACAGGTTTTAAAAATATATAAAATATTCCTTAAAAAAGCATATAATATAAATATTATAAATTAATTAAACTATTATTATTTGATACAATGATGAAATTTTTAATTTTACAAGCGCAATTCTAAAAACTCAATTAAAGACGTGGTAGCTTCTTAGCCGCTGTTCTTAATATACCAAATTAATTAAATACTTGTAACAAAAACTATTTTTAATTATTTAATTAACTTTTATTTTCTTACTTTATTTGGATTCTTAACTTAAAAATAAATATAATAATTAACTAACATTTTTTAAATTGAATTCTACTAAATAATGCCTACTTTGATAAGTTAATTGAAAATTATATAAAAACATAAATTTATTAAATATTTGTACATAACTTTTTTAAGTATTAGTTTGTTTTGAAATGTTATGATAATCCAATAAATATTAGTTTTTAATAGTGTGGATGAAAAAGATAACTCAAATGAGATGATGAGTTTTGGTAAATCACTTTAAAAGGAATAAAAAAAATTTATGAAAGTTTAAAATCAAAACGAATAATAATATTGCAAATAGATCAATCTATATAATCGGTTCGAATTTAAAAAGTTAAAATAAATATCTTCTATAAATTCAATCGGTCCATGAGCATCTCTAAATAGACCTCTACAATTAGAGCACTTCGACTCATCGATAGATACATATACATGCTTCTTCGGCTCTAAGATAGAGTTCCACCTAACCCAACTTTCTAAAATGAAAAAAAGAAGAGGCAAAAACACAAAATGGTAGTCCTACAAGTATGACTGGTTCAAAGAAGGCAGCAGCTACTTTAAAGCTTGTTCAAACAGAATCAATTGGTATCCAGGTGCTAATGTTGGAGGACGGCAGAATCTGAAGAAAGAAATATGAAGAACGACAAAACTAGCCCCACGCATTGCAGCAATTCTAGACGCAATCATCCACTACTATCGCTGCTTTCCCACAAAGGTCCTTTTGACCATCTTGATTCCCCCCAATTATTTAGTTTCTCCTTTGGATAAGTGATGGCGTAGCTATCGATTTTCCTTGTACCAATCTTGGTTCCATTTGTTCTTTTATGTTTGTCGTCTTCACACTTCCCACCTATGATATAAATATCCATGTTTTATGTTGAAATTTATTTTTGGTAATAAAGTTTTATGTTGAATCAGTTTAGGTAGAACTAAATGGATTATAAATGTTGTGATTTACTGGTTTAAAAAAATTGTATGAATCAACTAAATTAAACTCGTGTTTTAATTTTTTAATTAATTTTTTCCTCAAGCATCTATATGCCACCCTAACCATTTGGGGGGGGGGGTAGAGGAGCTTATTTAGGATAAATAAGAAGCAAATAACCAATGGATTATTGTATTTTCATTAGCATATGCTAGGAATATTTCTTAAAGTCTTTAGGTTGAATTTAAGACAAAAGTCTTTAGGTTGTCTTCTTTTCTTTTCTTTTTTTCTTTTTTCTTTTCTTTTGCGAAATTAAAGCCTTCATAATATTTACAGTAATCAGTAATTATTTATAGTTCTTGAAAGAGATGGATGCAAAATATATATAAAAAAAAAAAAGTTAAATCATCTAAATGTATAATGTATCATGAAACAGTAGTTTTTTCACAATTTTTTTGAACGGATAAAGGTGATCCATTTTTTTACATTTCTAGACAATCCAATATTTGGTGAAGGTGAAAAACTAATGTAATGAACAAATATTACTGAAATTGATACACCATGGGATTCACTAAGATCACATTCTGATTCACTTGAAAATTCCCTGACTCAGTACTGTAATTGTAAGGTATGTCTCCAAGCTGAAGCCTCTCAATATCTTCAATCCCTGTATTAGCTATGGTGTGAGGGAAATCAAAGCTCGAAATGTATGTATTTTCATTTAAAAGATGGGAAACTGGACCCGTGTAATCCAACTCCAACAAACGAGAATATGAGCCTGTTTTTGGGAATTTCAATAATTCTTGACTTTCACTATCATCATTTGAATACCCTACCCTATCAATTTGGGTATTTGATTCTTCAACTTTGTGATCCAAAACTTTCTCAGCTGAATTCTTCTTCTTGTAAATTCTACACAGTACCCAATCATCCAACTGAAAAGGGAAAAAGCACACACAGAAGTCATTAGTTGGACAATTCGCACAACAATATGATCAAACAGTTGATGTCATAAACCAAAATACCAAAAACAACAAATCTTACTCTCATGGATCCATTATGTTTCTTGATTTGTTTATGCGAATCGCTCAATCTATATTCATGCATAATCCAATTAGTTTTGACACCCTTTGGTGGTCTGCCATTGTAGAAAACAAGAGCTTTCTTCACCCCAACGTATTTAGAACCACTGTGTATAGCTTTATCCGTGCCAGTAGCCTTCCAGTACCCTGAAACAGTGGCCCTATTCGGACGAACCCCATTCGGGTACTTTCGATCTCGAGGGCTGAAAAAATACCATTCATTTTCACCAAACTCTGCTTTGTCTACACAAAAACCAACCGTAAAAATTCAGCTTAGCATCAAAGTGCGTGGAACATAGATTATATTAATTTGGGTGATCATATTAATAAAGAGAAAAACTAACCAGGCAGTTGCCATGGATCAAATTTGTAAATATCAACTTCTGGGATTATTGAAACTGGGCATGGCTTTGATTTGGCCTGGTTTTTGAGGTAAAACATGATTAATTCTTCATCTGTAGGGTGGAATCTGAAACCAGGAGGAAGGTCAGACTTGGAACTGGTGTTTCTTTCCATTTAGTTCCTTCTAATCCAAACAAGAAATCAAGTTAATGGGAGAGAAAAAAAAGGAGGAATGTAATAAGTTAATTAAAGCTAAAATAAATGGATAAGGATACTAGGGGGGAGGGAAAGGCAGAGGGAAAGAAGGGTGTTTGAAATGTTTACAGAGAGAAGGCTAAGGCTTTTATGTTTGAAGGATTTTTGTCGTTATTAGACTTGGGGGGGCTGAAATGAAATGTGTGATTGGCTGATGACTTGACTCAGTTTTTCGGCTTTTTAAGACATGAACCTCGTATCATAATCAGCTGACAACCTCACAGGAACGTGGACAACACGTGCCTTTCTCTGTCTATTTGACTTCTTCTGCTTGGTTCATTGTACCTCTGTTACGAATTACTAAAAGACTTGTATTGCTTTTGGGATATATCCAATCGCATAGCATCATATATGTGCTTATTGTTACCCTCTCCTCTCTCTCATTTTCAATCTACCACCTAGCCATCGGATATGAATTTCAACATTTTTCTCACAAAATTATATATCAAGTAAAACACAAAACCTCATATTAGAGATCATTTCAACATATATATTATAAATTAACACAACTATGAAATAAAATTTAAATAATTTGAATTAAAACCCACACATGACAATAAACTATGATATAAAATTAAAATCTATAATTATAATAAAACTTAAAACTTTAGTAGTCAAACCTTGTATATTTGTTAAACAATGGTTTGTGTGTGTATATTATGTTATTAAGTCTTATCTTTCACACTATAAGCTGTTGAAAAAGAGAAAGGTCTCCTCCAACACAATAATCAATATACACTGTGTGGCATTTGTTAAGCAATTTGACAATATATTTTGTATTATAATAATACGACTTATGAAACAATTTTGTTTTTATTTTAATTTTGGTGTGAATTGGTCATCTAAAATAACTTTGAAACATTGTTCATTTTTCATTATAGATGATTGACTTTTTTTTTATATATAAATAAATTTGAATCCATTTAATTGCATTATTTACAGTAAAAAAAATGGTGAAAATGGAAAGCAATGGTATGAAAAAGGCAAAAGAAAGCAAGTATGGTTAATTTATGTAGTCGCGCGAATGGAGTTTTAGGCAAAGAATAACAAAAAAAAAAAGGGCGAAGGATGAGTCATCACCGATTCAAACATTGGGAAAAGTAAAAGGATGAGGATGAGTTATTTGGACATTTTCAAAACATTAATACCTAATAATTGTATGCAATGAATATTTTAATTTGTTTAAAAAATAGAAATGTTCATCTTATAGGATAAGAATGTAATTAAGCTGAATTGAGGCTGAAAGTTTAATTCAATTGTTTAATGCTAATTAAAATCAACATCAAAACAAATTCATCACTTTACTCCACAAAACCGCCATTAACAGATTATGAAAACTATAATTAACCACGTCATTACTGGGCCTAAACTAAACTGCAGAGCCAGTGGTTTTTAGGTTCTTTCCTATGAAATCACCAGTCGGCAAGAATTTTGAGGAATATTCTGTGAATCTGGGCCGTCGCTTGCCCATTATATTACACTACCATGCGTAGTACTTGCCTTCTCTTTTTTTCAACTTTGCTTATTTTGTTTTTATCGATAAGGATAATTCAAGATCAACTTTCTCTATTTTTGTCATGATTGATGGATTGATATTTTAACCTTCTTATAAAATAAAAGTATACATATTTTTAATATTAAAAAAAAGGTATTATGCTGTATTTAATCACCTCCAATATTTTTTCTTTTTTATTAGTATTTAATAAATTAGTGGTGTATTTTTTTATTTTATAACTAATCTAAAAAATTATTATGTATTTTTTATATTTTATTATATCATTATAAGATACTTATTAATCACTTAATTTTATTTATTAAGTTTACAATATATGAAATATTTTCTCTATTATTAATATAATCTTTTATACGAGTGGATGGAGTAATTAAAGAAAAGTTGTTTGACTCTTCCGTTAATATTGCTTTATTTGATATGAATAACTACTGCTCTACACTTTATAAGAAAATTATAACATGAGATACAAGAATATTAAACTTATTATGTCCACAAAAATCTCCACTTTTCTTTTTTAGAAGAAATATGATCACCTTTGGTCTTTTCATAAAAATACCTTAAAGTTTTGATTATTTATGATAATATTGACCCTAAAAATTATGTATATAAATGATTTGTTTTGAACAGTAAATCTCGATACTATTGTTACCATTGGTGGCACCACCCATCATAATCACCCAATAATTGACCCCTTAGAATAAAAAAATGATTTATTTGGATGCTACCATTGACATTGAAGACTTCAGTATAAGTACAAGTATACCCACCTTTTTAAAATACTTGTATTCATCGAAAAAAATATTTTTTAATAGTTGTCACCAATGTCAACGACACCATAAAAAAAATTTTGAACTTTTTTCTAACACCGTGCCACCAAAAACACTATTTAAAAAAATTAGTGTCGCCTTTCTCATTAGCAATATCTATTTAAAAAATGTTCTTTTTTTTTCACAGAATATGAGTATTTCCACCAATGCCAATGGCAACACTCAAAGAATTTATTTTTATTTCCACGGATCAATCATTGACTAATTGTGATGGGTGATGCCGCCAATAGCAATAATGACACCATAATTTACTATTCAAAACTAGTCATTTATGTACATAATTTTTAAAATGGATCATTTTCATAAATAATCAGAACATTTAAATATTTTTATAAGAAAAGAACCCACCACATTCCCTTAAACTAAATTCACCTCACCTATGACACATACTTTTGATATTTCTCATATCGAGAAATGTCCTTCTTTTAGCATTCCCTTCAACTAAGAGGTAATAGTTATACACAAATATCTAGTCCTTTCACATCCACATAACTCTGTAACAGCCCTACACTCCTTTATCTACTCTTAAGTTCCATGGAAAAGAGGTCCTTCTTCCATCTCCTCCATTAATCAAGTTCCATGGAGGTTCTCATAACTTCTCCAAAGTAGAACTGTCCTCCGGCCTCAAACCCAAATTTTTTACCAATAAGGTACATATAATGATTCAAACATAAGTATAGAAATGAGGTGAAAATAAAAAATAATCATCAAGAAAATTAGATTAAAAAAATTGATTGTTTTGTATATAGCTGAGCAAGAAAAATCAAAAAGTGGCCTAAGTTGAGATATTTAGATAATTTATAGAATACAAGTTTAAAAGCTACAATTACTCAAAACCAAATAGAATGCTATTTTATTTAATATTTTTATTATTTAATATGAATATAATTTTATTATTTTTATTTTTATAATTATTATCATATATAACTCAGGGTGAGTTTCGTTCAATATGGCCATGTTTTTTTTTTGGGTCTTCTTAAATTACTCATCATAATTTAGTTCTCGATTCAAGTATCAATTTTTCATATTAATTTTTAACATTTAAATAATTTTTTTTATATTAATTGATACTTGAATCGAGAACTAAATTATGATGAGTAATTTAAGAAGACTCAAAAAAAAAAAACATGGCCATATTGAATGAAACTCACCCTTAATTATGTATGATAATAAAATTATATTCATATTAAATAACAAAATTAATGTTGAATGATAGTTAAAAATATTTAATTTACATTTATATTAAAAATAAATTAATTATTGACATAATAATTATATTGACATATTAAAATTATTTCATGTGAAACAATAATTTAATTATATTTAGATAAAGATAGGGGTAAAATGAAAATTACCCTATCCAATCTCACCATATCTGCCGTAGGCAGCTGTTTGGAAAATAATATATCGTGCAATGTTGAAATGTTAATTATAGACTTAAGCTCCATTAGTGTTAAACTATTGGACATTGTCCCTTTCACCTGCAAATCAGTGCCTGAGAAGAAAAAGTAATTGCCAGCACCTGCAACCCTACAAACCAAATTTCAAATTTTGATTTAAAGAAATGTGTTTGAATGATTCATGCATTTTAAGTTAAAAATCGTCATCATTTAAGAAGAGGTGATCAGACTTTGCAGAATGCTGAGAAGAAGTCTTTAATGGGGAAGCAATTATTATCAACAAAATGATGATTTGAAAAGGAATTTTAAGCCACCGAAAATTAACTCACAGACTGGTGGAGGAGTTTCTTTGGAAATGAAAGGAATAAGTATTTCTAACCCTAAACACCCCATTCTATCTGGCTTTCCTATATTTTCTTTTTATTTATTAATTTATAATTGAGTTTAATTTTTATAATATATAAATAAATATTTTATAATAATTTAAATAGAATAATATTTTAAATGCAAGTTATTGATTTTTATTTAATTAAATTTTATTCTTTTTAAAAATAATTATAATTTTTTATTATTTATCAAATAATATTCAAAACTCATAAATAAAATATTTTTGTGAAAATAAATTTAAAAATTTAAAACCCAAAATAAGAAAAAAAAAATCTGAACGAATAAAACCCAACTCACCTCTGCTCCAAACGAAAAAAGAAAACTCTTTATGTCTATATATATTTTCTCTATATTTTATCACATCAATCATCATATGTATATATTTACATTTAAAAAGTTGGTTGAAATTTGAAAAAAATGATTTTAAAAAATTATTTAGGGTTTTGGATTGATTTCTAGTATATTTTGAGAAATAGATAGATTTTTGAAAATAATTTTATTTTTCTATAGGAGTGTTTTTTGACTTTTTAATATATTAATTCTTTGGGTCAGATGGTTAAATGTTAATAGTTTGTCTTTGAATCTCGGGTTCAATTTCTCTACAATTCACATTTGTATTTTTATTTCATGTTATTTTAAGCTTTATTTTAATTTTAATTTAACACATTAGTTCCTTTGATTAAATGGTTAAGTAATGGTGATTTTATTTATAGATCCTAGGTTTGATTCCTCAACTAAACATATTTGTATTTTTTTTATTTTCATGTTGTTTCAAGCTTTTTTTTAATTAATAAATACATTGTTTTCAAGGTTTTTTAATTTTTAATTCATCTTTTAAATTAATAACTATTTTATTTAAAAAATAAAATAATTATTTTTAGTAAATATAATTTTTATATGTGTAATATTTATTTTTCAATCCATTTCATGATGAGTGTAGTAAATTTTAGCATTATATATTTTTATAGTGTATTTGAAATAACTATTTGAAATATTTCACATATAAACATAATGATATTTGAAATAATTAATTGAAATATTTCACATATAAAATATTTGAAATATGATATCCACAATGTAAATGAAAAAATAATGATATTTAAAATATTTTACATATAAAAAAAATAATGATATTTGAAATAATTATTTGATTTTATAATATTAAAAATTACCATACCCACAATATAGGTGGAGAAAATAAATATTTGATATATAAATATTATATATAAATAAAAATATATGAAAAAAATTAGTTGTTGTTTTTAAAAAATAATATATATATATTTTTAAAATAGAATATTGGGTTGTATAAGTAGGGAAATAAGTCCAAACAAAATCCTAAAAACACAAAACACAGCCCAATAGCAAAAAATGGCCAACCAATCCCTAACATAATAATAATAATAAAAGAAAGAAATTAAAACGACATAATAAAACGGAAAGGGCAACGCAGCTTTGTGAGCTATCATTATCTAGAAAACTCTAATGAAATATCTGCTACACAATCAGTAGCTCTTAGAGAAGCTCAATAGGCTGAAATCAATTGACTCTCTTCTCAATTTCCCATAATCCTTTTGATAGCCTTCAACGCCATTCTCAATCTACCTCCGCTTCTGTGATATTTGGACCAGCAGTTCTATGAACGAGGTGAGCATTATCCTCTATTTTTAACCCTTTTGATGCCAATCTGTGCGCATTTTCATTTGCTGTTCTTCTTGCATGTTGGAACTGGCTCTCATGGAAGACTTTAATCAATTCTTTAATGTCTTGGATATATGATCCTATTACAGATTTATCCCTACTTGTACTTTGGACTTTCTTGATTACCGTCAGAGCATCTCATTTGATTTCGACATATTTTAATACCAAATCCCTACCCATAATAACCGCCTGTAGACATGCAATGGCTTCAGCTGCAAACCCTGAACGTATATTCTCATGGACTGTAGTTTTTGTGGCTAGTACATCCCAATTACTATCTCTGACAACGATTCCCAAGCATGATATGTGTTTTTTGATGTCTGCTGCAGCGTCGAAGTTTATTTTGCAGAAACCTTGTTCCGGAGGCCTCCAAATGACTTTCTTAAAGATATATTCTCATGGACTTAAGGCAAGATGTATTTGATTAATATGCAATGACTTAAGACACGCCCCTGTCTCTGCCCGTGTGAAAAAAATAGGCCATTTGAAAAGCCAATTTTGTCACCCTTTTTGGGTCATTTTTTGCAAGCCAAAATCAACACATTTTATAACATCAAATATGCCACAATTTCAACCAATTCTCATGCCCAAAACATGCATCGATATGACCAAAAACATCACAAACCAATTCATGCTCATTATCCATACTAAACCATACCAAATTCTTATGAAACATAACTTATTCATACCACATTAATTTCATATCAAAACTTACCAAATTTATGACATTTTCATTCCAAAATGACCATTTCTTATTAGGTCATATAACATCACAAAACATACCAAATTTCCCTTACTTAACACATTCCAAAATCAAGCATAAATTCAACCAAAAGCTAGCCATATCACATGGCATAACATATATATACATATCAAAACTTATTCAATACTTCTAGCCTATACATGCCATAATTCAACATTTACATTTTCAAAATGTACCAAAACAAGGTTTGATAGTATGGTGATGATCCTCAACGATCCCCGAGCTTCCGGTAGCTTCGATATCTATAAAACAATGCAAACACACATAAAGTAAGCTACAAAGAGCATAGTAAGCCATATACAAATAAATCCATCACATAGATCAATTATAAACCATTTTATACATATGATTCATGGCATAACATAATCACAAGTCATATTTCTCTTATAACTTAATTGATCAAATTCACTTACTCATATTCCCATATCAAATTCATGTAGCTCACATATCAAATGATCATATACATACATACCTTTAATTTTCCAAATTTCATATACATTCATACATATCAAAATTTAGAAGCGCATTCGTATACTCATTCATTTTCTCGGAATGCCCGTTAAACTGTTTGGAGTCAAATAGGATACTCGAAATGCTCATAAAGCTCGTACAATACCAACGTCCCAGACGTGGTCTTACATGTAATCAAATATCGAAGCCACTATCCCAGACAGGGTCTTACACGAAATCAAATATGAAGCCGATGTCCCAGACATAGTCTTACATGTAAACCTCAGATCGATGCCAACGTCCCAAACGTGGTCTTATACAAAAACACTTATCGGAAATCTATGCCATGACATATGTATCCTATCTATTCCTAAGATTCGGACAGGGCTTTTCGGACATTGTCACATACTCAGAACTTGACTCGAATTTCACATACTCGGCTCTCATAGCCATTCGAAAGAATTCAAACATCATATAAGTAATAATAATTCAATTTAACATATTTATTTGTATATAGACTTACCTCGTTTAGATTCGTACGAATGAAAACAGTTACTCGATCACTTTCGACTTCCCCCGATCTAATTTTGTTTTCTTTTGTTCTTGATCTAAATATATTCATATTTAACTCTTTTATTCAACAAATCATTCAATTCAATCCAAAAACATATAATTAGGGCATTTTACAAATTAGCCCTCACATTTGCACATTTTGACATTTTAGTCCTAATTTCACAAAATCATCAAAATTTACAAATTTCTTTTTATACAAGCTTAACCAAATTTTTACTTAGCTTATACCAGCCCACACATTTCATTTATTTCACATTTTAGTCCCTCAAAAATATTATTTTCATAATTTAGCCCAAATTACTCAATTTCATCAAAAATTCAAAGACAAAACATGTTAACCAATCACATATCTTTCATATTTCATCAATTAACACTTCAAAGCTCACAAAATCAACAATGGAACATTTCAAAATCTTCATCAATTTCTCAAATTGAGGCATGGGCTTAATTGTACACTAAGCAACAATCACAAAAATATAAAAATCATCAATAACCGAACAAAAACGAACCTTTAATCTAGCTTGGAAGTAGCCGAATATCAAAACACATGAACCCTAGCTTTTCTTTCTTCAATTTTAGCAAATAAGGATGAATAATGCACTAATTTCATGTTTTATTTTATTAATAATCACATTAATACTTATTTTACCATTTTGTCCTTGTTTTATAACAAATAAAAAATTTAATGGATGGTCATTAATGTCCATTAATCTTAATCATGGTCTAATTGCAACATAAGGACTTTCCATTTAAAAAGACACATCAAATTAGCACTTTAATAAATAGAAGGACACTTTTGCATTTTCTGCAATTTAGTCTCTTTTTTTTTTGCAAATTAAGCACTCAAACGGATAAATTAATTCACGAAAATTTCACAGACATCAATTCATATACTTTAGGCATGGAAAATAATATTAAAAATGCTTTTTTGACTCAGATATGTGGTCAAGAAACCACTATTTCGACTAGGGTCTAAACCGGACTATTACAACTCTCCCCCCTTAAGGATTTTTGTCCCTGAAAATCTTACCGTTAAACAGATTCGGATGTTGTTATCTCATAGCATCTTCGGGCTTACACGTAGCCTTTTCTATGCCGTGTTGATGCCATAATACTTTCACTAACAGAATTTTCTTATTTCGTAATTCTTTCATCTCACGAGCTAAAATACAAATCTATTCTTCATTATACAACATATCAAGCTGTAACTCTATATCAGACACAGTAATTACATGCAAAGGGTTGGATCGGTATCGTCGAAGCATCGAAACATGAAATACATTGTGAATCTTTTCTAGCTCAGGTGGCAAAAGCAATCTATACGCAACCGGCACAACTCATTCAATGATTTCATACGGTCCGGTAAACCTCAGACTCAATTTGCCTTTTTTATCGAATCTGAATTTCTTCCACAGAGATACTTTCAAGAACAATTTTTCACCGATCTCAAATTCGATATCTTTTCTTTTTAGATAAGCGTACCATTTCTGACGATCAAAAGTTGTTTTCAAACTATCTCAGATTACTTTCACTTTTTGTTTAGTCTCTTTTATCAAATCAACCATGTGTATCTTATTTTCATTGAGCTCAGACCAATATAATGGAGTAAGGTATTTTCTACCGTATAAGGCTTCGTACGGTGCCATTTTAATGCTCGATTGAAAACTATTATTGTATGCGAACTTAATAAATGGAAAATATTGTTCCCACGAACCTTTAAACTCAAGAATGTAATATCTCAACATATCCTCGAGTATCTGAATAATCTGCTCGGATTGATCACCCATCTGTGGGTGAAAAGCAATACTGAAATGTAATTTCGTACCTAAAGCCTCTTGCAATTTCTTCCAGAATCGCGAAGTGAATCTCGAATATCTATTTGACACAATGGACAATGGTATCCCCTGCAATCTCACAATATCAGAAATATAAAGCTCAGCTAACTTTTCAAATAAGTAATCAGATCGCACCGAAATAAAGTGAGCTATTTTCGTCAGTCGATCAAATACAACCCAGATTGTATCTTTCTTTCTCAGATATAGGGGCAAACCCGAGACAAAATCCATAGTCACACGATCTCAATTCCACTTGGGAATCATAATCGGTTGTAACAAACTGGATGGCACCTGATGTTCAGTTTTAACTTGCTGACATATCAAACATTTCAAAATGAATTCGGAGATATCTCTTTTCATTCCCGGCCACCAGTACAACTGTTTTAAGTCATTATACATTCTTGTGCTTCCCGGATGTACGGATAATTTACTATAGTGAGCTTCACCCAAAATTATCTGAATCAACTCTGGATTTCTCAGAACACAAATTTGATCTCGGAATCTCAAATAATCATCATGATCAATTCGAAATTCAAAATCAGAATCGGAATTACATTGAGCTCGTTTGGTTATCAATTTATTATCAACTTTCTAAGCTTCACAAATTTGCTAAATAAACAACAGTCTCGCTTTTAATTCGGCTAAAACAGAACCATCGTCAGATATAATCAACGAGTATTTATCACTCGTAATGCAAATAGTAGTTTCCAACTTAAAGCATCAACTACAACATTTACTTTTCCCGGATGATAATCTATTACAAGCTCGTAGTCTTTTAATAGTTCTAGCCATCTTCTCTATCGCAGACTCAATTCTTTCTGAGTCATCAAGTATTTCATACTTTTATGATCCGAATACACTTGACATTTGTCACCGAACAAATAGGGACGCTATATTTTCAAAGCAAAAACAATAGCAACTAACTCAAGGTCGTGCGTCAGATAATTCTTTTCATGCGGCTTTATGTAACACCCCCTAACCCCAAACCGTCGCCGGAACAGGGTTACGAGGTATTACCGAACTTATACACTAACATACGAATAAAAACGAGACATAAATTTAAGTTTTAATCTAAAAACCACCACATTTCCATCAAGTAGTTCTTAATATAGGCCTATGAGACCTAAAATAAGTTTAGAAATTTATTTGAGATTAAACCGGGAACATTAAAAAATTTTCTTGAAAAACAGGGGCACACACCCGTGTGGCCTGGGACCCACCCGTGTGGCTCCCCACGGCCGTAGGGCCAGGGTGTGAGCAGATCTGACTTGTTACACACGACCGTGGAGCTAGCCTGTGGGCAACACTGACTCTGCCACACGGCCTGGGCACACGCCCGTGTGTCTTGGCCGTGTGAAAACACCATTTTTCACTATTTTTAAGCCACTTTCACCTACAAAACATACCTCATTCAAAACCAATTTATTTACTTATAAAATTGATCAAATGACATTCATTTCATCTATCAAACTTAGTAAATATTCATTTATTCACATCACATGCTTCATAGGTGTTACAAATCATATTAGATCTAAAACATATTATAAGCACATATATGAGTGACTTGAACAAAATCTAATATATATCACCTTCATAATGATAATTTAATCTTTTAACCAACAAACTAAGTTTTATACTCACTCGCATACCATCACAATTCATATAACATATCCATCAATAACTTCATCTACCCAACCAATTTATACATGCCATATAAACCAAAAGTTAATAGCCCAACAACTACCGGAGAATATCACGTTAGTGCGATTCCTCGTGATGATCCAATCCTCCGAACTCACGTTAATCTACAAAACATGTCAAACACATTCAAGTAAGCTTACGAAAGCTTAGTAAGTTCATAGGCTTGGAAAGTAAACTTACCAAATATCGTTCACATTCATATAACATACTTATATACTCATTTTTCCTGTAGATCACAAATGAAAGTTAAGCTTGTTTAACATAGCTTATTATCATTCGTAATAAGTTTCACTTTTTTGGGCCCCTTAATTAGGGAACTATATGAAATTGAGTACTTTATCTTCAATTTGCCATAGTAAAACTATGGACTTACACATGTTCACTTTTCTTTTTCCGAAGTCGTGGCCCAGTCATGGTCTTACACGGAACACTTGTTACACCGATGCCATATCCCAAATATGGTCTTACACGGAACACTTATCACTTTTCTCCGATGCCATAGCCCAGCTATGGTCTTATATGGAAATCACTTATCATTTCTCACCGATGCCATAGCCCAGCTATGGTCTTGTACGGGAGTCACTTATCACTTGTTGCCATAGTCCAACCATAGTCTTTTTCCGTCAATTCATCATATATCATAAAATAGAAGTACTCAATTCAATAGTCTCATTTTATTTGTTCATTTCTTTCATTTCATACTTACACAATATTCACATATTTATCAATACATATAATATAACATATTCACTGATTCACAAGATTGACAAATCAATTCTAAAATTTAGCCACATGAACTTACTTGGGCTAATCCACAAAAGTTGTAGAAATTCAGGAATTATTTGATTATTTTCTCCTTTCCTCGATTTGCTTCGATTTCTTAGTCTATAATTGCAAAACCATTCATTTATTAATATTTATTTCACTTTTACTACAACCTAAAAATTATACCTCTTAATTCTCAAAATTACGCTTTTGCCCCAAATTTTGTAATTTTCACCATTTGGTCCTTGACCAATTAACTCATCAATAGGATATTTCCTCTTCAATTAACACCTTATCTAAATCTTATAAGCTATTTTATAACCATTAGAATTCAAAATTCCCAGATAAAACCCTAACTTCAAACTCTTTTACAAATAGGTCCCTAAACATTCATTTCTATTCAATTCTTTCAATAAAATCAACATATAAACAAATTAAAGCTTTAATTCCATGCTAAATCATCACATACTTCCAGCACATATTCATAGCAACTTGCAAAATCAACCATAAATTCAAAAACTATTGACTTAGACAAGAGGACCTAGTTGTAAAAGTCACAAAAATACAAAAATTAAAAGAAATAATCAAGAATTGGACTTACTTGCAGTAAAAATAAGAAAAACCAGCTTTTGAAAACCCTCCTATGGTGTTTTTGCTAGAGAAGATGAAAAAAAATGAAAAATCTAGATATTTCTTCTAATTTAATCCATAAAATACTATTAGATTTCTACTTATTTACAAAATTGCCATTAGTTCACACTATATTTCAGCCAATTTCTAACCCAACCGTTCAGCCCATTTAATTTTGGGCTCAATTACACTTTAAATCCCTCTTCATTTAACCTTCATGCTATTTAATCAATTCTCACAGTTTTGCACTTGTTACAATTCAGTCCTTTATACTCAATTGACCATCAAAACCTTAAAATTTCTTAACGAAACTTTAATATTAACATACTAACACTCCATAAATATTTATAAAAATATTTATGGCTTGGTATCACGTGATATAAAATAATAAAATTTATAAAGACTTGATTTCACCAAAACTAACTAATATCATGACGTTGAGGCAAGCGCACCTGTCGAACAGTAGTATAGTTTAGTGGCAAGACCGAGTTATCGTACCCAAGGGAACCAAAAGTACTAGTACTTACTTCTTTTCTATTATCTAGCCTAAAAATAAAAGAGGTTTGTTTAAACTAATTCTAAATTTAACTAAGAAAGCGTAAAAAGTAAATTGGGAAAACTTTTTAGGGAAAAGCTAATTAATATGGACAATACTCAAGGGAGAATCCACCTAGACTTCACTTGTTATTATTTTCTTGAACTATATGATTTCCTTACTTGACTTGATCTGTAGAGATCCCTAATTTATGCTAAACCCTCCGTCGAGGTGAAGAGCAACTAGGCCTAAGTTGTTAATTAAAGTTCCCTTATTAATTAACTACCTAGGTTGCATTAATTTGATCTATGGCTCCCCATATTAGGTTTGACCCTAATCTGGCAGATTTATGTCGCCCTATGTCTAGGGTTACATGCAACTCCGCTTAATTATGGTAGATCTACTCTTATCACAGGGACTTTTGCTCCTCTACTTTAAGCACATCTCTTGAAATAATACCTAGGATTATTAAATCAAGAATGAAGAACGCATAATTAAGAACAATTCAAGTATTTATTAAATAAATCAAGAATAATTAACAAGATCTGTCTTAGTTTTCATCCCCCTCAAGTATTTGAGAGGTTTAGTTCATAATGAAGAAAGAAAACATCTCAGAAGATATAGAACAATAAAACATAAAAGAAACCAAAAACCCCTGCAAGAATTTAGGGAGATCTTCTATGTTGCTGCAGAATTCCGGCTTCTGAGATAAATTAATCGGCTTTTCCTTTGGAGTAATCCCTTGCTTCTACCCTCAGTGTGGCAGAAAAACGAGAAGAAAAATATATCTAAAAACGTCCCTTTGCCTCTGCCTCATGAGGTCTTTATATAGAGAGCTTGTGGGGAGCCTTTCTTAGCCTCTAAGCATCCCAATTTGAGTGAAATTCCCCTTTCTCACGACTATAACACGCCCGTGTGCCACGCCCGTGTGACTTCGACAGAGGCCGTGTGATATTGTGTTTATGGGGCACGGCCGTGTGGCCTGGCCATGCTTGTCGGGAATGGACCGTGTGATCTTTATGTTACACGGCCGTGTGCCACGGCCGTGCGGTAAATCCTTGGGCCATGCGTTAAGCTATTTTTGGCCCATTTTTCTCATTTTTGGTCCATTTTTGGTTCTTTTCTCTTCCTCACACTCTTCTGAGTATAAGATATGAAAAAGAAAGGTTAAGAGCACCAATTCTCACTAAATCATTAATAATTCATCCAAAATATAGGCAAAATATGAGATAAAAATATGTATAATTTAGCGTTTATCATGGCTCGGTTTAATATCCCTAGGTCTCGATACCTCGTTTTTACTTCTCAATTATTTAATATTTATTTCTAAAATACTATTCACTATTTCAATTATTTTCCTAACTTCACATTTAACTTATACCCATTAAATTACTAATATTTTCATACTCATTGGTCGGATTTAGTGATTTCAAATCACTATTCTGAGACTACTGAAATTTGGGCCGTTACAACTCTCCCCCCTTTAGGAAATTTCGTCCCCGAAATTTCGTACCTGAAAATAAGTGTGGATGTTGATATCTCATTAATTCTTCTGTTTCCCAAGTTGCCTCCTCCGACCCATGACGATTCCACAGTACTTTAACTAACGGTATCCGTTTGTTCCTTAATTCTTTAATTTCACGTGCCAAAATTTTCACTGGTTCCTCCGAATAGGTCATATCTGACTGAAGCTCTATCTCGGTAGGAGGAACTATGTGCGATGGATCTGATCGATACCATCTCAACATAGACACATGAAATACATCATGAATTTTCTCAAGTTCTGGAGGTAAGGCCAACCTATAAGCAACTGGACCAATTCTTTCAGTAATTTCATAAGGACCGATAAATCGTGGGCTAAGTTTTCCCTTTTTACCAAACCGTATAACCTTCTTCCATGGTGACACTTTCAAAAATACTCGATCGCCCACATTAAATTCTCTATCTCTTCTTTTCAAATCTGCATATGATTTCTAATGATCGGAAGTAGTTTTCAGACTATCTCGAATAATACGAACTTTTTCTTCAGTTTCCTGAATCAAATCAACTCCTACTAACTTTGATTCACTCAATTCAGTCCAATATAATGGAGTTCTACATTTCCTTCCATACAAAGCCTCAAACGGTGCCATTTTGATACTAGTCTGATAACTATTATTGTAAGCAAATTCGGCTAAGGGTAAATACCTTTCCCAGTTACCTCCGAATTCCAGTACACAGCATCTTAACATGTCTTCTAATATTTGAATTACCCGCTCAGATTGTCCATCTGTTTGAGGATGAAAAGTTGTGCTGAGTTTCAACTTAGTACCTAAAGCTTCTTGTAACTTACCCCAAAATCTCGAGGTAAATCTCGGATCTCGGTCAGAAATAATAGATATTGGCACCCCATGTAATCTTACTATCTCTGATACATATATTTCCGCCAACTTTTCAAGTGAATAGTCTGCCCTAACGGGAATGAAATGTGCCGATTTGGTTAACCAATCTACAATCACCCAAATTGAATCTTTCTTTTTTGGAGTCACTGGTAACCCGGACACAAAATCCATAGTGATATGTTCTCATTTCCATTCCGGAATCATAATGGGCTGTAACAACCCCGTTGGTCCCTAATGCTCAACTTTCACTAGTTGACAAATCAAACATTTGGCCACATATTCACAAATTTCCCGTTTCATGCCAGGCCACCAATACATTTTCTTCAGATCACAATACATCTTGGTACTTCCCGGATGAATAGAACACATGCTATTATGAGCTTTTGATAAAATATCATTCTTTAAATTTGCATTATTCGAAACACACATCCTATCACGATAATATAACATACCTTTATCATCAATAGAGTACTCTGAGCTCAACTCATTTTGAATCATCTGTCGCTTCAATACCAATTTTGGATCTTCATTTTGTAACTCCCGAATCCATTGAAAGAGTACTGGTTTAGCTTTTAATTCTGCTAATACAGAACCATCTTCATTAACAGAAAGATGAACATTTAGTGCCCGAAGAGCAAACAACGACGATTTTTGGCTAAGTGCGTCTGCCATAACGTTAGCCTTCCCCAGGTGATAATCAATAACAAGATCATAATCTTTCAGAAGTTCTAGCCACCGCCTCTGTCTCAAATTCAGCTCTTTCTAAGTCATTATATATTTCAAGCTCTTGTGATCGGTATATACATAACATTTTTCACCATATAGGTAGTGTCTCTATATTTTTAAAGCAAACACGATTGTAGCTAATTCAAGATCATGCGTAGGATAGTTCTTCTCATGTGGTTTCAATTGCCGAGAAGCATATGCTACTACTTTACCCGTCTGCATAAGTACACAACCCAGACCATTTAGAGACACATCACTGTGTACCATAAATGGCACACTTGATTCTGGTTGAGTCAACACTGGTGCTTTTGTCAACATCTTCTTTAATCGATCAAAACTTTGTTGGCACTTTTCAGACCACACAAACTCAACATTCTTTTGTAGTAATCGAGTCAACGGAGAAGTAATCATTGAAAAATCTTTAACAAATCGACGATAGTATCCTGCTAATCCCAGGAAACTTCGTATTTCTTTGACATTCTTCGGAATCTTCCAATTCACCACAGCCTCTACTTTACTGGGATCAACTCGAATTCTATCAGACGATACAAAATGACCCAAAAATGCAACTTCATGAAGCCAAAATTCACACTTACTAAACTTTGCATACAACTGTTTTTCTCTCAGAATCTGTAATACTATTCTCAAATGCTGAGCATGCTCGAATTCTGTCCTTGAATAGATCAAAATATCATCAATAAACACCACTACAAATCTATCCAGATAAGGTTGGAAAATTCGATTCATCAAATCCATAAATGCAGCAGGGGCATTGGTTAAACCAAATGGCATCACCAAAAATTCATAATGTCCATACCGGGTTCGAAAAGCGATTTTCGGCACATCACATTCTTTTACCTTCAATTGATAATACCCGGATCGAAGATCTATTTTTGAAAATACCGCTGCACCTTTCAATTGATCAAATAGATCATCAATACGAGGTAGAGGATATTTATTCTTCACCGTTACCTTGTTCAACTGTCTATAATCTATACACAACCTCAACGAGCCATCTTTCTTCTTCACAAACAAGACAGGTGTACCCCAAGGTGACATACTTGGTCTGATGAATCCTTTATCTAACAACTCTTGTAATTGTGTCTTCAACTCTTTTAATTCAGCCGGGGCCATTCTATACGGTGTCACTGAAATAGGAGCTGTTCCCAAAACTACCTCTTTCATGAATTTCACTTCTCTATCAGGTGGTAGACCTGGTAACTCTTCAGGAAACACATAAAAAAATTCATTCACTACCGGTAAGTGATCTAATCTTGAATTGGGACCCGAGTATCAAAGATATAAGCCAAGAATGCCTCATTTCCTTTACGTAACATCTTCTGAGTAGAGAAGGCTGAAATAATATTAATAGCTTCACCCAACCTTTCAGGCCAAACTGAAATCATGTTCCCTATTTGGCATTTCAAACTAATTTGCTTTTCTCGACAATTCACTATGGCATCATGCTTCACTAGCCAGTCCATACCCAAAATAATATCAAATTCTTGAAAGGGTAATAACATTAAATCAGCGGGGAACTCACAGCCCTTTATTCTCAGTGGACAATTACGACATATTAAATTGACTATTACACACTGGCCTAAGGGATTAGTAACTTGCACATCAAAATCAGTAGGTTCAACAAATAAATTCTTTTCAGAAGCTAACACAGTGCAAATATATGAATGTGTAGATCCAGGGTCTACCAATGCATACACAGTATCATCATAAAGATAGAAAGTACTAGCAATTACGTCTGGGGCTGTCGCTTCTTCTCTCGCTCGAATAGCATAAGTATGTGCAGGTGATTTAACATCTGATCGACTTGCATATTCTTTCATATCCAAACGGGTAGCTCCTGTAGCACTGCTCTGACCTGAACGTTTACTTCTTTGAGAAGGGGTTCTACTTTTCTCTTTTTGATCTGCTTCTTTTCTTTGTACTTGAGGATAATCCCGAATAAAATGATCAGTAGATTCACACCTATAACAAGCTCCTGTCTTGCTCCGGCACTCACCAAGATGGTTTCTTCCACAATACTGACACTTCGGTCGAGGAGCATTTTAAACACTGTTCATACTAGTTGCAGGTCTGTCGGATACTCGAAAATCAGATCGTTTGGATCTACTTTTCCCCAATCTTTCTCGTACTGAAGTGGCCCAACTAAATTCTTCTCTAGACTTCTTCACTGGTGAGGATGTGAATGATTTAGATGCACCTCTTTTAAACGACTCTTTACTCTTCCTATCACGTTGCATTTTCTTGTTATATACCTCTTTAAGTTTCTGAGCACGATCCGATAAAACAACAAACTCTCATATCTCATTACCTCCTATCATCATTCTGATCTCATCATTCAACCCCTCTTCAAATTTAATGCACATTTCCTCTTCTGTAGGCACAATATCCCGGGCATATTTGCTGAGATAAACGAATTCTCTTTCATACTCAGCTACTGTCTTGTTTCCCTGTCGAAGATCAAGGAATTCTCTTTTCTATTTATCCAGATACCTTCTGCCCACATATTTCTTCTTAAACTAATTTTGGAAAAATTCTCAAGAAATTTTCTCTGCTGATACAACAGCCTCAATCGTTTCTCACCAATGGTGAGCTTCCTCTTTCAATAAGGACACAGCACATCTCAAATAATCATCAGGTGAACAAGCCATTTCTTTGAAAATTCTCATCAAATTCTGTAACCAATATTCAGCCTTAACTGGGTCATCATCTGCTCTTCCCCAGAATTCTTCTGCTCCAGGTTTTCTGAGCTCTTCCAACGGAGTACGTCTACTAAATTCAGTTGTCGGAGGAGGTGGAGGGGCAACTGGAGACGTTACAGGTGGCACAGTAGGGGGAGGAGGTTGTTGAGCCTGATTTTCATCTTGCATCTTTTCACTGTACAATTGATTCATAATCTCATAAATCATATCTTTAAGTTCTTGATGTCGTATTAGAGAAATTGAAACCTTACTACTTGTTCCCTGTTCAGAGACCTGCACTCTACTGTTTACTTCTTCTTATTCATTACATTCTTGTCCGTATGACATCTTTTCAATCAGAGAATATCTATAAAATAAAAGGAGTTAGATCGGATCATACACATCACACTATCACAGATTTATATGGCATGTATTTCTAAACACTTCAAACCTTATAAATATTCCGAGAATCGGCTAAACCGAGCTCTGATACCACTAAATGTAACACCCCTTAACCTCAAACCGTCGCCGGAACATGGTTAGGAGGTATTACCGAACTTATACACTAACATACGAATAAAAATGAGACATAAATTTGAGTTTCAATCTAAAAACCACCACATTTCCATCAAGTAGTTCTTAATATAGGCCTATCGGACCTAAAATAAGTTTAGAAATTGATTTGAGATTAAACCGAGAACATTAAAAATTTTTCTTGAAAAACAGGAGCACACACCCGTGTGGCTTGGGACCCATCCGTGTGGTTAGCCCGTGTGGCTCCCCACGGCCGTGGGGCCAGGGTGTGGGCAGATCTGACTTGTTACACGCGGCCGTGGAGCTAGCCTGTGGGCAACATTGACTCTGCCATACGGCCTGGGCACACGCCCGTGTGTCTTGGCAATTGGAAAACACCATTTTTCACTATTTTTAAGCCACTTTCACCTACAAAACATACCTCATTCAAAACCAATTTATTTACTTATAAAATTGATCAAATGACATTCATTTCATCTATCAAACTTAGTAAATATTCATTTATTCACATCACATGCTTCATAGGTGTTACAAATCATATTAGATCTAAAACATATTATAAGCACATATATAAGTGACTTGAACAAAATCTAATATATATCACCTTCATAATGATAATTTAATCTTTTAACCAACAAACTAAGTTTTATACTCACTTGCATACCATCACAATTCATATAACATATCCATCGATAACTTCATCTACCCAACCAATATATACATGCCATATAAACCAAAAGTTAATAACCCAAAAACTATCGGAGAATATCAGGTTAGTGTGATTCCTCGTGATGACCCGATCCTTTGAACTCACGTTAATCTACAACACATGTCAAACACATGCAAGTAAGCTTATGAAAGTTTAGTAAGTTCATAGGCTTGGAAAGTAAACTTACCAAATATCGTTCACATTCATATAACATACTTATATACTCATTTTCCTGTAGATCACAAATCAAAGTTAAGCTTGTTTAACGTAGCTTATTATCATTCGTAATAAGTTTCACTTTCTTGGGCCCCTTTTTCCACTTACCATTCTTATTCAAATTAGGGAACTATATGAAATTGAGTACTTCATCTTCAATTTGCCATAGTAAAACTATAGACTTACACATGTTCACTTTTTTTTTTCCAAAGCCGTGGCCCAGCCATGGTCTTACACGGAACACTTGTTACACCGATACCATATCCCAGATATGGTCTTACACAGAACACTTATCACTTTTCTCCGACACCATAGCCCAACTATGGTCTTATACGGATCACTTTTATCATTTTAATCCAATGCCATAGCCCAGCTATGGTCTTATATGGAAATCACTTATCATTTCTCACCGATGCCATAGCCCAGCTATGGTCTTGTACGGGAGTCACTTATCACTTGTTGCCATGGTCCAACCATAGTCTTTTTCCGTCAATTCATCATATATCATAAAATTGAAGTACTCAATTCAATAGCCCCCTTTTATTTGTTCATTTCTTTCATTTCATACTTACACAATATTCACATATTTATCAATACATATAATATAACATATTCACTGATTCACAAGATTGACAAATCAATTCTAAAATTTAGCCACATGAACTTACCTGGGCTAATCCACAAAAGTTGTAAAAATTCGGGAATTATTCGATTATTTTCTCCTTTCCTCGATTTGCTTCGATTTCTTAGTCTATAATTGCAAAACCATTCATTCATTACTATTTATTTCACTTTTACTACAACCCAAAAATCATACCTCTTAATCTCGAAATTACGCTTTTGTCCCAAATTTTATAATTTTCACCATTTGGTCCTTGACCAATTAACTCATCAATAGGATATTTCCTCTTCAATTAACACCTTATCTAAATCTTATAAGCTATTTTATAACCATTAGAATTCAAAATTCCCAGATAAAACCCTAACTTCAAACTCTTTTACAAATAGGTCCCTAAACATTCATTTCTATTCAATTCTTTCAATAAAATCAACATATAAACAAATTAAAGCTTTAATTCCATGCTAAATCATCACATACTTCCAGCACATATTTATAGAAACTTGCAAAATCAACCATAAATTCAAAAACTATTGAATTAGACAAGAGGACCTAGTTGTAAAAGTCACAAAAATACAAAAATTACAAGAAATAATCAAGAATTGGACTTACTTGCAATAAAAATAAGAAAAACCAGCTTTTAAAAACCCTCATATGGTGTTTTTGCTGGAGAAGATGAAAGAAAATGAAAAATCTAGATATTTCTTCTAATTTAATCTGTAAAATACTATTAGATTTCTACTTATTTACAAAATTGCCATTAGTTCACACTACATTTCAGCCAATTTCTAACCCAACCGTTCAGCCCATTTAATTTTGGGCTCAATTACACTTTAAATCCCTCTTCATTTAACCTTCATGCTATTTAATCAATTCTCACAGTTTTGCACTTGTTACAATTCAGTCCTTTTTACTCAATTGACCATCAAAACCTTAAAATTTCTTAACGAAACTTTAATACTAACATACTAACACTCCATAAATATTTATAAAAATATTTATGGCTCGGTTTAATATCTCGAGGTCTCTATACCTCGTTTTTACTTCTCAATTATTTAATATTTATTTCTAAAATACTATTCATTATTTCAATTATTTTACTAACTTTACATTTAACTTATACCCATTAAATTACTAATATTTTCGTACTCAATGGTCGAATTTAGTGATTTCAAATCACTATTCCGAGACCACTGAAATTTGGGTCGTTACATTAGCTGTCTAGTGGCATAAGCTATGACTTTGCCTTTCTGCATCAATACACAACCGAGTCCATTTAGCAAAGCATCACTGTATATGACAAATTTTTTACCCGATTCTAGTTGCACAAGTACCAGAGATTTAGTTAACATAGCTTTCAACTGGTCGAAATTGTTCTGACATTTATCGGGCCATTCAAACTTCACATCTTTTTGTAGCAATCCCGTCAACAGAATTGCGATCATAGAAAAGCCTTTTACGAATCGACGATAATACTTGGCAAGTCCCAAAACACTGCGAACTTCAGAAACATTCCTCAGATGCTTCTAATCCAGAATAACTGGGATTTTGCTCGGATCAACACAGATACCAGATGTTGACACAATGTGGCCCAGAAAACCAACTTCGTGTAACCAGAATTCACATATACTAAATTTTGCGAATAATTGCTTATCACACAAAGTCTGAAGCACAACTCTGAAATGCTCGGCATGTTCATTTTCATTCCACGAATAAATCAAAATGTTGTCAATAAACACAACAACAAATTGATCTAAATACGATCTGAAAATTTTGTTCATCAAATCCATAAACATAGTAGGAACATTCGTTAGTCCGAAAGGCATAACTAATGATTCATAGTGTCCGTACCTTGTTCGAAAAGCTGTTTTCGGAATGTCTAAATCTTTTACTCTCAACTGGTAATAACCCGATCTCAAATCTATTTTTGAAAACATAGTAGCACCTTTCAACTGATCGAACAAATCATCAATTCTGGGCAGAGGATATTTATTCTTTATAGTCGCCTTGTACAACTGACGGCAATCAATACACATTCTCATCATACTATCTTTTTTTTTACAAACGGAACTGGAGCACCCTAAGGTGAGAAACTCGGTCTAGCGAATCCTCTATCGATCAATTCTTGTAATTGAGACTTTAATTATTTCAATTCGATCGGAGCCATTATATACAGAACTATCGAAATCGGGGTAGCTCTCGGCACCAATTCTATGCCAAACTCAACTTCCCGAATCAAAGGTAATCTCGAAAGTTCTTCAGGAAACACATCAGGGAACTCGCATACAACATGCACTGATTCAATTTTCTTTTCTATCACTTTCGAGTCAATCACATAAGCAAAATAGGTTTCACATCCTTTTTGCACACATTTCTGAGCTTTCATTGTAGATATCACAACAGGTAACCCATTTAAGTCACTAGATTCAATTTGAACTATCTCACTATTCTTGCATTTCAAATCGATAGTTTTCCGTTTGCAATTCACAACAGCATCATGCAAAGTTAACTAGTCCGTACCTAGAATTATATCAAATTCATCAAAGGATAACAGCATCAGATCAACCAGAAAACACATATCTCGAAACATTAACGGAGAGTTCTTGCAGACTTTGTCAATTAGTACACTTTTGCTTAAGGGGTTCGATACTCTAATTAAGAATTCAGTAGACTCTACAGGCAAAGTCTTACTGGATACTAAATTCATGCATACATACGAATGAGTAGATCCTGAATCTATCAATGCAATCACAGAAATATCGTAAAGAATAAATGTACTCGTAATAACATCTAGAGATGAGGCTTCCTCTCGAGCTTGGATAGCATAGGCTCTGGTAGGTGCTCTGGCCTCGGATCAAACAGCAATATCTTTCACAGCTCTCTGGCTACCACTCACATTCCCCGTATTTCTGAGAGGTCTACCTCTAGCTGAGGTGTTGCTCGATCTCGGCTTCTGTGCAATCTCTGGTTCAACAGATTCAGGACAATCTCGGATAAAGTGATCCATAGATTCACATCTGAAACAAGCTCGATCATTCAATCTACAACTTCTAGGATGTCTTTTACCATAATGCTTACATTCAAATCGTTTAGATCAGACATTCCCTACACTAGCAACAGAAGTAGCATGAGCTCTGAAGCTCGAGTGCGATCTAGCTTGATTTCTGCTCGAATGTCCCACATTAGCCTTTGAACGGCTTTGTTCATCTCTAAATTTCTTTGACGCAGACTGAAATGATTTACTTGCAGATCTCTTTCTCACTTCTCTAACTTTAGAATCGACTTTTCTTTTTATCTTTCTTGAGTTCTTCAACTTTACATGCTCGATCAATAAGCACGACAAACTCTTTGATCTCAAGAATACCAACAAGCAAACGGATATCTTCATTCAGGCCATCTTCGAATCTTTTGCACATTATCTCTTCAGTTGATACACATTCACATGTATAACGGCTCAGTCGAACAAATTCTCACTCGTATTTCGTAACAGACATACGACCCTGTTTAAGTTCCAGAAACTCTTTTCACTTTTGATCAATGAATCTCTAATTGATATATTTCTTATAGAATTCAGATTGAAAGAAATCCCAAGTTATTCTTTTTTTTCGGAACAATAGAAGTTAGAGTTTTCCACCACTGATAGGCTGAGTCTCTCAACAAAGAAACAGCATATTTCACACACTCATCGGGAGTACATGACATTTCATCAAAAACCCGAATAGTATTTTCGAGCCAAAACTCGGCTCTCTCAGCATTATCATCACTTGTAGCCCTGAACTCTTCGGCCCTATACTTTCGGATCTTATCCACAAGAGGCTTATTTAACAGAATCAAACTTACAACCGGAGGTACAATAGAAGTATGAGGAAGATTAGGCAAAGCAAAGGTTGTTGAGCAGTCGGATTCATACGAACAAACTCTGTAAACCACTCACTCATCATCTGGAAGAAAGCTTGTTTAGCTTCTCCCTCGTGACTACTAGTCACATTTCTCGAATCAGAAGGCACTGCCCAATGTGCACGAGCTGGTGCATTACTTTCAACATCGTCAGCTATGGCTTGTTCGATTCATTACTATACGGAAAACACATTTCAGATGTCAGGCTTCATCACACTATCATATTTCAGATATATGGCATGTATAGCTAGACTCACACATGCTATGGTAGTCCTAAAATCGACTAAACTATAACTCTGATACCAATCAAATGTAACACCCTTAACCGGTATCCATCGTCGGATTAGGGTTAGAAGCATTACCAGAGAATTCAGAGCTTTTACAGACATTTCACATTCATCAACATCATATCATGATCATACATTACCAATGAGTCCCTTATGAAGGTTGTAATGGCCAATTTTGGCCCGGGGGAAATAAACCCAAACAAAATAAAGCCAAAGTGTCCCTTTTACAAAATTAAACCCAACAGACCCACTACCCTAAACCCAAAGCTAACCCAATTTCAAAACCCGTTACAAGCCCAAACACAAACCCAATAACCGGGCATTAAACCAACCCCAAACCATTTACAAAACCAACCCCTAAATTGAAACCTAACCGGCCCAACCGAAACCCTAACCACCTAACCTAGGCAGTCCCTGACTTGGCACCTGCTTCCGAGCCACTTGCCTCTGACAGTCACTGTACCACCGCCCATGGCCACTGTAGCACCGCCCAAAGTCCCTGCAATGCATTAAACAGACGGGATAGAAAGCTAAAAGTATAGAGGACAACTTGTAAAAAAGGATCGGCTATATAAACCGATTAAATTTTTGTAAAAAGGCATCAATTCACAAATATAGAAACAAGTTTTCACATCTTCACAAGAATAAAAACACTTAATCTCAAAGATCAGTATAGTCGCAGAGATATTACAACAAAGGGAAACCCCCGAATTCCTAAATCGAAAACCCTAACATCGAAGGTAAACCTCGTTTTTCTACGATTCTATTTCTTCACTTTCACGCAAAATTAGTGCCGATCTAATCACATAGGCTATTATTTTAATAAATAAACGAGAAAAAGATAAAATTTTGAAAATTTACCTTTCCGGCCACCGTGTACGGTGGCCGGCACCGGCGACGACACGGGGGTCCGGTGACCGGCCGGTGGTCGGACCGACCACCGGAAATCGCTCCGGAGCTCTCCCCTCTCCCCTCTCTCCTTTTTTTCTTTTGCCCGGGTGAAAATGATTTTTTTTCACGGGTTTGGCCTATTTATAGCCCTCCAGAACGACGTCGTTTTGGGGGCTGCGTTTTAGGCCCAAAACGACGTCGTTTTGAGACGACCCGCGCACGGACCAGACCCGCTCCGGAGGATCCGCGTGTTTTTCATCGGAAGGGCTAATTGCGCATTTACCCCTTCCGCTTTTCCTAGGTTTTATAATCAAGTTTTTTTTAATTAAAATTCAGCCCTGAGATTTACCGCGTGCTACGATTCGATCCTTCTTGATGCGCTGCGTTTTAAAGGAGTGGGAAATTGTTGTTTTAGTCCCCGTGAGTTTCACCCGTGCCCGAATAAGTCCCTTCCCTCTGTTTTTCTTTCTAAATCGCCCCGAAATTTCATTTTTACTTCTAATTTCGTCCTCCAGTCTAAATTTTCATTATTTTTCTTTAATTTTAAGATTAACAATATTATTATATCTTATATTATTATCATTATTATTATTATATTATACTATACTTAATATTATTATTTGTTAATATTATATCATATTTAGCCTTATTATTTTAAACATTATGATTTTACTACATGCTACTAGTATTATTACCTTATTTTTTAAAATATATTTACTAATATAATATATAGTTACTTTACTATTATTATTATTAAAAATCTATTGTAATTGTTATTTTCTTTATTATTGTCACCTATTTTGCATATATATTCACTAGCATAATAATTATTATTATTATTATTCATTATGATTATATCATTCTAGTTATATATTAATGCATTCATACATGTATACGTATTTGACACTATTATTAGTCCTATTTTAATATCCACATTCCCAATATATATATATATATTGTACATATGTTTTAACCTATATGATATACGTATATATTCTTTTAATATATTCTTTGTATGTGTATATATTACATATTTATATAAGTTTTCTTAATGCTATACTTTCATATTCTACGTACATTTTTTAACTATATATATATACTATATATTTTTCTTAAGTTTATATTCTTCGCAACATATTACGTACATATTTTTATATTTTTTATATAGTAATTTACGTATATATTTTCGTCCTCACATATACATATATTTTCTCATATCAACTTACGTATATTTTCTGTCATCATATATATATTGCATATAGTTTAAATATTTTTTTTTTTTACTTTTAACATCACATATTCCACATGTATAATATCTTATAATACTAAACGTTATCATCACTAATATACTATAGTCACTATATTTTACATTTTACTATTTGCATGTTATATATATATGTATATGTATAAAGTTACATGTTTATTGTTAATGATTATTTCTACATTACTATTATTCTAAAACACATGCCCTATACTTTCGACACTATCACGAACATATACGACTTCAATACATTTCACAAATCCTCCATATGTCGCTCTTTTTTAAGCCCAATCACGTTATTATCCAAAGGTTTCAAAAAACGAGGTAACATTTTTGTATTTAGTGATCCGGGAAATAGTGCCCTAACGTGCTGGGTCGCGATTTCTCATTCGTCTAAATACCTAAAATACCCTCCTAGATTTCTGCAATTTGCGAGATAGCTTTAGTTTCGAGGAATTCAAGAACTTCGTGTCCAATCGTGCTGGATGTGATGTTCGTATTCTTCCGAAGCAAAAGAATCTCGATTCTTCAACTCAAATCATTTCAAATTTTATCCAAAATATTCCAAAAACGAGGCAATGTTTCTACATTTAGAGATTCGAGAAATAGTGCCCTAACGCGCTGGGTTGCGATTTCTCGTCCGTCTAAATACTTAAAATGCCCTTCTAAACAAAGTTTTACAACTCGCGGGATATCTCTAGTTTCAAAGAATTCACGAATCTCGCATCCAATCGTGCTGGATGTGATATTCGTATTCTACCGAGGCGAAGGAATCTCGGCTTTTTCACTCAAATTATCCCTCTTTCAAAAAGAATCCTATTTTTAAATCTTTCAAAACTTCGACTTAAGACAGAAAATTGCTCAATTTGGTACCAATTTTGGGCGTCGCGGGGGTGCTAACCCTTCCCCGCGCGTAACCGACTCCCGAGCCTGTTTTCTCTAATTTTTCGTAGACCAAGGAGTTTTATAAAGTGATCCAATCACACCTAAAAAGATTGGTGGCGATTCCCCATTTTCATTTTTCAAGTCGACATCCGTTTTTCATCAAAAAAATGGTTTCGACAGCTTGGCGACTCCACTGGGGACGTTAAGTGAGTCAAGCCGAAAATTGATCATTTTCTGTCTTAATGTTACAAATTTTGAAATCTTTCTTAAATAGAATCTTTTACCTGCGTTTGTTTTCTTTCCTCGCACGCATTGCATTTGCATGACCGTTGTGGTCACACCCTTAAGTGGGAGTGAGGAGCTACGCTTTCGTGAGGTTTTCACCTCCGCATGGGCTGGCGAATCGCTTCCGGGATACATCCGTACCTATGTGCTTCGTGAGATTTTCATCTCCGCATGGCAGTAGGGAAATGTGTCCCCCTGAACTGAACTTGGTCCATATGAGCCTATAATGGGTGAGGATCGAGGAATCTGCTGGTTCAGGTACCCTTCTCTCTAGAACCGAAACACATATGGTGCGCCTTAGGTGCCTGCCCTAGGTAGCACGGAGATAACCTTTAGTGACTACCCATGTAGGTGCTTGTTTATTTTCTTTGAATTATACCTGTTATATGTGATACTGACCATTTCTGTCTTGTCATCATTGCATGTCATCCAGCATTTAAAGGTATCGATTCACGGTTCTATTTCTATGTTAGAAAGTTTTGTAATGGGGAATGAATATCTTGATAAAGTGGAAGACAACGCTAACATACGGACATGGTCAGAGAAAGCCCAGTTGGAAAAAGGAGATAGTGTCGTCGAGGGGTATACGTCGGAGCTGTGGGACTTTACTCGTATCAGTTCGGCACAGAACGAGCTTCAAGAATTGAGGGACATTTGGACCCAATGGGATGATGAAGCTAAACAGTTACTCCATCAGAATTACGGAGATCTTCCCTATTTGCTAGACATTAAGGTGGATAAGTATCTGTTTCGGGCTATGGTACAGTTTTGGAACCCCGCTTATAGCTGCTTTACACTCGGTGAGGTAGACTTAGTACCCACTTTGGAAGAATATACCATCCTACTCCGCTGTCCAAGAATCCAAGACAACAAAGCTTATGTAGGGCTGTAAATCTCCCAACTTTCGTGAAAAAATTAATGACTATTACGGGAATGAGTGAGCAATGGGCCGTGGCTCGAATCCAACAAAAAGGTGATAGCAAATGTATTCCGTGGGCCAGTCTAAGGGATTTGATATTAACGCACCCCGACACGAAGAGGAAGGTGGATCTCTTGGCCTTAAGTATCTACGGGTTGGTGATTTTCCCGAAGGCTATGGGGCACATAGACGAGGCGGTCACAGATTTATTCGATCGGCTTAACAAACAAGTCACACCCGTGCCTGCAATCCTGGCAGAAATATTTCGGTCATTGAGTGCGTGTCGGAGAGCGGGTGAAGGCAGATTCATCGGTTGCGCACAGTTGTTGTTGGTTTGGTTCAACAGTCACTTCTGGAGGGTCGATAGGGGTCCTTGCCGAGTGTTCTTACAGGACTATTCTCCCTTAAAAGAAGCAGCAACTACAACAAGAAGGGACGACATCACGAAAGAAAGATGGATAGAGATACTTCGGAATCTCCGAGAAGAAGATGTTGTATGGAAAGCTCCTTGGATGGCCCCTAAAGAAATCATTTATCGTTGCGGGACTTTTGATTGGGTACCTCTTCCTGGAATTTGGGGAGTGGTCGGTTATGCGCCATTACTCGTTTTGAGGCAATACAAAGCGCAACAGTTTATACCGGCAACGCGTGGCTTGGCCCAAAGTGATTTCTCATACAAAGGCGATCATTATAAAAAGAAGATACGAGAGATTTCCGACGCTTGGAAAAAGAGTTGCTCCATGAAGGCTTTGACCGATGGCCCGGCGACGACCCCTGAGTACAAGGACTGGTTTAGCAAGAGGACCAATGACAACATTCCAAGACCAAGCTGGGAGACTGCTCGATCAATGGAGGAAAGCTTACGGGTGATTCCTTCAGAATTAGACCTCGTAAAGTTAGAGTTTGAGAGGAAGAGTCTAGAGCTCGCCAAGAGGATAGAGAAGTTAGAAGAAGAAAAGATATATCTGAGCTTAGATGTTGACGTCCAGAAGACTGAGGTTGAAAGGGTAAAGAAAGAAAAAAGGAAAATTGAAGAAGATCGAGATGACCTGAAAGAACGATACAAGAAAATGCAACTGTCAAAGAGGAGAGCCGGATTGGGAAAGACTTCTGAACAATGGCAACTAGAGGTTCGGGAAGAAAAATCCAAAGCCGACCGTTGGGAGAAGAAGTTCCAGGAAATGCGAACACAGAATCAAACCCTGGAAAAGAACTTAGTAGAGAATCAGAAAGAGAATCAAGGACTGAAAGCTAAGGTAGCTGAACTCGGACGGTCCCTTCATCTTCATCGAAGTCGTAACGCTGCAGCCGAGTTAAAGGCAAGTCAGGACAAGATTGAGGAAATGAAACATCAGATCGAGGGGCTAGAGACAGCATTACAGGACTGTGGCTCCAGATTGGGCAGCTCGAAGCGCGAGAGGAGCACCGGAAGGGAGAGCTTCGCCATTTCCAAAATCAAGTCAGAGATAGAGATTACCTTATGGGGGAGGCCATAGTCCAGATTCGAGAAGTCGCCGATCATCTGCAAGACTTGGCAGTACAGGCCGATTTGTTAAGCGTCAAATACGAGCTGGAATCAGACCGAGGTCGAGAATTGGCCGCGTTGCTTAGGAAAATTAAGACTCTAGGCTTAAAGGCAAAGGCATATCTGTAATCAGCTTGTAGTAAAAACTTTTGTTCTTGTTATCTAAAAGGGTTGAAACTCTGGACCTAACGATGAAAGTGTCTGTAATCCGTTTTGTGTAAGGATTTTTGCTCCTTAAACAACGTTTTCTAAGTTGAAACTGAATCGGGATCGATATCTTTTGCATTCATGCATTCGCACTGCATCACATCACATGCATTTAAACCGAAAAAACCCCTGATTAGTGAAAGTTATTACAGAGAAGAAAAGAATCTAGAAACTCCACATCCCTACGGTACACGTGCTAAAACCAAGAATATGGATCAAAGATTCGAGCAACTCCAAAAGGAAATGCAGGAGCAATTGCAAGAACAATTGGTAAAAATGCAAAACGATATGCGTGAACAGATGATGGAAGCTCAGAGAAGTATGGTGGCTGAGATGGCTCAGCTGCTAAAAGGGGCAATGGATAAGGGAAAGGCCCCTATGGCTACCACCACGGAAGATAATGAAGATTATCCACCAGGTTTCACACCACCCCGCACTCAAACGCAAACGGAGGCTCCCCTGCGAAGGCCGTCTGTTACCATTAGGCCTCAACAGGGGCAAATTGATATTGGGATGCCTGTAAACTTACAAGACGGTTCGGGGTCTAACCCATGAGATAATCCCATCAACTCACTCACCCCTGATTTGGACTTGGCTGAGAAGGAGAGGGAAAGGATTGAATCCTCAAGACAATTGGAGGAGCGCTGCAGGTGGCTGGAAGAAAAGTTTAGAGCTTTAGAAGGTGCCGATGGGCGACAAGGGATGGACGCCAAAGAATTTAGTTTGGTCCCAGACTTAGTCCTCCCCCATAAATTTAAAATGCTAGAGTTTGAAAAATACAATGGGACTAGCTGTCCCGAAGCCCACCTCACTATGTTCTGTAGGCGAATGACAGGGTACGTGAACAATGATCAACTGCTAATTCATTGTTTCCAAGACAGTTTAGTCGGGGCCGCGGCTAAATGGTATAATCAACTGAGTCGCGATAGGATTGGCTCCTGGAGAGACCTAGCAGGCGCCTTCATGTAACAGTATAGCCATGTAGCCGATTTGACGCCCGATCGAATCACTCTACAGAACATGGAAAAGAAGCATAATGAAAGCTTCCGACAATACGCACAGAGGTGGAGAGAGGTTGCCATGCAAGTTCAACCACCACTACTAGAGAAGGAAACTACTGTGCTATTCATAAATACCTTGAAAGCCCTATTCCTTACTCACATGATCGGAAGTACCACTAAAAGCTTTGCGGACATGGTTATGACGGGGGAAATGATTGAAAACGCCATCAGAGATGGTAAAATAGAGGGAGAAACCGCCAAAAGGCCAACACCAAGAAGGAAGGACAGCGAAGTAAACAACGCTAGTAGTTACAACTCGAAGGCAATTACGGTTAGCCAACCGAGAGCGGCTACAGGTGGGCAACAGGGGTCCCAAAAGCAGGAATCTAGTTCAAGATAGAATACTGAGAAGATCCAGTTCACGCCCATCCCGGTGACGTATGGGGAGCTCTATCAGAGCTTGTATAATGCCCACGTAATAGCTCCCTATCACTTGAAACCTTTGCAGCCCCCATATCCTAAGTGGTATGATGCTAATGCCAAGTGTGATTACCATGCCGGAGTACAGGGACATTCGATCGAAAATTGCGTTAGTTTCAAAAAGGCTGTGGAAAGGCTTATTAAAATAGGGGTCGTGAAATTTGACGATACCCCCAGTACGGAAAACCCGCTGCCAAACCACGGCAATCAAGGGGTGAACGCGATCGGGGAAATCGATGCAAGAAGGGTAAAAAAGGACATCGCTGAAGTAAGGACACCACTGAAGGTCATTTGGAGAGAAATGATAGAAAAAGGAATGTTGATCTCCAAAGAGAAAGATGAAAAAGCGAGGGACTATTGTGAGTTCCACCAAGAAGAAGGCCACGAGATTCAGGAATGTGGCGAGTTTAAGGCTCTGGTACAAAGCCTCATGGATAACAAGGAGCTAGAATTTTACGAAGGTAGCTTGAATGAGGGGGACGTATGCGTATTAGAAGAAACTCCGACAAGTCAAGGGGCCAACCGGCCGAGAATCATCATCTCTCTACCGAAAAATAATGAGGTTGAGACATCGATAACACCAAAAGTCATTATCCGCAAGCCTATTTCCTTTCCATATACAGACAGCAAAAGGGTACCCTGGAATTACGGCTGCAACATAACGATGCCAAAAGAAGAGGAAATAGCTAACGCTTCCAAGGAGATCCAAGCTGAAGGTTCTTACACACGCAATGGAAAGCGTTATGACGCGGGAGGCATCAGGGTCGCACCCACGAAAGCAAAAGCCCTAGACCAAGAGAAAGAGCAGGATGCTGAAGCACTCATTAATGAATCAGTAAAGGAGGAAGAGGCTAAAGAGTTTCTGAAATTCTTAAAACACAGTGAGTATAGCGTGGTTGAACAGTTGCGTAAGCAACCGGCCCGCATATCAGTGTTAGCATTGCTCTTAAGTTCAGAGGTACATCGTGAGGCGTTGATGAAAGTGCTTAATGAGACATATGTTACTAAAGATATATCCGTCAACAAGTTGGATCGTCTTGTTAGCAACATAAGTGCTGACAATTTCATCTACTTCAACGATGACGAAATCCTACCGGGTGGTATGGGGTCAACTAAGGCTCTACACATTACCACTCGCTGCAAAGGGTATACGTTGCCAAGTGTGCTTATCGACAATGGGTCAGCCCTGAATGTCTTACCATTATCCACGTTAAATAGACTGCCAATAGACAGTTCTCACATGAAAGCATGCCACAACATAGTGAGAGCATTTGATGGCACGGAGAGAAAGGTTATGGGAAGGATTGATATCCCTTTAATGATCGGGCCGAACACATATGAACTGGATTTTCTGGTTATGGACATCAAGCCTTCTTATAATTGCTTGTTGGGGAGGCCCTGGATACATTCGGCGGGAGCAGTGCCTTCCTCTTTACATCAGAAATTGAAATTAGTGACTGACGGGTGACTGGTGACCGTAAATGCAGAAGAAGACATCATAGCAACAGTTGCCAGTAACGCACCTTATGTGGAGGCAGATAAAGAGTCTATTGAGTGTTCCTTCCGCTCCTTAGAATTTGTTAATGCAACCTTTATTTCGGAAGGAAATAAAATGCCATTACCCAAGATATCCAAAACTACCAGAATGGGCTTGCGGATGATAGTGGGAAAAGGAGCTTTGCCCGAAAAAGGTTTAGGCCGATACCTCCAAGGTGGGATTTGAGTCCCTGAATTAAGTGAGAAAAGAGACCGTTTTGGCCTAGGTTTTAGACCAGACCACAGACAGAGAAAGAAGGAGATAGAAAAGCGTCAAGAAAGAAGGATAGCGCGTCTGAACGGAAGAGAATTTGAGTGGGAACCGATGACATTCCCTCACATATCCCATACTTTTGTGTCAGGAGGGATAATTTACCCCGAGGTGGGGTCGCTCGAGGAAGAAAGCTATCACATCAACGCCATACACGATAAAGAGACTGAGCAAAAGAATTTGGAAGACATTCGTCCTTACGAACCGGGGAGCTCTTTAAACAATTGGACTGCTGAAGAACTTCCTGTAACCTTTAGGAACTTTACAGAGTAATTTTCCAGAACACTCTTGTTGCTCTAAAGCCTAGGAGTAATAAGATTTCGTTTGTGAAATAGGCTTATGTTCGGATATTTTGGTTTCAATAAAGAACACTTTTGTCAAATCGAGCAAACTTCTTTCATTCTTCTATAAACATTCTTTTGACCTTCTAATTTCATTCTTTTTTAACTCATTCATAACATAAAAATAATCATTCTTAAATTCATTCATTCTTCGCACATTCTCTCATACCCCGCAGGTCCCTAGATATCAATGATATGAGTGACGATACTGCAGACCCTGAAGTCTCCTTTGAGCAAGACTTGTGTTCAGAGGAACCTCAGGATTTTGAAGATGACAGGGATTGTGATGTATCTCCAGATCTATTGAGAATGGTGAAGCAAGAAGAAAAGCAAATTCTGCCCCACGAGAAAGAGGCAACGGAGAACATAATGTTGGAAGAAGGGAAGGAGGTGAAAATAGGGACGCACATTACCAAGGAAACAAGGCAAGATCTTGTCGAGCTACTGAGAGAATTTAAAGATGTATTTGCATGGTCGTATCAGGACATGCCGGGGCTGAATACAAATATCGTGGTGCATCGTCTTCCTATAAAACAAGATTGCAAACCAGTCCAGTAAAAATTACGACGAATGAGGCCTGACGTCGTGCTGAAGATCAAAGAGGAAGTCAAAAAGCAGTTTGATGCTGGATTCCTGCAAGAGGTCAAGTACTCAGAATGGGTAGCTAACATTGTGCCTGTTCCTAAGAAAGATGGGAAGGTACGAATGTGCGTCGATTACAGAGATTTGAACAAAGCTAGCCCAAAAGACAACTTTCCCTTGCCACACATTGACACCCTGGTAGATAATACAGCGGGTTATTCATTGTTTTCCTTCATGGACGGCTTCTCGGGGTACAACCAAATAAAGATGCATCCTGAGGACATGGATAAGACCACTTTCATAACATTGTGGGGCACCTTTTGCTACAAGGTAATGCCATTCGGCCTAAAGAACGCAGGTGCGACATACCAAAGGGCCATGGTGACTTTATTCCACGATATGATGCACAGGGAAATCGAGGTGTACGTAGACGACATGATTGCCAAATCTCGAACCGAAAAAGAACACATCGAAACCTTGAGGAAATTATTATTGAGATTGAGGAAGTTTCAGTTGAAACTCAATCCAGCGAAGTGTACCTTTGGAGTCAGGTCAGGGAAACTATTGGGCTTTATAGTCAGTGAAAAAGGAATAGAGGTTGACTCAGACAAAGTCAAGGCCATACAAGAGCTACCGCCACCGCATACTCAGAAGGAAGTACGAGGTTTTCTTGGAAGGTTGAATTACATCGCTCGGTTCATTTCACAATTGACCGAGAAATGTGATCCCATATTTCGCCTTCTTAGGAAACACAACCAGGGTACCTGGGATGAAGAATGTCAGAATGCCTTTGATAAGGTCAAGCAATATTTGTCAAACGCTCCAGTACTATCTCCACCTAGTCCAGATAGACCGCTGATACTGTACTTGTCGGTGTTCAGCAACTCTATGGGATGTGTACTAGGTCAACATGACGAGTCAGGAAGGAAGGAGAGGGCGATATATTACCTCAGTAAGAAATTTACTGATTGTGAAATGAGATACCCACCGATCGAGAAGTTGTGTTGTGCCTTGATTTGGACGACCCGAAGGTTGAGGCAATATATGTTGTATCACACAACGTGGCTAATTTCGAAAATGGATCCATTAAAGTACATGATGGAGTCAGCAGCCCTGAATGGAAGAATGGCAAGATGGCAGATACTACTTTCTGAGTTTGATATAGTTTATGTGAGTCAAAAGGCCATAAAAGGAAGTGCGATAGCAGAATTCTTGGCCAGTAGGGCTCTGGAAGAGTACGAACCATTGAGCTTTGATTTTCCTAACGAGAAGTTGATGTACGTAGCAACTGCCGAGAGGTGTCCATGGAAAATGAACTTTGACAGAGCATCTAACGCAGTAGGAAATGGAATTGGGGCAGTCTTAATATCCCCAGATGGAGATCATTATCCGTTCACATGCAAATTAGACTTTGACTGCACAAACAATATGGCAGAATATGAAGCATGCATCATGGGAATTCGAGCTGCCGTAGAACGGAAGGTTAGAACATTGGAAGTGTACGGAGATTCCGCATTGGTGATCTACCAGCTTAAAGGAGAATGGGAGACAAGAGACCCAAAATTGATCAATTACCGGAGAGTAGTTCTAGGACTACTTGAGGGGTTTGATGACATCACTTTCAATTATCTCCCACGAGATGAAAACCAGATGGCCGACGCTTTGGCAACCTTGGCATCTATGATTAAAGTAAACAGAGAAGAGGATATGAAGCCTATCCAAATGAGCATTTTTGAAGCTCCAGCTCATTGTTGTAACATTGAAGGAGAAGAAAAAGATGACCACCCTTGGTATCGGGATATATTACGATATGTGAAGAATCGTGAATACCCTGAACAGGCGACAGAGAATGACAAAAGAACCTTGAGAAGGTTAGCTTGCGATTACGTACTGGATGGGGACATCCTGTATAAAAGAAGAAAAGATCAGGTACTTTTGAGATGTGTCGACGCTGTGGAAGCTAAAAAAATCTTGGAAGAAGTACATGAGGGTGTCTGTGGAACCCACGCTAATGGCTTCACGATGGCAAGACAAATCATGAGATTCGGATACTATTGGTCTACCATGGAGGGAGATTGTATCAGCTATGCCAAGAAATGTCATAAATGCCAGATCTATGGGGATAAGATTAATGTACCGCCTTCACCCCTGCATGTTATGACTTCTCCATGGCCCTTTTCCATGTGAGGCATGAATGTAATTGGCCCAATTTCACCAAAAGCTTCAAACGGGCATCGCTTCATCTTCGTGGTCATCGATTACTTCACGAAATGGGTAGAGGCTGCTTCGTATGCTAACGTCACCAAGTCGGCCGTGAGTCGATTTTTGAAGAAAGAAATCATCTGTCGATATGGAATGCCTGAGAGAATCATATCAGACAATGCCCTGAACTTGAACAATAGCACGATAGCAGAAGTCTGCAGTCAGTTCAAGATTAAGCATCATAATTCATCTCCGTATCGCCCAAAGATGAATGGGGCAGTGGAAGCGGCCAACAAAAATATCAAAAAGATAGTTGGGAAGATGACCGAGACTTACAGAGATTGACACGAGAAATTACCGTTTGCACTATTCGCCTATCGAACGTCTGTTAGAACCTCTACTGGGGCAACCCCATTCTCGCTGGTTTATGGGATGGAGGCAGTGTTACCTATTGAAGTGGAGATACCTTCCCTTCGAATCTTGTCAGAAATAAAGTTTGATGAGGCAGAATGGATTCAATCGCGATACGATCAACTGAACCTAATTGAAGAGAAAAGGCTAAGGGCAATTCGTCACGGTCAGATGTATCAGAAGCGGATGATGCGAGCTTACGATAAAAAGGTTCGTCCAAGAGAATTTTACGAAGGGGACCTTGTACTGAAAAAGATCCTCCCCATACAGAAGGACTTCAGAGGAAAGTGGATGCCAAATTGGGAAGGGCCGTATGTTGTGAAAAAGGCTTTCTCTGGTGGCGCGTTGATTCTGGCAGAAATAGATGGGAAAAGTTTACCCAATCCAGTGAATTCGGACTCAGTCAAGAAGTATTTTGTCTAAAAGAAGGGAAGCCAAGGTGAAAACCCGCAAAGGGCGCTTTGAGACTTCTATCACAAAAAAAAAAAATGGAGAAGCCAAGGTGAAAACCCGCAAAGGGCGCCTTGAGACTAAAGGGGCTTTGAGTCAAAAACCCGAAAGGGCGGCTCAAATTTCAAACGACACGTATCTCACTATACTTGACCTGACAAGAACTGGAGTACATTACATACCGGGGCATCAACAAAGTACTTTGGATCTTCTAAATACACGTCAAACCTAAAGTAGTCTTCATGGAGTTTGTATACGGAAGCTCAAACCGCGATATCTAGGGCATCTGACTTTTTGTCCTGTTCACTATCTTCTGATCTTCTCAAAGATATGTTGTCAGATCAATTTCCTTTGTATCTTTAATGACTTTGTTCCAATCTAACTATCCTCAAGGTTTTTTGCCTTTCACTATTCATAAAATGTGTTACATTGAAATAACGATTGATGAACTGAAAATATCTTTACAGACGAAGTTCTGCATATTACTCTGTAAAAAACTCCTAATAATGCAAGAAACTAAAACAGAACGATTGTTTAAAGAACCTCCGTGTGTAAAGGTTGAGAATACCCAAAGGAAACCCTCTTTTCAGTTCAAGTGATGATTAGAAAATTCAAACAATCCGATCCTAGGAAAGGACCGTTTTCGGCAGGTCATAATAGAGCCAACTTGATCTGGGGCATACGAGCAGATTGTGAATGACACCTCGAGTAAAGCTTGGATAAATGAGTAATGATAGCCGAAGTAGGGACCATTCTCATAACATTTTTGCATTATAATGTGTGCAATTAGGAAGCATTTGACTCATTTTGATCATGGCATCCTAATCATTTGCATAAGCATAAACCTCAGGAAATTAATTCTACAGATAGATTCCCCCAGTGGACAATGTAGCAAGATTGACGGAAACAACAAATTCCAGCAGATCTTAACTCCCTAAGCAATAGGGTAACAGATCGAATTTTGGCGGATCACATCTCCATACAGCAGTATTGGAGCAGATTTCAGCCACTCGCCTTAACTCCCTAAGCAGTAGGGTAACGGGCAAAATAAAGCAGATCTTATCTTCGCTGAGCAGGAGCGGAGCGGATCACATTCCAACGGATCTTAACTCCCTAAGCAGTAGGGTAACAGATCAAATTTTGGCGGATCTCATCTCCATACAGCAGTGTTGGGGCAGATTTCAGCCACTCGCCTTAACTCCCTAAGCAGTAGGGTAACAGGCAAAACATCAGATCTTATCTTCGCTGAGCAGGAGCGGAGCAGATCACATTCTAGCAGATCTTAACTCTCTAAGCAGTAGGGTAACAGATCGAATTTTGGCTGATCTTATCTCCATACAGCAGTGATAGAGTAGATTTCAGCCACTCGCCTTAACTTCCTAAGCAGTAGGGTAACAGGCAAAACAAAGCAGATCTTATCTTCGCTGAGTAGGAGCGGAGCAGATCACATTCCCATAAATCTTAAACTCCCTAAGTAGTAGGGTAACAGATCAAGTTTCGGCAGATCTTATCCCTCTGTACTGGCAGGGAGCAGATCGAAAAGGCAGATTCGAAAATCTTTGTATTGTTTAGCAGAAAAGATTGAAGTTGCAGATCTCTTCTCTCTGAATTCTTATATCCCTGGAGATGCGAGCAGATCGAAGCCACAAGACACACCTTTGAAGTTGCAGTGGACTGAACCAAAGCTACAAGGGACAATGGACTGAAACGAGACCACCTGAACAAGAAATAGCACCGAAGAAGTCAAGACCGGGCAAAATTGGCCCTTTGGAGGTCTTTGCTCTATTCCCGTACACGACAATGAGCAAAGAGGGGCAGCTGTAATGGCCAATTTTGGCCCGGGGGAAATAAACCCAAACAAAATAAAGCCAAAGTGTCCCTTTTACAAAATTAAACCCAACAGACCCACTACCCTAAACCCAAAGCTAACCCAATTTCAAAACCCGTTACAAGCCCAAACACAAACCCAATAACCGGGCATTAAACCAACCCCAAACCATTTACAAAACCAACCCCTAAATTGAAACCTAACCGGCCCAACCGAAACCCTAACCACCTAACCTAGGCAGTCCCTGACTTGGCACCTGCTTCCGAGCCACTTGCCTCTGACAGTCACTGTACCACCGCCCATGGCTACTGTAGCACCGCCTAAAGTCCCTGCAATGCATTAAACAGACGAGACAGAAAGCTAAAAGTATAGAGGACAACTTGTAAAAAAGGATCGGCTATATAAACCGATTGAATTTTTGTAAAAAGGCATCAATTCACAAATATAGAAACAAGTTTTCACGTCTTCACAAGAATAAAAACACTTAATCTCAAAGATCAGTATAGTCGCAGAGATATTACAACAAAGGGAAACCCCCGAATTCCTAAATCGAAAACCCTAACATCGAAGGTAAACCTCGTTTTTCTACGATTCTGTTTCTTCACTTTCATGCAAAATTAGTGCCGATCTAATCACATAGGCTATTATTTTAATAAATAAACAAGAAAAAGATAAAATTTTGAAAATTTACCTTTCCGGCCACCGTGTACGGTGGCCGGCACCGGCGACGACACGGGGGTCCGGTGACCGGCCGGTGGTCGGACCGACCACCGGAAATCGCTCCGGAGCTCTCCCCTCTCCCCTCTCTCCTTTTTTTCTTTTGCCCAGGTGAAAATGATTTTTTTTCACGGGTTTGGCCTATTTATAGCCCTCCAGAACGACGTCGTTTTGGGGGCTGCGTTTTAGCCCCAAAACGACGTCGTTTTGAGCCGACCCGCGCACGGACCCGACCCGCTCCGGAGGATCCGCGTGTTTTTCATCGGAAGGGCTAATTGCGCATTTAGCCCTTCCGCTTTTCCTAGGTTTTATAATCAAGTTTTTTTTAATTAAAATTCAGCCCTGAGATTTACCGCGTGCTACGATTCGATCCTTCTTGATGCGCTGCGTTTTAAAGGAGTGGGAAATTGTTGTTTTAGTCCCCGTGAGTTTCACCCGTGCCCGAATAAGTCCCTTCCCTCTGTTTTTCTTTCTAAATCGCCCCGAAATTTCATTTTTACTTCTAATTTCGTCCCTCCAGTCTCGTTTTCATTATTTTTCTTTAATTTTAAGATTAACAATATTATTATATCTTATATTATTATCATTATTATTATTATATTATACTATACTTAATATTATTATTTGTTAATATTATATCATATTTAGCCTTATTATTTTAAACATTATGATTTTACTACATGCTACTAGTATTATTACCTTATTTTTTAAAATATATTTACTAATATAATATATAGTTACTTTACTATTATTATTATTAAAAATCTATTATAATTGTTATTTTCTTTATTATTGTCACCTATTTTGCATATATATTCACTAGCATAATAATTATTATTATTATTATTTCATTATGATTATATCATTCTAGTTATATATTAATGCATTCATACATGTATACGTATTTGACACTATTATTAGTCCTATTTTAATATCCACATTCCCAATATATATATATATTGTACATATGTTTTAACCTATATGATATACGTATATATTCTTTTAATATATTCTTTGTATGTGTATATATTACATATTTATATAAGTTTTCTTAATGCTATACTTTCATATTCTACGTACATTTTTTAACTATATATATATACTATATATTTTTCTTAAGTTTATATTCTTCGCAACATATTACGTACATATTTTTATATTTTTTATATAGTAATTTACGTATATATTTTCGTCCTCACATATACATATATTTTCTCATATCAACTTACGTATATTTTCTGTCATCATATATATATTGCATATAGTTTAAATATTTTTTTTTTTTACTTTTAACATCACATATTCCACATGTATAATATCTTATAATACTAAACGTTATCATCACTAATATACTATAGTCACTATATTTTACATTTTACTATTTGCATGTTATATATATATGTATATGTATAAAGTTACATGTTTATTGTTATGATTATTTCTACATTACTATTATTCTAAAACACATGCCCTATACTTTCGACACTATCACGAACATATACGACTTCAATACATTTCACAAATCCTTCATATGTCGCTCTTTTTTAAGCCCAATCACGTTATTATCCAAAGGTTTCAAAAAACGAGGTAACATTTTTGTATTTAGTGATCCGGGAAATAGTGCCCTAACGTGCTGGGTCGCGATTTCTCATTTGTCTAAATACCTAAAATACCCTCCTAGATTTCTGCAATTTGCGAGATAGCTTTAGTTTCGAGGAATTCAAGAACTTCATGTCCAATCGTGCTGGATGTGATGTTCGTATTCTTCCGAAGCAAAAGAATCTCGATTCTTCAACTCAAATCATTTCAAATTTTATCCAAAATATTCCAAAAATGAGGCAATGTTTCTACATTTAGAGATTCGGGAAATAGTGCCCTAACGCGCTGGGTTGCGATTTCTCGTCCGTCTAAATACTTAAAATGCCCTTCTAAACAAAGTTTTACAACTCGCGGGATATCTCTAGTTTCAAAGAATTCACGAATCTCGCATCCAATCGTGCTGGATGTGATATTCGTATTCTACCGAGGCGAAGGAATCTCGACTTTTTCACTCAAATTATCCCTCTTTCAAAAAGAATCCTATTTTTAAATCTTTCAAAACTTCGACTTAAGACAGAAAATTGCTCAATTTGGTACCAATTTTGGGCGTCGCGGGGGTGCTAACCCTTCCCCGCGCGTAACCGACTCCCGAGCCTGTTTTCTCTAATTTTTCATAGACCAAGGAGTTTTATAAGGTGATCCAATCACACCTAAAAAGATTGGTGGCGATTCTCCATTTTCATTTTTCAAGTCGACATCCGTTTTTCATCAAAAAAATGGTTTCAACAAAGGTTTACGAGACCTTAAACATGTATTTGAAGAAGGTCGGGACTAAACCGAGTTCATACAAATTTTTTCGACAATTAAACATTTTTCAAAGCTACAAATGTCATACGCCCGTGTGGTCAGACCGTGTGAGGTGTGTCTAAGCCGTGGCAAAATAGGGCATACAAACTGACTTGTTCCACATGGCCGAGGACATGCCCGTGTGCCAGGCCGTGTGAAAATTAGGGAGGCTACTGACTTGGATCACACGGTCGACCACAGGCCCGTGTACCACCCACGGCTGCTAGACACGCCTGTGCGTCTAGGATGTGTCAATCCTGTAGGGTATACTGACTTAATTCGAAAGGGTACCCCAAGGGACACATGGCCGTGTACTATGACTGTGTGTCACACACAGTCGAGACACACGCCTGTGTGAACAAAAATAGGCCATTCGAAAAGCCAATTTTGCCACCCTTCTTGGGTCATTTCCTACAAGCCAAAATCAATACATTTTATAACATCAAATATGCTACAATTTCAGCCAATTCTCATGCCCAAAACATACATTAATATGACCAAAAACATCACAAACCAATTCATGCTCATTATCCATACTAAACCATACCAAATTCTTATGAAACATAACTTATTCATACCACATTAATATCAAAACTTACCAAATTTATGACATTTTCATACCAAAATGACCATTTCTTATTAGGCCATATAACATCACAAAACATACCATATTTGCCTTACTTAACACATTCCAAAATCAATCATAAATTCAACCAAAAGCTAGCCATATCACATGGCATAACATATATATACATATAAAAACTTATTCAATACTTCTAGCCTATACATGTCATAATTCAACATTTACACTTTCAAATTGTACCAAAACAAGGTTTGATAGTGTGGTGATGATCCTCAAAGATCCCCGAGCTTCCGGTAGCTTCGATATCTATAAAACAATGCAAACACACATAAAGTAAGCTACTAAGAGCTTAGTAAGCCATATATAAATAAATCCATCACATAGATCAATTATAAACCATTTTATACATATGATTCATGGCATAACAAAATCACAAGTCATATTTCTCTTATAACTTAATTGATTAAATTCACTTACTCATATTCCCATATCAAATTCATGTAGCTCACATATCAAATGATCATATACATACATACCTTTAATTCTCCAAATTTCATATACATTCATACGTATCGAAATTCAGTAGCGCATTCGTATACTCATTCATTTTCTCGGAATGCCCGTTGAACCGTTCGAAATCAAATAGGATACTCAAAATGCTTATAAAGCTCGTACAATGCCAACATCCTAGATGTGGTCTTACATGTAATCAAATATCGAAGCCACTGTCCCAGACAGGGTCTTACATGAAATTAAATACGAAGCGATGACCCAGACATAGTCTTACACGTAAATCTCAAATCGATGCCAACGTCCCAGACGTGGTCTTACATGAAAACACTTATCGGAAATCTATGTCATGACATATGTATCCTAGTTATTCCTAAGGTTCTGACGGGACTTTTCGAACATTGTCACATACTCAGAACTTAACTCGGATTTCACATACTCGGCTTTCATAGCCATTCGATAGAATTCAAACATCATATAAGTAATAATAATTCAATTTAACATATTTATTTGTATATAGACTTACCTCGTTCAGATTCGTACAAATGAAAACAGTTACTCGATCACTTTCGACTTCCCCCGAACTAATTCCATTTTTTTTGTTCTTGATCTAAATAAATTCAAATTTAACTCTTTTATTCAAAAAATCGTTCAATTCAATCCAAAAACATATAATTAGGGCATTTTACAAATTAGCCCTCATATTTGCACATTTTGACATTTTAGTCTTAATTTCACAAAATCATCAAAATTGACAAATTTCCTTTTATACAAGCTTAGCTGAATTTTTACTTAGCTTATACCAGCCCACACATTTCATTTATTTCACATTTTAGTCTCTCAAAAATATTATTTTCGTAATCTAGCCCAAATTACTCAATTTCATCAAAAATTCATAGACAAAACATGTTAACCAATCACATATCTTTCATATTTCATCAATTAACACTTCAAAGCTCATAAAATCAACAATGGCACATTTCAAAATCTTCATCTATTTCTCAAATTGAGGCATGGGCTTAATAGTACACTAAGCAACAATCACAAAAACATAAAAATCAGCAAAAACCGAACAAAAACAAACCTTTAATCTAGCTTGGAAGTAGCTGAATATCAAAACACATGAACCCTAGCTTTGCTTTCTTCAATTTCAGCAAACACGGAAGAATAATGCACTAATTTCATGTTTTATTTTATTAATAATCACATTAATACTTAGTTTACCATTTTGTCCTTATTTTATAACAAATAAAAATCATTTAATGGATGGTCATTAATGTCCATTAATCTTAATCATGGTCTAATTGCAACATAAGGACTTTCCTTTTAAAAATACATATCAAATTAGCACTTTAATAAATAGAATGACACTTTTGCATTTTCTGCAATTTAGTCCATTTTTGCAAATTAAGCACTCAAACGGACAAATTAATTCACGAAAATTTCACAAACATCAATTCATATAGTTTAGGCACAGAAAATAATATTAAAAATATTTTTTTGACTCGAATATGTGGTCCAGAAACTACTATTCCGACTAGGGTCTAAACTGGACTATTACATACTAGCTCTTGATTAAATTTCCGTTTACGAGTTGTTAACTCATTCATGTTTGAATCACTGTTATCCATGTTGATTAAGTGATGCCAGTTCCTTTTTTTGTGGCTCAAATGATGAACTTCTACTAGATTGGTAGGCCCCTCCATCTCAGAGTTGTATTTTAAATTATCTACTCCAGTACACCAGTTTGTGTTGGACTTTTCCTCCTCTTCTGTAGGCCCCATCTTCTCAGAGTTTTCTCTTGAAATATCTACCTCGTTACACCAGTTTTTGTTTGACTTATCCTCCCCTTTTGTAGACAAGAATTGAGGTGACAATTTAGCATCAATATTCCTAAATTTTGCTGCGTTATTTTCGTGTCCCAATTCACAGAGTTATTCTCTGAGTAACCTTCCTTTACCGTTAGGTGAGACAATTTCGCAACTTCCGGTAACAAAACATCAATCTGCTCACCGCTTTCCCCCATGTAAAAACATTGTTTCATTGATTTTTTTCATCAGTGAGCCAAAGAGTAAACTTTCTTTCCCTAATATAGAGGATTCTACCTTGAGTGCTAATGAAAAAGGGTAATCTTCATCTGCCATAGTACGATCTCCAGAATGTATCTCCGAACATTCCTTAACCCTATGTCCCATTTGGCCACATCCAAAACAAAAAGTTGGGAGATTTTCATATTTAAAAGATAGCCAGATTTTTCCTTGTCATTTGGAGAAACAAAAATACCTCTTCTCAGTTGTTTTTGAACATCCAAATTAACTTTGATTCGACAAAACTAACGTTTTATCTCAGCTCGAATTACCCTTAAAAGTAGACCCAACTGTATGCATCAAGTCCTTCTTATCACATTCAGGTGGGTATGGACCAACCTTTATCGAGGACGGAGAATAAACCAGTTGAATCTTGTTTCGCTCGACAGGTTGTATCAATCTATCAAAGATGATTAATTGTTTTGGGAAAAGCCATAGACGCCCTTCCAAAATCTATTCTAATTCTTCCTCATCTTCAAAAGATATCGTGAACAAATTTTGACCTGTAATAAGAATCTCGAACTTCTTTTTTGTTTTCCAAATGCTCTTCAATTGTGCTCTCAGACTATCTGGATTATACGTTTTCCTTGTCCAAACCGAATAGATTAGCGTCGGGTTCTCAGATGGAACCACTAACAAACTTTTCACCGTTAATTGGATTAATTCTTCTTCGAGAAGGGCAATCTTGTTCAGCGTCGTGCCAATATTTTTTATATAATTGGCAATAATTATTTGATTTTATAAATAAAAGAGTTATTAATTAAAAAGATGAATTAAAAAATTGAAAACAATATATTTATTAATTAAAAACAAAAAACTTCAAATAACATGAAATAAAAAATACAAATGTGCTTAGAAGAGAAATTGAACTAAAATCACTATTAATTAACCATCTAACCAAAGAAGCTAATGTGTTAAAGATAGTAATTAAAAATAAAAGTAAAGCTTAAAACAAATGAAATAAAAATACAAATGTTAGTAGAAGAGGAATCAAACTTAAGACTCAAAAATAAAATCATTAATATTTAACTATCTTACCAAAATAATTAATATATTAAATTAGAAAGCAGACACTATAAGACATATTTTCATTGCACATCAATAAAAATACATCACGTAAGACATATTTTCACTTAGTTTTTTAAAATTGAGTTATTACTTTAAATATCTCAACAAGAAGCCAAAACTGTAAATATTCTTTTAAATCACATTTTTATTAAATCCCGCCATTAAAATTTACCAAATGGCTTTTATTGTCAGATGCCAATAGAAAACTCTGGAAACAATGTGGGACTTCGCAGATCTAACTTTGAAGGAATCAAATCCAACCATCTTAATTAGGTTAGCTACCTTCCCCACTTATTAAAATTGTGTTCTGTTTGTCAGTAATAAATAATTGATCTCTTCACTTTACCTTTCCTGACAATTATTTTCAGATCTAATAATTGAATAAGTGATTATAAAATGCTGACATAAAATAAAAGAAAAGTAAATATATTTTATATATTGTTAGTAGAATTTTTAAATTTATTAAAAAAATTAAGTGATTGACAAGTATCATATAAAAATATATAGAATATTAAAAAATAAATATATGATAATTTTTTAAGATTATTTATAAAATAAAAAAATACAATATTAAAAAACACTAACCCAAATAAAAATTCATATAATGCAATTATTAATAAATAATATTTTAAATATGATTATGATTGAAAAACAGTTATCATCTAATTATGATATCTAATTACTATCATATCTCTAGTATTTCCTTTATTTTTATTTTTTCATTTTGTTGGACCATGATTTTGGTATAATCTATCTATATTATTGAAAGGAAGGCCGTAATGCCTTCCTTTCTTAGACACCTTTCTTTTCTTTTCTTTTTTCCTTTTTCTTTTTACATTATCAACAATAATGGTTAAATTTCAATTATAGTCCCTCTATTTTTTACACTTATTCTTTCTTTTTCTTTTACATTATTAACAATAATGTTTAAATCGAAATTATGGTGTCTCTACTTTTTAGATTATATAAAACTTATCATATTTCAATTTCGATCCCTATGCTATGCTCAAATTTGATTCTAGTTAAATTGTTGATGTATAATTAGAGAATTATTAACATCGTCAAAATATTTGTTAAATTAGGTCCATTACAATGTCAATTTTCTCATGATTATCGAGTGAGTACTTCTTTAAAATTTTAAAATGCTATACCAACAAATTTAGCAGAATAATTTTAACAATGATAATAACTGGAACTAGATTTTGAAATTAAAAACTATGAGGTTAAATTCTAAATATATAAAAAGTACAAAAACTTGAAACATATTATAACATTTAAATTTTAACTATATAATCCAAGACTAATTAACTCAATGCGAAACGTAGCTGAAACCATACTAGTAAACATTAAAATTGTGGTGGAATCCTAGGAAAGTAAACATTAAAATTGTGGTGGAATCCTAGGAAAAAGGGACTACCAAAAATACATTTGGAATTTAACACTTGACTATAAGGGAAATGATCCACTTACACATTTTGTAATTTTTTATATGACTAATATTTTAATAATCCAACCGTCATATTTTATGCTATGTTCATATAGATCATGTATGTCAAGTTTGGTATAAATTAAAAAATTCTAACTATTCGTTCTATGTAAAAAAAATTCAATTGTTAAATATAGATTAATATAAAAACATTTTTTTTTCAATATGATGGAAATATAGGATTGATTCAAAAATTTACATGAATGACAAGTAAAATTATCATAATAAATTCAATGGTTGGATCATTAAAAATTGATTGTATAAAAAGGTACGAAATTATGTAAAATAACTTAAGTTTTACGTTGTGAAAGTGGATCCCTCCCTTGACTATAATTGTCAATGAAGTTTTAAGTTGTCGCATTTTAAGTGTAGATCATATGTTAGTTTTCTTCCATTTTGATTTAAATTTATCAAGTGGTTAACTGAGTTTTAGTTTGATTAGCAATGACATTGTTTTCAGTGTAAAATGACATAGGTTCGAGCTTGTTTAAGTGTCACAAGGGTAGAACTTTAGTTTGGCAAACTATGTAACCTTAGGCGATACATTTGCTTTAAATCCGCCTAAGTTAGGCTAATTCTTGAAATAAAAGAATTCACAAAGAAAATTATCTAAGATACCAAAACAAGGTGGAAGTAAACTCAAAATGAAGAAGCAAAAAGCAAACAAAAAAAATCTCAAGAAAACTACATAAACCAAGTGTTTGAGTAAATACTCTCAAAGTGTTTCTACTGAGTGATTACAAATGAGGGGAAAATCCTCTATTTATAGTTGGGCTCCCCAAATTCAACGGTACAATTTAAATTATATCGATGGTTAAGATCAAAGCCTATCTACAAGATGAGAGTCCCAAGAGAGTTAAACTCTACACAATTTTGTTAAAAATTTCATCTGTTTCTACTGTTAAAAATTGGTCTATGACTATCAAAATGAGGTACACGCGATACATTACAAGTAACTTTTTAATTATTCTTTTAGACACACTAATTTTAATTGTAGAAATGGATAAAAATTTTAATAAAAAAGACTTTTGCTCTTTGATCTAATGTATAAGAACTAATTTACTCTTTTTTTCAATAAAAATGGATAAAATACAATTTAATTATTACTATAAGGGCCTCCATAATATTTTTATCTTAAATTTATTTTGTACAAGTTTAAAATTAAAAAAATATATATTATATCAACAATCATAAAAATTGAGGGCTTGTTTGTTAATTCATGAAAAAAAATTAAATTAAATAAAAATTAATATTTTCAATAATTTAATTTTTAAAAATATATTTAATAATTTTTAATAAAAATTATGGATTTTTTTCATCAATGAAAATGTGCGAAAAATCTACTTATGACAATGTGGAATTTTCTTTCATTTTTTTTGTTTGTTTAACATTATCCTGTAAATATTTTACTTTTATATTTTTTAATTATATTTCACACTTAATATTAAATAATATGCAAAAAATAATTTAAATTTAAAATTTAAAATTTAACGCTTAATTTTTTAATTTACTAAATAATATCTCCTTATATTATTCTTTTAGAGGTTAAGAGAGTGGAAATTTTTTCTATAAAATACGAGGATTGCTGTTTTCTAAAAAAAAAGAAAAGAAAAGAAAATATAGGAAAGGCAAATTTAAAAGCTATTATATATATGATTAAATTATGATGAGCTTGTGATATATTGAAAAACAATTATATAAAAATATATTTATAGTAAAATTATATAGATTTGGTTATGATGAAGCTAGGCTTAAAATTTACTTATAATAATATATTATAAAAATATAGAATCATATCCATATTTGTTATTTTGTAAATCAAACTTTTAATTAAAAATTTAAATAAATTGTTTTTAGTGGTGTTAAACGATTTATTTATTAGTTAGGAAATACAAATAGACGACAAAATTTCAGGTAGAGTATAACTACAGAAATTAAATTTTTTTTGAACATAATAACTACAGAAATTAATAATAGGAAGTAAAAACACCGTAATTAATTTGGACAGTATCTCTGTAATATTAATGTGTTTAGGGCCCATTCTTATATCCAAAATTTGATTGAGATGGGAATCACAACCCCACTTTCCCCTTTTAACAATTAACAAAATTACGAGTATTGATCCGTGAAGTTGGTTTCTTTTGACTTTTACTAAAAACATGGTCATGGAAGTGAATATTGCTTCATCATCCCCTCTTCTCTATTATACATACATAATTTTGAATATCATTCCTATTTCTATGACTATTAAATATATCTATCCCGCCTTACTTTACTATTTAAATTTTATTACTTATCTTTAATTTTTTTAATTTTTTTTAAAATCAAGTAAATGAGTTAATTAATAAATTAGACTCTTTTTTTTTTAAATTTAAGAAAATAGGCCGATTTTAGAGAGATAAACAAAAAATGCATTATGAGAAAAATAATTTCTACAAAACATTTTTTCTTTTAATATATTAGATTCTTTGATTTGACGTTTTAATAACATTAATTTCATCCTTGAGACACAACTTCAATTCCTCTTTTAAACATATTTGTATTTTTTTATTATTTCAAGCTTTTTTATTTTTAATTAATAAATATATTATTTTCAAATTTTTTAAATTTTTAATTCATCTTTTTAATTTATAACTCTTTTATTTATATAAATAAAATAATAAATATGTAATTATATAATAAAAATATATATTTAACATAATGATAAATATTAATAAATATAAATAAAGGAGTTATTAATTAAAAATGTGTTAAGTATATATTTTTATCAAATAATTACGTATTTATTATTTTATTTATATAAATAAAATAGTTATTAATTAAAAAAGAAGAAGCTTGAAACAACATGAAAATGAAAAATACAAATGTGAATAAGAATCGAACTTGGGACACAAGAATGAAATCACTATTATTTGACCATATAACCAAATGAGCTGATGTGTTAAAAGAAAGCGTGTTTTGTAGAAAATATTTTCGATTTCTCTCTCCAAAATGGGCCAATTTCCCTAAATTTTGGGAAAATCAGCCTAATTTACTAATTAACTTTTAAAAATGACATTTTTTCCTAATTAACCCCAAGTAAACATTTAAATATAATTCTTCAAAAAATGTTTAAACATAAAATATATGATTTCTTTTTCTATATTTCATTTTTAATAGTTTACATATATAAGAATAAAATGGTAATTTTATATAGTGGAGTGGGTTAGGATGGGACAAGTAATTACCATAATCACTCTATGCTCACAATCCAAGAGAAAAAATCCACCCCACCTTGCATCCATCTTTCAAAAGAAAAAACCCTCTCCATTCTAAAGGAATCGATACGAAATCTATCGAGCAATTCGAATTTTGCCATTCCTAATTTTACTTTTTAATTTTGTATGTTAAAAATTGCTTTTTAAATAAAAAAAGTTAACACCGATCCTTTAACTCCCCTCCCAACAAAAAGAATGATTTATTTTATATCAAACTCTCTCTCTCTATATATATTTGTATTTATATTTGATGCACTAATAGTATGTTACAATATAAGTCTGTGCAATATCAATGAACCCCAGTGTCACTTGTTAGAAAATATAAGATTAAACTATATCCAAAGTCATTAAACTATTAATAAGTTATATTTTGGTCACCCAATTTTAAAAAGTTAACAAAATGGTCATTAAACTATATGAAAGTTTTCATTTAAGTCACTAAACTGTTAAAATTGCTATTATATGGCATTCTCTGTTCGCACCGTATGACCAACCAAAAGCTCTTCTTCCCATTCTCTTCTGCAATTTGATTATTTTTTCATGAAACAACTTTAAATGTCACAAATTTGTGAACTAAAGTTCAAACAACTTTGTTCTCTGATCTTTAGAAGCGATCTATAGATCGACTTGGATTTAAGATATATTCTTCTACATGTTGATAGGCAGTGATCCATTGTACCGATTGTCAAATCATTAATTGGAGCTCATTGGTCGAACTTTTAAAAAAATTCACAACCTAGTGACTTAAATAAAAAAACTTTCGAATAATTCAATAACTAATGTTATAACTTTTTGAAGTTAAATAACTAAAATGTAAACTTAATAATAATTTAGTAACCTTTAACGTAGTTTAATCAAGATATAATCATATTTATTTTTAAAATTACTCATTAATTGATCCCATCTCGTAAAATTAATTACTACATAATTTAAAATTCCGACCCATATTCGAAATATCTTGGTTCTCAAATAGTATACAGATTGAATTTATACACATTTATATATAGAGATAGTGTAATGACAATGAATTTTTTATTTATTCTACAAATAATTTTACTTATAGAATCTATATATGCATACATTTAGTGAAGTGTTTCTTTTTTTAAAATTTTATTATACTCTATAAAATATTTATCAATCCTTTAACTTATAAAATTTAAAATTTTTACTAATAATGTATACGATTCGCTACTCATCAAAGAAATTTGGTTTGATTTTTGAGAAAAGCGTGTATACTGGAAATTAATGTTAGGATTCAATTTTAATTTTGATGGCCATGAAGTAGGTGGCTGCAGTTTTCTTCAATTAATATTTTAATATTATTAGAAATTTTATTACATGCGTGTATATATATATATATAGAAATTACAAATACAAAATATAAATATATATTTAAAAATAACATATAATAAATAATAAAATTTATGACTTAAAACTAATTAATAATAACGCATGGAATATGTACGATATTAAAATTTAAAAAATTTAAATTAAATTATTTATCTTTATGTTGCCATCAATCTTGAATCAATGTCAAGTTAACTGTGACACAAACTCAATCAAAAACATCATTAATAAATAAGTTTATAAATACCACAATTAATGAAAGTAATAAAGTGTGCATAATATAATAAAATTAAAATGTATAAAAATATCAAAATAAAGCTTTAACTGAGTGGTAAATTAAAGATTTACTAATGCAACTATTTTGGGTTCAAACATCACCATATGCATATTTTTATTTTTTTAATAAAAGACGAAAGTACCCTCGAATAATATAATCTATTTTAATTACAGAAGAGTATTTCTGTAATTTCTCTAATCAAGTAGGTAACCGGTTGAGGGTGACACCAACTCAATCAATACCTTAAATAATAGTATAGTTTAATAGTACAGATATAATCTATGTTGATTGAGTTGGAGAATTTTGACTTATGTTGGAAATACTTTGCGGGTATGTCATCAAGTTACGCGTATGAGCAATCCATAAGTAATAACGAATGATGTTCTCCCTACAACCTGCACTAATGAAGGGACATGTTATCTGGTACATGGAACCATAACTGGGGTTGATAACGAAGAGGAAGTTGAAATTTATGATGATCCAATCTGGGAGTCCAAGCCCGATAGTTTAGAAATTGCATTATTTTCTAAATCAAAGGTTGTTCCTGCTGAACCAGAGGGGAGTGATTCTGATAGTGAAAGTCCGAACAATGTTGGAGGAACCCAACTAGATTTTACGGTGTATGAACCTCCACCTCACATGTTTAATACTGACATTTATGCTCAAGATGGGTTAAAATTTCCAAAACTTCCTTATAGAAGATTGGGCCATGCGAGTTTTTTACAAATTTTGATGATTAACAAGTTGAAATGGAGTTTTCCTCCAAAGATGTTATTGCTGCTGTAGTGAAGTGGTATAACATAAAACATGAGGTCAATTTCCATGTCATGAAATCGTGAGCGGAAAAATATATGGCAAAGTGTGCAACGCGTGGCAATAGATATCCTTGGAAAATCATGGCATCGATGAGAAAGAAAACTAAATTCTGGACAACAAAGAAATATTATGCTCCACGTACTTGTGTCGTTGTAGGTATGCCACATGATAATCCAAAATTGGATTTTGACCTTATCTCTTGGTGAAAGTAAATCCTAAGATTCCCGTGCTGATTTTGATTGTTAATATTCGTACTGAGTACGATTGCACCATTTTGTACTACAAGACATGTGTTGCAAAACAGAGGTCAATGGAAAAAAATGCATAATGTGTGGGATAAATCATATAATGATTTGTGGCAGTGGTTGAAGGTACTGAATTAGTATGTCGAAGGTACTGTCATTGATTTGTAAACAAAATCTGTGTATCATGAAAATTGAATGCTCCAAGGAAAAAGAATTTACCATCGTCTTTTTTGGACATTCAAGCCATGCATGGAAGCATTTCGGTACTGTAAGCCACATGTCCAAATTGACGGTACATTCATGTACATGAGATTTGAGCATCGCTTGTTGTTGGTCGTTACATAGGATAATAATCAGAAAATCCTGCCAATAGTTTATGCAATTGTTTAACAAGAAACAATGGATGCCTAAGGCTTTTTGAGTAACTTGAGGAGGTATGTTGTGTCACAACCTAATATATGCATCATTTCTGATAGGACACTAAGAATACATATTAGGATTGATCGACGTGGAAGCCTATGTGATCGTGTACACCATAGGTATTGTATACGTCATATCGGGACAAAATAAATGTGTCAATTCCAAAAAGACGAGAAACAACAATAAGTTATTAACATGGTTACATAGTAAATATTATTTTCTATATTATTATTTAACATATACATTGTATGCATTTATGTATATATTCTTTATTTTCTTTGACATGGTACAATTTAATCCAACAATGATTCTATGAAATGTTAGAGAAGTTGTGGGTAGTAAACAGATACGGTGCTAATTACCTCGATGGGAAACCTTGTTAGAAAAATGAGTTTGGAAAACACATCGAAAAATAGATTTGAGGAAAAATCAAAGTTCTAAATTTTTTTTTCCAAAAACAAAAACTTGGTTATATTATCTAAATTAATAAACATTTAATCAAAATTTTTTCTTCTTGATTCGTCTAGGATGAACGCTTCGACTAAGTAGTCTTCTCTACTATTCTCAAGCTCACGTTTGACGAGTGTAGACTCGCTTTGAATAAAAAAATCACAAAAATTACTAGTAGGGTAATTTTACAATTTCTTTAAACTTTAGGGTCAAGTTGTAAATATGAAAAATATCTTTAGAAATTTTTTAAAATAATTTATTTAGAGAATTTTCTCTCTACAATTTTCTCTTGAATTCAAGTGTGTGTGTGTGAAATAATAACCCAATGCTCTTTTTATATAAGAGAGTTTAGAAAGTTCAACTATTATTAAACTTAATCACTTTAATATTAAATTCATATAATACATATCAAGATAAATATTAGATTAAATTTAATATTAAATCTTATTAAATTAATAGAGTATTTATCTATAGGATAAATATTAACTTAAATTTAATATTAGGATAATCACTTTAATATTAAATTAATAAAACACTATAAAGATAAGTATTAAATTAAATTAAATATTAAATTTATTAAAATAATATTATTTTTTAAATAGTTAATCTAAAATCAAATTATTAGGTAGAGTCCCAATAGAAGTGTAAATCTTCCACTATTCAATTGTTGGGAAATGTGCTAATATTGTAGTAAACATGTAAATATTTTCTATTTATTTGAATGATTAATAAATAAATAAAATTAATTTCACATTTCACTATTATATCTTTTATATTTTGCATACGTAGAGAAATTATGACAAGCAAATATTGGCTCATTGATTATTTAAAGTTCAAACTGAAGATAAGTGACATTTTAAAGAACGTTTACATTGCGTGAAAGATAACTTACTTCTATAGATAATCTAAATGAGTCTGTAATTCCGTAAAAGAATCAAAATGACCATTTGATTTAAATACTGATAAAGATTATTATGTTGTCTACAATTCCAATTGGGGAGATAACTAGTCTTGACTGTTGGAGTAGTCGACTCCACGAATAGAAACATAGATGTTTTCATTGGTAGAATGATACATTGGACTGGACCCAAGATAAATTAATTCTGAATCCATTTGTGAATTAATTCACTTGTGACTTTAATGGTGTGATTTACCTAAATCCTAAGTTAGTCACTAACCATGCATATGCAACTCATACACTTTGATATAAGTGAAGGCTTATACTCTAAAGATGATCGAGCCCATAGCTGATATGTTGGGTACATGACTTGTGTATGGCATGGCTTTACTAGCAACAATGGAATTTATATCTCAATTAAAGAGTTAATGATATCCTTTCATTGACATTGTGTAGATTGATAAATATGAAACGTAGCCACGAGTTACTTATCCTCAAACAAGTAATTTATCACATTAATTTGTTGACAATGATCATATTAATCATTAAGAAGACACAATGGTGACAATGAGATAAAATAAGATTGTATTGAGTGAACAAATTTAACTTAAATGAATCAATGATATCATATAAGGGTAACACACATATGATGAGTGTAACACCCCTAACCCGTATCCATCACCGGAACAAGGTTATGAAGCATCACCGGAGTTTACAAAACAAATACAGATAATACATGTTATTCATTAATCATATTTGAAATCTATCATATCGTCCCTTAATTGGACCCTCAAGACCCAATCTAAGCATTAAAAACAAGTGAAGACTAAAATTGGGAACTCAGGGAATTTTTCTCGAAATTTCAAAATTTCTATTATATACAAGGGTTACACGCCTATGTGGTCAAACCATCTGGCTCACACGGCCATGTGACATGCCAATGTCTCAGGCTGTGTGGCTTATGTGGTAGGACACATGCCCGTGTTTCTAACCCGTGTAACTTTTTGACTTGCAATTTAATTAAGTGCATGGGTTACACGATCAAGTCACACGCCCGTGTGTTAAGTCGTGTGGTCAAATTGATTTTCGAAAATTAGGTGCAAGTTTCACATGGCCAAGATACGCCACACATGTGTTTTAGGCCATGTGTTTTACACGGCTGAGACACACACTAGTATCTCTGCTTGTGTGCCCAATTTTGAGCATACTGTTTCTAAATTTTAAAATATAGGAGACACACGGCCAAACCACATGCCCATGTGCCAGGCCGTGTATCATACACGGTCGTGACACACGCCCGTGTGTGTACTCGTGTGGACAAAATAATGCCATTTCCTAGCCTTATTTCTCACCCAAATTTGCCAAAAACCTACACCAATCCTTGCAATCATATACCAACCAATTCAAGCATTATAACCAAGTTAATATTATCATTTAACATGATGTTTCATCTCATACATTCAAGTTTATAATCTTTCCTTTTATAAACATACATGTTTAACCTAACTCAATTAATCCATGCTAAACACATATGTATATATCCCAATTTAATCTTATGAATATAGACCAAAATAAGAATAGCCATATCATTACTAGCCATTCCTATGGCTATATTGTAACAGCTCAAACCTGGCCTAGACGTTATGGCCGAACCCGGTGATGTCACATGGAATGGATTTTGAAAACAAAATTAACTCAACTAAACCATTTCAGTTTATTAGCTCTTGTTTGCTTTTATCTAGTTAAAAAATGTTTAATTAAGTATTCGATTTGCCTTGAATGTATCTTATTACAAAAGCTTTTGAAAATCGTGGTTTTTAAGTAAAAATAGAGCAACTTGTAGAAAACCTTTGTTTTTAAAAAACTGTCAATTTCAGAGTAACCATTTGGTAAAGCATGCATAAGACAAATAACAAAATCAAATCCAATAATTAAAAGTCCTTACAATCCAAAGAGTCTCAAAAATTACAACTCTCAATTAAAAATCAAACCTTAAATAACACCAAAATTAAGAAAATTAACAGTTCGTGGTAAAGTGGTCACCGCTGAGTCTCCTTGTACCAATCCGCCTAAGCCTGTGGATATCTTGTACAGAACAGACAGAAAAAGGGATGAGTTTATGGAAACTCAGTGTGTAAACCAGTAGAATTAAGCATGCAAATATACATAATATCAAACATCAGACAGATACAAATTTGGGCTCATTCCCATTATAGATACAGATACAAGTTTGGGCCTAAGCCCATTCCAAATACAGATATAGATTCGGGCCTAAACCCATTACAGATACATATACATATACATATATGCAAGTAAGAAATCAGAAATCTTACCCCTATCCTCTACACACCAACTCCGACCATCTTTACGCACCATGTGGGGTTAAAAACACCCACTCAGCCTTACACATCATATTGTACCGATGCGACACATAACAGATATACTGCAGCAAATTGCCTTTCAGAACACTTTCTTCGATATACATCATCCCATCCCCAATATCAGATGCAGAAATATACAAATATAGATAATAGACTAACATGCTCACATGCTTACATATAAGCGTACATAGATATCAGATATGCAGATAATAGTACAAGTAGACATGCATCAGTATCCTAATCAGATCAGAGTATCAAACAGACAAATCATACAATTTAGAGTTTATTTAGCCCTTACTGACCCTACAGTAGGCCCATATTCGTTTGGGACAACCTGTGCAACCTTAGGGAAAAATTCAGATAAATGGGCTCGCACACCCTGATTGGTTTTGCCTGTGTGGATCACACGGCCTGGCCCAGAATCCACACACTCGTGTGGCTTACACGGCCACACCTCGGCCATCACACGGTTACACCCCGGCTATCACACGGTCGCACTTTACCTATGGCCTGGCATTCGTCAATCACACAGTCATGTTATTGCACACGGCCTACCACAAGGCGACTACACGCTCGTGTGGCATCGACAGATTGCAATTTTGGCTTTCGTCGAATCCTATTTTTCTGCATTTCGGGTACATACCTAGTATCATTTTGATGTGTAAACACTTCCGATATCACCGAAAACTTAAATTTGACAAACCCGAGTCTAAAATCAGTCATGATTCAAAGATTAACCTGAAACCATCAAAACGACTACAATCCAATTCAACATTCATTACTTACCCCCAAATGCTCTAAATGATTTAACTACGATTCCGAGGAAAGAGAGCCCTGTTCTTCGTGACTCGTTGCTGCCAAACACGAATTCAACATCATTCAGAAAGTTTAACTTTGCTTGGAAAAGAATTACAGAAAAACTCGCCCTACTAAAAAAAAACTCACAACCATACCAACGTGTGAACACCTTGAATCAAACACCAAAATCAAGAAATGGTTTGCCCAAAAAAAAGAAAAAGGAAGAAAAAAAGTATTACCATAAAAGGAAAAAAAAGAACAGGAATGTCCAAAAAGAATAGGGATTTTTGGGAAAAGAAGATAAAAATCAAAAATAGATTTTGATAACTCCCCAAATCCAACAATTATCTCTACTAACCCACTATTTAGAATCCTTATTCCATCAAAACTCTCCCAGAGAACCGACCAAAAATATTAATGTTCACACTTGGACAAGGATTCGAACACAGGACCTCCAGCAAACTAACACTCTACCTAACCACCAGAACAGCAGGCCCATTCTAATATGGTTTTACAGATAATTAAACTTAAACCCAATGAGCAGGGATAAAGCTTAAGTCAAAAGAATACCAAAATTTACCCAAGGCAAGGCTTGAACTTGGGACCTCCCACACACACCTAGAACACTTAACCACTGAAGCAAACAGATATTTGTGTTAAAATTTACAAAAGCCGAAATAATAAAAATTTGGGGCGTTACATAAATTACAACAAAAACATTTATATACTCTTAATTGTTGTCATTAGCTTATACATGCCATTGTTACAAAACAAGTTTGCTATTTGTACCAAAATAAGCTGAACGATAGTGTGATGTTGCTCCGACCCACGTCCAAACTTTACGAGCTTCCGAGCACTATAAAATAGAAAAAAAAACTAAGTAAGCATTTCAAATGCTTAGTAAGTTCGTATAACAGGAATTTAACTTACCAATTGTATTCATTTAAATAAGCATAACAATATCATGATTTCAAACAAATTAATAAATTTACCTAATCACATACACTCAATTAAACAAGTTAGTCACATATTTCACATATACATCAAATAATCATAGATGAACTCATCATGCTATAACTTTTCAGGCACATCAGTAACATTCGAGGCTTAATTCTTTTAATCTCATAATTTCTCATGTCAAGAATTTATTCTGTTGAATTATTGAATTATCAATGGATACTCTGGTAATACACACAAGGTGTACAAACTGTATACCGTCAACTCATAATCAGGGGTACCTATTACGGCACTTAATTAGGGAACACACTTTCGAGCCACATATCAGAATGCTCAGATGAGCTATGTAACAGGATGCTTATCCCGACTAAACGGGAAACTCATAAGAGTTTTAATCAGGGAGCTCATAGAGCTAAGTAGATAACTCCAAAGAGTTAATATCAGGGAGCACCAGATAAGGTAACAGTGAGTTCAAGTGAGCCATGTCAGGAAGCCCATAAGAGTTTATATCAGGACGCTCACGTAAAGCTGCGTTTGTGTCCGCATTATATGCAGGACCACAACTGATCGAAACATGCAACTAGACACTTACACAGAGCTGCAGTAGTGTGCAACACATGCTAAATCACTACTGATCAGAATACTCACAAGGACTATTTAACGGGATGCTCAAGAGGCTATATCGGGATTACTCGTCTGAGCTAAATCTTGTCTGTAACATAGGCAGAATCACTTTCAGTATGGGCAATCACCTATCCATCAAAATTGAATGTTCAAACGAAATTTAACATTTTCTGAACTTGTTTTGGGCATATAATTATTCATGTATTTATAACATCCTTGTAATTCATATAAATACATATCATATTCAATTCAAACATAACATTCAATTCAAACATAATAACATGTATAATTAAGTTACACTAACTTACCTCGACACTTGTTGGTATATAAAAAATCTACTAATCCGGCACATTATCTTTTCCTCGATCTAACTCTCTATTTTATCTTTCCAGATCTATATAAATGAATTTAACATCAATTTAAGCCATTTCATATTCATTTATATTCAATTTATAACCTAGGAAAAATTAGCCCTTATACTTTTCATAAATCTTAATTTCGTCCCTAGGCTCGGAAAATGAAATTCATGCAATTTAATCCTTATTCCAAGCCTAACCTAAATTTTTATATAATATTTACAGCACATATATTTCATTAAAATAAAAAATTTTCCATGAATTTTACATTTTTACAATTTAGTCCCTAAATCACAATTTCATGAAAATTCACTTTGTAAAAGTTGTTTATCTATCAACAATATTTCATTTTCTACCATAAATTTAAAATTTTCAGCATATTCATCCATGGCATAACTTCTATACTTTGATAAAGTTTCAAATTAATCCCCAAAATAGATAGATTAGGCTATCTCGATCTTAAAAATATAAAAATTACTAAAAACAAGACTTGAATATTTATCGAATTAAGCTTGATTAGTTTCTTCTCTCTCTCTTTGGGTTTACATGGAATTTGGGGATGAAGATGATATAAAATGATGATATGCCTTTATTTTATTTATCATCTTTTAATATTTTATTTTCCAATTTAGTCCTTATTCTTTTTTAATTTTTCCATGGATGAATCACCAAAAATATCTACTAACTTTTCTTTAATGGTCTAATTACCATATAAGGACCTCAAATTTTGAATTCCATAGCTATTTAATTGAATCAATTTAATTGAATCAATTTATTTAATGTGTAATTAAACTAGGTAGTCGTGAGAATTGTTCAATTAGAGAATTTGATTAAATAATTTTCTTGAAAATTAACCTGGAAAATCTAAATGATTGTTGGAAAAATTAATTTTTATCAAGTAAAATTAAATTAATCAAATCAATTAATGTAACTGCCCGATTTTCAATGGTGACAGAACAGTAGTTTCGGGGCCACAAATTTACATTGCATCGACTCATAAATATTAATTTTAGAATATTTATAGATTCATTATAGTCGAATTAAAATTTGGTTTTGAAATATTAACGTTTAGTTAGTTAATTAAAAGAAAATGACTAAATTGTAGAAAGTGCAAAATATGTTAACTATAATAATTAAGTGACTAAATGTCTTGATTAATAAATGATGGAGGACTTAAGAAAAAAATTATGCCTTAATTGTAATAATGGGACGGTAATTAGATAGAAAATAATAAAATAGTGTGAATTGGATGGCAATTTTGTAAATAAATAGAAGTTTAATTAAATTAAGTTAAATTAAAGAATGAAAAACAAAACTTCATTCTTATCTTCTTCAAATGGCCGAATGCCATAATTAGGGTGAGGAGAAAGCTTTGATTGTCTTATTTCTTTGCATGGAAGTCTATTTTGATCCCGTTTCTTGTAATTTTTATGTTTTTGAGATTATTGCAACTAGGTCTAGCTAGCCCGTACATTTGTTTTCGATTCTGTTAAAAATTTTAGAAGTTTCCGTTGATAGATATTAGATGTTTTTGATAAATAGCATGGATTTGGAGCTTTGGTTGTGTTGTGTGATGATTTTGTAAAGTGATTTTTGTTAAATATTGATTTTAGGATTAAATTGTGAAAATATCAAAATATTTGGGTTTGATAGTGAATTTTAGGTTTATTAGGGGCTGCATGAGGGCCTAGAATATTTGGATAGATTATTGATTTGAGAAAATTAGTTAATTTGATAGATTAACTAATTAAGGGATTAAATTGCAAAAATTATAAAAGTTGTGTTAATTTCTTAAATTAAAAAAAGGGGTATTAATTGTAAAATGGATTGGAAATGAAATATATTCTAATAAATGAGTAATTTTATGTTTCAGATCAAGGTCCCGTAGATACTCGTGGAAAAGGAAAAATGGCAGAATAATCCCTAAACTCTGCAACTACTACAATTCAGTCCAGGAAAGTTTGTATGGTTAAAATTTAACATTTGTATAAATTAATTATTGGTGTTATGCATATATTCTATTGTTGGAAATGAATTATTGTTTGAATTATAATATTGAATTGGATATTCGATTTGAATTGAATACGGGATTTGAGTACATTCGTGATTTGGTGTGCGACAGAGGTTTGGAGTGGAGATGGTATTGGAGGGAGATATCGACATTTTACCCAAGTAAACCGGGGTTCAGCATTTGTTGCGAACTCTCGTGTTTTACTTTCAGTTTGGCGTGATTGGGTGGATCAGCTCTTACGAGCTTTTATTCAGCTCTTACGAGCTTCTATTTAGCTCTTATGAGCTTCTGTTCAGCACTTATGAGCTTCTATTCAGCATTTACGAGCTTCTATTTAGCTTTTATGAGCTTCTGTTGACGATGTACTCTTACTCGTAAGTCGTTCTTTGAATGAAAAAATCTCGGTAAGGTGATTTATTTAACGAAATTAGAAGATATGTTATTTATTTTTGTATTGATTTGAATATGGATGTATTTATCGATTGAACTTGTGAATGATAGAGAGTTTACTTGGATGATTTTTTTTATTGTTTGATATATTATAGATAGTTCGGTAAGATTTTTGTTTAACTCATCAAACTTACTAAGCTTCATTAAGCTTACTTGTGTAGTTTAATATCATTGTAGATTTTTAGAAGGTTGGAGGATCGGATCGACACTCAAGTCACACTATCTAGCTTATCTCGATAGTTTTTGAAACGTTTAATTAGGATTATATGGCATGTATAGGCTATTGTGCTATTTTGGTTAATGTTTGGCTTGTGTAAATGTGATGAACGATATTTTGGGCAAATAACCAATTTGCAAATGGTATGAGAATGAGGTATAGTTGTTATGCTAGTATGTGTTACTTACATATATTTAATTTGTTGTGATTGTGGTAACTTTGTTAGGTATTTTGATTTGGTATTACTTGAATGAGTTGATGAATTGAATTAATGTGTATTTTGAGATTAAGTTGTATATAATTGTGGTACCAATGAGGGTACATTAGTTAGGCACATATTAGGTTGGTTTTGATGTCTTTTTGACCAGATTAATGTCATTTCAATTTAGTATTTTGGTTAGTATTTGAGTTTCTTAAGGTCCAAGCAATTTGATTATGTTTGTATTAATGTATGATTTGAATGATTTATTATTTCATTATCCTGTAATACTTCGTAACCTTGTTTCGACAACTGATACGGGTTAGGGGTGTTACAATTAAAATTAATATGATATTTTTGAAAGTCAAGTCAGACAATTGACCCAATGAGTAATTGAACTTAAAAATTTGACTTAAGATCGAAAATTGGGCCCAAGAACCCAAAATCAAGATTGAGACCCAAAACCAGTTGAAATGGACCCGGTATGTGAAACCAGGTCGACGGTCCAACTGGTGGCTACATTTGACCGGCTAGGTCATTATTGACTCGGACTGAATTGGCAGCAGCTGAACCAACTCGAGGTGCTATAAGGGTGTCGCACTTGCATCACTGGACACGGCATGCTGGTGGCTGCGACGACAGCGTCTAGGTGGCTAGCGACGGCTGGTTGTCGGTGGCTGAGCAGTGGAAGAGTAATACTCCTACTGAAACTCTGCCAGAGAATTTAATTTTAGATTAATTATTCCAAAAATAATATTATTTTAATATTTTATATCAAATTTAATTTAATACTTATCATAATAGCATTTATAATTTAATACTAAAGTGATTATATTAATATTAAATTAAATTTAATCTAATATATAAATATTATATTAATTTAATATTAAAGTAATTAAGTTTAATCATAGTTGAACTCATTAAATTCTCCCTATATAAAAAGAGCATTGGGTCATTATTTACACACACTTGAATTCAATAGAAAATTGTAGAGAGAAAATTCTCTGAGAAGATTATTCATAAAATTTCTAGAGATATTTTTCTAATTTACAACTTGACCCAAAACTTTAGAGAAATTAGAAAATTACCCCATTGGTAATTTTTGTGAAAAAATTTCTGATTCAAAGCGAGCCCACACTTGGCAGACATGAGCTTGAGGATAGCGGAGAAGACTACTTGGTTGAAGAGCTCATCCTAGACGAATCGAAAATGTACAATTTTGATTAAGTGTTTATTACTTTAGATATCACAACTAAAATCTTGTTTTGGAAAAATTTTAAAGCTCTGATTTTTCCTTAAATTTATTTTTCGCTACGTTTTCCAAAGCCATTGTTTTCAAAATCCACCTTCGAATAACCACCGCCAGAATTGGAATGTCGTTGTTGCTGCCATTGGCACTGTCGTGTCCGGTGGTGCCACTGTAGGTGCGACACCTTCACGACATCTCGAGCCGGTTTGGCTACTGTCGTTCGATCAGGGCTAGTGGCGACCTGACTGGTCCGATCCAACCACCGGTTGGACCGTCAGCCTGGTTTAACCTACCAGACCCATTTCGACTAGTTTTGGGTCTCAATGTTGATTTTGTGTTCTCCTGCCCAATTTTCGATCTTAGGTTTAATTTTTAAGTTCAATTACCCATTGAGCTAATTGTGTAACTTGAAAATTAATCTTTAAAAATGTCATATTAATTTTAATTAATTTGATTAATTTAATTTTCCTTAATCAAAATTAATTTTTAAAAAATCACTAAGATTTTTCAAATTAATTTTTGTAAAAAAATTTTAATCAAATTTTCTAGTTGAATAATCTCACGACTGTCTAATTTAATTCCACATCGAATAAATTGATTCAATTACATTATTTCCAAAGCTGTAGAATTTTCTTTTGATTCAAATACAGTTTGGCCGAACTTTAGTTGAGCTAGAAGAGGGACCAACTAGACATATACAATTAGGCTCGAGTAATTGCAATTATATTCAGAAGCACCATTCCAATAATTTATAATTTACTTAATCATAGATTCAGTCAACAAGAAGTATCATGATTAAAATCTCCTATTTGTATACTTTTTACGAAAGCAATTCATTCAATTACTTTGACCAATGACTTTGTCATGTGTGCGTTTGTAACACCCTAAAACCCAACCTAAAAGTTTAGACTGAATCTTGGAGATTACATTGATCACCAAAGTGATCATAGGAAAACTTTACAAAACAAATTATCTCAAATTCCATTACAAACACATTTTTCTGTTTTCGAACCAAATACATTTAATCATTTAGATTTCAATCAGAAAAATTACAGTAAATTTAATTTATGAACAAAGTAAAATTTACGAGAAAAATACAAAACAGAACTTGTACCACAATTTTTATAAAACCTTACAGTTCGAAATTGTATATCAAATGGGTGAAAAGACGAACTGTTAACTTGTTTTTAACCATGATTGTTTGAGACCTCCGCATTTTGGGTCCAGCTATAGAAAATGAAAGTACCTGAAAAGGGAAACTAAGGGGTTAAGCTATATGAGCTCAGTGTGAATTCGAAACGTAACTAATGATAGAGTCACAAAACAGAATTCCAAATAAAAGTTCAATAGCGGAAACAAAATCGAGGGCAGCATTTCAAAGGAGTTACTTAACTATATAAAAACTCAATCGGTGTACGAAACAACCCATTTCAAAAACCAATTAAATGGTAGGACATATTATAATGTTATCATTCATTACACACAATTACATAACACATTGAGCACACAACCTTTACGCAATTAATCACGCAATCCTATGGACAGATCAAATGCGATATGTATGCACAAATAGAAGAACAATCCCACCCATCCAGCCAAACACCTCACCGTCCCTCATTCACACCACAAATGAGCTATAAGAAGCTTAACCAACCATGCACACCACATAGGACCTCGAAAAGCCCATCCAACCCTACACACCACGTATGTGGAACTAAGCCACATAAATAACAATATGCAACTGAGCTGCCAGAAGTATCGTACTGTACAGTAAACCACTATATAGACATGTTGTAGTTAAAACTGCCAAAATAGAACAGACTTTCTTCTCTTCGCAACCAAACCTAAAGTTTTATGCAAATGTATGTAAGCAAAGAGATCACTAACAAACTTACAAAAATAATGTACATAACTCACAGACAGACACACATTAGTCAAACAGAAATAGATGTGCACATATTCATTTGACCAGATTCAAAATCAAGTATATTCGTAGCTATTTACAAGTAACATCACATAACATATAATCGAATTGATAAATTTGCGTATTAATTGCACATAGACGCACGAATCTAAGCTCATCAAATTCTCTATCAACTTTACTAAGACTAACTGAGAGTTGGAACACTCAGAAACACCAACAAATCCGTGTGACTTAGGGACATGGCCGTGTGATTCGACCATGTAACTTTGTGTCCAAAATGGCTAAAATTTAGGTACAAGGCAAACATGGCCATGTGAGGATCTCACATGCCTTTGTGCCCACCAGACACGGCCGTGTGTCCAAAACACATGCTCGTGTGAGATAAGAATAAATCTTCTAAATCCCTAAATTAGCCACACGGTTATGTGGCCAGGCCGTGTGGCACCACGTCATCCAAACACTAATCACCAAATGTGCACGCCCATGTACCCAGGGGACATGACCGTGTGGACATCGACTAAAATCCCCAAATGAGCCACATGGTCATGTGGCACCAAAATTTGCCCAGAAATCCTAGTTTCCAATTGCACACGGCAGTGTGGACCACTCGTGTGGGGACAGATGCCTGTATAGCCATCCGTATGGTCACAAAACCACCACGAAACGGCCCGAGATTACGTGCTTTTACTCTCGAAGTGCCTCCCAACCGTCCATAACTCAAAATTATACAAAATCAATCAAGTTTCTATGCCTAAGAACTCTAGTACAATATCATAAATAACCAATTTTTGAACACACGCATAAATTACCGAATTTCACTAAATTGGATAAATAATTTGCTAAAGAAAATGTAAGGTTTCAAAACCCACATCTGATTTGCGATCAAAACGACCAGACAGTGACTTGACAATAAGAAAATCGAATCTTTTCAAAAAATTATTAACAGAACTGTTCCTCTCTTTTTTTTTTCTTTCCAAAGGTCGCAAGAAAGCAAAAAGAAAGAGAGAAAAGAAAAATGATGGTGAGGGAGAGGAGAACGTGAATAAGGAAAAAAAACTCAAAATAAAACTCAAAATAAAAATAATAAAATAAAAGAAAATAAATAATCATTTTTAAACTTTAAACAAACCTAATATTTAACAAAATAAAAACGCATACATAATTATTCGAACCCGCAACCCAGAGATACACTAACACACAACTAACCATCAGACCAGCAGGCTCATTTTGATATTAGGACATGAAAACTCTCCCAAGTGTGTGACCTACTCAATGACCCCTACTTTGAATCTCAAATTTCTAACCTCAAAAACCGGGGTGTTACAACTTACCCCTCTTTAAAAAAATTTCATCCCTAAAATTTCCCACTAACAGAACAGTCGTCTTAAATTAATCCCACCACTGCGCTCTCGCTGCACATTCTGATCCCGAAGCACTACTATGCTAGACTTAAGAATCTCACACACGCATATTTTCCAAAAGTGGGACTTGAACCCAAGATCTTAAACACACAATTAGAACACGTAACCACTAAACTAGATACTCATTTATCTATCATACACAATCACTATACCAAAATCAGAACGTCGAAACATTCGTAACCATACCCATCTCAATGTCGACGTGGACACTCCCGAATCCGGTGTTCTGTGGACTCGCATCGGAGATACACTTCCGTTTTTTTTCAACAGTCACCTGGATGACACTTTTTACAGTACTCACAAAACGGAACACTCGCACCACTACTAGCACCTTCAGCACTACTTTTACTATCACTCAATTGTGTTCTCTCATGCTTCGTAGACCGAGGCTCCAACCTCGATAGACTACGATCTCTCTTCTTCCCACAATCTACGCACTTACCTTGAATCATCTCTCTATTCCTCTCTAAACTTGCCTCAAATACTTTTTCTAACACTTCTCTTACTACCCAAGTCAATGCCTCAGTACCAACTTCCGGGTTATCGCTACCTGAAGTTGGCGGAATCGTATTAACTTCCAACTCACAAACAGTTACATGTCCTGCAGAAGTTGATGACTCCAATAAAGTCTCGCCAGGCTGATCCTCACGGTTTTGTTTACCTTTAGAATCTATATCGGTCATGTATCTAAGCTCAAAGAATCTACAATTTCCAAAATCAAACACAAGCATAAATATCTAAATATTACAGTTCTAAGCTTACAAAACTAATCTTACAATTTCCTAAGTTTTGTACGAATCGGCGTCAGAGTCTCGAACATCTTACTTTTATAAAAACTTATTCCAAAACACAAACCATTTCAAAACACTATGGTACGGTTTTAAAATATATATATATTTTGTTTAAACAAACTCGTGCACACAGGGATACGTAAAAACACAGGTCGAGTTTTTACGAACTTGGCTCTAATACCACTAAAATGTAACACCCTAAAACTCGGCCTAGCAATTTAAACTGAATCTCGAGGGTTACATTGATCACCGAAGTGGTCATAGGAAAATCTTACAAAACAAATTATCTTAAATTCCATTACAAACACATTTTTCTATTTTCGATCCAAAGACATTTAATCATTTAGATTTCAATCAAAAAATTACAGTAAGTTTAATTTATGAACAAATTAAGATTTACAAGCAAAGTCCAAAACAGAACTTGTACCATAGTTTTTATAAAACCTTACAGTTCAAAACTGTATGTCAGATGGGTGAAAAGAAGAACTGTTAACTTGTTTTTTAACTGTGACTTTTCAAGACCTCCGCATACTGGGTCCAGCTCCAAAAAATAAAAGTACCTGAAAAAAGAAAACTAAGGGGGTGAGCTAGACAAGTTCAGTGTGAATTCGAAACATAATGCATGATAGAGTTGTAAAACAGAATTCCAAATAACAGTTCAATAGCAGAAACAAAATCAAAGGCAATATTTCAAAGTAGTTACTTAACTATACAATAACTCAATCGATGTACGAAACAACCCATTTCAAAAATCAGTTAAATGGTAGGATGTATTACAAAGTTATCATTCATTACACACATGTACAGAACACATCGAGCACACAACCTTTACACAATTAATCACACAATCCTACAGACAGATCAAATGCGATATGTATGCACAAACATAAGAACAATCCCGCCCATCTAACCAAACACCTCTCCGTTCCTCATTTATACCACAAATAAGCTATAAGAAGCTCAACCAACCATGCACACCACATAGGACCTCAAAAAGCCCATCAAACCCTACACATCACGTATGTGGAACTAAGCCACGTAAATAACAATATGAAGTTGAGTTGCCAGAAGTATCATACTGTATGGTAAACCGTTATACAGATATGTTGTAGTTAAAACTGCCAAAACAGAATAGACTTCCTTCTGTTCGTAACCAAACCCAAAGTGTTATGCAAATGTATGTATGCAAACAGATCACTAACAGACTCATAGAAATAATGTAAATAACTCACAGACAGACATACATCAGTCGAATAGAATCAGATATGTGCATATTCATTCGACCAGATTCAGAATCAAGTATGTTCGTAGCTATTTACTAGTAACATCACATAACACATAATCAAACTGATAAATTCACACTCTAATTGTACACAAACGCACGAATTTAAGCTCTTCAAAGTCTATATCAACTTTACTAAGACATAACTGAGAGTTGGAACACTAAAAAACACCAAGTCAAAATCTGTCACAGAACTAAAATCTACGAATCAAAGCCACACGGCCATGTGGAAGCGTTCATGCCTATGTGAAGGAAGTACATGTCCAAGCGAAAGGAAGCACACGACCGTATGATTAAGGCACACGCCCGTGTGACCTAGAGACATGGCCGTCTAATCCAACCATGTAACTTTCTGTCCAAAATGGCTAAAATTAAGGTATAGGGCAGACACGGTCGTGGGAGGGTGTCACATGCCATTGTGCCTGCCAAACATGGTCGTGTGTCCAGAACACATGCCCGTGTGAGATAAGAACAAATCCTTGAATCCCCAAATTAGCCATATGGTCGTATGGCCAGGCTATGTGGCACCAAATCATCCAAACCCTAATCCCCAAGTGCACACGCCTGTGTGGCACTAGAATTCACTCGTAATCCTTAGTTCCCAATTGCACACAACCGTGTGGACCGCCCATGTTAAGACACATGCCCGTGTGGTTACGAAACCACCACGAAACGGCTCGAATTATGTGCTTTTGCTCCCGAAGCACTTTCCAACCGTCGATAACTCAAAATCATATCAAATGAAACAAACAAGTTTCTATACATAAGAACAACAAGATAATATCGTAAATAACCAACTTTTGAACACATGCATAAATTACCAAATTTCACTAGATTGGATCAACAATCCGCTAAAGAAAATGTAAGGTTTCAAAACTTACACTTGATTCGTGATCAAAACGACTAGACACTGACTTGACGACAAGGAAATCAAATCTTTTCGAAAATCATAAACAAAACCGTTTTTCTCTTTTTTTTTTCTTTTCAAAGGTTGCAAGAAAGCAAAAAAGAAAGAGAAAGAAAAGAAAAACGATGGTGAGAAAGAGGAGAATGTGAAAAAGAAAAAAAACTTAAAATAAAACTAAAAATAAAAACAATAAAAGAAAAACTAAAAGAAAATAAATAATCATTTTTAAACTTAAAACAAACCTAATATTTAACAAAATAAAAATATTCCACCAAAATGCACATACAATGATATGAACCTGTGACCTAGAGATACACTAACACACAACCAACCACCAAACCAGTAGACCTATTCTGACATCAGGACACAAAAACTATACCAAGTGCGCAACCTACTGACTGACCCCTACTTTGAATCTCAAACTTCTAACCCCAAAAATCGGGGTGTTACAGTGTTACCCTTATACGATATCCTTAATTCTTTTGAATTAAATCCATTCACTCAATACAATCCTATTTTATCTCATTGTCACCATTGTGTCTTCTTAATGATTAATATGACCATTATCAACAAATGATTATGATAAATTGCTTGCTCGAGGACAAGCAACCCGTGGCTACTTTTCATATTTATTAATCCTTACAATGCAATGAGAGGATATCGTTAACTTTTTAATCGAGCTATGAGTTTCATTGTTACTAGTAAAGCTATGCCATACACAATTCATGTACCCAACATATTGGTTATAGGCTTGACTTATATCAAAGCGCATGAGTTATTTACGCATGGTGAGTGACTAACTCAGGATTTAAGTAAATCACACCATGAATGTCACAAGTGAATTAATTCATAAACTGATTTAGAATTAATTCAACTTGAGTCCAGTCCAATGTATTATTCTTCCAATGAGTACATCTATATCTCTACCCCTGGAGCCAACTGCTCTAATAGCCAAGACTAGCTATCTCCTTAATTGGAATTGTAGATGACAGAATAATCCTTCCAAGTATTTGAATCAAATGTTCATTTTGATTTTTTTTGCAGGATTATGGACTCGTTTAGATTATCTATTGAAGTAAGTTGTCTTTCTCGCTGTAAACGTCTATTTATAATCATTTTTAACTTAAACAATCAAGGGGCTAATATTTGTTTGTCACAATTTTGCATATATGCAAAATATGAAAGAGAGAAACACAAAAGATATAACAGTAAAATATGAAATTAACTGTATTTATTTATTCATCGCTCAAGTAAATATAAAATAGTTAAATTTTTACTACAATATGAGCACACTTCCCAACACACCTTTGGAATAGTGGATTCAATTAGGGGGGGTGGATCTAGGAGGGTTGGTAGGAGTCCAGATCCCCTTAAAATGGAAAATTTTCTGTTTAGGCATTTTATAATTTATAAAATTTTAAATTAATAATCGTCAAATTGCACTTTGCCCCTCCGCCCCCAAAATAATAAAAAATTTGATTTAATCCTCTAAAAATTATAAAAATGTAGGCTATTAAAATGATAAAATTACATTTTTACTATCATAAAAATATGTAATTTAGTTTCGCCCCCCAAAAAAAATTTTAACTTTGCCCTTGCATCCGTAAGTCGTATTTTTGAGTTCGCCACTAGTCACTCAATCATAGATGGAGGTCTACGATAAGGACATATGGCAATGGACCTAGTGGAATGCATAAATTTCGTATTGAATGGGACACGTTATTTGTCGATAATATCAGGGGTGAAAGAAACATATTTTCGTTTATCATTCTTGAATCCAAAGCGGGCAAAAAATAGACTTATCCATGGGTCAAGCCGGGAAAGCCCGCTCAAAAAGTAAGAGAATTTGAATAAAAATATAAACTCGAAAAATAGACTTAGACAAAAAAAAATGTTAGATCTTATGCGGGACATAATTACAACTTCGTGCCACCATTTTCAGCTGCTCTTTTTACCAAAATTTGTTATATTTTCGCTCTTAAGACATTGCCACAAAATTGTTGATAAAACAAATAAGCAAGAAAATTAATATGTATATCATTTATTGCAGAAAATTATTGATTAGATTAATAAAAAATTGTTAAATTTTTATTTCTTTAGTCAAATAAATCTCACACTTTTTAATAAATTCTAAACATTATAATAAGCTAAACCTTTAATTAATTTAAGTAAAGCTGAAAGAGTTTGTTCTTAATTAATAATCTGCGTCCGAACAAAATGCTGAACCTAAGATGACTATTCAAAACTTTAAGATTTTGGATCTGCAAAAAGCAATAATGAAAGCTACTGAATTGGATTTATGACCTAACTTCAATGTTGATTCTGAAAATTATAAGTAAATGAATGAAAGTCAGCATAAAACCATAATGAGAAGGGAAATTATTGGAAAATAAATGTCCTATGCAACCTTTGAATTACTTGATTTGGCTTTTTGGAACTTGAAGACTTCACAACTTGACAATCTACATAATTTATACAATACCAATATTTTTAGTCAATTTACTGACTTAGGTCACTAGACTCATCTACCCATTTTATAATAATAACATAATAATTCTATCACATGTGAATGGAAACATGGGCGAAACCAGAAAGGTTAGTAGTGGGCTCAGACCTTTTAAAAAAAAATTCTTTTTTTAAGTTTTTTATAATTTATAAAACTTTAAAATAGTAATATTAAAATTACATTTTGACTCATAAAAAATAATAAAAATTAATTTAATTTTTTAAAAATTATAAAAATATATACTATTAAAATGGTGAAATTATATTTTTATTATCGTGAAAATATACAACATAATTCTAGTTTCCCCTAAAAATATTTTTTTGACTTTGCTCTTAAGTGGAAACAAAATATTTAGAACAGATGCCTAATTTTAAAAATAACATCCAATAAATAGTAAAATATATGGTTTGAAATTGAAAATGATACAAAAAGACCAAAGCATAAAAAGGTAAAAGTACCCTCATAAAGCTTGATTGGAGTGGTATATATATATATTGGTAGCGTAGGTTCAAATCTTAATATTTAGAACTTTTTTATTTGTCTTTTTGAATAAAGAAAAGACAAAAGTACCATTATAATAGTATAAATTATTTAAAATATATAAAGTTATTTTAATAATTTTATTAGTTGAGTTGTTATCGAATTGACTCATGATACTAAACTTAATCACACACTTAAATAATAATATATGCGTACACTAAATTATAAGACTCCGGAGTGATTAAAAAAATATTTAGAAAAATATATAAAATCAACCCGAAGGATTAAACTCCAACTCAAATTATCTCCAAACTTAACTATTCATTCATTTTAAGATAAAAAAAAAGTAGTTTATGCTATTTAATTAAAAAATATAAAATTATTAAAACTATAAATACATTTATAATAAAGCTTTTTTGTGTGTGTTTGTGTGTTTAAAGCATTGGAATGATAGTAATGAGAAGCATATTTCACGTGGTCTTACCATACAGCAAGTAGTTGGAGTAATTTATTTGTACTTTGATAAGTTTTCACTTTTTAGTTGATATTCGTCTCTATATATTTACAATCAAAGCTTTCAATTTTACTCATCACTGTACTCTTTCACTATAAATCACATTGGCGTTTTGTTTTTCTCAATCAACCCCTTTCCTGAAAATAAGTAAGTTTAAAACAAAAAAAAATCAGTTGACTTAACCCTGAATTCATCCTGAGCAAAATGCGGCCACCGTCTCCGAACAGAAAGAAAGAGGTGAGATTGAAGAGAGGGCCATGGACAGCTGAAGAAGACAAATTACTGACGGCTTACATTCAAAAACATGGCTATGGTAGCTGGGGTTCCTTGCCTCACAAAGCTGGTCTGCGCTTATTATTTCCCATATTATTCGTATATCATAATCAAATATCTTCCTTTTGTATATTTTTATATATTTAGTTAACAAATTTGAAAATATTGCATTGTTTTTTTTGGTTTTATATAAATGTAAGTATAGGACTTGAACGATGTGGAAAGAGCTGCCGACTGAGATGGATTAACTACTTAAGACCTGATATCAAAAGAGGAAAGTTTAGTTTAGAGGAAGAGCAGACCATCATTCAACTCCATGCCTTTCTTGGAAACAGGTAGCTACACACTCACACTTCATTAATTGTTCTACTGCTTATATTAGCAATGGTGAAATTTAGTTGATGCATGGATCATATTTTATTTTAGGTGGTCGGCAATAGCGGCACACTTGCCTAAGAGAACAGACAATGAGATCAAGAATCACTGGAACACACATCTAAAGAAAAGGCTAATCAAAATGGGTATTGATCCCATGACTCACAAGCCCTCAACCTCCCCATCACCCAAAAATGGTTCAAATTTAAGCCACATGGCCCAGTGGGAGAGTGCACGTCTCCAGGCTGAAGCCAGGTTGGTCCGTGAGTCAAAACAGGTTGTCCCAAATCTTACCACCCGCCCCACTAGGAGGAGTCAACTCACCAGAAGCAGTCCCAGGTGCCTTGACGTACTCAAAGCCTGGCAAGGTATAGTTGCCGGTATGTTTGTTTTCTCCACCCAGGATCCCAGGTCCCTAACAACCTCAACTCTTCGTTTCCCTTCAGCTGGATGGGGAGAAGCTGAGGAATGGCGGGGCCAGGGAATGAAGGGTTCCAGCGATGCTGATGATGCATGGTTTGAGGAGGACTCAGTCTTACTGCACAGTCTACCTATTGCAAATATAATGGAAGGTTTGTCGGATGCTTTTATTTTGAATTCATGGATGGGTGTCGACAAATCAACAGTTGAAAACACTGTAATGGAGAATGGTAATTGCTGGGATAGCGTACTAAATTTGTTGAATTCTTCACCATGTGGATCACCTGTGTTGGGATAATATCCGAGAGACAAAAGGGTCGTAAATTATGTTAAGATTTGATTCTTAAATATTATTAGCATCAATCAACCCGGTTTCTATGTTGATCAGAGTTCGACCTCACCTTATCTCCCATTGCCTAGTACAAAGTTGGAAGTTGCTTCCTTGAGCATCATCTACATTTAACAACCCAGCAACTGAATTATTATCACGTTCCACTAAAACTTTGCAGTAACCGTGCTATCTGCAAGTCATAAAAAATAGCTCAGAGTTCTGCCTATGTGATTGTATACGTCCCTGCATTTGATTATAGGCATAGCCTAGCTACCAGCCATGAACCATAGCTATTTCCAATAATTCCTCTACTGCAGCTTTCTTCCGTGTTTAATTTAACCCAATCTTCTAGAGGAATCTAACAATCTGCTTCAGTACCCTACTGTGTGTATGAACTCCATTCATAAAGGCAACCAAATTACACCTTGACCATGCAATACATTGATTAATTATATCCTCAGTCCTAAAGTTTTCGTTATTAAAGAACGCAAGATTTCTTTGCTTCACATATCCTCTAACAAATCAAAGCAAACAGTGAGCTCCAAATCGGTCCATCGAATTGAGTTCTGTGCTCCAATTAGATAACCAATCCTTGAGTGGAAGATTGAAGTATCTATCATGATCATGTTGATGCACTATTTAGCTCCAAATTGAGGTGGCCGATTGGCAACCTCTTAAAACGTACAAGCTTGTTTCTGTGCCACCATCGCAAATGTGATATAAAGGATCATTCCCGATGCCTTGTGTACACCTGTGAACATTCACTAAAAGCTTATCATGCAACACTAGGTAGAGAAAATGTCTTACTCGTTGTGGCCCTTTATGCTTCCGAATTAGAGTACATTGCTTCTGTACTTGCCCCTATCTTCCTTGTTTCAAATAGTTGCAGGCATTGTTACCAAATAAAAGAAAAAGAAATACTTGCAGGCATCAGAACAAAATGGACCATATCTTTGGACTATCTCCAAATGCCCCGATCGTGTCTTTTGTACAAAATTGGTGGTCTAGTTCCTGCTATGTGCAATAGGATCATTCGAACCATTCTCAATAACCGAGTCATTTATAAGGCCTTTATCCAACTGCTTCTCTATGCGATTAGAACCCCATCTGTTATTACGCAAGTAAACGGGTATCCATTTAACTAGAGGTGGTAAAAGTACCGGCTCGGATTGGGTTCTTTTTGGATTTAGATTTTTTCCGGCTTGGATCACCTTGGGTTAAGATTTTCTTGGACTTTGATATATTCAAATTTGAGTTTTCTCAGTCTCAAGATTTATCGGTTTCGGATTCGGATTCAAATCAATTCGAGTTGAATAGACTCGGACGTATTCAAAATATTTTAAATTTTCTGAGTTATAAATAATTTAATTTAAAATGTAATAATTTATTTTACTTTTATATTTGGTAATACAATTCAAATTTGCCTTATAAAAACATAAATTATATATTTAATAAAGATCATGGTAGTCGGTACCATATTCCTCAATCAATACCAAGTAATCTAAGTTTTGATATGGTTAAGATTTCGATATATTTCAACTATTCCAATACATTTCTATCAATACTGATTTGTATTAAGGTTGGAAATAGCAGAGTGTTCAAGTATGACACTATTTAATCTTGATTGGGTAAAAATTAAAAAAGCTTCGATTTGTGGACTGTTCAAAACAATTTCGTTTTAACTTTTGTTAGAACAAAAAATTAGGACAAAATAAAAGTTTTATAAGGCAATTTTGTTCTAATTTCTGTTAGACTAGAGAATGTGACAAGAAACTTTGTAATAAGGTAAAAACAAGTAGCAACGTAAGGAGATAAATGAACACACGATATTTGATAACGCAATTTAGATTCACCAATTTTATTTTATGGAACCTTACTCAGAATTATTCCATAATTTGTTTGAATCAACTATTGGCTAAAGCTTAAACTACCTTTATAGTACAATCATTTTTCCCAAATTACCTCACAATACAATCAATAAAACTCTACAAGAAATACATAAAAAGACACCCCAAAATTGCACTTCAAGTGATGCCTATTTATAGGCCTCTTCAGGTGATCATCTAACAGTGTTTTAATAAGCTTTAAACTATCAGTTTTTACTGAAATTATTCTCTTAATTTTCTTGAGTATTTCTTGCATAAAAGCTTTTATAAATAAGTCTTCCAACAAATTCAAAATTCTCTCAAGAGATAAGGATAAGAATTTTCAACATTTTAAACTTCTCCCTTCTCCTCTAAGTTAGTCGATTGAAAGATGATGATCATAACATATATTAGCATGAAATTACTTCCTCATTTGTTGCTCAACAAGTTTAAATCATAAATCATGTCATTAAAAAGTTAAACATGTAAACTGAAAAACTTTAATAACATCAAAACTATTGTTCCATCAACATGAAGTGTAATAAAAGAACCAGTCAAAATTCCAACAAAGTTCAACACCGATGGAGCAATCAAAGGGAAATTAAGTCTTTAAAAGGTGTTCTTTGAGACTCAAATGGTGGTTGGATTGTTGGTTCAATAGGAATTTAGGAATCTTTACAATCATCAAGCTAAGTTGTGGGCTTGTTATGGTGTTGGAAAAGGGTTGCAAGAAAACGTGTGCTCAGTGGTTCATATACTGAATGGAGCAACGATGTCAGTTATATCTCTTTGGCTAGAAGTATTCACGAGTTAAAATGTAAGCAATGGTAGATTAAAATCAAACATGTCTACAACAGTCAATTACACGGTTAGTTGGCCTAACAATAGTTCCGATTAATCTGATTTTGCAAAACGTGGAATTGAGATATTCTCATGTATATATTGGTTAGGAATGAGTTCAAATGTACTGAATCACATTATCTTTTTATTTAATGGTTAAAGAGGGATTTTAAATGATTCTGAAAATTGTATAAAAATAAAATTAAAAATCGTAATATTACACTAATATAAAAAGAAATAAATAAAAAATATATAATATATCTATAAGAAAGATTCCCTTATCATCATCTTAACTATATAAAATTAAAAATGATTCCTCCTAAAATATTAAATGAATTGGTAGGTTAAAGTCTGATTTTGTTGTGTTTTCTTTTTCTTTTTCTTTTTCTTTTTACTTTCTCATTTATGTTGTTTTAAAGAATTTAACTATTCTACATTTTTTTAAAACGGATTTAGGTAATACTCATTTTTTTGAGCAATTAGGTAACAACATTAATGTCGTTCATTTTATTTATGACATGAAAGTTTAATGGTTCTCCAACATGTCGGAAGTGGATTAACTCTCTCTCTCTCTCTATTTTTTACTATTTGAAACATGTGAATGTAGAAACAGCCTATATCTTATTTTAATTAAATATAATTAATTATGTTTTAATTCTAATTATGAAACAGTAGTTTTAGTATTTTTAATTATAACTAAACCTGTTCATGGGCTAGATTATCTGTTCAGGTTTAAAGATTTATCTAAAATTTGAGAGGTTTTAGATAAAAATATTAAGCCTAAAAATGAGTCTAGGCAAAAAAAATTAGGTCCATTTAAAATATAGGTAAAGTATTATATTTTTTTATATATTATCTAATATAGAACATGTTAAAAAATTAAACTTATACTAAATATATAATACTAGTCTAATATAAATATTAAAATAATATTAAGAAGACTATATAAAAATTTTCAATAAATAAAAAATATATAAAATTATTAAATATTAAAATAAAATAAAATAAATATTTTTTAAAAAATTTAAAAGTAATATGGGTGGGCATAAAATAGACTTGGATTAATCTTTTGCAAATATGCGCGGGTTTAAACAAAATTTTATGCTCATATTTCATGCCGGACCTGGACAATCATAAAATATGTTAATATCATACTTAGATCCAGTCTAAACCCAATCTAACCTAGCCCATAAACACCTCAAATTATAACATAAGAATTCGAATGAAGTTAACAACATTTTTTTGGAGCAATTAGGTAACAACATTAATGTCGTTAATGTTATTTATGACATGATAGTTTCATGGTTCTACAACATGTCGGAAATGGATTAACTCTCTTTTTTTTTTTTTTTTTTACTATTTTGAAACATGTGAATCTAGAAATAACCTATATCTTATTTTAATTAAATATAATTAATTATGTTTTAATTCTAATTAGGGGAATAGTTTTAGTATTTTTAATCATAAGGCAGAAGTTTTTCACTTTTTGTGAACTTTATGGGCACTGGGTAAAAAAGAGAGGTAGTGTATTTTATCATCAATAAAATAAAGCCGTACATCTAAACGAAGAGTAGAACATCATTATCAATTGTCTTTCAAATTGAATTAATGAAAGTACAAAATTAGAAATCATTACAAAAATGAGATTGTGATGATCAAATAATGAGATCTATTTTTCTTTTTTTGCACGTTTGATAATTGGAGGTGGTAGCAGAATCAACTCATTTATGCACACGATCCACTTTGAATATATATAAATTTTATCCTTTTATTTTATAAAAACTAAAAAACTTAAGTTATTTACTTTAATTTGTTATAATTTGGTCTTTATACTCATGAAAATTAATAAGTTAGTCTCTTAAATAATGCATAAAGATAAATTTAGCTCTTAATATTTACTCATTTTGATTATTATTCTTTTTTTTTTTTGATAATTTTGACCTTTACTTTTTAAATTTTAATCAAATTACTTGCTTTTGAATGAAGAGTTGTCTAAAATGTTAAAATTTTAACGACATTGGTATGGTCACTTGAATGACACTTCTTTTATTTTATTTTAGAATAAATTTTTTTAAACCTTATTGAACTCTATCTATTTGATATTGATTAGAATAAGGTGTTTCAATCTTACTACACTCCTATTAGAATATGGTTTTACAAGCCTATAAATAGACATAGTCTACTCCTCTTGTAATTAATCGAATTCGACATAGTGAATTATCTTCTTCTTTGCCCATAGTTTTTTCCTGATAAGGTTTCCACATAAAATCTGTGTGTTTTTTTAATTTTTTCTCTTTTCTTTGCGATACATTATCATTACTGATGTTCTATTTTTTACAAATTGGTATTAGAGCTTCCGGGTTGTTCATCTCAATCACGGTAAGGGCGTCTTTGAAGTATTCTGCTGTTGGATCGCAACACTAGATTTGCATTGTGACAGATAAAGATGCAGACAATTCTTACATAGATGGACTTAGAGGAAGCCCTGCTAGGGGTAGATAAAATGCCTTCGACATTGACGGAGGAAAAGAAAAAACGCAAGGATCGAAAGGTGTTAGCACAGTTACATTTGCATTCGTCTAACGAAATTTTATAGGATGTGATGAAGGAGAAGACCGACGCTGGATTATGGAAGAGGCTGGAACAACTATGTATGTCCAAAACTCTAACCAACAAGCTGCATATGAAGCAGCGTCTTTAAGCTCATCGTTTGGAGGAAGGTGCGTCTGTGTACGAACACTTAACAGTGTTTAAAGAAATTCTCTCAAACTTGGAGGCCATGGAGGTTCAGTATGATAAGAAGATCTAGGGTTGATTCTACTTTATTCGTTACCCCCGTCTTATTTAACCTTTAGAGACACGATTTTATATAGCTGCGAGTCTCTCACAGTTGATGAAGTTTATGATTCTTTAACCTCGTATGATAAGATGAAGCATCTTGTGGTAAAATCGACTCTCAAGGAGAAGGTCTCATTGTATGTGGGAGACAAGATTGAAATGCTGATGATGATCGTGGAAGGACACAAGAACGAAATCCTCGCGGTAAATCTAAAGGTAGATTAAAGTCTTCAAACAGAGGTAAAGCTTGTAACTTCTGTAAGAAAAAATGGCACATTAAATCTGAGTGATATAAGGTATAGAACAAGATCAAAAGGGAGGCTGCGAATCAAAAGGGAAAATAATAAGAAAATTTCTATGAAGCTGATGTTGTAGAAGACTACAGCGATGATAAACTTCTAGTCGCTTCTGTCAACAATTTTAAAGTGAGCGAGGAGTGGATCATTGATTCGGGTTACACCTTCCACATGAGTCCGAATCGGGATTGGTTTACAACCTACAAAATAGTGTCTGAAGGTGTTATTTTAATGGGAAATAATACTTCGTGTAAAATCGCAAGTGTTGGAACAATTAAAGTTAAGATGTTTGATAGAGTTGTTAGAATACTTAGTGGCATATGACCTATTCTAGAATTGAAAAAAAATTTAATTCCGTTGAGTACTCTTGATTCAAAAGGGTATAAATACACAGCTGAAAGTGGGGTTTTGAAGATTTCCAAAGGTTCCCTCGTTGTGATGAAAAGACAGAGAAAGACTGCCAAGTTATATGTTCTGCAGGGTTCCACTGTTACTGGTGATGCAGCTATCACTTCCTCTTCCTTATCAGATGATAATATTACTAAACTTTGGCATATGCGTCTAAGGCATATAATTGAGAATGGAATGGCAGAATTAAGCAAAAAAGGACTTCTTGATGGGCAAGAAATTTGCAAACTGAAGTTCTGTGAGTACTGCATATTTGGGAAGCAAAAGAGAGTTCGATTCACCAGAGCAATCCATAATACGAAGGGAACATTGGAGTATATTCATTCTTATCTGTAGGAGCTATCTAGAGTGCCTTCGAAAGGTGAAGGTAATTATATACTAACTTTTATTGATGATTTTTCTAGAAAAGTTTGGGTGTTCTTCCTAAACTAGAAAAACGATATATTTTCCATATTTAAGTCTTAGAAAACTATGATTGAAAAACAGATGAGAATACAAATAAAATACCTTCGCACAGATAATGGTTTAGAGTTATGTTCTGATGAGTTTAATAAACTGTGTAAGTCAGAAAGGATTGTGAGACACTTGACAGTTCATCATCCTCTACAACAAAACGGTGTTACAGAACGAATGAATAGAACAATCATGGAGAAGGTTCGATGTATGTTGTCAAATGCCAACTTACCAAAGTCGTTTTGGGCCGAAGCAGCCTCCATTGCATGTTTTTTGATTAACCGATCTCCATCCGTTGCCATTAAGAAAAAGACTCCACAAGAGGTATGGTCTGGTAATCTTGCTGACTATTCTGATTTAAAGATCTTTAGGTGTCCTACGTATGCTCATGTTAATAATGGAAAATTAGAACCGAGATCCATTAAATGTGTTTTTCTTAGTTATAAAGCTGATATAAAAGGGTATAAGTTATGGTGTCCTGAAAATAGAAAATTGTGATTAGCAGAGATGTTTTTTATGAAACTGCTATGCTACCTAACTTATCTCTTAAAGACTTTCAATAAAGAAAATCAAAAACAGGTGGAGCATCAGATTAATCTAGAATCTACAACAGAGTTGACTCCTCAAGCTAGTACAAAAATTCAAAATAGAGTTGCTTCTTCACCACAATACTCTATCGCCAAAAATAAAACTAGAAGAGAAATTAAACCTCCAAAGAAGTATGCCAAGGCTAATCTAGTTGCTTATGTTTTAAATGTGGCTAAAGATATAAATGCAAACAAAGAGACATCTAATTATTCTGAGGCGATTAGCTTTGAAGGCTTAGAAAAGTGGATATTTGCTATGCAAGAAGAGATGGAATCACTCCACAAAAATAAAACATGGGATCTTGTAAAACTTCCTAAAGGTAAAAAGGTTGTTCATTGTAAATGGGTATTTAAAAAGAAAAAAGTGACTCCAAGAGTTGAAGAACCTAGATATAAAGCAAGGCTTGTTGCAAAGGGTTACAGTCAAATTCTAAGAGTGGACTTTACAGATGTGTTCTCCCCAGTTGTAAAGCATGGTTCGATTTGAGCTTTGTTTGGTATTGTGGCTATGCATAATTTGGAGCTTGAGCAGTTAGACGTAAAAATTGCATTTTGCATGGAGAACTTGAGGAGGATATTTACATGCGACAACCAGAGGGTTTTATAGTCTTATAAAAAGAGGACTATGTTCGCTTGCTGAAAAAGTCCCTTTACGGTTTGAAACAGTCACCAAAACAGTGGTACAAGAGGTTTGATTCCTTTATGACTTTTTATGATTTCAAAAGAAGTAGCTTTCATAGGTGTATTTACTTTAAGAAAAATAGTGATGGTTCTTTTCTGTATCTACTCCTTTATGTTGATGACATGTTGATAACAGCAAAAGATAAAGGAAAGATAAGAAAGGTCAAAGCCTAACTAAGTGAAGAGTTTGAGATGAAAGATTTGGGACCAACAAAGAAGATACTTGGTATTGATATTCTCATAGATAGAAAAGCAAGTAAATTGTATCTAAGTCAGAAGTGGTACATTGAGAAAATTCTTTACAGGTTCAATATGCAGAGTGCTAAGGTTCAATATGCAGAGTGCTAAGCCTGTTAGTACTCCTTTAGCAACCTATTTCAGACTCTCATCGGCTTTGTCTCCACAATCAGATGATGAGATTGAGTACATGTCACATGTTCCATACTCCAGTGCAATGGGATCTTTCATGTACGCTATGGTTTGTTCACGTCCAGATTTATCATATGCAGTCAGTGCAGTTAGCAGATATATGGCAAATCCTAGTAAAGAACATTGGAAAGCAGTTCAGTGGATTTTAAGATATTTACAAAGTACTATTAATGTTTGCTTACAGTTTGGAAGAACTAGAGATGGAGTAATTGGGTATACTGATGTTGATTTTGCTGGAGACCTTGATAGAAGAAGATCTCTCACAGATTATGTCTTTACAATCGAACGTTATGTAATTAGTTGGAAAGCTACTTTGCAAACTACAGTTGCTTTGTCTACCACTGAAGCTGAGTACATGGCGATTATTGAGGCTTGTAAAGAAGCCATTTGGTTGAAAGGACTCTTTAGTAAACTCAATGAAGATCTTCAAATCATCATAGTATTTTGTGACAGTCAGAGTGTCATCTTCCTTACAAAAGATCAAATGTTTCATGAAAGAACAAAACACATTAATGTTCGATATTATTTTGTTCGTGATATTATTGCTCGTGGTGATATTGTTGTGAGCAAAATTAATACTCATGAAAATCCTGCAGATATGATGACTAAGTCACTTCCAATAACCAAGTTTGAGCATTGCTTAAATTTGGTTGGTGTTCATTGTTGAAGTTTAACCCGTGAGGGGTTTTATGGAAAAGGTGGAGAACTTGTTCGTTGAGAGTTCACGATGAAAAACTTGTTCATTAAGAATTCGTGTCAGGGTGGAAACTGTTAGAATTAAGTGACCTGAATCCTTATTTAAATAAAATACAGTGGTAAAATAAAATAAAAGTAAAATCCGTATAGAACTATACTTCTTTTATTTTATTTTAGAATAAGGTTTTTTAAACCTTATTAAACTCCATCTATTTGATATTGATTAGAATAAGGTGTTTCAATCTTACTACACTCCTATTAGAATATGGTTTTACAAGCCTATAAATAGACATAGTCTACTCCTCTTGTAATTATTCGAATTCGACATAGTGAATTATCTTTTCCTCTACTTGTGGTTTTTTCCCTACAGAGTTTCTACGTAAAATCTGTGTGTTTTTTAATTTTTCTCTCTCTTTTATTTGCTATATATTGTCATTACCGACGTTCTATTTTTTACAAATTAAAAAATAATTAATACAAAATATTTAAAAATAATAATTTTCAAAAAGTTCATAAAAACTTTTAGGAAATTTATCCATGTTAGTAGTGAAGTATATGCAAAATGCCATACGAGATATCATGTTAATGTCATTAAAAATTTAACAATTCAATCAATTTTTCTATCCAAAAGTAAGTATATTGACTAAATTTTAAATATAGAGTGTCAAAATGACCCAAAAAAGAGTAAGAGCTAAAATGATAAAACGAGTGAATGTCAGAGGCTAAATTTATCTTCATGCCATTAAATAATATTGTTAAACCTTATCATTAAATTGCATACATGAAAATCAACAATTCAATTATTTATATGCAATGAAAATAGCTCGTTAAAAATTAAAAGAAAAAAGTTTTGTTATTATATAATCTCAATCCATATAATTAAACATTTATTAGCAATTTTAATAATAATTTTTGGTATAATTTCCGAGGCTTACAAGCTTAATCAGAGATGTTTTATAGTGAGAAGAATCCAAATGGACCAAACCGCAATGAATCTAACATTCTAGGGTCGTGCATGGCTTGGGAAGTTTGTTGCAAAGCAAAGGTTGGGATCATTGATTGACACTGTCCCCACGCTGTACTTATATTTTCTATCGTAACCTCTCACAAAAGCTTCCGATAAAATAAATACCATATTGTTACCTGCCATGCGTTTAACTTGGACCGTCCACGTCTCCACCATTAAGGCTGCATTGCTGTATTTATTTTATTTACTAATTATAATACTTTTCTACTTTTGGTATATGCTAGATAAAGAGAACACTGTTAAATAAAATATCAAATCATTTTGGAAACAAAGTTATAGCTGCACTGTTGTAAATTTTATGATGAAAAGAAATCCTATGTTAAACTAGGTTCCATGAGTGTTATGATGAAAAGAAAATGAAGCTTTTTGGGTAGGAGTTGGATCATTCCACGTTTCTAACAATAACGGGAAGGGACCTAATGATTTGGGTGGATACGATAGTTCAAGCCTGAAGGGGATGGTGTCATGCTCACTCTGCCAATCTCCGTTCCGCTTCTTAACCTTTGTGGGAATCACCTCAATTCACGTTAAAATTTGTGTATTTTTTCGTTATATATTTATGATTTTTTAATAAATTGATTTAAATTTTTTATTATATGAATTTTAATTTTTTTTTTAAATTCACTTATATTTGTAAATGATTAACTTAAACTGTTTAGGCATAACTACTTTAATTTTTTAAAATTATATATATTTTACTATCATTATATATTTTTTCTTTTATTAAATATATTTTTATATTTACATTATAGTATATTTAATTTTTCTTATGATATAATTTACGTAATGTTTAGAATAAATAAAACATATATTATAACTTTAAAACTGTGTTAGGTGACCAGTTAGACTTGAGTGTTAAATATTGAAGTTCGAGTTCATATTATATTTTAAATAAGATTAATTTTTTTTATGCTTAGGCCTATTTCTCATATTTAATAGTTTTATTCACTGCCTTTCAAATTTTAAGTGGATCTTTAATTTTGAACAATAATCTAACCTTTAAATAATTCTACTTAAAATATCTTAAAAATGTAAAGAGGAGGGACTCCTTTTTCTTTGTATTCTCTTTGAAAACATTTAAATATTGTACTATTTATATATTTAAAAATAATCAAAAATCATTTTAACCTCATGAATTTATAATTTAATATCTTTATATTTCAACCTCGATATATTTTTTTATTCTATCCTTAATCATAAATACCAAATTTATTTAGATTAAAAAAAAGTAAGGGAAGTTGAGTATCTCTTGCTTTCTTTTAAAAGTTAATTTTTTTATTTATCCCGAATCAAGAGAAGTTAAAGAAAGGAAAAATAAAATAAAATCAAAACAAAACAAAACAATTTTTAAGATGTAAAATGTCTTTTTTTTCGACCTTTTTTTATTATAAATAATTTTATGATGATGTTATAATTGTAAAACTTTATTATGAACAATCATTTCCTTTGCATATTCTATCCAAACAAAATAAATAAAATTACTTAATTTTCTTTTCCTTCACTAATTTTTAGTGTTTAAATAAGGTAATAAATATTATTTACTTTCTTTTTTTCTTTGCTTTCCTATCGTTAGTTAGAAAAGAAAATTAAATTCTTAAAGAAGGGTACAATGGTCATATGGGCTTAAGCAATATTTATTATACTGTAAGCCTATAAAACGCTGTTATATATCTACTTTAAATTAACCAACTCTACCCACATTTTCGTTGCTCTCAACTGCGCATAAGATCTCTCTCTCTATCATCTCTTTATCATTGTCTGTTTTCAAATTAAGGAACAAAATTCATTGAGGATTCCGCCTGGCTTGATTTCAAAGAACATGCAGCAGTCTCCATGTAGCGACAAGGTGGGGTTGAAGAAAGGGCCATGGACTCCAGAAGAAGACCAAAAACTCTTGTCTTATATTCAAGAACACGGCGGTGGAAGCTGGCGCGGCTTGCCCGCAAAAGCTGGTCATTATTTCCACATCTCTTCTTAGATCGCCTAGCCTTTCTAATTATGACAAATCGAACATTATTTGATGTTTGGTTTTGTTTTTGATATAGGACTTCAAAGATGTGGCAAGAGTTGTAGACTTAGGTGGATTAACTACTTAAGACCAGATATCAAAAGAGGAAAGTTCAGTTCGCAGGAAGAACGAACCATCATTCAACTCCATGCCCTTCTTGGAAACAGGTGATTTTGCGTTAAAATCCCAACTTATTATTTATTTCTTTCTTTCACTCTTTTGTATATACGACAACCGATAAAGTGGCATGCTTCTCTTATATCATCTCTCTTTGGTGATGGCAATAGTACAATAAGGACCATATATCCTTTCTTTTAGTTGAGATAGTAAATGACAGCATAATATCGACCAGTACCACCCCAACTATTAGTCAATACCAATGATCATGAATTGTTAACTACCAGTTGTATTTGGAACCTGTTATCTAGCTTAGGTTTATTTGTATAATTGGATTAATAAATTTATGTGTAATATATATATATGCATAGGTGGTCGGCTATTGCGGCTCATTTGCCAAAAAGAACAGATAATGAGATCAAGAACTACTGGAATACACAGTTGAAGAAAAGATTGACCAAGATAGGGATCGACCCTGCAACTCACAGGCCTAAAACCGATACCCTCGGTTCAACTCCCAAGGATGCCGCTAACCTTAGCCACATGGCTCAATGGGAGAGTGCTCGGTTAGAAGCTGAAGCTAGATTGGTGAGAGAGTCGAAACGAGTTTCAAACCCTCCGCAAAACCAATTTAGGTTCACGTCTTCATCGGCTTCTCCACTGGTAAGCAAAATTGATGTTGGTTTGGCTCATGCTACTAAACCGCAATGCCTCGATGTACTCAAAGCTTGGCAACGTGTAGTCACTGGATTGTTCACTTTCAGCATTGACAACCTCCAATCTCCAACATCGACGTCGAGCTTCACGGAAAACACGTTACCAGTCTCATCTGTCGGATTCATTGACAGCTTTGTGGGGAACTCAAATAACAGCTGTTGCGGAAATAATTGGGAATGTGTGGAGAAATCGAGCCAAGTTGCTGAGTTACAGGAAAGATTGGATAACTCAATGGGGTTGCATGACATATTGGATTTCTCCTCAGAAGATGTATGGTTTCAAGGCTCATACAGGGCGGAAAATATGATGGAAGGGTATTCGGACACGTTAATGGTTTGTGATTCTGGGGATCATCAGAAGAGTTTGTCAATGGAGCCTAGACAAAACTTTAATATTGGAACAAGTAGTGCTAGTAGTTTCGAAGAAGACAAGAATTACTGGAACAACATCCTTAATTTTGCGAATGCTTCCCCATCTGGTTCTTCTGTCTTTTGAGATTAATTGTTAAGATTCGAAATAAATAAAAAAATATATAAATTTTTGAAGTAAAAGAAAATTCTTTTATTATTATTAATTCTTTTAACAATTCTCATAATATCTGTTAGTTTTAAAACATTACTTAAAATGATCCATAGACATTTTTGACATAAAAATGTTAGAACTAGGCATAACCTTTTCATAACTCATGAATAAGAGAATAATGCGTTTCAACGCACTCAAACCTATATTCTTTTGAATTGACAGAAATACTCATACCAATTGAGAATAATACTAAACATTTGAATAAAAATATAAAAAAACATCCCTAGTACTAACTCCCAAGTCTAGAATAATACTAAACTCATAAGTGCCTCCATATAATATAATATCCCAATGGTACGAGAAACCTTCGAATTAATAAACTTCTTCCTATTTTCAATCACAAATTTTTGATTAACAAGGAGGCTCAATTATTTTAAACATCTCTCAAATTTTATGTTATTTTTTTTCAAATATTTATAATATGTAATCATATAATATGATTGAAAGTATCATACAACTTCTTTTGATTCCATATAGTATAATCGCCAGTCTTATGTGCTGAAAATGAGTTAATTGATGGGACAAAACACAGCGTTCCGATAGTCACCTTAGATACTGCATGACCTTCTCGTGAAAGATAACAGGTAAAAAATTGATTCTTTTTTATAAAATAATTAGGTGAGAGGTTAATTAATGATTTAATGTCCTCTCATAGCAGATTTCATCAGTGACTGATGATAATATAAATCAAATTTAATTTTTCTCAAATGAAAGTGTACAGTACATAATTATTTCGCAATTATATGTAATCCCTATTCCATTACCTACCATGCACTTAAATTTAAAGAATTAGGTTAAATCAGATTTATATTCATCAGTTCCATATATAGAATATTTCAGCTGCTTGGATTTGACACTACTATCAAGATTTCGAATATATATTGCACCCTTGTTAATTTCGTTGCTATACCCAACTTTATAATTTTCGTGGGTTTCCGAGCTTCCTTTAAAATATCACATTTTCTTCTAAAAGTAGCTTTTAACTCTCTTTACCGTACGAATTGCATTACATTAATTTTTTCATTATTAATAAATCAATTTAATTCTTATATTATTAAATTTTTTTAAATAAAGTTAAATTAATCACAATTATAAAAAAAAGTGTCCACTATTATAATGATAATACAAAAAATATTTAAGCTCAAGCTTATTCACACTCATTATAACTTCTTTCACCTACAATTATAATAATTAAAATCTTTATTCACACTCATTAAAAAGAGTAATCCATTGATAAATAGTTTATTCACACTTGAATAAGTTTCTCAACTGTAAGCAAATACCTCACTATATAAGCGTACTTGATCTTCACAAATCAAGTGAACTTGTATAATTTTAATGAATGAAAAAGAAATTGAGATGCTCTTCAAACGAACTTCTTGATCGTATGTTTGAAATAAGGAAAGATAATCATGCTCAATCACTTCCTTCTTTCAATTAACCATAGAATTTGTTGTGTAAAATCCCTTAAAAGAGTTTTACAAAAATAGTCACAGAAACGCAATCAAAAGACACCAATTGAAATAGACAAGCCTCAACAGCTCAATTGCTGTCATCAAAGTTGAATAAGGTTTTTCATATAGAGAATTAAGTAAACCTCAATCAATTCTAATTTATTCAGACTTAATAAAACAAATTAAAATAAAATTTCACGAAATCAGCTATATATGAGATTTGGTTAAGATGTTGGTAGTTTGAAAAGATGATTTTTGATGGCAAGAATATCACCATCTATCTTTGAAAGCGGGGATAATATGAATACATAAAGGTCATCCATATTTTGACTTGATTGCATATCACACTAAATATGGAAATATGATCCCAGTAAATAAATCGAATTAATCCCAATAATAGTTTCATTGTTGTTAATAATATCTTATATTAATTTACTGCATAGGTAATCTCACAAATTCCCATAAAAATATCAACCAAGTATACACAAATATGAGTAAACTAGTTAAAGAGTGAAGATGGAACCAAACTTTGGAATTGATTATAGATATCATGATCCAAAATCTCAATTTACTAATCTCATCTCTTAAAAATGAGAATATGAACAAACTAACTTGTATCCTGAATTTCTGGTAGAATAACTTTCTATTGAGAATTATGAATAATAAACTTGTGATTTCAATTAATTAAGAGCAATTAATTGCATTGTATTAGTATTGATTTGGAGAAACACTTGAGTAATATATTTATGTTATGTCTACATCTCAAGTCTTCTTTCGTGCCCGACATAAGTACCATTGCACTGAGTTATATAATACAGTAACAGGTTAATTTTAGCACCAACACACAAAAGGTAAAATATTTTAACAATAAAGATTGAACACTCGCCTACTTAAAAGAGGTAGTATTTGAAACAACAACGTTTCGTACTAAAACGACATTTCAGCAGGACGATAAAAAAATGTTTAAAAAAAACAGGACGAGAATGAATGTAATGACTTTTGGGTAGAAAAATTATAGAGGGGTATGGTGATAAGTTTAGCATTTAATGTTTATTCATTTTGTTGTTTTAATCATAGTTTTTTTTTTTATTTAGTTTTTAATCTATAAATTTTAGTCATTGTTTTTGTTATACATCAGTGATCACCAACCCGTATCTTAGATAAGATTCGGGTCACTTACTCGTGACCCGAATAGGAATAACAAGGGGACAGCAGGGGAGTTCCTAGATCTAGCTCACAAGGCGAGCTCACGGGTTCAGCTCACACGAATCGAGTGAGGATCGTGACCCCAGTCCGCATATACCCAAAGTGCTCGCAGAAGACCAAAGGTGCCCACAAAAGAGAGATCACGTGCTCTGCAAGTGACCCAGTGGGAAACACGTATCTAACGGGCTTAAAGCCCACCCATAATGTCAATCCCAAGAACAGAGAGGACCACGTACACTGCAGGCAACCCAAGGCAAAACATGTGTCCAACAGGTCTAAAGCCCGCATGAAATGTCAGTTCTAGGAACAATGGAGTCGAGACAAAACAGTGAGGTCAAGTTGTGAGCTATGATAGTATAAATACCCGAATGCTCCTGTGGATGAAACATTAAAAAAAAAAAAAAGGGACTCAACAGTTTTTAATAGAAAAACTAATTGAATTGTTAAATTTTTTCTGACAGTTACATGACAGCTTGCTTGAGAGTCAACATATACTTTATTGTAGAAATAGATAATCTTTGAAAAATTTTATGATTTTTTTCAAAAATTATTGAATTTTTAATTTTTTTTTAATTTTTTATGAAATACATATAAATTGCTACACAAATTACCACATCATATCATTAAAATTTTATCTATCTAATCAACGTTTCTATCTAAAATAACAATCTAACTAAAATTTAAAAGTTAAGAATTAAAACTGTTCAAAAACTCAAAACTAAATGATAGAAGTTAAATTTATACTTACACATTAGGATCTTTAAAATTTAAATTTATCGACATAGTCATCAAGAAAAATATAGACATGAATACAATAATTTCACATCATTATTTCTAAAAGTATAAAATAATATTATACTTGTACATGTATAATATACTATCTATATAAATTTAACTTTACTAATTTAAATTATAACTTTTCTTTTCCAAAAAAAATCCTACACGTTTTTCAATTTAAATCTTTGTTCTGTCGATAACAGCATCCACTTTCGAATTGGTTGCGACTTCTTTACTAGTACTTTTCTGATTTATTTTCTTTATAATTAGTTTTTAATTATATTTTTAACGTATATATGAGATTTGTTAAGATAAGAGTATTACTAGATCTATTAGAAATTATTCTTGGAGCGTTTTATTATGATGGAACACTATGATAATGTTTGTAAAAATAGAATTTGAGATGATGAAGAGGATAAATCATCTGAGACTTAGTTTTTTGTGCATCACATATATGGTGAATCTCTTGAGATTCTGGGTAGTGACAGAGGCGAATATAGGGGGGCTAGGCTATGGAAATTTCTATTTAAGCCCTCTAATTTTTTTAAAAATTTTAAATTAGTAAAAGTAAAATTGCACTTTACCCTCCTAAAATTATAAAAATTCAATTTAATTCTTTAAAAATTATAAAGATATTGACTATAAAAAATTAAAATTTCATTCGGCCCCCTAAAAAATTGTTCTAACTTCTCCCCTGGGTAGTGATTTCTTGGTTGACTAAAGTTTATCATCAAGTTGGTCTGATGATGGTGGGACTAGGATGCAATTTTTAATGGTTTGATCCAAATGATATATCTCTAGTTTGTTTATGAATTCTCTAATGTTGCAATTGTTATCAATTTGTCTTTTTCATCTTTTAGAGATTATTCTGTGGACATGACATTTGAGTATTAGTTTATAGTGCCTTAGTTATCCTTGTACCGTATTCCATGTCTTTATATTCTTATTATTCATGGTTTCTATTAATGATAGTATTTTTTAAAAATAATTATAACAAAAATTTTTTTTTAAAAAAATTTACTTAATTAATCTAACTAATTGAATATAATTATGGGAAATAATAAGATATATATTAGTTATTATTATTATTATTATTAATTGGAGATTGAGGATGAGATTGCTTGATATTGAATTTAAACTATAACATAATATTTTTATCATTATCGTTACTTTTAGGTTATTAAATTCACAACCGATGAAATCACAAACAGACTTGAATTACGTATTAGAGATTATTAATATATTAAAGTATGGAATTGTTACGAATTTTTGAAAAGAAAATATAATGCAATATTGTTAAGGATAATTATCATGGTTGTTGTAGGCCAATTTTGGCCAGATCCAAACCACTAAATAAACAAAAACCAATAAAAATAAAAAAATCAAATAGCCAATAATGTCCAGCTCTTTTACAAATTTCAAATTAAACTGAATGACCAAAGTCCATCAGTCCACTACCCGGTAACCCTTACCTATTAAACCCAAAACCCATTTTACATTAAAAACCCAACAGAAACCCCTTACCCATCCAAACCTAACCATTACTCAATACCAACAGACCTATAACCCGACAGCCCAATTACACCCCCACTACCCAGGCCCAATACCAGCCTAAACCCGGTTGACCCATTAGCCTAAACTAGGGTTTCAGACTTTCTGAAACCCTAGCCACCTGCTCCCCTTAGCTCGGCGCCGCACCTCTTGGCCCCAACCTGCTTCCGTCCCATCACCTCCCAGCGACTTCCAGAGACCTGCAAACACGCGACAAAGACAGACAACAGCAATAGCAGCAACAATAGTACCAAGCAGTGATAAAATAAGTGTAATCAAGGCTATAAAATAAAAAGAAGAACCGATGGTAAAAGGGGGGGAAATCGGGGGGATAAAAAATGGGTATTCTCCTTATCTCATTCGACTAGAAAAAAAAAACCATAAAAAAAGAGGGATCTCATCTTTGTATACACGCGCATATATCAGAGAATAAAACAAAAGATCAGAAGGTTTTGTTTTTTACAATTTTCTTCGTTTTCGTCTTTTAATTTCAAAGTATTATCTTGTTTTTTTATAAACAAATAACAAAAATCAGAAAGGGGGAGGAACTTACCTCTTTCGTCGGACTCCCTTGCACATCACTGGAATTGGGTCCGAAAAGGAGTCGAGAGTCCCCTCCTTTCGGTGTCTCTGCGCCTCAGTGGTGGCCCTTAAAAAGGGTATCCAAATCAGGCCTGAAAAAGGCCCTTTTCTCGCCACCATGACCGCCGTTTGCCATGGTGGTGCGCCGACAGCGAAGCGGGTTCCCTTTGAAACCCTAACAGCAGAGAAAGGGAGAAAATGGGAGGGTAGGAGGCCTCTGTTTCTTTTTCTTTTCGGGGAGAATGAAAGGAAATTGGGGGTTTTCATAAACACAAAGAAACGGCGCCGTATATGCTTCAAACCCAGACCCGTGTGACCCGACCCGATAAGGGTCAGGATCCGCGTGTTTCCTAAGGGGAGGGGCTATTTGCGCACTTAGCCCCTCCACCTTTAGATACTTTGCTATCAGGTTATTTTCATTCACGATTTGGCCCTGTAATTTATGTTGGTTTTCAAGTTGGTCCCCTTGTTGCTATGCGTTTTGAAATGGTTGGGGAAATTTCTCTTTTGGTCCCCTTTTGTTTCAGCGCATATTCTAATAGGTCCCAACCCTTGATTTTATTTTAAAATTTATCCCAGTTTCTTTACCTGGCTTCCAATCCGATCCTTGTTATTATTTTATTGTTTTGATTCGTTATTCTGTTTTCTTTCACGAAATTTTTTATTAATATTATTATATTATACATTATTTATATAACATTATTATTATTATCACTTTTCATATAGGTACTACATTTTCTCTCAACATTATTTCGTTTAATACTTTAAATATATTACATATATATGGTTACTATCATTTTTTGCTTCTAATATATATGTATACATGTATATATTTTTTACACGTGTGTTTTTTACTATCATTATGTATACATTTTAATACATATATGTGTATATTTATATGGTTTTATTAATAGTTTGTTTTTAACTTTAATATTTCTAATATATATATATTTTTTATGTATTATGTATATGTACTTCTAAATTTATATTATCTATGTACATACTTACATAGTATTATTAATAGTATTTTTGAAATTGTTCTTGTTCCTAACATATACATTATACATATATTCAAGCACTAAACTACGTACATGTCTCTATCTATTAAGTATATTTTCAATGCTACTATAGATACTTTTAAATCTTACTGTCACATATATTTTAAACGTATATTGTGTTTTTATACTTTTATTATTTCACGTACACATCTTTTCTAATAGCGGTATTATATATTTTCTTTATTATTTATGTGCATGTCCATGTAATTTTATTGATAGTTTGTTTATGACAATTTATATGTGTATATCATGTATACTCTTAACATTGTATATCCTTCTTGTGAATATACTCTTTTTTATTATTTTTACCATTCATGTATGTGTATATTTTTAGTATCATATTATTTACCTATATCTTTTTTTCTATTCTATCTCATATGTACTTTTATGCTTTATCGTGTATAAGTTTTAAGCACTCTTATTTTATTGTTTAATACCGTATATATTTGTCAATGTTTTGTAATTGCTATGTTTTGCCGTATATTCGCATTTTATCTTACCATTTGTGTGATTAGTATATGTTTAAATTGTTTTGCATCACAACATTGTTATAAATTCTTGTGTCTTTTTTTTTAAAAAAAAAAATAATTTTTCATGTTTTACTTCAAAAATGAGGCAATGTACCGATTTTAACGTCAAGTCTGTGATTTCATCGCTATGTTGGGTGAATTATACCGGCTCGTGTTAAAACGGGACATCCTTCTAAAAAATTTAAAAATCTTGAAATTCTACTGCTCTGAACGGATCACGATTAAATATTAAATTGAACTCGTGTTTTTGAAAATCATGACAACACATGTTTATTAAGATACCAATTTTGGGCGTCGCGGGGGTGCTAATACCTTCCCCGCGCGTAACCGACTCCCGAACCCTACTATTTTTCTCTGGATTTCAAATATAGACCCAAGCCTGATTTTCTTTCTTCAAAATGAATTTTATAGGTGTCCGATCACACCTAGGAAAAAGGATCGGTGGCGACTCCCTTTTTTTATAAAATCAAAACTTTCAAAATTTTCACAAAATCGCCACAAAGCTACCAAAGGAAATTTTACGTCGCTACAGCTGGCGACTCCACTGGGGACGCAGTTTTTGAGAGTCGAGTCTAGAAATAAACGTGTGTTGTCAAAATTTTCAAATTTCCTTGTTCAATTCGATATTTAGCCGTGATCCAAAAATTTTGTTTTGAAAAAAATCACGCATTCGCATCATGTTGTAAATATTATTCTAACTCGTTTTATTTTGTTGTTTTTCCACCTTAAATTTTTATGGTTTTAGTTCGTAGTTTAGTTTTAAAATAAAATGAAAGGTTTGTAAGTTTCTCCCTACACACTGTGCACGTGCATTTCTGCATAACATGAGCGCCATACCCGGGCTCTGTCCATTTAAGTGAAAGTAAACGCTACGCCTTCGTGAGTTAACTCGTCCCTCCGCACAGGCTAGTGAATACTTTCGGGTCACATACGACTTATGCTTTCGTGAGTTAACTTGTCCCTCCGCATAAGCATAAGTAAATGTAACCCCTCGAATTGATCTCGTTAGCCTATGGTGGGCTATGACCGAGGCTCCGTACTAATCTTAGTAGATGACAGTACGGACAATTCGAGTACCCATCTAGAACCAAAACCACGTGTAGTGAAACATACGAACCGCCCGATTAGAGCCGCCCCGAACCCCTGTCCATTTAGTAGTTACCAAAATAAGTACACGGGAGAAGCGCCTCGTATCTTTTACTTTTTATCTTCTATGCAAGGGAATCGGGTTTGCTTAATAGATTAGATCGGGTAGCTTAATTTGCCAAATTCTTCATCTTTTTTTACCTATGTTACTAACCATGATTCGTTTGTTGTTGTCTTATTTGTCATCATGCATTCTAGGCATCATATTAGGAAGGTGTTGATTAGAGATCGGTTGCCGAAAAGCGGGTTTCTAATGGAGGAGTCGATTACACAAACAACCGAAAAGAATGTCACAGTTCGGGACTGGTCTGTAAAAACCCAAAGAGAAAGAGGGGATAGCTTAATGGAAGGATATGTTGCCGATTTACCGGGGCACGTAACGGTGAATGTCCGCCAAAACAATCTTGAAGATTTAGTCCAGATTTGGAATCAATGGGATTCAGATACTAGGGGAATCTTCGTCGAGAGGTATGGTGACATAGCTAACTTGGTCGCTGTCAAGGTAGACGAGCGGTTAATACAAGCTTTGGTCAAGTTTTGGGATCCCGCCTATCATTGCTTCACTTTTAATGGAGAAGATATGACCCCCACTATCGAGGAATACGCGGCCTTACTTCGCATTGATAATGTACAGCCATACAAGATCTATGTAAAAGAACCTAAACCGATGACCTTCAAAAAGAAAATAATGAGATTGACGGATATGACCGACACATGGGCCGAGAAACAAATAAAGAAGAAGAATGAAACTATTTGTATCCCGTGGTCCTCTATACGAGATTTGGTCTCGAGCCATCCTGACATCTTAAAGAGGGTAAATCTATTTGCTTTGGCCGTCTACGGGTTGGTTGTTTTTCCGAAAGTCCTTGGGCACATTGAAGTCGCGGTGGTAGATTTCTTCGAGAGATTAAAACAAGGAGTCAACCCTGTCCCGACAATCCTAGCTGAAACCTTCAGGTCCTTGAATAGTTGTCGGAAGAAGGGAGAGGGACGATTTATTGGATGTGCGCAATTGCTCAACGTTTGGATCATGAGTCACTTTTGGAAAGAGGAACGCACGCCGTATCACATGTTTTCAAAGATGTTTTCCCCTTTAGAAGCCTATTGTAAGAGAGAATGGCCTAGGGAAATTACTGAACAACATTGGGTCTCGGTTTTTCAGAATCTCCGCGCTAAGGATGTGACATGGAGGGCGCCATGGATACGCCCGTCAGTCTTATTATATAAGGTCGGAGGTCAGGATTGGGTACCACTGCTAGGCCTGTGGGGAGGAATCGGATACGCCCCGTTGTTGGTCCAAAGACAGTTTTCTTCACGACAATTCGTACCCGCCACTGGAGGCTTAGCGCAATCCGAGTTCTCTTTCGTGGGCGAGGGCTACATGAAGAAGGTTCGAGACACCGGTAAGTCTTGGAAAAGAATTCACCTAATGGAGTTGGCACTGTATGCCGACACTCTCACCCAAGACTATGATGTGTGGAGAAAGCAACGAGTGAAAAGCCAACAAATATCATCGACGAGTCATGCTCAGAACCCTTTCGTAGAGGAAACACCATCCGAACTTGAATTAGCTCGAGGAGAATTTGAGCGTGAGAAGTCCAAGATGTTGCAGGATCTTAACATCCTTCAAGAAGAAAATTATCAATTAAAGATTGATGTTCAAATTGAAAGATCTAGGACTGAAAAGGTGCAAAAGGAGGCGGAAGTCGTGAGAAATGATCTAAGAGACCTTCATCTGGAGAACAAAAAATTAAGGAGCACTATAAAAAATAGCGGATTAGGTAAGTCATCCGCAGAATGGAAGGAAGAATTGGGTAACCTTAAAGGCGGAATGGAGTTCTGGAAGGGGAAAGCGAAGAAGGAGGAAGAAAAGACCGCCCGAGCTTCGATAGAATTGAGAAAGAAGAACGCTGAACATGAGACCGTGTCTACGGAATTAATAACCAGCCGATCCGAATGCCAAGGATTAAGGGAAAGGATAAGAGGTTTGGAAGATACATTACAGGCTCGCCAGCAACAGTTGGACACTCTTTTAAAAACTTTAGAAGAAAAGAATGACCAATACAGTAGGGACATCCACGCTTACAAAACAGACCTCCAAGAAAGAGAAATGCAACTTGGCTTCTTGATCAATGAAATCCGTGGAGCGGCCATGCACATGGTCCAGTTATCAGATGAAGCGGAGGACCTTAGTTGCCAATTCCCGCCAAGCCAACGATCCAGCATATCAGAATTCTTGGAGCGGGTGAAGAAGTATAGTGATGTAGCTAGAAAGTTTGTATAGATGGCCGAATTAAGATGGCAAAATGTTTTGTAACGAACTCTTTTGAATGAATGAAATGCCTAAATAGGGGCTATCTTGAAATCAACACCAAAATCATACATTTGCATTACATTACATCGCATCATTATAGAAAAGAGGTGTTGATCCGTATTCGATTCCTAAATAGGGGAGTTCGTCATAAGGGGACGAATTTCTTGATAAAGTGGATTACCATGTGTTTGCCCATGTATGATCCAAGTGAGCACAAGGGAAGAAGGATGATAGCTCACAAAGGAACGCCAGGTTTTACCCGAAAGACTCAAATTGATGAAGATTATGCGGGAGCCGTCACTTCTCTACTTTCCTAAAGGAGCAAGCAAGCATCACGAGGGAGTAGTGAGCAAAGAGTCACGGCCCGGACCAAACAAAAGGCGCGAATGAAGACACCTTTGGCAAGTTTACGAGAGTCGACCATAGTATTCAGATATGAAGAGAAAAAATAGGCATCTTCGCTAGGACTATGAGGGCAAGACCGCATATGTGATCCACTTTATATGAAGAAATCTGTTCCCTAAAAAAAAAAAAAATTCTCTTAATGGAACTGAATATAAGGTCGACGCTTCTTTTCTTGCATTCATTTGCATTTGCATTTCATGCATTTGCATTGCATCATTTGCATTGCATTATTTACATTGCATCAGTTGCACTAGATTTTTACGAAACGACCCTAATTAGATAAAATTATTTCAGTTAACCTAAGAGCCATGGAGCGAAGGTTAGAACGGATAGAGCATAGGCAAATACAGATGCAAGAGCAGTTATCCAGAATTCAGCAGGATATGCAGAACCAGATGGCAGAGCTCCAAAGACAGATGATTAGCCAGCTTAAACAGCTGTTAGCCGAAGGGCTCAAAAGGAGAAAAGAATCAGTGGACAACAGCGAGGATGAGAATGAAGACATCGTTTATTCCCCTCCAATAAACGGCCAGACTCAACCAGATGCACCTTCGCGAGGGATGCCCGTTATCTCTGGACTCCGACAGTATCAGGCCAGTATGGAATGCCCGAAACAGTGCGAGGCTTTTGAAAAACGAGAGTGGAACTCGCAAGAGGGTACTTCGAGGGTAATAAAGGGAAAGGAAAGTAAAGTGAGGCCGGTTACTATAGGCCAGTCAAGAGTGACAACCCCTAGCCATCAGGGTCCTCAAAAGCAAGGATCCAATGCTAGATCAAGAACTGAAAAACTCCCTTTTACGCCAATTCCAATGTCGTATAAGGAGTTGCATCAAAGGCTATATGATGCGCAAGTGGTGTCCCCAGTTTATATAAAACCGTTGCAGCCTCCATATCCCAAGTGGTACGATTCGAACGCTCGATGCGAATACCACGCGGGAAATACAGGGCATTCAATCGAGAACTGCCTCGCCTTTAAAAGGCGAGTCCAAGGACTCATTGATACGGGCATTCTGCGATTTGATAATGCTAGCAATGCGACCAAGAATCCATTCCCTGACCACGTCAAAGGGAATGTGAATGAAGTGGTGAAGGAATGAAATTTACCAAGCATTTGCCCTTGTATGCCTGGGAATATTGTGAACAATAGGACTGTGGAAGAAGTCTCTGTCTTTTAGAACTAACTTAGGGTAATACCCAAAACATGCTTACTGCTTTAAGCCTAGAGGCAGTAAGAATCCTTTTGTGAAAATAGGCTTTTGTCTAAAATCTTTATTTCAATAAAAATGCATCATTTTGATTAAAATTTCACTTCATACTATACAACGATTATTCTTAGATTTTCTTATTCTTTTATTCATGACCATACTGCACAGTTGTTCTTAGATTCTGGTGTTCTTCGAACTCTTTCAAATATTCTTTTACTTATTCTCCATGATCATGACACACAAATAATCATTCTTAGATTCATTTATTCTTTGAAATCTTTCTTTATACCTGCAAAAAGGGGGTCTCCAGATATCGATATCATGAGCGACACTGTTGTTAAACTGAAATCTCCTTGGGAGTCAAATATGTGTCTAGGGGAATCTCAGAACTTTGAAGACAACAAAGATTATGACCTATCTTCTGATTTGTCGAGGATGGTAGAACAAGATGAAAATGAATCCCACAAGGTCAGTGGATATCGCGAATAAACAAAGATTGAAGCCTAGCTCACTACTAAAAAGGGCAAGACATCATTGAAACAGTTCAAACATGTCTTCGCACAACCATATCAAGACAGGCCTAGGCTACCGAGACACGGGCACACCAAAATTCCAAAAGAAGTCTGCAAGGATAGTCGTAAGACGCAGGCTAGTGGTTTTACAATAGCCAAGCTGATCATGAGGTTAAGATATTATTAGCCTGCCATGAAAGAGGACTACATCAGTGTGTCGTAGAGGTCAAATTGAGGGAAATAAGATTCATGTTTCTTTGAAGACTCTCCATGTGGAGCACGGGTTGATGGGCCAGCTTCACCTACTTCAAGTCACCTTCACCCTGGTCAATTACTTCACCAAGAGAGTAAGGTTGCTTCACGTGCCAAAGATACCAAGTAACGGTCATCAAACTCAAATTCAAATTCAAAATCAAATTCAAAGCCGAATCCAAATTCGAGCTTGAATTCAAAAAACAAAAAAAACAAACAAAAAAAACAAAAAAAAAACAAAAAAACAAAAACGAAAAAAAACAACAAAAAAAAGAAAAAGAGAGAGATCATATCCAACTGCACAATGTCAAAAGTTTGCAGTCTATTCAAAGATAAGGCGCCACACAACAAAGGTTGCCAAAAGAAAAGAAAAAGAAGAAGAAATAAATTGAAGAAGATGACCGAGACTGGTAAAGATTGGTATCTACCACTTACTCTCTATGCTGACGTTGAAGCAAACGCCTTCAAATCCCTACGATCTCAAAGGCATCAGTCCGTACACAGTCTCTGAAGCTTGAAATGATAGATTTTCCTTTCAAACTAGTGGATGAAGGTATCATGAGGGAAGACTTCTATACAAATTCAGGGAAGAAGAAGCCGGATCAGCTCAGTATGTTCAAGGGTCGAGTTGGTGAGTCTCAGTTCAATCAAGTTTTGAACAAAGAACTTGATCAAGTTCCTTGACGAGAATGGGAACCCCAAATTCATGGTCATTATGGCACAGAAAAAAACCATCATACTAAGTTTTTCCAGTAGAGATCTCCTGACAAAGTCCCGCATAGAACCGCTATAAACAACGAAGTCCGTCATCCTAAGAACAATGACTTCTATCTTTGAGCCCATGCTGGAATGATTGGAACCAAGAGGCATATTCACTATCATGTTCTCTTAGATCAGATCAGGTTTTGGCTAATGATCTACAAGAGATAGTTCATTCTCTAGTATATGAAATGAGCAACACTGCCACACCTGTAGTTGTTCCTATTTGCTCTGGCAGCCTCACAGTTGGAGAAATTTGTAAGGTCTGAGGACGCTTAAGAGACATCATCGATCCATGGTGGGACGACTGCTCTGGGAGCAACTTATGTACCTCAGCTTTCCAAGTTGAAGGATAATAGCAGCAACTTCATTCTTATCTGTTGGGAATCATTGAACCATTTTTTGTATAGGGCGAGTCAAATGACAGCTAGGATTGCTGTTGGGGCAACCCCTTCCTCATGGGTTTATAGATCGATATCTCTCCCTTCAAGCCTCGATAGAATCAAGATTTGTTGAGAATATCCATCCTAATCAAACGTGTCAAAATGGGTGATACAAACTTATGTCGAGAAGAATTCATCCACAAGAATTTCTCAAGGAAATCAAGAGGAAAACTCGCAAAGGGCATCTTGAGACCTTCTAAAAAGTTGATCAAGAAAAAAGAAAAAGAAGAAAAACACAAAAAAAAAAGAAAAAAGGAAGAAAAAGAAAAATGAAAAAAAGAAAAGAAAAGAACAAAAAAAAAAAGAGAAAAAGGAGAGGCCAAAGTGAAAACCCGCAAAGGGCGCTTTGAGTCCAAAGGGCATTTGAGTTGAAAACCCAAAAAGGGCTGCTCAAATTCTGATCAAAGTGGGGCACGTGGTAGCATTATCATGCTTGAATTAAGAATGAGGAAGTATGATACGTCTTGGGGCATCGACAGAGTACTCCGAATCCCCTAGGCACACATCGAGCTTAGAGGAGTTCTCAAGATTTGGGACAGAGAAACTTAGGTTGCGATATCTGGAGCACCTAGCTTTCATCTTTCTTGGCATATTTGCTATCTTCGAATCATGACGGGTTGTTGTCCCGATCAATTTCCTTTTTATTTGATTAATTTATTCGTGTCGAGCTATGCTCCCAATAAATTCTTTCTTGATCGCTTTCGCTTAACTTGCTTGTTTCGAGTTATGCTTGCGTTTAATTTCCTTCTTGTTCATTGTCATGATCCTTTTTCAAGCATTTTGCATTGAAATAATGATTAGTGGACTAATAACACTTTTATGAAAGGAGTTTTGTGTATTACCTCAGAGGTTTCTAAATAGCACAGAAACCTAAAACAGGACTATTGTTTAAGACCTTCCACGCTTAAGGGTTGGAAATCTCCAAATCCAAATTGAAATCATCTCCTCAGATTTTTTCAAAAGTATTAGCTGAACAGAAACTAGATATCGCGTCAGTGATATAATCTTGATGAAACAAGTTACAGATCATATACCTTCGAGATACAATGGAAAGGACCCTGAGGTCGCAGTGGGGCAAGCTGGGTGAGCAAAACATTTCCTCGAGTTTTGAGTCGAAATACCAGTCAAATAATAAGGCGTCCCAAGTTGAAAAAGGAGAAGAAGATCAAGATGAAAACTGAAAAGGACATCTTAATAAACAGAAAAAATTAGGATGAAAGCTTGAAAAGGTGTCCTAGTGAAACAGATTTGGGCCCAAAGAGTAAGATGATTCAAGAAGTGAGTCAAACGGCAAGACTACAGTATTCGAAACATTTTCAGAAGCCTGAGATTCTCTATGCAAAAAAGGATTCTTGATCGAGAAACATGGAAGAGTTCATGCGCTGAGTATTTAGAGCACCACCTGGATGAGAAGTTGATGAGTACGAAAGCCTCAAAGCAAGGACAAAAGTTCAATCAGGGTCAAAAGAGTGATGCCCGAAAAACATAGATTACTCTCAAAGATGGAAGACGAGTACAAAGCCCGAAAGAAAGTCAAGAATTGAAGCAATAAATGCAAATCGTCACAGGAAATCTCGACTAAAAGCAACATATGACAAACATGTCTAGAGCGCATGGCATAATCATGTAGGCACACATACATTAAAGACAAACACATGCATATCATGACAACATCATTCACGACATTTTCAGGTGCTCTAACAGAGCAAGAAGATGCGATGATAGTTGTACTAAATCAAGAGAAACACCAGAATTTCGCCAGAAGATATGTTTGGTACCATGTTTAAATTTCATTTTCAAAAAAATCAACTCATACTGCGAGAGGTGAGTTGAGCCTCAGGACACGCTGAGGTATTTGTAATTTATGTTTTCAAAAGTCAACTCGAAACGAGTTGCGCCTCAGGTCACACGCTGAGGTACTTGCAATTTATGTTTTCAAAAGTCAACTCGTATTGCGAAAAACGAGTTGCGCCTCAGGTCACAAGCTGAGGTATTTGCAATTTATGTTTTCAAAAGTCAACTCGTATTGCGAGAAACGAGTTGCGCCTCAGGTCACACGCTGAGGTATTTGCAATTTATGTTTTCAAAAGTCAACTCGTATTGCGAAAAACGAGTTGCGCCTCAGGTCACACGCTGAGGTACTTGCAATTTATGTTTTCAAAAGTCAACTCGTATTGCGAAAAACGAGTTGCGCCTCAGGTCACAAGCTGAGGTATTTGCAATTTATGTTTTCAAAAGTCAACTCGTATTGCGAGAAACGAGTTGCGCCTCAGGTCACACGCTGAGGTATTTGCAATTTATGTTTTCAAAAGTCAACTCGTATTGCAAAAAACGAGTTGCGCCTCAGGTCACAAGCTGAGGTATTTGCAATTTATGTTTTCAAAAGTCAACTCGTATTGCGAGAAACGAGTTGCGCCTCAGATCACACGCTGAGAAATTTTAAATTTATATTTTCAAAATTCATCTCATATTGCGAAAGGTGAGTTGATCTGTTCCAATTCATGTTTTTTCAATTTCTACTTTTTAAATTTCTGTTCATTCAACTCATAGTGCGAGAAGTGAGTTGATCTCGTTCAATTTCTGCTTTTAAATTTCTGTCCATTCAACTCGTGCTATGAGAAGTAAGTTAAGTCTCAAGTCACACACCGGGGCACTTTTAATTTATGTTCCAAAGGAATTAACCCATATTACGAGAATGCGCAGGTCGAGCAATTTTTGATTTCATCTCAATAAAGAATAAAGTTGCAAGAGAGACAATTGAAGATGCAAAATTTGCCTCTTTGAAGTTACAAAGGACCCAATCAAAGATATAGACCTTGCATCCCTAGTGAAGTCGCAGAGGCGCAGATTGAAGATACCAGACCTCATCCCTGAAGTTGCAGAAGATCAAATCGCGACGAATTTTATATCTTTGAAGAGATGACAGATCGAGGTTACAAGACATATCTCTGAAGTTGCGGTGAAATGAACCAAGGTGACAAGATACGGTGGGTTAAAAGGAGAGCTAAAAAAGAAAAGTACCAAAGAAGTCCAAACTTGGCAAGACCGGGCAAAATTGGCCTTCATTATGTCTTTGCTCTATTCCCGTTACACGACAATGAGCAAAGAGGGGCAGCTGTTGTAGGCCAATTTTGGCCAGATCCAAACCACTAAATAAACAAAAACCAATAAAAATAAAAAAATCAAATAGCCAATAATGTCCAGCTCTTTTACAAATTTCAAATTAAACTGAATGACCAAAGTCCATCAGTCCACTACCCGGTAACCCTTACCTATTAAACCCAAAACCCATTTTACATTAAAAACCCAACAGAAACCCCTTACCCATCCAAACCTAACCATTACTCAATACCAACAGACCTATAACCCGACAGCCCAATTACACCCCCACTACCCAGGCCCAATACCAGCCTAAACCCGGTTGACCCATTAGCCTAAACTAGGTTTCAGACTTTCTGAAACCCTAGCCACCTGCTCCCCTTAGCTCGGCGCCGCACCTCTTGGCCCCAACCTGCTTCCGTCCCATCACCTCCCAGCGACTTCCAGAGACCTGCAAACACGCGACAAAGACAGACAACAGCAATAGCAGCAACAATAGTACCAAGCAGTGATAAAATAAGTGTAATCAAGGCTATAAAATAAAAAGAAGAACCGATGGTAAAAGGGGGGAAATCGGGGGGATAAAAAATGGGTATTCTCCTTATCTCATTCGACTAGAAAAAAAAAACCATAAAAAAAGAGGGATCTCATCTTTGTATACACGCGCATATATCAGAGAATAAAACAAAAGATCAGAAGGTTTTGTTTTTTACAATTTTCTTCGTTTTCGTCTTTTAATTTCAAAGTATTATCTTGTTTTTTTATAAACAAATAACAAAAATCAGAAAGGGGGAGGAACTTACCTCTTTCGTCGGACTCCCTTGCACATCGCTGGAATTGGGTCCGAAAAGGAGTCGAGAGTCCCCTCCTTTCTGTGTCTCTGCGCCTCAGTGGTGGCCCTTAAAAAGGGTATCCAAATCAGGCCTGAAAAAGGCCCTTTTCTCGCCACCATGACCGCCGTTTGCCATGGTGGTGCGCCGACAGCGAAGCGGGTTCCCTTTGAAACCCTAACAGCAGAGAAAGGGAGAAAATGGGAGGGTAGGAGGCCTCTGTTTCTTTTTCTTTTCGGGGAGAATGAAAGGAAATTGGGGGTTTTCATAAACACAAAGAAACGGCGCCGTATATGCTTCAAACCCAGACCCGTGTGACCCGACCCGATAAGGGTCAGGATCCGCGTGTTTCTTAAGGGGAGGGGCTATTTGCGCACTTAGCCCCTCCACCTTTAGATACTTTGCTATCAGGTTATTTTCATTCACGATTTGGCCCTGTAATTTATGTTGGTTTTCAAGTTGGTCCCCTTGTTGCTATGCGTTTTGAAATGGTTGGGGAAATTTCTCTTTTGGTCCCCTTTTGTTTCAGCGCATATTCTAATAGGTCCCAACCCTTGATTTTATTTTAAAATTTATCCCAGTTTCTTTACCTGGCTTCCAATCCGATCCTTGTTATTATTTTATTGTTTTGATTCGTTATTCTGTTTTCTTTCACGAAATTTTTTATTAATATTATTATATTATACATTATTTATATAACATTATTATTATTATCACTTTTCATATAGGTACTACATTTTCTCTCAACATTATTTCGTTTAATACTTTAAATATATTACATATATATGGTTACTATCATTTTTTGCTTCTAATATATATGTATACATGTATATATTTTTTACACGTGTGTTTTTTACTATCATTATGTATACATTTTAATACATATATGTGTATATTTATATGGTTTTATTAATAGTTTGTTTTTAACTTTAATATTTCTAATATATATATATTTTTTATGTATTATGTATATGTACTTCTAAATTTATATTATCTATGTACATACTTACATAGTATTATTAATAGTATTTTTGAAATTGTTCTTGTTCCTAACATATACATTATACATATATTCAAGCACTAAACTACGTACATGTCTCTATCTATTAAGTATATTTTCAATGCTACTATAGATACTTTTAAATCTTACTGTCACATATATTTTAAACGTATATTGTGTTTTTATACTTTTATTATTTCACGTACACATCTTTTCTAATAGCGGTATTATATATTTTCTTTATTATTTATGTGCATGTCCATGTAATTTTATTGATAGTTTGTTTATGACAATTTATATGTGTATATCATGTATACTCTTAACATTGTATATCCTTCTTGTGAATATACTCTTTTTTATTATTTTTACCATTCATGTATGTGTATATTTTTAGTATCATATTATTTACCTATATCTTTTTTTCTATTCTATCTCATATGTACTTTTATGCTTTATCGTGTATAAGTTTTAAGCACTCTTATTTTATTGTTTAATACCGTATATATTTGTCAATGTTTTGTAATTGCTATGTTTTGCCGTATATTCGCATTTTATCTTACCATCTGTGTGATTAGTATATGTTTAAATTGTTTTGCATCACAACATTGTTATAAATTCTTGTGTCTTTTTTAAAAAAAAAAAAAATAATAATTTTTCATGTTTTACTTCAAAAATGAGGCAATGTACCGATTTTAACGTCAAGTCTGTGATTTCATCGCTATGTTGGGTGAATTATACCGGCTCGTATTAAAACGGGACATCCTTCTAAAAAATTTAAAAATCTTGAAATTCTACTGCTCTGAACGGATCACGATTAAATATTAAATTGAACTCGTGTTTTTGAAAATCATGACAACACATGTTTATTAAGATACCAATTTTGGGCGTCGCGGGGGTGCTAATACCTTCCCCGCGCGTAACCGACTCCCGAACCCTACTATTTTTCTCTGGATTTCAAATATAGACCCAAGCCTGATTTTCTTTCTTCAAAATGAATTTTATAGGTGTCCGATCACACCTAGGAAAAAGGATCGGTGGCGACTCCCTTTTTTTTATAAAATCAAAACTTTCAAAATTTTCACAAAATCGCCACAAAGCTACCAAAGGAAATTTTACGTCGCTACAATGGTTATGGAGGTTTAGTTTCATAAGTAGACGCTAATTCACTTGTTATATTCAAAAGTAGAATTATAAAAGAGACATCGGACCATTTAGAGAAAAAGAAAACAAAACACTGCTTGTGTTTGGTAAAAACATTATTATAAATATTTGTATGTTTTTTAATAATTTCGTTATAGGTTTTGATTATATCGACTTTTTTTAATAAAATGTTTAAAACTACCTATAATCTTTTCCTAACTCACAAATAAAAAGATAATGTGTTTCAATACACTAAAACTTACATCCTCCTATATTAGCAATAAGCTAATACAAAATCAACAAATATTTATATATTTTAAAAGATATATTGAGATAGCAAAATTTAAAATGGTAGCCTATAATTCAGACACTGACAATCACGTATCATCCAACATATCAATGACAATCTTAGGGTTTCGGTTTTACCCCCACCCTAGTTCTGAATTTAATAATTGCCATTTATATCAATGGGCCTGTTTGGACCAAAATATTCAATCTGTTGGGGCCTATTGCAGTATCCTTAAAACACTCTTGTTATTCTGTATGTCTAGTATTTCTCTCTCCACCAAGAACCTTGAATTAGGAGTATGGTTCGTGCCAACAAAGCAGTAACGGTTCATTTCATCATTCAAACCATACTAATGTCTTAAGCAAAATTATAATGGTTGATTTTGTTCTTCTAACCAACAAAATAATAAGTATGTAGTGGCTAATTAAGTCTTTGGATTATTATTATATTTAGAGTATTACACACTAATAATTAGTTTTTTTTTTTTACATTTTGATATATTTATATTTGTATCTAGGGGTGAGCATTCGATCGAATCGACTCGAATCGAATGAAAAAATTTCAAGTTAATCGAGTTGACGAATCGTATTTTATCATCCTAATTTGATTTGAAATTTTCTCGAATCGAGTCGAGTGAAATGGAATTTGAATCGAATATATTTGTTCGAGTTAAATTTTAAAAAATAATTTTGGGTCCTTATAATTACTGTCACCCATCGTAATAAAATTCTTGCACCATATCTAATTTTTTTTATTAACTTTCATCACCTTATAATTTATTTATTAATCTTTTATATACGTGTTAGCTTTTTTGCTTCCTTAGTTGTTTCAATTATCTTCAGATTCTTGTCACTGTGTATTTTGGAATTAAAAAATATATTAAATGAAAAAATGTGACTATTTAATAAAAGTTATTTTAAAGATAAAATGTGAAATTGATAGCAATATAAAATTTTAACACGAATATTTTATGGCATCATTAATAATTCAATTTTAATATAAATATTCAATATGAATAAACAATTCAATAATATAAATAAAATAAAATGTGAAATTTAATTTAATAATATAAATAGTAGATATAAATAAAATTATTACTATTTATGTTTATGGGTTTTTTTTGGGGGATAATTTTGATTTTTTATTTAGGAGTAAATAGTAAGAAGCAAAAATTTAGGGGGAAAATAAAAAGTTTGAGTAAAAGTTTGAGGGAAAGTAAATAGGGAAAGTAAAATTTTGGAGGGAAAATATTAAAAAAATTTGGGGGGATGAGTTTGGGGTAGATGGGGGGTGGGATGGGAAGGGAGTAAAAGTTTTAAGGGGAAAGTGGGAGGGAGTAAAAATTTTGGGGGAAAATAAAAAGTTTTGAGGGTTTTGGGAGTAAAATTTTAAGGAAAAGTAAATAGGAGAGTAAAATTTTGGTGGGAAATGAATTTTGGGTAGATGGGTGGTTGAGATGAGAGGGGAGTAAAAGTTTTGGGGGAAAAGTGGGAAGGAGTAAAAGTTTTGAGGGAAAAGTAAAAAGGTTTGAGAGTTTGGGTAAAAATGTAAAATATTATAGTTTGATATTCGAATTATTCGAATTATTCAAGTTATTCGAATTTGAAAACTCAACTTGATTCAAACTGGAAATTCAAAAAAAAATTCGAGTTGACTCGAATAACTCGATTCGTTTAACTCGAAATTTGAATTTTTTTCGATTTTTTCGAGTCGAATCGAGTTTTGCTCACTCCTATTTATATCGTACTCATGTGTATTTTTTTTTTTTTGTTTAAAAAAAGAGAAGTATAAACTATTACTTAGAAATTAGTTTAGTAATAGATAAACCGTTAATATCTTCATGCAGTGCATTCAGAGCAAAATCAGAGGGTTGAGACCAACAATGAGCGCTAATGCCCATTCTTTCTGTAGCCTTTGCTAAACAATCTGTCAGCCTATTGCATTCTTGATGCACATGTTTTAACTTGGTATCCCAATCACGACTCAATAAATCTTGAACCGCATTAACAACATGTGATTTCGGCTGATGTCTCGTCGAGTTTCCCTTAATATGATGTAACGCTTCCAAATAATTTATTTCTAACAAAACATCTCAATATCTAAACTTCCAAACTTGGTCAAAACCATCCAGAATGTTCCAGAATTTTGCCTTATAGGTATTGTACATCCCTATATTTCTTGCAAATTCTAAACATCACAAACCAATTGCATCTCGGATCACACCACCTAGTGTATCTATTCCATAAACCAAATTTTGACCGCCATCAACATTTATTTCATTTCTCAATTTATTTATATTTAGGATAATTTTGGTGTGCTTTCGTATATGTTTGTGTTATACATTCATATTATGTTGAACTTATTTTTTATAGAATAATTATGTTTGTGTTTTTTCTTATTATAAATTTATCTATACTTTATTGCATGTTAATAATTTCGACACTTTGACATATGTGTGGTGTTTATATTATTTTTATAGTTTAGGTTTTATACTGAGTCGTGTGTCAAAATAATTCAATTGGGAGGAATAATTTTTTTGTTTGTGACGTGTTACAAATTTTTAAATATAGTAAATCTATTTACTAAATGATGTCTCTTTATAAATTTTTTACACATCAACTATTTGTATCATGTGTATATATATATATATATATATATATCTTTCATCATATGTCTTTTAATTATTTTATTTTTACTACGCTTTAAATTATTTCATATTTTATCATGATTTAACTTTAAATTTATATGTTTAAAAAGCGATTTATTATGTTTATCATACATTATAAATATTTATTTAAAATTAATTATATTTCCGAGCAAGGGTGTATTCTAGTTAATTGAAATTTAATTTGAATAAATAAATCATATTTTAGATATTAAAATATGGGGAGGGATCACTTTTTTTTTCCCATTGAGAGGGATCCATTTACACAGTAAAAATTAAATTAGTTTTACGTACTTCTTTAACTATCTATATAATTAATATTGTCGAAAACTGTTTTTGAAGTCGACATTATTTTGAAAACGAAGATCGGAGTTACCACCAATCATTTTTATTTAGATGTGATTGGATCATCTTAAAATTCATTTTAATAACATGTTAGACTTATTAAAATGATACTTGTCGATCTACAAAATCCAAGAAATGGGTTCGGGAGTCGATTACGCACGAGGAAGGATTAGCACCCTCGAAACGCCCAAAATTGGTACCTAGTTGATTAATTGATGTCTTGGTGTCGAGAATTAAAAATTTGAATAGAATTGAAAACACGATCACACCTTTCATAATGATATTTTTAATTACAATCACCTAGGTGAATTGAAACATATTTAAAAATGCCTCATTATCTGAGGTAAACAAAAATGTCACGTCCCGTAAGTTAGGAGTTGACATCTCGAATCCTCAAAAATAAGCTTGCTCATTATTTGATTATTAATTAAATCTTCATGTGTTTTAGTTTTAAAAGGAATGTTCAGTTATCTAGGTTCAAGGAGAAAGTCGAACCCCGTAATTTAGGGTACGACTTCTCGAATCTCCAAATACGGAACATTACCTTAATTTTTGAAATTTCCCTGTTTTATGCATCAAATAAAAAATTAATGTAACATTTAAAATGGTGTATATTTTGTTTGCTCGGGCATAGTATGAAGACGGACAAATATGTTTAAACATAGTGTATAATATGGTGATAATGAAATAATGTGAAATGGGGGCAATATATCCAAAAATGCCCATTTTTAAATTTAATTATGGAAATGGACCAGTTTTTGAGTTATTTACCAAAAAGGGTCATTTTTCATGAAAACGCGTGCACGTCAACGCGTTTTCAGAGTGCGTGTCAACAAAACGCTTCCTTGCAAAGGGTTTTGTCAGCAAAAAACGCTTCCTTGAGGGCACGCTTTGCTGACGTGGACAAAATACTCCCCCAAGAAAGCGTTTTTTGCCCGTGTTTCAATTTTCAAAAAAGGTCATTTTTTTAAATATTATAAAAATAGACCAATTTTTTTAAAAATTTACAAGAATAAACCTTAAAAAAGACTCAAAGTAACAACAACATTTTTTTAAGGTGTCACCAATTAATATGGAAATAAAACTTACAAAGTAAATCTTTATATAGACCCAAAGTCTCATTTTCCCTTGTTTTCATAATCAATGTGGGATATGAGATATGTATATATATAGACTCATGAATAGGTTTGCAGCTTGTTTATAAATAATGTGGGATTCCTTTCTCTTTTAACTAACAACATGAGATTAAATGGTACACTATATTTTATATTTTTTTATGAAATAATTTCTATTTTTTTATATTTTGTTAACATTTTCTCATATTATAAAATCATCTTTTGAGATATTTAATCATGTTGCATTTTAGAATTGTTAACATATACAAAAGAACTATTAAAAAAAAAGAACAAATTGCACATATGAAACTTGTGCATTCAATAATATTCTATTCAATTTTAAATGTTTGAAGTTAATATCAATGCAATTCTAATTTTTAAAATAATTTTATATTATTTAATTTTAGATGTTATACTTTTAGTTTTTTAATTTTATTTTTTTATTTTACATTATGAATGTTTGATTAATAAATAAATTGTGAGTATTTGGCATTCAAATAGTATTTTTTTTAATTTTAAAAAATTGATATATCTTTTTAAATATTTATTTATTTTTAATATTTTACTATACTCATTAATTTTTTAATTCTAATTTTAATTTAATTTTCATCACCTAATGAATGCTGATAAATTTATTTTAGATGTATTTTGACTAGATAGATAATCTATTTAAACATAGTATATAATTATGTTAAATAAGTTTTTTTATAGAAATATATAATATACATAAAATATAATAATTATTTTTCATATTTTTATATCTAGATTAAATTACATTAGTAGTCACTTAACTATGATTTTTTAGCTATCAAATTATAAAAACTTACAAAATGATCACTCAACTATTAGTAATTTTTTAAATATTTATTTTTTAATATTTTACCATACTCATTTTATATTTTATAATTTTTTTACTTATAGAGTTTAAAAGTTTTATTTATAATGTAACAAATATTAACTTTTTGTAAAAAAAATTAAACTCTAAGTAAAAAATATAAAATATAGTGTAGCTTTTAATCTCATATTATTAATTAAAAGAAGAAGGAATCCCACATTGTTTAGGAACAAGCTGCAAACCTATTCATGAGTCTATATATACACATATCTCATATTCCACATTGCTTAAGAAAACAAGGGAAATGAGACTTTGAGTCTATATAAAGATTTGTTTTGTAAGTTTTATTTCCATATTAATTCATGATACCTTAAAAAAAATGGTGTTGTCACTTTGAGCCTTTTTTTAAAGTTTATTCTTATAAATTTTCAAAAAAATTGGTCTATTTTTATAATATTTAAAAAAATGCTTCATTGGGGGAGCGTTTTGGTTCGCTTTGTTGACGTGGACAAAACGCTCCCCCAGGAAAGTGTTTTGCTGACACGTACTTTGAAAAAGTGTTGACGTGGATGCGTTTTCACGGAAAATGACCCTTTCCGATAAATAATCCAAAAACTGGTCTATTTTCGTAATTAAATTTAAAAAAGGGTGTTTTTGGGTATATTACCCGTGAAATGGCTATGTGGGTAGAATACTTAAAATAATAAATAATAAAGGAAAGCTATAATAATAACAATATAATTATAATAATAAAACACCAAATAATAAAAATGGAAATAATCATATTAATTACTATTCTAATACTAATTAAATAATAAAGGAAAAATAAATAATAATAATAATAATAATAATAGTAATAATAATACGAACAATAATGCACAAATAAAAGGAAATAGAAACATTACAAATTTTAAATATATAAAAAGGGTAAAGAAATGATAAATAAATAAAATAAAAAATCTATAATTATAAATAAGGATTAAATCAGAATTAAAATGAAATTAAGAGCCTAAACTGTAATAAAATAAATAAATGAATAGAGGACCAAATCAAAATTTAAATGAAATTTAAGGGGATAAATTGTAAATAAAAATAATAAAATAGGATAAAGGACCAAAATGAAATGCGCAAAAACAAATAGGGACTAAATGGGAAAATATCCCAAACCCTATTAAATGCACCGTTCCTTTGACAAATCGGGGGACTAAATTGAAAATAAAATAAAATTAAATGGTGCAATCTAAAAAGAAAAAAAATAAAGGAATTAGGACTAGATTGAAAAACAATTAAAAAGCGAAAAGACTAAAAATGAAAACATTCCCCTCAAAAAAATACGCAGATCCTAGAGGTGGTTCAGGTCGGGTCTTCGGGTCAATTGAAACGACACCGTTTCAGGTACCCATTTCCTAAAAGTGGCCTAAGGAGAAAATAAAAATAAAATAAAATTAAGTGGTAAAATTAAAAAAGGAACAAGACTGTATTGAAAATCGCCTAAAAAGCGAAACGACTAGGGTAGCAATTATACCTTAGTCACAAAAAACACGCAGATCTTAAGGTCTCGAGTTAGGCAATTGGGTTAGCCCTAACACGATGTTGTTTTGGGGCTTTTTAGACCATCTTAAAACAGTGTCGTTTTGCCATTTAAGTAAAAAAAAATTTCCAAAAATTCATTTCAGCCCAATTTTTTTAAAAAATTTCTGAAAACCTTCTTTTCTCTCCAAGCTTTACCACGTCCGGCCATAGGGTCGGTGGGTCTCCACCGTAGTTGTCGATCATCAACGACGGAGACTGCCACCTTCGATGGCCGGAGTTTCCCAAAACATCATCTTTTGAAGTCTGCTGTCTGTGGAACACAGAATCGAGATCGAAATCCTTGAAAATTGGATCAAACTTGGCAAAAAATAAAGAAATGTTTCATTTTCTCCCCCTTTTCGGTGTGGCCTTTAGACGAATCCCTAAGAATTCAGTGGCCCTCTAAGCCGACGGGGACCACTCGCAATGGTGGTGCAGCGAAAGAGCTAAAAAAACTAGCCCTTTTATATATTATTTTTATTTCAAAATAAAAATAACCACCTTGTTTTAGATTTGTTGTTCTTCTTTTTCGTATTCTTATTCGAATATCCTTCTAAAACCTTACAAAGATTTAGCTTTTATAGCCGTTTTCAAATTACAATATTTCTCTTCTTTTTTTTATCTTACCTTGGCTACTATTCTTACGTGTTGTGTTGCTGCTTCTGTCCTTTTTCATTCTGTTTTTGCAAGTATCAGCACGGTTAACGGAGGGGAGAGAAGGGGGGCCTTTTTGCAATTTTGGTGCAACGGCGGCAGATGCGTCAAGCCTCGGGACGAGAAGCCTCGGGCGGTGTGTGAGAAGCGGCCCCAGAAACCCTAAGGTTTTTGGCTATTCTAAAATTAGTTTAGTTTTTGGGCCATTGAGCCTCTTTTCATTTGGGCTTGCAATTTTTCATTGGGGCTTGTAATTGTTTGTTTGTAAATTTATTTTTATTTGCCTGTTAAATTGGGCCCGAACGAAATTGGGCCATTACAGCTACCCCTCTTTGCTCGTTGACGTGTAACAAAAATGAAGCAAAGACTTTAAAAATGGTCAATTTTGCCTAGTCTTACCGAATCTCGACTTCTTTGGTGCTTCTCTACTTCAAATAGCCTCATTCTAACCTACTAGAACTTCAGGGGCATTGTAATTTCAATCACTCCGCTGCATCTTTAGGAAGATAAGAATTGTAGTTTATAGCTTTAGTCTATTCTACTACAACTTCTGGGAAATAGGACTTGCTATGGTAGATTTAATCCGACCTACTACAACTTTAGAGGTATAGGATTTAGTTTCAATCTATTCTGCTATAACTTCAGGGAGAGAAAACTTGTAACTCCAATCTGCTCCACTGCAACTTTAGGGAGATAAGATTTGTAACTTGTAGCTTTAATCTGTTCCACTGCAACTTCAGGGAAATAAGAATTGTAGCTTTAATATGCTCCACTACAACTTCAAGGAAATAAGATTTGTCACTTATAGCTTTAATCTGTTCCACTGCAACTTTCGGGAAATAAGATTTGCTATCTTCAATCTACTTCACTACAACTTTAGGGAGATAAGATCCGTGGCTTCAATCTGCTCCACTGCAACTTCAGGGAGGTAAGATTTGTAGCTTTAATTTGCTCCACTGCAACTTCAGGAAGATAAGATTTGCTACAATGACTTCAATCTGTCCTACTGTAACTTTAAGGGTATAGGATTTGTGGTTTCACTAATCTGTTACACTGTTCTCTGAGGAATATGACCTGTAGAATTCATTTCATAGGCTTATATTTATGCCAAGTGTTTACGATGTTATGATCAAAATGAATCAAATGCTCCTAGCTAGATGTATATGAATGGTATTTGGATGAATGCAAAATGTCATTTTTTTAGAATGATCCCCTTTTTATATTGACATTGCTCGTTGTTCATCAAGGTTCTATCACTAACATATTACCCTACCTTCTTGTTCAGCTAGTATCTTTGACAGAAAACCTGAAGAAATAATCACAATTTAAGTTATTTGTTCCCTAATATTTCCAACTCTTAAATTTGGTTAGTTCTGACTAGTGCTCTTGTTTCAGGTTCTTGTACCATTTAGAAAACCTTTTAGAGCAATATGCAGAAACCTTTTACTTGAATATTGTTAGTCAATTAATAATAATTTCAATGAAAAAATGCTTGAAAAAGATAGTAACAATGGATATGATTGAAATTTATTGGGAATAAAGCTAGAAATGAATAGATTAATCAAAATAGCAAGCGTTGCTAAAATATAAAATGAGTAAGATGAAAATAGGTGCCCCAAATATCGCAGCATGAGCTTCTTTGCACAACCTTCTCGAGAACCATTTTGAGCTTGATATGTGTTTAGGAGATCTAGAGCACTTTGTTGATGCCCTAGATACAATATCTCTTCTTCTGAGAGGACCCGACCATCACATGTTCAATCTTCAATCCAAATTTGACCTGCCATTTCCTGGGTTTTCAACTCAAAACCCATTTGATCTCAAGGCACCCTTTGCGAGTTTTCGCCTTGGCCTCTATTTTTTGAGGTGAAGTATTTCTTGACTGAATTCGAATTCACGATAGACATGTTTTTGTCATCCATCTCTGTTAAAATCAGCGCTTCTCTAGAAAATGCCTTCTTTGCCACATAAAGTCTTTTCCAGTTTGGCATTCACTTTCCTCTGAAGTCATTTTATATGGGAATGATCATTTTCAATATCAGGTCCCCCTTATGGAATTTTCTAGGGCGAACCTTTTTGTCATAAGCTTGCATCATTTGCTTTTGGTACATCTGACCATGACGGATAGCTTTTAACCTCTTCTCCTCAATCAGATTCAGCTGATGATATCAAAATTAGATCCATTTTGCTTCATCTAACTTTAACTCTGACAAAACTCGGAAGGAATAAATCTCAACTTCAATGGGCAAAACTGCGTCAATTTCATAAACCAATGAGAAAGGTGTTGCACCTGAGGAGGTTTAACCAAATATTCGATAAGCATACAGGGCAAATGGTAACTTTTTATGCCAATTTTTATAAGTCCCAGTCATCTTTCCCACGATCTTTTTAAAGTTCTTATTAGCTGCCTCCACTGCACCATTCATTTTTGGGCGATATGGTGATGAGTTGTAGTGTTTGATCTTGAATTGACTATAGACCTCAGCTATCATATTGTTATTCAAATTCAATACGTTTTCTAATATGATTCTTTCTGGCATTCCATACCAACATATGATCTCTTTCTTCAAGAATTTATTGACTGTCGACTTCGTGACATTGGCATATGAAGTAGCTTTGACCTATTTGGTAAAGTAATCGATGACCACAAAGATGAATCGATGCCCATTGAAAGCTTTTGGTGAGATCGGACTGATGACATCCATAACCCCACTTAGAGAAAGGCCATGGAGAAGTTATAAAATGAAGAGGTGAGTGAGGTACATGAATTTTATCTCTATAAATGTGGCACTTAAGACATTTCCTAGCATAACTAATGCAATCCCCTTCCATGGTGGACCAATAATATTCGAATCTCATGATTTTCCTGGCCATTATAAAACTATTAGCTTGTGTTCCATAAATGTCCTCATGGACTTTTCCCAAAATTTTCTTGGCCTCAACGGTGTCCATACATCTTAATAGTACTTGATCCTTTCTTCTTTTGTTTAGGATCTCTCCATCTAAGATATAGTCATTGGCCAATCTCCGTAGCAACCTTTTATTATTCTCGGTTGCCTGCTCTAAATATTCACGGTTTTTCATATGTCGTTGTATATTATGGTACCAAGGGTGATCATCCTTTTCTTTTTCCTCGATATTGTAACAGTGGGTCGGAGCCTCATAAATACTCATCTAGATAGGTTTTACATCCTCTTGTTTCACTTTGATCATGTAAGCTAAAGTAGCCAGGGCATCAGCCATCTAATTTTCATCTCGTGGGAGGTAGCAAAAGGTGATGTCATCAAACTCCTTAATTAACTCAAGAACTAGCCTCCGATAATTGATCAATTTGGGGTCTCTCATCTCTCATTCACCTTTAATTTGATAGATCATTAGTACAGAATCCCTATATACTTCTAGTACTTTGATATTACGTTTTATGGCTGCACGGATACCCATGATGTATGCTTCATATTCTGCTATATTATTCGTATAATCAAAATCCAATTTACTAGTAAAGGGATAGCAATCTCTGTTTTGGGATACCAGGACTATGCCGATCCCGTTATCCATAGTGTTTGAAGCCCCATCTTTAGTTTTCAAGGATGTTCTTCTTGAGCACCTTCTTCAGTAGTCGCAACATACATCAGATCTTCGTTTGGGAAATCAAAATTCAAAGGCTCGTAATATTCTAGAGTTCTACTGGCTAGAAAATCTACTATTACACTCCCTTTTACTGCTTTCTGGTTCACATAGATTATATCAAATTCGAAAAGCAGAATTTATCATCGAGACATTTTTCCATTAAGAGCAGCTGACTCCATCATGTACTTTAGAGAGTCTATTTTTTAGATTAACCAAGTTGTGTGGTACAGCATGTATTGTCTTAGTCTCCGGGTTGTCCAGATCAAAGCGCAACACAACTTCTTGATTGATGAATATCTTGTCTCACATTCAGTAAATTCCTTACTGAAATAGTATATCGCTCTTTCTTTCCTTCCTGACTCATCGTGTTCGTCAAGCACACATCCTATCGAATTCCCAAATACTGTTAAGTACAATATCAATGGCTTATTTGGACTAGGTGCAATCAGTACTGGGGCATTAGAAAAGTAATGTTTGACCTTGTCGAAAGTTTTCTGGCATTCCTTATCCCATACACCTGGATTATGTTTCTTAAGAAGACGAAATATGAGGTCACATTTCTCAGTTAGTTGTGAAATGAACCGGGCGATGTAATTTAATCTCCCTAATAAACCTTTGACCTCCTTTTGAATGCGTGGCAGAGACAACTCCTGTATAGCTTTAACTCTATTTGGGTCAATCTCAATCCCATTTTCACTGACTACAAAACCTAACAATTTTCCCGACCTAGTCCCAAAGGTACATTTTGTTGGATTGAGTTTTAGCTGGAATTTTCTTAACCTCAAAAACAAATTCCTAAAGACTTGTATATGTTCTTCTTCTGTTCGGATTTTGTGATCATATCGTCGACATAAACCTCGATTTCTTTGTGCATAATATCATGAAACAAGGTTACCATGGCTTTTTGATACGTTGCTCTCGCATTTTTCAGTCCGAATGGCATCACTTTATGGCAAAATGTTCCCCACATTGTAATGAATGTGGTCTTTTCCATGTCTTCAGGGTGCATTTTTATCTGGTTGTAACAGGAGAAGCCATCCATGAAGGAGAATGGTGAATAACATGCCGTGTTGAGACAACGAGAAATTGTCTTTCAGGCTGGCTTTGTTTAAATCCTGGTAGTCTACACACATTCGTACTTTCCCATCTTTCTTAGGGACAAAGACTATATTGGCTACCCATTTCGAGTATTTAACTACTTGCAAGAAACCAGCATCAAATTATTTCTTGACCTATTCTTTTATTTTCAGCAGGATGTCGGACTCATCCTTTAGAGTTTTTGTTGAACTGGCTTGCATTCTTCCTTTATGGGGAGCTGGTGTACTATGATATAAGTACTTAGTCGAGCTATGTCTTGATATGACCATACGAAGACATCTTTGAATTCTTGGAGTAACTAATAAGGTCTCGCTTTGTCTCTGCAGTGATGCAAGCTCCGATCTTTACCTATTTCTTTTCTTGTTTGTCTCCTAAGCCCATAATTTCTACTAACTCTTTATAAGGTAGGATTTTTTTCTCATCTTGTTTTACCATCCTTAACAAATTAAAGGATAGGTTACAATGTTGATCATCTTTAAAGTTCTGAGGTTCCTCTGTACACATATCTTGCTCAAAAGGAGACTCTGAGCTAGTAGCATCATTGCTCATATTATTGATATCTGAGGACTTGTTATAAGAACGAAGGAAGACCCAAAGAACAAATGAATCTAAGAATAATTATCTATGTGGTATGAGTATGAATAAAATGAACAAAATAAAAGAATATTTGCCAAAATAAGACACAAAGATGCATTTTATTTAAATAAAGATATTGGACATATGCTTATTTCACAAAAAGATTCTCCCAAGCTTAGAGCAATAAGTGTGTTTTGAACGTTACTCTGAATTAGTTTTAAAAATTACAGGGATCTCTTCCGTAGTCCAATTGTTCAGAACATTTCCGGGGATATAAGGACAAATGCCTGACATGTTTTTCCTAATTTTTTCAGATATGGCATTGATGCTCGAATTTCCCAACATTCCTTCCAAACTTTCTTTTTCTAATATTTTTCGTTCAGGATAAATAATTTCTCCTAACACGAACGTCTTGGATATATAGGGAAAGGTCATCGGTTCTCACTTAACCTCTCTCCCACTCAGTCACACTCTTCTTCTTTCTTACTCATTCTCCAACTCCTTCTTCTTTTACCTTGTATCTAGCTTGTATCCTAAGCCAAAATGGCCTTGTTTGTCCATCAACATTAGTGCCTCGACTCTCCCTTAGAGGTATATCCTGAGTCCTTTTCCAGGTAAGGCTTATTTCTTATCCGTCAACTGCAGGTCCATCTTCGTAGTTTTAGATATTTTGGGCATTGAGATCTTGTTTCTTTTGACAATGAAAGTTGCGTTAACAAATTCCAGTGATCAGAAAGAACATTCTATTGCCTCTTCATCCACTCCTATGTATGGTACGTCACTAGTTACGGATGCAATGATATCCTCTTCAGCATTTATTGTTACCAGTCGACCCTCCATTACCAACTTTAGCTTTTGGTGTAGTGATAAAGGCACTGCCCCAACTGAGTGAATCCAAGGCCTCCATAACAAGCAATTATAAGAGGGGTTGATATCCATCACCAAAAAGTCTATCTCATATGTGTTCGAACCAATTAGGAGTGGTATTTCAATCCTTCCCATCACCATCCTTTCTGTACCATCGAATGCTCTCACTATATTTCAGCATGTCTTCATATGAGAGCTATCCACTGACAACATATTCAGTGTAGACAGGGAAAAAACATTTAGTATGGATCTATTGTCGATTAATACTCTCGACAATATATATCTTTTGCAGCGGGTAGTGATATGTAGGGCCTTCGTAGATCCCATGCCCCTTAGAGGTATTTCATCGTCATTGAAAAAGATGAACTTATTAGCACTCAGATTGTTAACCAGACGGTCTAGCTTGTTTACAGAGATATTATCAGCAATATAAGTTTAATTTAACACTTTCATCAATACGTTATGATGTAGCTTTGAGCTCAAGAGCAAAACTAGTACTAATATGCGAGCTAGTTATTTGTGTAGCTATTCTACAACACTATACTCACTATGCTTTAAGAATTTCAAGAATTCCTTAGCCTCGTTCTCAGTTACCAGCTCATTAATAGGTGATTCAAGTCTAGTCCTCTTTTGTTTCTTTTGTTCAACTACCAGGGTTTTTCCTTTAACGGGCTTGGTTATTGCACTTGTAAGGTCATAGCACCTCCCACTGCACGTGTAAAAACTAATATACTGGCATTCTTCTAAAGTGCCAATCGAGTTCTCCTCTCTTCGGATCATCACGTTCTAGTCATAATTCCATAGAACCCTTTTACTATCCTTATAGGGAAAAACCATGGGTTTCTGAATTATAAATCTCGACGCAACTTGTGTTCCTGCTTTATTATTTCTCAGCTATGAAATAATCACCACCAGATGATTGACCTTGTAGACCTTCTCCGTTGGTCCTTCCTCTAAGGCACAGTTATTGCCTCCTTTCTAGTCTTTGACATCTACAAAGAATCCCAACTCCTTGTTATCCATCAGACTTTACATCAAAGCTCTGAATTTGGTGTACTCCTGGATCTCATGACCTTCTTCAGCGTGGAACACACAGTAGCTTCTCATCCCTTTAGGTACCTCCTCCAAATCTTAAACAATTAACCCTACGTCAATCATCTTTTGGTAAACCCATTTTAGTGGGGTTTTTACTTTCGCCACATTAATTTTGGTCCTATTTCTTCCACTTTCAATTATCGCGTTTACCTATTGATCTGAATGACTGGGTAATGGATTTCCTACCACATTAGGTTCCGATAGATCATCAAACGTTACGATCCCCATCTTGATTAACCTTTCAATCAACTTTTTAAATATAATGCAATTTTGATAAACTGTAAATTACACATATTTCTATCCCACATTTTAGCATATTTATGGATGAATTATCATTGAATTATGGAATTTGATGCTCCTAATCCTTTAATTTCATGTTTTATACTTAGGAGAGCATAGGAGAGTGAAAAGAATAAGAAACGGGCCAAAAACGGAGAAAATGGGCCAAAGCAAGGAAATAACACGGCCTAGAGTTTAGCACACGGGCAATCCACACGACCATGCCACATTAACAGGCTTGAGCACAGCCTAGACTCGACTCACATGGGCATGCCACACAAGCGTGTCCCTGTTGTGATGAAGTTCAATTTCACGCAGAAAAAGCTACTTAGGGGCCAAGAAAGACATTCCAAACTCTATATAAAGACCCTAGGAGGCAACTACAAGGGTGAACAGTCTTCCCGCCAAGACGAAGAGCTTAAGGCAGGGAATTACTCGAAGGAAAGCCGATTGATCCATCTCAGAAGCCAGGATCTACATCAAGACAGAGGATCTCCCTTCAATCCTTTTAGGAGTTTTGGGTTTTCTTATGTTTTGTTATTTTCTTTATTCTGAGATGTTTCTTTTTATAAACATAAACTAAACCCCCAAATACCTGAGGGGGATGAAACCTAAGACTAATATTGTTATTGTTATCTAAACTATATGATAAATATTTGATTTGTTCTTAACTGTGTTTTTAATTCTTGAATTGATATTTTCCAGGATATTAATTTAAGTTGAATGTGCTTGGGCAAAGGAGCAAAAGTCTCTGGTTAAGAGTAGATCCAACACAATTAAGCGGAGTTGATCGCAGTCCTAGACATAGGACGACAAAAATCTACCGGATTAGAGTCAAATCTAATATGGGGATCCATAGATCGAGTAATGCAAGACTAGGGGTTTTAATTAGAAAGAGATTTCAATTAATCAACCTAGGATTAGTTGTTCTTATTCTCGACGGAGATATTAACATAATGTAGAGATCTCTACGGATCAAGTCGAATAAAGAAATCGTCTAGTTCAGAGTTAGATAACAAGTGAAGTCTAGGTGGATTCTTCCTTAGGTATTATCTTTATCATTCGGTTTTCCCAAAGCAATTTCCCAATTTACTTTTTGTTGCATCCTTAATTTAGATTAGAGTTAATTAGTTTACACAAAACCTTCATTTATTTTTAGTCTAGATAATAGGAAAAAAGTTATTACTAGTACTTTTAGTTCATTGGATTCGATATTCCGATCTTGCCACTAACTATACTACTACTCGATAGGTGCGCTTGCCTTTTGTCATGATAATAGTTAGTTTCTAGGTACGATCAATTTTATTACTTCATCAGATCATGATCAATTTTTTAATTGAGTGTCTCATTATTCCTGCATCTCATTGAGCATTCGTATCATACCATTTTAGGAACGGAGGTTGCATGAGTTTTAAGTAGAATGGGGATGCTACATGTGCGTCAAACAAATTTTAAGATAACTCCCTATATGTCATAGAGATGGGTGTGAACTGATGTTTTTCTGTATTTTTGGTCTTGAGTTAGATTCTTGCCTCGAAGGGCCTTGATGGCTTGTTGTTGTGGTCCTTAGTTGGCCTACAGTGACCGGTTTCGAGTAACCTTTATTATACACACTCGCGGTGTTTACTTCATTTCCATTCTTTCTCAGGGCTAATCTTTTAGAGTTTTCCCCCGCGTCTATTTTCCTACTCCTTATTGCATTTTCAATCACCTCTCCAGACATTACTATATCTAAGAAGCTCTTAGTAGCACTTCCCAACATATGGTTAATTGATGGTCACTAAACTAACTATAAATACGACTAAGAAAAGAGCACCTATTGAAAAATAGTATAGTTATGGTGAGTAGGGAATATTGTATCCACGAGGATTAAAAGTACTAGTAATTACCGTTTTTCTATTATTTAGCCGACAAATTGGAGTGATTGATTTTAATCTAAAATTATTAAACTAATCTAAAATTATTGGAGTAATTACTGTTCTGTTTCTGTTAAAGGGCTTTGGCCCAGACTGTTCTTAATTCAATTTACTGACTGTTACTTTAGTAAGGGGATTACACACTGAGTTTTCGTAAACTCGCCCCGTTTATTAACTTTTTAGGTAATCCACAGCCTTACACGAATCGGAGCTGCTAGGGACTCGGAGAAGGCCACACACTGCTTATGCCTTCTGTTTTTATTATTTACTCTCAAGTACTTATTTTAGGTTTGGTTTGTAATAAAGCCTTTTATAATTTCTGGATTTTAATTTTGGGGTTTTTATTTACTTTGATTTATATCTGTTAGAGGTGAATCACGGTTTTCTAAAATGTTAGCTACTTTAAAACCACACTACGTTCCATAAATCATTTATTAATAAATTACGCTTCCGCAATTGAAAAAGATTTTACAAAGTAATTAATAATGTTTCAAAAAGGGAATAGCTTTTTAGTAAACCACGTTTTGAAAATAAACAAACGCGAGCTGAGATTTCAACAAAAGTTTTAAACGGTAAGAATGGTTTACAATGAAAACACGGTTTTTGAAAAACACTTCAATGTGACTCGCCAGATTCGGGCCTAACTTCTGAGCTGGGTTTGGAGTGTTACATAATTCACAAATAATCATACATCATGTAATTCAAACAATCCAAGTTGAACATTTTTAAAGTACAAGTATTTCCCTTTATCTAAGTAATTACCTTTAATTCAAAATCGACAAGAATCAACATCCTCACTAAAGATTCACTTAAATCACTCAAAGTGTTTAAGGTTCAAGAATAAGAACTCAATAGTCAAACATGAAAAGTCATTACCATAGGCCTGCATGGAAATCAAATCTCCACCACTATAAAATGATATGATACACAAATCATAAGGTTTTTAAAAGGTTGTAATGGGGCTTAGGTTAAGGGTGTGGAGAAAGGCTGAAAAAGTTAGTTAAAATCGAGATCAAATTGGTAAATTACTAAACTAGAAAAATAAACAAATGCTGAATTAAAAATAATTACATCAATCGAAAACTATTCAAGAATAAAACAACCTTCTTCTCAAAATATGAATTTAACTGTTCAAGCTCAATTAACATAAAACTAAATAATAATCAATATATATTTTTCGGTTTTCTTCGTCTTTTTTTTACAATAAGAAATAATTTAGCAAATTAAACAAAAGGATTAATTAGACAATTAACCAAATTAAATCTCGATAAAAAGGGAGTCAATAAAACAGGAAAAATTCTCAACAAGCAAAAAATGAGTTATGGATTAACATTAATGGGTAAATTAAGAAACGGTGTGTTAGGTTCAATGGGGTTCACTAAGGATTAATTATGTAGGTAGGCTTTTCATAGGATAAGTGGGTTAAAACTTATGTGCCTTTATCATCTCAGTATATCAAATCAAAGATATGGTCTCGACATGTATAATCGACGCAAATTCTAGAATAACAAATTAAATTGACACATTCATAACCAATAATAAAATGAGCAAGAAAAATGAATGCTCTAAAGACTCAAAATCTCACAAAAAATTATGGTTTTTTATGTCAAGCCTATAAATTTAAAACTTCAAGATAATATTTCAATTCAGGGAAACAAACTAAATTTTTTTTTAATTTTGAAAATAAACTTATCATCTTTGATTCTTTCATGTCTTAAAAGTTTAAAACAACCAATGCACAAATATCTATGAATTGAATCCAAAACAAATCAATAAAAATCACAAATCGATAAAAATTCATTCTAATAGAAGTATGAGAAAATTACTTAAATACAAGACATAATTCAGGAATTTTCTAATAATTATATAAATAATCTCCCCACACTTAAGATGTACATTATCCTCAATGTACAAACAAATATAATCATAGTATAAATAGAATATCATAAGAGAGGGAGAAAATTGAAACTGCCCTGAATATTGGATGAAATCCCCAAAATAGTGAAAAGCGAAGTTGTAGTCAAATCTAAATGTAGTGCATGATTCTGAGCAAACTAATAAGAAAATAAATACAAATAGTGAAGATTAAGGGGTTATAACTCGATTAGAAAAAACCATAAAAATATATTTCAAAAAAATAATTAAAATAAGTTTAAGAAAATAAATAAAAAAATAAAGCAACTAAAACAAAATTAAAAAGAAAGATAAATAAAATAAAAAATAAAAAAAGAAAGTCAATGATACCAATAAACTTAAAGGTAATTGTAATAATAATAGTAAAAAATTAAAAATAATAAAAATAGCAGAAAAATTAAAAGAAATTTAAAATTTAAATATAAGAATAATAAATAAAATAAAATAAAATTAGGAAAATAAAAATAAATAATATAACAATTAATAATAAGTAAAATAAAAGGAAAATGGGGTGGCTTGGAAGAAAAAAAAGACAAATTGATAAAGGAATTCTAGGGCTTGGGCCCCATGGCTGTGTGACACGACCGTGTGGAGTTTTTCAGCCCGTGTGCAACTAAAATTAACCCAGTTTTCACACGGCCATGTACCAGGCCATGTGTGTTTTCCTTCGCTTCTCCCACGCCCATGTGAGATCCCACACGCCTGTGTGGCTTAGCGTGTCTCCTGCTCGTGTAACTCTCTAACTTTGAAAAAAATTAGCTTTAGGTTTCCCACGGCCTAGGACACGCCCGTGTGTCCAGGCTGTGTGTGTCATATTAGGCCGTGTAACCGTCGAATTTTTGAAAATTGAAGTCCCAGTATCCACACGGTCAAGGACAAGCCCGTATGTCCGGGCCGTGTGGGTACACAGCCTTATCGCCGGGCCATGTAACTTACTGTCGAACCCTTTACAGTGTACACGTCCTGGGACACACCCGTGCGTTTAGGCCATGTAGGTCAAAAACACTTTATTATTTTATTATTTTATTTTTAAAATTTTAAAATTAATTAGTTTTCAAAATAACATGAAATAAAATTAAAAGTATTAGCAGTGTTAACACTCGAGTTACCTACCGAGAAACACTTATTTAAAGTCTAAGCTCGACTTACCTCACATTCGCACGGTTATGATGGTTCACGAAGTCGAAACTCCTCTTTCTCGTCATCAATTCTATTACAAACATAAGGTTTAAGTCGAGTACTATTTACCTTAAATGTGCCAAATTCAGAATGAGTTACCTCGATTGTATCGTATGGGAAGACATTCAGTAACGTAAAGGGATTTGATCCGTTTGCATCAAGCTCCAAAGTGGCAATTCGAGGATCCGTTTTTTCTAGAAGTACCTTGTCTCCAACTTTATATTGTTTCGTTCCATCACATGCTTATCGTGGTGTCTCTTTTACTCTTCATCGTGCTTTTTTGGTTTCTCTTTAACATGTGTTCGCCATTCATCTAGTTCATCGATTCACAACATTCGTTCATCATGAGTAGTTTTGTTTCTGTCGCATGGACTGGAACGTGGCTCAATCACGTTTTTCCGACGGGTTTCCTGCAAAATCATCTCAATCATTAGATTTCTTAATAGAATCACGAGCTTGGAAAGTAATCGTTTCGTCGCCTACACGAAGTACTGATATCGCTTGATATGTAGTAATAAAAATTTATAAAAACTGATCAAACCAAAAACTAACTAATATCACGATTTTAAGGCAAGCGCACCTATCGAACAGTAGTATAGTTTAGCGGCAAAACTAAGTTATCGTACCCAAGGGAACCAAAAGTACTAGTACTTACTTTCTTTCTATTATCTAACCTAAAAATAAAAGGGGTTTGTATGAAACTAATTCTAAAACTAAACTAAAAGTGCACAAGAAAGCAAATTTGGGGGAAAAGCTCTTTGGAAAGACTGATTGATTAGACAATACTCAAGGGAGAATCCACCTAGACTTCACTTGTTATCAATTCTTGAGCTAGGTGATTTATTCACTTGACTTGATCCGTAGAGATCCCTAACTTATGTTAATACCTCCGTCGAGGATAAGAACAACAAATCCTAGGTTGATTAACTGAAATCTCTTTCTAGTTAAAACCCCTAGTTTCGCATTAACTCGATCTATGGATCTCCTTATTAGGTTTGACCCTAATCGGGCAGATTTATGTCGCCCTATGTCTAGGGTTGCATGCAACTCCGCTTAATTATGGTAGATCTACTCTTAAAACAGGGGCTTTTACTTCTCTGCCTAAGCACATCAATTTCTTTAATTAATACCTAGGATTATTAGACCAAGAATTAAGAACACATAATTAAGAACAATTCAAGTATTTATCATAAAATTCAAGAATGAATAATAATAAGGTCTGTCTTAGGTTTCACCCCCCTCAAGTATTTGAGGGGTTTAGTTCATAATTAATAAAGAAAACATCTCAGAAGAAATAAGATAATAAAACATAAAGAACCCAAAAACCCCTGAAGGAATTTAGGGAAATCCTCTATCTTGATGTAGAATTCCGGCTTCTGGGATGAATCAATCGGCTTTCCTTAGAGTAATTCCTTGATTTCACTCTCTGTATTGGCAGAGATATGGCGCTCCTTTGTAGGAGAAAAGAGTACACCCTTAGAGGTGCCTCCTAAGGTCTTTATATAGAGCTTTGGGATGCCTTTCTTAGCCTCTAAGTATCCAAATCCGAGTGAAATTACACTTCCTCATAACAGGGACATACCCGTGTGCCACGCCCGTGTGGTTTCGACAAGAGGCCGTGTGAGAGACTGTTGATAGAGGCAAGGCTGTGTGGTCAGGCAGTGCTTGTTAGGGCCGTGTTGGACCTTATGTGGCACGGCCTTGTGCCACGGCCGTGTGCCACGGCCGTGTGATGACTCCTTGGGTCGTGTTGTTTTCACACTTTGGCCCATTTTCTTCGTTTTCAGCCCGTTTTTTGTTCTTTTTTCTTCCCTGTGCTCTCCTGAGTATACAACATGAAATAGAAGGGTTAAGAGCACCAATTCTCACGAAATTGATAATAATTCATCCAAAATATAGGCTAAACATGAGGTAAAAATATGTATAATTTGTCGTTTATCAAATACCCCCACACTTAAGCCTTTGCTTGTCTTCAAGAAAAATCTCAATCCCTAATTAATAATCATTCCTCTCAACTTACAATCTTTATCAATAATGTTTCGAACTAATTCACAAGTAGTTATACAATGAAAATTCAATCAGAAGAACATTAAAGATTCAATTACTTTAAGTTGAGAATTTTATCATCGAAAAATAAGTTTTCTTCCCTGCTCCTAAGTAACTATCTCTTGATCAAAATTAACAAGATTTGACATCCTCACTAAAGATTCACTCTATCCACTCAAAGTGTTTAGGGTTCAAGGATTAAGCACTCTCTAGTCAACCTGAAAAGTTATTACCATAGGCTTGCAAGAAAATCAAATCTCCACCACTATAGTTTGATATGATACATCGATCAAAAGGTCTTTTAACGGTTGTAATGGGGCTTTGGTTAGGGGTGTTGTCACAGGCTGCAAAAGAATGTTAGAATCGAGATTGAACTGAAAAATTATCTAACTAGTGTAGCGACGAAAAATTTTTGCTTAGGTCGCTAATTGTGGCGATCTTAAATCTTGAAAACGAGTTTTGATTTTTGTTAAAGCAAAGGAGTCGCCACCGATCTTTTCTTCTAGGTGCGATCGGACACCTGATAAAACATCAAATTTCGGGTAAAAAGGCCAAGTTTAGGTCCGCGTTTAAAGTTCAGAGAAAAGTAGGGTCCGGGAGTCGGTTACGCGCGGGGAAGGTATTAGCACCCCGCGACGCCCAAAAATTGGTATCTTTTCAAACATGTGTTGTCTTAATTTTCGAAAATACGAGTTCAACTTAAAATTTAATTGTGATCCGATCAAAGTACGAGCGGTTATGTTTTTCTTTTGAAAGGATATCCCGCTTTTAACACGAGCCATTCGTGATTCACCCAACATAGCGATGAAATCACCGGCTTAATGTTAAAATCGGCACATTGCCTTGTTTATTGAAATTAAAACATGACAAATATTAACATAATATTTAGAAGAAAACAATAATGGTGTTTACAAGAAAATAAAGGCAGGCGATATATTAATAATAAAATGAGAATGGTCATAGTAAATGATAATAACGATATCGAGATGATGTGTTAATAATCTAATAAGAACAATATATTAATAACGAAAATTATAATAGATATATGAAAATGATATTAAATATAAAAACAGACATATATACAGACATATAATAACAAACGAGACGAACATATATTCAAATACTAATAATGCTATACGTTTATATATATATATACGTTAAATATAATAATGCGAATGAAAATTTTATAAAATGATATTAAAAACATGGTACACATATAAACACAATACATACATAATAATGCAAAAAGAGGAACAAATATATAAGTATAGATAATATAGTATATAATATATAATACTAAAATATACACACAATATAACAAAGTACGCGTGATAGTATTAAAATATCTATATATACATAATGTATAAGTGTTAAAACCAATAAAATATTACTAGTAATATTTTACAAAAGTCGTGTATATTAAATATAGGTATACGAAAATATTGAATGCTTGTACGTAATATATTTATATATATGTGTATTAGGAATAATAGTATTAAAAAGGTATGTAAGTAAAATATTAAGATATAATATTAAAAAGAAACTTAGTAATATGTATATATAAATATTAAATAAGAATAATATTTGTAAAAACGAAAATAATAATAGATTAATTATAATAATGATAGTATAATAGCATATTAGTGAAATAATAGTAGTCAAAATATAATAATAACAAAGCAAGATAATAATAATAATAATAATAGTAATATGATAGATATAATAATATATACGTAATAGGTATTTATAATATAGTATTTAGCATGCATACATAGTAATATGATAAAGAATAATGGTAATATTTAAAACGAATATTGCTAATACCATACATATAAATACAGAACATATTTCAATATTAAATATGACAATAATAATAATGAATACAATAATATTAGGATAAAAATTAAATAACGAAAAAGATAATAACAGGACGGAATCGAATTAAAAAAGGAAGTTCTGGGTAAATTTAAAATAAAAATAGAAGGAGGAGGGGCTATTTGAACACGGGTGAACAACTGGGGGACCGAACGAGCAATTTTCCACGCTCTCAAAACGCAGCACATCAGTGGGGGGGCCAAATTGAAAACAGGGTAAATTTCTGGGCTGGAATACAAATAAAAAGGACCTGATTGCAGAACACTGAAAAAGCGGAAGGACCACGGTGGTAAATTGTCCGTGTGACGTCACAACACGCGGACTTGGGGTGGGTCGGATCGGGTCGACCCGATCCGAGTTCAAAAGTATAAAAACCCCAAATTTTTTATTTCGGCTCATTTGTGCCGTGGAGAGAAAAAAAAAGAAGAGAAGAAAGGGGGGAGGAAAGGAGAGGGGAAGGAGAAGGAGAGAAAGGGGGGTGGGTCTGGGCTCCGGTCGCCGGACGGTCACCGGACCGTCGTCTGTCGCCGGCGCCGGCCACCGCACGCGGTGGCCGGAAGGTAAAAAACTATTTTTTTCTCTTTTTTTTTTATATTATCTATTTTTTTGTGTTTTAGTTATTATTTCTAATATATATATATATATATATATATATCAAAACAGATTCAAAAAATAAAAAAGGAAAAATCACCTCTGGTGTCTCTGTTTTCCGATGTTAAAATGGGGGGTATCCCTTCGCTGGATGTTGCTAAAATACTACTATCTTTGTGTTTAATTTCTCTTTGTTTGCATTGATTTTCTTTTTTTTTTGGTAGAAAAAAAAATCCCTTTTTTACATGTTTGATTCGGGTTTTTATAACCCCTTTTACAATATATTTTTATATTATTACTGTCCTTTCTTCTTCAATGTTTGCAGGCACTTGGGCGGTGGCACAGTGAGGTGACAAAGGCGGTGTGGCAGAGGCAAGTGGGAGTTGAAGAATAGGGTTAGGGTGGCACGAGTGGGGCTAGGGTTTCTGTTTAGTTAGGGTCAAGTTTTTGGTATTGGGTCATGTACTGGGTTACGGGTTTGGTAAACGGGTCTGGTAAACGGGTCTGGGGTTATTGGGCTTGTAACAGGTTAATGGGGTTAATTTGTAAACGGGTAGTGGCAATTGGATTTTAATGTTGGGTTTTAATTGTAACAAAGGCCAAAATTGGCCTATGACAGCTGCCCCTCTTTGCTCATTAGCGTGTAACGGTAATAGAGCAAAGATATAGAGAAAGGCAAATTTTGCTGGGTTTTGCTAAATCTTGACTTTGTTGGCGCTCCTCTTGTCCAAATGACTTCTTTCCAATCCACCCTATCTTGTAGCTTTAGGTTCAATCCATCACAACTTCTGAGCTTCGACTTGTAGCCTCGATCTATTCGCATCTTCAAAGGTGTAAAATGATCTTGTTCTTCTGCAACTTCGGAGATGAAATCTTGATATCTTTGATCTGCTCTGCTAGAACTTCAGGAAGATGAAACTTGCGACTCCAAACTGCGCCTCTGCGACTTCACTGGGGATGCAAGGTCTATATATTTGATTAGCTTCCTTGCAACTTTCAAGAGACCAGATCTGGTATCTCCAATCGGCTCTAATCTTTATCCTTTATCGAGATGAAATCAAAAATTGCTTGACCTGCGCATTCTCGCGATAAGGGTTAGTTTTGAAACATAAGTTGCAAATACCTCAGTGTGCAAACTGAGGCTCCACTCACTTCTCGTAATATGAGCTGACTTTTTGAAAAGCAAACATTAAAAATAAGATTTGAGAAAAAGATCAACTCACCTCTCGCAATATGAGTTGAATAAACAGAAATTGAAAAGCAGAACTTGAAAAAGATCAACTCACTTCTCGCAATATGAGTTTGAACAAACATAAATTTAAAAGCAGAAATTGAAAAAGATCAACTCACCTCTCGCAATATGAGTTGAACAAACATCAATTTAAAAGCAGAGATTGAAAAAGATCAACTCACCTCTCGCAATATGAGTTGAACAAACAGAAATTTAAAAGCAGAAATTGAAAAAGATCAACTCACCTCTCGCAATATGAGTTGAATGAACAGAAATTAAAAATAGAAATTGGAAAAGATCAACTCACCTCTCGCAATATGAGTTGAATAAACAGAAATTAAAATAGAAATTGGAAAAGATCAACTCACCTCTCGCAATATGAGTTGAATAAACAGAAATTAAAATAGAAATTGGAAAAGATCAACTCACCTCTCGCAATATGAGTTGAATAAACAGAAATTAAAATAGAAATTGGAAAAGATCAACTCACCTCTCGCAATATGAGTTGAATAAACAGAAATTAAAATAGAAATTGGAAAAGATCAACTCACCTCTCGCAATATGAGTTGAATAAACAGAAATTAAAATAGAAATTGGAAAAGATCAACTCACCTCTCGCAATATGAGTTGAATAAGCAGAAATTAAAATACAGAAATTGAAAAAGATCAACTCACCTCTCGCAATATGAGCTGACTTTGAGAATCATAAATTAAAATAGAAATTAAACGAGCTCAACTCACCTCTCGCAATATGAGTTGATTTTGAAAGAAAAAGTACCTCAACGTTTCTTGAGGCTCCGCTCACCTCTCGCAATATGAGCTGATTTTTGAAACATAAATTAAAAGTACCTCAACGTGTCTTGAGGCTCAGCTCACTTCTCGCAATATGAGCTGATTTTGAGAATCATAAATTAAAATAGAAATTAAACGAGCTCAACTCACCTCTCGCAATATGAGTTGATTTTGAAAGAAAAAGTACCTCAACGTTTCTTGAGGCTCCGCTCACCTCTCGCAATATGAGCTGATTTTTGAAACATAAATTAAAAGTACCTCAACGTGTCTTGAGGCTCAGCTCACTTCTCGCAATATGAGCTGATTTTTAAAACATAAAGGCAGATGTTGAAAACATCTGGTCATGACTTGCGATTTGACTCACCTCTCGCAATATGAGTCAGAAAAAATACCTCAACGTGACTTAAGGCTCAGCTCACCTCTCGCAATATGGGCTGATTTTAAAACATAAATTAAATGTACCTCAACGCGTCTTGAGGTTCAGCTCACCTCTCGCAATATGAGCTGATTTTGAAACATAAATTAAAATCACCCAGAATTTCTCACATGGTGGAGTTCAAGTATCTTTTCTTTGATTTGGATAGCTTTCCCAAAACCTTTTGCTCTGTTTGGAATACCTGTATATGTCATGCATGATGTTATCGTGATATGCACCTATTTGCCTTAAATGCATTCATGCCTACATGAACATGTTATGTGCCTTGCATTCGTTTGTCGCGATCTCTTTTCATCACGACTCTCGCAGTGATCTTGCCCCATCTGAGCTTTTGTTCTTGCTTTCGAGCTCCTATTTTGCTTATCATGATGATCTGCTTTCAACGCTAGGATTCTTAAGTTTCTCTTCAGGCTTTATATCCATCTTTCAAGCTTTACAAGTAAACTACGTTTCTCAGATATCACTTGTTTGGTATGTGTTGAACTTTTGTTCCTGCTTTTGAAATCCTTGCGTCTGTCTAGTTTTCTATCCGAGTAATACTCGACATTTCTTTTGTACAGAGCATGTCATATTACTATTTATCAATTAAATAAACATAATAAGATGCATGTAAATGGTCAGGTAGGTACAAGAAAGAGACTTCACATAAATTTCGAAGGTAACAAACAAAGTCAACCAAGGATAATTAAAAGTGCCATAGAAGAAAAGGGACCATATTAGTGGATACAAATATTCTAGATATTCACTGCATGAACTCTGCCACATTTCTCAATCAGGAATCTTTCTGAGCAAGGCCTCTTGTGTAGAAGATCTCGAGTGTTTCAGAAATGCTTCATACTATAGCCTGGTCACTTGGCCCACTGTTCAAAATTGCTTCTGCCCCTTGGGCCCAGATTTGCTTTATTAGGACGCCCTTTCGGGTTTTCATCCTAATGTTCTGTGTTTGACCAAGGCGCCCTTTTCGGGTTTTCACCTTGATCTCCCCCCTTTTTTTTTTTTAAGTGTAGTATTTCTTCACAACATCGGAGTTTACTGGATTTGGTAACTCCTTCCCATCCATTTCTGTAAGGATCAAAGCCCCGCCAGAGAATGCCTTCTTTACGACATACGGTCCTTCCCAATTAGGTGCCTATTTCCCTCGCAGATCTTTTTGTATTGGGAGGATCTTTCTCAAAACGAGTTCTCCTTCGTGGAATTCTCTTGGCCGTACCTTCTTGTTATGAGCCGCAATCATTCTCTTTTGGTACATCTGTCCATGACAGATTGCCTTTAGGCGTTTTTCTTCGATGAGATTCAACTGATCATATCGAGCTTGGACCCATTCTGCCTCCTCGAGTTTCGACTCCATTAAGACTCGTAAGGAGGGAATCTCGACTTCAATGGGCAGCACGGCTTCCATCCCATAGACTAGAGAGAAAGGAGTTGCCCCTGTGGACGTCCTCACAGATGTGCGGTATGCGAATAGAGCGAATGGCAGCTTTTCGTGCCAGTCCCTGTAGGTTTCCGTCATTTTGCCGATGATCTTCTTTATGTTCTTGTTAGCTGCTTCAACAGCTCCGTTCATCTTCGGGCGATAAGGCGAGGAATTATGATGCTTTATTTAAAATTGCTTGCACACCTCTGTCATCATTTTATTGTTCAAATTCAAAGCGTTATCTGAGATGATTCTTTCAGGCAAACCATATCGACAAATGATTTCCTTTTTCAAGAACCTACAGACAGCGGCCTTTGTCACATTAGCAAATGAGGCAGCTTCTACCTATTTTGTGAAATAGTCGATGACCACGAAAATGAATCGGTGCCCATTAGAAGCTTTGGGAGAAATCGGCCCTATAACGTCCATGCCCCACATTGAAAAGGGCCATGGAGACGTCATAACATGAAGGGGAGAAGGAGCTACATGAATTTTATCGCCATAAACTTGACATTTGTGGCACTTTCTTGCGTAGCTAATGCAATCCCTTTCCATCGTCGACCAGTAGTACCCGAGTCTCATAATTTTTCTGGACATAGTGAAGCCGTTGGAGTGGGTCCCACATATTCCTTCGTGAACTTCTTCAAGTATTTTCTTGGCTTCAGCAGTGTCAACGCATCTCATAAGCACCTGATCTTTGCCTCTCTTGTATACGGTGTCTCCATCAAGAACAAATCCCACTGACATTCTTCTGATTGTTCTTTTGTCATTCTCGTTGGCCTGTTCAGGATACGTTTGATTCTTGATGTACTCTAAGATATCATGGTACCATGGTCGTCCATCAGCCTCCTTCTCGATGCTATAACAATGTGCAGGGACCTCGTATATGCTCATCCTGAAGGGCATTATTTCTGCTTCTTTATTTGTTTTAAACATGGAAGCCAGAGTGGCCAAGGCATCAGCCAATTGATTATCTTCGCGTGGGAAGTAATTAAATGTTATTTCTTTGAAGTCTTTGATCAATTCAGCTACCAGATGGCTGTACTTAATCAACTTTTGATCTCTCACTTCCCATTCTCCGCGGATTTGGTAGATCACTAGAGCTGAATCCCCGTATACCTCTAAGACATCGATATTTCGTTCAATAGCTGCCCGAAGTCCCATGATACAAGCCTCGTATTCTGCTATGTTGTTGGTGCAGAAAAAATTGAGTCTAGCAGTGAAAGGATAATGATCTCCTTCCGGTGATACTAAGACTGCTCCAATTCCATGCCCCAGAGCATTCGATGCGCCATCAAAGCTCATCTTCCAAGGCGTCCCCTTTGATGACCCACACTCTCTTTCTGTGATGCATATTAGATCTTCATTCGGGAAATCAAATCTCAGGGGCTCATACTCTTCGGTTGTTCGAGCCGCTAAAAAATCAGCTATTGCACTCCCTTTCACCGATTTCTGACTCACATAGATGATATCGTATTCTGATAACAGGATCTGCCATCGGGCCATTCTCCCCGAGAGTGCGGGTGATTCCATCATATATTTTATCGGGTCTAGCTTTGAGATTAACCATGTCGTATGATACAACATGTATTGCCTGAGCCTCCTAGCTGCCCAAACCAAAGCACAACAGGATCTTTCGATCGACGAATACCTTGCCTCATATTCTGTGAACTTTTTGCTGAGGTAGTATATCGCCTTTTCTTTCTTTCCCGACTCATCATGTTGCCCGAGTACACAACCCATTGAGTTTTCAAACACAGTTAGATACAAAATCAAAGGCCTTTCTGGAGTTGGTGGCACTAGCACTGGGGGGCTAGACAAATATTGTTTTATTTTGTCAAAGGCCTCCTGGCATTCTTCGTCCCATGCCCCAGGGTTGTGCTTTCGAAGGAGTCGAAAGATGGGATCACACTGATTGGTGAGTTGAGCAATAAATCGGGAAATGTAGTTTAGCCTTCCCAAGAATCCTCTGACCTCCTTCTGTGTACGCGGAGATGGTAATTCTTGAATGGCTTTTATCTTTTCCGGATCCACCTCGATGCCTCTTTCACTGACGATGAAGCCTAGCAACTTTCCCGAGGTAACCCCGAATGTACATTTAACCGGATTAAGCCTTAGCTGAAACTTTCTCAGTCTTTCAAATAACTTTTTGAGGTTCACAATATGTTCCTCTTCTCCTCGGGATTTAGCAATCATGTCGTCAACATAGACTTCTATCTCCTTATGCATCATATCATGGAACAATGTCACCATGGCCCTCTGATACGTGGCCCCGGCATTCTTGAGCCCAAATGGCATCACCTTGTAACAGAACGTTCCCCACATCGTTATAAAGGTGGTTTTCTCCATGTCCTCGGGAGCCATTTTGATCTGATTATACCCCGAAAATCCATCCATGAAAGAAAATAATGAATGCTTCGCCGTATTGTCCACCAAAGTGTCGATATGTGGTAAGGGAAAATTATCCTTAGGACTTGCGCGGTTCAGGTCACGATAATCCACGCACATTCGCACTTTACCATCCTTCTTTGGCACTGGGACAATATTAGCCACCCATTCTGGATATTTGGAAGCTTGTAGGAAGCCTGCATTAAATTGCCTCTTGACTTCCTCTTTTATCTTCACAGCATTTCGGGCCTCATCCGCCTTAATTTTTGTTGGATGGGTTTACATTCGGGTCTCAGCGGGAGCTTATGAACCATTATGTCCCCGTCCAATCCCGGCATATCCTGATAGGACCATGCAAATACGTCTTTGTACTCATGAAGCAAATCAATCAAATGATGCCTGGTGTCCTCTGAGAGTGAGGTCCCAATCTTCACTTCCTGCTTATTTTCATTAGTGCCCAGGTTTATTATTTCAACAGATTCTTGATGAGGTAGAATCTGTTTGTCCTCTTGTTCCACCAACCTTAGCAAGTCAGGAGACGAGACGTAGTCTTCGGCATTTTCTTCATCCTCGAATTCTCCTAAACAAACGGTCTTTTCAAAATCGATTTCAAGATTGGTAACGGGTTCGTTCATGTCATTGGCATCTGAACACCTGAAAATTGAATGGGAAAGAGAACACTATAGAGGGACATCCAAGTTTTGGCAACAACAAACAAAACATTATAGCATGGTATGGGGTAAGTGCAAGAATAGGCCATGAAATGAAAGAATAATTATGGAGTAGATGCAAATGCAAAAAGGTTATGACAAAATGCTTCTTTATTAATATTCATTTAATAGATAAAGAGCAGACGACAGCTCTTACAAAAGAATCCCATTATATTTAGGGACACAAAAAGTGAATATCGAATATTACTCTGAGGAAGACTTGTAAACCACAAGGAGATCTTCAGCGGTCCAATTGTTCAACATGTAACCCGGGGGACAAGGACGTATCTTTGAAACGTTCTTACTTGTGCCAGCTTCTTCATCAATGACATTTATGCAAACGTTCTGGAAAGCTTTCTCAATGAGTAACAATGGGCTGTGCACACTATCTTGCCCAGGATATATCATTCCAGCAGATGTAAATGTCGTTGACAGATGGGGGTACTCAATGGGTTCCCATTCCAGCTCTCGTCCCAGAGTCCTCGCAACCCTTCTTTCTTGCTCCTTCTTCCACTGTTTCTTTAAATGATGTGCCTTTGGTTGGAATCCTAGCCCAAAACGGGCCTTGTGGTGAATTGGTTTTAGAGCCCTGGCTATTCCTTGATGATGTCTTCCCAAACCTTTCCTTGCTCGGGCCCCTCTTCCTACCGTCAGCTTGATTCCCATTTTAGTATTCTTCGACAGCCTAGGCACGGGAATTCTGTTTCCTTCAGCCACAAATGTGGCGTTGACGAACTCAAATGATCTAAAGGAGCATTCCACGGCGTCTTTGTTCGCTTCGAGGTAAGGTGTGTCTGCAGAGATAGACGCAACAATATCCTCTTCACCCTCAACGGTAACCAAGCAGCCATCCATGATAAACTTTATTTTCCGATGAAGGGATGATGGAACTGCCCCAGCCAAATGGATCCATGGCCTCCCCAGGAGGCAATTATATGAAGGGGTGATGTCCATAACTTGGAACTCGACGTCATAGACATAAGGACCCACTTCTAGAGGGATCTCAATTTTTCCTACAACTTCTCGTCTCGTTCCATCAAATGCCCTCACCGTGGAATGACACGGCCTCAAATAGGACAAATCTATCGGAATTCTGGAAAGTGTGGCCAGGGGCATAACATTAAGTGCTGATCCATTATCAATAAGCACGTTTGGTATTATATAACCCTTACAGCGGGTTGTTATGTGCAGTGCCTTTACAGAGCCTCTACCGTTCGATGGTATTTCATCATCACTGAAGGAGATGAAATTATCAGCGTTCAAGTTATTGATCCACCTATCAAGCTTTTCGACCGATATATTGTTTGCTACATAGGCTTGATTCAATACCTTTAACAAGGCATTTCGATGTGGCTCTGAGTTCAATAATAGGGATAATACCGAAATACGTGCAGGTTATTTACTTAATTGTTCGACCACGTTGTACTCACTGTGTTTAATGAATTTCAAGAATTCCTGTGCCTCTTCTTCATTTACTGGTCTTTTAGTCTCTTGTCGTTCGGGCGGACTTTCCGATTCAACTTCAACCTCAAACATGGGTGCCTTCCCCTTTTGTTTGGAATCATTATTCCTCTTTGCTGGTTCAACTTCCTTGGAATAGCATCTTCCACTCCGGGTAAAGTGACCAACTTCTCCGATATTTTTAGCCGTGGCTTGGGATTTTTCACTTTCAGAAGTGACAATATTAACATCGTACTTCCAAGGTATTGCCTTACTATCCTGGTACGGAAAAGGCGATGGCGCCTCAATTACCATTTTTGGTTTTACTGGTTCTTTCCTCGCATCATAATATATTACCAATGGTCGTTCAGCAGTGTAAGGGAGATCCGATGATTGACCATCAGAGGCACATATTTCTCCTTCCTCGGCCTCTCTTCTTCCGTTGAAGATTTCAATCTCTTTGCTATCCATCATGTCTTGGAGTATTTCTTTAAATTGCTCACAAGATTGGATATTGTGTCCTATGACTTCATGAAAGTCACAAAAATTTTGACTTTTCATATTTCTTTTCTCGGTTACTCCTCTAAGACGACAGAGTAACCCTTTTTCGAGCAACACCTCCCAGATTCTCTGCAAAGGTGTGCTTATTTCCGAAACGACTCTTCTGGTTTGCAATTCACTTATTTCTTCCACTGCACTTACATTCCTTTCAGCATGATTTGGGAACGGGTCTCCGGTCGCACCACTAGTACCGTCAAAGCGTAAGACACCCGCATCGATTAATCCTTGGACTCTTCGTTTAAAGGCAATGCAGTTTTCCGTAGAGTGCCCCTGGTTCCCCGCGTGGTATGCACAGCTAGCATTAGGGTCATACCACTTTGGGTACGGGGGTTTCAACGGTGCCATGTAATGAGGAGATATCAACTGTTTTTCCAAAAGCTTAGGGTACAGTTCCCCGTAAGATACAGGAATAGGAGTGAATTGGGATCTCTCGGGGTTAGGCCTCGCTGGCCTTGGTTCTCCTCTAGGTTGGCCTTGGGTAGAGCCGGTATTTTGAGGAAACGTGGTGGCTGGCCTCGGGTTGTTGGTCGCGTAGACAGGGTAAGAAGGATAGGGAGGTGGTGGTTGGTAATAGGGGGCTTGTGGTTGATAGAAGTTTGGTGGCAGGTAATTTCGAGGTCGAAATTGATTAGGATATGGACTAGGAGCATAACGGTTTCCGGTTCCCACCATGTGGGCTTCCGGCTCCTTTTTTCTCATAGGCACTGCCTTCTTCAAACCTTCTCCTTCCATTCTTCCACTTTTAACCGCATTTTCTATTAGTTCACCGGATATGACAATATCCGAGAATTCCTTTGTGGCGCTTCCCACTAATTTATCATAGAATGGCGCCTTCAGGGTATTGATGAACAGGACTGCTATCTCGGTCTTGGTCAATGGAGGTTCCACCTGAGCCGAGATGTCTCTCCACCTCTGCGCATATTGTCTAAAAGTTTCTGATGGCTTTTTCTCCATCATTTGTAGTGTTATGCGGTCGGGTACCATATTGGAGACGTGTTTGTACTGCTCGCAAAATGCCGCAGCTAGATCCTTCCAGGTTCGGATCTTTTCTCTACTGAGTTGGTTGTACCAGCGGAGAGCTGATCCGGTCAAACTGTCCTGAAAACAATGTATAAGCAGCTTGTCTTCATTGACATAACCAGTCATTTTTCGGCAGAACATAACGAGATGTGCCTTCGGGCATCTCGAGCCCTCATACTTTTCAAAGTCCGGTGCTTTGAATTTTGGAGGTAGGATCAAGTCCGGTACCAGACTAAGCTCTTTAGAATTTAGCACCGAGAAGACTTCAATGCCTTCTATCGCTCTAAGTCTTTCCTCCAGACTTCTATATTTTTCTTGGACTTCATGATCTTCTATTCTTAGCCTAGCGATTTCTGCAGGATCGTCTAGGTCTGGGACAGGTGGATCCATTTGAGCAATTCCTGGGTTTGCCACGAATACCCCCTGTCCTACAGGAGGAGGTGTTATAGGCCGTTGTTCCAGGCCCGCGGGTCCCCCTTGCGTGTATCCTCTATGTATCGCGTGAGGCGGAGTAAACCCAGGAGGGTAGGGCAGATCCTGATCAAGATTCACAACCTCAGGGTTTTGTATAGGTCCCTTTCCTTTGACTAGGGCCGACATCATTTCCATCATCTTGGCCAATTGGTCCTTCTGTTCAGTGGATTCTTCCCGAGACCTTATCATCAACTCTCTCGTCTCCTGTTGCGACCTGGCTAACTGTTCCTGTAATTCTTTCTGAATTCTCTCCATCCTTTCAATTCTTTCATTAAACTCAGCCTCCATTGCCCTGGCTTGTCGACGTGTTCTATACGTATAGTGTGATTCCAGGTTTACAACGTCGCAACTGCGCATTATACGATTCTACTCTTTAGCGAATGATCGTGGGATATGCAGTGAATGAATGAATGAATGAATGTTAAATGTTAGTTATGAATGCACGTCAAATGTTAGTTATGAATGCATATGCAAAAATCGGTGTTGATTCTAGACAGCCCCTATCTAGGCATTTCATTAATCAAAAGAGTCTATTTACAAAACATTTTTCATCATTTGATTCAGCTTTCATACAAACTTCCTTGCTACATTGCCGTAATTCTTCACTCGTTCCAAGAATTCTGATATGCTCGATCTCTGTCTAGGCGGGAATTGGCAACTAAGACTCTCGGCTTCATCCGCTATTTGTATTATGTGCATGGCTGCCATACGAATCTCATTGATCAAATATTTGAGATTCTCGTCCTTTTCACAAAAAGCTCTCTTGTAGGCGCTGGTATCTCTGTCATACTGACTCTTCTTCTCTTCCAAGGCTTCCAAGAGAGCATCTAATTGTTGTTGTCGAGCTTGTAGTGTGTCTTCTAAATCCCGTATCGTTTCTTTCAATTCTTGACGCTTAGCTCGACTAGTCATCAGTTCAACAGATGTAGCTTCGTACTCAGCAGACTTCTTTCTTAACTCTATTGCAGCCCGTGCAACTTTTCCTTCTTCTTTCTTTGCTTTTCCTTTCCAAAATTCCATCCCACCTTTGATATTACTCAATTCCTCTTTCCATTCCGCTGACGACTTGCCCAGCCCGCTGTTCTTTATGGTGCCTCTTAACTTTTTATTTTCTAGATGAAGATCTCTTAAGTCGTTTCTTACGACCTCGGCTTCTTTTTGCACCTTCTCGGCCCTGGATCTTTCAATTTGAACATCGATCTTCAGCTGATAATTTTCTTCTTGAAGGGCACTAAGGTCTCGTAACATTTTTGTCTTTTCGCGTTCGAATTCTTGTCTCGCCGTCTCTAGCTCGGATGGAATTTCATTCGAAAAAGGATTCTGAAAGGCGTAATCTACCGACGAGACTTGCAAACTACTCATCCGTTGCTTTCTCCATGCATCGTAGTCCTGGGTGATAGTGTCAGCATATAAAGCCAACTTCATCAGATGAATTCTTTTCCAAGCCTTTGCAGTGTCTCGGACTTTCTTCATATAACCTTCGCCCGCAAAAACAAACTCTGACTGAGCCAGACCACTGGTGGCGGGTATAAACTGTCGTGAAGAGAACTGTCTTTGAACCAAAAGAGGAGCGTAACCAATCCCTCCCCACAATCCAAGTAGTGGTACCCAGTCTTGGTTTCCGACTTTGTATAACAAAAGCAAAGGGCGCATCCACGGCGCTCTCCATACTATGTCCTCGGCACGCAAGTTCTGAAACACTGAGACCCAATGCTGCTCAGTAACCTCCTTCGACCACTCTTTCTTAAGGTGAGCTTCCAACGGAGCAAATGTCTTCGAAAACATGTGGAACGGTGTGCGCTCTACCTTCCAAAAGTGACTCAAAATCCAAACGTTAAGTAGCTGCGCGCATCCGATGAATCGTCCTTCCCCTCTTTTCCTGCAACTGCTCAAAGATCTGAAGGTCTCTGCTAGGATGGTTGGGGCAGGGTTGATACCTTGCTTCAACTTTTCAAAGAAATCCACTACCGCTACTTCTATATGTCCGAGAATTTTCGGAAAGACAACTAAACCATAGATAGCCAAAGCAAACAAATTTATCCGTTTCAACATGTCAGGATGGTTTAAAACCAGGTCTCGTAGGGAAAACCATGGGACGCAGCTGATTTCATTCTTTTTCTTTATTTGCTTTTCGGCCCATGCATCGGTCATATCCGTCAGCCTTACTAACTTTTTCCTGAATGTCATCGGCTTGGGCTCTTTGACATATATTTTGTAGGTTTGCATGTTTTCGACACGCAGCAGAGCAGCATACTCCTCTATCGTAGGGGTCATATCTTCTTGGTTGAATGTGAAACACTGATAACCCGGATCCCAAAATCTGATCATAGCTTGAATCAATCTTTCGTCTAATTTGACAGCAATCAGATGGGCTATGTCCCCGTACCTTTCGATGAAAATACCTCGAGTATCTGAATCCCACTGATTCCAGATCCAAACCAAGTCTTCAAGGTTGTTTTGATGGACATTCACAGTCACCCGCTCGGGTAGATTGACAATGCATCCTTCTACCAGGCTGTCTCCCTTTTCTCTTTGAGTCCTCAAAGACCAGTCCCGAACCACGGTGTTTGTCTCGGTCGTTTGTACAATTGACTCTTCCATTTGAAACCCGTTTTTGGCAACTAATCTTTAGTCAACACCGTCCTATTATGATTCCTATGATGCACGATGAGGAATAAAACAAAGACAATCAAACTCGGTTAATGATCAGATATAAATGAAAATAAATTAAAGCATTTAAGCTACCCGATTCAATTTACCAAATAGATCCTATCCCCTTATATACAAAGTGAAAGTACAAAAGGTAAGAGGCATTTCTCCCGTGTGCCTATTTTGGTATCTACTAAACGGACAGAGGTTCGGCATGGTTCTAGCTGGGTGGCTCGTACAGTTCATTATATGTGGTTTTAGGTTCTAGAAAGGTACCCGAATTGTCTGTACTGTCATCTACTAAGATTAGTACAGAACCTCGGTCATAGCCCATCATAGGCTTACGAGATCAATTCGAGGGATTACATTTACTTATGCCTATGCGGAGGGACGAGTTATCTCACGAAAGCATAAGTCATATGTAACCCGAAAGTATTCACTAGCCTGTGCGGAGGGACGAGTTAACTCACGAAGGCGTAGCGTTTACTTTCACTTAAGAGGGACGGAGCCCGGGTATGGCACTCATGTCATGCTAAATGCAAGTGCGCGGTGTGTGGGGAGAAACTCACAAACCTTTCGTTTTATTTTAAAAACTAGACTTAGAGAACCGAAGCTTAGAAATTTAGAGCTTCAAAACAAGTAAACAAGAAGTTAGAAAATATTTACAATGAGATGCGAGTACATGATTTTTGCAAAATTTTGAGGATCACAACTAAATATTAATTTGAAAAAGGCATTTCAAAAATTTTGACAACGCGTTCGATTTGATTCGACTCTCGAAAGCTGGTCCCCAGTGGAGTCACCAGCTGTAGCGACGAAAAATTTTTGCTTAGGTCGCTAATTGTGGCGATCTTAAATCTTGAAAACGAGTTTTGATTTTTGTTAAAGCAAAGGAGTCGCCACCGATCTTTTCTTCTAGGTGCGATCGGACACCTGATAAAACATCAAATTTCGGGTAAAAAGGCCAAGTTTAGGTCCGCGTTTAAAGTTCAGAGAAAAGTAGGGTCCGGGAGTCGGTTACGCGCGGGGAAGGTATTAGCACCCCGCGACGCCCAAAAATTGGTATCTTTTCAAACATGTGTTGTCTTAATTTTCGAAAATACGAGTTCAACTTAAAATTTAATTGTGATCCGATCAAAGTACGAGCAGTTATGTTTTTCTTTTGAAAGGATATCCCGCTTTTAACACGAGCCATTCGTGATTCACCCAACATAGCGATGAAATCACCGGCTTAATGTTAAAATCGGCACATTGCCTTGTTTATTGAAATTAAAACATGACAAATATTAACATAATATTTAGAAGAAAACAATAATGGTGTTTACAAGAAAATAAAGGCAGGCGATATATTAATAATAAAATGAGAATGGTCATAGTAAATGATAATAACGATATCGAGATGATGCGTTAATAATCTAATAAGAACAATATATTAATAACGAAAATTATAATAGATATATGAAAATGATATTAAATATAAAAACGGACATATATACAGACATATAATAACAAACGAGACGAACATATATTCAAATACTAATAATGCTATACGTTTATATATATATATACGTTAAATATAATAATGCGAATGAAAATTTTATAAAATGATATTAAAAACATGGTACACATATAAACACAATACATACATAATAATGCAAAAAGAGGAACAAATATATAAGTATAGATAATATAGTATATAATATATAATACTAAAATATACACACAATATAACAAAGTACGCGTGATAGTATTAAAATATCTATATATACATAATGTATAAGTGTTAAAACCAATAAAATATTACCAGTAATATTTTACAAAAGTCGTGTATATTAAATATAGGTATACGAAAATATTGAATGCTTGTACGTAATATATTTATATATATGTGTATTAGGAATAATAGTATTAAAAAGGTATGTAAGTAAAATATTAAGATATAATATTAAAAAGAAACTTAGTAATATGTATATATAAATATTAAATAAGAATAATATTTGTACAAACGAAAATAATAATAGATTAATTATAATAATGATAGTATAATAGCATATTAGTGAAATAATAGTAGTCAAAATATAATAATAACAAAGCAAGATAATAATAATAATAATAATAGTAATATGATAGATATAATAATATATACGTAATAGGTATTTATAATATAGTATTTAGCATGCATACATAGTAATATGATAAAGAATAATGGTAATATTTAAAACGAATATTGCTAATACCATACATATAAATACAGAACATATTTCAATATTAAATATGACAATAATAATAATGAATACAATAATATTAGGATAAAAATTAAATAACGAAAAAGATAATAACAGGACGGAATCGAATTAAAAAAGGAAGTTCTGGGTAAATTTAAAATAAAAATAGAAGGAGGAGGGGCTATTTGAACACGGGTGAACAACTGGGGGACCGAACGAGCAATTTTCCACGCTCTCAAAACGCAGCACATCAGTGGGGGGGCCAAATTGAAAACAGGGTAAATTTCTGGGCTGGAATACAAATAAAAAGGACCTGATTGCAGAACACCGAAAAAGCGGAAGGACCACGGTGGTAAATTGTCACAACACGCGGACTTGGGGTGGGTCGGATCGGGTCGACCCGATCCGAGTTCAAAAGTATAAAAACCCCAAATTTTTGATTTCGGCTCATTTGTGCCGTGGAGAGAAAAAAAAAGAAGAGAAGAAAGGGGGGAGGAAAGGAGAGGGGAAGGAGAAGGAGAGAAAGGGGGGTGGGTCTGGGCTCCGGTCGCCGGACGGTCACCGGACCGTCGTCTGTCGCCGGCGCCGGCCACCGCACGCGGTGGCCGGAAGGTAAAAAACTATTTTTTTCTCTTTTTTTTTTATATTATCTATTTTTTTGTGTTTTAGTTATTATTTCTAATATATATATATATATATATATATCAAAACAGATTCAAAAAATAAAAAAGGAAAAATCACCTCTGGTGTCTCTGTTTTCCGATGTTAAAATGGGGGGTATCCCTTTGCTGGATGTTGCTAAAATACTACTATCTTTGTGTTTAATTTCTCTTTGTTTGCATTGATTTTCTTTTTTTTTTTTTGGTAGAAAAAAAAAATCCCTTTTTTACATGTTTGATTCGGGTTTTTATAACCCCTTTTACAATATATTTTTATATTATTACTGTCCTTTCTTCTTCAATGTTTGCAGGCACTTGGGCGGTGGCACAGTGAGGTGACAAAGGCGGTGTGGCAGAGGCAAGTGGGAGTTGAAGAATAGGGTTAGGGTGGCACGAGTGGGGCTAGGGTTTCTGTTTAGTTAGGGTTAAGTTTTTGGTATTGGGTCATGTACTAGGTTACGGGTTTGGTAAACGGGTCTGGTAAACGGGTCTGGGGTTATTGGGCTTGTAACAGGTTAATGGGGTTAATTTGTAAACGGGTAGTGGCAATTGGATTTTAATGTTGGGTTTTAATTGTAACAAAGGCCAAAATTGGCCTATGACAACTAGAAAAATCTCTATCACTGGAACATATTTCTCGAGCTAATTCTCATGATAACATCATTTCCGCCTTGGTAGCCTTAAAATAGAAATATGCAAAAACTATTTGAACTATTACAGATTACAACTGAATTAATATATACGTTTTTTTTAAGAACAATTAAAGTACAATTCATTATAAACTTTACAATTTGGAAAAGAGAATAAAGCTCGAGAATAATTTCAACTCAAATCTCGACAAAAATAGGGGTCAGAGTAATTGAATGAAATTCAACAAAAACGGGTTATTGGTTAATAATTAAATGTAAGTCAAAGAATAGGTTGTTAGGCTTAATGGGGTTCACTAGGGGTTAATTTGTGGAGGTAGGCTTTTATGGAGTAAGTGGGTTAAATCCTAAGTGCCTTTATCATTTAGTGTATCAAATCAATGATGTGGTCTCGACATTATAATCAAAGCAAGTTCTAGAATAACAAATCAGTATTGACTCACTCAAAGCAATAATAAAAGTGAGCACGAAAGAATGTATGCTCAAAAAGCTCAAAAATCTCACTAGAATTATGGCTTTTGATGTCAATCCTGCGAATTTCAAATCTCAAGATAACACTTAAAATTTAGGAAAATAACTTATGAAAAAATGGGGTTCTCAAAAATTTTAACTTATCATGCTTGATTCCCTAATGTTTTAAAGTTTGAATAATCAAAGTACAAGTACCTATGTCTTAATTCTCAACTTATCAATAAAAATCATAAATCGATCAGAATTAATTCCTATTAGGAGACTGAAGATAATGCAAATTTGAGAACAATGCATCAGATTTTAGGGTTTTCACAGATAATGTAATAATTGAAAGTAAATTTCCCCCCCACACTTAAGATTTACATTGCCTTCAATGTACAAAGATAACATTAATAGCAATAAAAGCACAAGATCATAAGATAGGGAAAGGAATGAAACTCCCTACTTTGGATGGATTAGTGAGGTAGTGGTGCCTACAGAGTGTCTGGGACAAAGGAAGGTACGAAGGTAGATACTCCGGTGATGGTAGTATTTGTTTGTCCACAGCTTTCATGTTGTGAGTGTAGGCTTTGGAGATGTCATCTTGGTGAGGATGTGGCAAGGTTCCCTTTAGAATTTAGATTTGAGCTGTAAAGCTCCTTTGAAACTGCGAAAGCACTTATCATTTTTAGGGAATTTTAGGATTAGAAAAATTACTCGTTTAGGAGGTAGCCGATAGGAAATGATTGAAAATAAAATAAACTATATCTAAAAATACTAATATTCGAATAATGAAAAAGGTAAAATAAAAGAAAATAAAAGTAAAAGTAAAAAAGAAAATAAAGTTAGAAGAAAAGGTGAAAATAGGTATTAGAGTTTAAATAAAAATTAAGATAAAAATAAAGTTAAGAGGAATAGAAGTCTCTAATCCTCAGATGGATCACGCGGTGGCGGTGGTGAAGTGATGTGAATGTGCTGGCATATCTGCTGTAATGTCGCATCAATGTGATCGAAGCGCTGGAAGCATTGCTGCTCGAATCGGGATAGGCGCTCAGATATGTCAGCATAGGTGGCTGCTGTATGAAATGGTCGGCAGGTGGTGTCTTGGCTGGTGCATCATCCTCCGGTGGTGGTGGTGGGACATCATCAAGAATGTCCTCTGGATCCTCGGCCTCCTAGATGAGGCGGTACTGAAAACGCCTCTTGGCCTCAACTGGATCATCCTCATATGGTGCACAATCTGGATGCCCTGAAGGGACATCTGGCCTATCAATGTGTATGAGGATATCTGGGCCACTGTGTTGAGGAGCCCAAAGTGACGGGCCAAGCGTGTAATGTACAGGCCCATGGATATAACGCCCCTGCGATGACGCTTGGTCTGGTGCTGCATGGCGTGAGCGATAAAGTAGGCAAGGTTGATGGGGTTTGCATTTGCTATGCTCCATAAAAAATAGGCGTCATGGGTGTTGATAACGCCTGTGCTCTCCCGTCTACCTGTCAGAGTATGTACGAGAAGAGCGTGAAGGTACCTTAATGACGGGGGGAGGGCGGTCACCTTCGTGCGACTGGGGTCGTAGGAAGGATACCCCAGGGCGATGTTGCGCCAACAATCTAAGGGTTTGAGGTGGATGTGTCGGGGAAGTGTAGGAAAATCTTCCTCCTCCATGAATTGTTCTGTGTAAAGGCCGAGAGCCGAGCCAAACTCTTGTACTCTAAGGTGGCGTACATGACCTCCTAAGCGAAACTGGACTGTGCCGGGATCATCGAACTTGCTCATGACGGTCTGAAGATGAAAGGTGGAGCAGAACTCTAGAGTGAGTTCAATGTATGTAGGCTCAATGATTCGGAAGAACTGCTCCCAAGGATCCATCATCAGTAGGGCCCGGACTGCGTTTGCGAGGTTGACTTGCTTTAGCGCGTCCCAATCAATGCATCGGCCTGCGCTTAACGTACGTTCCCGTAGTATCTGAAATAACTCTTATTGGGAGGCTTGGGGAAATGTTATGAACGGGTGGCGAGCCTCGGAGGTGGGGCTCGATGATAAACCACTTGGCCCATTTCGTTTCTTTGAAGGTGGGGCAACAGCTCGTTTTCCGCGTGATGTCGACATAATGCCTAAATAACAAAATAAAAAACATGAGTCCTAAAAAGAATTGGAATTTAAATTGAAAAACTATAAAAATAATATGACAATGTTCCTAAAAGTATTTTGAAATAACATGGGGACTAACCTAAATATTATAAATTATCCATCCTAAAATGATATCAAAAATAAGCAAAATAGGTGTGTATTTATACTAAATGCATGAGAGTTTAACTATGAAAAATGGTAATCAATTGTAACTCTAAGTGTCATGTAATCCTAAAACTTTCTATAACATTCTAGATTATTCATCCTGATATAGTTAATTCCATGCTTGAATCTAAAAATAAAATGAAACTAAAAAATAAAAATAAAAATAAAAAAGTAAAAATTTGCAAAAAAAAATAGAACCAAATGGGAGAGGTGCACGGTCGTGGGAGAGGATTTGAACGGTCATGGGGCACTTTTCACTGGCGTGGGATGGTCTTGTGCGAGCGTGGTGGCATTTTGAGGATCGGTTGTGGGGTTTATAGTGGTTGTGGAAGAAAATTTTTAGGGTTTGAGTGAGGGAGAAAATGAATAGTGGCCCCTATTTATAGTTTTTGGATCACACGGGCATGGTACACGCTCGTGTGACTCGAGTTTTGCCTGTGTAATTCAAAATTCGGTGGTTTTGGTGGGCCTGGTTCGAAGTACACGCCTGTGTTGGCCATCTCGCACGGCTGTTTGCGATCTTGTTCACTTTTTACACGGTCTTGTGATCGGTCACACGGCCATTTGCGATTAGGTTTTGTTATTCACACGGTCGTGTAGGTAGTCACACGGCCTTGTCTAAATCGACAGTGTTGGCCACGGTTTGGGCATATGGGCGTGTGGCTTTGTGTAAGCCCGTGTCTAAGTTGAAAGGTTGCCATGGCCATGTCGCATGGCTGTGTCGATTTGTCGGTAGCCCGTGTTTTTGGAAAAATTATACTCTGTTTACACACGGCCTGGGTGCACGACCGTGTATCTGCTTTTAATGTTCGCACGGCCTTAGGCACGCCCGTGGGTGTGGCCTCTGGTCCTAAATTTCTGCATTAAAAAGGGTTAGTTGATGCATAAAAATACTAAAATCAAAAATAAAAGAAAAGTTACTAAGTTAGTGCTCGGGTTGCCTCCCGAGAAGCGCTTATTTAGAGTCTAAGCTTGACTCTACCTGGATGTATCATGAAGGGATTTCATGGAGCTGAAGCTCCTCTCTGTTATCTTTGAAATTCTCACCTCTATAGTGTTTAAGCCTCTGGCCGTTTACCTTGAAAGTACCGTGGTAAAGGTGAGTTACCTCAATTGTGCCGTATGGAAAGACAGTTTGAACAGTGAATGGACCTGACCACCTTGACTTGAGTTTTCCAGGAAATAGTTTCAGCCTTGAGTTGTAGAGTAAGACAAGATCACCCGTTTTGAACTGCTTAAGTTGTTTCAGTCGTTTGTCATGGCATCGCTTCATGGCTTCCTTATATAGTCGTGAGCTCTCGTATGCATTGCAACGCCATTCGTCTAGCTCATTTAACTGCATTAATCTTTTCTTACCTGCAAGCTTAAAATCAAGGTTTAAAAATTTAACAGCCCAGAATGCTTTATGTTCAAGTTCAAATGGCAGATGATAACTTTTTTCGTAGACAAGTTTATAGGGAGATGTACCTATAGGCATTTTAAAAGCAGTTCTATAGGCTCATAAAGCATCGTCTATCTTTCTTGACCAATCTTTTCTATTTGTTTCTATTGTTTTCTCTAAGATGCATTTTAGTTCCCTATTTGTTACTTCGACTGGGCCACTGGTTTGTGGATGATAAGGGGTAGTTGTTCTATGGTGTACTCCATACCTTTTTAAAACTTTTTCAAATTGAGCATTGCAAAAATGGATACCCCTATCACTAATAATTATCCTAGGTGTTCCAAATCGAGAGAAAAGTTTCTTCAAAAATCGTACTACCATTCTAGCATCATTAATAGGTAAGGCTTGGGCTTCTACTCATTTTGACATATAATCTACTGCTACTAGGATGTACTTATTCCCAAATGAAGTAAGGAATGGACCCATGAAATCAATACCCCATACATCAAATATTTCACATGAAAGTATATAGTTCTAAGGTATTTCATTATGTTGAAAAATATTACCTGTTCTCTGGCATTTATCACAAGAGGTCACATACCTGTTGGCATCCCTGAAAAGTGTAGGCTAGTAAAAACCTGATTCGAGTACCTTATGAGTAGTTCTAGCTCCACTGTGATGTCCTTCTGTGGGTCCCGAATGGCAATGATCTAGAATTTGCTATGTTTCTGTCTCAGCAATGCATCTTCGAATAACCTGATCTGTACAAATTCGAAAAAGAAAAGGATCTTCCCAAAAGTAATTTTTCACATCAGCGAAGAATCGCTTATTTTGCTGATAGGTCACCCCTTTTGGGGTTATGTTAGCTGCTAAATAATTTACAAAATCAGCAAACCAAGGAACTACTGCCTCTGCTATGGCTAGGAGTTGTTCTTCAAGAAAGAAATCATTTATTTTATCGAGTTACTTGGGTTGTGTGTTTTCTAGTCTTGAAAGGTGATTTGCTGCCAAGTTTTCAGCTCATTTCTTGTCCTTTATTTCTAAATTGAATTCCGGTAACAATAGAACCCATCTTATTAATCGAGGTTTTGCATCAGTTTTAGTTAAAAGATAGCGAAGAGCAGAATGGTTAGTATAAACAATGACTTTTGACAATATTAAATAAGATCTGAATTTGTCAAATGCAAAAATAACGGCTAGCAATTCTTTTTCTGTGGTAGTATAATTTGCTTGAGCGGTTGTCAAAGTTCTGCTAGCATAATAAATCGGTTGAAAGTGTTTGTCTCTTCGCTGTCCCAAAACTGCACCTACTGCAAAATCACTCGCATCGCACATTAGTTCAAAAGGTAGATTCCAATCAGGTGAAATCATAATCAGGGCATTGACTAACTTTTCCTTGAGAGTGTTAAAAGATTCTAAACATTCTTGGTCAAAGTTGAAAAGCACGTCTTTTTCTAGTAATTTTGTTAAAGACTTAGCTATTTTAGAAAAATCTTTATTGAATCTGCGATAAAAACCGGCATATCCTAAAAAGCTTCTTATAGCCTTAACTGAATTCGGGGGAGGTAATTTTTCAATGGTTTCAATTTTTGCTTTATCTACCTCTATCCTTTTACTAGAAATTTTATGTCCTAATACAATACCCTCTTGAACCATAAAGTGGCATTTTTCCCAGTTTAGCACTAAATTTGTCTCTTCATGTCTTATCAAAACACGTTTTAAATTATTAAGACAAAGTTGGAAAGAATTACCGAAAACTGAGAAATCATCCATAAATACCTCCATGATGTCTTCCACGAATTCATTGAAGATAGCTAGCATGCATCGCTAAAAAGTAGCAGGAGCGTTACTTAAACTGAAAGGCATTCTATGATAAGCAAACGTACCGTATGGACATGTGAATGTTGTTTTCTCCTAATCTTCTGGAGCTATCAAGATTTGGAAGTAATCAGAGAGGCCATCTAGGAAACAATAATACATGTGACCTGATAATCTTTCCAACATCTGATCAATAAAAGGTAAGGGAAAATGATCTTTTCGAGTTGCGTCTTTCAGCTTTCTATAATCAATGCAAATTCTCCATCCAGTGACTGTTCTTGTAGGTATTGACTCTTTTTTATCATTGGACACCACGGTCATGCCTCCCTTTTTAGGAACAACATGCACAGGACTTACCCAAGAACTGTCATAAATAGGATAAATAATGCCTGCATCTAGAAGTTTAATTACCTCGACTTTTACGACTTCTTTCATCTTGGGATTCAATCATCTCTGAGCTTGCACTGATGCTTTATATTCATCTTCCATTAAAATTTTATGGGTGTAAAAAAAAGGATTAATTCCCTTAATATCTGAAATTTTCCAAGCTATAGCCTGTTTGTGCTCCCTTAACACATGGAGTAATTCCCCTTTTTCTGCAATGCTCAAACCTGATGCGATAATAACTGTAAAGTTGAATCTTCCCCTAAAAAGGCATATTTTAAATGATCTGGCAGTTGCTTTAACTCTAATTTAGGGGGTTCATCAATGGAAAGTTTCTGTCTCAACTCATCATTCATCTTTATACTTTCATAACTTATGTGTCTCGTGATAATTTCATTAGAATCTAACTTCTTTCTTACTTCTTCAATTTCAGTGGTGGCTTCATCTTCCCTCCACCTTGAATAAGACACAGTTCCAACGTGTTCGCGAGAGAAAGTTCCTGAAAATTATCTTGAACAAAGTAATCAATAATATCAACAAAATAACATGAATCATCTTATTCTTTAGAAAATTTCATAGCATCATAGATTTTAAAAACGACTTCTTCCTCACCAACTCTAAGTACTAATTTACCATCCCCTACATTGATAACAGCTCTAGTAGTAGCTAAAAATAGACGTCCCAAAATTAAAGGTACCTCAATATCCTCATCCATATCAAGCACAACAAAATCAACAGGGAATATAAATTTATCTACCTTTACTAGCACATCTTTGATGATTCCCCTAGGATATTTAACAGATCTATCAGCTAGTTGAATACTCATCCTAGTGGACTTTGGTTCCCCTAGACCTAGTTGCTTGAACATTTTGTAAGGCATTAGATTAATGCTAGCACCTAAATTAGCTAAGGCTTTATCAATAATTAAACTACCAATTAAACAAGGAATAGTAAAACTCCCTGGATCTTTCTGTTATGCCTGTAGTTTATTTTGAAGAATAGCTGAGCATTCCTCGTTAAGTTCCACTGTGGCTAATTCTTCCAACTTTCTTTTATTTGTTAGAAGTTATTTAAGAAACTTCGTGTACTTCGGCATCTGCGAAATTGCTTCAACAAAAGGTAAGTTGATATGTAATTGTTTAAAAAGTTTAAGAAATTTACCGAATTGAGTGTCTGCATGGTCTTTCTTTAACTTTACCGGATATGGAATAGGCGGTTTATATTCCTTAAGTGTCGGTGGAGTGTTCTCCTTAGGTTCCTCTACCTTGCCTTTTGGAGATTCTTGAACAGACTTCTTTTCTGGTTCAGCCAGTAGTTTTCCATCTCTTAAAGTAATTGCTTTGACATGTTCTCTGGGATTTGGCTCAGTGTTACTTGGTAGTCCACCTTCTGAAATTAATTTCGCAAGTTGATCGATTTGATTTTCAAGCCCTTGAATTGATGCTTGTTGGTTTTTTAGTGCCGTTTCAGTGTTTTGAAAACAGGTTTCTGATGCGGCCATAAATTTGGTGAACATCTCTTCAAGATTCGACTTTTTCTCTTGTTGTGGTGGTGGCTGCTGAAATCCCGGAAGAGGCTGTTGTCTTTGATTTCCTTGTCCTCCCCATGAAAAATTGGGGTGATTTCTCCAACCTGCATTGTAAGTATTACTATAAGGGTTATTTTGAGGTCTAGAATTGTTACCCATATAGTTGGCTTGCTCAGTTTCTATGCTGTGTCCATAAGATGAGTAGTCTGGATTGAACATATTTCCTAGAGTTGCGTCGCACTGCATCACTAGTTGTGCCTGCGTAGAACCAACAAAATTATCAAACTTTTTATTTAGGAGTTCTACTTGGTTAGTAAGCATAGTGACAGCATCAATATTATAAACTCCTACAGCTTTTGTCGGCTTTGTCCTCATGACTTGCCGCTGATAGTTATTCAGTGACATCTCTTCTATAAACTCATAAGCTGCTTCGGGTGTTTAATTGTTGATTGTTCCTCCTGCGGCTGCATCGATCATTTGCCTTGTTGATAGGTTCAAACCGTTGTGGAAGGTTTGAACTTGTAACCACAAAGGTAGTCCATGATGAGGGCACCTTCTCAAAAGATCTTTGTATCTCTCTCAGGCATCGTAAAGTGTTTCTAAATCTATCTGCACAAAAGAAAAGATATATTTTCGTAATTTAGCTGTTTTAGCTAGAGGAAAATATTTAAGTAAAAATTTTGCTATCATCTGTTCCCATGTAGTGATTGAGCCTCGTGGTAAAGAATTTAACCACTGTTTGGCTTTATTTCTCAAAGAGAATAGAAATAGCCTTAGACGAATGGCATCATCAGAAACGCCATTAATTTTAAACGTATCATAGAATTCCAAAAAGTTGGCTAAATGTGAGTTGAGATCTTCATCCTATAACCATCAAACTGCACAAATTGCTTAATCATCTGAATAGTGTTAGTTTTTAATTCAAAATTATTAGCAGCAATGGCAGGTCTAATAATGCTAGTTTGAGAACCAGCCAAACTAGGTTTAGCATAATCATACATAGTGCGAGGCACTTCATCTGGTTCTGCAGGTAATGCTGGAAGTGGTTGAATGTTTTGATTTGCTTCCATCTCTTCAATAGGTTCTGGCTCTTGTTCTTGTCCTTGTTCTGGATAATGTAGGTTTCTTCTGATATCTTTGCGAGTTCTGCGAACTGTCGCTTCCAAACCTTCGTCAAAAAGTAATGGTCCTCCTGGGTTTCTTCTAGTCATAAACTAGAGATACCTAGAAGGGAAAAAGCAAAGAACATTAAGTTAAATAAAATAAAATAAAAAAGCTGAAAATAAATAAAAATAGTAATGGCTAAAGTAATAAAAATCGAGTTTTCATAATATTTTAATTCCCCGGCAACGGCGCCAAAAACTTGATATCGCGTGATATGTAGTAATAAAAATTTATAAAAACTGATCACACCAAAAACTCACTAATATCACAATTTTAAAGCAAGCGCACCTATCGAACAGGAGTATAGTTTAGCGGCAAGACCAAGTTATCGTACCCAAGGGAACCAAAAGTACTAGTACTTACTTTCTTTCTATTATCTAACCTAAAAATAAAAGGGGTTTGTATGAAACTAATTCTAAAACTAAACTAAAAGTGCACAAGAAAGTAAATTTGTGGGAAAAGCTCTTTGGAAAGACTGATTGATTGGACAATACTCAAGGGAGAATCCACCTAGACTTCACTTGTTATCAATTCTTGAGCTAGATGATTTATTCACTTGACTTGATCCGTAGAGATCCCTAACTTATGTTAATACCTCCGTTGAGGAAAAGACTAATCCTAGGTTGATTAACTAAAATCTCTTTCTAGTTAAAACCCCTAGTCTCGCATTAACTAGATCTATGGATCCCCTTATTAGGTTTGACCCTAATCGGGCAAATTTATGTCGCCCTATGTCTAGGGTTACATGCAACTCCGCTTAATTATGGTAGATCTACTCTTAAAACAAGGACTTTTGCTCCTCTGCCTAAGCACATCAATTTCTTTAATTAATACCTAGGATTATTAGACCAAGAATTAAGAACACATAATTAAGAACAATTCAGGTATTTATCATAAAATTCAAGAATGAATAATAACAAGGTCTGTCTTAGGTTTCATCCCCTTCAAGTATTTGAGGGGTTTAGTTCATAATTAATAAAGAAAACATCTCAAAAGAAATAAGATAACAAAACATAAAGAACCCAAAAACCCCTGAAGGAATTTAGGGAAATCCTTTATCTTGATGTAGAATTCTGACTTCTGGGATGAATCAATCGGCTTCCCTTGGAGTAATTCCTTTCTTTCACTCTTTGTGTTGGCAGAGATATAGCGCTCCTTTGTGGGAGAAAAGAGTACACCCTTAGAGTTGTCTCCTAGGGTCTTTATATAGAGCTTTGGGATGCCTTTCTTAGCCTCTAAGTATCCAAATCCGAGTGAAATTGTACTTCCTTAGGACAGGAACACGCCCGTGTGCCACGCCCGTGTGGTTTCAACAAGAGGCCGTGTGAGAGACTATTGATAGAGGCACGACCGTGTGGTCAGGCCGTGCTTGTCGGGGCTGGGCCATGTTGGACCTTATGTGGCACGGCCGTGTGGCACGGCCATGTGGTAACTCCTTGGGCCGTGTTGTTTTCACACTTTGGCCCATTTTCTTTGTTTTTAGCCCGTTTTTCATTCTTTTTTCTTCTCTATGCTCTCCTGAGTATACAACATGAAATAGAAGGGTTAAGAGCACCAATTCTCACGAAATTGATAATAATTCATCCAAAATATAGGCTAAACATGAGGTAAAAATATGTATAATTTGTCGTTTATCAAGTACTAATTCACTTGCTCCAACATTAATAATAGTTCTAGTAGTTGCTAAAAAGGGTCTTCCTAAAATTAAAGGTACTTCATTACATTCATCCATGTCTAAAACAACAAAATCAACTGGGAATATGAATTTATCAATTTTTACAAGAACATATTCAATAATACCTCTAGGAAATCTAATGGTTCTATCTGCTAATTGACTACTCATCCTAGTTTGTTTGGGTTTCTCAAGACTTAATTGGCTAAACATTTTATAAGGCATGACATTAATACTTGCCCCTAAATCAGACAAAGTATTATTAATATTCAAACTACCAATTAAACAAGGAAAAGTAAAACTCCCTGGATTTCAATTTGTTGGGTAGTTGATTTTGCAAAATAGTTAAGCAAACTGCATTTAACTCCACATGCGGCGAATCATCTAACTTCCTATTGTTCGCTAAAAGCTCCTTTAAAAGCTTAACAAAATTGGACATCTGAGAAATAGCTTCAAAGATATGGCACTCGAGGTTTATATTCTTTACCAACCAGTTTTTTCTCATATTGGCTTACCTCAACCTTACCGTTACTTACCACACTTTATTGCCTTGGTTATGATTCAGATTCAACTAACATTTCTTCATTTTGAATAGTAACTGCATGAAGTTGCTCTCTTGGGTTAGTTTCAGTATTGCTAGGCAAGCTACCTTGTGGTCTTTCTGAGATTAGCTTAGCAAGCTGACCTATTTGGTTATTGAGCCCTTGAATTGACGCTTGCTGATTTTTAAATAATGCTTCAGTGTTTTGGAAGCAGGTTTCTGACACTGAGATAAACTTCGTGAACATCTCCTCAAGGTTCGGTTTTTTCTCTTGCTGGTAGGGTTGTTGTTTAAGGCCTGGAGGAGGTTGTGCTCTTTGATTTCCTTCACCACCCCAAGAGAAATTGGGATGGTTCCTCCAACCTCAATATAGGTGTTACTGTAAGGATTATTTTGAGGTCTAGAATTATTACCTACATAATTTATTTGCTCATTCTCCATGCTAGGACCAAAGGGTAGATATTATTTATTCCACCTCCATTTGCATGGCATTGAATCACCGAATGTACCTGCGTAGAACCATATAAACCATCAATTTTCTTATTTAAAAGTTCTACCTGATTTGATAACATGGTGACCGCATCTAAGTTGAAAATATCGACTGCTTTCATTGGTTTTCTCCTCATGACTTGCCATTGATAATTATTCAGTGCCATCTCCTCTATAAATTCATAGGTCGCTTTAGGTGTTTTATTGTTTAGAGTACCACCGACTGTTGCATCGATTAACTGCCTAGTCGAAGGATTTAAACTATTGTAGAAGGTTTGAACCTGTAGTCATAGAGGTAACCCATGGTGAGGGCACCGTCTCAATAAGTCATTATACCTCTCCCATGCATCATATAAGGTTTCTAAGTTGATTTGAATGAAAGAATAGATATCATTCCTTGACTTGGCTGTCTTATCCGATTGGAAGTACTTCAATAGGAATTTTGCAGTTATTTGTTCCCAAGTAGTGATAGAACCTCGTGGTAAGGAATTTAACCACTGTTTAGCTTTGTTCCTCAATGAAAAGGGAAACAACTGTAGGCGAATGGCATCGTCCAAAACACCATTTATCTTAAAAGTATCATAAACTTCCAAAAAATTAGCCAAATGAGTATTTGGATCTTTGTCTTGTAAACCATCGAACTGAACAAATTGTTGTACCATCTGAATAGTGTTTGGCTTCAGTTCGAAATTATTCGTAGCAATGGTAGGTCTCACAATACTCGATTCAGCCCCAGCTAGAGTGGGCTTGGCATAATTGTACATAGTGCAAGGAGCAAGATTTGGATTTGTAGGATTTGCAACAACCGCAAGGGGTAGCTGATTATTCTGATTATCACACATCTCCTCCATAATAATAATATTGTCCTCTTGCTCGTTTACTATACTCTGTCGACTTTTTATTGCTTCTCTACGATTTCTGCGAGCTTTGCTTTCAATTTCACTGTCAAACAATAATGGTCCCGATGGGTTTCTTCTAATCATAAACTAAAGGAACCTACCAGAAGCAAATAAAAGAAAAATTAGAAAAAAAAATTAAACTAAAAACAAAAATTAAAAATGCAATAAAAATAAATGGCTAAATTAATAAAAATCAAGTGTTCCTAATATTTTAGTCCCCGGCAACGGTGCCAAAAATTTGATGGTCACTGAACTAACTATAAATACAAATAAGGCAAGCACACCTATCGAACAATGCTATAGTTATGGTGAGTAGGGAATATCGTATCCACGAGGACTAAAGTACTAGTAATTATCATTTTTCTATAATTTTGCTGACAAATTGGAGTGATTGTTTTTAATCTAAAATTACTAAACTAATCTTGACTAAGAACGCAACAGAGAATAAAATAGGAAAAGAATCAAAGATAACCAATGAGATAGATAATACCCAGGAAAGAATCCACCTAAACTTCACCTATTATTATGAATCTAAATTAAACGATTTATTCATTTGAGTCTTGATCCGTAAAAATCCCTAAATTATGTTAATATCTCTTTCGAGAGTAAGAACAACTGCCTCTAGGTTGATTAATTGAAATTCTTTCTAATTAAAACCTCTATTGTCACATGAACTCGATCTATGGATTCCTGTATTAGATTAGACTCTAATCCGGTAGATTTATGTCATCTTATTTCTAGGATTGCATGCAACTCCACTTAATTATGCTAGATCTACTATTAAATGGTGACTTTTGCTCCACTGAAATAAGCACATTAAACATGAATTAATATCCTGAAAATATTAAAACACGAATTAAGCAAACATAATTGAGAACAATAATCAAGTATTTATCATATAAATCAGAAATCAAATAATAAGATTCATCATAGGTTTCATCTTCCCTAGGTATCTATAGAATTTAGTTTATAATCCTAAATAGAAACATTTCAAAGTTAGTATAACAACAAGACATAAATAAACTAAATAAAACTTCGAAAGAAATTAAATGGAGATCTTCAATCTTGAAGGAGATCCACTTTTGAGTTGATTCTGATGGTGTTCTTTGAGCCTTTTCTTCAATCTTGTCTACGTGCCCCCTTAAGTCTTCTTCTAGTTGGTATTTATAGACTTTAGAATGCTCAGAAAGCCTAAAAATTGGATTTTTTTTGCATATTTGGGAAGCAGAGTGCGATATTGACATGAGCTAGCACATGGGCATGTGGCCAGCTCGTGTGGCTCACATGGGTGTGTGGCCAGCCCATGTGAAATGCCTAGGCCATGTGGATCCTAGAAATAGTTCTATTTGTCTGACTTTGGCTCATTTTTCACTTCTTTCGCTCCCAAATGCTCTCCTAAGTATAAAAACATGAATTGAAAGGATTAGGAGCATCAAATTCACTAATTTGCAAAATTAATCATCCAAAAACGCATTAAGAATGGGATTGAAAATGTTGCTTTTACAGCTTATCATTAATGAATGGGGCTTTCAAAGTATTTATGAAAAGCATTGTCGTTTCTTTCTCCAGAAAATATGGCTAAACTTGCGTTGCCACATCCCTCCATTCTGAGCGTATTGCCTAAAACTTTCACTTTGCTTCTTTTTCATGTTTTGCAGTGTAATCCTATCGAGTGTCATGTCAGTCACATGGCTGTATTATTTCATGAAAGCGTGTGCCAAGTCTTTCCATGAGTTGATTTTGGCACGGCTTAGTTGGTTGTACCACTTAGCAGCTGACCCGACAAAACTATCCTAGAAGAAGTAGATTAATAATTGGTCATTATTGACGTATCCCATCATTCTTCGGTAGAACATTGTGATATGGGGTTCAGGACAACTGGTCCCATCATACTTTTTGAATTCTGGAGTTTTGAATTTTGGTTGGGGCACTAGATTTGGGACTAAGCTCAACTCTTTAGCATCAACCTCGCAAAGGTAATCAGCATTCTCCATAGCTCTGAATTTTTTCTCCAACCACTTGCACTGATCTTCTAACTGTTTTGGCAATTCTACTCTTACTCTATCCATTTCTTCCATGTCGTCCAAATCGGGAACAACTGGGTTACTCGAGTTATCCCTAAGATGGAAACCTGAACCTGTTGGCTAGTTCACTGATGCTGAGGTGTCGACTTTATATTGTTGAGGTCTTATGATAACCGGTACTCTTTGTGGATATGTATCTGGTTGGGCTTAGACATTTATGGGGGTAAAGTCTGGGGTATATGTAGGGTCTTCATTATCATCCCCAGAATTAACCACAGTACTTTTCCCTTTTTCAATACATCTGGCCAACAACTGGGTCAGCTGGCTTATCATACTTTGTTAGGATTCTTGTATTTGATCCATCATGTCTTGCTGTACTTTAGCTAATAAGCTGTTTTATTCAGCAGTTACATAACGAATTTTCTCTGAAAGATATGGACGACCTCTATTATTTTTTAGGGATTGAAGTCAATCGGTCATCTACTGAAAATCTCCACTTATTCCAGCGCAAGTACATTCAGGATCTACTTAACAGGAGTCTGACTAATGCAAAGAGTGTTCACACACCGATGGTCAGTTCCTCTACTCTATCCAAAGATAAGGGTGATCGACTTGCTGATCCTATTAACTATAGATGTCTTGCCAGTGCTCTTCAATATGTGGTCTTAACTCGGCCAGATATTGCTTATGCAGTAAATCGTGTATGCCAATTCATGCATGCACCCACTATAGTACATCTAATAGCGATAAAAAGTTTCTTGAGGTATTTACATGGAACTATTAATCATGGATTGGTTTTCTGCCGATCCGACAAACTATCTTTAGTTGGCTATGCTGATGCCAATTGGGGTTTGGACTTTGATGACCGCCATTCCACGACAGGCTATTGTGTCTACTTTGGTCATACACCTATCTCATGGTGTTCTAAGAAACAAAAAGTTGTTTCTCGATCAATGGCAGAGGCTGAGTATCGGAGTTTGGCTGTAGCTACTAGTGATATTGCTTGGTTAGTTTCTCTGCTCACAGAATTACAAATTAGTTCTCCTGATCCTCCTGCTGTTTGGTGTGACAATTCTAGCATAATAGTCGTTGCAACTAATCTGGTCTTACACTCCAAATTCAAACATGTCAAAGTTGACTTATTTTTTGTTCGCGAAAAGGTGGCTAATATTTCACTACTTGTTGGCGAAGTGCCAGCCTGTGACCAAGTCGCTGATATTCTCACAAAACCATTGTCTGTATCTACTTTTGCTCGATTTCTAAGTTTACTTTAGGTCTTCCCTATTGAGAAGCCGGGTGAATGTTAGAGAATAGAAATTGCTAGTCTGTTATGTCATTTTGTTCTTAGTCTGGTATATAGTTAGTTAGCAGCAGTTACTCAAATCTAAATATAAAAACACTAGTATTGTATTGATTCAACAGAAAATAATATTAAACAAGTTTCCTCATTAAATTCATATTTCTTAATTTATCCTTTGTTCTTATTCAATAATATAGTACCTAACACAGGCAATGTCATCAAATGAGCTCAACCCAAAACTAACTAGTTCACTTGCAAGCATCAATGAAGGAATTGATAAAGGTGATGAGTTAATGTTAGAGAATGACAGATCATATAACCAAGTACCAAGATTGAATGAAAGGTTTGATGACTCCATGCTATTGCATGATATGACGTATCATTGGAGTAGGACTGCTGCAACCGGAGACAACGTATAAGCTTTTTTTTTTGGATGTGTCGGTGCATAATTTTTGCTTATTTTCATTATATAATAAATAAAATTAAAATATTGAAAATCATAGTGTATTAAGTAGAAATCTTATTATGGGTTTATTTTTTAAAATTTTGTGTACAAATATAAAAAGACAAAAATCTCTTATAGTAATATTTATTTCGTAAAAAAATAGATTTTTTATAATCTTTCAGTTGTGCTAAAACTCCATTGATGAGTGACCAAGGTAGTCAGTACTACATCAGTAGGTGCACCATTTTTTTACTAGAGCTGGTATGTATTAATATTTGTCTAATTAGGTGTATCATTCCGGATTTACTAATCTTTTTGAAAAATATTTAATAAAATATTTAAATATATCAAATAAAGTAGATTAAATAATTTCAAATATAAAACTATTAATTGATTATATAAAATATTTATAATAAAATTCACAAATAAAATTTCATCATTTAACAAATCTAAAGTATATAAGAAAAAAAACATCCCACATATTAAACAACAAAATTATTCACAACATTATTTAAAAGAAATATATAATAAAATCATCACATGATAAATATGTAAAATGAAAGTTTAATAAAAACATATACATAAAGTTGTGTTTGTCAAGCTTTTAGAAATTATCTTTTATTTTTCTTTAATTTGTTTGTTGTATAAATTCTTCACTTTCTTATTATTTTATTCATTTTCTACTTTAAGTTTATGTTTACTTTGGTTAAATTTTATAGTTATTTTTTATTAATAAAAAATTTTAATGTTGGTAAAATAATAATAATTTTATCTATTTTTTAAGATTATTCATGTACCGATCAATGCGCAATATTCCTATCAATGCAATTGGAATTGATCGAACGAGCTGGTGCAACCAGTACGAACAAAAATTTAATTAAATTGGTGCTAAAAAGAGAAGTGATCATTCCAATTTATTACTGTAATGATGTACACCGGTCGGTGCAACCGAAATCGATGTCGAACCCACTACACTGTGATTGACACCAACTTAATCAACCACTTAAAAATAATTAGATTATGGTACATCTACAATAAAAAAATCATGTAACAAATATAAAAAGTTCATTTGACTAGATTGTGAGATAAATTGCTAGTACAATGAAAGACACAACTGAAAATAAATAACACACAAAAATGTTTACACAATTCAAATTTAACCTATGTCTCTAAAGTCTTATTCAATGAATCAATTCACTAAAATCTTCACAATACAAAAAATAATGATTTAAGCTCAACTCCTTTCTCTTAATTTGCATCATCACATTTTTATTATTTATCCTTGATTCTAACACGTTGCTCTCTTAGGGTGAGTTTGGACGGGCAATGCGTTTACCTGTAGTTAGTGTAAAAATAGTGTGACGATAATATTAGATGCTATAACGATACTATAACGTAAGACAAAAATTAAATAAACGCACAGTACAACCTATCTAAACTCACACTTAGTCACTTAACAAATGTTTACAATGGTGATCTAAAAATAATAATAAAATCTCACACAAAAGTAACAAAAATTTTCTCTCAAATATACTCACTATGGAGCAATTCCACATACATGCATTGTGTAAGGAACGATTAGGGTTATCCTTAGTTCAAAAAGAGCAACCTTCTTCAATTCAAATAGGTAATCTTATCTTATCATAAAATAACAATTAAGTGTTCAAGATAGAGAGGACTCTTCTTCAAATCTTTATCGTTTTAGGCATGTTCACCCTTTTAAAGTCTTTGTGGAAGCCTATATCTGGACTTAATTACAAACTATAATAATGTTATCTTACAAGAATAAAATGGATTACAATAAAAGTCAAAAATTTCCAACTAAATAGATCAAATTGAGGAAGAAAGTTGTGGTTTGTAAAGTTTTTACTGTGAATGTCACAACTTGATTTCTAACATTCAAAAAACTCTTTAAAACAAAAAAATCTGAATGAGAGATTAAACTAAAGAAATTCGTTGCAAATCTACCATGCAATATTATTTTAAAAGAAGAAAAATTATTAAGTACACCAAATATAAATTCCACTAAAAATAAAAAATATATTCCTAAAAAAAATTCAATAAAAACAACTTTGTTACATCTAAAGTTGTAAATGAATAAAGCATTAGATGAACAATTTATGAACAGTTTGGTTTTTGTTCATTTATTAAGTTAAATAAATGGATATAAATAAGATTTTGAGGCTTGTTTATTAATTGAACTAAACAAAAATAAAGCTTGTTCAGTTCTTTTATGTTCAAGAACAAGTTCATCTATTGTTTCATTAGTATATATTAATAAAATTATTTTGATTTGTATTTTTTTAATTTATAATATAATTATTAATATTTATATTAGACTATTTTATATCTAAAAATTATATATATATATATATATGTGTGTGTGTGTGTGTGTGTATATTTTTATTTATTGTTTGTTTATTATTCATGAACATTGTTCGTGAACATGTTCAATTATATGTTCATGAACATGTATGAGAACATACTCATTTAATGTTCGTGAACAAATTCATTTAAGTTAAACAAGCATATTCGTAAACATTAAACAAATGAACATAACACACATAATTTTAGATAAACGAGCAAAAACAAACATTTTAAAATTCGTAATGAACTGAAAACAAACAAGCATGAAATGAACAAACGAACATGAATAAAGACTTATTAATTCAAGCTCAGTTCATTTACAATCCTAATTGCATCACACCACTAGTCCTACTAAATGTTGATTCTCCCATTTCGTTAAAAGTCCAAAGGGAAGAACAACGGATCTTCTGCCTCGATGTCACAAATAAACTACAACACTTCAATCTTTTGTTTGTTCGTCCCTAGAATGGGAGAGTTAAGAAACTCTAGCTCTGCCTTCAAGTTCTTCAAAATTTGATTTATCCTCACACAAGCCAGAAAAGTTGTGGTATCTATGGCGACAAAAACATCCTCAACATCATGTTCCTCCTTTGTATCCTCAACAGATTGAGTAGCAACTTGGACAGTACCATCAACATGGCTCCCAATGTGAAACTTGATGTTGTACTTTAGCTCATGAGGATAAGGCTCTAAGAAATTATCAACTCGTTTTACATTATTTTGCAGTGTAAGTAACTTTATAATATTGATTAAAAGAAAGAAATACTAAAATGAAAGGAAATACTGAAAAGACTGAATTATTTTGTATTCATTTTATCTTATTTTAACAGAACAAAGATGGAACTTATATACTGATAAAGAATGACTAACTGTTGCTAACTAATCCACTAACAATATACTAGACTCTATTAACAGACTAACAACCTTTCATTTACATACTTTAACATTCACCCAGCTTCTCAATAGGTAAGACCCGAAGTAAAGAATGTAATCGAGTAAACAAAGAGACGGATAATGGTTTTGTAAAAATGTCAGTAACCTGGCTACATGCTGGTACTTCACCGACAACGAGTGAATCGTCAACTACCTTTTCACGGACAAAAAATAAATCAAGTTCAACATGTTTTAACTTAGAGTGTAAGACCAGATTGGTAGCAACTGCAACAGCACTAGAATTGTCACACCAAACAGTAGGGGAATCAGCAAAGTGAATCTGTAACTCTGTTAACAGGGAGACTAACCATGTAATATCACTGGTAGTGGCAGCAAGGCTTCGATATTCTGTTTCTGCTGTCAACTGAGAAACAACTTGTTGCTTTTTCAAACACCATGATATGGGCATATTGCCGAAATACACACAAAATCCTGTCGTAGACAACGATCATCAAAATCCAATCCCCAGTTGACATCAGCATAACCAACAAAAGATACCCTATCGAATGGATGAAAAATTAAGCCATGATCAATAGCCTCACGTAGATACCATAAAATTCTTTTCAAAGCCACCAAATGAACTAAAGTAGGTGCATGCATAAACTGGCACACGCGGTTTACTGCATAAGCAATATCCAAACGAGTCAATACTACATATTGAAGAGCACCAGTAAGACTATGATACTCTGTAGGATCAACAAGACACTCGCCCTCATCTTTAGACAATGTGGACAAACTGACCATTGGTGTATGAACATTCTTTGCATTAGTTAAGGAACTCCTATCAAGAAGATCTCTAATGTACTTGCGCTGGTATAAATGTAAACTTTCAGTGGTAGATCAAGTGACTTCAATACCCAAGAAGTAATGAAGATCCCCCATGTACTTCAAGGAGAACTCATTATGTAACAGCTGAACAAAACTATTTATAGTGTTAATCGTACTCCTTGTAACAATAATATCATCCATATAAATCAGAACATAAATAACAGATTCGATCGTTACACGAACAAACCGAAACACATTAGACTTAGACATGAGAAAGCGGTAGAAATAAGAAACTGCTTCAATTCGTTAAACCAGGCACGTGGTGTTTGACGCAGCCCATACAATGCCTTTGTCAGACAACATACCAACTGTTCCCCAGCCGGACCAGTCTGAACATAACTTGGAGGTTGTTGCATGAAAAATTCGTCAGTGAGATCATCTAAAAAGCATTATTAACATCTACTTGACGAAGTTGCCAACCACGAGAAACAGCAACAATTAATATGGTTCGAATAGTCAGAGGTTTGACCACTAGGCTAAACGTTTCCTTGAAATCACACCCAGAAACCTACGAACACCCTTTTACTAATTGTCTAACCTCTTGTCAAACAATTGTTCCATCAGGATTTTTCTTTATCTTGAAAAGTCACTTACACCCTATCACTTTTCGTCCATGGGGCAGAGAAATAAGTTCTCAAGTGGAGTTAGGCATAAGTGCATCCAACTCTATTTGAACTGCATGTTTCCATTCTGGATCAGCAAACGCCTCTTTAACAGTGCATGGTTCATAGTTAATGACCTGTACCGTAAGGGCCTTGGGTTTAAAAATCTCAGCCTTAGACCTAATAACCATATTATGAGTATTCTCCAGTAGAACATATGGAGGAGCCGATGAGCCCAGATCCGGAATAGGACCCTGAGTAGGAGAACCACCAGTATCTGTTAAGCCTGAAAGTCAGAAATCTTTATGAGTAGTCTCTAATGCGGTCGAAGAATCACTTGAAGGGGACTGTATAAAATTAGAGTGAGACTGAGATGGAAAAATAACAATGGTTCCCTCACTTGTCACAGAATGACATAAGACAATAGACTTAACAAGAGAAACATACGTAGAGACAGTCGGGCTAGTACTAACTGAAGCTATGGTAGACGAAGGAAACAAAAACCATCGTTCATCAAAGATAACATGCCAAAAAACAATAATATTACCATCTAGTGTAGACAGTGATACCCTTTATATTGAGAGTTATATCCCAAAAAAATGTACATCTGAGAACGAAAATCTAACTTGTGACGTGTAAACAGACATAGATACAGAAAACAGCAGCATCCAAATATCTGTAGATGATTATATGTAGGTTCACAACCATGAAGGATCTGATAAGGAGACTGCCCTTTCAAGGGTGGAGTAAGTAGACGATTTATGAGATGAATGGCATTACAAAAGGCATAACCCCAGTAATCCATAGGCAAATTGACTTGAGCTAAGAGAGCAAGACCAGTCTCAACAATGTGTCTATGTTTTCGCTTAGCTACTCCGTTCTGTTCTGACGTATGTGGGCAAGATAAGTAATGAAGTATCTCAAGATTATTCAGAACCGTCGTGAGCGCACGATACTCACCTCCCTAATCACTTTAAAACCTTTTAACGTATTTCCCAAATTGAGTTTGAATCACTTTCTGAAATTGAAGAAAACACTCTACTGCTTGAAACTTATGCTGAATGAGATAAATCCAAGTAAATCGACTATACATGTCGATAAACAAAATATAATACAAATTATTGCCACATAGAACTAATGTTAGGCCTCATAAGTCGGAGACAACCAAGTTAGAAAAATCCTTATATTCAGTAGCAGAGCAAGAAAAAGGTAGTTTATGATACTTCCCCTTTTGACATGCAGTACAGATATTATCAAGGCATAATTTATTAGAAACAATTTTACATTTATTGAGAATGCTTTTAACAACTAAAGTAGACGGATGACTAAGTCTGCAGTGCCATAAAACAAACACATCATCACCATTACCGGGGGGCTAAAAGCTAGTGTTGAGGACAGATGGATCACTGACAGAGGAGTCAGAAGTAGCCGGTGAGAAATAATAGAGCCCGTTATGAGTGTGGCCCTATAGTAAAATTTCCCGGGTTAGGATGTCCTTAACAACACAATATGATGGATGAAATTCAAAAAACACATTATTGTCCTTAGCAAACTTAGATACTAACAATAAATTCTTCCGTTTATTTGGCACGCACAGAACATTAGAAAAATTAAGTACCTTACTCGTTGTGTGTAAATTAGAATTCCCAACACAGGATATTTTTATAGGTGTTCCATCACCTATAAGAATAGGAGATGTACTTGAGTATGGCATGGACTCCTGCAAAGTCGTGTCTTCTTAACAGACATGGTGTGTAGCCCCTGAATCAAGACACCAAGACGTGGTCCCTACAGGCAGACGAACATTTTTCATTATCAAAATTAGACTTATATTGAGCGGTGTTGGCATTAGACCTAAGGTGGTCAAAAAACCAGAGGCATTAAAATCAGGAATATGAAGCAAGCCAACACAAGGTGAGGCATCAACTTCATGAACCCATGCCCTCGGTTTAGTTCACCATGGCACACCACAATGTTGTACAAAAGTATTACTAGTGGCCTCAAGCCCAACAAGATTGGCATTTGGCCCATTATACTGACCAGCAAATAGGTAGACATTATTCGACCTACTATAAGGCCTAAATCCATTACCTGAACTAGGTGACTTAAACGCACCATAACACCCAAAACCATGCGGCCCAAGTTGAGAATCCATAATTGGCGGCATTGAAGACATAACAAGAGTAGCATGTAGGGCCGATCCACCTGTGGGCCCAACCGTGTGGCTTGCATCATTAGCATGAATTAAAAAAAGGTTAGAAACCCTATGTTGCAGATTTCCCCACGCAAAGCCAGATGGGCACGCCATTGGGGCCACCACTAAAGGGCCAATGCATTGCCCAAAACCACCAAAAGAGACCGGACCAATCCGTCCACCAAGCAAGACCTGAGCACCGTGAGCCGACCACTATCCAGACTGGCCAAACATTTCATCGCGCGGTCGGTGACCAACTCTTCTAGACGGTGCCATAGTCGGAGCCGTGTTCGAAGCTTATGCGCCTCCGTAATCGCGACCAAAGTGATAATAACACACTAGGCTAAATGCCCAAATCAACCGTAAATCTAACATTGAATGTAATTCCGAAAACCTTTGCCACAATCACTATAAGATGAACGGCCACCACGACTAGGATCCACCATCGACGAGGACGGAACAAACTCCACAAAGTTGGCCTGAATCGGAAGTTCTTGAACCGCACGGGCTAGTTGTGTCTCACATTCCAACAACACATCCACTAGATGTTGAAACGACAAAGTTTCAGTGGAGAATGATGCTAAGGTACGGACGGCGTTAAATTTTAGAGGTAGGCCTGTAAGAATAACCTCAACTTTTTCTGCCTTCGAGATCCGAAATCCAGAGGCCTCGATCAAGGCACATGTGTTCTGAATTTTTGTGACATACTCTGTGATTGAAAGGTTACCTTTCTTAAGGGAATGTAGATCATGACGAATGCGAGATAATTTCGCACTTGTGATTGTAGCAAAGTGTCGAGTGGCTGTGTTCCAAACATCACGCGCCGTACGAGTATCTGTAAATGAAGGTAACAGAGAAAGAGTAATGGTGGAGAGTAACCATGATGCATGCAACCGATCCTATTGAACGAATGTCGAGGCATCCAGATTTGAAACGAGAGATCCCTCTGACTACTGCACAAAACGCGGTGGAGCAGGTAACATGCCATCCAAAAAGCTGGTCAGTTCGTAACCTTCAATAATTTGACGAATACGCTGCTGCCACTAAACAAATTTGCCATCAGCCAATTTAATAGTATTATGGCAAGGAAAGGATTGGATGATTCGAGCTCCAGTGAACGCCGGACAGCCATGCTAAACAGAGGCAGAGTCAGGAGAGGCAATGGTAGTCATGGAAGCAAAACGAGAATCAGGTCTCCAGAATCACAGCGACTGATACCATGTAAGTAACTCTATAACATTGAATAAAAGAAAGAAATATTGAAATGGAAAGAAATACTAAAATGACTGAATTACTTTGTATTCATTGTATCTTATTTTAACAGTACAAAGATGGAACTTATATACTGACAAAAAATGACTAACTGCTGCTAACTAATCCACTAACAGTATATCAGACTCTGTTAATAGAGTAACAACCTTTCATTTACATATTTTAACATGCCTCATGATCAATTGATAAATTTTTGAAGGAAATGGAAGTCCAGTACATGCATCATCTGTCTCAGCATGCTTAATAATTTGATTAAAAATTACTTATCCCAAATCAAAGTTAATAGAAAGAATGAGACAAACAGCCTTCCCAACTAAATGTCAGCATCTAATTGTAGATTGCAAAATTTGTGAAAAGCTACATAAAATTTGCACGTTACATATCTACAATTAACCAATTATGAAAAAAAAAAGTAAAAATAAAAATAAAGTTATTTTATTTTATGCTAAAATTATACATTAAAAAAGTTAAATCAATAATTCTATTTTCAAGTGAATTTAAGGTTTGTACTTTATTTAAATTATATATTTGAAGAGAAGTTAAGAATGTTAAGCATTCGCAAAGAAAAGTAAAATTACAGAAAAAAATTAAATTATACAATGTATAAATATTGAGGGTTAATTTTTTTAGAATCAATATTAAATTAACATAATGTATAAATAAATATTGAGGGTTAATTTTTTTAGAATCAATATTAAATTAACATAATGTATAAATGTTGAGAGTTAAAGTTATTATACAAAATTTAAAAGTTACCAAGTTATCTTTTCACTGTAAGTAACCAAAAAAAAAATTTGAATAGTTAGATAACTATTTTATAATTTTTTCATAATTGAGTAATAAAATAAAAATTATAGTGACTACGAATATAATATACCTTAATATTAATTAAATAAATTGATGAAATGAAAATCCCCGGGGAGAAACTAGTATTTGTGAATTTATAACACTTAAATTTTGGCATCTAAATGTAGTCCCAAACTATATATACAAAGATGTTGACCTCCCGTAATTATGGCGAGGGCAAAAGGGAACAAATAGGACTTCGGACAGTGATGGTAGATTAAGGCATAGGGTGGGGATATTTTAATGAAATTTAATTTGGTTTGTTTTCTATTTGTCGTTTGAAATTTGATACTAAAATTAAGGAGTACATGAACTTGGCTAAGATAAAATATAGATTCATAAAAAAGTAAATCTATCACTACCTTTTAACTCCATATTTAATTTCCATTTTGAGAAAGTTATTTTTAACTTTATTATTATACATTTGAAATTTTATATTAATTTTTTTTTACTTTAACTTTAATTTTTGAATTGATTTTTAAGAAATTTTTAATAAAAGGAATAAATTTTAAGCTAGACATCAATTTTATCTAATGTATAATTTGATATATGAATTTTAATTTGGTACAATTATATACATGAAACTTTATTTGTTGTTTGACATATAAAAATTGATTTAATTCAATTGCATATATTTTAAAAAATAAATATATCAATTTATTTTTATATTACATAAATATAATTACTTGTGTATGCAATAAATAAACCTAAGATGGTGTTATATCGATAATATATTAGTAGTTTGTGAAGAGTGAATTAAATTAAAATTTCATGTATAAAATTGTACAAAATCAAAGTTCTTGTATAACATTGTATATTGTACCAAAGTTCATGTGTTGTTTTAATATTACCCCCTTAATGAAAATAATATTTTGAAGTATTAATTAAAATATTAAAAATAAAAAATTAGGATAAATTACTAATCACCCAACTTTTAGGGCATTTTCATTTTGATCGCCTAAAAATATCTCTACAATTTTATCATTGTCATTAGAAAAATTTGTTATCTAACCATCCAAATGTTAAAATCCTAACGACAACTGTGCGTGTCAAATCATCATTTTTTTTTGAATTTTTCTGACCCATCATTGCTCTTGATTTCTCTGTCTTTTAACTCATTTTTTTTCTTTAGGCAATCATCTCACAACCCTTGTCACATCTCACACTCGATCCCAATACAAATGTTATGTGTTACAACGGTTACTAATGTAAAACATAAAGGTGTATTTGGTATTATTTTTAAGAATGACAAAAACATTTGTAAACAAGCTACTATTTTTTTAGAGAAAAAGTGATTCTCGGAATTAAAAATTGACACAAAAATATTTTTAAGAAACATTGTTAGAATAAGGTGAAGGGAATATTTTAACTTGAAAGTATACAAAATTATGCAATTTAGAACATTGCCATAATTACATCGAAAATAGACCACCAAATTTTTAATCCGATTATCTCAGCTCAATTTATGTCCCAAAAAGTAATGGTGAAGGAACATGGCGACGTCACCTACTGGAGAAGAAACGTGACGACGTTAAAAAAACTAGAGTTACGACATCACATACTGGGAAGGGTATGTTACGAAATCGAAGAACCATATTTGCGACGTTGAAGATAAAGCATATGGGTGATCTATTCAAGAAAGCTTACAACTCATAACGAGCTGAGGGTATTTATACAAGTTAGACGTGTTGAAACAGAGCACCGAGGATAAGTTGAAATTACAATGAAAAATCATATTCGCCCCTTTAAATTATCATTGCTTGTTTAGATTACTTGTATATGTTAGTGTGTTTTTGACAATTTAGTATGTTGAAAGCAGAAAGAGGGAAGTGTATCACCCAATTCACTAATTAATCGTCTTTTTACTGCAAATATTTATATATATGACAGATGCATGTACATGCATAACTAGTATTCTTGTACATCTCTTGTTGAATTCTAAACAATTTATTCATTTTTATCTTCATCTTCATCCTCATCGTAGTTGAAAGGTAATGGCACGGACTTGAATGCTCGATACTTACCGACGTTATTCAAATGCTCGTTTTCTAGCCTGGAAATAACGTTCAGAAACATGTCAGGGTCAATGTTTAAGATTTGAGTTTATAAGATAACAAGGAAAGAATACACTTGGCTGTGTTACCTGAAGAAATTCCACATCCCTCGCCGGATGATCTCGAGGCTGGCGACGATGGTGGTCAGGGTTTGTCTGTGCAAGTCAAATACCTTGAAATTGAACACTGTTTGCAACCATGCAAATCTCAGCAGAACATTCAGGACCTGCATTCCAATCAATGAACCTCGTTAAACGGATAACAGAGAGCAACGAGCTAGTTTCGAGTTCGTTCTTAAGACTTACCATGGCACCAAAGTAGATACTTTTTCGTGGTACAAGGAGTTTATCTCTCAACCATCTATTCCTAGAATGGCGTTGGAGAAGTCCCCAATCATAGACAAGGTCCCAATAAGTACCAACAATGGCAGCAGCCACTGAGAACACGAGAGCCAATATTTCCCAACCTAACCCTTTGTTCAGATTGTAAGCAGTTCTTAAACAAAGGGCTACAATTGTGATGAAATATTTCACCCCATTGTAACCTTGCAAGGTGTCTTTCTCTTCAAAAAACCGACGCAAGCACTGGAAAAAAAATGGTGAACAAAATCATTCTTAAATCTTATTTGTCGGTGTCAATGTCGGAATATAGTATTTGTTTCAAGTTTGAAATTTGTATCAAGTACCTGAAGAAGGCGAGACCAAAAAGGAATTACAGCGACGATGAAGCTAAAAGTGTTGAAGACATCGTTGGTTTTGCAACTGTTTTCTCTGTGTCTGAAATCTCCCCAACCATAGTAGCAAACGTAGAACTCAAGGCTTCTAAATGCTTGAACCTGAGACAAAACAGTGTTTTGAATATCAAAGACAGTTTCAAATAATGTCTTGGTGTTTTCTGACATCAAAGGTTCATGTCACAAACCTGGCTAGTTAACTGATCTGCCAAGAAGAAATCCGGAAGCCTGACCTGCAATTTCAAAGTAATTTTCAGATTAAATTAAACCTCATCATTAACTTCACAAGTTAAACTCAAATAGGAGTATCATCAAAAACGGATATGTTCAAACTTGCCTTGTACAGAGGGGCTAAGATACTGTGAAACAAACAAGTGAGGAAGAAGAAACGACTCGATTGATACAGGATGTTGAATGGAAAGAGCAGTATAATAAACACCACCTGCAGATGAAAGAAGACGTTGAAAAGTCAGCTGTAAGTTTATATATAGATTACATATCAAAATAGTTATGAATGAATTCAATGATCTTACCACCACCAGGATCAAAGGGATGATTTCGGTGAAAGCTTTATAATCATTAGTTTTGGGATCCATCTCCATATCAAGATTTGAGAGCACACTACCAAGTGACATTACTGCAAGGCCAAAACTGACAAGCAGCACTTCTCGGTACCCAAGTTCAGTTCCTTGTTTGAAACCAAATATGAAGGCATAATTAACTCGATACCGTCTCCAAAAGTACACGTTGCCAGCATACATTACCGTATGTAGTACAATGAATCCAAACAAACTGCAACATGTTTTGCAAATGGCTTGTTTAATATATGGAATGCTGGGACAGGATTCTAAGCCAAAACGATTAATTTGTTACCTGTAAAGTGGAAACATGGTTTCCATGTACTGGTCCGTTCCGTCATGACCCAAGATATGCCGAGCACGAATTATCAAAATAAGTGCTATTATGAGAGCAGCTGTGCATCCAGCAAAGAAACCTGAGAAATATTCAAGAATTGCAGAGAGTTATATATCTATTGAAACGAAATTGCTTTTTGTAATTTCCTACATTTGTATGTATGAAGTTCAAAGTTCTACCAGTATAAAATGTTGTTGTATGTCTCTGTTTCCTAGCTTTCGGTCTTAAAACATTCATTCCTTTGCTGCGGTTTGAGTTTGCGAAATGTTTGATGAACGTAGCCTCAACTCTTTCCATAAGTTTTGTAACCTGTGATTCAACATGTAAATTATCAGTAATCATCCATTAAGTCATAGTTACTGGCAGTACGCCAGTACCTTTACTGCTTTTATTTTAGTAACTTAAGAAAGCTTACCTCTTCCGAGCTTCCTAGATATGAACTATCCACCATTTTCATGTAAGATTCTGAAGCATTCCTTGAAGCAATCTGCAATGATGAAGAACAAAACATTGTTCATGAAAAACAGAAATCTAATCATCGAATGATTGGCATATAAAGGAGAGGTATTCATACCTTGTCATATTTCTTCATGATTTTTGAGAAAGCCAATGTATTTAAGAAGCTGTTTAATGGGAAACAAAGTCAAATACAATTTCATGAAATCAAATAAAGTGTTAAAATAAGCTGCATTGATCAGTACCTGTAACTTTTAAGAAGGAGAAGTTTCTGGTAGAATTCAACAAAAGCTCGCTTAAGTTTATTCTCAACTCTCTTGAGATTCTCCCTATCGAACTTCAAATCAGACTGTTTAGGGGCGTTTAGAAACACTTTAATGGTGGATCGAGGCGTCGCAAGTGTATTATTCATTTTTACACGGTCTAGTATCTGCAATGGAGCTGGTTTATGTTTCTTGAACTTACTACCCACTGGTTTTTCAATATTTTGCTCTCCACTTTCTTTCTTTACAGTATCTTTCTTATCTTCATCTGAATCATCGTGGACGCTTGGCCCTTCTTCGATGATCTCCATGTGCTCAACTGATCTTCCTGCAAATCAACAACAAAGGGGTATTCACAAAATTTGCCTCACCAGCTTTAATTTTAGTTTAAACCAATGCTTTACTTAGTACTTACTGCCGCTTGCTCTAGCACCGGCCGGAATCGTAGCCGCGAGTGTGGCAGTGGATGTGGCAACATCGGAGGCAAGACGAGTCAATTCACCGGACCGATCTTGCCAGGACCATCCATGAGGATTCTCCACTTTGATTCTGAAAGCAATGAGGGCATCCATTTGCTTGTTCAAGACCTCAGCCTCCTGCGTTACCTCGGCTACCTTGGACTTGTAAAACTTATCCACCTTATTGAACTCATCATCAAGCCTTCTGAAGTAAACCAATTCGTATTCTCCACCTTTGTCTCCTTGCATAAGGAACGTTGTTTCAACCTTGTGGGAGCCATTTCGGCTCACGGAATTCACCAAAATTGGTTGTTCTTCCACATCCGGTGAAGGTGGACTAGTGGGTGGGTGTTGACTATGCCTGTGAATCAACAACCCACTGAAAGCTCTATACATTGACAGGCTGCGCTTCAGCCCATGTGGGATGGATTGTTGTTTGGTTCTTTGGTTGAAAGTATGAATATCTTTTAACAGTGTTTTGAGATAATCATAATCCATGTACGCCCCTTGCCATTCCGGCACCATTTGAGATGCAAATTCCTTTCCAAACTTCATCTTTTATCCACTCTTTGGCTTTTGTTCACTGCTTAGCACTTAGCAGACAGAGTGCAAAACGAAGCTTGAAGAAATGTCTGGAAAATGGGTTTGAAAGAAAATCAATGAGGAGAGGGAAATTAGCTTGGCCTCGACCTGACATCCCTGTGTGCATATTTATAGACGTAAAACATTGACCTTTTCTCTTTAATGTCCTTTCTCAGTACTTTTCGTTTCACTGTTCACGTAAAGAAACTTCAACTGTTAGGAAAAAAAAAAAAAGCTACTGTGTAACACCTACTATTGCGGTTGGCAGCTGTGTAGGGCCATTTATTAATTAGAAGGCCATGCATGTACGTGAAAACGGAGGACTAGTATGAACTAGAAATAGAAAGGGATCCCTGAGCTCATTTCATATTGTTTTTCACTAAATTGATGGATACACATTTTTGTGAATAAAATGGTGAAGCATATATTTGATATGAGTACAATTCGATTCGAAAAATTAGATAAAAATTTTGGATGGATAAAAGTTAATAACAAATTTAATTATGATGGGTGATAGTAGCACCCAAAGTCGTTTTTTTTTAGTTTAACTTGAACAAATATATTTGATTTGATTCAATTCGATTTGATTCGAATTCTTTCTCAATTGACTCGATTCGAGAAAATTTTAAATCAAATTAGGATAATAAAATATGATTCGTCAACTCGACTAAAACTTTGTTTAGCATTGCTTTTAAAAAGTGTTTTTGTGGTCAAAAGCACTAAAGCACTTTCCAAACAAGAAGCAATGCTAAACAAACTAACTTTTGAGTCAAAAAGTGTTTTTGAAAAATGCTTTTGAATCTAAAAGCAAAAGTAGTTTTTTTTTTTAGCTTTGCTATTGACAAAAGTATTTTTAGATCAAATGACAATTTTAACCTTTATAATATATTTTATATAATATTATATTTTGTATGTAATTATTTTACTATTAAAATTTATTTTATATATAATATTATATTTTTAAATTTTTATTGATTATATTTTATTATTTAAAATATATTTTATATATTTGAATTAAATTTTATGAATAATTAGCATTAATTTTTTAAAAATTATTTAAAATTTATATTTCATATATTAAAATATTAATAATAAATTATAATAAATTATTTTTTATATTCTTACGAAGATATCATAATATAAACTAATTTGAACATTATTTAAATGTATATTTATTACTTTATAACATAATGTTTAAAATAAACATTTTATTTCTCAAAAGTACTTTTTTACATCAATACTAAACACTTAAATCTTAAACCAAACTTTTCAAAAGTGCTTCTCAAAATTATTTTTCCACAACACTTTTTAAAAGCACTTCTCAAAAGTAATGCTAAATTAGCCCTAACTCAAAAAAATTTCATTCGATTCGATTAAACATTCACCCTAAAATATTAGAGTAAAATATTATTGTAATGCCTACCAAAGATGGTTGGCTCTAATACTTGAGGTATAAGAAAATGAGGTGGTTCTAGAAAAAAATTTATGAAAGATATTTTTATAAATAAAATGGTGAAATTAAATAAATAACATTTTAGGTGTGGGGAACACAGCGAGCTGGAATGCATGACCTTTTAGACTTTGCATGTATACAGGGAGCTGAACCTTTTGACGTGAAGAAACAGTCACATTTCTGACCACTTAGAACTTAAGACAAACAATGGTTGACCTCCTCTGAAACCTTGGTATTGTTTTTTGGAGGGTTTTTATTAATCGAGTCAAATTTAAGCTTTTTCCGTTTTTAACTTTAGGCTTAGTTTAATGTAGCAGGTGAAGAAAAGTGTTGCTTTCTCTTTCTTCTATGAAATTTTTAATAATTTTTTACATAAAAAAAATGAATAATTTCCTAAAAATTAGAACCAGTTTCTTGAATATTCTTCCTCATCGCGTTTCGCTTAAATTATATGGGTAGTCGTCAAAATTGTCAAATCTTTGTTCAATGATTTTGACTATTGTCTTTATCTTTACAGATTCTGTTAAGAAAATAAATTATAAAAAAAAGGCTTTTTTTTTCATAAAAAAAATTTGGATTAAGGAGGAAATTTCAAATATGAAAATTCGAATTATTAAATTTTAAACAAAATTATATGATTTCTCTCCAACAAAATATTACATGAATGGATTAAATTAATTTTAAATTGCAGTGAAATTGATTTTTCTTTATTTAAACATCGAATTAATTAAGGCAAAGTAAGGAATAAGAAATCAAAACGGTTGAAGTCATCTCATATTTAATTAGTTAAAATTTAGTTATTAGGAGACCCATCGTTTGAATTGAAGATATCAAAATTACTTTCTGTTAGGTAGTACGGATGGACAAAATCAAAGCATTAAATAAGAAAAGAAATCTATGAAATAAGAAAACATTTTGATAATTTAATTATTATTTAAATCTTAAATAAGAAACCGTTTTTTGCCTTTTTTCTGGTCAACACAATAAACCCTTTTTGCATTTACAAAATTGCTCTATTATTATTATTATTATTATTATTATTATTGGGCGTTTTACCTAAAAACTTCTTTTTTTTAATTAAATTACGGAAATAGGCCGTTTATTGGGTTATTTACTAGAGTGGGCCATTTTCCCCGAAAACGCGTCCATGTCAGCGCACTTTTAGAGTACGTGTCAGCAAAACGTTCCCCCAGGAAAGCGTTTTGCCCGTGTTTTCACATTAGGGTTAGGGTTTTCCTAGTTTTATGGTTAGTGGTTTTAGGGTTAGGAGTTTAGGGTTTATGGTTAATAGTTTAAGGTATTAAGATTTTAGGATTTTAAGGTTTAGGGTTAATTGATTAAATTAGGGTTATTTGATTAAATTAACATTAATTGATTAATTTAGGGTTAATTGATACATAATCGTTTAAACATATTATTTTAATATTTTATTTCTTATAATATTTTAGTAAAAAACCCTTAAATAACTCTTAACGTGTAAACAACAACTTGGTAATTCGATTACTTCAATATTTAGGTTTTTCTCCCTTATTAATGGCTTAGATCATTTCCTTTTTTATCCACCGGCTAAATTTCTTTTACCTTGTAAGAAGCTTATTTCTGATTTTTTTTAATTATTAATTTCCAATATACATACACGAAAAAGAAATTCTCAAAGATAACATGATTGCAGCATATATACATACTGGCGCTGTGCTAGGTTTCAAGAAAAAATTAATTGAATTAGAGTTGAGGGTTTTAAGGTTAATTCATTAAATTGACTATTAATTTTACATACTAAATACTAAAATAGAGTTTAGGTATTAGGGTTTATTGATTAAATTAGGGTTTAGGGTTTTTTAAAAAAAATTGTGTTTAGGGTATTAGAAAAAACATATAAGCAATATTTTTTTGTCTTAGGGTTTAGGGTTTCTGCAAGAATAATTTGAGAAGATGTTTCTGAACAAATAGTGTCAAAAACGCTTCAAGCAGGATGTACTGTCAACAAAATCTCAAAAAATAGATCTCAAGTGGACGCGCTTTTGCTACAGTAGTTCGTATAAAAATAATTCTAAGTAGACGTTTCTAAACAAATAGTGTCAAAAACGCTTCAACTAGGATGCACTATCAGCAAAATTTCGGAAAAAAGCTCCCATGTGGACATGTTTTTGCTACAGTAGTTCGTATAAAAATAATTCTGAGTAGACATTTCTGAACAAATAGTGTAAAAAACATTTCAAACAGGATGCACTGTCAGTAAAATTTCAGAAAAAAGCTTCCACATGGATGCGCTTTACTACAATAGTTCGTAGAAAAATAATTCTAAGTAGACGTTTCTGAACAAATAGTGTAAAAAATGCTTCAAGCAGGATGCACTGTCAACAAAATTTCGAAAAAAAGCTCCCATGTGGACGCGTTTTTGCTACAGTAGTTCGTAGAAAAACTGAGGCTATAAATGAGCCAAATTTTATTCTCAGGTTGCATAACTTACAGCAAAAAAATTTGAGAGGCAAAGAAGAATAGAAATTAAAGATGAGTGAACGTATTAGTGCTGTTATTTACTATGATGGTGAGGTCTGTAACACCGAGAACGGTGTTGTTTTTTTATCGGAGAATACAGCGAGGTTGGTTTTTAACCAGAACATAGATTTGACATAACTTTGTAAAAGAATTAGATGCAAAATCTTCGGAATGACACCAATGAAAGTTTTGTCTATTAAGTATCGATTTTGTACTTCAGTTGATCCTATGACATATGACTCATTCGACATCAAAGGTGCTCGTAGCTTGGATGCAATGGTGCAGACTCATCTCGCTAGTGGATCACCCTATCTTGAGTTATATGTACAATTTTCATTGTCAAATGACGCAACTTCAACATTTACTGCTGGTCGAGAGGAATACACGACTCCTGCCCGACACTCCGTTAGTGGATGGCAAAACATGGAAGCGCCCGTGTTTGGTAGCAGTATAGAATACCCAACCCCTACACGACACTCTGTTAGTAGATGGGATATACACCTCAGTGGGTCGATGTTTGATGCTAGAAATACGTACTGGGGAATGACATCTACTTCTAGTGGTTGGCAATCCATATCTGATTGGAGACATTGTGAAACGTCCACAAGGAGGGATGATGTACTCCCTATGACGTCCACCAGCAAGGGTACCTCGTACGTTGCACATGATAATGGGTCAGATGATGAGTCTGATGCGGATCCACCTAGAGGGGTCGACCCCGATGGTGTTGAAGTTGCATTATTTTCTGAACCAGAGCCTGTTCTAACCATACCTGAAGATGTCGAAGGGGGTTCAGATGATGAAGAAAAAGATTCGCGATTCAGAGCATACTCGCCTCCAGCCTACATACATAATGTCGATCTATCTCAAAATGATGCATTGGAGTTTCTAGATTTACCACACAAAAGTTATGATAGTACAAGTTCCTCATTGGATTTGGGTGAATTGGAAGTTGGTAAAGAGTTTTCAAATAAAGATAGTTTTCTTGGTGCATTAAAACAACATAGCATCACGAACAGGGTTAACTACAAAGTGATTAAATCCAAATCCAATAAGTTTGAGGCCAAATGTGCAGTGCAAGACGGTACATGTTCATAGAAAATCATGGCTTCGTTGAGGAAAAGGACAGGCTTGTGGGAGATAAAAAAGTATAAAGGTCTACATACATGTGTTACCGGTACAGTACCACTAATTGTTTAGGGTTTTTTAATAGTACTATTATTACGTATTGTTGTATTTTTCAACGTACTTCGTTGATAGGTGTTTTGGAAAATCATTCCAAGATGGACTTAGAAATGTTAGCTACCTTAATACTACCGAAGGTAATAGCGGATCCCAAAACTTCAATGCCGGTCTTAATTACCAATATCATAGCTAGTTGAGGTACACGTCCTCTTACCGCAAGGCTTGGATAGCTAAGCAGAAGGTGTTGGAAAAGATACATAGTGGGTGGGACGCTTCGTATAATAAAGTGTGGCAGTGGTGTCAGGTGCTGGAGAGATATGTCTCATGTTGCATAACAGACCTTGAAATGGAACCTGTGTACTACAACGACCGATTGCTCCGTGGATGCCAAGTATTTAAGCGTCTATTCTGGAGCTTTAAGCAATACCGAGACGCATTTCTATATTGCAAGCCATTGGTGCAAAATTGACGGTACATTTATGTACGGTAGATATACCCATCGACTATTACTAGTTGTGGCACAGGATGGCAGTGAGAGAATCCTTCCAATTGCGTTTACAATAACACCAGGGGAGTCAGCTGATGACTGGGATTTCTTTCTTTCTAGGTTAAGGAGGCATGTTTGCCCCCAACCTAATATATGTGTCATATCAGACCGAGGCACCGGAATACTAGCCGCAATTGAGCGACAGGGAAGCATGTAGCATCGCACACACCATCAGTATTGCCTAAAGCACATTGCGTCCAACTACTACGGGTAATTTCGATCTACAAGTGAAAAACGACAAGTGACCAACATGGGTATGTAATATCTATTAATATAATTTCGTTTGTAATATTAAATTTATTTTAAATGGAAAAGTGATATGTAATTTTCGCTATCAACTTATATTGGCAGGGTATGAGATAAGTAAGGATCGTTTTAATGAGATGTTGGCGGTTTTGCATTCAGTTAACGAAGAAGTCGTAGACTACCTCTGTAATATACCTTTCGAACAGTGGACACAAGTATACGACGGCAGCTAACGATATGGTCATATGACCTCAAACCTGGTCGAATGTATAAATTCTGTTCTGAAAGGAACACGTCATTTACCGATAACATCAGTTGTTCGAGAGACATATTTTCGTTTAGCGGCACTATTTTCGAAACGAGCAGCGAGTTATAAAGGCCAAATGCAATGAGGCCATATATGGTGCTGCAAAGGTATTGCAAGAAATTAACAAGGTGAAGGCACAGGCGAACACCATGCACACAGTGTGTCACGATCGAGACAACCTATGGTTTCGCGTGACGGAGTGTGACAGACCGCACAAAGGTATTATTAGCGGGCAATTTTGTGTACACTTGAGAAATAGGACTTGCAACTGTGGGAGATTTGACGCACTTCATTATCCATGCGCTCATGTAATTGCAGCTTGTCAGAATCTTTATATAGATCCCATGAGCTACGTCGACGAAGTGTACAAACTAGAAACCATGTAAACGTATAGAGACACGTATTCCCACCTGTCCCAGATGAACGTAAGTGGACGCCTTATCGCTTGCTCCATTTAAGCTGTTACAGGATAGAGAAGTGCATCGCAAACCAAAAGGTCGACCTTGCTCGACTAGAATACGTACCAATATGGATATCTGAGAAACGACCAATCAATAGAAATTGTGCGGATGGTGTAGGAACTCAGGCCATACAAGTAGATCATGTCCTAATCGCAATAGTTGATAGTTGTCGTAAAAAACTATGTTGTATTATTTATATTTTATTAAATGAAACAATATAAAAATATTTTACAAAATTGTCCCTAAATTTTTACTTTTATTCAATTTAGTCCTTTCTTGGAATATATCATAATATACTTTCCAATGTTAACATAACTCAAAATTTCCCTTTTTGTCACTTTATTTCCTTATTTTACTATATCAAAGATAATTTCTTACTGTAAAAATTTTCTGAGTATTACAAAAAAACTTTTATTTTATTTAAAATATAAAAGTAAATTACAATTACTTTATTCAAAACAACTTTTATTTTATCAAATGAAACAATATAATTAAAAGAACTTCTATTTTATTTAAAATAAAAAAGTAAATTATAATTACTTTATTCAAAACAACATTTATTTTATCAAATGAAACAATATAATTAAAAGAACTTTTATTTTATTTAAAATATAAAAGTAAATTACAATTACTATATTCAAAACAACTTTTTATCAATTGAAACAATATAATTAAAAGAACTTCTATTTTATTTAAAATATAAAAGTAAATTACAATGGCCTTATTCAAAAGAACTTTTATTTTATTAAATGAAACAATATAAAAATTTTTGTACAAATATATTAAAAAAACTTTGTGCTCATCATCGAACACCTCGGGTGCCACGGGAATTGGTTGTCAAAATCCAAATTGCCATAATACTCTATCTGATTGGTGCATCTCCACCGTAGCATAGCTCACCAATGAGACCTTCACATGTCAAGTGTTCGGATTTTGGAAGTATTCATCCGGAATTACTGCTCGAATTGTCGGATCCTTGTATGGTGTCTATTGAAACTATATGAACATGATAAAAATATTACTTATATACACAATACTAAATACTAAATACGAAATACAAAATGACTATTTTAATATGTATATATATTTTATTTAATACTTATTTGTGCTTCCGATCGTTGGTCTAATAGAAGCCATTTATCTTCGAGAGAGGTAGGTATTCTGACATAACTTGCCGAATGTTTTCACCTAATTAAATATTTTTTTGGCATACAATTATATTCTAAATCTACATAATTATTGTAAAATCTAATATAAAATTTACCTCGTTATGAGTGGAAATGTATATGGGTGGTCCATTCGAGGATGTAAAAATGGAAAGTGAAACCGTGCCAATGATTGCAATAGTGATAGGCAACCTCCTATTTTGGCTTTGTTCGGTCGCGTCGCCCCGCATATTTCCTTGTACAACATTGCCAACACGGCAGACCCCCAACTCAATTCGTTGGCTGCTCTAAAATCTACGAGTTTCAGCAGCCATTTCAGATGTATGAGGTTTCGTGACAAGTCCGGCATTAGATAACTTCCAATCATCTCGAGAATGTATGCCCGAGCATATCGTATTCTTTCGAGTTCGGTCAAATCATTATCCGGCTTCAAAAATGTGCCTCGTAACCAGCCCATCTCGATCCAACCTCCTTTAATATTATCCGGTATAACACCCAAAAGCTTGTAGCATACGGCGCCCCAATCAGTAGATGATGCGAACCGGGTGACTACGTACCCATCCACCGGTAATCCTAATTGCAAATGCACATCTTGCAGAGTGATAGTACACTCTTTACATGGAAGATAAAAAGTATGCATCTCGGGTCTCCACCTCTCTATTAACACACTGATTAGTTTCGGGTCCAACTTGCACCTCCGGCCTATCGTGACCACATGCCAAAATCCCGCTTCTCGCAATTAATTCTCGATTAACGGCGATGAAGGACTAGGCATATTACGGATGTAGCATTGCAACACCCGATCTATAGACAATTATAAAAATTTATAAAACAAAAATTAATTAAAATTGCATAAATTAATTAATGCAAACATCATAACTGAATAAAAAAAATCAAGCAGTATTGAAAATTTAATTATAATTGCATAAATGAACTAAATACTAAATAGTATTGCAAATTTAATTAAATTTGCATAAATGAAAATTAAATTTGCATAAATGAATAAAAGTATCACTTACCATTTTCATTTGCTCAACGGAAATGTGCTTATTATCGAGAGGGATTAATTCCCCGGCCATTGCTAACACGACCGAATTTTTTTATTTAAAAAATTAAATTAAAAAAATTTTAAACAAAGAAATTTGATACAAATTTGATGGAATTTTGAGAAAATTTCAATAAAAATTGATAGATTTTTGAAGGGAATATTGAAAGAAAGTCGAGAATAAACAAAGAATTGTATGAAAAATAAATGAGGGGATTGGAATTTTGAGAGAATTATAGAATTTGGGAGTGATTTGTGTGAGAAAATGAAGTGGGGGGCCTTTTATAGTTTTTTTTCTAAACTGTTGGAAGCCAACGGTCAAATTTTTGACCGTTAAACGGGCAAAACGCTCCCCCAGGGAAGCGTTTTGTCCATGTCAGCAAAGCACGCCCTTAAGGACGCGTTTCTTGCTGACGTGGACAAAACTCTTCCCTGGGGGAACGTTTTGCTGACACATACACTGAGAGCGCGCTGATGTGGACGCATTTTCGGGAAAAACGGCCTATTCCGGTAAATAACCCAATTAACGGCCCATTTCCGTAATTATTGTTTAAAAATGGGCTTTTTGGGTAAAACGCCCATTATTATTATTATTATTATTATTATTATTATTATTATTATTATTATTGTAGAAGTTGACAACATTAGTATGCGACTTAAGGTGAGTTTAGATGGGTAGTGCGTTTACCTGCGATTAGTATAAAAATAGCGGTGGCGGTAAGATTAGATACTATAATTATACTGTAGCGTGAAACAAAAAGTAAGCTAAACGCACTGCACTGCACCCAATCGCCTATCCAAACCCACTCATTAATTGTACGAATATTTGGTTTTGCTGAAATTAGAAATAGATTTCACCACCAATAATAAACGGAATATTTGATTAGTTTCATTTTGATAAAATAAATAAATCTAGTTTTTATAAATTAATTTAACTCAGTTAATCAAAATATACTTTAAATAGCGAAAGTAGGTTTTGAATTAGCAAAGTTTTTACTCTCAAAATCAATTAGCAATTTAACATCATCACTAACGTCATCATCATCACAGTAAAGATTTTCAAGTCAAAAACTTGTAACTTTTCTTTTCCCCTCCTCTGCTTATGCTTGTTTACATTTTCCTTTCATTCAATAAACCTTTTTGACAAATGTTTCTTTTTTTTATTTTTATGATTACTTCTTAAATTGATTTTTTTTCTTCGTTGATTAAACTTATATTATTATTTTATATATTCTAAAAATAATTTTGTAATGATACGATTTAACGGTTATATTTATAGTATTGTTATATAATTATAATAAAATAAAAATAATCTAACTAGGGCTCTGACCCGAGGTTAAACCCAGCATAACAAAGGAAAACCTTAAACTCCAAAAGGGGGGGACTCCTTCCTGAGCCTCCATTTTTCTTTGAAATGGGGGATCCATTTTTCCCCATTTTAGACCTCACTTCTGTTAATTCTTTGTATTAACAACTATCAAAAAATACATTAATTATATTTTTATAAATAGAATATATTTATTAACACAAATACATGTTCGAACAAATAATTATAATATATAATCAAACTATTATAAAATACCACAGATGAAAAACAAGGAAAAATCCAAACAAAACCTATAAAGGCTTCCACCTTAATCAATAATACCAAAATCTCAGGACTACATCAATTACAATTTTAATATAATATTAAGGTTTTCTATTTAGATATTGAAATTTTTATTATTTAACTTATTGGCTACATTAATTATTGTTTAAATTTTAAGTATTACACAAGGAAATTGACGTAATAATTACACTATTATATATTGAATAGATCAAATTTTATTATTAATTTTTATATTATGTGTAAGTTATACCATATTTCTTAAATTATTTATTTTAAATTTTGAAATGTCAAAAATCATCCTTGAAATTTGGTCATTCATTTATTTATTACTTTAAATATTAAGTGAAATCATTTTCAGTTAAAAAAAAGGGTAATTTACAAGAAAAAGCTTTTTTTTAATATTTACGGAAATGGGCCAACTTTTTTATTATTTACCGGAAAGGGCCAAATTCCTCGAAAGCATATCCACGTCAGCGCGATTTCAGGTGATGTGTCAGCAAAACGCGTCCCTGAGGGAGCGTTTTGTCCACGTCAGCACAAAGCGCACCTTCAAGGAAACGCTTCCTTGAGCAAGCTGCAAACTTATTCATGAGTCTATATATACACATATCTCATATCTCACACTGCTTAAGAAAACAAAGGAAATGAAGCTTTGGGTCTATATAAAAATTTGTTTTGTAAGTTTTATTTCCATATTAATTGGTGACACCTTTAAAAAACGGTGTTATCACTTTGAGCCTTTTTTAAGGTTTATTTTGTAAATTTTCAAAATAAAATTGGTTTATTTTTATAATATTTAAAAAATGATCCTTTTTTGAAAATTTAAACACTGGCTAAAACGCATTCTTAGAGGAGCGTTTTTGACACATCAGCAAAGCGTTTCTACAAGGACACGATTTGTGCTGACGTGGACAAAACGCTTCTCTAGGGACACGTTTTCACCTAACATCGCGCTGACGTAAACACGCTTTTACAGAATTTGGTCGCTTCTAATAAATAATAAAAAATTAACACATTTCTATAAATATTAAAAAAAGAGCTTTATATTGTAAATTGCTCGTTAAAAAACTTGGATGTATCTCAATAATTATCCAAATCAAAGTCAAATACGGTAGTGAAAAGCTAACCGAAATAATTTTACCTCTAATTGATTTTGAGCTTCTTTTTTTCCACAGCTGTAACTAAAAGGGAACCATTTGAGGTAACCATTGCGGACTGCTGGATGAGTCATTCCTAAAACTTTGACAAATATCTAAAATTTTGGGTCCCATCCTTGCCTTTTTCTCGGTCAATATTGGTTCTGACAGTTTTGCCGAGTGATCTGGATGTGCCTTCGCTTATCATGTTCATGCATCTAAAATTATTTCATTGCTTAATTAAGACTTTACAATTTAATTCGTTTCAATTTTTTTTCTTAAGAAAAAGACAAGTTTACATTAAATAGAATAAGGTGCTTTTGTTTTTATTTATGTTTAAGATATTATGTTTTAGTTATTTATATGATTGTTTTGTTATAAAATGGTCACTTTACCATTAAGTCCCATTACCTCTCTAACTAAAGGCGAATACAGAGGGCCTAGTAGTGGCTCTGGCCCCCCTAAAATAGAAAATTTATATTTAGGCCCTTAATTTTTTTAAATTTTAAGTTAGTAAAGGTAAAATTATACTTTGACCCCCTAAAATTATAAAAATTCTATTTAATCCTTTAAAAATTATAAATATATAGATTATAAAAAATTAAAATTTCATTCGGCCTCCCTAAAAATTTGTTCTGGCTTCATCCCTGTCCCTAACAACGGTCTTACGTGGCAATCCAAATGGGTTTTAAATGTCAACTTAAATGTTCAGTTACTAGGATGAAAATAGATTTTTAATTAAACAAATTTAATTTGGACTGCCACGTAGGACAATGGTTACGGAGGTAACGGAACTTAACGCTAGAGTGATCACTTCATAACAAAACGATAAACGTAAGTGACTAAAACGTAACATTTCAAACATAAGTGACTAAAATGTAATTAGAGACAAACATAAGCAGCTATTTTTATAGTTTACTCATAGAATAATTGAATGGAAGAAAAATTATATTTGACTTGAAATTTCATCTCGAGAAAAATCCTCAATTTATCCAAAGCTTTTATCTCAGATTTTATAAATAAAATATCTTTAACTTTTAGATATTATATTTGACTTGAAATTTATATTATATAATAAAAATAGAAAGTGATTATTATAAAGTCCAAAATATTATCACTCATCAACTGAATTACCAAAAATAATATTTTATTTACAAAGTTAAATGATGATATAAATATTTTATTTTTTAATGTTTTTATAAAAAGAATTTGAACTAATAATACTATGTGTAGCGACGAAAAATTTTAGCTTAGGTCGCTAATTGTGGCGATTTAAAATCTTGAAAACGGATTTTGATTAAAGCAAAGGAGTCGCCACCGATCCTTTTTCTTAGGTGTGATCGGACACCTATTAAAACCTCTTTTGGCTGAAAAATTCGTTTTTTAAGTAAAAAGGCTAAATTTAGGTCTACGTTAAAGTCCAGAGAAAAAATAGGGTTCGGGAGTCAGTTACGCGCGGGGAAGGTATTAGCACCCCCGCGACGCCCAAAAATTGGTATCTTTCAAATGTATGTTGTCTTAATTTTCCAAAAGTACAAGTTCAATTTAAAAATTTAGTCGTGATCCGATCGAGATACGAGCGTTTTTGGAATTTTGATTTCTTTTGAAAAGGGATATCCCGTTCTAACATGAGCCAATCGTGATTCACCCAACAATAGCAATGAAATCACTGGCATAATGTTAAAATCGGCATATTGCCTTATTTTATTAAAGCATGAAAAGATTATAGATGAGTAATATCGATGAAGAAATCAAAATGTGAATTAATATGCTAGATAAAAAACACATAACAAACAAGGTGAAAATAAACGAGATGAACAATATAATATATATATAACAATGCACACATGATAGTAACAGTAATAATGCAAATAAAAGAAGCAGTAAACATGTATAAAACATATACGAAATATATATAATAGTATTTAGACACATGCACGTAATATATTAGGAATAACGGAATTATAAAAATATGAGACAACGACAATATACGAATAATGTAATGTTATGAGTATACACGCAATGTATAAATATATAAAATGCATGTTTTGGATAAAAAATGTATATATGGGTAAATAATAATAAAATAATAATAAATACTAATAGTGAAAACCACAAATGCGACATGTTATTAGGATCTATACATAATATATATGAATATGGCATTAAAATATAAATACGTAATGTATATTAAAATATCGAAATAATAATTAATATACAGGTACTTACATATAATATATTAATGTCTAAAGATATATACGTAATATAAAATATTAAGAATACATACATAAAACAATATATATAAAATAAATAAGTATTAGAATAATATGCACGTGTTAGTATGTGTAAAATGATAACACAATGTGAAAGTATGTAATTAGTTTAATATTATACCTAATACATATAGATTATAATATTATGTTAAAGTAATATAATAATAATAATAATAACAATAATAACAATGAATAAATATAATAGTAGTAAATGATATAATAATAATACATACATATATGATAAGATATAAAATAATACAATAATTAATATAATAATAATACTATTAAATTTTAAAGAGAATAACACTAAAAGAAATAAAAGGATGAAATTGAATTTAAAAGGAAGTGTTTGGGGCGAATTTCAAAATATAAATAAGCGAAAGGGACTTATTTGAACACGGGTAAAACATAAGGGGACCAAAACAGTAATTTTCCCGGTTATTTAAAACGCAGCGCAGCAGTGGGGACCAAATTGAAGCACGGATCAACTTCCAGGGCCAAATTGCAAAAATTTAAGACTTGATTGTAAACCACCAGAAAAGCGGAGGGACTGGGGTTGAAAATAACCCCAGTGACGTCACAACACGCGGATCCTAGGTGGACCTGGGTCGGGTCGACCCGACCCAGGTCGGTTAGTATAAAAGGGCCAAATTTCCGTTTTTGGCTCATTTGTGCCCGGGGAAGAGAAAAAAAAAAAGAAAAAGAAAGAAGAGAAGGGGAGAGGGAAAGGAAGGAAGGAGAGGGGAAGGGAAGGAAGGAAGAAGTGGATCCGGGGAGAGGGAAAGACGAGAGAGAAGAGAGGGAGAAGGGAGAGAAGGGAGCTCCGGTGCCGGACCGGTCATCGGACCGGTCACCGTTCGGTCACCGGCCGATGATCGGACCGCCGTGTGCGCCGCCGTCTGCCGTCGTTCCGGTGGCCGGAAAAAGGTAAAAATTTCTACTTTTTTTTTTAAATTTATTTTTTTTTATTATTATTTTATAGATTTATGTTGGTGTATATGAAGAAAGAAAGAACTATTAAAAGAAAAAATGAAAACTACCTACTGCTTCTGTATTCGGATTTGGGGGGTATCCCTTCGCTGGATTATCTCTGAGATTTGCTAATTGTTTTTGAAATTTTGTGCTCTGGTTGTGCTCTGAATACTTCTCTGTTTGTATTGATTTTGGAATTAAAAACCTTCGAACCCCTTACACTGTTTTGAATCGGGCTTTTATAGCCCTTACAATATTATTTTTTTATTTTCTATTCTACTTTCTGTCTCGTCTGTTTTATTGCTTGCAGGAGTGAAGGGCGGTGCTGAGACTGTGGGCGGTGCTGAGGGCGGTGGATGGGACTGGTTGACAGAGGCGTCAGAGGCCAGTACAAGTGGGCAAGTGGGGGGCGGCACGAGTGAAGCTAAATGGGTATTCGGGCTAGGGTTTCTAAGTTAGGGTTTGGGTGTATTTGGGTTAGGCCAATTAGGGCCTGGGTATTGGGTTAAACGTTTTTGTAAATGGACTTGACTTATAATTTTAGTTTCTGCTTTGTGTTTGGTTTGCAAAATTGGGCTACAACAGCTGCCCCTCTTTGCTCATTGTCGTGTAACGGGAATAGAGCAAAGACATAAAGAAAGGCCAATTTTGCCCTGCCTTGCCTAATCTTGACTTCTTTGGTGCTCTTCTTGTTCAAATGATCCTGTTCCAACCCAACGCCTCTCATAGCTTTAGGTTCAATCCATCGCAACTTCAAAGATCTGACTTGTTGCCCTGATCCATCTCCTCTTTAGGGAGATGGAATTCGTCGTGATCTGATCTTCTGCAATTTCAGAGATGAGATCTTGTATCTTCAATCTGCTCTGCTAAAACTTTAGGAAGATGAAACTTGTAACTTCAACTTGTTCCACTGTGACTTTACTGGGGATGCAAGGTCTATATCATTGATTAGCTCCCTTGCGACTTTCAAAGAGGCACAATTTGTACCTTCAACTGGCTCTATTGCAGCTTTAAAGAGGCAAACTCTGATGTCTTCAATCAGCTCCAATCTTCATCCTTAGTGTGCACACTGAGGCTCAACTCACTTCTTGCAATATGAGTTGACTTTTGAAAAGCGAACATTTGAGAATAGAATTTGAAAATATCTAGACATAAGGCCCAAGGCTTAACTCACTTCTCGCAATATGAGTTAACCTCTGAGAAACAAAAATTAATGACAGAAATTGAAAAGTCTCAACTCACCTCTCGCAATATGAGTTGATCATGAAATATGAAATTAAGAAACTAGAATTAGAAGAATTCAACTCACTTCTCGCAATATGAGTTGATTTTGGAATATGAAATTAAGAAACTAGAATTAGAAGAATTCAACTCACTTCTCGCAATATGAGTTGAGCCTGAAACATAGACTGGAAACTGAAACTAAAAGAGGTCAACTCACCTCTCGCAATATGAGTTGATCTAAAACTGAAATTAAAAGTACCTCGACGTGTCTCGAGGCTCAGCTCACTTCTCGCAATATGAGCTGATTTTGAAAACATAAAAAACAAGATTCGAAAGTACCTCGGCATGACCTGAGGTTTGACTCACTTCTCGCAATATGAGTCAATAACAGAAATAAAAAATACCTCAACGTGTTTTGAGGCTCAACTCACTTCTCGCAATATGAGCTGATTTCTGAAAACATAAATTAAAGACGGATGTTGAAAACATCTCGTCGTGACTTAAGGTTTGACTCACTTCTCGCAATATGAGTCAGATAACAGAAATTAAAATACCTCAACGTCTTGAGGCTCAACTCACCTCTCGCAATATGAGTTGATTTTTTGAAACATAACAGAACTTGAAAATACCTCAGCGTGTCCTGAGGCTCAACTCACTTATCGCACTATGAGTTGATTTTCGAAAACATAAATTAAAATCACCCAGAATTTCTCACATGGTGGGATTCAAGTATCTTTTCTTTGATTTGGATAGCTTTCCCAAAACCTTTTGCTCTGTTTGGAATACCTGTATATGTCATGCATGATGTTATCGTGATATGCACCTATTTGCCTTAAATGCATTCATGCCTACATGAACATGTTATGTGCCTTGCATTCGTTTGTCGTGATCTCTTTTCATCACGACTCTCGCAGTGATCTTGCCCCATCTGAGCTTTTGTTCTTGCTTTCGAGCTCCTGTTTTGCTTATCGTGATGATCTGCTTTCAACGCTAGGATTCTTAAGTTCCTTCCCAGTTTTTGCATCCATCTTTTAAGCTTTACAAGTAATCTGTGTTTCTCGGATATCACTTGCTTAGCGTATGTTGAACTTCTTGTTCCCACTTTGAGACTCTTGTGCCTATCAAGTTTTCTATCCGAGTAATACTCAACATTTCTTTTGTTCAGAGCATGTCATATTACTTTTTATCAATTAAACAACATAATGAGATGCATGCAAATGGTCAGGTAGGTACAAGAAAGAGACTTCACATTAATTTCGAAGATAACAAACAAAGTCGACCAAGGATAATTGAAAGTGCCATAGAAGAAAAGGAACCATATTAGTGGATACAAATGTTCTAGATATTCAATGCATGAACTCTGCCACGTTTCTCAATCACGAATCTTTCTGAGCAAGACTTCTTGTGTAAAAGATCTCAAGTGTTCAGAAATGCTTCATACTATAGCCTGGTCACTTGGCCCACTGTTCAAAATTGCTTCTGCCCCTTGGGCCCAGATGTGCTTTATTAGGACGCCCTTTCGGGTTTTCATCCTAATGTTCTGTGTTTGACCAAGGCGCCCTTTTCGGGTTTTCACCTTGATCTCCCCATTTTTTTTTTAAGTGTAGTATTTCTTCACAACATCGGAGTTTACTGGATTTGGTAACTCCTTCCCATCCATTTCTGTAAGGATCAAAGCCCCGCCAGAGAATGCCTTCTTTACGACATACGGTCCTTCCCAATTAGGTGCCCATTTCCCTCGCAAATCTTTTTGTATTGGGAGGATCTTTCTCAAAACGAGTTCTCCTTCGTGGAATTCTCTTGGCCGTACCTTCTTGTTATGGGCCGCAATCATTCTCTTTTGGTACATCTGTCCATGACAGATTGCCTTTAGGCGTTTTTCTTCGATGAGATTCAACTGATCATATCGAGCTTGGACCCATTCTGCCTCCTCGAGTTTCGACTCCATTAAGACTCGTAATGAGGGGATCTCGACTTCAATGGGCAGCACGGCTTCCATCCCATAGACTAGAGAGAAAGGAGTTGCCCCTGTGGACGTCCTCACAGATGTGCGGTATGCGAACAGAGCGAATGGCAGCTTTTCGTGCCAGTCCTTGTAGGTCTCTGTCATTTTGCCGATGATCTTCTTTATGTTCTTGTTAGCTGCTTCAACAGCTCCGTTCATCTTCGGGCGATAAGGCGAGGAATTATGATGCTTTATTTGAAATTGCTTGCACACCTCTGTCATCATTTTATTGTTCAAATTCAAAGCGTTATCTGAGATGATTCTTTCAGGCAAACCATATCGACAAATGATTTCCTTTTTTAAGAACCTACAGACAGCGGCCCTTGTCACATTAGCAAATGAGGCAGCTTCTACCCATTTTGTGAAATAGTCGATGACCACGAAAATGAATCGGTGCCCATTAGAAGCTTTGGGAGAAATCGGCCCTATAACGTCCATGCCCCACATTGAAAAGGGCCATGGAGACGTCATAACATGAAGGGGAGAAGGAGCTACATGAATTTTGTCGCCATAAATTTGACATTTGTGGCACTTTCTTGCGTAGCTAATGCAATCCCTTTCCATCGTCGACCAGTAATACCCGAGTTTCATAATTTTTCTGGACATAGTGAAGCCGTTGGAGTGGGTCCCACATATTCCTTCGTGAACTTCTTCAAGTATTTTCTTGGCTTCAGCGGTGTCAACGCATCTCATAAGCACCTGATCTTTGCCTCTCTTGTACAAGGTGTCTCCATCAAGAACAAATCCCACTGACATTCTTCTGATTGTTCTTTTGTCATTCTCGTTTGCCTGTTCAGGATACGTTTGATTCTTGATGTACTCCAAGATATCATGGTACCATGGTCGTCCATCAGCCTCCTTCTCGATGCTATAACAATGTGCAGGGACCTCGTATATGCTCATCCTGAGGGGCATTATTTCTGCTTCTTTATTTGTTTTAAACATGGAAGCCAGAGTGGCCAAGGCATCAGCCAATTGATTATCTTCGCGTGGGAAGTAATTAAATGTTATTTCTTTGAAGTCTTTGATCAATTCAGCTACCAGATGGCTGTACTTAATCAACTTTTGATCTCTCACTTCCCATTCTCCGCGGATTTGGTAGATCACTAGAGCTGAATCCCCGTATACCTCTAAGACATCGATATTTCGTTCAATAGCTGCCCGAAGTCCCATGATACAAGCCTCGTATTCTGCTATGTTGTTGGTGCAGAAAAAATTGAGTCTAGCAGTGAAAGGATAATGATCTCCTTCCGGTGATACTAAGACTGCCCCAATCCCATGCCCCAGGGCATTTGACGCGCCATCAAAGCTCATCTTCCAGGGCGTCTCCTTTGATGACTCACACTCTCTTTCTGTGATGCATATTAGATCTTCATCCGGGAAATCAAATCTCAGGGGCTTATACTCTTCGGTTGTTCAAGCCGCTAAGAAATCAGCTATTGCACTCCCTTTCACCGATTTCTGACTCACATAGATGATATCGTATTCTGATAACAGGATCTGCCAACGTGCCATTCTCCCTGAGAGTGCGGGCGATTCCATCATATACTTTATCGGGTCTAGCTTTGAAATCAACCATGTCATGTGATACAACATGTATTGCCTGAGTCTCCGAGCTGCCCAAACCAAAGCACAACAGAACTTTTCGATTGATGAATACCTTGCTTCGTATTCTGTAAACTTTTTGCTAAGGTAGTATATCGCCTTTTCTTTCTTCCCCGACTCGTCATGCTGCCCGAGTACACAACCCATTGAGTTCTCGAACACAGTTACATACAAAATCAAAGGCCTCCCTGGGGTTGGTGGCACTAGCACTGGGAGGTTAGACAAGTATTGTTTTATTTTGTCAAAGGCTTCCTGACATTTCTCGTCCCATTCTCCAGAATTGTGCTTTCAAAGGAGTCGAAAGATGGGGTCACACTGATTAGTGAGTTGAGAAATGAATCGGGCAATGTAGTTTAGCCTTCCCAAGAATCCTCTGACCTCTTTCTGAGTGCGCGGCGGGGGTAGTTCTTGAATGGCTTTTATCTTTTCTGGATCTACCTCTATGCCTTTTTTACTGACGATGAAGCCCAGTAATTTTCCCGAGGTAACCCCAAATGTACATTTGACTGGATTAAGTCTCAGTTGAAACTTTCTCAGTCTTCCAAACAACTTTTTGAGGTTGACAATATGTTCTTTTTCCCCTCGGGATTTAGCAATCATGTCGTCAACATAGACTTCTATTTCCTTATGCATCATATCATGGAACAATGTCACCATGGCCCTCTGATACGTGGCCCCGGCATTCTTGAGCTCGAATGGCATCACCTTGTAACAGAACGTTCCCCACATCGTTATAAAGGTGGTTTTCTCCATATCCTCGGGAGCCATTTTGATCTGATTATACCCCGAAAATCCATCCATGAAAGAAAATAATGAATGCTTCGCCGTATTGTCCACCAATGTGTCGATATGTGGTAAGGGAAAATTATCCTTAGGACTTGCGCGGTTCAGGTCACGATAATCCATGCACATTTGCACTTTACCATCCTTCTTTGGCACTGGGACAATATTAGCCACCCATTCTGGATATCTGGAAGCTTGTAGGAAGCCTGCATTAAATTGCCTCTTGACTTCCTCTTTTATCTTCAGCAGCATTTCGGGCCTCATCCGCCTTAATTTTTGTTGGATGGGTTTACATTCAGGTCTCAGCGGGAGCTTATGAACCATTATGTCCCCGTCTAATCCCGGCATATCCTGATAGGACCATGCAAATACGTCTTTGTACTCATGAAGCAAATCAATCAAATAATGCCTGGTGTCCTCTGAGAGTGAGGTCCCAATCTTCACTTCTTGCTTATTTTCATTAGTGCCCAGGTTTATTGTTTCAACAGATTCTTGATGAGGTAGAATCTGTTTGTCCTCTTGTTCCACCAACCTTAGCAAGTCAGGAGACGAGACATAGTCTTCGGCATTTCCCTCATCCTCGAATTCTCCTAAACAAACGGTCCTTTCAAAATCGATTTCAAGATTGGTAACGGGTTCGTTCATGTCATTGGCATCTGAACACCTGAAAATTGAATGGGAAAGAGAACACTATAGAGGGACATCCAAGTTTTGGCAACAACAAACAAAACATTATGGCATGGTATGAGGTAAGTGCAAGAACAGGCCATGAAATGAAAGAATAATTATGGAGTAGATGCAAATGCAAAAGGTTATGACAAAATGCTTCTTCATTAATATTCATTTAATAGATAAAGAGCAAACGACAGCTCTTACAAAAGAATCCCATTATATTTAGGGACACAAAAAGTGAATATCGGATATTACTCTGAGGAAGACTTGTAAACCACAAGGAGATCTTCAGCGGTCCAATTGTTCAACATGTAACCCGGGGGACAAGGGCGTATCTTTGAAACGTTCTTACTTGTGCCAGCTTCTTCATCAATGACATTTATGCAAACGTTCTGGAAAGCCTTCTCAATGAGTAACAATGGGCTGTGCACACTATCTTGCCCAGGATATATTATTCCAGCAGATGTAAATGTCGTTGACAGATAGGGGTACTCAATGGGTTCCCATTCCAGCTCTCGCCCCAGAGTCCTCACAACCCTTCTTTCTTGCTCCTTCCTGTAATAGCCCAAATTTCAGTAATGTCGGAAATTGTGGTTCAAGACCACTAAATTCGACAAATGAACTCGTAGAAAATATTATTTAATATTTACGAGCCAAATGTGGTTTTTAAAAGATTTTTGAAATAGTAAGATTGTGTTCATAAAGATTTATTTGGTCAAAATATCGAAGAAAAGAGGTATCGAGATCTCAGTGTTATAAACCGAGCTATAAATATTTTATGAATATTAAAGGAGTGTCACTAAGGTAATATTAAAGTTTCGTTAAGAAATTTTAAGGTTTGGTGGTCAATTGAGTAAAAAGGACTAAATTGAATAAAATGCAAAATTGTGAAAAGTGATGAAATAGCTCAATTGTCAAAAGAGGAAGGACCTAAAGTGTAAATAAGCCCAAAGGAGATATTTTGGGCGGCAATAGCTGAGAAAAATTAGGAAATGGGTGAAATAAGGGCAAAATTGGAAAATTTGCCAAAATTAGTTAAATAAAAATGGGACCAAATGGGAATATCTAGAATTCTCTTCATTTTTCTTCATTCTTTTCAGCTGAGAAACAGCCATGGAAGAGGTTTCAAGCTGGTTTTTCATACTCTAGCTTCATGTAAGTTTAATTCTTGCTCTCTCCTTGAAATTTCTATGTTTTTGGACTTTTACAATTGGGTCCAACTTATTAATTCATTAGTTTTTGATTTCATGACTAATTTTTAAAGTTGATATGGATTAGTTTTGAAAGTATGTGATGAATAAATATTGAATTGAAGCTTTATCTTGTTATATGATGATTTTATCAAGTAAAATTGATGGAAACTTGATTTTAGGACCTAATTGTGAAATTGTTGAAATTAAGGCCTATTGTTAGAATTCTGATTTTCAAAAGTTTTGAAGTAGTTCAAAATGATAGAGAAAGGTATTAAATGAGAAAATTATCTCAATGGAGGGGTTAATTAAGTAAGGACTGAATTGTATGAATTGAGCAAATTGAGACAAATTGGGAAACAAGATGTCACACTAAAGCAGTATTGGACAGCAGCAATTGTCTAACTTTGAAAAATTACCAAAAATGGTAGAAGTTGAATAAGATATGTAATTAAAGCTTGTTGAGTCTATTTTCATATAAAAGAAACAAAGAAAGCAAAGGAATTCGGTATCTTGAGATATTTACATTTTTGTGAGACTGGTTCAGATTGATTTTGAGATCCCCTATTCTAAATTGTAAAAATCATTAAAAATTGTACAAAAATAGTTATGGAACATAATTTATATGGGTGGATTCCTTATTGAGTCTATTTTTACTAGAAACAAACGTGGATATCTTTTGAAATCTGTATAAAGAGAAATTGGAATTTTAGTGAAGAGCGGTCAGGGTTGTCGAGTAGTGAAATAGGGGAAAACTTTAACTAATAAACTGTATTAATTGGCCACACCAAAAATTCTGGAAAAATTATGGTAAGAAGATATATGAGTCTAGTTTCAAGAAAAATTTACGGATCTGAATTTGGAGCTCTGTAGCTCAAGATAAAAATAATGTAGTGACTATGACACGGATGGACAGCTTGAAAATGTACATAAGTAAATAGTAAAAATTATAGAAAATGTTACTTACAAGTGTGTTGTTTATACTAAGGATGTGGAATGGAGTGGAGGAGGAGGAAAATATATGAATGATTTGTATTTAGATTAATCATATGCTTGATTGTAATTGATAAATGTTGAATCAGAAATGGTATAATGTTTTATTACTTGATATTATTATGAATTATGTGACTAACGGAGATATTGAGAATGTATATTAGGATTTCGTGAGCAGAATGACTGAGTATGTTTTGCAGTAATCAACTCGAGCGATTCCAGCTCAATGACAAGATGAATTGACGGAAAAGACCATGGTTGGACCATGGCAACAAGTGAAAGTGGTAACTTCGGCTACAAGTGAAAAGTGATTTCCGTATAAGACCATAGTTGGGCTATGGCATCGGAAACAAGTGATAAGCGATTCCCGTATAAGACCATAGCTGGGCTATGGCATCGGAGAAAAGTGATATGTGACCCGTGTAAGACCATATCCGGGATATGGCCTCGGTATGATATGTGATCCGTGTAAGACCATGGCTGGGCTATGGCATCGGAATAAGATGATAAGTGACTTCCATGTAAGACCATAGCTGGGCTATGGCATTGGGATAAAGTGAAAAGTGATTTTTCCGTGTAAGACCATATCTGGGATATGGCATCGGAGTGATATGTGTTTCTGAGTAAGACCATATCTGGGATATGGCATCAGTGATATATGTGATCCGTATAAGACCATATCTGGGATATGGCATCGGCGTGATACGTGCTTAAGATGTAAGACCATAGCTGGGCTATGGCATTCTAATGAAAAGTAATGAATTGACGGATAAGCCCATGGTTTTACCATGGCATGGTGATAGTGAAGATATAAGACCATAGCTGGGCTATGGCATTCTATCGAAAGTGATGAATTGACGGATAAATGAAAAGACCATAGCTATGCTATGGCATCAGTGATTATCAGTGAAATACAATGTGTATCGGCGCACATCAAAGAACACGGGACTATGATTGTGCCATGCAGGAAGTGAAGAAGTAACAGATCATAGTTGGATGAGACTATGACATCAGTGAAAAATGACGATTTCTAAATCGGTAAAGTTTTGGTAAGTGATATGTGATTATTATTAGCATTGATTCTGATATTTGTGTACTATTCGATGTTGAAATGATTCAACGTATAAACTTAGCATAAGAATGAAAATGAGATTAATATGAATAAGTTCAGATATGTATATGAGTTTTGTGAGTATTGAATTGATAAGGCTTGTGAACTGTGTGGCATATTATGTGAAAGAATATGACATGGGTTATTGAATCCCTACAAGTTACAATGTAAAATGTAATGAAAACGGTTTAATTACATGTGTGGCACATAATGTGCGAGAATATGGGTATCCAATATATTTGTATAGATTCAGTGGAAAAAAAAAATATGGTAATACGAGGACAAGTAGTAATACTGAATAATATGAGCTCAGTAAGTAAGTGATTTTCAGTACTATGAGTTTATGACATGGGTAAGAGTTTAAAAGATTGAGTGTGTGACATCTGTTTTAGCCAAACGTAATGACTTATATTAGCTATTGTGGCTGGAAATATGATTATATATATATGCATGTGCTATGAATTTTATATGATGAGTTTATGATGATTATGGTAGGAATGTGATAAAGACATGAGTAAAATCTATGATCTCTAATGCATATGAAATTGACATGATCATAATATGGCTAAGGACGTTTAAGTGTTCATGTATGCCTTGTTGTATGCTATTGTATAAGTATGTGTTCGTATGATGAGAAGGCGATAAAAAAGGCTTAATAAATAGCCGACACTGTCCACACGGCTGAGTACACGGGCGTGTTCCCTGGCCGTGTGATTTTGACACGATGTGCCACGATCGTGTTTAGGCCGTGTGATGGAACACGGGTCATAAACAAGGGCGTATGCATAGGCCGTGTGAGTTTGGGCAGATTACTCCATGGGTTGTTGGCACGGCCGTGTTAGAGGTATACACGGGCGTGTTTGTAGAGTCACACGGGCGTGTGACATAATTGTTAACAAATTTCTAAGATATCTTCTTAAGTACTTGAGAGTTTTCGGTTTGTTTTCTAACCACCTCGAATGTATGTTTTGGGCCTTGTAAGCCTGCTTAAGGGAGTAATGTGCATGCAAACGAAAAGTTTTAAATTGATCAAAATTTTATGGTCTGGTTTTATATGATTGGTTGAGTTTAAGTTCGGTAGCACCTCGAACCCTTTCCAGGTATCGGATATGGGCAAAGGGTGTTACACTTCCTCCACTGTTTCTTTAAATGATGTGCCTTTGGTTGGAATCTTAGCCCAAAACGGGCCTTGTGGTGAATTGGCTTTAGAGCCCTGGCTATTCCTTGATGATGTCTTCCTAACCCTTTTCTCGCTCGGGCCCCTCTTTCTACCGTCAACTTGATTCCCATTTGAGTATTCTCTGACAGTCTAGGCACAGGAATTCTACTTCCTTCAGCCACAAACGTGGCATTGACGAACTCAAAGGATCGAAAAGAACATTCCACAGCATCTTTGTTCGCTTCGAGGTAAGGTGTGTCTGCAGAAATCGACGCAACAATATCCTCCTCACCTTCAACGGTAACCAAGCAACCATCCATGATAAATCTTATTTTCTGATGAAGGGATGATGGAACGGCACCCGCGGAATGAATCCATGGCCTCCCCAGGAGGCAATTATATGAAGGAGTGATGTCCATAACTTGGAATTAAACGTCATAGACATAAGGACCCACTTCTAGAGGGATCTCAATTTTTCCTACAACTTCTCGTCTCGTTCCATCAAATGCCCTCACCGTGGAATGACACGGCCTCAAATAGGACAAATCTATTGGAATTCTGGAAAGTGTGGCCAGAGGCATAACATTAAGTGCTGACCCATTATCAATAAGCACGTTTGGTATTATATAACCTTTGCATCGGGTTGTTATGTGCAGTGCCTTCACGGAGCCTCTACCGTTCGGTGGTATTTCATCATCACTAAAGGAGATGAAATTATCTGCGTTCAAGTTATTGATCCATCTATCAAGCTTTTCGACCGATATATTGTTTGCTACATAGGCTTGATTCAATACCCTCAACAAGGCATTTCGATGCGGCTCCGAATTCAATAACAGAGATAATACCGAAATACGTGCAGGTTGTTTACTTAATTGTTCGACTACGTTATACTCACTGTGTTTAATGAATTTTAAAAATTCCCGTGCTTCTTCCTCATTTACAGGTTTTTTAGTCTCTTGCTGTTCAGGCGGACTTTCAGATTCAGCTTCAGCCTCAAGCATGGGTGCCTTTCCCTTTTGTTTGGAATTATTATTCCTCTTTGCTGGTTCAACTTCTTTGGAATAGCATCTTCCACTCCGGGTAAAGTGACCAACTTCTTCGATATTTTCAGCCGTGCCTTGGGATTTTTCGCTTTCAGGAGTGACAATATTGACATCGTATTTCCAAGGTACTGCCTTACTGTCCTTATACGGAAAAGGCGATGGCACCTCAATTACCATTTTTGGTTTTACCGGTTCTCTCCTCGCATCATAATAAATTATCAGTGGTCGTTCAGCCGTGTAAGGGAGATCCGATGATTGACTATCAGAGGCACATATTTCTCCTTCATTGGCCTCTTTTCTTCCATTGAAGATTTCAATTTCTTTGTTGTCCATCATGTTTTGGAGTAATTCTTTAAATTGCTCACACGACTGGATATTATGTCCTTCGAATTCATGGAAATCACAAAAATTTTGACTTTTCATATTTCTTTTCTCGGTTACTCCTCTAAGACGACAGAGTAACCCTTTTTCGAGCAACACCTCCCAGATTCTCTGTAAAGGTGTGCCTATTTCCGAAACGACTCTTCTGATTTGCAATTCACTTATTTCCTCCACTGCACTTACATTTCTTTCAGCATGATTTGGGAACGGGTCTCCGGTCGCACCATTAGTACCGTCGAAGCGTAAGACACCCGCATCGATTAGTCCTTGGACTCTTCGTTTAAAGGCAATGCAGTTTTTCGTAGAGTGCCCTTGGTTCCCCGTGTGGTATGCACAGCTAGCATTAGGGTCGTACCACTTTGGGTACGGGGGTTTCAACGGTGCCATGTAATGAGGAGATATCAACTATTTTTCCAAAAGCTTAGGGTACAGTTCCCCGTAAGATACAGGAATAGGAGTGAATTGGGGTCTCTCGGGGTTAGGCCTCGCTGGCCTTGGTTCTCCTCTAGGTTGGCCTTGGGTAGAGCCGGCATTTTGAGGAAACGTGGTGGCTGGCCTCGGGTTGTTGGTTGCATAGACAAGGTAAGAAGGATAGGGAGGTGGTGGTTGGTAATAGGGGGCTTGTGGTTGATAGAAGTTTGGTGGCGGGTAATTTCGAGGTCGAAATTGATTAGGATATGGACTAGGAGCATAACGGTTTTCGGTTCCCACCATGTGGGCTTCCGGCTCCTTTTTTCTCATGGGGACTGCCTTCTTCGAACCTTCTCCTTCCATTCTTCCACTTTTAACCGCATTTTCTATTAGTTCACCGGATATGACAATATCCAAGAAGTCCTTTGTGGCGCTTCCCACTTATTTATCATAGAATGGCGCCTTCAGGGTATTGATAAACAGGACTGCTATCTCGGTCTTGGTCAATGGAGGTTCCACCTAAGCCGAGATGTCTCTCCACCTCTGCGCATATTGTCTGAACGTTTCCGATGGCTTTTTCTCCATCATTTGTAGTGTCATGCGGTCGGGTACCATATCGGAGACATGTTTGTACTGCTCGCAAAATGCCGCTGCCAGATCCTTCCAGGTTCGGATCATTTCTCTACTGAGTTGGTTGTACCAGCGGAGAGCTGATCCGGTCAAACTGTCCTGAAAACAGTGTATAAGCAGCTTGTCTTCATTAATATAGCCTGTCATTTTTCGGCAGAACATAACGAGATGTGCCTTCGGGCATCTCGAGCCCTCATACTTTTCAAAGTCCGGTGCTTTGAATTTTGGAGGTAGGATCAAGTCCGGTACCAGACTAAGTTCTTTAGCATTTAATGCCGAGAAGACTTCAGTGCCTTCTATTGCTTTAAGTCTTTCTTCCAAACTTCTATACTTTTCTTGGACTTCTTGATCTTCTATCCTTAACCTAGCGATTTCTGCCGGATCGTCTAGGTCAGGGACAGGTGGATCAACCGGAGCAGTTCCTGGGTTTGCCACAAATACTCCCTGTCCTACAGGAGGGGGTGTTACAGGCCGTTGTTCTACGCCCGCGGGTCCTCCCTGTGTGTATCCTCTATATGTCACGTGGGGCGGAGTAAACCCTGGAGGATAAGGCGGTTCTTGATCAAGATTCACAACTTTAGGGTTTTGTAGAGGTCCTTTTCCTTTGACTAGGGCCGACATCATCTCCATCATCCTAGTCATTTAATCTTTCTGTTCAGTAGATTCTTCCTGAGACCTTATCATCAACTCTCTCGTCTCCTGTTGCGACCTGGCTAACTGTTCCTGTAATTCTTTCTGAATTCTCTCCATCCTGTCAATTCTTTCATTAAACTCAGCCTCCACTGCTCTGGCTTGTCGACGTGTTCTATACGTATGGTGTGATTCCAGGTTTACAACGTCACAACTGCGCATTATATGATTCTACTCTTTAGCAAACGATCGTGGGATATGCAGTGAATGAATGAATGAATGAATGAATGAATGTTAAATGTTAGTTATGAATGCATATGCAAAATCGGTGTTGATTCCAGATAGCCCCTATTTAGGCATTTCATTAATCAAAAGAGTCTATTTACAAAACGTTTTTCCATCATTTGATTCAGCTTTTATACAAACTTCCTTGCTACATTGCCGTAATTCTTCACCCGTTCCAAAAATTCTGATATGCTCGATCTCTGTCTAGGCGGGAATTGGCAACTAAGACTCTCGGCTTCATCTGCTATTTGTATTATGTGCATGGCTGCCATACGAATCTCGTTGATCAAATATTTGAGATTCTCGTCCTTTTCACAAAGGGCTCTCTCGTAGGCGCTGGTATCTCTGTCATACTGACTCTTCTTCTCTTCCAAGGCTTCCAAGAGAGCATCTAATTGTTGTTGTCGAGCTTGTAGTGTGTCTTCTAAATCCCGTATCATTTCTTTCAATTCTTGACGCTTAGCTCGACTAGTCATCAGTTCAACAGATGTAGCTTCATACTCAGCAGACTTCTTTCTTAACTCTATTACAGCCCGTGCAGCCTTTCCTTCTTCTTTCTTTGCTTTTCCTTTCCAAAATTCCATCCCACCTTTGACATTACTCAATTCCTCTTTCCATTCCGCTGACGACTTGCCCAGCCCGCTGTTCTTTATAGTGCCTCTTAACTTTTTATTTTCCAGATGAAGATCTCTTAAGTCGTTTCTTACGACCTCGGCTTCTTTTTGCACCTTCTTAGCCCTGGATCTTTCAATTTGAACATCGATCTTCAGCTGATAGTTTTCTTCCTGGAGGGCACTAAGATCCCGTAACATCTTGGTCTTTTCGCGTTCGAATTCTTGTCTCGCCGTCTCTAGCGCGGATGGGATTTCTTCCGAGAAAAGATTTTGAAAAGCGTGATCTGCCGATGAAACTCGCAAACTACTCATCCGTTGCTTCCTCTATGCATCATAATCCTGGGTGATAGTATCGGCGTATAAAGCCAACTCCATCAGATAAATTCTTTTCCAAGCCTTTGCAGTGTCTCGGACTTTCTTCATGTAACCTTCACCCGCAAAAGCAAACTCTGACTGTGATAGACCACTGGTGGCGGGTATAAACTGTCGTGAAGAGAACTGTCTTTGAACCAAAAGAGGGGCATGACCAACTCCTCCCCACAATCCAAGTAGTGGTACCCAATCTTGGTTTCCGACCTTGTATAATAGAAGCGAAGGGCGTATCCACGGCGCTCTCCAAATTATGTCCTCGGCACGCAGGTTCTGAAACACTGAGACCCAATGCTGTTCAGTAACCTCCTTCGGCCATTCTTTCTTAAGGTGAGCTTCCAACGGGGCAAATGTCTTCGAAAACATGTAGAACGGTGTGCGCTCTACCTTCCAAAAGTGACTCAAAATCCAAACGTTGAGTAGCTGCGCGCATCCGATGAATCGTCATTCCCCTCTTTTTCTGCAACTGCTCAAAGATCTGAAGGTCTCTGCTAGGATGGTTGGGGCGGGATTGATACATTGCTTTAACTTTTCAAAGAAATCCACTACCGCTACTTCTATATGTCCGAGAATCTTCGGAAAGACAACCAGACCATAAATAGCCAAAGTAAACAAGTTTATCCGTTTCAACATATCAGGATGATTTAAAACCAGGTCTCGTAGGGAAAACCATGGGACACAACTGATTTTATTTTTCTTCTTTATTTGCTTTTCGGCCCATGCATCGGTCATATCCGTCAGCCTTACTAACTTTTTTCCTGAATGTCATCGGCTTGGGCTCTTTGACATATATTTTGTAAGTTTGCATGTTTTCGACACGCAGCAGAGCAGCATACTCTTCTATCGTAGGGGTCATATCTTCTTGGTTGAATGTGAAACACTGGTAACCCGGATCCCAAAATCCGATCATAGCTTGAATCAATCTTTCATCTACTTTGACAGCAATCAGATGGGCTATGTCCCCGTACCTTTCGGTGAAAATGCCCCTAGTATCTGAATCCCACTGATTCCATATCCAAACCAAGTCCTCAAGATTATTTTGACGGACATTCACAGTTACCCGCTCGGGTAGATTAACAATGCATCCTTCTATCAGGCTGTCTCCTCTTTCTCTTTGAGTCTTCAGAGACCAATCCCGAACCACGGTGTTCGTCTCGGTCGTTTGTACGATTGACTCTTCCATCTGAAACTTGTCTTTGGCAACTAATCTTTAGTCAACACCGTCCTACTATGATGCCTATGATGCATGATAAGGAATAAAACAAAGACAATCAAACACGGTTAGTGATCAAATATAAGCAAAAATAAATTAAAGCATTTAAGCTACCCGATTCATTTTACCGGATAAATCCCACCCCTTATATACAAGCGAAAGTACAAAAGGTAAGAGGCGTTTCTCCTGTGTGCCTATTTTGGTATCTACTAAACGGACAGAGGTTCGGCATGGCTCTAGCTGGGTGGCTCGTATAGTTCATTATATGCGGTTTTGGGTTCTAGAAAGGTACTCGAATTGTCTGTACTATCATCTACTAAGATTAGTACAGAACCTCGGTCATAGCCCATCACAGGCTTACGAGATCAATTCGAGGGATTACATTTACTTATGCATGTGCGGAGGGACGAGTTATCTCACGAAAGCATAAGTCATATGTAATCCGAAAGTATTCACTAGCCTGTGCGGAGGGACGAGTTAACTCACGAAGGCGTAGCGTTTACTTTCACTTAAAAGGGACGGAGCCCGGGTATAGAGCTCATGTTATGCAACAATGCACGTGAACGGTGTGTGGGGAGAAACTCACAAACCTTTCGTTTTATTTTAAAAACTAGACTTAGAGAACCGAAGCTTAGAAATTTAGAGCTTCAAAACAAGTAAACAAGAAGTTAGAAAATATTTACAATGAGATGCGAATACATGACTTTTTGTAAAATTTTGAAAATCACGACTAAACATTAATTTGAAAAAGGCATTTCGAAAATTTCGACAACGCATTTGATTTGATTCGACTCTCGAAAGCTGGTCCCCAGCGGAGTCGCCAGCTGTAGCGACGAAAAATTTTAGCTTAGGTCGCTAATTGTGGCGATTTAAAATCTTGAAAACGGATTTTGATTAAAGCAAAGGAGTCGCCACCGATCCTTTTTCTTAGGTGTGATCGGACACCTATTAAAACCTCTTTTGGCTGAAAAATTCGTTTTTTAAGTAAAAAGGCTAAATTTAGGTCTACGTTAAAGTCCAGAGAAAAAATAGGGTTCGGGAGTCAGTTACGCGCGGGGAAGGTATTAGCACCCCCGCGACGCCCAAAAATTGGTATCTTTCAAATGTACGTTGTCTTAATTTTCCAAAAGTACAAGTTCAATTTAAAAATTTAGTCGTGATCCGATCGAGATACGAGCGTTTTTGGAATTTTGATTTCTTTTGAAAAGGGATATCCCGTTCTAACATGAGCCAATCGTGATTCACCCAACAATAGCAATGAAATCACTGGCATAATGTTAAAATCGGCATATTGCCTTATTTTATTAAAGCATGAAAAGATTATAGATGAGTAATATCGATGAAGAAATCAAAATGTGAATTAATATGCTAGATAAAAAACACATAACAAACAAGGTGAAAATAAACGAGATGAACAATATAATATATATATAACAATGCATACATGATAGTAACAGTAATAATGCAAATAAAAGAAGCAGTAAACATGTATAAAACATATACGAAATATATATAATAGTATTTAGACACATGCACGTAATATATTAGGAATAACGGAATTATAAAAATATGAGACAACGACAATATACGAATAATGTAATGTTATGAGTATACACGCAATGTATAAATATATAAAATGCATGTTTTGGATAAAAAATGTATATATGGGTAAATAATAATAAAATAATAATAAATACTAATAGTGAAAACCACAAATGCGACATGTTATTAGGATCTATACATAATATATATGAATATGGCATTAAAATATAAATACGTAATGTATATTAAAATATCGAAATAATAATTAATATACAGGTACTTACATATAATATATTAATGTCTAAAGATATATACGTAATATAAAATATTAAGAATACATACATAAAACAATATATATAAAATAAATAAGTATTAGAATAATATGCACGTGTTAGTATGTGTAAAATGATAACACAATGTAAAAGTATGTAATTAGTTTAATATTATACCTAATACATATAAATTATAATATTATGTTAAAGTAATATAATAATAATAATAATAACAATAATAACAATGAATAAATATAATAGTAGTAAATGATATAATAATAATACATACATATATGATAAGATATAAAATAATACAATAATTAATATAATAATAATACTATTAAATTTTAAAGAGAATAACACTAAAAGAAATAAAAGGATGAAATTGAATTTAAAAGGAAGTGTTTGGGGCGAATTTCAAAATATAAATAAGCGAAAGGGACTTATTTGAACACGGGTAAAACATAAGGGGACCAAAACAGCAATTTTCCCGGTTATTTAAAACGCAGCGCAGCAGTGGGGACCAAATTGAAGCACGGATCAACTTCCAGGGCCAAATTGCAAAAATTTAAGACTTGATTGTAAACCACCAGAAAAGCGGAGGGACTGGGGTTGAAAATAACCCCAGTGACGTCACAACACGCGGATCCTAGGCGGACCTGGGTCGGGCCGACCCGACCCAGGTCGGTTAGTATAAAAGGGCCAAATTTCCGTTTTTGGCTCATTTGTGCCCGGGGAAGAGAAAAAAAAAAGAAAAAGAAAGAAGAGAAGGGGAGAGGGAAAGGAAGGAAGGAGAGGGGAAGGGAAGGAAGGAAGAAGGGGATCCGGGGAGAGGGAAAGAGGAGAGAGAAGAGAGGGAGAAGGGAGAGAAGGGAGCTCCGGTGCCGGACCGGTCATCGGACCGGTCACCGTCCGGTCACCGGCCGATGATCGGACCGCCGTGTGCGCCGCCGTCTGCCATCGTTCCGGCCACCGTTCCGGTGGCCGGGAAAAGGTAAAAATTTCTACTTTTTTTTTTAAATTTATTTTTTTATTATTATTTTATAGATTTATGTTGGTGTATATGAAGAAAGAAAGAACTATTAAAAGAAAAAATGAAAACTACCTACTGCTTCTGTATTCGGATTTGGGGGGTATCCCTTCGCTGGATTATCTCTGAGATTTGCTAATTGTTTTTGAAATTTTGTGCTCTGGTTGTGCTCTGAATACTTCTCTGTTTGTATTGATTTTGGAATTAAAAACCTTCGAACCCCTTACACTGTTTTGAATCGGGCTTTTATAGCCCTTACAATATTATTTTTTTATTTTCTATTCTACTTTCTGTCTCGTCTGTTTTATTGCTTGCAGGAGTGAAGGGCGGTGCTGAGACTGTGGGCGGTGCTGAGGGCGGTGGATGGGACTGGTTGACAGAGGCGTCAGAGGCCAGTACAAGTGGGCAAGTGGGGGGCGGCACGAGTGAGGCTAAACGGGTATTCGGGCTAGGGTTTCTAAGTTAGGGTTTGGGTGTATTTGGGTTAGGCCAATTAGGGCCTAGGTATTGGGTTAAACGTTTTTGTAAATGGACTGGACTTATAATTTTAGTTTCTGCTTTGTGTTTGGTTTGCAAAATTGGGCTACAACACTATGCATATAAAACTTTTGCTTTAATCATTGAAATTTTATGCAATCTTTAGTTGTCTTCAATAGATATATTTATTATATAATTTTTTTGTCACCACGATAATAATAAAATTTATCTTACTCGAAAAGAAGGTAAATACTAAAGTTTGTAGACGTCTATGCACACTATTGTCATGATATTAGAGGTTGAAAAAGTGGGAAAAAGTCAAAACACATAGAGTCTTGTTATGACTGTTGAGCCAATTTCTTTTTACGATAAAGAGTAAAATATTTTCTTCGTTTTTACGACTGTTTAGGCATTAGGCAAACCACATTTTTTACGTTCTGCACTTAACCTAACTTCATACATGAACGACTTGGCCTTCTACTTTTACATTTTGAATTTTGGAGTGTAAACAGTGGGTTAAGTTGACAATGAGACACACAGCTCCAATCAAATTGGCAGAAAATAGTCTAAGAACTGAGCCACTTCATTCATAAGTCGACTCCCACCAGCTTTCATTAATTTCATTTTCATCCTTTGCTTCGCTTCAACTTTGAAGTTTCAACTTCCAGATAATATCTAATGTCTATTCATTTCTCTCTCTCTCTTTTCTAATCAATTTAATCGTAATTACCAGTCTTAAATATCAAGCGATTGCTCAATACCATGGATACCCATCACCAAATACTAGGAAAATTTTATAAATGCACTCTTTCTTCTTTTTATTTTTATTTACTATTATTTTTATTATTATATTTTTAAAAAAATATATTTTTGTATTTTATATATTTCTTTGACTTTTTTAGAATTAGGACCAGATTGAGACCATTTATAAATTTTGAGAGTTAGTTTGTTTAAAATTATAACTAAATTGATATAATATGTAAAAGTTGAGGGTTAAATTTATTATTATACTGATTGTTTAATTGCCACATTAGTTTCCCATTTGTGATTTTAGCAAGAGTGACCAAAATTGTAACGACCTAAATTCAGTAATATCGGAACAGTGGTTTCGTAACCACAAATCCGAGATAGAAAGAAATTATATTTTAAAATTATTGCATGATATGTGATATGATAGGAAAGTCACATGGAAATTTTGATAGGAAAATTTTATCAGTTTAGTGATTTACTAGAAAAAGGATCAAATTGAATAAAATGTGAAAGTTGAGTGCTAGATGTTAAAAGGACCAAATAGTTATGAAACTTGAAATTATAGGTCCTTATATGAAATTAGACCATCAAGCAAAAGATGGGAAAATATCTTTGGTGATTCATTTATGGAATTTGAGAAAAAGGCTAAGGACTAAATTGGAATTAAGTAAAAGTAAAAGATGATAATTAATTACATGGAAAATATCATCATCTTTATTCATCTTCATCCCCAAATTTGCATATAAACCCTAGGAGAGAGGAAGAAAACTTTCTTGGCTTAAATTGGTAAGTTTCTATGTCCCGTTTTTAGTAATTTTTATATTTTTGGAATCGGGACAACTTGCTCTCTCTATTTTGGGGATTAAATTGAAAAGTTATCAAAGTATGGAAATTATGACATGGATGAATATGCTGGAAATTGAAAGTTTAAGGTAGAGAATAAAAGGTTGTTAGTAAATAAACAACTTTTAACAAGTGATTTTGGATGAAATTGTGAAAAAGGGATTAAATTGTAAAATAGTAAAATTCAAAGAAAAATTATGATTTTTGTGAAATATATGTGCTGTAAATGTTACATATATAATTTGGCTAGGCTTGGATAGAGGACTAAATTGCATGAATTTCATTTTCCGAGCTTAGGGACAAAATTAGAATTATGAAAATTTTAGGGGAAAATGGTAATTTTGCCTAGAGTGTAAATTGAATGAAATGGGATATGAATTGAATGAAATTGATGATTAAATTTATTTATATAGATCTAGACAATACAAATACGAGATTAGATCGAGGCAAGGAGAAAGTCTCAGATTAGTTGATTTTCAAACACGAACAATTATCAAGGTAAGTTCGTGTAACTTGAATTTGATTTTCATGAAATGCTTGTAATGCATGAACATGTGATATGAATGTACAATGAATGGAAAATGATGAAATGTTTGATATACTTGATGAAAAAGGGAAAAATAAATCTCGGTTGAATAAAGAGGAATTTGATGGATCAATGGAAAAAGAATATTACATGTGATATAGAAAGGATTTAGCCCGGACAGGTAATCCTAATATAAGTCCTCCCGATGTATATGTTATGGAATGGATTTAGCCCGGACGGGTAATCCAGAATAAAGCTCTATAGAGTATTTGTCATTGAAAGGATTTAGCCTGGACTGGTAATCCTAACAAAAACTCTTTGAGCGTATGTTACAGGGGATTTAGCCTAGACTGGTAATCTTGCTGTATGAAATAAGATTCAAGAGTGTGTTATTTGAAAAGAATAAATATGAATTGACGGACTTCAACTTGTATACTATAAGTGTACTACTAGAAATCCATTGAAGTTCTGAGAAATTCAACGGGATAAATATAAAAAATGGCAAGTACTTGAAATCATGAAAATGATGAGCTCATCAATCATTCTTTTATGTACATATAGGAATTTCAAGTTATCCTTGAACTAACTCAATTATTTGAGATAGTGTATGATAAGGTTATACTTCACTACTTTGATATATGTATGTTTGATGTGTTTAATGAGAACAAGTGGTAAGTTAAATTCCTGTTACATGAACTTACTAAGCACTATGTGCTTATCCCGTTTCTTTTCCCTTGTTTTATAGTGCTCGGAAGCTCGGAGGGTTAGAGATAGGTCGGAGCCACATCACACTATCAACCCAAATATTTTGGTGTAAGAAAATGTTCTATTTTGTGGTAATGGCATGTATAAGTTAAATTTAATATTTTGAGTCTTAAAATGAATGGATGTAAACTTTGCCATTGGTATGGCTAATGTTAACATGATTTTGACACATTTATGTAGTAATTATGTATAATATGTATGATAAATGGGTTAAAATTGATGGATTATACATATATGGTTATGAGGTAAGTTGGTATCAAATGTGCATGAGAGAATATGGTTACGGTATGATGAAATTGGTTGAAAATCATATATGAAATTGCTTGGTTGGCATTGGAATGATTTGGTGCAGGTAGGGGATGGAAATGAGTGAAAAATGAGGCTTGGACATAGTCTTATTTTGTTCACACGAGTAGACACACGGGCGTGTGTCTAGACTGTGTGTGACATACGGTCTGTAACATGGGCGTGTAGTCCGGCCGTGTGTCCCCTGCATCCAAAAATTTGCAAAATAGAATGCTCAGAATTGAGCACACGGGCAAAGACACGGGCGTGTCTCCTCGCCGTGTGAATCCTGCACCTATTTTTGAAAATTCGAATTAACCACACGGCCTAGCACACGGGTGTGTGACTTGACAGTGTGAGATCAATTTGTTCATGGTATGCAAGTCAGAGAGTTACACGGCCTAGGGACACAGGAGTGTGAAACCACACGGCCTGGAGCGAGGTAAGTCACATGGCGTGTTGGCTACACGGCTTGAGCACACAGGCGTGTCCCTAACTCACACGGCGTGAGACCCTTGTAAATGAGAAAAATTTTAGAATTTTGTGAAAATTTCCCTATGATTCCGGTTTAGTCCTGGATTGATCCTAATGCATGTTTTGGGTCTCGAGAATCCATCTATGGCACTTTAAATATTATGTCGGAAAGTGAATAGTAAATAACTCGATTAATCAAAAATTGTTCTGTAAACTTCAGTAATGCCTCGTAACCCTGTTCGGCGACGGATACGAGTTAGGGGTGTTACAAAAATGACCAAACTATGTAACGTGAGTGCTTTAATTGCATTTTTCTTATTTTTGGTGCCTAAAATGAACCTTTTTTTTTATAATTGGGTGACTATCTGTGTAGTTTACCCTTATTAATAAGAAACAAGGTAAACAAAGATTCTTGGTCATTGGTTCAAAAGATTAGATAAGAATGATCTCATTCGATCCGATCTGATCCAATCCAATCTCCAAATATGTTTCATCAAGTAATATAGATATCATCCACATAATCAGCACAACCATAAATATCATTCAAAAAAGTACTAACGTGGCAATGGAATGGACACTCTCTTGTAGGGTGTAAATTGAGATACTAGTGCTCGCAAGTTATTCGAAAAAAAAATATTCAATTTGGTAATTATCAAGTCGAATTTGAGCTTAGTAATACTTAAACTCTAATAGCTCACGAGCCTTATCGAATTTTTCATATTTTTATATTAGTAAATTACATTATAGCTCTTAATATATATTATTAACCTTAAGCATAATTATTAAGTCGAGCTTGAATATAAAAATTGATAAACGAGCTTAATCAAACTCGAACTCAAGCTTAAAAATATATATGTTAAATCGAATCGAGCTCTGAATTTCGAATTAAACTCAAACTAAAACTTGATAATATTCAAATTCTACTTGACTTCATTTCACCCCTGCTCCCTTTATCATTCAAATACATTTTCCATATTTGTAAACATTATTGTACTCAATATTATTGAGACAAAGATGGAATATTGAAATATTAGGTACAAGTTCCATCAACTGTAAATTTGATAACTATATATTTATTTATTTATTTATTTTATTACTTCATTGTTTAATTCGTAATTTGTATGCTAATCTAATTCGTTGATTTCTTTTATGTATATTAAATAATAATCTTCTGTTAATACACATTTATATGTACATATTTATATGGAACTCAAATTTTTTCAAGCAATTTACTTAATTTTTTTTAGATTTTTTTCAAAAGCCGAGCTGTTTTTTAATAATTTATTTTGATCCCATTTAATCTTAATAATTATTCTTTGTATTAAATAAAATAATAAATTCAGGTCCAGGAGATGGACTTGATTGTATAAAAAAAAAAGATTGTTGGCATGAAAAAGGAATTTCGTGGCGAAGGCCTGGATAAGTTTTCTTACCCTTTTTCATATAATACCAAAATTATTTAATAAAATAGGCAGTTCGAAAGAGAAAAACTCATACATGACTTTTTACGGACGGCCAAATTGAAATGTCATTTTCTTTGTCTTCTATGAAACCCCAATTTCTTTGCTTTTGGGTTTGGGACCAAAACTTCCAAGATTATAAATGCAATATTATCGTAATAACCCTTAAACTCCACTTTAAATTTTTATTTTAAATTAATATGTTGGTTTTTAAAATAAAAACGACAATTTAAAATATCATGTTAGATATCTTAAAAAATTAGCAAAGTGATTATCCAATAATATTTAAAATTAATTGAAAAAAATACCAATTTTAGAATTACTTTGTAAGTGCCAATTGAGTATTGCTATTGTTTAACTACCACGTGTGTTTTCTCCTATTTAAAAGTTGAGAAGGGATTTTGGATAGAAATAGACATTGTATCAAAAAATATTCTATATGTTTAAAAACAATTCTCGTAAAATTTATTTTTAAAAATAATACTATAAATTTTTTAACAAATAAATAAATAATTTTATATTTAAAAAATATTTTTCAATATTTGAATATTTTAAAATTTATAATAATTTTAAATTTTAAAATGAAATGTTTTAAAAAATATATGATTAATATCTTTATTTTTTAAAAATTAACATGATATTTTAAAATATAAATTTAACACAATATTAAAATTTTTTAATAACCTCACACACTACTATGATAATATTTTATTTACAATTTTGGAAGTTTTTCTTCGAATCAACATGTTATTAATTGTCGACAGTCTTAATTTAATTGGTATTGATTCCATTGTCAGTTTAAGTGGACGTGATATGAACACGTTGGAGTGCACTTTTTCTCTTATAAAAAAAATGACAAATTAAATTCAAAGTATACTAAAAAAGTACAAAAACTTAAAGTATATTTTAATTAAAAAATAAAAAAAGGATAAATTACATCATTAGTCACCTAATTATTAGTGTATTTTTATTTTGGTCACTAAATTACAAAACTTTCAATTTTGTCACTAATGTTGTTAATCCATTCTATTTTAGTCACCCTACGTTAAGGAATGATGATCTGATCTTTCTTTTGATAGTAAATAACTCACGTAGTTCTTAATATTTATACATTTTATCAATTTAATCTCAATTTTAGATAACTAAATAAATTTAACTCTTCATAATTACAAACTCTGTCAATTTCATCCACCAACATATCTTTTATCATACTAAATGGTAGCTTGCTGAAGTCTCTTTACGACTCCATCACTTGTGGAATTGTTGGTTAGAATCCATTTAAAAATTTACATGCTTGTCATCTCAGTATGTTCACCGGTTCTACAGGTGCACCAATCTCAGAGGATGACCCATGGATTTGCTAATAAGTCAGCCCACTAGAAAAACTTTTAAGATAGCGGAAATTAAATTAAAATTTTTACAATAAAAAAATATAATTTTATATTTTAATAGATTATATTTTTATAATTTTTAAAAAATTAAATTAATTTTTTATATTTATAAAGAAGATCAAAGTGCAATTTTATCTTACTAATTTAAAATTTTAAAAATTTAAAATTTTAAAAGGGATATATGAAAAATTTTTATTTTAAGGAGTAATCCACCGTATTGTTCCAAGGTGTTGCCTATTGTAGACATAAATTCTTATGTTAAAACTTGATGGTATGAAGGGGAAAAGAGTAGGTATGAAGTTTCCAGCTCATTACAAGTGAGTTAAGACAAAGAAATGAAGGGCCTAATTAACTCATTGCACCAAAGTCAAAATAAATAGATAAATAAAAAAATGGTTACTGTCAACATTTGGCTAAATTGTAAAATTACTATTTTAGGCCTTGTAAAAAAAATAAAACATTGAATGTAAACATTTTAAGGCGAAAATAAAAATGAAAATAAGTAGTTTTAATTTTGATATGGGTGCAGTGGATTTTGAAAGATCCAAAAATAATTGAATGCGAGAGAAGCGTGCAGCACGTTTCAAAAAGTGATAAACTGAATCAAACGTGGAGATGGGAGAAAGGGATGTGGGTGGGGTTCAAAATGAAAGGACCCACCGGATTTAATTGTTGCCGAAATAAAATACTAATTAGTGGAGCAGCGTGTGTTTGAATTGGATGATACGTTGATCTATTTATTATGTGGTCAACGTTGGACTTCTGTTTCATCATAATACAAGTAACAACAACGTCACTGCTTCCTTCCAAACATTTAGTAACACCACCACCAAATCCTCACCTTTTGCTTTTATTCTTTTCTCACCCCCATCTTTCTCTGATGAAACTTCAAAATAATTTGATCCTTTTAATTAAAACAGCCACAAGATCCACGTTTACAGATATGGAAAAGGATTTTTAATATCCACACCTCACATCCAACTTCATACACCTAAATTTAGCCCACCTGAAAATTATACTATTTTTTATGATTACTTTTAAAAGAACTTGTTTCTGATTTAAAATCTGGATACTTTTTTTTTTATTTTTTATTTTTGTTTTTATATAAGGGTAAATTGCACCAACAGTCACTCAACTTTAGGGTAGCTAACAAAATAGTCACTTGGGTTTCATTTCAGTCACCCAACTTTTGGAAAATAACAAAATAGTCATCTGGGTTTCATTTCAATCACCCAACTTTTGGAAAATAACTGTTAGTCAATGACTGTTTTGTCACTTTTTTATAACGTTAGTGACTGTTTTGTTATTTTTCAAAAGTTGGGTGACTGAAATGAAACCTGAGTGACTAAAATGAAACCTAAGTGACTATTTTGTTAGTTACCCTAAAGTTGAGTGACTGTTGGTGTAATTTACCCTTTATATAATATAAGATCGTAGACATCCTTAATATATATTTTTAAAATCTAGTACAAACATTGATAAACATGAATTTTAGATGACTGCTTGATTTGGAAGGAGAGAGGAACTGAATTGGTTGCATCAGGAACCAGAGAGACAATGGCATTAATGTACAAATATTGGTTAATTTAACTGTGGAATTATGTGACAGTTCTGAATACAAATTCAACAGGTGAGAGGCAAAAAAAAAAAAAAAACAAAGGGGAGCTGGGGGTATTTTCAGCAGCCGTTTCTTACAAAACTCTTTTAAATCCATGTGTTGTATAAATGGGTGGGTTTGGGCATTCAATCCTGAACCTGACTGCTGCATCATCCACACTATATTAGTCCAAGTTCGGATCTGGGCACCCACAATTAATGTAGTGTACTTGAGTTACTGCGGCCTACCAAATCTTCACACTTTGTTCCCTCACAAAGGCACTCTTCAGGGTTTGCATAGAAATAATCTTCCTCCTTTGGTTTGTCTGGAATTATCCGACGATGGAAGGGTTGTCCCATCCGTTTCTCATGCACTTGCCTTACGGCCAGTGCAAAATCATTCCATGGAAGTGTCCCGTTCTGATGCAAATCCAGCAATTCAACGAGTTTCTTTCGATCAGGCAGGATACTTCTTTTAAACCCAAGATACCTGAACAAAAGCTTGTCAAGCCTATGAAAATAACCGTTCCACAGTGTCATTACATAACTCAGTAATATATATACCTGCGATGACCTTCTACAACTTTTGCCATGTTCCCATAATATGTTGGAATGAATGTATTGCTGGCAACCGATACCATAAAGTCCAAAGCCGCCATCTGAGATGAATGGTTCTGAAATTGCTGCAGTTCTGCAGGATCTAATATTGTTTCCTTTTTAACCTGAAATTGTTACATTGTAATCAGATTTACAAGATCCACATTGTAATCAGATTTACAAGATCCACATGGGGATTAAAAAAACACAACAGAAACTACAGTTACAGGTGCCTGATTTAGAAGCCAGAAGTAGAGCTAACACCAGATGCGGTTAGAAAACATGCAAACTGGTCAAAAGATTAAAGAGATTCTGTTAGCTCAACTAAGTGCAGCGAAAATGGTTCATGCCATCCAAACTGTCCATTTGGTATGGGTGAGTGGCACATCACATTGGAATCAAAGAAGACCTCAACAACCATTTTCAACTAGGTTCCAAAAACCCTAACAAAAGCTAGTTTTCATGTGCACCGAAAAAGTTGTCAATATAGAAACCCAGTGCTCTCACCAGACTTTAAACAAACTTACGAATGCCCAAAGCAAAACATTTACAGGGTCAAAATCTCACAATGTGTGGAAATGCAGCTCTTAACGATGCCAATCTCCGTTCACTGCCATAAATCTCACCAGAAGCGATGTAAATCTGAGTTTCCTTATCGAAACCTAATGCTTGCAAAACTAGCGTCGCTTCTTCGGGTGTCAGAGGACACAACCCTTGTTGTCTCCTCTCTTCAGACATTATCTCTTTCTCTCTCCACCAAGGGTATGCATACCTGAAAGAAAGGGGTAACTACCTAGTTATATTTCTGTATCATTGCGTCCTGATTCTTGAAACTGATAATGTTAAGATCACAAGATATTTCATAGATCTAAAAGTGCAGATTAATATCTTGTCATCACTAGTGCAAACATTTGATGCAACTCATAAAAAACAAGGCAAGGGTACACCATGGTCTTACTTTGGTTATTTGCCTACCAACAGCAGAAGGCATCATACTGTTATTTTTATTCCCTGTCTGACATTATACTCTAGAGAAGTGCTCATATATAATTCGCAGCACACAGATTTGCTATCTTATTTATAGGGTGTGTGAATGCTGGGGTTCACTAATCACTACTTTGTGTCTCCTAAACAGATGGTACACCACATTTTGCTATGAAAATTTGAGTGTTTTGACATGAATATTTCAGCTTCAAACATGGCAAACCTCAATCGTTTTAGCTCCTCAGCTTCTTCAACGGTGCAGCCATGCGTGCAACCTGAGAAAGCCAACATGTCCATCTCATATCTTAGATGCAATGCCACGAAGGGTCCCTGATCTTGGAGTACGTGAACCAATTTGTACCCCAATGTCTCAATCTCAGGAGTAAATTTCAGTCCTTGGAAATTCACACGGCACCTAAGTTTCTGAAGATCAAGTTGAATCCCATTATTTGCCAGTCGTGTATCAGTTCGATTGAAGTGCACTACCTTATGCTTACTGAACAGGGGAAGAATCTGCAAAAATAATGTCAAAGACATTAGATTTTATTGCATATATCCCTCCCCCATTCCCAACCCCCCCCCCCCCCCCCCAAAAAAAAAAGAGAAGAGATAAACACTTCCATCCATTTATTGAGAGAATCACCATTTTGTTGTTGTTGAAACAGTAAATGAGAGAGAAACTCTTTTTTAAGCTAAAAATAGTAATTAATAACGAGCAACCAAACCTGTTCTAAGTAGTACTTTTCATTTGACCAGCTAACAGGAGACATCCGAAAAGTTTGAAACCCATATTTCCTACTAAACTTCTTTGGCAGCCTTTTGATAATCCGAACTTCATCCCTTAGAGAATCAATGAAATGGCTCACATCAAAAATGTCACCAAAATCACTGCCAAACAGATCATGAGTCAAAGACATTTACAGCAGCTGAGAAAGAATTAAACAACCTTTCCAGAATTATAAATATACCTAGGGTCCGCCCAGAATGATGTCTTATCAAGTTCTGGAACAACCAAAGTGAGATTTAAAAGTCGAGCAACGATTACCATGTCACATATCTAAAAAGACTTAATCAGCTTAAATTAATGACATAATGTTGAATAGAAGAACAAGGAAAAGATGAGCTAGAGAAAAGACACAGACCGCAGCACGCATTTGATTCAAGCCCCCATTGCATGAAACTTTGAGAAAACCATTACTTCTATAGTTTCCTGTAAAATGCAAATGTACAAGAATAAGTTCTTACTTTTTCCAAAACATCAAACTGAGAAAGCAAAAAAATTTCCTTCAATAAAATTCAGGGACACAAACAAGGTACAAAGTATTGGTATAAATTTCTCAACTGCCCAAGGAGATTGCCCAGCATGTTAGATAATAAGGAAGCTAATGACTCAAAATATTGTCTGGTAGCACAAGTTTGTACTTATATGGAATTTGTAAGATATTTACAGAAACCAAGATATGGAGGTTCTTAAGTCATGAACCATTAACAATTTTTGGAAAGCAGAACTTACAAACTGTACCTTAACCCAAGTAATTCAGAAAGATGATCAAGAACCTAGAAATTTAGCATCCACGGTATGCTACAAGTCTTGAAGGTAGCATAGATGGCATGAATGCATTAGAGCATCGAGGCAAAACTACTTACGAAAAAAACTAAGGATGCTATAATGAAATGCAAACTGAAAAGTACATAGCAACCTAACAGACACCGTCTTCCAGCAAGCAATAAAAATAAAATGCTGTTATAAGTGCTTCTAGTATAACAGAGTGATGCAGTTCAAATCTGAAATGCGGCCTTTCCAATAGCAATGATTGCAGTCCTTGAGTAATTGGCAATCTTAATGAGCCCCAGACACCCCACAGGTGGAATGATGGGAGAAAGGTAAATATATGACATGTAATCAGAATGTTGTTAAATCAGCAACTAGAGAAAAATGAATAAATAAATAAATAAAGGGGAAGGTCGTAGTTCTTCAAAGTAACAAATATATCAAATGTAACAAGATGATCGATCAGAATGTTGCAAGATCAGCATCCAGATAGAAAATAAAAGGGATGATCTCTTTTCTTTGTCACAACATATTGCTTTGTATTGATCATCTAAACATGCAGAAGTAGCCAATCAAAAGGAACCAGCATCTGATAGGGAACAAGAAAAACTATACCTTTAATAGAGAAAATAACGATCAAAACAAAACAATTTCAAATATCAAATCTGTGATATGCATTTTGGGAAACTGAAGCCAACACCAAGGTAGCAACTAGAAAAACATTTCTACAATTTATCTGCCAAACTTGTAGCTAAAAATCACTCTGAGGGCCTAAAAAAACTTACTCATAAACAGAATAAAATTCCCAAGCATATTTCCTTAGACCCTTTTTCTCTCTTAATCAAATTCAAAATAAATTCCTAAGTGAATAAAAAATTTAGGGCAAATTCAAAGCAAAACAGAAAGAAGGGGGGGACTCACTGGGGGGAGGAAGAGGAGGCGGGGAATGGAGCGAGTGTTGAAGACGAAGAGGAGGGCGAGAGGTCCAGGGAATCCGATTGGTTAAACCAGTAAGCAAACGCGGGTGCCATAATTCACAGACGGCAAGGAGCTGAATCAAACAAGTCCAAAGCAAAATGCTGGAACAAACTCTAAAGAACCAGACCTGAAGACGAGTCCTAGGAATCAGTTGACTAGGAATCTTGTCGCACCTCACTTGTATATTATTCTCTGATCTAACCTCCATTCCTCTTCTTCTCTCTTCATTGCCGCTTCTTCATTTCCACAAAAAATATCATTTCTTTTCACACTTTGCGATTTCCGTCCTTTTTTTTTCCCCCAAAAATAGAAGCCCTAGAAAGAGATCTCGATCCCCAACAGATGAAGGTAAGAAAAAGAGAATTAAATTGAATAAATGAAAGAATCTCACCGACCGAACAGAAAACAACTGGAAAAGTTTTTTATTTTCCTTTTCAGGCTTTTAACTGATATAAAGTATATTTAGACTATGAATTTTATGCATATTTTTCACTTTTCTATTCTGTTTTCTCTAGTGGATAGGGTCTGTTTGGTTACCGGGAAGATCGAAGAACTTGAAGGAATTAAATAAAATAATTTATATAAGGGAAAAATTAAATTGGACGGCTTCGAACGTTTCAATGATTTATTGTCTGAATCCAGCCTCATCATGCACACTCACGGGAGAAATAACTTCTTCAAAACTACCTCCATTTTCGAGATTTAAATAACCAATCTTTTTTAAGTCTTTCCTCAATCCAAAGCTTCTAAATAACAATTTTTAATTAATAAATTTTGAGATTAATTTAAATATTTTATTTTGATATTTAATTTTTTTAAAAGATCTAATTAACTCCTTTAAACAGTTTATCTCACTCTATTTTTATTTTCTATATTTCCATTTCCTCGATTCTTTTTCTAAACTCAAAATTCAAAAATTTATATTGGACTCTTCTTTATAATAGATTGCAAGAAAAACATGTAACCACAATGAATTAAGAGTGAATATTCTAGTATTGTGAAAATAAGAGTTTAGAAGAGTCGAATGAAGGATGATGATATTTATATAGTTAGCCAAATGAGTGGTTTCAACTTGGTGCTGAAGTTTGTTTATGTTCTTGTTGAATGATAGAAATGTAAGGCTCATGCTTTCCATTTTTCATGCAGTGAAGCCATAATGACGTTGAAATATATAGCTCTACTAACAAACCTTTCAACTGACAGTAATGAGGTAATTGGAAGTAGTGATGTTGAGATTCTGAATTTACTCATTAGGTTGTTACCACATACCTCACAAACAAGGTTAATGTGGATAGGAAGTAAGTGAAATTTACATGGTTAGAGATTTAATTCCTAATCACGAGTTATGCATGGTAATAATTCACTTTGTCTCTTAATAATGTAATTGGAGATTCGGTCTCCATTCATGAAGATGAAACACATTTCATGATCAACTGTTTACTTCTTCAAAAAATTTCCACACAGAAAGAATTAACAATTACTATCAGCTCTATCTAGCTGATTGGAGAAGCACTAATGCCAAAAAAATTTGGCGCATTTCTTCTTATAAGCTTAATGTATTATTTGATACAACTTCTAATTTTAATACCATGTGATAATGGTACTTGTATTTAATATTTTAACAAAAGGAGTTGGTTTGTTTGAGATAGGAAATTGATAAATATGTAAAAGCACCCTACAATGACAATTGCAACTTTAGGTATAGTGAGAATAAGTTAAAAATTGTGTTATTTGTGATCACACTTTTTTTTATCTAAAACGAGTTGAATTTTAGATGCGGTGGTCTCTAAAAAATATCTACAATAAATTTCACTATAGTTAGGAGTCAAATTTATTATAAACGCATTAAATTAACATGCTATGTCATCATTATATTAAGGGGTAGTAGAAGTTAATAAACAAATGATCAAGATGCAACAAATTGATAACGTTAGTAGCTATTGTGTAATTTTTAAAAACTGAGTGACCAAAATATAATTTTAACTTAATAATTCATTAATATATATAGCATCTCAATGATGGAAATAAAAATAATATATAACATATAAAAGAATACATATTATTGCATATTAATAATAAAAATAACATTATCCATTTTTTATAAATAATATTAAAATACAAAAACCCTAAATTGTGACTTATTGATCCAATATTTATTTATTTTAAAAATAATTTTAATTCGAATGATAATTGTACCAAAACAAAATAATTTTTGAACACAAACAATTATATAATTAGAAGGTATTATATAAAATTTTAAAATAGTAGGAAGAGTTTAATTTTTTTTTTTGAGAGGTAAATATTGAAATAGTGAAAATTTAAAAAGACAAAGAGAGATTTAGTTGTTGCTGAATTCAAACTCAAAATAACATAACCCTTATTAATTAATGTTTACAAGATTTAGAGAGAACCAATGATGAAGTCGTACTAAGATCATCTCATCATCTCTCAAATTATAAAAATGATCGAAACATTTTGAAAAGGATTTTTCATCATTTAAATCAGTTACACTAACCAAAACACTTATGAGTAATAGAATCGTTTAATATTTTAAAAAATACATTTTCATGAATTATATAATTTTTAAAAATTAGATATAATAATTTTTCTACTATTCAATTTAATTTTTCGTCTTTTTTAACTCTTAAATTTACATTTTTTGTCAAATCATCCCAAAATAGATTAAAAAATTAATATTTATTAATTTTATTAATGTGTCATACATGTAGATTGCCATGTGGATAACACATCAGTTTTTAATTAATTTTTTAAATTTAAAAAAGATTAACTTTTTTTTTAATTTTAATGCTTTTTTAATTATTAAAAACAATTTTTTAAAATTTTTAAAATTTTAAAAAATTAATTAAAAGTACTGTGTATCATCTATGTGACAACCCACATGTATGCAACATCAACAAAATTAACAAGTGTTAATTTTTTTTTGTCTATTTTAAAAACGAAAAAATAAATGAAAAGCACAAATAGGTAATTATACCTAAAAAAAAATTGAAAAGTTCACAAGTGTATATGTTTCTCTCTTCTTCTGTTTTTTGGGAAACGTGTATATGTGTGTGTATATATATATATATATATATATATATATATACATCTTAATAGTTATTTATAGAAATTCTTTATAGAAATTCTTAATAAAATGCAATTTAATTTGATTTACTCTTCATAACTGAGAATGTTTATCATTATGACTGCTCTCTGAAATGAAATCAAATAGAAGTTATTTCCGTAAACGACATTAACCGTACCTTTCTTATATTTTGTTGGTCAATAATTCTTAAGCCTTATATTCTCTTCGGGTTTTTTTCCTCGAGTTCACTGATCCTCTGAAAAAAAAGTTAAAAAGTTGTATATACCCTATATTAGAGATATACATTTGTGTTTTTAACACTCACACTAGAATCTAAGTGACAAATATACCTATGCCAAAATGAGTATTAATTCACATGGGATGCTTGCTAAACAAGCTCCTACAATGGAGAAAAAAACCCTAAGAAATTTGAACATGCTCACATCTAACACATACGGTATCAGACACCCAAAGATCACAGCTAAATTTAGGCCAACTGAGTCCTAACATGGAAGGAATGCACGCTGAATAAGATCCTAAAATTTAGGCATCTTTATCTAAGTGTTCTTATCCCTAATATATATACCTTTATCAAGTGAGTGTAATTAATTAAGTGCAAAATATATTAAAAAAAAAAATACTTACATATATAACTAACTTTATGCAATTAGAATTGCTTTGTCCAACAATTTTCATACAGACAATACAACATAGGATTTTATTGTCTATTATTACTTCTTATAATCAATATTGATTATAAGGAATTACAATTGAAGGTTGAAAAATAAATCTCTCCAAGATGAGTAAACATTTTTATATAATTCCAATCCAAATGAGAAGTAACAGTCGAATTAAAGACACACCTAGTTCATGGTTGAATTCCGGAACAAATAGATGAAATCCGGTCACGGAAAAATCTATCGTCACAAAACTACTTACTGAGTGTATTCACAATACCATCTGCAGGAATGGCCAAGCTGGACGTGAGCGGATGAAAGGGGATGTATACCATCCGTATTAGTTTCGTGGAATCTTCCAATGTCACGTGCTGAATATATTCCAAGGATGATCTGAAGGTACATTTTCCTTGATCATTTCCAGCCTCTTGAGAATATCCAAGAATGAAGGTCTTTGGTTCATGTCAGCAGCCCAACACTGGCTTGTTAAGCTAAGAAAGATTCAAGACGAAAAAAACAATAAGAAAAGATATCACTAAACATCTTTGAAACAAAGGGCGAAAGGTATGTTTGACACAGATATGCTCATTTTTCTAAAAGTTGAGAGTCAAATCCCTATATCTATGCTCGGGTATGCGTCAAACACAAGTACTTCAATGTGTGGTAGCTGTCAAGATGCTAATTAGTAATAAATAAATAGTAGCAATATGCAGATCTTCATGCAGACATGATAGTTTATATTAACCAACTTATTGTTTTAAAACTCAAGTTATGGTTGGAACATGAACATGTAGACAAACTGCAAAAAGTTTTAGTGAAGTAGAAAATTGTATGGATGGCTTACTCTCTTAGTTCAGGGAGGTATGATTTTGACCGAAAAATAGGACGGTGTCCGTCTGCAACATACTTAGCTGCTTCATAAGGTTCATAATTTGACAAAGGTGGATCTCCTTCAAGCATCTAGTCCAAGTAAAAATAACATGCATTATTAGAAGTATTCTCAAAAATACTTCATGATCAACTTCATCACAAGTGAGGAGGAAGACTACCTGATAAAGTATCATTGCGAAGGAGAAAACATCAACCTTTTTATCGTATTTCCGGTGCTTGAAAACTTCAGGAGCCATATAACGATCTATTCCAATTCCAGATAATGTAAAAGAAAGTAAGAATCTGAGGATCATATTTTATCCAACGGAAATCTATAAGTGACACTCACAACTCCCTGTCTCGCCAGTCATTTTGTAGACATCATGAGAATTTTGAACTTTGATGAGCTTGCTCAGTCCAAAGTCTCCGACTTTCAAATGGTCTGCACTAGAGTTGACCAAAAGCACATTCCTGATAAAAAGAAATGAATTTTAACATGAAAAAGCCGATGTATTTCAAAATTTTCAATCATTGAAGCAAAAAAGAAAAGTAATCGACCAGATAAATCAGAAAAGATTGTGTTTTCAGATATTAAAAAAAGTGCATTAAACGTTCAAAATTCAAGAAAGTAATTTATACAACATATGCGTGCATTCAATGTAAGAGCCTTGAAACAATAAGAACAAAAACAGGATCCTTTGCACAGCAAAACTGGAATAGCAACTGACTCACCTTGGTTTTAGGTCCCGATGAATAATCACATTTGGCTCAGTGTGAAGATAAGCCATACCCCTGGCAACAAAATTTATAAAATCCAGATTAGCAAAATAGCATACATATGAGAGAAAATTCAATGCAGTCATGTAGCTAATACATATTCTGCAGAGTAGCTCCTTGTCAGAAGCAAGAGAAGTTGTTCAAAACCAAAGAAAATTAATGATTTTATCCTAATTAAGAAAACGTGATTTATTGTATGCTCTTTTTCTCCAAGTTTTACTTGGATACAATGAACATGACATGGAGTGCTGCAATACAACTTAGAATAGAAGAATTCTCATATACCTAGCAATGTCCAAAGCAAAGTTGATGGCAGTTGATGGATGAAGTGCACCCTTTTCCTTGAGATGCTGATGAAGATCACCCTGTAATAGCACATAATTATAAGAAATTAAAGTAAAATTTAAGATTTCAAATAAAATATTCTACAGATAGAACTAAACTATTGGGGAAAACAACATATGTGCATTCACATACCCCTCTTAAATACTCAGTAATTAACATAAGAGGCTTCCTGTCAGTGACAGCTCCGAGGAATTGAACAATATTAGGATGGCGGAGCTTTACAAGCAACTTCACTTCATGCCGGAAGTCCTGACTGAATCAGAACAGCAGAACCCACACAAAGAATTGCATTCTTAATACAATAAAAAACAAGATTGAGAAGAAATTAATCATAGCTATGACAAGTGTCAGATTAACCCTATAACATGTAGAAGCAACTTCAAAATTTTAACCAAAGTACACCAAGGAGAGGTATGAACCATGAGCCATCAAAGAAAATGTTTCATGCCTTCTTGGATAAATCATGTCAATTTTATATTTTCCTTCAGTCACTATTCATTGTCAATGAGAACGAAATTTTGAGCATATGGCACGCAACAACGAAAGCAAACATTCATGGGAAAGGGCCTCGATGCTAACTATATATATATTCAAAACATAGAGGCCGTACATCACTAATCTGTCATCTGAAAGTGATGGAAGAATGCGTTTGACAGCTACAGGTGTTCCTCGCCAACTGGCTTTTAAAATTTCACCAAATGAACCCTGGCAGTATGAGATTAGTCAGTGAAAGCACATATACTGGATAATACAAGGAAGATGAATCAAGTTACTTGCATGTTGAACTGCTGATGCCCAGAATATTAGCAGCTCGTATATAAATTCAAGTTCCGAACTGCCAGATGGAACTTACACATCAAAGGGACACACTAACAATGAAAACCCATAAAGTCGTTTGACAGCTAATTCAAACTTAGGTTCACCAACAGAAGCATATTCTGAAATACCAATTTAATTATAACCAACCTTTCTAACTTTTCAAGCAAGCAGAAAAGGATCTGTACATTCAGTCATCTCAAATACAGAGAGATCGGATCATACTTCCAAAGAACATGTCCTGATTAGGGCCAATGTTGATGTAATTGTCAATGATGACTATTAAATTCAGACGGATTAAATCTCCGTTCCATCAAATGGTTACAATCTTGCCAATGTGGTGATTATCATAATGCTAGTCATAAGAGAATCTTTATTACACTATTTTGGAAAACACCTCGCATCTAAACCCCTGATAAGCAGCACTCTCTGATTTGATTAACAATTACAAGCACTTCCAAACAAAACAATAGAAGACACTGGATCCTATTCACAATAAGTGAATTAAGGCTTTGCTTGGTTGGGATCATTAGAAAGAGGAAGAAATAATTTTTAATTCAATGGTTAAGCAAAATGGTGGAAGGTGGTCATGAAGACATGAACCCAAACGTTGGAGAAAAATTTTCGTCCTTCTTATCAAGCAAAGAGTAAAATCAAGAGAGGTACATCAAGCAAAAATTAAAGCAAAAAATTTTCTCAATATGGTTTTGCACTTTAAACAGTTTGCATGCATGGCAAGCAAGTGCAGCTCTGAAAATTAGTAACCTTAAGAAATTGAAAGCACACCTTCCCTATGATATTTGAATTTGAGAAGTCCAGCTCAGAAGGGTCAATTTCCCAGTCACACTTGTTTGGTAGAGGGGGTGGAACAGGCTTTGATTCAAAATGGCTTCCATTTTGGCCCTGCAATAATGAAAAGTTCAAATTCAGCCCATAAAAGCAGTTAAAATGCAAACCTAACAAGGTCTAGAAGTGTTTAATCAATTGAACTTGTTTAACCAGCTCCAGTATAATCAGACCAAATGGGATAACAAACAAGAATTAAGAGCCAAAAACAGTGTGCATCGTAGTCTTAAGGAAATTGTTCATGAGGTACTGTAAAGTTTAAACATCACATAACATTGTGAACAAACAGCCATCATTATGATATACCTTAGACAAGGTCAGCGAACTTCAAATGAATGACAGTAAGGATGCCTTTTTGGCATTCAAACAAAGAATATCTTAAAGATGAATTAATAGAAACTAGGGAAAGCTGTTCGAAAGTTAAAGGCCATCCAAAATTTCAAGTAAGTCTGAATATCTAAAATTTTGACTCCTTCCTTGGACTAAATAATATACTAAAAGTGGTATTTTCAGAAACTAATCATTCATAACCATACTGTTAAGGCTTGTCTCAATGACGGAATGCAAATCGAAGAACAGACATCTCAAGAACTCTAAAATTAGACTAAATATTGGAGGAAAATAACTAACAAAATACTCGAGAAATGAAAAATTGCAAAATAAAAAAGCTGACTTACATAAGATAATCCTCCATGTGATTTCAATAACTCAATCATATTATGCTTCTTAGCTCCTTCTGCATCGGCTAAAGGCTACAATTATCGGGAAAAGAAACTTATAAATTAAATTCGGAAAAAGAAGACCATGGAAACAGTAAAAACCTAAAAACAGATAAAATGAGACAAAAAAAACGAAAAGTTGAAGTAGCACCGTATTCTTCCAGCGATCTTGGGCGTTGACATCGGCACCATAATCGATGAGGCACTTGGCAACGTCGATCCAACCGTGGAGTGAAGCAACGTGGAGAGGGGTACGGTTGTCATAGTCCCTAGCCTGAACCAAAGAGCGATCCTCCTCGAGAAGCTTACGGACAGCGGCGGCATCGTTCTGATGAGCATGCCATAGGATCAGCGAAGTCCTACTCACCCTCGCCTTTTCCCTTTGCTTGTCCACCGACGATGTCGAGCTACCTTTCTCATTAGATCCCTGCGCCGGCGACCCTCCGCCGCATGTGTCTGAGCTCATAGTCAACGATCTGTTATTTTTTGAATATATATAGACCTCGAAATGTTTATTATATATATCGTTGGAATCCAAATCCGCAGAAATCAAAAATGAAATGCAATTGGAATATATAAATTGTGGGACTACTACTTCAAGGGAGATGCTGTCGGTGAGTGAGCGCGTGAGCCGCGTCGGCGTCGGCCTCGGCTTGTTTACGAGATTCAAGGGTTTTTTTATTTTGGTCCGACAAGTTCTGCGTCACTTGTTGTGGCTTTTAAGATATTTTCATTAAAAATATATTTCAAATGGTAAATTAGAATTTTTTTCCTATTTTGTCTTATTTTGATTATTTTATTTTTTTAATTTAATCACTTTAAATAATATAATTGTACGAATTATTTGTTGTTGATAACATTTTCATCTACTTTTAACAGATTGCTACATAGCACATTAGCCCATTGATTAATTGATATGTGGTATTTTTTATTGACTTTTGACTAAATTTTAAGGACTAAAGTTTAAATAAGATTATTGTGTAAATTATTCACTATTGTTAACATTTTCGTTTTTTAACCGATTACAACATGGCGCATTAGCCCATTGATTGACTGACATGTGGTATTTTTTATTGACTTCTAACTAAAATTTAAGGGGAAACAGTTTTGGACTAATTATAAGGAGTTCCTTAAAATTTAGTCAAAAGTTAACAAAAAAATGTCACGTGTTAATCACTCAATATACCACGTCAGTAATTCATTAAAAACAAATGAAAATTTTAATGATAATGATTAATTCACACAATTATCTTATTTAAGATAACTAAATTAAGAAAAAAAATTAAAGTGACCAAAATAAAACAAACTTCGTTTTAAAGTAGCAACAATTTACCCTTCTTGCGAATCATAAAATTACATTTGAACACATAAAATTAGTTACATTCAAAACTAGTATATACATATGCCCCTTTTTTTATGTTTCTTCATTATTGTTTTATATGGTTTATCAATAATATTTAAAAAAAAATGTAGGATTCATTCCACAATTTTAGGGTCTGTTTGTTTCTCTCAACGGTTTGTATAACCATAAATCTTATTTTATATTCAGTGAAATCTTTTGACTTTGTATATCATTCCGTTATAAATAAACAATCTTATCATAGACCCATTTTAATATTGAAATTATATAATAATAGAAATAGTAACATTAGTCACCATCTCTATATCTGGCTTATTTGTAAGTTTTACTGGGTATGACTTATATACTGCTTTTGAGTAATCCTTTTAACAATTAAGAAATCCATTCAAGGAAAACGGGGGCTAATTGAAGTAATGAACCTCCCAATATTGGGAGGCGAAAATTATTTATCAACAATATTTTTAAAATACATTATCTCTATAATTTAAAAAAATACTTACTGTAACACCCCCTAACCTCAAATCGTAGCAGGAACAGGGTTATGGAACATTACCGGACATTTCGAATAATTTATGATTATTATACAAACAATTATTATACATACTATAATATGTTTAAGTCCCTTTAATGGACCCTCGAGGCCCAAAATACATGCTAGAAGTGAATCGGGACTTGTTCAAGTGCTCCAGAAATTTTTTCATGAAATTTCAAAATTTTCCTTAACTACAGGGCTCACACGCCCGTACGGACCAAGGACACGCCCGTGTGACCATGTAACACACCTGTGTAGACGAGCCGTGTGGCTTACACGACCATGTGACATACCAATGTCTTAGACTGTGTGGTCACACAGGCCAGTGTCCCTTACCCGTGTGATTTTTAGGAGCTTACTAACTTTTAACCCATGAACAAATTGAATTCACACGGCCAAACCACACGTCCGTGTGCTTAGCCCTTATGGATTAAATTTCATTTCGAATCTAATGCAGTTTTCACACGGTCATGATACACACCCATGTTCAAGGCCGTATCATTCACATGGTTAAGACACACGCCCGTGTCTTTGCCGGTGTGCCTAAACCCGGGTATTCTGTTTTAAAATTTTAAGATGCAGGGGACACATGGTCAGTTCACATGCCCATGTACTAGCCGTGTGTCTCACACGGTCTGGCCACAAGCCCATGTGCCAGGCCGTGTAGACTCTATATGAGTCTTTTATAACGACCTAACCAACCCTGCAATTTCAAATCGCAACCAATTCAACCAATATCATAACCAATCCAATTCACATTTAAATACACCCAATTCATACCTAAAACATTAACTTAATAATTTACTAAATGAACATTTACAAGTAACATTTAAATTGAATTTATAACCTTAATTTATTCCATTTCAAATTTGATATCATATATACCATTTCATAATTTAACATTTCATTTAACCAATCCCAAACATTTTAAGTCATCCTTTTCAACCAAAATCACAAGACATGTTCAAGTAACTTATACAACACCTAGGTACATGCCACATTTACTAAAGAAAAGTACATCACCAAAGTTTCCTCTGAGATCGGGATTGCTCTGGATGCTGAACCAGGACACTTGACTTTTACTGACCTACGCACGGAAAACAATCGTACGCTGAGTATAGATATACTTAATGATATTACCATAATTCAAATTATAATAACAAATAACAAATTTACATATTTATATATATCAAACATGTAACAAGATAATTCATACGTATTAATCCATAATATAACTTTCCTTTCTCAACAATAGCAATTCATCGATTAATATCATATATCATCAATCTTAAATTTCGATCATTTCATGAACCTTTGGTTCATGCCTTTCATTCTCAATCTCAATTTCAATACACATTTCAATTCACAATTCAACTTCCTCATTTCTTTTCAATAGCTTTGTAACACCCCTTAACCCCAATACTATCACCGGAACAGGGTTACGAGGCATTACCGGACATATCAGATATCTTACGAATAATTCATAATTAAAATAGCATTCAGAGTATAATTTAATAATTAAGTACCTATAATGGACCCTCGAGGCCCAAAACACGTATTAAAAATGGAGCATGACTTGTTCGAGTACTTCGAAATTTTTATTTTTTATTTTTAAAATTTTAGCAGCATTTCTGCTTATTTTTACATGAAATCCCCTGCAAATTCAAACCGAAAACAAACTAATGCCAACGTTTCAACCCAAGATTTTACACATTAAAACACTTCTAAATCATGCTCAAAGCATTGATTTATTACTTTAATCAAATATACATTAACATATAAGAAATAATTTATAACTTCATTTTTCATTTTTTTATCAAATTCAATACCAAATTTAACATTTATATAACTAAGTATTTCATTCTTCATTCAAAACATTTTAACCATTTTTTTTTTACAACTTAAAACCATGTAGCCTGTGTACATAGCTCACATACTTCCACCTAGTACATGCCACTTAAATCAAAGGAAGAAAAACATCACCAAAATCTTTGTGTTGGAGTCGAGATCTTTCTGGATGCTGAACTGGACCTTGAACTCTAATGACCTGCGCATGGAAACAACCGTACGCTGAGTATTTCATACTTAGTGGTATTACTATAAATCAAACTATTTAACATTAATGGATAACAAATATTAATTATAAAACCTTATAAATCTTTAAAACTAATTTACATATAATTTATACAATTTTATAAAGTAATTTATCAACTAATATCGTATTTCAACAATATTGTTTTTTTTTTTCATCAAATTCATGAAACATAGATTCATTCTATCAAATTTCACATACTACTTCAAATCACTATTTAGCCCATACTTTCATTCTCATATCTTCAATCATATAGATCAATCAATTTTCATTCTTATTCCTCGTTTCATTTTATTTACCCTATTAATAAGACTCAGACCCTGACAGATACGCGGATTCCACCCAAACACACCAGTAATATCCAACTAAAACACACCAGAATAATGAAATCCTCCATAACACACCAGTATAATCCTCCCAAACACACCAGTAAGGCATTAAATGCCTCTTCGGATAAACTGAAGGATATGATAACAGAAACATCTCCTCGGCCGAGCCGAAAATCTCCTAAACACATCTCAATCCTATGGCATGTCATTTGTATCCGACTTAGTCCGACTAGTTAATAGGGTATTCTTTTACTTTTCCAATTTCAATTTCATTTCCACAAAAATTTCCAATTACTCAATCAATTCAAAACATCTATTATCTCAATTCATATACAATTCAATAATCACACATATACTTACTTAATTTTAAATATAGATACTTACCTTATCTTAGATGTTCCACACTTATAAACTTATTATAATATTTAATAATAAATAGTTTGAGCTATAGTAATACAAACCCGAAATGCGCGTTTACTCCTCGACGATCTTTTCTTTTCCTTTCGATGATGATGCCTCGATTTCTTTGTGATAATAATTTACATTATTTATTACAGCACTAATTATAATAATTAATTAAATTTCTATTCAATTTATTCCCTAATTCTAATTTAATCATAATTAACTCTTTTATTTGTTTAACTTAGTTTATTCTTCATTTCTACTCAATTTCCTTCCATATTCACCCTAACAATCTAATGTTCATTATAAAACCCTAATTTAAAAATTCTTTCAATTTAATTCCTAAAACATAAAATTTATAGGTTCTTTTACAATTTAATCCCTTTTTCAATTATAACTTAAAACTCATTCAATTAAACCCTTAATTCATCTTTTTGTTCAACATAAACCATGCTTAAAACCCCAAAAACTTCCAAAACCTTAATTTAATTTCAACAAAACTTTATTTTGAAGCTTCTAAAACATCAAAATTAAGAGAAAAGGGCTAAATTGAATTACCTTTTAAAGCTTAAAGCTTCAAAATCCATATTTTCCCTTTTCTTTCTCTCTTTCTTTCCCCTATTTTCGTTAGCTTTCTCTGTAACTTTCTTTCTTTTTCTTTTGTTGTTTCTTTTAGTTATTTTATAATACTTTTATTTATTTACTTTGTTTTATTTGTTTTATAATAATAACAATTTAATAAATATCTATTAATATTTAATCATATATTTACATTTGTACTATATCATTACCATACATTTGGCTAATTTTTAATATATTATCTCACAAAAAATCTTCTACTATAATTATTTAATTTAATAAATATCTTTTAGATTAAATTTTAAGTAATTATATATTTATTTTACAATTGTACAAATATTTTTATTACATATGTACATATTCATCATCTTACACTTGTCATAGTTTTTATTATTTTATTTATTTTATGTAATTTAATATTTTAATATAATAGAAATCTATTTATTTAAATAAAAAGTAATTAAATAAATATATTACAATTGTATATATATGCACATTAAACTTGTATAAGTTAATCACCCTACTTTTGTCTTTATTTTAATTTATTTCATTACTACAATAATAATATATTTCTATATATACATGTATTTAATATTCAAGCATAAAAATCAAGATATTTTTATGCATTTGCGGCCTCATTTATGACAAATGGCTTATTTGCCATTTTAATCTTTCTTTCTTTCTTTTAATCTATAATTAGACTTTTAACATTTATTTAATTTAGTTCTTTTTCACTAATTACTCTAATTTAAGCTAAATTCATCTAATTAAAACCTAATTAAACACACTACTAGGCTCCTAATTAGTCCTAATAATTATTTACAGATCTAATTCACTAAGACGGAGGCCCGATAATGTACTTTTCCAGTGACCGTGAATTTTGGGTCATTACAAGCCCAGTCAATCAAATTCATTCGATATATCATTTCATTTATTTACCATATCACTACAGCAAAACTGACTTTTAGCGGCGTTTTTTTTTTGCGCTAATAGTATAAAGCGCCGCAAAAAATGCCGCTAAAAGTAACACCACAAAATTTTGCGGCGTTTATGTGAAAAAATGCCGCTAAAAGTCATGACTTTTAGTGGCGTTTCTCCCACAGTCGTCGTTAAAGGTATCGACTAAAGGTATTTACTTTTAACGACTTTTTTCCCGCAAACGCCGCTAAAGGTATTAACTTTTAGCAGCGTTTTTCCCACAATCGCCGCTAAAAGTATAGACTTTTAGCGGCATTTTCCTCATAAACGCCGTTAAAAGTTACAGATTTAGCATACTGCTTTTTCAAAAATATCCAACCCTTCCTGCATTAAAAATCCAACCAATAACAACAAATATGACATACAAATCCAACTAATAACAGCAAATATAAATAATACTTCAAATTCAATAAAAGATATATGATGTAAATTAATATATAAAGTATAACCGAAAATATTCTTACAATAATATTAAATGTGAAAATGTTAAAAATATCCTTACAACGAGAAAACAAATATCTAAGATGGCGGCTTCTGCGACTACTGAAACATCATCATCATCATTTGCTGAAGCTGTAGCTGCAGCTCATCATACTTTCTGCTCTGCTCTACTGCCATCGCTGCTGCCTCTGCCTCCCTCGCTGCTGCATCCGCTATAAGTTTTTGCTGAAGTTCTTCATATTTTCTTTGAACCTCAGCAATTTGCTCATCGGTGCTCGCTTGCATCTGAGTTATCTGATCTTTTAACCTCTGAACGTCAGCTTAAGCTTGACTTTCAGAAGGCATGTATTGTTGGGAGCTGGATCCAAAAAATTGGGTCGGGGTAACACCAGATCCTTAAAATCGAACCCAACCATACCTTTCAAGACCCAAAACTTCAGTAGTAATTCTGTTATCAATGTCCTCATGATTAACAGAACTATAAGTCGAGGCAACCGCTTCATACTCTGCCTTCTTCTCCTTTAGTTTCTCCTAATAAATCAATTAAAAAGTTAGAAACGAAATATATAATCGTAATAAAAAATTAAAACTACTAACGACGAATTAAACCATTATGATTAAACATTATAAATATTTATAATAAATCAAATTTTATTAAATAAATATACCAGAATTTCTCCAGCTTCGGATGTCATTGGAGATCTATCTTTCTTCCTGTGCGTAATGTCAAAAAGCTGAAGGCGTCTAACTTTTTGACCAGACGAGACTTCCTACAATATAGTAATAAAAATATTATTTAATAGTAGAAAGTCATTAATATTTTATAGAATTAATAAATTTATCATACCTCGGCCTCAGTTATGCGAGCAAAACTTCTCGACCCTGCCATGTGCGTGAATTTTTGTTTCTGTCTGCTACTTGTTCCAACTCGCTCACGGTCCTACATAATGAAACTATTATTACGTATATAGTAAATACTATAAACCGAACAATTTAGAAGAGTTTGAAAGTACATAATACCTCTCTTTTTTTTGAATTCCAAAATCTAACCGTATCTTCCCACTGGTACCTCAGCATTCCCGGCGGGACATTTCACAATTTTTCTTCGAGGCTTATGTCTTTCTTAAAAAATTGTTTTTTTAAAGTACTTTTATTGTCTCTCCATTTTTTACCCAAGGTCTTCTTAATATAGTCATCCGAGACCTCTAAAACAAATCTCTCCTAAAAAAACACAAGGTTAAAAAGTAAATAAAAATTAAACTTAAACCAAAGTATTATAAATTATTTTCACGTTTTCTTACCTTAATATTGTCGAGAGCTTGATTTTTGTTGCTATTAGGCATGTGATGCCATGATTCGTAGTTGACGGGCAACATATTGCCATTTCGTGCTAGAATGCCCAAATAGCCTGCTAAAATTCGAGCTTCAGATCCAACAGGCTGACCATGACTATTTCTACGTACTTTAACACGCTCGGTAGGAGCTAAGTCGTATAAATCTGTAAGTAGCGTACGACCTCGACCTCTACGCGTCCCAGCACTTTCAGCTGAAAAATGATATATTATTATATTAAAAATAAAAAATAAATTAATAATAAAAGCGAAAACGAATGTAAAACAAACTAAACATTAGTCTGAACTTCTGTAGTCTCGTGAAGTGTCTCCGGCATACTTGAAGATCCAACAACTGTCTGTTGTTCACTATTTCCTTCTTCTGAATTTGGATTATTCTGGACAATAGTTAAATCTTGTAATTTTCGTCTACGCATTTTTCCTGCAATACACATAAAACGGTAGAAATTTTAGTAATAAATTAGAACAATAATAGTACACATAAAGTAGTTAAATTATATAACATGAGCAAGATTAAAATAATAACATTACATATAATTAAAAAATCGTAAATTCTTACTACATTATAATTCGTCAATATCTTCATCCACATCCTAACGAACCCATTGAAATTGCGTACTAGTACTAGGGATATTTTCATTTAAGTTTTGTTCTGGAAAAGGCAAAGTTTCTGATCTTTCGACGATATCATCTCTACTTCCATTGCCCATGTCAAATAAGTCTCTAGGGCTGTTTCGGAGTACAACGTATCAACCCTCATCAATTGGATCTTTGGAGTAAAAAACTTGTTTCACTTTAGAAGAAAATACATACGGCTCGTCTATCAATTATTCTCTAGTGTGAATCAATCGAGAGAAATTCACCATTGTAAACCCGAATTGATCGCTTTTAATACCGCGAGTAGTATTCACATCAGCCTAATCACCTCGAAATAAGACAACTTTCCATTTTCCATAATAATCCAATTCAATAATGTCGGTAAGAAGTCCGTAATACTCCACATTTCCCTCGACAGGATTACTGTCCCTAGCACTAGCATAACTCGTAATAGAAGAATTAACAACTATTCCACAATTTTGGGTTCTCTTCAATCTCTCCCGATATTTTGTATGAAATCTGAATCCATTGATGATAAATGCACTGTATCTTTTCACTAATCGATTCGGACCTTGGGAAAGCTATTTAACTTCGTCACTAACAGCCTTCCCACTCCAAACCTATTGAATCGAAAGATGATTGAGTAATAATTATAAATGTTAGGAGAAAACATTATTATTTGGCAATAAAAGGTTGAGTCGCATACTGTTTGGCTTAACCATTCATGAAAAGATTCAGTGAATAACTTATTAATCTCTCAATGTGGTAATCTTCGTGAGCGTAAACGAGATCTCAATATTTGTTTGTACTCACTATGTTAAAAACAGGTTTAATTGGTTAGAAAATAAACAAATCAAAAAGATGAATATTTATCATATTTATCATATTCTAGAACTTACTTGCATAATGGTTCAATTACATCGTGGTGGAAAAGAACATATCTATGTGCTTGTATCCAAGATCGGTCATCTAATTTTGCAATTTCAACTTTGTCGATTAGTTCTCCATAACTTTGAAATAAATAAGTTTCGGCCAAGTTAGGATCATTGAGCCCAACATTTCTACTTGGTCTATTCAATCTTGTTTCAACATCTTCTAAATATCTAGAACAGAATGTCATACATTCCTCTGCCAAGTAGCCTTCAACAATTGATCCTTCCGGATAACGCTTATTACGGCAATAAGACTTCAATTTGCTTAGGAACCTTAACACGATATACAACATTATCAAAAGTTGTAACTATAGGTATAGAGGTGAATGAATGAATACCTTTGAAATAAATTAGCACCTTTCTATAGGATACATCCAACGATAGAAAACCGGTCCACCAATTATTGCTTCACAAGGGAGATGAATTACCAGGTGCACCATAATAGTGAAGAAGAAAGGTGGAAAGATCTTCTCCAAATTGTATAATGTCAAAGCGGCTCGATCTTGTACTTTTTCAAGTTATTCAACATTCAGAACTTTGCCACAAATTGCTTTCATTATATTGGACAGTTCAATTATACAGGACGTCACCTTCTTTGACATACAGTACCGTAAAGCAACTGGAAGTAGATCTTGCATCAAGATGTGATAGTCATGTGATTTTAATAAATATATTAATAAGACTCGGGCCTTGGTGGATACACGAATCCAACCAAACACTCTAGAATGGCACCCAGTGCCTCATCGAATAGTTCAAAGCAATCGTTGACACCCAGTGTCTCATCGACCTAGCCGAAGAAAGTTGATACCCAGTGCCTCATCGAATATATCTGAAGAAATATAGTGACACCCAGTGTCTTATTGGCTCGAGGTCGAAGAATCCATGAACTCTTCTAATCCTATGGCATGCCAACTATATCTGACTCAGCCCGACTAGTTAATAGAGTTTTCAATTTTCAATTCAATATCACTTTCATTTCAAATTCAATTTCAATTCAATATACAATTCACATATTCACACCTATAATCATCATTCAATTCAATTTTCATTCAACTCAATAATAATACTTACCTTATATTTCACTTACCATACACATAAATTAACATTTAATAATTAATAACTTGAATTATAGTAATATAAACCGTGATTTCTCGAGTTTACTCTTCGTCCACTTTTTCCTTTCTTTCTTCGTAGATACCTCAGATACGATGTTAGCAATTTAAACTTCAAACCTTAAAACCTTAGTTTCTCCCTTTTCTTTTTCTTTCCCTTTTTCTTTCTTCTATTTCGTTTTGCTCTTTGCTACTTCTTTCTTCTTTTGTTTCTTTCTTTTTCTTTGTTTTATTTGTTATTTACTTTATGTTAAATTAATTATTAATAATATAATAATATTTTTTATATAATAAGTAAATATATATAAAATTTACAATTGTACAGATATATTTATTATACATGTGTATTATCTTCACCACACATTTGTCATGATATTAATTTATTTGTAATATAAAAATGTTATAATAATATTATTATTATAAATTAATATAAGATATTTTATAACTAAATAATTAATTAAAAACACAATAAAATATTAGATTTTTACTATGTTTGCCGCCTCAATTTCCAAATAAGGCTTAATTGTCTATTTGGTCCTTGTTATTTCTTATTAATCTATAATTTAACTTTCGCACTTTATTCAATTTAGTTCTTTTTACTAATTACTCCTAATTAAGTCAAATTCGCCTATCTAAAACCTAATTAAACATACTACTAATCTTGTAAATATTTCTAATAAATATTTACGAACTCATTTTGCTAAATCGAAGGCCAATAATGTACTTTTTCGATACCCGTGATTTTGGGTCATTACACCTACTTATTCCTTCTAGTTTGAGAAAAAATAATATAAATCCTTTAAATTTATTTGCTAAGTAAATTTTAAATAAAAATATAATTAATTTTATTTTTTTGTCTTTCTTTTCTTTTTAACTTTTTTTATTTCATTTTAATTACAAGATAATAAAAATTTAATTAATTTAAAACTAAATTAAATTATATTTTATTTTAGATAGATGGGTCCAGAATTTGAGTGACTTACTTGGCTTAGTATGTATGATCCGACTTGATCATATTTATGAATAATTCTAACTTCAAGTTAAATAAAATATTTTAAACTTAAATTTAATTCATTTATTTTGAAATAATTAATTGCTGTTGTTTGGAAAGATTTAATGGAAAAGTAATTGATCAAAATATAAACAAATAAATAAAGAAAAATGGAAATAAATGGGTATTGTTCAAACAATAAGGGAAGAAATTTCTTATCAAACCTTAGGCTTTGGATGCATGATGAGATTTGTTACAATGAGTTTAAAAATAATTGTATCAACGAGATTAAATACTGTAACAATGAAGTTGAAATTAACGGTGAAAATAAGTTTGATTTCAAATACAACAATTGTGAACTTATAGTAAGAAAAGAAAATGAAAATTAAAAAAGGTTAGATTTAAAGATTAAAATGTGTGTAAAATTTTTATTTTATTTTATTTTATAAATTTAATAAATAATCAAAATTTATTAAAATTTATATTTATTAATAGAAATTAAAAATAAATAATATCAAATATTATTTAATATTATTTGATGAGATAATTATTTTTAATTAATATTAATTTTATAATGATAAAATATGTTGTCTCTTATGTCATGGTCTGCAGATCAAAGCTCATGACCATTGCGTACAGAACATCACATAGAAGTCAATTTATTAAATGGGACTCATTTAACCTACATGAATTGGTCCAATTTGTAGAACTCATGGAGAAGCCCATCTACTTGAAGCCTTGGTAGCTCGATGAAACACTCTAGTTAAACTAGAGTTACTAGGGAAAATAGGGTAAATCATAAAGGGATAAGATTGTATAGAGTTTAAATCCCTTAGGACTTTCAATTGTAGATAGGCTTTAATCTTGATCGTCGATGTAACTCAATCTATACCATTGATTTTGGGGGACATTGATTTTGGGGGAGCTCAACTATAAATAGAGGCATCCCCCTTCATTTGTATTCATTTCATTAAGTTATTCTTGAGTTAAGAATATATTTATAGCATTTACTCAAACACTTGGTGTGCATTTTTTTCTTGTGGCTTTCCAACACTTTTGCTGCTCTTTTCAATTCGAGTTACTTCCGCTATATTTTTTTCCAGTACCTTAGAGAATTTTTGGGAGAATTCTCATTTTTCGAGAGTTAAGTTGACTTAGGTGCATTTGAAGTGAAGAAATTGCCCAAGGCTACACAATTAGTATAAGAGCTAAAGTTTCGAAGGTGTCGATTAATATTCGAAAGGAGTAGACGAGCAAGAGCCAATGAACACTCGTAAGAGGGCTAGAAAAGCTAGTTGATTGAGGGATATGTTGTCAACTTTAGATGGTAGGGTGGCCAAACTTGATGGCTCTATGGGTGATGTGAAGGTGACCTTCGAGAAAGTTGATGGGCGTACGAAAAACTGGAATTGAGGCATGATCAGCTCAAGGACCAAGTGACAGAGGCCCACAGTGACAATATAGATGCGATACAATGGGTCATAAATATCGTTGTGGGTGAACTAACTGAGAAGAATGATGCTTTCAAGGCTATAGTGTCGGTCTTGAAGGAATAGATCGAGGAGTTCAATATTTGCAAAGCTACTTTAGGTAATTGGGTGTTGGCTACGACACCTATGCCTAAGGTAGATATCCCGAAGCCAGAATAGTTCAATGGGACGAGGCCCACAAAGGATGTGAACAACTTCTTGTGGAGAATGAAGCAATACTTCTGTACCAAAGGCATCATGAATGATGCTACTTAGGTAAATACTACTGTCATGTATTTTACTGATATTGTTTTGTTATTGTGGCGTTGTAGGTCCACAAATGAGAGACGATGTGGTATTGCTATTGAGACTTGGGATGAGTTCCATAGAGAATTTAAGGCACAATTTTACCCAGAGTATGTCGAGGATGAGACACAAGCTAAGTTGCGTCAGTTTACGCAATAGCGCACAATGAAGGAGTATGTGCAGAAGTTTAGTGAAATCATGTTTTAGATTTTTTATTTGGGTGAGATGAAGGTGTTTTCTCATTCATGGATAGGCTAAAGTCGTGGGCGAAACAAGGGCTACAATGCTGAGGGGTTCAAGAACTTTCCAAAGTTATGGCTATAGCGAAGTCTTTATTTGAGCTTATTCCGAAGAGAAACAAGTTCGAGTCTTTCGAGCCCAAACACAAGGATAATGGTGAGAGAAATGAGAAAGGGTCGGTCAAGAATAGCAACGACAGTGGTGGCAATGGAAAACTATTGAATGGGAAGTGGAAGTCTAATAGTAAACCAAAGAGGCCAATAAGGTGCTTCCTTTGCGAAGGCTCGCATATTGTGAGGGATTTTCTGAAACAATCCGTATTATCTATTATTGATGGGGATGATAAGTCAGATAAAACATCAATAAGACTCAGTTCGATTGTGCGTTCTGTCGAAGCCAAGAGAGTTAAAGAGGATGAGAATAACCCAGCAAAGTGCTTCTTGTGTTGTAGTCCGCATAGGATGCAGGACTGTCCAAAGCGATCCAGTATATCTGCAACTAATAAAAAAGAAGCGGAGCCTATTGAGAGTAAGGTATTGAAGTTTGGGTTAATGATACTCAATTCTGCAAAAGCGAAGAGGGATTGCAAGCAGAAAGGGTTGATGTATATGGATATCAACATCGCAGGTCAGAGGAAGAGTGCTCTTATTAATACGGGGGCATTAAACCTATTTATATAAAAAAAATCGCGGGTAAACTTGGTTTCTCAGTTAGTGAGCCAACTAAGAAGAGGTTAATTCTAAAGAGGTTTCAATTGTGGGAGTAGCACAAGAAGTTGAGCTACAGATCGGTCAATTGAAAAGAAAAGAAGACTTCGATGTAATTCACTTGGATGATTACAACTTTTTTCTTAGCTTAAATTTCCTTGACAAGATTAATGCTCTTTTGGTTCATTTTGCCGACTGTATGTGCATCCTGAATACTCGACAACAACAATGCGTTTTGCCGGTGGGTCAAAACATGAGGGGCAAAACAAAGGTATTGTTAACAATCCAATTAGCTAAGGATATTCATAAGGGAAAGAACATTAGCTCGGTAGATCGATAGAGTGCTAAAGAGACCACATTGGAAATGCTAGAGGGCAACAAATTGATTGAAGTTTGTTGAGTTATCAGCGGAGCTAGCACCTAAGAGAAAGATGGGTTGTGAATCAGACTTTAGGGGAAAAGTGGCGATGCAAACTGGATAGCTGAGACGAGTAAATGCAACTAGTGAGGTATATTTCAAACACTTTGGTAGTGTTTTTCATTCTAACTTGTTGGCTTAGCAATGACACATGAGCACTTTCAAAGTTCTAAAGCGGGTAGACCAAGAGGCTTACAAACTAAAGTTAATTACGAGACTCAAAGTTAACCAAGTGCTCAAAATGGATGTGTCAAATCCTATTTGTTTGAATCAAAAGATCTTGATCGGGGCAAGTTACAATATGGGCAAGTAAGATTGGTGGACTCTTCGAACAAGATGTTCCAAAAAGGAGAGAAATGATTTAAGTTAGAAAACGATAGAAGTCGAGGCAAGTGTTCCGAGTGGTAGAACCGCCTGACAGAAAAGCTAGTTAGGAATCGACTGAGGCATCAAGAAAGTTCCAAGGCAAGTCAAGTAAGTATTATTCCGAGGATGCAACGAAGGCGTTGCGAGAATGGGTGGGGGAGAATGCCACGGGTCGCGAATTAAAGCCCATGACTATTGCATGCAGAACGCCCCATTTGACCCACATGAACTAATTCGATTTGTGGAATCCATGGAGAAGCCCATTTACTTGAAGCCTTAGCAGCCCAATGAAACACTCCAATCAAACTAAAGTTACCAGGGTAAATCCTAAAGAGATAAGATTGTATAGAATTTAAATCTCATAGGACTCTCAATTGTAGATATACTCTAATATTGACCGTCAATGTAACTCAATTTGTACCGTTGATTTTGAGAGAGGTTAGCTATAAATAAAGGTTTCCCCCATTTTTTTTATTTGTATTCATCCCATTTAGAGGTGTCCATAAGCAAGGCCAAACTCAACAAAAAATTTAGGCCCAGGCTCGACCTAGATAAAAATATTAAAACCTGAGCTCGACCCAACCATATTAATTTGTTTATATAACTTCTTTAAAATATATATAATACATAATAAATATTAAAATAAATATTTCCCAATAAGGTGAAAGTAAATTAAAAAAAAATTTATACTTAAATAACACTAAGATAAATGTAACTTAACAAGCAAATGTGAAAAATAGTAACAAAATTAACAATAAAACAAGAGTTATACAATATCCAAATAATAACAACAAAATAGTAGTAATATAATTGTGAAATAGTAGCAAAATAGTTAAAAGATAATAATAATAACTGCAAAAAAAAAATAAAAAATTTTTTTTTGTTTTCATATTCGGGCTAAGCTCGGACTAAAAAAGCCTTACTCGAGGCCCAGCCCCTTTTCTAAACGGGTCTTATTTTTTTGCCCATACCTATTTTTCGGATCTATATTTTTACTTAAACCCTCCTATTTTTTGGGTGGGCCTTCGGGCTGGGTGGCCCGACCCATGAACAAGTATAATTCTATTGTATTCAATTATTATTGAGTTAAAGATTATATATAGAACATTTACTCAAACACTTGGTGTCCATTGTTTTCTTGTGGATTTCCAACAATTTTTTTACTCTTTTCAGTTCGAGTTGCTTCCGTTATATTTTTCCATTGCCTTAGAAAATTTTCAAGAGAATTCTCACCTTTCAAGAGCTAAACCTGACTTCGACATATTTAAAGTGAAGAAATCGCTTAAAATTGCATGAATTGCGAGACAAAAGTTCTAAGCTGTGACAGTAACAAAATGTTAAAATTGTAAAAAAAGTAACCAAACACAAAACTTGTAGTGAGAGCACTATTCTTTAAGATTCCATCAAAAGGAGACTCGGAAAAATAAATGCAAACAACAGTTTCACTTGATGTATTTACAACATACAACAAACAGAAACGTAAAGAGCAAATATACATATATCAGTTCAAAGTGTTAAAACATTATTTAAAGATGGAAGTATCAAATGCGGATCAACATATACAAATTGCAGACCATTAATGGTTCAAAAGATTTCATCAGCCATGTGAAATCTTGTAATACAGGATTAAGATGATTGCAAGGACAAGTGCTACGATTATCAAGATAACGATCCATTTGTTCTTGGTAATCCTTCTCGACATGGTTGTTAAAACTTTCTTGCTCTTGTCAATGGCGCTATCCACATCATAAAGCTTCAAAACACCAAACAAACACATAAATTCAATAAGCTCATATATATAGTTGGTAAATAAAATAATCCAAGTCAGACAGTTTTGAGCTCAAGCGAAGTTCAAGTTCTGAACAGGTATGGGGTGGAATATTTGAAGGTTAGATCAGGTGCAGAACGCATAAAAAGTCTACCCACCCCAACCTGTTGCCATTTCTAAAAAAACCTCCATTATGCATGAGAAACTAGCTAAACATGTAATATGTACCCAATTGACACAACAAAGAGATTAGAGAGAAATCAAGGTTCAGTGAAAAAGAACAATATGCGATCGAGAAATAAGCATGAGCATTTCGATGAGAAACAACACCTTGTTATGGGCATGTAAAAGAGTTTGTCGCTGTTGATGCAAATCTTCAAGTATCGAGATACCGAGCTCTTCTGTTTCCAGAACAGTTCTTCTACTCTCCTTAATTCTCTCACTTGACTGATTTAGTCTCTCCACTGACATTGACAATCGATCCCTTTGCTCAGCAGAAACCTGCACCATGGGTCACGACTCAACACAAAAAAATCTTCACCAACTTGTTTAACAGTCAAAAACAAGCATGCATGTCAATAAAGACTCTGGCTTAATGCTAAGGAGGAGTTTCCAAAACTTTGAGAACTTTGAGTTACTACCAAGCTCACGTTTCACCAAGTGTGGGTTCGGTCTAACTTCGCATTGGAGTTGTCCAGTTATGTTCAGGCTTGTTTGTTTGATTTATTCAAAGATTTTTATACATGGATGTAATACTTGATTATTATTATTATTATAACTTCAACAAATAACAACAGACTATGTTATTCTTGCTCTCTGACTCTTCAATGCTTTTTGAAGTATACATATTCGATACTTGTGCCTAACACATATGAACTTTTCAAAGATCCTCCAAATGCATACAAAAACATAGAAAAAATTGAACATACTTGTATCGAAGATATACATATATAATGCAAGTAACATAGGCAATGACTTCACATAAAGTTTCTCCAAGCAAGTTAGATGACAAAGTTAAAGTAGACGCATAGAGTTATAAATCAAGTGGTCATCCCTCAAACATCCTAAATCATGTGATAGAAAGATCCAGAAAATACCGAGTGTATATCAGCAATCCCTGATTCTAACAACTCATCATGAGCATTGGGTGAAGAAATTCTCTTGAATTCCTTCTTCAATTTGTTCAGATCAGCTTTGTATTCCCTTAATTTAGCAAGAAGAGAAGCCTTAACCCCTGGTTGCAAACTCCTCGCTTCCAGGTCCATTTTCCGAATCTACCCATAAAAAAGACAAATCCATATCAAACAACAAACCCACAAAAACAAAACCAAAATCTTTAGACAACATAGTACCAGGACATCAGCCTCATCGATCCCAGAATTGATCTCCGAAAACTTCTGTTTCTTCTGTTCTGCAAAAGGTTTTCACACCATAAAAAATTATATACTTTTTTTGGGGGTGGCCCGGGGGGGGGGAATTGAAATGGATTGATCCATGTTAGGAAAGTACCTGAATCTGTAATAGCAGAAGCAGAATTGCATTTTCGGGAAAGATTGGCAGAGAGTTCGCAGTACTGTCGTTCATAACCTTCGAAAACCTCACTCATCTTCACAAAAATTTCAGCCAAAGATTAGATCACCAAAGAGAAAAAGATTTAGATCTGATTGAAGAAAACTGTTGTGGAAGTTGGGGGTTTGGTAAAATAATCTAAATTTTACTCAACTCTTTATAAGAGTAAAGGAAGAGGATTGACTTTTTCTGGGGCGAGGACCCGTAAAACTGGACAAAGATATAGCAAAGCTTTCCTTCGGACAGCTAGATTCTGTCTCGTGTTTTGATAGTTGGAGTTGCCTTGTTGGTCGTCTCTTCTACCCAAAACGCTGCGTGTTACTCCTTGCTAATTCATGGAAGCACCTGCCATGCCAAGTCCGAGATTAGATCAATTTAGTGCATATTATTAAATGTATTAATTTTTTATATGGTTAAAAACCGTTAAATAAAGCTAAATTGTAATAGAGTTATTATTTACAGTTAAAATATGAAATAAAAATGATTTATTTCATTTGTAGATCAACTCCAAAAAATAATTATGTAGGAATTAAATTTATCAATTTAATAATAAAAAGATCCCTAAAAAGAAAAATCAAAATAAGTTGGCATTTGCTAAGAAGAATGAATATATGGAAAAAAGGTATATTCATAAATACTAAAAATTCAGTGATCAGAAATAAATAGGATTCTATATCTTTTATGAAATAAAGAAAACTCGGCCATCAATTGTAAGCAAACGAACAATAATTGAAAAGTCAAACAGTAGACAAGCATATGGTGAGCAAACACAAGATTGTCTGAATCAACTCCATATTTTGAACCAAATGTTGTGCCGCAATACCATTAAATTAAAAGCTGAAACATTAAAACATGTGACCATCCAGTGTCACTGAACAATTGTTTTTGGCTAGAACCGAGTTGCAAGCTGTATATAAGCATCGGTAAATCTTGACTCTTATGCCATTATCTTAGCAGACCTCACATAGAGGCTATCTACAACCTTGCCAATGTTGGAGATGGTCTCCAATGTTGCAGGGAAAATGGCATCGGTCTTGGGATCGTCAAAGATGACAAGGCATCCAGCACCCTGATCCAGCGTCCCTGCAAACTTCTTATCAAGAATCATCTGAGAAAGTTTCTTCTCCACATGGTCCACAGGCAACTCAATCAGTTCAGCAATATGTGCAATCTCAACCCTTGAGAAAGGCTCAATCAATCGGCACAGGTTCTGCTCCAATAGAGTGTCATATAGCGAAGAAAGGTGCCTGTGAACAATTGGGTCTTCCTCTAGTTGAGCCTTGAAATCACGAAGAGCAATCTCGAAAAGCTTCAGGGAACGTTTGGCATGGGCGTCAGCAACAGCTTTCATAGCATCAAGTTCAGGTCCCACATACTGTAGCCCTGCCTTGGATGATATTATACTAGCAACATCATCGGCCTGGCTCACCATTATCTTGCACAACAACATATACTTGAGGCTAAATACAGCACGGGGATCTTCTAGGGCATTGAATGCTTCAAATGCTTCAAAGAAGTAGCTATAAGCAGTTTTGTAATCCTTTTCCTCTGCATGGAGGATTCCGCTTTGCAAATCTATATTACCTTGTTGTGCTGGTGGCACATAAATTGCATTTGCCGCTGTCCTTGCAGCTGTTAGAGATGCCTTGGCTTTCGGCAGGTTTCGAAGAGAGAAATGAAGCTTACTCTCTAACAAGTCTATGTCGACTAGAAGGAGCTTGTCATCCAACCTTCTGACCTCCTTGATTAGACCAGAAAGGAGATTCAGTGCTTCAGAGTACTCCTTGTTCTCCATCAAAAGTGCCGCAAGCTTTGCCTCAACTCGTTGGCGAAGGAAAGTTCGCTTCTCAGCACGAGTCCACTGCACCACTTCTTTGCAAAGAGAAATCTGGAGATCTGATGTTCCTGGTATCTTAGCTACATCATCAATTATACCACGGACAATTTTAGCAGTTTTTGCCTTTGGAATTAGTGCAAAAAAGGGCCTCAGTTGGGTCAGAAGGCTTCTGAGCTCCTCTGCTCGGTTCTCTTGTCTAAGAAGATCAGATAGATTTGTTATGGCCTGCTCTTTAATCCGTAAAGCGTCAGGAGCAGATGCAGGATTTTCTAGTACACGGTAAAGGATCGAGATGGCTTCAGATGGTGTTTTGGCTTCTAAGGCCTGAGCAATTGAGTCGGTGGTTGCTGGGAGATAGGACGAAGACATTGTAAATGCTTACAAATCCAAAACCTGCAAAATCAACAATTCAGTTTGACATAGAAGAACTCACATAAATAATTAAATTCCAGTACAAAAAGGGATACAAAGGTTAAAAACCCAAGAAGTTTCTAGCTACTTCAACAAAATGGATTGCAGCCATTCTAGCTAGAAAATCTCAAATCGGACAAACTCAACAAACAACAGTCAATGGAATTTAATAGCAACAAATTAGATTACCATCACTCAATAAAAAGAATAACACCATCAAACAACTCACTTTTTTTACGCAACCGGAACTATTCTTACAAGTCAACTCCGACCTTCACAGGCCATACAACCTTTTATAAAAAATTATGAGAATAAAGAGTTCCATTGTTCAGTCCCCTTTAAACATGTTTTACCACAAATCATTGTCCATCATCCATATCCATGTGCCATTTCAGAGATCTACTGAGAAGAGGTGCAGATTATACAAATCTATGGAAAAACACCATAAATTCTACGAATCCACAACTACAAAGCTTGTTATTGCTAAAGGTTTCAACATATTGCAAGAGCACAAGAGAAAAGGATATTAGGGTTCTTTTTACCTGACCTACAGTTACCCACTGAAGTTTCATTCCATTAAATCTCAAATAACTATGGAATGTCAATGTAGTTTCCAGGGAATAAACAGTCAAGTGACATCAAAACCAAGTGATAATGAGCATCCGCAACCCTTGAAATTTTCAATCTTGTGATGAAAAAATTGGAAGCGTCATAATTGCTTCGAGGAATGTGGATATCTAACCATACTTGAAATTGCAATTATTAGCTATTCAAGGTTCCATCTCTTGCTAACAAGGGAAAGAAAAGGCTAAGTCATCTAATAGAGTATTCATAAGTAAAAAGGTGCTCAAAAGTTTTTTACTCAGATGATCTGATGACAAATCAATGGCGGCGGCGGGACTGCCTTGAGCACATAACACATCAAAATCAAACAAAAGAACATTTCAAAGAATAATCACAAAAAGAACCAATTCACAACGAAAATTACGTTGTTAAACAAAATTAGCACATATATCTTGAATCATACCGGGGAAAAGAAACAAATCAAAGTTTAGACTAACAAAATTCAAAACCCTAAAGTAAAATTTGAAAATCATACCTCTACTCAGAGAAGAAGTCTGATGAATCGATCTTTCCCCGAGTTACACGCTTCCTGTTCAACTCAGATTGTGCCCTTTAGGCTTTAACTAGCTCACGTTTGGGTGGGATCCGACCCGATAAAAGTCGCCCGAGTTATGCTGCAAGAAACTTCATTGACCGTATATGAACTTTGCTTTGTAATTTTGGGCTTTCAAGTGATTTGGGCCATTCCCTAGGCCTTTCCTAATCGAAAATCTTATTAGTGATTTTGTTTTTTTTGCTCTTTTTTTAAAGTAAAAAAGGTAAATAACTTTTGCTTTTAGACATAAAATATTAAAATTGTTGGGACTTATGAATAAAATTTAAACTTTTGATTTATGCCATAAAAGAGCTTATTTTGAATTTATTTTAAAGTAATAACAAAACAGCACATATTATTAGTTCATAAAAGTTTTATTGTTAAAAAACTGTTATGATGTTGGAAAATTATTATTATTATTATTATTATTATTATTATTATTAAATTCACTTTTTTCTTTTATATATATATACATTACTTTTCTACCCGTCTGAAGTACGGATTGAGTACATGTAGTTTTGTTAATAATATGAATAAATTGTAAAATGGTATGTGTTAGCAATATTTTTAAGTATTATACTTTAAAAAAATTCAACCGTATATTATTGGTTAAAAAATCCGCTATGTATTTTCATTTTAATTTTTCTAAGTATTTTAATATGCATTATAAAATATGTTATTTAAAACTAATTTATACACGGGTTGCTCGTTTATTTTATAAAATTGTAGTTATTTAAATATTGGTTTATTAACTAAAATTGTTTATAAATAATATTTGAAAGATATAAAAAACTTTAAAAAATTTAAGTTTAATAGGGAGTGATCCAATTACACCAATGTAAAATTAGAGTAGTTTTATATTTTTTCGTAAACTTTTTATACAATTAATATTTTAATGATCTAACTGTTGAATTTATCGATATAATTATACTTGTTGTGAATGTAAAAATTTGAACCAATCAGATATCTCTATCATATCAACCTAAAAAGATGTATATAAAATGTTTATTGAATAGTTGAAAGTTTTTTTTCTTTACACGGTGAATTTAATTAATTTGACTAAACCAAAAATCAAACATATATAGTAACATTAATAATTAACATCCTATAGCATTGTTGACGGTCCTTTTTTCGGTTCCATGAGGTCATTCTCCATATTTATAAGGTACGACTACTTGATGTGATGTGCTAGGAGATAACTAGGTGACATACATAATGACATGTTTTTTTCCTTTAAGCTTGACATGTATCATTAGAGATATCCTTGTTGAAATCCTACGGTATACAAGACCGTACCACAATGTGTCAAGCTGTTGTAGAGAGGCAGGAAGCTAATAAACTGGTGAATTACTGAAGGGTGGCGAGCTGATTCGGGTCAACATACTGGATCACGAATTGAATCGAGTCAACTGACCGAATCGCGGGCCGAATCGTGATATATTCTATAACAAGCATAAACATTTAGATTTAGACCTACATAAAAAAAGAATAGAAGTGATCAAATTGAATGCATTTGAAATTAGATCAGGATCAAATTGAATTAATTAGAATTGTACTGGGTATCAAATCGCACAGGAAACAAACTGAAAAAGATTTTTTAAAAGAATGCAATTACACCATCACTGAAAGAATTTGGGATCCTAAGGGTTCAAAACAGGTTGAAACACAAACCCCCTCTTTTAATATAAAAGATAATTTTTTATTTTTCATTATTTATAAAAACCTTCAAGACAAATTCTTTTCTCCATAATAGTTTTTCAATTTGTAAATCATGACGTAGATCGCAAAGTCAACATTTGTTAATTTTTTCAGTCATTTTGAAATTATTTAAAAATTAAAAAAGACAGAAAAATAAAAAGAATATTACAATGATTTTTTTTTTTTATAAAATTGAAAGTTGAAATAAGTCATGATGGGTAAAAACTAGCATAATTGTAGAGTTTATAATTTTAAAAACATAAACCAAAAAAAGGAAGTATTAATAGGCGTCTAATTGTACAAATATGGGAGTAGCATATCGAGATATATATGTGTTTTCTGTTGCATATACAAAAGGGTACTATAAAATTCATAAACTGACTAAAAATTACAAAGGAAATCATGAGTGAAAATGATTCCATGTTGATAAAAATGGTCAGTCAACTGACTCGAAGCACTGGAACCCTGCGTCGTGTAGATATCAGCTCTTTCATATGAGCAGTTTGAATAAGCAGCTTGTTGATCATCTGCACCATTATAATTGGAAAAAGAAAAAGAAATCTAGAATTAGTTTTATGGTTGTGGATATATGTATGGGTATGAACTCATATCGGATATATATATATATATCCATGTGAGACACCTTGACTACGAGATCATGAAAGAAAGATAAAAGAACATTAGAAATTGACCTGGTCTTTCTGTTGAATCAAAAGAATCAAGGGATCCTTCTTCTCTTCCTTGACTCTTGCACGCCATTTCCTCATTTTAGCATACACAAATGGCACCAACAAAGCGGCTAAAATACCAGTAATTGCCCCAAAAGGCCAAATCCCCAAATAATATCCAAGTCTAGCAGCAACTTTTACAACCCCATTACTCAGGATTCGACCAAACTCGTTAGCTTTCTTCAAAGGCCCTGAATTAGGTTCATCCCCATTGTTAGAGGCGACTGATGAATTAACCTCTGCTTCATCACCCGATGACATTTCGAGTCCTCGATGAACAATGTCTGGTTCAGCTGGTGGTGTGGACTGATGATGGATTGAGCTTGAATGTGTTGGGACTTCGACTTGCTCCCAGTCGTTGAAGCCACCCCATGTTTCGCCTTCATCCATTTTATCTCTAAAGATTGGTCCTCTAATTGTAAATATTGGCTTAAAATATCTACTTTGGATAATGGCAAATAAAATATCTCTGAAGAAGGGCTTGAGAAAGTGGGAACCGATTAGGATTGTTGATTAGGTCTACTTCGTTTGGGTCTTCCATTGGGAGATTATTGTGGGCCAACTCCTCAATCTCATTGGCATCAATTTTTTTTTCATAATTGTTATAAATGATTTTTCTTAAAAGGTAACATTTAAAAAGGTTTTAAAGTTGGGAACTTCAATATAATATAAGTTGCAATTTTGATTAAGAAATTAAAATTCAATTCAGTTAAATCATATAATTTTTTTAAAATTGATAATCGCATAATTTCTCAATTATTTGTGATATTTTTTCTTGAATTATGTTATTTATGTTGTTACTTATATTATTTATCTTTATATTTTATTTATTATGAATTTACGAAATAAGTGAAGAAAAAATATTTTAAATTTTATTTTTAAAAGTTTTTTCTATTTAAACTTTTAACACAGTATAATTTTAATATTTTGCCCATAACTTAACTATAGACCTCTGTTTTGGGCTCATAATATATGGATTCAAAGAGAATTGAAAAATCAATCTAAAGTTATTTCATAAATGAAGCCCAAAAACGTCAGAAAGATATCCAAAAATGGCATGGAAGTTTGATGCGAAAATTATTAAAATATCTTGAAAATTTTTATTTTATATGATTTAGGGCACTTTGTATTTTAAACATTTTTTTTTGCCTTATAAATAGACATTATTAGGTTAAAATTTAGAGATGTAGACCTAGTCCTTCTTAGTTTTATTTTGTTTTCTTTATTTTATGTGTTTCTAAACTCTTTTTCTAATCAAAAGTTTTATCGAAAGTTGATTTAATAAATTTGTGAGATTTAATTTGCGCATTAATTCTTCTTTGTTCTTTGGTATTCATGAATCTTCAATTTTAGTTACAATTGCTCAAGTTTATTGAATAGATGACCAATATTCAAGAGCTTAGAATGGTTGTCGAGTTAATTAAGATAATTAAATCTATAATTCTTTAATTCATTCTAATACTAGTGCAAACTGTATAATTTACTTGTGGTATGGATATGAACCTCGTTGAGTTGGGTTTGTAGGTTAGGAGATTAAGTTTCTCTAGTTATTAATGTTGTCGGTATGATAAATCTTAGGAGTTGAGTTGTAAGGTTATTTATTTATTAGGAAAGTAATTGCAAACAAATTGCCTCTAAGTAACTGAACAAGTAAGCAGGGGCGAACCCAGAAAAATTTTTTAGGGGGGCCGGATGAAATTTTAATTTTTTATAGTTTATATCTTTATAATTTGTAAAGGATTAAATTGAATTTTTATAATTTTAGGGGGGGCCAAAGTGTAATTTTACCTTTACTAATTTAAAATTTTTAAAAAATTTTAAGGGCCTTAAAAACAATTTTACATTTTAGGGGGGCCGTGGCCCATGCCAGCCCCCCTGGCTTCGCCCCTGCAAGTAAGGTGAAATTGGTTATCCAGCATTGAGTTAGCAATTAGAACTAATTTATTAAAGGCATGAAGTTATCCTTGCATCGGTGATTGAATCTATAAATCAAATAAAGATTTTATTTTTGACTAGAATTTTTTCCCATTGACTTTACTTATCACTTTCTACTAATTTTATATTTTTTTAAGTAGATTATATTTTTATAGGTCTCTGCAGCCTAACAAATTTTATTAAAAATATTTAGCAAATCTAAATTTTAAATAGTTACAATTTTTTTTTAGTTTGAAATTGCAACATCTATATCAAGGGTTTTTGTACTAGTAGTAAAATTTTATTTTAGTCTCTTATTAAATATAAACACTATAAATCACCAATAATTATTAGCACATTGAATTCATAAAGAGAGAATTTCTGTATAAATTTTAAAGATAATACTATTAGGAGGTTTATAGCTTCAAATCATTGTGCTAAAGTAATTTTTTTTTGTTTTATTTTCAATCTGCAAATGTTACTTTGTATATTATATATATATATATATATATATATATTTAACAAGTCATACATGTATAATGTCACTATGTAAATATTTATATTTTCTTTTGTTATAAATATTTTTCAAAGTTTATTTTTCATCAATATTAAATTTTAGTATTAAAATAATTTCAAGCTAAATATAAATAAATTTGTGCTACGATAAGTAGGAGTATTGTTTTTTAGACATATTTTAGTATATAAGTTAGCAATAAAATAATTCAATTAGTAATATTTAACTACTCCCATGACTTATGTTTAGCAAAGAGAATGAAAATGTTTCGCTTATTTTGAAGAGGTCTTATTTTTTTAAAGAATATTTACTCATTTATAATTTCAAGTTTAAATTTATATTAATTATTCTTTATTTTATGTCTAACTATAACACATAAGTGATAAAACAAGTTACTTTTTGAACATAATCATATAACAAATTTAATTGATGTGAGAAAATCATACATTGTGAATTAATTCAAATATTTGTTAATAATAAAAATTATTAAAAAATATATTATTAAATATTTAATTAAATAAGTGGTAATACTAAAATTTTAAAATATTAAAATAAATGAATATTATATTTTATTTAACAAGAGTAATTTTATAAAGTAACATTAAAGTGTTAATGTACCAAACATTCTAATGTAACTTTCCTAATATTTGAATTAATATTTTCCATTGTAAAGTAACTTTCTCTTCAATTACACTTAAAAAGAATTATTTTCTATTTTCAACTCATTGTCTTCGTTGTGATTGAATCTAAACATAGATCTCATCATTGGTTTTAATCTTACCACTACAATATTCAAATTTATCGCTATAATAAATAATATTTTAATTAATAATTTTCATACTAAAGTAAATTTCTCATCAATTACACTTAAAGGAATCATTTTCTACTTTAAATTCAATGTCATCACTAGATCTGTCTATGGGTCTAGCCACTTGGTCCGTCCAAAAAATAAGAAGATTTGGGTAAAAATATAGGCCCGAAAAATAGGCTTAGGCAAAAATAAGGCCCGCTTATAAAATGTGTTAGGCCTTGAGTAAGACTTTTTGGCCTGAGCCTGACTCGGCCTAGCCCGAATTTGTAAAAAAAAATATTTTTTGCTATTTTTTACTATTTTGTTGTTATTTTCTCGCTGTTTTCTCACTATTTTGCTATCATTTCACTATTATGTTGCTACTATTTTGGTGTTATTATTTAGGTATTGTATAACTCTTGTTTTATTGTTAATTTTGTTATTATTATAGAGGTATTTGCTTATTAAGTTATACCTATCTCAGTGTTATTTAAGTATACATATTTTTTTAATTTATTTTCAATTTGATAGGAAACATTTATTTTAATGTTTTTATTATTATTTTTGATATATTATATCTTTTAAAAAATTATATAAAAATTTTAATACGATTGGGCTAAATTGGGCGTGGGTAAAATTTTAAGTCCATTTTTTAAGTTGGGCCAAGACCTAGCAAGCATGTCTAAAATTTTGATTGAGCCCGGCTCATGGGCACCTCTCGTCATCACTATAATTGAATCTAAACATAAATCTCATCATAAATTTTATTCACTACTACAGTGTTCAAACTCATCACTATAAAAAGTAATTTTACTATTACTTCTATCTTTAATCCCATCGGAATTAAACTCATAGTCCGAAATTAAGGGTGAGTTTGGATGGCGGTGGGATGCAATGCGGTGCGATTAGCTTATCTTTTGTCTCACGCTACAGTATTATTAGAGTATCTAATCTCATCACCACCGTTATTTTTACATTAATTACAAATAAACGTACCACCAATCCAAACCTACCTTAAATCTTTAAATTTTTGGAAGTATAGTAGTAGGTTCCCCATCCCATTTTTAATTTTTAATTATTAATATAATTTTTATAATTTTTATTGAAACAAAGCGACATTATCGTCGCATGTATATTTTATTGTGTGAAATCATGGGTGGTAATTTCAAAGAAAAATAAAAACAACACAAAAAACGTAAACCCATGAGTATTATTACTCTATCACCATTCATTCACGAAGCTTCTTCTGTCTCCTCTTTTGGAAATTTGCCTTCCAATTGTCTCGTTTATAATTGTTTTTTTCCCCTACTTTTATTTTTTAAAAATTTATTTAAAGATTGACATTTTACATTTTTAGTTTTTAAAAAAGGAACACTAATGATTGAATTATAACATAATACATGTTATTACGAATCTGATCACCTTCTTATCAAGATTATTAATATTATGCATCAAGCATTGGATTAAATTCTTAATAAAAATTGTTATTTTTCAAGATAAATCCTAATAAAGTTTGTTGTGTGCATATAAAAGAAAAAAAAATGGGTTGGAAATGTTGGCGTTAAAATCAAAAAGATGTCTTAGATTGATGATGTTAGCAGGCCTAAAAATCTAAGTGTATGCATTCTTTAAGATATCAAGGAAAAGGAATATTGGAATGTGCTTTACTTAGGGAGAAGCTTACCGGAAAGCCGACCATTTCCGAAATTATATCAATTTTAACTTAAACTAGTTATTATTCTTGTTAATCATAACTTCACATTTGATTAATGAGGTGACTAAAAAGTTTTAATGATTTTATTTAAGATCAAAAAAACTATAAAAGTTATTATTCATGTTGTGGTTAACTATAGTATATAGGGTTTATGTCTATTAAATATAAATATAAATATAAATATAATATAACTATAAATATATATTGAAGTAATTACAAAATAGAACCAAATTAATTAGATTACGAATTAGAATATAACTTGATAAAATCTATTTATGGTAACTACGTATGATGAGATTGCATCACAGGTGACAATTTTGTAAAGTGAGACCAAATTTGGATACTCAAAGATTCGTTATTTTAACTTTTACCAATAATACCAATGCTCATTGATAACCCTCTTATATTTGTGTATGCATGTTCTTATTCATTTATATAATGATGTTTTAATTTATTTATTTTTGTTGGTGAATTACAATAACAGGGTAAAACCCGAATAATTAGCACGACTCGAATCTAGACCACATCTGGAGCGGTGAACACCTTTAATCATCAAATCATCACACGGGGTTCATGATGTTTAATTATTAAAAAACAATAAAGATTAATTTTAAAAAAATCTAAATATATATATATATGCATAGAGTCACATAATTAAATTTAAAGTAAAATAAAAATTAAAGTCGTATAAGAATAAAACTCAAAAGATTGGATACCAGACTTTACAAAGGGCCCAGTTGCCTACTGACTGTAAAGTACAGTAATATTTGATGGATAAAAACAAATAATTAAACTTTCTCTGACTAAATCAAAGTTAAAAAAAAAGGTACACTTTAATGGCTTTTTCTTTTTAAAATAATTTTTCCTTGTAATCTCCTCCTTGCATGAAAGTGAAAGGAATGCATAAAATCCACTAAGAAATCAAAGCCGAATTAAGCATACAACAAAGAAATAGTTACAACACCACCCTCTCATAGTTCAGCTTCATAATCCGAATCTCCCCCTTATATAAACACATTTCCATTAGTGTTGATGAACTAGGAAATCTTAACCATGGGGAAGAGAAAAGTGATGGCCACTGATGTTAATGATGAAGAGAAAGGAAATAACAATGTGGATGAAAAGGCGGCGATGGATGCTAATGTTGCTGCGGTTGCGGCGGCATTGAGTGGAGGCCGTCGTGCGAGAAAACGATTCGTGGGAGTGAGGCAAAGGCCGTCGGGGAGATGGGTGGCGGAGATTAAAGATACGATTCAAAAGATTAGGGTATGGTTGGGAACTTACGATACTGCTGAAGAAGCAGCCAGAGCTTACGATGAAGCTGCTTATTTGCTTCGTGGAGCCAATACTCGAACCAATTTCTGGCCTTTTTCACCATCTTCCATTTCCAAACCAGCCCTGCCTTCTAAAATCGCCAATCTCCTCTTGCTCAGGCTCAAAGCTAGAAATGATGCTGCTTCTGCATCTTCCACTATGCCTCCCAATTTCCCTCTTAACCAACTAGACACCATTTGCTTTGATGATTTCTTCAGTGTTCCTGAAGACTGCAGCACCTCCTCTAGTGATTGCATGCTGGAGAGCTTCGGCTCAACTTGTGCTGATCCCAAATCACTCCATTTGGAGGATAATAATAATGTTGATGGGAACCCTGATTACGTGGGTTCAAAAGAAGACATGGATATCATGGATTTCCAGTTTTTGGATTCTTTTGGATCGTCATGTGATTACTGTTCTCCGTTTGAGATTGCGGAAGAAATGGTGGAGCCAATGGAGGAGCAGCAAGAAGACATTAATGGCGATGACCTTGATCCCTGCATGCTTAGAGAGACGATGAAGAGAATGAAATATGAACGGAAGTTCTCAGCATCTCTTTATGCCGTCAATGGGATACCTGAATGCTTGAGGCTTAAACAGCATGAATCAGAAAATAATCACAACATCCAACAACAATGTCAACCATCTAATCTCAGAAACAGTAACAGTTCTGAAAATGAAATGAGATTGGAATTCAAGGAAGAAGATGAACAAGGAATAGGATCTTCATCAGCGTGTGAAATGTGGAGCTTACCTGATCTTCCTTCTATCACCTTCATCAATTAGTTTCCATTAATTTACTACTTACTGCTTCATTTTTATACTCTTAATAAATAAGATTTTGCATACACAACAAACAAATACAATAATTTTTGTAAGCTTATCAACATTCAGTCAGGATTATTAGAATTTACAAGTCTTAATTTGAATCGTTTCATGTGTTCTGTTTCCTAGTAGAGAAAATAAAGGAAGAAAATTTTCTGATATCATTATTTCAGCTTTGTTTTACACTTTTCAGATCAAGTAATTGCTACTGATAAAAATATTTCATTGACTGTTGCTCATCTTATATAATAAATTATATTGCTCCCATTTTTAGTCAATCCTATAGAATTTTATTATTAATGACAAGATTGAGGAAATGAATGAGCTATGGTGTATTCATTACATGACTCTGTGAATGCATTAAATCCAAAATAAAAAGCCCATCCCTGGAGTTTAAATACCCTATCATTACTGCTTCTCTTAAAGGCCCAAACAAAGGACAAGCCTAAGCTGTCTACCAAACATGTGGCTCAACTCCTTTTTAATTTCCCTACGAATTTGACTCCCGTTAACAAATTAAAAAAAAAAAAAAAAGTGATCTTCAAGTTTTCTAGAATTAAGTACACGGTGGAATCGATTAAATTACCGATTCAATCGCTTCGGATGGTTTAATTATATAAATTATAAAATGCAAATAATAGATACTAAGTTTGAGGATATTTTTAAATCATTTCATTTTTATTTTATCTATTTATATATATACTATGGATAAAATGTTCGAGTGAATTAATTAAATCAAAAGTAATATATTAATAGTACAACTAAACCAAAAGTAATACGATTCGCCCTCGTTATAACACTCATTCGCTATAATAGTTAAGTTTTTCACTTACAAAAGCAACCATCATGGTTATTAAATACATTATTTATTAAATTAATTCTCTATTAAATATATTGTTTAAAATTTTAAGTAAAATTATAGATATTTTATATAAGTAAGTTTATTAATTATAATTTATTAAATAAAAATGATCATAATTAAAATATTGTTTTAATAAAATGTTTAAATTTTGCATAAAAAATCTATTAATTATATTTTATTAAATGGAATAATCTTCAAGGAGTGGGATTGAAGATATCAATTCAATAAATTATTAAGTTCCTTAATTAAATATTCTACTATGAATTTGAAACATCATTAACTTATAACTTGATTACTTGAATTTAATAATTCATGATAAATTAATTACTTTAATTTGATAACTCACACTGATTAATTGAACTTGTTAGATTTATGAACATCGTCGTGTGAAAGAATGTAAAATCAGGTAGGTATAAAAGTAATTATGCATGCACCTGTTATGTGTCTTTTAAGTTTGCTGATTTGTTTTCTACTTTCTTTTTTTTCTTTAACATAGTTCTCACTTTCTTTATTTGGTGGAAATTCACATGAATTCTATGATAAGTTGACAATAATTATCTCTCCATAATAACATGTTGTAATAGGTGTATAACAATCGCCTCTCTATACAAAGCAAAATCTTGACAGAGAAGGTTGATTACATATTAATTTGGTTGTATAAGAAATTTATTTTTTAAAATTAAATTAAAAAACCCTTTTGATAGACTTTAATTTAAGAAACTAAGAATTTAAGATATTCCCAGCACAACCAAAATATGAGTGTATTATAAAACTGGTCTAAATTTAAATCTGTAATTGAATTAATGTTACAAATTAATCAGATACAAATTTAAGTGGGAAAAAGACAAATTAACTGAAATCATAAAAAAAAATATTACCAACAAATGTTGAGTGTGATGATAAAATACGTTGCACTCTCAAGAAAAAAACTCATATTTAAATCTTAGAGATAACATTATTAAGAGAAACAATCTGATTTAGTCTATCAACAGGGCATGGAACATTTGTTGATTTCAATATATACATTAGTGGGGTTATAAATTAATTTAATTTCAAAATAAAAAAAATAAAGAACTCCCATTCTTTAGAATAACTACCCACTTTCTTTAAAACAATATTCCACAAAGGTTTAAAAAATTAATATATTAGTAGGTTACAAAATAATTTAATTTTAAAAATAAAAATAAAAACTCACTTTCTTTATAATAACTACCCACTTTTTTTAAAACAATATTCCACTTTCTTTAAGACAATATTCCAAAGAAAAACCACCAACAAATTAAAAGTTTTATACGAGTAGGTGAAAACAAAATTATATAACAAATATATTAATTAAAAATTTATACAAAAATTAATTGAGGCTTTAATATTTATGATAAAGTTAAAATTTTTGTATCAGAATAATTATTATATACATGGTTATTGAAGTAAAAAGAAAATCATAAATTAGTCTGGATTGATTCTATTTATTTTAATATATAATAAAATAATAATTAAATAAGATACTTGACATCATTTTAAATTCGCTTGTGGTAGCATTAGATAGAATAATTACTTTTCTTATAAATGGTGTTTTTAGATCAAATTTTACTATGAATAATTTTTTCTTAATTTATAAAATATAAAAAAAACACTCTTGTAATAATAAAATTTACTTTGTAAAAATAATATTTTTTAATAAATTTTTAACTAAATTAAAATTTAATTAATAACTGATATTATTTCAACCAACATCTTCATAACACTAGAGATTTATTTATTACATTATAGGATGGGATTTATTTAATGAGTATTTAAAGAAATCTTTAAAGAAATCCAATATAATCTGGGCATGACTCCTAAATATTATCATTTTTTTATTAGAGTTTTTTTTAAGTGATGTTTCATCTATTTTATTAAAAAATATATATCTAATAAGTACGTGTTATATTTTTATTGGTTGATATTGTTTTTAGGTAAAATGAGTAATTTAAGTAATAAAAAAACTAAATAAAAATATAATACAATTTAAGAGCTAATTTTATAAGGGTAAACTATATTCAAAGTCGCTGAATTATTAGTAAGTTTACGTTTTGTTCGTTCAATTTCAGAAAATTACAAAATAGTCATTTAGTTATTCAAAAGTTTTCATTTAAGTTATTGAACTATTCAAAATTTTTATTTAAGTTACTGAATTGTTAATTTTTTTAAAAACAGTCTGGCTAACAAGCTTCAAGTGACAATTCACTGATCAGTAAAGTAGATTAGTACCCATCGACGAGTAGAAAAATATACCTTAGATCCCAGCCAATCTGATGGTCAATGTCAAAGACCGAAGAAAAAAGTTTCGATTAGTGTACGCGGTAAACATATAATACCATATAGTAATGATTTTAACAACACAATGGCTTAAATGAAAGCTTTAAAATAGTTCAATGGCCACTTTACAATTTTTTAAAGTTAAATGATTAACACATAAGTTTACTAATAATTTTGTGACCTTAGATGCAATTTATCCATTTTATAATTAAACCTATAATTTATTGTCCTTTTTGGTAGTTTACGGACAGTTTTATTCAACGAAATTTAACTCAAATCTTGTAAAAGATATGAAATTGAATGGACGTGGAAGTATTAAAATATCCACTACAAAACTTTAATGCTTTGCCATCTTTTTAGTCAAAACTTTTAATTTCCCCACAAAACAAAATAAAATAAGCAATTTTTTTCAAACCTTGGATCTTGAACTATTGGCAGAACGGCACGTTAAATGTACATATTTCCGAGCTCATAAAGAAGAAAAAATAAATGTATAATGATTTTTTGGCCCTCTAATTTTATAAAAAAAATTATTTTAGCCTCTTTTAGCCGTTGAACTTGTATTTTTTTGTCAAATAACCCCAAATTGGATGGTAAATTTAATATTTATCAACTTTGCTGATGCCACATGGATTGCTATGTAGATGACACGTTAGTATTTAATTAATTTTTTTTAAATTTTAAAAAATTTATATATTATAGAATTTTTTATATAATTTTAACCATTTTTAATCATTAAAAATAGTTTATATATATTAAAATTTTAAATTTTAAAAAAATTAATTAAATTTTGACGTGTAATCCACATGGCAACCCACATGTATGCAATGTCAACAAAGTTCAAATAGTTATAAATTTTTCTATTTATTTTTAGGGTGATTTGACAAAAAAAATGCAAGTTTAAGAGTTAAAAAAGATGAAAATTAAATAGATAACTAAAATAACTTTTTTTATAAAATTGGAGGACCAAATAAGTCATTATGCCAAAAATAAAACCCAACATCACATTTAAATCTACTGGTTAATAAATCAAAAAGTTAATAAAATTTTGAACGAATTTGGCTAAATTATGAAATAATATATGCATTAATAACTTCTGTTGTGTTAAATCTAGTAATATTAAGTATAAAACATTTTTAAAATTATCAATCAAAATAATTTTTTTAAACCCACATACCTATAAAAATAATTATACATGTCAAATCGGATTGATATTAGAGTATATCTAAAATCATTCAAACTTAAACTACCTTATTATTACATCAGAGAAATGATTGTATAAAATAGTGACATCACGTCATTTGTATCTCTTTTTTCAATAATTTTATATAACATTGATATTTTTAATTTAGAAAAAGTCAAATTCTAAATTAAATTCTTAAAATAACTATTCTAACTTTTTTTTTTTCCTCAAAATTTGGTAGGGGATTTGACGTTGAAAACCAAAATTGCAAAGAAATAGAGGTTCAGTGCAAATGTAGCTAAGCTTGAAGGCAAAATAATTGAGTAGGTGAGGTTTTAAGTGAGTGATTTAATTCCCTATTAAATATTACCCTAAGACCAATGATATGTTAGTGGTGTGTCGAGATGACTCTCCACTAACCATAAATTAGTCTTTGGATTTGGTCTACTTTTGTCCCAAACAAGTTTTCATGTTTTCACATATTCTATTCTCGCCTTAGATAACAACTTTTTTTTTTTAATTACTCAGTTAAAATGATTTATAAAACTAGAGTCATAGTAAATATTTCATTATTTACTTCAAACAGCCTTCACTTTCATCCATAGTTACAAGATTTGACTTCAGGGCTATGTAGAAATATACAAATATTGACTTCAAACTAATGTCCCAATACCTAATACTGTTTCCTTTGCTTCTTCAAGAGGTTGGTGAGATGGAGAATTGGAGACAAATTTTTTACTTGAATTCATCTAAAAACTCCCCCTTTACGGCTCAACCACTTTCCCACATTGCCTCAAACCTCTTTTTGTTGCATTGCCTCTCCACTTAATGACAAATTCAACTAATCATTGCATATACTATATGCCCAAACTTCCCACTTTAAACCCTTTTGTTTTTAGTTATTATTTATGTAATCAGACACAAACTCAAATCAATCATCTTACTATCATATACATTTAACAAATCCTATTTTTGTAATTCAAACAAAAATGAGATAATAAAACTCAGTCTGAAATTGAAAGTTGGGTTGGAGACAACCATACCAATATTGTTTTTATAATTTAAACCCAACATATTTTTTAAATAAATATCTGAAATCTGAAAATAGAATAAGGATTGCAAAGATCAAATATCACACCATCAAGATCCTTAAGCAAAACAATTAAATTTTATATTCCTTAAGCTACCACTTTCATTTGAATGAATTATTTATTTATAAATGTCCCACATCGGTGTAAGAATAAAAAAGAAGCTACTAATATAATAATCAATATGGAACAACCCCAAAATTGTTTAATGTCCATACGGTGTCGTTCTCATGGAGTAGCTGCACACGAACGCGCAATCGTAATAATTTGCCTCTCTGCCATGATGGGGACATATTTGTGCTTTCATTTTTCTTTTTAACTAATTAAATTAATTTTTTCCTAAAAACCGACATCAGTTTGATTGCAACGTTTTTGTTCTCAACAATACAACTTATTTAAACAAGTTTTAATTTGATTTATTGTTTTTTTTTTAATTTTGATGTTATTATATTTTCATGAAAATTGTTTTCCAATTAAATTTAAATACTTAATATCTTGTGAATACTAACTTGTATGAAATTCGCTTTTTTTTTTTCTCAGCCAATAAATTAAAAAAGAATCAATGATTTGATAATTTTACCCAAAAGAGACCTTTTGTGAAATTCAATGATTATTTGATAGTTTCTATGACAAACACGTGTTTTCTTATTTGGCTTACTATCTATGATCCATAAAATTACACCACTCAAAAAGTTAATTATCTTTAAAATGAAACGTAATTAATGAAGAGAAAACAGAGATTCAATGAACCTCTTATAAGCGGGAGGTTTTGGACTATAAAATCAATATATTTTCTTTGCTTTGTAAAATAGAAGTAGGATTAACATTTAACACAAATACAGTAATGCCCGCGAAATCTCGGGCGACAAAGAAAATAAATAAAAATAATAAAAAAACCGACAGGCAACAACTGAGCGCAGCAAAGAAAGACGACATTTAAAAGGTGAGGTTTGCAGAGTAAGGATCTGTTTACAACGGAAGAGTCACAGTTTCTTCTCCGTCTTTTTTTTTTTTTCGTATTTTCTCTGATTTTTCAGCTCTGTGTCGATCTTAGATAGTGATTGAGAAACAGGGACAGAGACTCTGACAGGAATTCAAAGTGTCCGAAGTGAAGAAACAGCTGTTCCTCCTCCATATCCGGATTTTAACCTTGCTCTCTTTCTCTCCATAGGTTCTTCTCTCCACTTGTTTTTTGTGTTCCTTCAAACTTGTTTGAGTTTTGTCATTCGTATTGCTTGCTGAAAGCTTGTCGTTTTCGTTTCTTTTTTCTTTTTCTCCTTTTTAAATGTTTTACAGTAATCATGATCGTTTCAACTTCGAAACTTGATTTGATTCCGTTTTCATTATGATTTTGGTCTATTTTTTTTCTTTATCAAATATAACCATTTTCCTACTAGTTTTGTAAGTATCTTTTTTATCTAGCAATATTTGATATAACTATAATTTTTTTTTTGAAAATGCCTAGTTTAAGGATTAGTCACTCTGATTTTCTAAATACATACTTAGGGATCTAATCATGTGGTGGGGCGTTTTTTGGGGGGGGGGGGGGAGACTTCAATGATTAGACGAAATAATTTGTTGTTATCTTAGCCAACGGTGTCTCTTTTAGGTTTCGAAATTGAGGATGTTTTGCAAGTGTCTTTTGGAATTTCTCAACATAATTATGATAAAATTATATTGGTTTTTTAGTTGCATTTTTTTTAATACATATTATTGATGTTCAGGTAGGACGGTGTTAGTTTTGGTCAAGCTTCTTAGGCGATCCAATGGAATAAGCTTCGCTTGATGTGATTTTGATTGGATAAGGAATCTCCAAAGGAGTGCTTTTTCTTTTGGAATGACTTTAAGTTTAAGGTATGAGCCAAATTCTTATAGTAATTTACTAGTTTGTTTAGCCAAGTTCATCAATTTTTTAGTCTATTTTGTGCATGTCTTGGTCATGCAATGGATTTCGAGGTTCTTAGCCGAAAGTAGTAATGAGTTTATCTGTTTTTAAGAGCAGATAATATAACCACATTTCGAGTTTGGAATAATTCGCTCGTTCATTGCTAATATTATTTTTGCATGCTGCATTCATGGATGTTTGATTCATAGGTTGTCTTCTTAGGATGGTACTAAGGTCCTCATGTTTTTTTGATGTTTCTTTGCAACATTTGATTCAATTGTCTTGGATTAATCTGCAGGTTAGTGGTTCCTTTGCGCTTGATTCAGCTTCACTAGTAGGTGTTGTGATAAAAGATTATCAGCATAATGGGCGGCTGTGTCTCCGTACATAGTGAAAAGGCACAATCAAGGCCGCACAAAGGACGCTTTGGCAGATTCTGCAAGAACCGTGGGAAAATCGCCACTTCCATTCCTGATGAATGCATGAAAAGGATGAGCGATGCTGGGAGTCACGTAACAGATATTGCTGTTAGTGAATATGTTCAGAAGGGTGCTTCAACCACCTGCAATTGTAAGCGCTCGGAGTTGTCTAATGTGGCATTTCATCTAACCCAGCTACAATGGAACCACAGTCAAATTGATGCCAATGGTCTCTTCTTCTATTCATCTCTCACTACAAAATTTCTGATATATGTTACATATACATATATGCATAAGCATGGTGATTGCTTTTCGCATTTGTGCTTGTTAGGAGATGTTTTCTTCATATTTCCTAGCTTATTGAAATCCAAACAATTTGTAACTGTAGAAATGAAATTATTTTGCAGGAAGATGCCAAGAGGAAGTATGGTTCGATTCTGTTAGCATTATGGAGTCCGAGTCGGATGATGATGCCGGCAGTGTATATGGAGGTAACGCAGTTGCATCTTATTGCAACCAAGTTATATTTCTTTCAACTACGATCTTCAATGTTCAGTTGGTTGGCAAAGCTTACACTTTTTTCTCCCCTTTTGTTGCTGCCTCCAGATGCATTTTCTTCATTAGGTAATCCGATAGGGAATATTTCAAATGCACAAGTGCTTCAGTACGGAAGTTCATCATGCCTTGTTGATAACGGGTCTAAACATGAAAGAGTGTATGAAAGTTACAGCTCTAAGGGCCGCAAAGATGGCACGGTTGATTCGGGGGAGAAAACCCAAGAAAGCCGAAAGAAATCAACAGTTATCATGCTTTCCGTGAAGAGGAAATCTTTTGATGGTAAAATCTTGGAATTTTGTAAAGTAGACCTCTTAATCGAACTTGTAGGAACATTCTGATAAAAAATATATATGCATAATTCATGATATTTGTGAATTATAGTATTAGTATAGACTCTAAAAATCAAAACAAAGTCAAACTGATAGCCTTTCTATCTTTCAACTAGGGCTAACAAATTTGCTAACAGGTGCAGCTGAGAGGTACTTATACCGTCCGAGAGCTGGACTTATAATTCCATGCTCAGGAGAGAAACTGACGGTAGGAAGCTGGTCGGAGATTTCTCCTTTGCTTTTTAAGCTCCGAGGCAAGAATTACTTTCGGTAAGCCATTTAGTTCACTGTTATCTGCATTCCATATTATATCATTTTCTTAAGTAGAACTGAAGTTGAGCCCTATCATGCAGAGATAAACAGAAGTTCCCTGCTCCTGATTGTAGCCCATATGTACCAATTGGGGTCGATTTATTTATCTGCCCTCGGAAAGTGAATCACATTGCTCAGCATCTCGAACTACCACACGTAAAACCACATGAAAAAGTGCCTGCACTTCTGATTGTTAATATACAGGTTCTTATTTCGCTCCTTATTGTCCCGTATAATGTCTTGTTTTCATCATTGTTGGGTAAATTGTTTTTATGACATCTATAATTTGTTTGGTATACTTGTTGCAGGTTCCGACCTATCCAGCAAGTGTGTTTCTTGGTGATGCCAACGGGGAAGGCTTGAGCCTTGTGTTATATTTTAAGGTCTCGGATACTTTTGACAAAGATATATCCCCTCACTTCCAGGACAGCATAAAGGTATTCCCCTTACCAATTTCCTCGTACAACTTAACATTCAATGTTAGCTGCCAACGAATTAAGTACTGCCATTTTATGCTGTGCTTGGATATGGGGTTATGATTCTTCAATAACCCTTCGAATACATGAAAATTTTGAAAGTAAATTCATGCCAGATAATCACACTTGAGCTCAAGAAATATAGAGTAGTATCTATTCTTTCCAACTTGAAAAATATTTTAGTTGATATTAGTGTCTGTGCTTTGTTACAGAAATTTATTGAAGATGAAATGGAAAAGGTTAAAGGGTTTGCGAAAGAGTCCATTGTTCCTTTCAGAGAGAGGCTAAAAATTATGGCCAGTTTAGTTAACCCAGACGAGCTTCAGTTAGGTTCTACTGAAAAGAAGCTTATTCAAGCTTATAACGATAAGCCAGTGCTTTCGCGTCCTCAACATAATTTTTATAAGGTAATTTATAGCTTTCTGTGCTGCTTTCACATATCGTATAGATGCATGTATATGCAAGGTTTGAAGGAATTCAATTACATACAGTCAAATGATTCTACGTCGTTTCTACTTTTTACTTTTCGTGAAGTATTTACTGCCATCACATATTCGGACACAAAGTATGGGATATGATCTTTCTAGCTATGCCTGGATAGTGTTGGCAGTTTTTCTAGGGCATGAACTAAGCCTAGGTTACTCAGGCTTGAGTCTGTCGATAGATTATATTCCGTACTTAATTCTGAAAACATTTTCAGTTGACGTCTTAAACAACATAGCCTACGCCTAGTGCATATAGTGTTTTAGAAAGCTGAACATGCAACCATTTTTTAACATCTTCCGAGGTTAAAAGTTGCGGCTCTGTGTTGATCATGATGCAGGGACCAAATTACTTCGAGATCGACCTTGATATACACAGATTTAGCTACATATCTAGGAAAGGACTTGAATCGTTTCTAGACCGCATGAAGAATGGAATCATTAATCTGGGTTTGACTATTCAGGTAGCTTCTTCCCATTTTCTTCTTCCCATTTTCTCTGAATCTCCGAATAGGACGAAACTAAATAGAGGAGAAATTCATAACATTTAGTTTCTGGTGCAGGCACAAAAACCAGAGGAATTACCAGAGCAGGCCTTGTGCTGTCTGCGGCTGAATAAGATTGATTTTGTAAATCATGGCCAAATTCCTACCATTGTAAGTGTCAAAGATGATTAAAATGCAGATTTAAATTCAACACCATTGTTTGCATTCATTTATTTTGTTATTTCTGCCTTGTAATTTTCATCATCTTTTTCACACCAGCAAAGCAATTGACTAGATTATTGAGATCAAAGCTTGTTGTAAGGATTAACTATTTTGGTTTTCAACCATAAACAATAATTTTTCAATCTGATTTTGTGTCCAAGGGTGGGTTTCTCAGACTCATTCTTATGTTTTGACATACCCCCCAATTGGAACATAACATGAAAAGCATATAAACTAAAATACACTTTCGATACAGAAAAACATGTCAAAAATTATTATTTACGACCTTAAATTATTATCTAGAGAAGTATCTTTAAAAAGTGACAAATAAAATTGTCAATTATTTAAAATAAATTAAATTTAAATGGTGTTAAAGAATGCACTAAATTAGCAATAACCCATTCCATGCACTAAATGTGAAATGTGAAGGACGACCCCCAGGACTTTACTTGGGGCCAATATCTTTCAGAGCACAGATCTGCTCTTCACCCATTGCTGACATCACTGTCACAATCAGATCCTTCCCCTCTGCAAATCCTGTCTTTATCTACATTCACCAAACACTACATATTATTTTCAAATCACATACCCCTACCTACTTAGTCCAACATTGATATGATTATATGTTCGATATGTCTTTCTTTCAAGAGTTTCATATATTTGTAGAGTCCCCGTATCTATAGATAGACAGTGTCGATGACGAGTGTTGCAGCACGAGAATTCGGGGTATTTTATGAAAAATGAAGTGGGAGCAATACTAAAACATGGAAAATAGGTGAGAAACCATATGAAGTTGGATGAATTTGGCAATTTCAGGATAGCAAAAAGGAAAGAAATGAGATACCCATTTTGACATGCAAACTAACCTGTGTAAGCAGAAATTCATCAGTTGGAAGCCGAAGATCGTCCTTAGTGTTCCCACTTTCAGTCAGCAAGCTCACCTAAATCATTAGCAAATGATATGATCAGAACATCGTCTAAAGCCCAAAAAAAAAATGTCAAAAACAAACCAAATAATAGGTTTTACAAATCCATCCTCGGAGATATCAATCAGCTGGTAATCAGTGCGATTGACATGAGGAACCTGTAACCAAACAACACATCCTTTAGCCTCCAAAACCTACAACATAATGAGCAAAGCGAGCGAATAAGAGAGACTTACATCACAGTTGTGAGACGAAGGAACTATATCTTCCACCTTTTTCCCAGTGAAGATATCAATTCCAACAAAGTGACATTTGGCGTGTCCGTGCTTCCCAGTCTTGGAAGTTGAAACTTCCACAACCTGCAAAATTTCAACAACAAAAAAATATTATTTTAGCTAAGTAATAATCAAAAATCAAAGATGAAACCCTTCATTTCACTAATTTCGCCAAACAAATTCGGAAATTCAACAATTTATTTACAGATTTTGATAAAAACATAAAAGAAATTCTGGTGATCTTAAAAATAAAGAGAAATAGCGGCATAAATGAACATAAACAATAAAATTAAAAAAAAAGTAACCTTGCAAGGCCGACTTTTGATGACGATATGACCATTCTTTCTAATGGTGCCAGCCTGCTGTGGAAATGTCTTAGAAGCTCCGGCGTCAGCTTTAGATTCAAAATGATGATCTTCATCAGACATGGGGACGAAGCTAAAAAATTCGCAAAGTTTTTGGAGAAAGCGAGAGATACGGATCAATGCAAAGCTTCGAAGTGGGAATCGAGGGAGAGAAAGGAGAGTGAACGAGTTAGTTAGTGCGTGTAACTGATACTCAGCTTGAGATGTTTCCACGTGGGCTTCTTTGGGCCCCAGTATCAACTCCAATCTGATATTTTAGCAGTTACTAGCATTTTTTCTCTATTTCTTTTTAATAAATCGGGTATTAACAGATAGACTATTGCTGGATGCAGATTTCTATTTTCATACCAATTAGACGAAGAAGAAAAACCAATTGAACTCAATTCAAGTCTTCGACAAACTCCAAATTTCCCATAGTACCAACCATGTAACCCTAAACACAATACAATCATGAATTATGATGTCCAAATCTTACAAACAAAATACAATACATAAATTAAACATTATGTTATTATAGTTATAACACCCTCTTCGTGTTACTTCAAAATACCAGTGACAAGAAGAAAACTGAATGAAGTACAAAAAAGTAAATGGCCTTTTAGTTCTCAGCCCAGTAGGGAGTCAGGTTCAGGATGCAAGAAACAGATTGACTTGGCAGACTCTGCCGTTGATCTGAAAATGAGCAAGCAAAGGGGTAACGATCATAAGTAAATGTTGAAAGTTCTTGCTATCTTGATCCAGACAGAATCAGGCTTCATTTTCAAATTATCAATAAATCTACCAGCAATCAATGACTAGAAGCACCTTCTCAATGTTGTACATACAAGAGTGTGCAGCTGTGTTCTTTTGATTGCCTATGCCTGATGCAGTCATTTCCGGCTTGAACTTCCATCAGAAACTGATCCGAGATGGCTTTCATCCAGTTTATGCACAAATATTTGTGGGGGCTTTTCTCTGTCTCCGGAAAATTGGAAATGATTCAATTAAAAAATTAATAACAAATGACAAGACACACTCAACTCCCTCTTGTTTTTTTTTTTATATAATATATATACTTTATCAAATCATGTAAACACGAGATGGTGGAGGTAATAGAAATCGAAGAACAACTAACATTTCAGTGGCCTCTTGGTAAGTATGGCTTGATGCAACAGCCAAAATTTGTCCTTCATTGTTGTATGTCAAGGATGCAATACTGTTTGCGCAACCAGGCAACTAAAACCAAAAAAAAGCAAAGTCAACAACGAATTTCTCTACAAATTGTTCTTCATTATTATCATAATTGCATTGTTTGACACTAGTTATTTAGCATGTGCCTTCTAAAAGCATCTTATTTGCTTAATGAAGGTCGCTATGGTATCAACCATCAGTTACATAAGCATATTATCCCAAACTAAAACCACTATTTGATAGACTGAGGAATCATATGATGCACTTATCAAGAGTAACAGCACAAGAAGTAAAAGTAAAAAGAACACATAAGATCACCTCAAAGAGTCTTCTTCTACTTTTAGCATCCCATGCTGTAACATAACCCACATTATCACCGGTGACAAAAGCACCTGAGATGCTAAAACAGAAAGTACCATAAAAATCCCATTATGCAGCAAAGTCCATAATCTACGAGAGGCTACTGATAGAAGAGCACATACAATGGGTTGAATGCAATGTCATTCACTGGTACTAGATGGTTTCTTCCATCTCTTGATCTTGGATGACATCGGAACATATACCTGCAAGCATGAGATGTATAAAGTAATGCATAATCCAATATCCGTAGGTATACTTTCAAAATTATGCCAAATGCTAAGAAGGCTATTGAACGATATGCTCTCTGTTTAGGTCTAGAGGAAAATTTAACTTTAAGTGCTCTCAGATGCATGAATAAAATGGATTTATAAATTGACCCAGACCATGATTTTCAATGTTCAACTGTTAAAACGGTCCCAAAGTTATACGATTTTCAAAAACTAACCCCATATTGTTTGAACTGGGCGGATATGAAATCTCTAATTTTACTCGTCCATCTACCGATCCAACTGCATATCCTGCATAGACATTAATCTGCTTTAAGGGCAGTATTAAGAAAGTTGAAAGTCATCTCAGAAAGTTGGTATATTGAAGATTACGATTTCTGACAGAAGGCTATGCATAAAATCTTCATTGATGTGAAATTCACGGGTTGCTGTTTGGTCATTGGATATAATAGACCATTCGTCAACAAGTCCTCACAACATAATTACATGTAGAGCCAACACAATCAAGAAATAATACCTTTCAAATAAGGAATTGAGGAGACACATCGTATTGGAACATCCATACAAAATTTATTTGATTGAACACATTTGTCTGAGTTACGCAAGTCATAAATATCTACTGATGATCCGACAGCTATTATTAATTCATATCCAGAGAGTGACATTGACTCCACTTCTGCATCTAGATTTCTCAGGTACACAAGTGGTTTTGCTCCAAAAATGTCCCAGGCTATGATCTTCTTATCAAAACCTGCAGTAATCACTTGACCTGAAATAATAGAATTAGGAGTTTAACTTCTACTAGAAATAAATCGGATTATAGAAATATATTTGAACGGTAATCTAAGATCTAAGGTTGTATTAAGGGCTGTTTTGGATGTTCATCAGAAAATTGCAATTTAAAGGGTCCTCATGGGACATGGCCCCTCCAACGGTAAGAACAAAGCATTGTGCTGTCATACGAAACCATAAACTCACAAATACATTCTAAGAATTATATTGTTAACATTATTCACATAGTTGCATAGGTGCATATTTATAGATGTACATGCAATTAAAACTAACAGCGGTGCTCTTGAAAGCCTTCTGAAAAGAGGACCAAGTTATTTCTCAGCTAAATTTCTTTATGACAGCATTGTCAAAGCCCCAGCTTATGTAACAACATGAAAAAAAAAAAAAAAAAAAACATTCAGTTGCTCATCAACTTCTGCGAGGGAAGTACAGAACAGAGCAATATTCTTTATAATATTCTCAATCTTTTTAGTGCTTCAGTTATGAAAAACCCGATACACAAAATAGTGGACAGTTACAACGTTTATAGAAGGTTTAAGGTAATGGAACGATGTTTAGTTTCTTAGCTACATGAATTGCAAGGAAATTTAATTACAAAATGTAACCATCATTACTTGTTCACAGATTACCATGATAAAGTATAGAAACAATCAGGAACCTTTAAGACAGATTACATTCGTTTGCGGGACATAAAAGTACGACAAAGTCTCTTGATGTATATGTTCCACATATGCACTTTTCTGTAGAAACGAAGTAGCTAACTTACGTGTTTCAGTAGAATATTCCACGCATGTTGCTATATCATCATGATTTCCTACTTTATTGCTGATTCCAGAATGCAAATCATACCTAGAAAAATAAAAGGATTTCCATATGTAAAGAAGCTTGGATTTACAAAAGAAAGTGGTTATATATTTCATGCTCTTAGTTACATTTTAGGTATATGGTACAAAATTCAAAGCAGATATCTTTTTCCCGAAGTCCAGTCACAAAGAGTGATAATTAAAATTCCAAACTTTTTCCCTATTGAAATGACAATAAAGTTAATGTACATTGCAAAATATCAAATTTACATAACAAAATTATTACCATGCATCAGATGCATGATTAAATGAGGTTAACAAGTAGGAAAATCTTATTTGCTTGCTAAATTGAACTCAACTAAGATTCACATTGCTTACTTTTTATAACTCATCAGATTATAACCGGTTAGGAACCTTTTTTTCATTCAGTTTAATAGTAGAAACCCTAACTGAAGAAGAAACCTCTGATGTAAGAGCTTAAATGAAAATTCGAATTCACTAAATCAATTAAAATGAAAAACCTTGTAATAGAACCATCAGAGGCAGCGCTGAATGCGACAGGTTCCTCCTGGAAACAACAGTCGAGAAGCGCAGCCTCGGACGGAGCTTCTAATCTAAGTTGAGAACAATCCACATCATACAGTCGAAGACACTGTTTCAAATCAGAGAATCAAAATCAGTTCGAGCGATTGCAATTCATTGGAAAACAAAACTGAAATAAGACATAAGAGAAGACTACTGACGAGGTCCCAAGAAGAAATGAGGAGGTTGTTGGACTGCGGCGCGAATCGGACCCTGGAAATCGCGTCTTGGATCGGATTCTTGAATTCCAAACAAGATCCGTTCATTGCAAATGCATCCAAGGAGAGTTCAATTCTTGAAAGAGTGTAGGCAAGTGAAATTTTCCCAAGTTTCACAATAGCTAATTGGTGAGAAACCCTAAATCTAGAATCTTGATTTCAGTGAGAGATAAGTTAGCCTGGATGGAGCCGAAGGGAAAAAAAGGTTGAAGACTCAAAAACTCGGAATTTTTTAAATTTCCCGCTCAGTGAATTCCTGGTAAATTTAAATTATAATGTAGATTTACGAAATTATCCATTCCATCTCCCCAAAAGTCAAAATTACCCTCCCATTATCCATCTACTCTGACATTAAAGCCCAATCGTAGTTAACTACACCTTTAGTCATTAAAGGTAAATTTTTGTTTTAGTTATAATTTCATCAGTCTATTTATTTAAATCACATCTTTGTCTTGGAATTCTCTTTCCCCTTTTTTCAACAATTTAAAAATTTTTTTATGAAATAATTTTAAACGTCACAAATCTCTAAATTAAAATTGAAATAGTTTTTTTTTTAATTTTCGACATTAACCGTCAGATCGACTTGGATCTAAGACATGCTCTTCTACTTATCAATCAGTACTGATCTATCATATTAATAGTCAAATCATTACTTGGAACTCGCTAGCAAAACTTCTAAAACAAACTTAATAGTCCAATAACTTAAATAAAAACTTTTGAATAGTTTAGTAATTTAAATAAAAAAAAGACTTTTGAATAGTTAAGTGACCAAATTATAATTTTTTGTAGTTAAATGATCAAAATAAAAAATTATCAATAGTTTAGTGACTAATGGTATAATTTATCTAAAATATTTTTGGCAAATATATATATATATATATTCCTTTTTTAGTGTTTATTTGCTAATATATTTGGGTTATTGTGTGTAAAAAAGAGATATAATACAAAAATATAAATACATTTATGAAAGATGGCTCGCCATGCTCCAAATCATGGCAGGGAAAGGGAGCTGGATTCTATCAAATTAGAGAGTATAGTGATGTAGATAATTGCTTAAAAAATTAAAATGTGATAATTAAAAGTAAATAAATTAAGAGTCTTAATTTTATTTATTTATTTATTACATAAATAAAGAAATTCATTAATGCTTTCCTATGTGAAAATCGCATTTCCAATAATTTGTTTTAAAGATCCAAGGCTTAATTTAATACAAATTAAAAAGAGTGGACGAGTAATTTAGATTATTATTTGCCTTTTACATTTAAAGAAAAGCGCACACCACACAACGGTCTGGGTCTATGAAAGGGCGCGGATTCTTGAGTTTGTCTCTGAGTTTCAGCTGCCGCCTTCTCTCTCTCTTTCTCGCTTCTTTCTTTCTATTCATCTTTTCAAATAATTTAGATTTCTTGTTTCCCGTTCACGCGATTTCTCAATCCCTACCTCTTCAGTTATCCTGGGTACTATTTGTATTCATTATTTTTCATTTACTATGTTTTCTTTGTTTGTTTTTTTTGGGTTCAACACCTACTCTATTTTCTAAACGTTAGATTTCTTATTTTTGTTTTTGATATACTGTTTCATTCTAGAAATTCATATCTCCATTACTTGCTTTGATTCCTTCTCCTTGGGTTCCCCGTTCTAATTTTTGCGTTGATTGTGGTTGAATATCTGTTGAAAACAGGGTTTTGAGTCACAACACCTCCATTATTCCTTTTTTGCCACCTAGGTTTTACGATCCGAGGCGGGAGACTCTTTTAGGCGAGCCTTTCTTCTAAGGATCAACCTAATTGGTAATCCTTAATTTTTTTTTTTTTGGTGAATTAGAGTTCTCCTTCTTAATTTGATAACTGATTAATTCCGTTGAAAACAGGGTTGGTTTTAGAAGTTGCAACGCCTACTCTGTTATAATGGGTAAATCTCAAGTACCGCTGTTGAGGAAGGAGGATGCTATTATGTCCAAAGCAGTCTCTTCGACTACCCTACATGAGCCATTTGGCCCCAAAGCCACTTCCTTGGAACCGTCGAGATGGAGCGTCTTCAATTATTCTACAATCGGTGCTCGCAATTTCAGAGAAGACAGCATGGAAATGGAAGACGACTCTGCTTTACTTTTTAATGCCTTTGATTTTCTGGAGGCTCTTCAGTTCCCTCTCAATGCTGAAAGTGATGTTGATAATACCCCTACTACGATTCCTCAACTTTCACACGATCATCATATCTTGTCAATGCTCCATGTTTTCAGTGAAGATAGTTTGATATATGTTGAGGAATTGGAAGACGACGCTGCATTACTTTTTAATGCCTCTGGTTTTTTGGAGGCTCTTCAGTTCCCTCTCAATGCTGAAAGTGATGATGACATCACTCTACTACGATTCCCAAACTTTCACATACCTTGTCCATGCTCCATATTTTCCCTGAAGATAGCTTGATACATGTTGCGGAATTGGAAGATGATGCCCCTCCCGTGGTTGCTGACGATATATTGTCCATGTTGCATAACTTCATATAAGACGAAACTAGTGTATCTATGTTTAGGGAAATAGTTATGCTCCTGATTCTTTTGTTAATATTAGTCTTTGTATATGTCAGAATCTACAAAATTATCATGCTGCTAATTGTTTAAGTTACTAAGCGTTGTAACTTCAATAATTCTTTCAAATAAAATTTCCTATTCATAACAACAATTGTAATTTCTAACCTCCGTACCTGTTAAGAACTGAACATATTTCTACATTTGGGAGTCACTGATATTGACAACAGTCATAGATTATTATTTATTTAGTGCTGGATAACATCTCATGTTTCCATGTCTATGGAAGATGGAATCTGTGCAGCAATGCACAGTGGGTTTACAGGCCTTGATGGTTGCTAATATGCCTAACTCTTCATGTTCATATTTAGAGTAAAACCCAAAACTCATCTTCTCAGTCACTACCTTAATTTCTTGCCATGAGATCCGTAGCCTATAACCATTGAAGATCCAAGTTATTTGGAATTTGTGCTCGATACAGTTCAACTTGAACCAGCCACAAGTTCTTGTACAAACCAACATCCATAATTCAACATGTCTTTTAGAGAACCTTCATAAGTTCAACACTGTCCCTGATTGCCTTCAGTTTTCACAATAAGTTCCAATCGACTCTAGCGATGCTTGTAAAGGACTAAGCAGGACATGCTACTCCAGAAAATGGAAGGATTTTATTATTTTCCATCTCTGTGATGCTACAACCAGGGTCTTTGCTCAACCCTCTCTGCTTCATCAATTCCCTTACCTCATTAACCTGACTCCATCTTCCATCCAAGGCATACAAGTTAGAAATAAGCACATAATAACAAGCCTTATCAGGATGTATATCGAGCATTTTCTTGATAGCCACCTCTCCGAGATCAAATCTTGAATGGAGTCCACATCCATGAAGAAGAGCCCCAAACAAGCTAAGATCTGGTTTAATAGGCAATTTGTCGATAAAATCCAGGGCTTCTTCGAGTCTTCCAGCACGGGCCAACATATCAACCATGCATGCATAGTGCTTCATAGAAGGAACAAACTTATAGTCCTTGCCCATTGAATTGAAATATTTCCATCCTTCCCCGAGCCTCCCTGTATGGCCACAAGCAGATAAAATCGCCGTGAAGATTACTTCATTTGGCTCTAAATTTTCTTTAACCATATCATTAAAAAGTGCAAGAGAGCCGCAGCTGTCCCCTTGAATTCCATAACCACCAATCATTGCACTCCATGTGACAGTGTTTTTCTCTCCCATATTGTCAAATACAACACGAGCAGATTTAGAATCCCCACATTTAGCATAGAAATTCAAAAGTGCAGTGCCAACATAAACACTAGACGATAGTAAGCCATTTTTCATAGTGTAAGCATGAAGGGAGGAGCCAACTTGGAAAGTACCTACTGAAGCACAGGCTGAGAATATGCTGACCAGAGTGACAGCATCAGGGGAGACAGAATCAGACCTCATTTGATGAAACAGTTCGAGTGCGTCATATGCTAACCTATTTTGGGAATAACCAGAGAGGATTGAGTTCCAGGCAATTAAATTCTTATCCGAGACCGTCTCAAATATGTACCTAGCAGCTCTAATCACTCCACACTTTGCATACATGTCCACTAGAGCGTTTATCACTGTTGGATCGATTAGCCCAAGGTGAATCCCCAAAGAATGAACTAACCTCCCTGCACTCAAATTGCTCAACTGCGCGCATGCAGAAAGCAAACTTGCAATAGTAACAGCATTAGGCAATATCCCAAACCTTCTCTTATCAACAAACAACTTCAAAGCCTCATCAGGAAACCCACTCTGAGAATATCCAACAATCATCGCAGTCCATGAGACAAGATCAACAGAAGAAAGTGCATCAAATGCAGAACGAGCATCTCGTAGACTACCACACTTAACATACATGTCTAGAATAGCAGTCACCAAGTAAGAATTAAGTTCTATACCAGTCTTAATAACATATCCATGCACCCATTTCCCCTGATGCAAAGCCCCTACCTTCCCACAAGCAGTCACTAAGCTCCCTAACGTGAATTGGTTACTCTCAACCATTGCTTCTCTCATTCTATTAAACAAAACTAACGCTTCGTTAGTGCAATTATTTTGTACATACCCTGCAAGCATTGAAGTCCAAGAAACCACATTTCTATAAAGAATTTCACCAAAAACCTTACGCGCAGATTTGATTTCTCGACATTTGGCATACATATCAACAAGACCGGTTTGAACGAAACTATCAGGATTCCCTACCTTGACAACATCGCAATGCACTTTCCTTCCTTCATTAATATCCTGCAATTCGCTACATGCCTTTAAGACTAGCGAAAAGACAACATTATCAAACCCCCTAACACTCATTCTCATACGACCGTAAAACCCAATAATTTCCGTGTACAAATCATTCAAAAAGTACCACCTGATCATCACTTTCCAGGAATAAAAATCTGGTTCAGGAATTCGATCAAACACTGACCCGGCATAACCAACATGCCCAAATGATCCATAAAGGCTGACCAATTTGGTATCACACAAAAGGTCACCTTTGATTCCATTTATAATGAGCAAGGCGTGGACTTTCTTGAGACAATCAATGTTTTTGCAAAAACCCAGGAGAGCAAAACACGGATTTGAAGAAACTGAGTGCAGTGAAGCTAAAGAATGGTCCAACGAAGGGTATTCAAAAGGTTGGTCAGTAATGTAAGACAGAGATCTCAATTGAAGGTAAGGTTCCCTCTTGGTAACAGAAACAGAAACTTGTCTGTGAAAGAAAGTCAGAAGCTTTGTCACCATTGTTGTTGAAGTTTTGAGGTTGCTAGTTAAACACAGCCGCCATTGCATGAATAGGATGAGCGATGCTGGGAGTCACATAACAGATATTGCTATTAGCCAATATGTTCATCTCGACTTCAAGAAGGGTGCTTCAATCACCTGCTATTGTAAGCGCTCACAGATGGGTTTTTTTTTTTTTTTGGCCAGAAAGCGCTCAGAGTTGTCTTAAACTCTTAATCCACCCATTTTATACGTACAAAGGGAAAGAGAATTGATAAGTCGAATTGATTAATTTCCATTCTAAGGAAGGCCAATTTTCCTAAAACTGCAATTGGATTTTCTTTTTTTATATATTTCAGATCTAGTATTTAGAAGTTCATAGTTTTGATTTTGAAGAACTTTTTTCAAAAAATTATTTTTTTATTTTAAAATAAAAAACTAATTGGATTTTCTATTTTTACATATTTCAGATCTAATATTAAAAAGTTCATAGTTTTGATTTTGAAGATTTTTTTCAAAAAATTATTATTTTTATTTTAAAATATAAAACTCTTTTGCTTTTCTTTTTCTTTTTTAAAAATAGAATTTTGATTCAAAATTTAAAAACTTTTATGATTTTTTTAAAATTTTTGATGTTTTTCAATTTTTAGTAGTTATTTTCATAAATTTTGAAATTATAATTATATATTATATTTTTTAAATTACAATTTTTAAATTATTTATTGACACATGATATATAAAAAAAATATAGCATCAACAATGAGAAATAGAGAATAATTTGCTTTAAATAAAAGAGTAGGGCAAATTGAATAAAGATATAAACATATTATATTTTATATATAAAAAACTAAAATCAATTTTTGACTGTATGATTTTAATAAAGAGATTATTTTACTTTTTTATCTAACGCACGAGATCGTATTTATTTTTTCAATAGGTGATCAAAATAAAAATTGAAATATAATATAAGGACTGAGATGATATTTTCCTAAACCAGAAAAGGAACGAAAATAAAATATAAAATAAGGGGAGTAGAAATTGAAAAGTGAAAGTGAAAGGTGATGGGCAAACAAAGAGAGAATCTAAAGGCAACGGGGGCATTTGACTAATGACCAATCAAACTCAGCCTCTGACGCTTCCCTTTCTGCTGCTTACAAATCTTTATATCTTCTCATTCCTTCTCCACGCGCCTTTTCTTCCTGTGGTCCCCACATCCTATTTCTCTCCCCCTTTTTTTTTTTATAAACAATAAAATGATATTAAAAAAAAAAGAAAACCAAAAAATTAAATTATGTATTGAGATTGTAACTATTGTTGGTTCTTACGTGGGGAGCTATTCTGTTTCATAGTATAAGCAGGAAGGCTTACATAATTTCTTCCTTCGATAATTTAATGAAGTAATAACTTATTACGAAAGGATGTTACAGATTGAGAAGCAGAATTGGAGATTCTGTGTTCTCTCACAAATTGAGGGGGTTAAGAGTAATTGGAAAGGGAACAAGTGGGACTAAGTTTCAGTTGAAAGTTACTTCCATATGTTTCTACAGCTGAACAAACAAACATACAGACAGACAGGCAGACAATGAATTGATTACTGCTTCAATGGAATTCAGATTTCAGAACCAAACATTATAACAGACAAACCACACGTTCTAACCCCTTTTTTTGGGGTAGAAATTAGCATGTAATCAGTACTCTTTGTTTTAAATTCATTTCAATACAAGATGCCATTCATTCCTCCCCTACTAGTTCTCTTCAGGCTTATCTTTTTTTTTTTGGTAACTTTTACATGAAACAGACAAGGTTTTTTTCTTTCATGTTTCCTCAGCCGAAATTTCACCCAAATCCCAAAGTTGTTGGAAAATTTTATGGGATTTTACCCATTGTTAGAAAAATGTTCGAGAAATCTTAACATTGATGCACCTGTCGATAGAACTTTTAAAACATTACTCGCAACTCTTTGCTCGAACCAACTATATCCGAACACGAGTTTAGATATTTGGTTTCACTAAATATATATATCCTGGGAAGAACTATTGCAACATTATTTATGGATAATACAAGTTGTCCATAATCACCCCCAAGACAGAAAATCAAGCATTGCCAAATTTCAGGCTGAGAGGCAATCCCCAAAAGATCATAATAACCTCACTTCTCAAAGCCATTGAAACAATAATCACCAAGTTTCCTCTATAACATCCTCAATTAATACATCAAAGCCTCTTTTCTTTTTCTCTAGGTTTAGGTTAATGCAAGAGATGGACGATTCACCGTTGTACATCGTTGCCTGCGAGGCCGTCTAGTTGTTTTCCCCCACCCGGTAAGGCTCCGATCCTCCAGCCCCACTTCAATGTTATTAAGTTGCTGCATCAATGGCATACAAGTTGTGGCAGCCACTGCAGCAGGAGAGGAGTTAGTTACAGACCGTCGCCTCCCTCGGCCACACCCGGTTCTAGTAGAGTTCCGTCTTGTCATTCCCGAGTGCCAAGAATGACCAGTTGCTCTCATAATTCCTCCAAATGTTTGAAGATCTTCCGTTACTTCATGCCTTGATAGGGAAGCCAGGCCTGGAAGGATGTCCCTTTGAAAGTCCCTCCGCTGCCTTCCTCGCCTTCCCGGGCCCTTTCGTGTTCGACTTGTTAACAAAGATGTCGTTCCTGTTTCTTCTACTTTAAAGTTTTCAGGAAACATAGGCTTGGGCATATAATCCTCTTCCTGGGTTTCAGCTAAGTTCAAAATCATTGATTCAAAATAATCAATCTCTTCTGAGGAAGATTCATTTCGATCCCCATCTTTACCTCGCGAAAGAGCCTCAAACTTGCTCTCAAGATCCTCTCCGAAAGAGGAAATTGTCTCAACAAACCAATTAAGGGGGTCTGTCGTAGGGTTTTCAGATGAACTGCAATCAACAACGTCCGAACTACTGTCCTGACGAAAAGATGAGATGGCTACTATTGCTTTAGCTGCAATCGTTATGAGTTCATCCTGCATAGAGTCATCTTTGCTTTGTACTGATTGCAAAGGTGGTTCAAATGCCTTTTCCAGTATTTCTTCTCCATGAATGACATCTTCAGGCTCAGGAATTAGTGGCACTTCCAAATCTATCCCTTGAGTCATCTTCATACCACTGCTCGGAACAGAGGGTACAAAAGAAGCTTCATCCTCATCAACACAGGAGTTCAAGTCGAACTGATGTGGGGAACTTGGTAGCTTTGTATTTGCTTCCTTCTCTATGGCTGAATTCTCTGCAACAATGTCTTGGTTCATGTCCGGAAGAGTCACATCACAAGGTAAGTTAATATCAAGTAATATTTTTCTCCCTTTATTTTCTGCTTCAGCTTCTGAAGGTTGAGGCGAAGACAACTCGTTCTTCGTAACATAATGCTTTTCGAAAATGGGACCCACTAATATCTTCCTATTGTGCAGGCATTCACCTATTTCGCTCCTGCTGGTGTCAACATCATTGGAGAATGAAACCGGCTTCACATCCTGCATAAAATTTTGGTTTAAATCATTGCCAGTACCATTTTTATTGGTCGGTTTCTTCAGAGAAGATTGAGAGAAGTTCAACTCTCCTACATTCAAATCCCTTCCTGCACTTGTAGCCTCATTCTTACAAACAGGCATGGCTCGTAGCCATGGCAGCCCTCGGAGATGGTCCTCATGGTTTCTTTGTCCATCCTTTTGAGGACCTTGTTGCAAAATGGCCTCATTAGATGAACTGTTTGAAAGCACCATATTCAAATTTACACCACTTGCAGACTTCATATCAACACTATTCGAGCAGTTGTAAGGCTTAGTTGAACCTTGAGAAGTGAAGTGCCCTGGGACCCCCTTACTATCATTGGTACAATTTGGATACTCATAACTCATTGAAGGGAAGCGAATTGCATGTTCCCTGGACCCCGATGATGAACCATAATAAAAACCATTTCTATTAGGCAGTTCACTTCCGAAACTCGGATTAGGTCTAGAATTACTACTCACCTGCCACTTCTCTCCAAAAATCCCACTGCTCCGGGATGATATCACAGAACTCTTACTAGATGGACCAGATGAATTCAAAAATGGGAGAGTCGCAACTGTCATTGGCTTCTCGCTTAAGCTACTAGAAGGCTTGTCCCAAGAAGAAGCTGAATGAGACCACGGCTTTACCACATCAGAAGAAGCAAATGGATTCAAACTAGACATAACAATTGACTCTGGATGACCGTTACTGGAGATTTCACGAGTTTTTTCAGGAACTTCTGAACCTTGGATCATTCTTTCTCGAGAGATATCTTCCTTGCTTTGATCAGTTACCGAAAATGTTGGAGGATCAAGAGTTTTTCCATAAAGAACCTGTACCTGCTGGGAAGGTACAGGCAACTTCTGTGGCAGAAAAACATGAGAAATCGACTTTGAGTTGCTTTTACTGTTCTCTGCAAACCGAGATAATATCCACACATGAATAATGAAAAATACATGTAAAATTATGATAGGAAGGGCCATGAGGCAATCAATGATATATATATTTTTTTTTTGACCAAAAAAATATGAAGCTATATAATGAAAGTTCAGTAGTTCACAAGTGAGCACTACCTGCTTCAAGCACATTAGAAAAAAATCCTCTCGTAGTTCCGTTTTCCTCGACATGGATATTACTTACAGACCTATCATCACTTGAGCGAAGTACGTTCACAGAAGTTTCTTTCAGTTTAGCAGACAGTTCGCGGCCTCCTTGATAGGGGCCATGGCCTAGAAAGTGCGAATATGCAGAACCATCAGTTTCTTCAAACTGAGCGGGCTCATTCAAGTCGGCCAAACTAGTTTTTCCCCTCGAGCATGAATCAGATCTTGAAGCATCTTCTAGGCAATCAGTCTTCCCTACATGAAATAGCTTTCCATCACTCGCAGGTCCAATTTTCCCACTTCCATTCGGAAGATAGCTTGAGGTGCCAGATGCCGTGTCGTCCCTGAACTGTTCTGCTTCTTCAGTATCAATGTACTCTTCAGCAGGAAGTTGAAGATCGAACATTTTCCTTCTTACTTTTGTGGGTCTGCACTCTAGAACCTTAAAATCCTTTGAGTTACCTCCATTTTGGGACCGAAGGGTACCAGCTTGGCTGCTGCTTCCCTTCACTGAACTAAGGGGAGAATGACTATCTTCAACACCAGAAACTGACGGTCTACCACAAAGAGAGTTTGCTGCAGGGAAGCCGGGTATATGCCATTTGTGAGCATCTTCAGTTGTAATTTGTGAGGCTAACAGGCTCGGTGATAATGATGTCTCAAGAGGAAACCGATTTTTTTGTAAATTTTTCTTTTTTATTTCATCCATCAACTCCCTCTGTATTCTATACAAGCGGTGAAGCTCAGACACCTGGATGAAAACAAAGAACCCGCATACTTAAACATGTTCAAAACAAACTCAAGTTTATGAACAAGCAACACTAAACTCCATTGAAACATGGAGATGAAGACCATATAAAATTAAAAATACAAGTACAAAAGCAGCAGAGACCGTATAACCTGATTCTTAAATATAGCCTCATGCTCAAGCATTATTCTCTTCAGTGAGTCCTTATCATACCCAGGATACACATCAACAATGGCCCTCGAGAAAAAGCTAGTGCAATACTGACCATTTGTCAAGGTTTTATCCCCATAATAATGTGGCCAGCTACAACTGTTTGAATCCTCGTTTAGATCCCTCATTGAGTAATATCCGGGCAAATAGCTTTTCAACTGCACTTTTGTTCCCATTCCTGAGAACAACAAACAAGTCCAGAATGGCATAAGAAGGAGAATAGAACCCCACAGTTGCTAGATTCCATGAACCTTATAACATAGTTATCAGTCTGATTGCAACGTTGCTATGTTATCGAGTCATCGGAAGATATGAACACCTTCCTGAAGGAACAATAATATTAAACCATCCATTTATGTTTCACATAAAAACTAGCAACGTCAAACCAAGTTAAATATTTGACATAGTTGAAGGTCTAGCCACTCAAGAATATCGCAAACCATCACAAGAATAATGAACACAATCCACCTAAAATGGCAGAGTTTCACCTTCATAACAAGAATCAGAGTATTGAAGAAAACAACCTCATTGATGATGATGATGATAGCCCCACTTTCAAATGATGCATGCAACTACAGCAATGGCATCAATTAAGAAGCTCGGAGAAATAATTCGCGGTCGTAAATTCAAAGGTAATGCAACCCAAAGCAGACACATAAACAAAGATTTCTAAGCAGAATGTAAGCCACATCATTATCAATTAATCACCACACCACTTCGTACATGTCGAAACTTCCCAGATAAAGAGAGAGTCTTGCAGGGGAAAAAAAGGTGCTGATAAAGCAGGAAAGTTAGGAATCCTATGATCAACAAGGCAAAATCCCATTCTATTTATCAAGAATTGGGAAGATGCTAAATTAGCAAAGCAACGTTAAAATTCTAGATCCCACATAATTCATACCATAACTAGTATGCATATTAGCAAAGATTAACAGTTGAAAATATTATTATAAAAGCTATGATCATCCATCAAATCAAAATTATCATCAACCCAAATCCAAAAAGGAAAAAGAAAAAAAAATCTTTTAAAGTTAAAGAGTTTAGGCTTTAATTAACTGAATTGCAAAGCCACTATAACCCCACAGTTTATCAGACTAACCCCAAAAATGGGGAATATAGTAATGGAGATTTAAGAAAATAAAGAAAACCCAAATAACCAAATCAAAAGAAAATAAATTAAAAATATTTATATATAAAAAGTCAAATAATTAGAAAGTGAAAAAGAACAAAATTTTACCTCAGACCCACATCCTCTAATCAAAACTCATTCAAGATTCTCCCATGGATTTAGCTTCAACACCTTCCCCATCACAGATAACTCAAAGGTCCCAAATTTTTCAGGATATCAACAACGATTAAAGCTTTAAAACAACAACAAAATCAAAAAAGTAATTAATGATACAGCAAAAAAAAACAACAAAGTGGGTATTTTGTTTAACACCATTAAAAGAGGTTAGATCGTCATCAGGTCGATGGAAAAAGAAAGAATCTTGTTGAAGTGGTAATTTTATAATTTTGTTTCGAGAGAGAAGAAAAGGGGAGATTAATGGGTTTGGGAGGGTGTTCGGGAGAAAGAGAGAGGGGAGATCCCAGATGAAGAAAATATTCACACAAAACAAACGATCTTCTAAACAACGGTGACATGAAATTTGTCAACATCTGGTCTTTCTCTTTTATTCTCTGCTTGTTCTTCTTCACATTTCTTATTTATTTCTCCATTTATATATTTTTTTGATTTTCTCTCCTTTGGTCTTTTTGAGGAACTATAAAAGAAAGGGGCATTTCTAGATTCTCTCCACCTTCCTTGCTTTTTTGGTACAGATATTTAACCCATATAATAATCATAACCCATTCTTTATTAAACCCTAAAAAATCCAACTTTATTTCATTTATTAATCTTAATCTGATGAGTAAAATTAAGATTAAAATTAAACCCCAACAGACATGAATCTATTTATGTGGTAAAAAAAATTACAAAGGAGGTTAAAAAAATAAATTTAGAGTTGAACAGAATTTGCAATGTTTTAAGAGCAGACAAGAGGCGGGCCCCCGGATACTGTGTGAAGGATGAGTTTTCTTGAGGTTTAAGAGAGAGAAGACAGCTCCCATTAATAAATGCCCTTCAGTATCACCCATAACTACGACATTAGCTTTCTTTATTTCTTTTTTTTTTTTTCGATTGCTGCCGTAGTTTTTGTTGATTTTGATTGGTTGATCCTCTCTGTTCTACTTTTAACATCCAACAAAGGTTGTTTATTAATAAAATATATTTTTAAATTATTAAATAAAATACAGAATTAATTAAGTGTTGCTGTAAAATCTAAAAAACCTAAGACGTGGCTTCTGTTCGTTGGGATTTGTTTTCAGCTTATCATGGGATCATGTGGCCAAGAAATAGAGAGATGGAAAGAGAGTCAATTCTCTGAATGGTTTTTTTTTTTTTTTTTTGCTGTGGTTTTTTGCCCTTTTTCTTTTGATTTAAGTGGTTCTAAATATAACTACGTTGTCATGTTGAAAAGGAGAGTTAATTATTTTCTCAACAATACTATTCAGTATTGTCGAATAAAAACACAACAAATATGTGTAAAAATCCCATAATAAATATCGTATATATAACATTGGAAATTAGGAAATATCAATTTTTATTCATTATTTGCCTCTACCTGTATTTTTTTATAAATCAACAAATGTCCTTACATTAGATATATCCAAGGGTTAATTATTCAAGCCCAATTGTTTTTTAATTTAATTATCTAATTATTTACTTTAAAATTGAGCTACAACTTCAGGGAAGAAAGGAATAAAATAATAATTTTAAAAATTTCGCCTTTCCTTTTACAAATTTTTTCATCAAAAATAAATATAAAAACATATTTTCTTATTTTTCCAAACCAATTTTCTTTTTTCATTATAAAGGCCACCAATTACCTTTTTTAGAAGAGTCTTTAGAAAATGGGCATTTGAGTAAATTACAAATCGGAAGCATACATTAAAAAGGAGAATAGAATAACTTTGTGCATTCCATGAATAAAAAAATGGTAAATCTGAGGTCATGTTAGTTTTAGGTTTGATTTGGTTTCAGGAAATATATATATTTAATAAATAATAATAATATTGTAGAAACTAGAAAATAATGAAAATTGATTTTTAACTTTCACCAAAAATATTTTATAAAATTTAAAAATTTGAAATTTTAACTTTAAATAAATTAACTCTGATTCAAATTCCTAAAAAAAAAAAAAATCTGACAATTTTAATGTATCAAATTTCTAATGTTTTTATTAGAGGAAAATAAAGACAATATATGTTTTCATTACTAAAAAAAAAATCATTTATAAAACGTGTTTTTTTTTATTTTTTGAGATATAATTTTTTTAAAATAAAATAGAAAATATTTTTAAAAACCAAACCAACTCAGTTTCTCATTTTCAAGTTTTACTTTGTGTCTACTTATATTTATCTGAACTTTTGTTTGTGATTATATTTGATAAATCATTGAAATTTTTAACTTTTTTTAATTTTATTTAATATAAATTTCTTAACAAAAAGGTTGAATATGTTAAGTAAATAGATACTAGATAGTTATTTATCACTAAAAAATATTTATTTTATTTTATTTTTTAAAATCTGATTTTTGAAATATATTATTTCTTTATTTTATTAAAAATTAAAATATTCGATTCTTACCTTTAACTTTTATCCAAATTTATTCAAAATTAAAAAAAAAATATATATATATATCATATTAATAATATTAAAATTATGAAATAATGATTTTTCAAATATTAAATTTACTATTATCAAATAAAATAATTATATGCCGTGTTTAACTTTCACTAATATGACAAACAGTTATATAATATAAATTCAGTGCTTATAAAATTTAATGCTAAAAATTCAATACTTAATTTTTCAGTTTATCAAACACACCTTAAATTTTATTTTTAAGATGGAAATTAAAAATTAAAGATTTTTTTGGATATAATAAAAAAATATAGAAAGGTAAAATTCAAGAGCTTTTATATTATTTACATTAAAATAAATATGAATATTTCGTAGAAATAAAATAATGGGATTAAGGAAGGTTCACCCTTTTATTGGATAAGTCTTTGATTAAAAGTCTAAAATCAGTGTTAAAGGGGGTTGAAAATTTTGTCAAATATTTAACCTACTTTATTTTTTTTTTCCTTTTTCCCTTTGATTTGGAGGCCAATATGAGGTAACTTACTTGGAAATGTACCTTGAGATGTATGAAAATGAAAATAGGAATTGTCAACATAAATAGTGCAATTGTAGGCATCATTAATAGATTAAAATTCGATTTTTTTTTAAAGCTAGATTGTTAAATTCTAATGATTTTAAAAATAAAAATTAAATTGACAAAAATCTAAGCATCAAGGGCTTATTTTGTTATTATACCTATTAAAAATTAAAAATTCTCATTTTTCAAGTAAAATAGTAAAGTCCTTTACTTTTGCATAAAAAAGAATTTTATATTTTATTTATTAGGGATAAATACTGAAATTATACATGAATTATAGTTTAATGTGTAATTGTATGCATGAACTTTGATTTTGTCATGAAATTTGATCCAATTCTTGTACATTATTACCACAATTATTGATATAAATATCATTTTATATTTATATATTGTAGTGGAGCAAGAAAAAATGTTGGGGATGGAATTAAATTGTATATTTTTACAATAATAAAAATAAAATTTTATCATTTTAATAGACTATATCTTTATAATTTTTAAAAAATTAAATCAAATTTTTATTATTTTTGGGGGCCTAAAGTGCAAATTTATCTTTACTAATTTAAAATTTTATAAATTATAAATGACCTAAATAAAAAAAAATCATTTTAGGGGGACTGGGGCCTCGCCTACCCCTTGGCTCGACCACTGCACATAATTATATTTATCGAATATAAAAATAAATTGATATATTTATTTCTTTAAATATGTATAATTAAATTAAAATTAAAGTTTCAAGTATACATTTGAATTACAACTAAAATTTAACGTGTATAATTACACCAAATTAAATTTTATGTATACAATTATACATTAAATCAAAATTTATATATAATTTTTAGATTTATCATGTATACAATTAAAATAAACCCAGATTGTGGAATGAAATTAAGAATACAAATACATTTCCAGGTAAGGAGAAGCTTAAATCTATTTTTGTTGAGGTCATGATCAAGCATGAATGAGTAGTTAATGAAATCCTCCAAACTTTCAATGAAGAAAAAAAAAGTTTGGTAAGATCGTATTTTTAGGAATAAAAATATGATTTTTATTCTTAAATGTTTGATAAGATAGGTAGTAATTTTATGAAACTTGCATAGATTTTATTTCTTTTTCTCTCTCCCCAATCAATTACTTGGTTGGTTCAAGATTTAGTTGCCAAGGAGAGATAGAATGTGGCCAATCTCCTTATCACCCTTTTAATAACTCACTACTCCTATGTGAATATATATATATATATATATTATTTTAATTGAAAATAAAAAATAATGGAAAATAGAAAAAAAATTAAAAAATAAAAAGTAAAATGGAAGTAAAAATAGGATTTTATGAGCTTTTAAAATTGAATTTATATTATGAGCTTTGATTATGATATAAAATTAAGATTTTGTGAATGCAAATAGTGTAGGTTTAAATTTCTTCACATATAAAAAATTAAAAATATTAAAGTATCATTGAATGGTACAACTTATTTTACACATGAAAGGATATTTTTGTAATTCTCTTAATCTAATTGGTGCCTTGACCTATAATACCGACTCAATCAATGAATTAAATAATAGTATAGATATACAATCTGCTACGTTAGTTTTTGGATAAAAGTCCTAATGGAAGACCCTGTATTAGGAGCCAAATTACTTTTCTACCCTCAACTAAAAAAATAGGCAAAATTTTTCATGTACAATAAATCAAAAGGCAAATTGGTTCTTCTGGTAAATATTTTATCCATTTCTAATGTTAAAATTTTGTTTATGTACGACATCATAATGTACATGTGACATACCATGTATCACTGTCTGATTATTCCGCCAATCGTGCCAAGTTTTAACAATACAAATAGATAAAAAATTTAATAGCAATGACCAACATGCTCTTTAAATTACGTACAGAGATTAATTTATTCAATTTTTTAATAAAAATTCAAATATAATCTAATTTTTAATAGTATAGATATTTTACTTGCTTGTAGACTCCATCATACTGCGTATGTAATAATAATTGGATACATAAATCATATAAACATATAATGGGTTCCCAATTAGAGGTGAGCATGGGTCGGGCCACCCGGCCTGGCTCGAAGGCCCGCTCGAAATGTGAGAGGGTTGGGGCAAAAATATAGGCCCGAAAAATGGGCTTGGACAAAAAAATAAGGCACGTTTAAAAAACGGGCCGGGCCTCGGGTAAGACACTTTTGGCCTGGGCCCAGCCTGGCCCGGCCCGAATCACTAAATAACAAAAAAATATGATTTTTTAATATTATTTTCTTGTTATTTTGTCCCTATTTTTCTACTATTTTATTATTAGGTTGCTACTATTTTGTTGTTATTGTTTGGATATTGTATAAAACTTATTTTATTATTAATTTTGTTATTATTTTAAAGACATTTGTTAATTTTGTTATTATTTTAGAGACATCTGCTTGTTAAGTTGCATCTATCTTAGTTTATTTAAGTATACATATTTTTTTTAAAATTTATTTTTATTTTATTATTAATTTTGTTATTATTTTAAAGACATTTGTTAATTTTGTTATTATTTTAGAGACATCTGCTTGTTAAGTTGCATCTATCTTAGTTTATTTAAGTATACATATTTTTTTTTAAAATTTATTTTTATTTTATTATTAATTTTGTTATTATTTTAAAGACATTTGTTAATTTTGTTATTATTTTAGAGACATTTGCTTGTTAAGTTGCATCTATCTTAGTTTATTTAAGTATACATATTTTTTTTTAAATTTATTTTTAATTTATTTTGATATTTTTAGTATTTTTGATGTATTATATATATTTTAAAATTATATAAAAAATAATATAGGCGGACTAGGTCGAGCCCGTGTTTTAATATTTTATCTTGGTCGGACTTGGGCAATTTCAGGCCGAATCGAGCCTAAATCTAACAAACGAGCCTAAATTTTTGGTCGAGCCCGGCCCGGCCACGCTCACCTCTATTCCCGATCAATATATTTGTAATCATGTTTATTATAGAGGCTATAAAAATTGACACGTTAAAGTATGGTTATTTTCATGATTTGTACAGATGAAAATAATTAATAAGTACAGTTGTGGCCAAATCTTTAATCTCAGCAGTGGTTAGATGTTGATGGGTCCCACCAAAGGGTTGTATGTATGTATGTATGTATGTATGTATGGTGAAACTCATATCTCCAACCAAAGTGTGATTGACTTAAAATTGTGCCCTTCTTTGACTTAAAAGTTTGATTTGAAAATAAATAAATAAATAAAAACGCCTTAATGAATTAAATTTAAGAAATCTCCAACTGTGTGTTCTGAATGAATAATTTTAAATTTCTTGATTTTTTTTAAATTTAATATTGTAGAATCTATTAATTTAAAATACTAAAATTTGTAATTGCTTTATTTTGATAAATAATCGATTTAAAAAATTTATTGGGATTTTATAAATTAAATAATGATTATTTTTAAAATAAATAGTATAAGAAATTATCCAATATAGGTATCTGCAAAAATTTATAAATAGTCTTAATAAAATAAAATTAAAAATTATAATTAAATAAAAATATTTTTTAAAGTTTAAGTTATTCATTTTATAGTAGAATTATATGTATTAAATCAAATAAAATTAAGAGAAATTTTGAAAAAAAAAACAACTATTTAGATGGAATTTGAAAAAAAATTAAACTATTAAAATTCCCTCTTGAAATGACTCACAAATTTTGAAATTCTCCAATATATTTATCCAAACAAAAAAAATTATTTTTATAATTTTGAAAACCTTAATATGAACAAAATCCCCTCCTACAAATTCCTTGTACAAAATCACCTTAAAAATAGTAATTAAACAATCTTTAATTAATACTTTAATTAATACCTAAAAATATTAAAGAGCATCGAGTGAGATAACAAAGCTCAAGGAATTAGTTAAAAACTTTTTTCAAGTTATAAGGATGTGAGTTAGAGTATACTGAAAAGCATTATCCTTTTGTTTAAAGAGTGGGAAGTGATTATGAGTAGCTTTAAGTACTGAATCAAAATAAAAATAATCATAATATTACACTCATATGAAAAGAACTAAATAAAAAAATTTGATATAAAAATTAAATGAAAAAATGATAAAACTAAATCTTTTAAATTTATTGTCACAAGTTCATATTTTATCATAATTAAATTTTTATTAATTTATATAATAATTTAAAAAATAAAAAATATCACTTATAACAATCTAGTGTACTTTATACATAAAATATATATATATATATATATATATTTCTGTAAATCTCCAATATTTTTGATACCACATGTTTTAAATCCAGATTATTTATAAAATATAATAATTAAAAATTTTAAATAAGCACCGCCTTGAACCCCTTTTTTTTTTTTTTATACAAGCAGCTACTGTCAATACGATAAGTGCAACTTGGGAAAAACTCATTGGATGGTGGGAATGAAGAAAAGAAAAGCAAAGAAAAAAAAGCAGCTTTGGAGCATCTAAAACTATCATTGGTCTCTGTGAAAAAGAGAACACCATCATTGATCATTTGAGTTTTTTTTTAAGAATGAAATTGGTTCCACTCAAAAAATATTTTAATATTTAAAATACTATTAAATAATAATAAATATTTTTATATTTAAATAAAAATAAATAATAACTTATTAACTGCAATTATTATTTAAATTGTAAAGGTTAGATAGACATTTTCTTTTTCTTTCTCTCTTTTTGACAAACAAAGCTAGACATTTTGCGTCAATGATGAAAAACAAAGGAGGTAATAAACAGGAAATTAGGGCTACAAAATTACCTCATCATCTACACAAGGATTGAGACTTTAATGATTACATTATTTCATTTATGAAATCTACAATACATACAAATAAAATAAATCTATAAGAATGGAGTTTGATGACTGGAAACACACATTTTTTCTAGAAAAAGAGAGAAAAAAAAAGTAAAAGCAAAGCTTGACTGTTAATTAGCTTTTTATATTATAAAAACTTTGAATATATATTTTTTTGATAGAAGAAAGATCACGAGTTCATAAAATTTGACTTGCACGTTCATGAGATGAAAACAGCAAGAGGTGTTAATATATATATATATATATATATATCTATATATATAATACCTAATTTCAAAAAATTAAAGATGAAATGATAGGAGAATTCATTGGAGGAGCATCCAAGTATACTATTGATTCCCTTTTATAAAGTATAAATTCAGATATGAGTTGGGGCGCTTATATATATATAGTATCGATCTAAAATAAAAAGTATTATTCCTTTTTTACTTTTAAGCTGTAATGTTAGACACATGTTTTTGTATATGAATTACTACTTAGTAGTAAGAGATTAATTTAATTAGTAATATTTATTCACTCTTATGATTTAATTTTAACAAAGAGAACAGAAAATTTCTATTATTTTTAATATGTCTTATTTTTTACAAGAGTTTTTTTCTCATACATGTGTAATAAATAAGTTTTTTTTTTCTCATGATATTATACTTTTACAGGCTATATCATCATATGGCATGGCATATAATTGAAGGAAAAAAATGCATTAAGTTGATAAATTTTAACAAAAATTACCAATAGCGATAATAATTGAACTTTTAAAGTATAAGGACTAAATTTAAATTTTGTAAAAAGTTTAGGGATTGAAAACAAATTTTAACATTAAAAAATCCTGAAAGTATAGAAAAATAAAATGAAATCTGATATTTAAATATTCAATCTTCTAATCAAATTGACTATGATGATGGTGATGTTGCATATTAGAATTAAAATAATAAAACAAATGAAAGCTGATTGGATAAATACATATTTTATTGTTTACGAGGAAAAGAGGCAGATGATGAGTAATGGGTGAAATGACGACAGGTTGGTCATGGAGTGGACCGAGGGACATCGATGTAATTATAAACACCGGCCAAACCTTATTTGTAAATACTCCCTCGGGGTCCATGATTGGCCGTACACTTCAATCTTTTGGGGCTTGCAGCGTCACCACCACCAACTCTCAAATGTTAAATTCCTATGCCGATCAACAACGTCCACAGTCCACGAATCTTGGCTTTTTAACCATCTCAAAAAGGATAATTAACGTCCTTTCCCTCATTCCTTTTTTTTTTTCTTTTACGAATTAACGGAACTAACCTTTTCTAATATTTTACATCATGAACTCGCCATCTGTTATTGCTCTTAATTAAAGATATATATGAGTCAGATCTAAACATAATATTAATATATTTTATACTTACTCAAGCTTAGTTCGACCCGAAATATGAGTTTAAGATTTTGTCTAAACTCGTTCATATTTAGAAAATATTAACCCAAACTCATTTTAGGCCCATCCATATTATTTTTTATTTTTTTATTTGGTATTTAATTCATATTTACTTTAACCATTTAAATTCCATCTTAATCGGTATTGTTAGAACCCAGTTAAATTGATTACTTAAATCAAGAAGCAATAGCTCGACTAATTTGATAATAAATAACTAAATATAGAGTAAATCATTACAAATCGATTAAAATTTGAAAAACAATATAAAATATCAAACTTGTTCAACCGATTTTAGTTATATGTAATTGTTATGTGTAAACTTTTAATCTTGTCACATATATAAATCTAATTAGTTAATAATTTTTTTTTCCATTTATTAATAATGTAATGATTTGATTTCAATTCATAATCATTTGTTTCAATTACAATCACTATTGTTAGTAAGTACAAAAATAAAGAAATTCAAAAGGAGAAATACAAAATAAATGTGAATGAAACAAATGAATAATATTCTTGGTTAATTTGATTAGTACATTAGTAGGTCTTATATACAAAAGAAGGACTAACTACTATTAACAAACTCTACTAACAAACTATTAGTTTGTATAACAATTTGCTTAACAACCTATCTTATCCTATACTTAACATTCATCCAACTTCTCAATAGGTAAAACCCGAAACAAATGACAAAATTGAGTAAACAATGAAACAAACAGGGGTTTCGTGAAAATATCAACAACCTAATCACAAGCGAGCATATCGCCAACAATGAGTAACCCTTCAGCTACCTTTTCACGGACAAAAAATAGGTCAAGCTCAACATGTTTGAACTTGAAATGTAAGACTGGGTTAGCAGCAACAGCTACCGCACCAAAATTATCACACCAAATAACAGGAGAATCAGCAGAAGGAACTTGTAACTCTGTTAGCAGAGAGACTAACCATGTAACATCACTGGTGGCTGCAACCAAACTTCGATATTTAGCCTCAGCTGTGAACCGGGAAATAACTTGTTGCTTTTTCGAGCACCACGAAATAGGCGTACTTCCAAAATACACACAATATCCTGTCGTGGAGCGACGATCATCAAAATCCAATGCCCAGCTGGTATCAGCATATCCAACGAGGGATAGTCTGTCAGACGAATGAAAAATCAACCCATGATCAATAGTACCATTTAAATACCATAAATTCGTTTTAAACCCACCAGATGTACTATAGTGGGTGCATGCATAAATTGACACGCACAATTCACAGTACAAGCAATATCCGGTCGAGTTAGGACCTTATTGAAGAGTACTAGCCAAACCACAATATTTCATAGGATCAGCAAGAAGAGTACTCTCATTTTTAGACAACGTCGACGAATTAACCATTGGTGTGCGGACACTTTTTGTAGAGGGCAAAGAACTTCTGTCAAGAATATCCCTGATGTACTTGCGTTGGCATAAATGAAGATTTCTAATAGAGGATCAAGTGACTTCAATGCCTAAGAAGTAGTAAAGGTCTCCCATATCCTTCAAAGAAAACTTTTTATTTAAAAGCTTAACAAAGCTACTTATACTATCAGCCACACTTCCCGTTATATAATATCATCCACATAAATAATAACATAAATGACTAGTTCAGACGTTACGCGAACAAACAAAGATGCATCATATTTGGACTCGAAAAAATCAATAGAAACAAGATACCTCTTTAATTTATCAAACTAGGCATAGGGAGCTTAGCTCAGCCCATATAGCACATTCGTCAAACGACATACCAAGTTCTCACTATTTGGACCAAACTGAACATACCCTAGAGGTTACTGCATGAATACTTCGTCAGAGAGATCATTATTCAAAAACCATTATTGACATTGACCTGGCGAAGTTGCCAACCACGAGAGACAGCAACTGATAGTATGGTTGGAATAATAGTCGGTTTGACCACGAGACTGAATGTTTCCTTGAAATCACAGTTAGGAACTTGTGAGCAGTCCTTTGCGACCAATCGAACTTTATATCAAGCAATAGTCCCATCAGGATTTTTCTTTACCTTGAAGAGCCACTTACACTCGATTATTTTTTGTCCTTGAGGGAGAGAGACAAGTTCCCAAGTGGGGTTTGCCATAAAAGCATCAAACTCAGCTTAAACCGCTGGTCGCCATTCTGGATTTGTAAGAGCTTCTTCAACCGTGTAAGGCTCATAGTCAATAGCATCAACAGATAGGGCCTTGGACTTAAAAATCCGAGCCTTGGACCTGGTAACTATAGTATGAGTGTTACCTAACGAAACAGACATTGAAACGGAAGGAACTATGTCCGGAGCAGACAAACTACCCGCAGCTGTCGAGGTTGAGAGTCGAGATTCTCTATGTGCAAACCTCAACTCATCCATTGAACCACCCATTGTGGACTGCATAGGAATACCAGGAGGAGAAGATGAAGGGCTAGTGGTCTCTGCGACTATTGGAGCAGGAGAATGGAAATTAGACTAGACAATAGGAATATATGTAGAAACTCGCGGACTAGTTCGACCACTGTCCATGATAGGTAATGAGAACAATAACCATCGTTCATCAAAAACAACATGACGAGAAATAATGATCTTACCATCCGATGTAAAACAATCATAACCTTTATGTTGAGAATTATGCCCTAAAAACGTACAGGGCTGAGACCGAAAATCCAACTTGTGTTGTGTAAATGGTCGTAGATAAGGAAAACAACAACATCCAAACACTCTTAAGTGATCATATGTCGGCTTACGACTATGAAGAACCTGATATGGAGACTTCCCTTCTAGAACTGAAGTAGGGAGACGATTTATGATATGAACAGCACTACTAAAGGCACAACCCCAGTAGTCCATGGGCAGATTAGCTTAAGCGAAGAGAGTAAGGCCAACCTCAATAATGTGCCTATGCTTCTACTCAACAATTCTGTTCTATTTAAATGTATGCGGGCAGGATAGACGGTGAAGTATCCCAAGATTAGTCAACACCGACATGAAAGCACGATATTCTCCTCCCCAATCACTTTGAAAAATCTTAATATCTTTCCCAAACCGAGTATTGACCATTTTGTGAAACTGGAGAAAGTACTCAACTGCTTGAGTCTTATGTTGGACAAGATAAATCCATGTAAATCGACTATACATGTTAACGAACGACACATAATACATGTTAGAACCACATACAACCGATGCTGGTCCCCATAAGTCAGAGACAACCAATTCAAACAAATCTTTATACTCAGTAGTAGAATGTGAAAAGGGCAGTTTATGAGATTTCCCCATTTGACATGCAATACAAACATTATCAAGGAACTTTTTATTTAAAATAATTTTATACTTATCAAGAGCAAGTTTAATAGTGAAGGCAGACAGATGACCAAATCTGCAGTGCCACAAGGTAAAAACATCATCACTATCAGTATGTAGTTAAAATTTAGTGTTATGGACTGAAAGAGCATGAAACTTCGAAGCCGGGGTTACTGGAGAAAAATAGTAGAGCCCATCACGAGTATGGCCCCATAGCAAAATTTCCCGAGTTCGGATGTTCTTAACAACATAATAAGATGGATGAAATTTAAAAAACACATTATTGTTCTTAACAAACTGAGAGACAAATAATAGATTCTTTCGTATATTCGGCACACATAAGACAGTAGACAAATGAAGCATCTTACTTGTTGTAGGAAAAATAGAATTCTCAATACGCGATATTTTCGCAGGAGACGCATTACCAATAAGAAGAAAAGATATACTTGAGTAAGGTGTTGACTCATACAAAGTAGTGGCCTTACAACGGACATAGTGTGTAGCCCTTGAATCAGGACACCAAGATGTAGTCCCTAAATGCATGGGAACATAAGAGTCATTATCAAAGTTAGACCTATAGTGAGTTGTATTGGCATTGGATTTCAAGGTGGTTAAAAAATTAGAGGCATTAAAATCAAGAATACACGGTAATCCCACGCATGACGAAGCATCACAATCATGAACACGGGCCTTCGGTTTGGTTCACCATGACACACCTTGATTTTGGACAATATTATTACTAGTGGGCTCAAGCCCAACCAGATTTGTATTTGGCCCATTAAGCTGACCATTCAGCTCATTAATATGGCCACTATTAGAATTTGTATTACCCGGCCTGCTATATGGCCTAAGACCGTGGCCTGAACCATGTGACCTAGACCGGCAAGAAAGACTAAAAACACGCAAGCTGAATAGATGACCTATATCTCTCGGCCCAAGAGGATTACCAACGTTATGCAGCCCACACCTAGGACCCTATCTAAGCTGCATAGAAGCGGTCCCACCTTCATGACTTACAGCAGTAATATTAGTAAAATTGAAAGGGTTAGAAACCCTAGCCGTGTGATAATGAGGCAGAGGAAATTGACTAGGCATCTGTCCTTAGGAAAGACCAGAAGGGAACGCTACTAGAGCTGCCTCCGAAGGCCCGATGACCTGCCCAGATTCACCGAACAAAAACTGACCACCATGTGCGGACGACCACCATCCAGGTTCGTTAAAACAAACATCGTACGGTTCTTGGCCAGCACAGCCAGACGATATCGGCACCACGGTCGGAGCGAAGAAGCTACCTTACTCTAGATCAAAACTATAATAACAACATTGTGCTAAGTAACCATAGCGTCTACAAACCTGGCACTGAATCTGGGGCCGAAACCCTCGCCCACAAGTAGATGAAGATGGACAACTGCCGTGCACGGTGTCAACCACCAGGGTCAACAGAGCAGACTCAATAAGTTCGCAAGAGACGATGCTTCTGTTGCTGCACAATTTTGGCCATTCTTAAATTCTAGAAGAGCATCGACAATTTTTTGAAGCGGAAGAGACTCGGTTGAAAATAATGCAAAAGTTAAAACAACATCAAACTCCGATGAGAGTCCAACAAGTATTATTTCCACCTTCTCTGCCTCCGGAACCGTAGATCCAGAGGCCTCAAGAAGTGCACAGGTATTTTGTATTTTCACTATATAATATTTGACTGACATGGTTCCTTTCTTGATTGAATGAAGGTCGTGCCTAATTTAAGATATTTTTGCTTCAGTATCAGCAGCAAAAAAACGATTGGTCGTACTCTAAACATCACAAGCAGATTTAGCTACTGTAGAATAAGAAAACAAAACAAAACTAATGGTAGAGAGAAGTCAATAAGCAAGAAGCTTATCTTGCTAGACGAAAACAGAAGCATCATGATTTAGAGTAAAAATGTCGTCTGGAGAGGAGATGAATCGAGGCGGAGCAAGTAACGTCCTTTCCAAATATTCGTGTAACTCGTATCCCTCAACTATTAACCTTATATGCTGCTACCATTATACGAAACTGCCTTCATCCAATTTCATCGTATCATGCCTAGGAAAAGTCTGAACCAACCGAATGCCAGATATTGTGGGACTACCACAATCAGTAGCAGTAGAGTTAACGAAATTTGCCATGGACGCAGTGAAAAGAACCTCCAGGAACGTTAGGTGACTAATACCGTGTTAGTAAGTACAAAAATGAAGAAATTCAAAAAGAGAAATACAAAATAAATGTGAATGAAACAAATGAATATTCTGATATTCTTGGTTAATTTGATCAGTACATTAGTAGGTCTTATATACAAAAGGAAGACTAACTGCTGCTAACAAACTCTACTAATAGGCTATTAGTTTGTATAACAAATTGCTTAACAACCTATCTTATCCTATACTTAACAAGTATAATGTCAAATTTAGACTTAAACGTTTATATTTTTTTGTCAATTTGTCTCTAATTCTTTTTTTGAGTTAAATTTGACCTTCAATCTTAAAAAAAAAAATTTAAATTTGACCATCAACCTTTCAAAAATAGTTAAATTATTATTTTTTAACGGAAATATTGGCTAAAACATTAATTTTTAAACATGGTAGCTCGAATGAGAATCCAAATGTACTCCATGCTTTTTTTTTTTGAATTTTTATGAAATTTTTATAAACTTTTTGAATTTAAAATATTTTTATTTTTTATATTTTTAAAATTATTTATTGACATGACATATAAAAATGCCATGCTAGCATGAAAGTACACGTGAACTGTCATACTGGTTGCCACACCAACATCGTTAAAAAAATTAATGTTTTAGTTAAAAAATAATTTGACTTTTTTTGGAAGGATAAATGATGAAATTTAACTAAAAAATAATAAAAGTCGAATTGACAAAAGATATAAACGTTGATATCATTACAATATAATAAATTACTATGTTAAAATGGTGATTGGGATGAAATTGAAAATTTCAATAAAATTGTTGCACTCCAACATGGTTAAAAAAAGTAGCTTTATTAAATAGGGTGAAGTAGAAGAGTGAGGGTCGAGAAGGGCAAGGGTAATGAATGTATTCATCCGCCAATTTCAAGGAAATGAGCCACATCATTAACCCCAACATTTTATCATGCTTGCTTTTCCCCGGCTTTTCCGAGAAAGTAATCCCCCCCAAAAGGAATTATGTCATCCCCAAAATTTACCACTTTTGTCTTCTCTATTCTAACATTTTTCTCCCTCTCTTTACTACATCCCTTTTCTCAACATTCAAGCTTTGGTTTAGTTAATTTTAGAAATTTTGAGATTTATAACAATTAAGTATTTTATTATCATTTAAGTTAATTATTTTGTTTTTTTAATATTATTGTTTCCGAAATTCGAATCTACATTTTTTTAGAGTGCAATAAATTTTATTATTAGGTCAAACACTTGTCATATAGCGGTTTGCGATAATTAATTTTGATTTTTTATTTAAATGTATTATTTGTAATTTTCCTTCAAGTTTTTCTATTGTCATAAAATAATCCCAATATTATATTTGTCTCTGTTTTAATTATTGATGTTAATTTGTTTGCTTTATTTCCTATCAACAGGTTATACGAATAGTGCATTTAACAGCAGCATTATCGTTAGAATTTTAGGGATAAATTCTAAATTTTTATATAAGTTTGATTCATTATATGAAAGAATGTCGGATATTGGAATTCAAGCTTCAAAAATTTCAAACAATATCTCTTAAAATTATTATATAAATTAAATGGATACGTAAGGGGATTTTTCAGCCCAAATTTTTTCTAGTTTGCTTAGCTAATGGGCAAAACCCAAATCACAATGTTTCCTTGCCATACCTTTTGTTACTGGATATTTCAATGCTGACAGCCTCGTAGTTGGTATTCAAATTTCTAACTGTTATAATAAACATCGACAATAACAGTAGAATGATCGTAAAATAATAAATAAAGAAAAATAAAAATACATAAATTTTACATGGAAACCCTCTCGGGAAAAATCATAAATAAGAAAGAAGAAATTCACTAATGTTGAAAAATGAATGCTAATACAGGAGTTTCGACTACATCTATTTGAGAGTTGAAAAATCTTATTCTAATCAAAGTCAAATAATAGAAGTATAGTTATATACAAACTCAACTTATGTGGTATGTCAATCCAATTATTTTCTTCAACAAGTGATGAAATTCGGATCACATAATCTCTAACAATATTAATTCAAAGGCTAACATCCTTAATTTCAACAACTTCCTGTAGGATTCAGAAACTTAAGGTTGTCACTCTTACCTTTAAAAGCGCATAGGCCTTACTTCCAGCAGTTCACCATGAACTAGCTGCTTGGATTAGGATCCATCATAAACGTTGAAGGCATGATGAGATCCTAAAAGGTATGAAGACAGCCCCTTTTCAAGAGCCTTTGTGAGATAAGAGGGACTCCAAGGTAAATATTATAGAAGTATTTGTTTTGATAATCGAAGTTTATTTTATAATGATTGGATAAAAGAAATTAGCTGCTGGATTTAAAAGAATGCTCATATTTATATTATTAGAAGTAAAACATTCATAATTTATACTATAAAGACATTAATTATTACTAAATATCTATAAATTTTAGGTTAGAATGTGCTTGAGGTTTCTATACTCTTCTACTATTTAAAATTTAGTTTCTTTACTTTTATTTCTAAGAATTTAGTCCCTCAACTTTTCAAATTTAAAAATGAAAATCCAATCGTTAACTTTGTTAAAATTCTTTTGTTAAACTTAGATTCATTACAACATCATTTTTCTTGTTGCATGGCTACCAAAGTGAGTATTTGTTTATTTCAAAATGTCAAACTAGTAGATTTAAAAAAGAAGTTTAATGAGGTAAACTATTGGACTAGATTTTTTAAATCTAAAAAGTAGAGGGATTAACTTCCTGAAAATAAAAATAGAAGGGTTAAATTCTAAATCTATAAAGAGTATAGGGACTTGTAGCATATTTCAACCTAAAATTTAATATATATTTATTATTAAAATTTTAATATAAAAAATTTAAAATTAATTATAGTTTCCTACCCACGCTTTACGTTGGGTTAATTATTTTTTGGACAAAATTATAAAGTGAAAATTTAAAGGCCATAATATGCTCTAAGTCCCTATACTCTTCGTTCATTTGGGACTTAAAGATCATATTTTATTTTCACAAATTTCATCTCTTTTCATTTTCGGATCAAATTATTAACTGCAACACCCCTAACCCACATTTACCGCCGGAACAGGGTCTTGGAGCATTACGGATCAAATAGACATAATTTCAAACATTTCATATTATATAATATTCAAGTCAAAACCAATCAAACTCATATATCCTAGGTGCTTAACCAATGTACCCTCATTGGTACCACAATTATATCATCAAATCATATCATTAAAGTATCATTCAAGTCTAATTTGTAAACATGCCAAATTCAATCTATTTTGCCTATTTCATGTTCATTTAAACGTTAACTTAAACATGCCATAATATGACCTTAACATGAACACATATTTATATGTATATAACCAACCAATATTAACTTATAATCTTATTTACAATCATTCCACAAAATGATTAATAGTTAGGCACCTTAGGTACATGCCGATACAAAAGGATAAACATGACCACGTTTGAGTTCGAGATCATTGTTAGATGCTAAATCGGCGATAAAAATTAAGTACCTAACTTGCACATGGAAAACAAAACCGTACACTGAGTAAAAACTCAGTAGTATTTCTATAATCCAAATATCAAAAGATATGAACTCACAAATATACAATCTAAATATTACAATAACCATATCACATTTCATTTGTTTCACAACATCTCAATTTGATACCTAATGTCTCATCGGCTAAACCGAAGTAAATTGGCACCCAGTGCCTCATAGAATTAATCCAAAGTAGTAAATTGACACCCAGTGTCTCATCAACTTGAAGACGAATAAATCCCTAAACTCTTCCAATACTATGACATGCCATCTATATCCGACTCAGCCCAATATAGTTAATAGGGTTTAATTTCACTTTTCAAATACAACCAATATTCATTTCAATTCAAATAATTAATATATTCAATATATATATACCAACTCAATCAATATAAATTCAATAAATTCATCACATACTAAATCAATCCATTTCAATTGTAAAACACAATAATTCTCACCTCAACACTTACCATATATATTAAATTGAATTATAACAATTAACAACTAAATTCGGATTATAGAAATACAAACTAGAAATTTCAAGCTATTCCTCGTTGACTTTATCTTTCCTCTTTTTAGTCGAGGATTTTGATACAACGTTAGCTACGGAATTAAAATAATTAAAAATCATCAATACAACACAATTCAATTTCTGTAGCACCCCTAACCCCAATCCGTCATCGGAACAGGATTACAGAGCATTACCAGATCTTACGGATTAAATACGAATATTTTATAATATTTAATGAGCATATTTGAAAACAATCATCATTTATTCTTATTGTCCCTTATATGGGCCCTCAATGCTTAAAATACACATTAAAATCAAATCGGGACCCTACCGGAAACCTAGAAAATCTTTCGTGAAATTTCAAAAATTTTTTAAGTTGCAGGGGTCACACGAGCGTGTGACACATCCGTGCCTTAGGCCGTGTGGCACTTGCAATAGAGCACACGGCCATGTCCCCAGCCCGTGTAACTTTCTGACTTCCAAAACATTTAAGAGTAGGGGTTACATGGCCAACCACACGCCCGTGCGCTAGGCCGTATGCAAATACCTGGGTATTTTGTTTTAAAATTTCAAGCTGCAGGGGACACACGGCCAGATCACATGCCCATGTACCAGATCGTGTGTCACGTACGCTGAGACATACACCCGTGCCTTTACCCGTGTGGACAAAAATAAGCCATTTTAAGGCCATTTTTCTCATCCTTTTATGATATCAACCTACATATAACACTCTCATATACAAATGTCTCAACCAAACAATCAAACTAACCAAAACACATTCTCAATGTGACATAACATCACCAACACTTTATTTACTTATACTTACCTATTTAACTCCATACATAAAGTTATCAAGTACTATTATTATCTACTTACCATTAAACATTTAAGATTCCTAATTATGTTTCAATCTATTTCATTTGTTAAACCAACCCTATACATGCCATATAAACCAAAATTTACATTGCAAAAATTACTAGATTAATTTGGATAGTGTGGCTTGATGTGTTGATCCAATCCACCAACCTCATGCTAATCCACAGAGAACATTAAACAACACGAGTAAGCTTAATAAAGCTTAGTGAGTTTATAAGCTTTAAATATAAATCTTACCAAACATTCTAAATAATCCATTTAGATTAAGCATTTCACAACACTTCCTGCCAACCACAACTTCGATTGATGAATTCACATTATTGAGCTCAATATCAATAACTATTTAATTTCTTCACATTAATCTCTGTAAAACCTACCAATCCTTGTCAAATTAAAGAACATCTTACGAATTTGAGTACATCGTTTTCTTGATGCCATAGTCCAACTATGGTCTTACACAATTGCCATGGCCCTACCATGGCCTTACACTTGTAATGTCATAACCAAGTTATGGTCTTAAATATCAGGATGCGATAGCCCAACTATGGTCTTAGACGTATACATTTACTGCCATGGTCAAACCATGATATTACGTTCAATGTGTCATAACCCAGTTATCGTCTTTTCATTAAAATGCCATAATCTAGCTATGGTCTTACATTTAAGCATTGCCATGGTCCAACCATGGTCTTATCCGTCAATTCATCTTGTGTCACGGAATGATCGTACTCAATCCTACGTTCCACTTAATTTGAACTTTCCAATTCAATTTTCATATATTTCAATAACAAAATTTTCAAATAATACATTATATCATTCCTAAATTATCAATTAATCATGAAAGTACAACCATATGAACTTACCTGGACCAATTTGTAGAATTTGTAGTAATCTAGAGGCTATTCAGCTAATTTCCCTTTTCATGATTTTCTTCGAATTCTTAATGTATAATATAAAATTATTCATTCATTAGCATCTAATTCAATTCATAATTTATACCCTTTAATTTTCAAAAATTATATATTTACCCCAACTTTTTCAACTTTTACAATTTAATCCCTTATCAATTTTCCCACCAAATAAGCTATTTTTTTCTCAATTAACAATTTATTCTGTTATTCTAAGCTATTTTACAGCCTTTGATTGATAGAAATCTAACACCAAACCCTAATTCTTTTATTTTCACAATGTAGTCTTGATAATCAATTTCTATTGAAATTACTTGATAAAATCATCACATAATAAAATTAAAGCTTCAAATCCATATTAATTCATCTTAAACTTCCAGCACTCATCAATGGTAACTTTCAAAATCACCCATGAAATAAAAAACTAATGAATTAAATAGTTGGACCTAATTGTATAAGTCTCAAAAACGCAAATTTCAAGAAGAAAGTAAGAATTAAACTCACATGGCCCAAAAATATGAAAAACCAGCTTAGAGAACCTTCAATGGCATTTTTTGGCTGAAGAAATGTGAAGAAATATCTAGATTTTCAATTACATCATATTTTCAACTATTAAATTTTATTTCATTTCCAATTTTACCCCTTGTTCACACTAGTTTTGTGATTTCTTATACACACATCCCGTCCAAGCTTTGTAATAAATGTATAATTGCTTTTTAAGTCCTCTCTCATTTGACACTTGAATTATTTAATCATTTTAACAAGTTTTACACATTTTTTAATTCAGTCCTTTTTAATTAATTAACTATCAAAATGTTAAAATTTTCTAATGAAACTTTAATACTAACTCAATGACACTCCGTAAATATTTTTATAAATATTTACGGCTCGGTTTATAAAATTGATGTTTCAATTCCTAGTTTTCAACCTAATTTACCTAATAAATTATTTTAAATCACAAATTACTAATTTAAAAGTTTTCTAAAGTCATACTTGACTCATAAATAATAATTAAATATTAAAAGTTTCAAAATAACTCATCAGATTTAGTGGTCTTGAACCACAGTTTCCGATACCACTAAAAATTGGGCTGTTACAATTTCATATTGAATATTTCAATTTTTACGCAAATATTGCCTAATCTCCAATTTAGTCCTTAAACTAAGACTAACTTTTATTTTTCACATTTAATTCTTTATTTTCATGCAAATTCCACTTTAGAATAAATTCAACTCCCTATTTTCACATAAATCCCTAAATTTTAAAATTTTCACAATTTAGTCCCTATTACACAAAATTTACTATTTGTTCTACAATTTAATCCTTTTTCATTTATAGCTTAAAAAACTATCAATTTAATCCCTAATACTAAAATTATTCAACATAGGTAATACTTAAAAACTCAATAATTTCTAAATTTCGACATAGGTCGAGTAGTATTTAATACCGAGATTCCAAAACATAAAAATTTCAAGAATAAAGACTAAATTAACCAATCAATTGAACTTTAACTATTAAAACCCCTAAGGCCTTCGTTTCCTTCTTTCTCTTTTTCTTTCTTTCCCTTTTTGTTTCGTTTTTGCTTTGTTTCTTTCTATTTCTTTTTCTTTCTTTATTTTTTTTATTATTATAATATAATATATTTATTTAATGTCAGATAGTCCCTAGGATCTAAGGATAGAGTTTGAAATGTGATAATTGTAATCGTTTGAAATTAAAATTTGATTAAATCTTGGAAAGGAAAATAGTTTAAAACTTAAATTTTGAAAACTTAAAAATTGGAGAAACTTTGAAACTTTAAAGAAATGAAGTTTGATTTCTGAAATGAGTATTTCAAGTCGTACCTTTCATTCTAAATCTGATAGCCTTTTATAGAGGGCTATTTGCTTTTACACCATTTGAATCGGGAAATTCAATCCCTTTTATCATTACATAATTGAAACTTTGATTACATAATTGAAACTTTTCAGAGAATATATTCTCTGGTTACAAAAATACAAACTACATGGAATATTTACTATTTATGAGTCGAGAATCTTATTGTTCTTGCCAGGGAATATTTACTATTCATGAGCTAGAGAATCTTACTATTTACGCTAGAGAATATTTCCTATTCACTCGTCTTTTCTTGCAGGGAATATTTACTGTTTACGCCAGAGAATATTTCCTATTCCTCTTCATTCATTTCTTTCTTTTGAATTATTTTTTTTTGGTCCTGGTAATGGTCACTGAAGTGGTATTGTCTGCAAGATCCACCGTTTTGATTGAAAACATTGAAGATTTCTTATATTCGGACTCGGAATCCATTGAGTTGAGCATTTCAGCCATGAGTTTTTTGTATTCCTTCTTCGTCTTGGCTTGAGCTAACATTGCACTAGCTGTCGATTTTGCTTGAAGGAATTTTGCTGTGGTTTGATCCGGGGCTGCGGACTTACATAATCTCGGATTCTTGTTGAAAAAATTATCCAAATACTTTGAATCATATTTTTCATCATTAAGCTTATTCCACCATTTAGTTCTGTAATTTCGAACTAGTAATGGAATTCCAGTACATTGATCTTGCTCATAAGAATAATTCCAAGAAACAATCCAAGAAATGCACAATTTTGAGAAGAAATGGATTGTTCTGTAAATGTGTTTTTGGTCTGGTTTTGGTTGAAATTTGTCAAAGATAGGATCTCGAATGATGATAGTCCGTACCAATTCCACCATTCTTGGAACCAGTTTGGGAATTTGAATTGGGAGCCGTATTTGAGATATATGAGCTAAGAGTGTCTCATATGTTGGTTGTTCATTAAGAAGGCATTGTACCATACCATTTGGTAATCCTAATATGTAAAATATGGGTGGTGGTCAATTTTGGTGGTAAATTTGGCTGAAAATTTCTTTGGGGAATTTGGGTTTTCACTCCAATCCCTTGGTCAAAGAATTTTTAATATTTGGGCTGTTGAATGGGTAATAAAATTTGGATCTTTTGTGTCTGTGTAGTGTTTGAACAGTACTGATCCAGTTTGAACCAGTATGTTTTCATAACACTGTTGGGGTTTTTGAGAATCCAATGGCTTGAAATGCAATCCATTGAAAAGTTCATTTGCAAGTTTTATGTGGAAGTTTTTCTGAAAATTCATCCTCCATGACAAGAATTTTTTTAAAATATTTGTTTGAAAAATATTGTGAGGATTATTGTGTAGCAGTCTGTGAAGACACTGCTTTTTTTTTTGGAAAAACATCTTGAAGAGATGTCTCTTTTAAAACATTTTTTAGAGATTTTGGTTTGTGTAAAATAATCTCTTTATTTTTTGAAATGTTTGCTGCTTCACCATCAATTTGTTTGAGAAGAGTTTCCTCTTTTATTTGAGAAAAGGCCAATGCCATTTCTGGGGATTGAGAAAGGGATTCAATCCATTTTTTGATTTGAGAACCAATTTCGTTTGGATCTTGTGCATCTTGAATGATTGTATTTTTGGAGGATTTTGATGAGGGTGATGATCTCTCATTTTCTTCTTCATGGCAAATTTCATACCATGACTTAATTAGTTTTGAGGAAATTTGGGTTTTGGATGACTCTTCTATTTTTCCTTTTCCTTTGTCTCGGAGTTTGGGTGGCATTTTTGAATAAACTCTCTGGTGAGAAAATCAGGCAAAGAATTAGTTTCTCCTTTGATATATTCAATATCTAAATCAAATATGCTCAAAATTGCCTGCCATCTTGCAAAAATCTATTTAGTACTATAATTTTGCTGAGTTGGATTCCAGTGTCTGGAAGTAAATCGGACTATTTGCTATTTTCCCTTTTTAACTTTTTTTAGGATCCCACTGAATCCTATTTCAGAAGCATTTGTTTCTACAATCTTGGGGGCATTTGGATCGACTAAATATAAACAAGGAAGCTTAGTGATTTGTTTTTTAATTTGGGTGATAATATTGGTGTGGTTATTTGTCCAAGGTTATAGATTCTTTTTGAGCCTATCATATAACGATTTACATAATTTGTTAAGACCTGGATAAAAGTCTATGACATAATTGAGGCTTCCTAAATATCTTTGTAATTGGACTTTATCAAGGATTTGGTCTAAGAATTTGCTAGCAAACTCTATGGACCTTTCTATTAGGGTAATGGTTCATTGGGTAATGTAATGACCTAAAAACCTTATTTTGATTTGGAACAAACTTATCTTGGATTTAGCAACTACTAAACTATTATTTTTTATGACTTTTATAAAGATGGATAAATGTTTAAAGTGTTTTTTCTAAATTTTTTGAAAACACTAATACATCATCGATGTATATTATTGTGAATTGAGAATATTGGTAAAAAATATCATTCATTATTCTTTGAAATTCGGACGGAGCGTTTTTTTAATCCAAAAGGCATTACATTCCATTCATATTGTCCAAATGGTACCGTAAATGCCGTTTTGTATCTTTCTTCTTCTTTTATTTGGATTTTCCAAAATCTAGATTTCATATCGAATTTTAAGAAAAGATTTGCATTACAAAGTTTCTGTAACAAATCTTTCTTATTTGGTATTGGATACCTAATCCATTTTAAGGCTTGATTGAGAGGTTTGTAATTAATTACTAATTTTGGCGTTCATCTTTTGAGTTCTGCATTTTTTATTACATAAAATGCTGAACAACTTTAAGGAGAATTGCTTTTCCTAATTAAATTTTTATTAAGAAGGTCTTGTATTTCTTTTTTACAAAATTCTTCCATTTCTTTGTTCATTTGTATCGGTCTTGCTTTTGTGGGTATTTGTCTTTCATCAAAATTGTTTTCATATGGTAATGTTACTTTGTGTTTTTTCCTATTCCAAAAAAGCATTAGGAAAGTCAGAACAAATTGTTGATTCTATTCCTTCTTTGATTTGATTTATCCTTTTTTGTTCTTCTCTTTTTTCTAATTGTTCAGTTAATTTTTTAAAACATATTTCTTCTTTTAGAAAAGAGATTTGTTTTTGTTTATGCTTAATTAAATTATTGATTTGCCTATTATGGATGCATAAAGATTTTAATAAGTTGAGATTTATTTTTAGTTTTCCTACAAAAGGAAATTCTACTTTAGTGTTTAAAACTTTGGTGGAGATAGAATTATTTGTTACTTTATAAAGTTTGAGTAAGAATATGAATTGGGTTCCTAATATGACATCTTGGGTAATATCTTTTACCATTAAAAAACATGTTTGATATTTTATACCTTTTGTTGGATATTTCTGCATTGGGAATTTTGTAAGTAATTTTTAGTTTTTTACCATTTGCAGCTTTAAGAGATTCTAATGTTTTGTCATAATATTTTGTTGGAATTATCCCTTCTCTAATGCAGTTTTGGTCTGCTTCTGTATAAAAAAGGGTTATTGTTTCTAATTGAAATTCATTATTTATGAAAATATTTATTTTTATTAAATATCTTTGGATAGATACTTCAGTTAGAACCATCATATATTCCTTTGTATTTTCTTCAGGTTCAGGTTCAGTTCCTGATGAACTTTTTTCTGTGATATCATGTTTTAAAGTTTGCATTTATTTTTTCATTTCTTGTTGTTCCATTTTAAGCTGAAAAAGTTCTAATTTAATTTGTTTTATTTCTAACTGTAATTCAGAATTTGTAATTTGTTTGGGTTTTATTTTTTCATATTTATTAAATATTATATCTTATATATTATACATTTGTGATTGACTAGAAATAATTTCTTTTTCCTTTTCTGGTTTATCTTTTAATGAGGATTTTAATTTCAAAAGGTATTCTCTTTTAAGTTCTGGGTCTTGAATTTTATCAATAACTTCGCTCATAAATTCCTGGTCTTTGGTTAACATATTAATTGAGGGTTCGTTTTCATCATTAGAAGATTGAGATGTTGTATGTAATTCGTCTATTTGTAATTCATTTGTTTCGGTAGATTTATCATTTTCAGAATAAGTTGTTTCTAAGAAAATCTCATTTAATTTTTGTTCTATTTCTTCATCTAGATTTAAATTATTAATTTTTCTTTTAATTTTACAATATTTTGAGATGTGTCCTGATTTTTCACATCTATAACATTTTATTGTTTTATCAATTTTGTTTTCTATTTTTTGTTGTTTCTTTTCTTTTCTGTATTTTCTATATTTGAGTTTTTTATAATATTCTAAAATATTCTTTTTATTTTTTGGTTTTACAGGGCAACATGTTTTTGAAGAAGAAGGTTCATTCCTAATATCAAATTAGTGGCAAAATGATCCTAATTCCTTTCTACATTGATATCTTTCTTTCTTAAGTTGTTTTTGTAATTTAAATCTTGGCAAATTTTTAATCCTTCTTTTTGGGTGAAACTAATTAATTCGCCATATGTAAGTTTTTCATATAGAATGATACCTCTATAACTTTCTCTTATTTGATTTCTAACTTTTTCTCCTAGTAAAGTAGGAAATCCTGCTAGAAACTTTTCTTTCCAAAATGGTTGTTGGTTATCAGATCTTTGCATAACTCTAGTCATAAAGACATCTTTATACCGTTTAAAATCAGTTAATTTTTTGCATTTTAAATTTGATAATAATTCTGAATTTCTATCTTTAAGATAGGAAGGATCTCCTATAAAGTGTTTAGAGATTGAGAAAATTAAAGTTGCTACTGCATCTTGGATTTCTCTTCCTTGTTCATCTAAAATAATTCTTTCTTGATCATCTTTTTTTTATTACTTTTAAGATTTCTTCTTGTTGGGTTTTAGTGAGTGCATAGTCCCACCATCCTTTTAATTGACCAATAAATCCAAAAAACTAAAAGATTGGCTATAGCATGATCACTGATTAATCCATTTTGGTTTTGGGTTTATAAACATTTGAAACCATTGTCATTTGTTGTAATAAACTAAGAATATTGTATTCAGACATTCCATCTATATTCCATTCATAAATTGTATTAGAATTGTATTTATTCTGGAAAACAAAATTTTCTTCTATATTAAGATCAGGTGCAGTGGTTTTTGGATAATATAATCTTTTTGGTTCTTTCTAAGCCATCTTGTTAATTTGTTGTTCATCTGACTGGTCAGAGTCTGATTGAGAGGATTGGTATAATGTGTTTACTGAATGTTGGGCTTGCATTGGTGTATCAGGTGCAATTAATTCAAACTTGTAATTTTCCAAAGCATAAGTCTATTCTGGATTTTTGTTAGGAAATATATTATAATATTATAATATATTTTATCTTTAAATTTTATAAATATCTATCTTATGCCGCCTCATTTATAAGCAATGGCATAATTGCTTCTTTGGTCTCTTTAATTTTTCTTTAATCTATAATTCGACTTTCACACTTTATGCAATTTAGTCCTTGTACCTAATTACTCTTAATTCATGCAAATTCACCTAACCAAAACCTAATTAACCACACATCTAACTTCGTAAATATTTCTAATAAATATTTACAAGTCTAATTTACGAAAATGAAATCTTGGAAATATATTTTTTCGACACCCGGACTATCGGATTGTTACATTAACACTGTTATTTTTTGTTAAATTCTCTAGCATGAGATATTTTATATTTATATATATATATATATATATATATATATATATTAAAATACTCACTTAATAGCCATGTAACAAAAAAATGCCATTGAAATGAACTTGAATTTAATAGAAAAATTTAACAATATTAAGAATTCTTAAAAATTCACTCAATATTTTAATCATAATAAAATATTTAGGCTAACTAATGGTATTATAAAACTTGAGATACCAAATTATGTCAAATTAAAGTATAGAGATTAAATTTCAATTTTGAGCATATTATAGAAACCAAAATTAAATTTTGACTATTCTTATATAATAAAAAAAGTTATATTTGACCACGTGTAAGATAAGGAAATCTTAAAACATCTTTGCCCGATCAACTCATTTAAAAATATAACATAAAAGTTTTCAATAATCAAGTGGATTAAAGTATGAATTTGCAAGTCAACCCATTTAAAATATATGGTTTAGAATTGAAAAACTAATAAATAATAAAATAATTTTCTACTTTTATTTTTTTTACATTGAAAAACACCTTTAAATATGTATTTTTTTGCGAATTACAATAACAGAGTAAAACTCGAACAGTCAACACGATTAACACGATTCGAACCTAAACCACATCTGAGACGGTGAACACTCTTAACCATCAAATTATTTTATGTACTTTAAGAATAAAAGAATTAATAAATAAAATTCTCACTACATTAACTATAAATGTTAAACCAAAGATATTCCAATTAAATTATGGAGGAAAATTTTTATTTAAAAATACACATTCTAACTTATTATGTAAAACTAGATTTTTTATGTCATTGTTCTAAAAAGCATATATGATTAAAACTTATAATGAGATTATTCAAAAAAAAATTAAATTAAATATAAAAATTAAATTTCAAATGTGTCATTTAAGAGACCATTGGATGTAACTATTATATATAGTTTATAAATTATTAATGTTAAAATATATTATTAAAATCAGTTATAATAATAAATGAATTTATTAGAACAATAAATTATATTAGCTATATCAATAATTTATTATTATTATTAAATATAAATATAAATGTTTAATAATATTGAAAATATTTTAATATTTAAAAAGATAAAATTAAAAATTCATTATTAGTTTTAAGTTAAAAATTAAGTTATTTATAAAAATTTCTTTTAAAAATAACACATACTTTTAAATAGGGAAAAGAACTTTCTAGAAGAAATCAACATATATATATTTCGACTTAAATTTCAAAGTTGGAAGGATTTTGAATAGAAACAAGCTTGAATCAAAACAGGAAAACTGTTGAATTATTGAAACAACTGGGGTTTAACCCTTCTACAATCATAGAAACTTTCTCATTCTTTACGAGTAGTCACTACATGCATTTATAGGAGAGTGATATTACTGAAGTGTCTTTAATAGCGTAACTGCTTTAGCAACTGCCTACTAACTAACTTTATAAACAACTCTATCATTCTCCTGATTCTCTGATCTTTTGAAGACTGGGAACTGCATCTCTTGTTGCGACTTGTAGAGCACTGCGAAGCACTGTAAACTACTTGGGAGCAATTGGCTTTGTAAGCACATCAACAATTTGGTGAGCAGACGGTACAAAATTGACTTGCAAGATGCCATCGACCACTTTTCTCTACAAAGTGGTGATCAATTTCAAAACGTTTGACTCTGGCATAGTGAGTAGGATTTGCAGACATAGATACAGTGGAGGTGTTGTCACACCAGACTACATGTGTCTGCTCCACAAATACACCAATTTCTTCTAGTAGCTATTTGATCCACAGCAGTTCGGACACACAATCAACTAAGCTGTGATACTTAACTTTTGATGACGATCTAGAAACCACTGCCTACTTCTTGGAGCACCAAGCTATCGGATTCGACCCCAAGTATATGACATAACTTGTAGTTGAACGCCTATCATCGACTGAAGAAGCCTAGTCTGCATCAGAGTAACTGACCAATTTGAACTGACCTTGTGAGAACCACAAACCATGCTTCAAAGTTCCAACAAGGTAGCGTAGGATACGTTTGATTGCCCGCCAATGATTTTCACTTGGTGCATTCATATACGGGTTGAGTTTATTCACACAGTATGATAAATCAGGTCTCGTAATACACAGGTACTGCAGCATGCCAATGGTACTTCGATAGAGGTGGCTATTTGCAAGGACCTGACTGTCATCAATGGCAACTAGTTTAGGCGCGACTACCATAGGGGTGGGAGTAGTAGCTGCTCCTTCTATTTCTGTCTTCTTCAGTATCTCCTGCACATACTTCTTTTGATTGAGAAATAACCATTGAGATGATGACTGAACTTCAATGCCAAGAAAATAATTTAGGTGACCCATGTCTTTAATGGCAAACTGTGCATGAAGTTGATGCACGACATTATCAATGCCTTGACTCGAGCTGCTAGTGGTTACTATATCGTCAACATAGGTCATCAGCAGTAAATGACACTCTGAGGATTTGCGGATAAACAATGATGGGTCGGCCTTTGAGGCATGAAAGCCAAGCTTGCTACTTAAGAAATTTTTGAGTGTGTGGAACCATGCTCTAGAGGCCTGTCGTAGCCCACACAATGCTTTATTCAATTTGTACACCATTTTTTGCCCACTGTAGTCTGGAACTTTAAACCGAGGCGGTTGATCCATGAAAATTTCTTCAGTGAGCTCCCCATTCAAGAACGCGTTATTGACATCCACTTGACGCAATGGCTACCTCTTCATCACAACAACAGCAAGGATGGTCCTGATGGTGACAGCTCGAACCATTGGACTAAAAGTATCTCTAAAATCAGTGCCTGCATGTTGAGAGAAGCCCTTTGCCACTAGTCGCACTTTGTGTAACACCCCCTAACCCCAAACCGTCATCGGAACAGGGTTACGGAGCATTACCGGAACTATCGAACAATGTATAAATTATGCGTAATAAATATTAACTATAATGTAAAATAATCATATATATAAAACACCCTAGGTACATGCCGCTATCAACAATTAACACACTTTACCTTATTGAATTCGGGATCAACCTGGGATGCTGATTCAACGTTTTACCTTTATTTAACCTGCGCACGGAAACAAACCGTACGCTGAGTATGGGTATACTCAGTGGTATTTCTATAATCCGAACATATTAAAAAAAATATAACAAATACTCAAAATCATAATAACAATTGCAATTATTTACTTATTCATTTCATAGACAAATTTCAACTACTTTCCATATAAATTCTATACAAATCATTTAATAAACACATTAACTTAATTGTTCAATTCTTTAATAAATCATTATTATTCATTCCATTCTTTCACTTACTAATTGGTATCGCTTTCCTTAATTTATTTACAATCCAATATTAACAAACTATATTCAGCTATACACTTATGAATCATTTCCATTTTATTCTATTTCAATAATAGTCAACTTCATTTATATCATAGTAAATTTATTATTCTTGATTCTCTCATTATATACATACGATTTATACCAAGCTAATATAATTCAAATAATTAATTCAATGAATCATTCCTAAGATTTCAAACAATATAAGAACATTTGATTCAATTCCTTCAATCACATACAATTGTTCACCTCACATTTCAAATCACACATTTCAATTTGCATAATTCAAATAATCATCCTCATAGCACAATTTCGTTTCATATTTCATATCACATTGTCATTTTTACTATTCATTCAATTTCCAAATACACAATTTCCATTTGATTTCCTCATTTCATTTAATTACCCCTATTAACATAACTCGGACTCAGACGGATACACGGATCCAACCAAACACACCAGTACGGCACATTGTGCCTAAACGGTACATAGTACCTGATCAATATATCAGATGCAGTATACGACACATAAAGTGCCTGGAACGACACATAAAGTGCCTAAAATACGACACACGAGGTGCCTGATATACGACACACGAGGTGCCTGATATACGACACACGAGGTGCCTGATACGACACACGAGGTGCCTGATATACGACACATAAAGTGCCTGATCGGCAAAGCCGATAAATCCCGTACTCTTCCAATCCTATGGCATGCCAATTATATCCGACTAGCCCGACAAGTTAATAGGGAATTCAATTCTCATTTCAATTTCACTTAATATTCATATTAGCCCTATTAACAAGACTCGGACTTTGGCGGATACACGGATTCCAACCAAACACACCAGTATGACACCCAGTGCCTCATCGACTCGAGGTCGAAGTATCTCTGAACACTTCCAAATCCTATGGCATGCCAATTGTATCCGCTAAGCCCGGTTAGTTAATAGAGTATCAAATTCACTTATCCATTTCACTTTCCATTGATCAAAGTCATACAAATACCATTCAATCATCATAATAATTCACTTCAATTCACTTCAACATCACACAAACACATATTCAGATATCGCAAATCTCGTATATTTATATTAATTTCCTCATATTTCTAATCAATATCTTTTCAATATAACATTCACTCATTATTATAGTTTTTACACCAATCATATAAATTATATAATCCAACAAAAATAATTCCATTCACTATAAATTCAATAAATTCCTCGTATGCGGAAATCAATCCATTTCAATTATAAGACATCATAATTCGAACACCAGCAATTGCCATATGTATATAATTATAACAAATAATGACTAAGTTCGGATTATAGAAATACAAACCGTATTTTCTCGAGCTAACTCCCGTTGTCTTTGCCATTTTCCTTGCTTAGCCAAGATTCCCGGGACCACAATAACTACGGAAATTAAAACAATTCATATTCTTTAATTCACTATTAATTTATAACTAATTAATACAATTTCTATTTTTCCTTTTCATTCTACTTTCTTTTTACACAATCCTATTATTTACTCATATATTCTTTTAAAGCTGTCTTCCTGCGCAATAGTCACTAAATTGTTTATATCTGAAGCTACAAAACTCCAAATCAAGTTCCGTTAATTTTCCCTGAAACTAGACTCATGTACCTTTCTACCATAAAATTTCCAGAATTTTTAGTTTTGCCACTTAATACAGTTTATTCTTCAAAGTTACGCCTGATTCACTATCTGACAGTTCCGACCCTCCTGTACTAAAATTCAATTATCTCATAACTCAGGACTCGTGTAATGTTCTCGTCTGTTTCTCTTGAAACTAGACTCACTGAGGATTCTAGACATATAAATTACAACTCATAAATATTTTTGTACAATTTTTAATGATTTTATCAAATCAGAACAGGGGATTTCAGAGTCATCCTGAACCAGTTTTACAAAAATACAAATATCTCAATCTACAGACTTTCTTTGCTTGTTCTGTTTCTTTTATCTAAAAATAGACTCAGCAAGCTTTAATTTCATATCTTATTCACCCTTTAATTCGGTTCCTACAATTTTTAGTGATTTTTCAAAGTTAAGCTCAAGTTGCTGCCCAAAACTGTTTCTTATAGCTTATTTTGCAATTAAGTCCTAACTAAGTTTACTTACATTTCTTATTCAATTCACACTTCTATTTCTAACCAAATTTTACCCAACTCAAGTTTAACTATTGAACTTTCATCATATTTTTCTAATTTCGAATTTTCTTCAATTTAGTCCCTACAATATAAAACTTATGAATTACTTTACAAATTAGTCCTCTGTTCAATTCAAATTCACTTTTCTATCAAATTAATCCCTAATTCCACCATTTTCTTAACATCAACCTTAATTGAACTTCCATCACTTTTCAATATTCTCACATGAACTCAAGATTACTTAACTCTAACATCTCAAAAACATCAAAATTACAAAGAAAGGACCTAATTAAACTTACCAATTAATTCCCAAGCTTCAATTCTCCAATTTCTCCTTTCTTCTTTCTTTCTTTTTCTCTCCCACGTTTTCTTCTCTGTTAACTTTCTCTTCTTTTTTTTTTTCTTTTTTTTTCTTTTATTACCTTATTTACTAATTAATAACTAATTACAAAATATCTAATTATAACAAATAAATAATTTACAAGTGTATTTATACACACACATACACATGTATTATTCTACCACCATACATTTGTCACCATCATAATTAATAATAATTAACTAATTAAATAATAATATATATATATATTACTTAAATAATAAGTAAATATATACACATTTAATACATTTGTACCATTAATACAATTACACATGTATTTATCCATCATCAAACACATGTCACTTTTATGGTTTAATTACTAATTTAATCCCTTAACAATTTTCTATTCTATAATTAAACTTTTGCACTTCATTCAATTTAATCCTTTTATCAAATTATCCTTAATTAAGCTAAATTTACTTAATTAAACTTTAATTAACCAATCATCTAACTTCATAATTATTTTTAATAAATATTTACAAATCTATTTTTCATAAACGAAGACCCGAAAATAAACTTTTCCGATAACCGAAAAATTCGGGTCGTTACATTTCTCCCCCCTTTTTTTATAAATTTCGTCCTCGAAATTTACCTGAGAGAGGCGGGGGCATAAGTACAAAGATCTCGCTGTTTCTCTCGGTTCCCGTATTGCTTTCTCAATATTATGACATTATTGCACAGGCTAGAATTTCAACCGGCTCTTTTTCATACTATAGATCATATCAAATCTCAATATCCTTTGTTCGAGATAACATGTAAGAGATCTGTTCGACATCATTTGAACGCTAAGTCCTAAAAATTTTCATAAATTTCCATAAGTTCAGAAGTCATACCCTTCAATATATTGCCAGTCCAATCTTTCCACAGATTTACGTAGCCCAACAAAATAAGCACTTAACATTCTGACGTTTCAAATTTACATATGATTCCTATCTGACAAACTGTTTCAATCTATCTCGAATCACTTTCATTCACTCTATCCAACTCTTAGATGTCCAACAACTTCGACCATATAATGCTTCATACAGAGCCATTTGAATACTTGATCAGAAACTATTATTATACATAACTCAGCCAATGATAAATAACATCCCAAAATCAAGAAGTGAACCATAAACTATAGATCTTTATCAAATATATCGGAAACTGACACTCCATATAGCTAGTCAATTTCATAACTTATATCTCATTTTCATTCCAGTATCTTCACTAGCTGTAATAATTCTGTAAGTACCAGTACCGGATATTCAGTTGAAATTAATCCTTTATCAGATAATAGCAATCTAATTCACTTAATAATATACCACTGCAATAATAAGTTCCTTACCCAAATTCAGACTGAACCAAAACTGATGCTTCAATTATGTAGATGGAACAGTACCTCAATATCAATAGTGCACTCTAAGATAGAAAATGAATACCGAAAATAGCTCTATTAACCACCGGTAGAGTAACACAACTTCTATAATCTAAGATCCATACCACTGAGCTTCCATAACCGAACCATAATTTATAGCAGTAATATATTTATCTTCGATCAAAGAATACCCCTTCAAAGTCGAATCATATTTTATAGATAAGATCAGCCCATAAAATAATAAGAGAACCAAAATAATGAAATCCCAATTATGAAGTTATATTGAATCCTCGAGAATAGAGAACCACATTGAACGATAAAGAAATCCATAATACTCCAGAGAAAAACCAAGAGAAGAATATCATTCATACCCACTAGAAACAATGGTCATAGAGATGATGTAAATTGCATAATATAATTCAGAATACCCACTAGTAAAAGTAGAAAATTTCTTCATATGAGTCTAACCATTAAATCTTCTGTCTAACAGAGCAGATCAGAAATCCAAAGAAAGTAGAGGAATATCGATTATGAATTAACCCAATCAATAATACTTCTATCTAATGTTACGACTAACCAAACTCCTTATATAATAAGAACCACATCTGAAAATGAACAGTTGCATATACCTCTGAAGACAAAAGAACATATAGAATACCCATATAAAATACCCAAAAGATATCGCTGTAAGATACCAGACTATAGCAGCTGCATCTAGATATGTTTGCAACTTCACCACTAATCTACTAATATACATAGTCATCAGTGATCCCGTATCATTCAATTTATACACGAGGCTTGTTTGGAAATTTTTTTTTTTTTAACTCAATCTGTAGATACCATATCTTTCAAAAATTCTTTTCTCAAATTTTCTAGTAATAACCGACTAATCTCAGAAAACCTCTGATTTCAGATATATTTTTCAATATTATTTCAGACACCAGGTCTATAGCAAATTCAGCTTCTCTAATCAGTAAATCGGGTAACTCTTTTTGGAACATATCAGAATTGCCACTGATTTAAACTTTAACTCAGATACTTTCATATAATCATGAGAATAATCAAACCAAAAGCAGTTTAGAATAACCACATCAATTCGATAAAGAAGAAAGTACCTAGAATGACATCCGGTAGAAAAATATCTTCTTCAACTGTCTTTAATCAATCACTAAGATAATGATCAGGAAAATCATATCTAACTCATATTCCGCTCTTTATTCTGCATTCTTCGACTTTATATTTTCTTTTAAACCATTTTCAAACCACTTGCACATTATAATTCCTATCGGAATACACCCTCTGGTATATTTATTCAATCGGACAAATTCTCTTCATACGTAATTACAGTCTTATAACTCTGTTTAACTTCAGGAATTCTTCACATCTCTAATCAAGAAATATCTGGCTGATATATATACTCCTTTCAGAACTTATTTCAGAAAATTCTAAATAGCCATTTCATAGTCACAACATAAATCAATATTTCCATTATTGGCAAGCTAGATCTTTTGATAGAAATATTATCCATTTCTAATATTTATTCGGCGAACAAAGCAATTCATTTACAGCCCTGATAATATTCTCTTACCACATTGCAATTCTTTCAAAATCATTTGCAGTTGTAATTTCCAATTCCTCCACACTATATTTATGGAATATCCAACAACAGATACTTTCAGATAAACTCTGTATCTTGAAGCACTTGGGGAACCGATTGAGAAACAGGAGAGGTAGTTATCATAACAGATATAATTTCTTATATTCACTAAAGAGCATCATTTATAATTATAAACATTATGTATCATTTCTTTCTCTATTATTTCATCATTCCATATTCACTGGTTAATTACTCACTTCGGTAATACTCAATGTTATCGATTCAGTTTCTATTTTATTCACAAAACTCTTCATTCTCAGTATATATCTTATAATCAATTCTATCAATATATTCTTCTAACATTTTCACTATAAAATAAAAGCAAACAAATATATCAGCATCCGATCCCGATTCAATTTCAACTTAATTTTGGCATGTACCTCTAGACTCAATTTCGAGCTCGATTTAGTCCGAGAATCGGCTAAACCTGAATAGCTCTGATACCACTAAATGTAACACCCCCTAACCCCAAACCGTCATCGGAACAGGGTTACGGAGCATTACCGGAACTATCGAACAATGTATAAATTATGCGTAATAAATATTAACTATAATGTAAAATAATCATATATATAAAACACCCTAGGTACATGCCGCTATCAACAATTAACACACTTTACCTTATTGAATTCGGGATCAACCTGGGATGCTGATTCAACGTTTTACCTTTATTTAACCTGCGCACGGAAACAAACCGTACGCTGAGTATGGGTATACTCAGTGGTATTTCTATAATCCGAACATATTAAAAAAAATATAACAAATACTCAAAATCATAATAACAATTGCAATTATTTACTTATTCATTTCATAGACAAATTTCAACTACTTTCCATATAAATTCTATACAAATCATTTAATAAACACATTAACTTAATTGTTCAATTCTTTAATAAATCATTATTATTCATTCCATTCTTTCACTTACTAATTGGTATCGCTTTCCTTAATTTATTTACAATCCAATATTAACAAACTATATTCAGCTATACACTTATGAATCATTTCCATTTTATTCTATTTCAATAATAGTCAACTTCATTTATATCATAGTAAATTTATTATTCTTGATTCTCTCATTATATACATACGATTTATACCAAGCTAATATAATTCAAATAATTAATTCAATGAATCATTCCTAAGATTTCAAACAATATAAGAACATTTGATTCAATTCCTTCAATCACATACAATTGTTCACCTCACATTTCAAATCACACATTTCAATTTGCATAATTCAAATAATCATCCTCATAGCACAATTTCGTTTCATATTTCATATCACATTGTCATTTTTACTATTCATTCAATTTCCAAATACACAATTTCCATTTGATTTCCTCATTTCATTTAATTACCCCTATTAACATAACTCGGACTCAGACGGATACACGGATCCAACCAAACACACCAGTACGGCACATTGTGCCTAAACGGTACATAGTACCTGATCAATATATCAGATGCAGTATACGACACATAAAGTGCCTGGAACGACACATAAAGTGCCTAAAATACGACACACGAGGTGCCTGATATACGACACACGAGGTGCCTGATATACGACACACGAGGTGCCTGATACGACACACGAGGTGCCTGATATACGACACATAAAGTGCCTGATCGGCAAAGCCGATAAATCCCGTACTCTTCCAATCCTATGGCATGCCAATTATATCCGACTAGCCCGACAAGTTAATAGGGAATTCAATTCTCATTTCAATTTCACTTAATATTCATATTAGCCCTATTAACAAGACTCGGACTTTGGCGGATACACGGATTCCAACCAAACACACCAGTATGACACCCAGTGCCTCATCGACTCGAGGTCGAAGTATCTCTGAACACTTCCAAATCCTATGGCATGCCAATTGTATCCGCTAAGCCCGGTTAGTTAATAGAGTATCAAATTCACTTATCCATTTCACTTTCCATTGATCAAAGTCATACAAATACCATTCAATCATCATAATAATTCACTTCAATTCACTTCAACATCACACAAACACATATTCAGATATCGCAAATCTCGTATATTTATATTAATTTCCTCATATTTCTAATCAATATCTTTTCAATATAACATTCACTCATTATTATAGTTTTTACACCAATCATATAAATTATATAATCCAACAAAAATAATTCCATTCACTATAAATTCAATAAATTCCTCGTATGCGGAAATCAATCCATTTCAATTATAAGACATCATAATTCGAACACCAGCAATTGCCATATGTATATAATTATAACAAATAATGACTAAGTTCGGATTATAGAAATACAAACCGTATTTTCTCGAGCTAACTCCCGTTGTCTTTGCCATTTTCCTTGCTTAGCCAAGATTCCCGGGACCACAATAACTACGGAAATTAAAACAATTCATATTCTTTAATTCACTATTAATTTATAACTAATTAATACAATTTCTATTTTTCCTTTTCATTCTACTTTCTTTTTACACAATCCTATTATTTACTCATATATTCTTTTAAAGCTGTCTTCCTGCGCAATAGTCACTAAATTGTTTATATCTGAAGCTACGAAACTCCAAATCAAGTTCCGTTAATTTTCCCTGAAACTAGACTCATGTACCTTTCTACCATAAAATTTCCAGAATTTTTAGTTTTGCCACTTAATACAGTTTATTCTTCAAAGTTACGCCTGATTCACTATCTGACAGTTCCGACCCTCCTGTACTAAAATTCAATTATCTCATAACTCAGGACTCGTGTAATGTTCTCGTCTGTTTCTCTTGAAACTAGACTCACTGAGGATTCTAGACATATAAATTACAACTCATAAATATTTTTGTACAATTTTTAATGATTTTATCAAATCAGAACAGGGGATTTCGGAGTCATCCTGAACCAGTTTTACAAAAATACAAATATCTCAATCTACAGACTTTCTTTGCTTGTTCTGTTTCTTTTATCTAAAAATAGACTCAGCAAGCTTTAATTTCATATCTTATTCACCCTTTAATTCGGTTCCTACAATTTTTAGTGATTTTTCAAAGTTAAGCTCAAGTTGCTGCCCAAAACTGTTTCTTATAGCTTATTTTGCAATTAAGTCCTAACTAAGTTTACTTACATTTCTTATTCAATTCACACTTCTATTTCTAACCAAATTTTACCCAACTCAAGTTTAACTATTGAACTTTCATCATATTTTTCTAATTTCGAATTTTCTTCAATTTAGTCCCTACAATATAAAACTTATGAATTACTTTACAAATTAGTCCTCTGTTCAATTCAAATTCACTTTTCTATCAAATTAATCCCTAATTCCACCATTTTCTTAACATCAACCTTAATTGAACTTCCATCACTTTTCAATATTCTCACATGAACTCAAGATTACTTAACTCTAACATCTCAAAAACATCAAAATTACAAAGAAAGGACCTAATTAAACTTACCAATTAATTCCCAAGCTTCAATTCTCCAATTTCTCCTTTCTTCTTTCTTTCTTTTTCTCTCCCACGTTTTCTTCTCTGTTAACTTTCTCTTCTTTTTTTTTTTTCTTTTTTTTTCTTTTATTACCTTATTTACTAATTAATAACTAATTACAAAATATCTAATTATAACAAATAAATAATTTACAAGTGTATTTATACACACACATACACATGTATTATTCTACCACCATACATTTGTCACCATCATAATTAATAATAATTAACTAATTAAATAATAATATATATATATATTACTTAAATAATAAGTAAATATATACACATTTAATACATTTGTACCATTAATACAATTACACATGTATTTATCCATCATCAAACACATGTCACTTTTATGGTTTAATTACTAATTTAATCCCTTAACAATTTTCTATTCTATAATTAAACTTTTGCACTTCATTCAATTTAATCCTTTTATAAAATTATCCTTAATTAAGCTAAATTTACTTAATCAAACTTTAATTAACCAATCATCTAACTTCATAATTATTTTTAATAAATATTTACAAATCTATTTTTCATAAACGAAGACCCGAAAATAAACTTTTCCGATAACCGAAAAATTCGGGTCGTTACACTTTGTACCTCTCTACAGTGCTATCGACTTTTTGTTTGACTTTAAATAACCATTTACAACCAATGGTTCAGCGATGTGAGGGCAGGGGACAAAGAGTCCAAGTGTTGTTGTGAATAAGGGCACATAGCTCAGCATGAACAACATCTTTCCATTTTGCATGTGCCATGGCTTTTTGAATGTTGTCTGGAACAGGACGTGTAACACCACCCAGATAAGCCTTAGGCTTGAATATTCCAGCTTTACTGCGGGTGGTCATAGCATGTGTATTATGCATAACAGGTAGAAAAGGCTGAAGTATATGGTTACTGGGAGTAGGAGATACTGAGTGAATAGAGGGTGATTGTGTTGGTGTAGGTGAGGTTGGTAGTGACATGACAGATGTGTGTAGAGGGGTACTGAAAAATATAGTTGATGTACGACTATGTGGCTGAGACTTAGGTGCTAGGACAAGCAATTTTGAGCTAGTTCGAGCTTGAGACTCGGGTGCAATAAGTTTGGTGATGATATTTTTGAAGGGGAATATACTTTCATAGAATGTAACATGCTTGGATACGTATACACGACCGTTACTGTCTCGGCATCGATATCCTTTGTGACTTGGGGAGTAGCCTAAGAAGGTACACAGTGTCGACCGAAATTGAAGTTTATGACTATTGTATGGTCTGAGATTTGGAAAGCAGAGGCAGCCAAAGGTTCTAAGGGATGTGTAGTTGGGTTTAGTTTGAAACAGTTTTTCATAAGGGGATATATGTCCTAGTGGAGCTGAAGGTAGTCTGTTGATGAGGTAGATGGCATGACTAAAGGCTTCATTCTAAAAGGTGACAGGCATGAAAGCATGAGCTAACATTGAGAGCCGAATTTCTACTATCTGACGGTGTTTGCGTTCAACTATGCCATTTTGTGCTGAGGTGTAGGGGCGGGTGAACCTTTGAGTGATTCCATGCTGAGGCAGGTATTGTTTTAGCACTCAAAACTCCCCCGTGTTATCTGTCTGTAGAATACAAAGCTACTTGCCAAGCGCTCTCTCAGCTTTTTTATGGAATGTTTGGAACACAGGGAGAACTTCAGATTTCGTGTGCAGAAAATAAAGCCAAGTATACCTGGTACATGCGTCACTAAAGGCCACATAGTAACGAAATCCGTTAGATGGAAGAGGAGCTGGCCTCCAAACATTAGCTGTTACAAGCTGTAGAGGAACAATATACTCAGAGATTGACTTAGAAAATAGTAGCTTACACTATTTGCCTAGATGGCAAGCAACACAAGCAAAATCTGTTTTATTGTCATTAACTGGCACATTACAGTGTAGTAACACTTTGAGGAGTATGGTTTTATATGGGTGGCCTAGTCTAGAGTGCCACACACTCAGGGGAGCTGGTGTACTGACTGTAAGGTACTGAACTGTGTGACTGTCTTTGTCTCTTATGCATGCATCGTTTAAGTGAAGCCTGTATAGACTGCGATGTAAGGACCTTCGTAGAAGCACCTCCTTGGTCCATAAGTCACGGACCTGGCATTGTGTGGGGAGAAACTCGAACATGAACTGATTATCCTTCGTGAATTTGGACACAGAAAGTAAATTTTTCGTTATGCCAAGTGCAAACAATAAGGACTTCAGATGCAGTGGTCGTGTCCTAGTAAGTAAAGAAGATTGATTAAAGTATAACACTGGAAGAGCATTACCATTTCCAACATAAACTTTACCTGGGCCATCATGGGAGGGACTATCTCCAAGAAAAGCGGCTGAGTGAGTCAGATGGTGTGTTGCACTAGAATCGGAATACCAAGTGTTGTCCCTTACAGTCTCAGGTGTAGTCAGAAAAGCATGAGGCTGCACTGTTGTGGGCGAGGGAGCAGGAGCAGTTTGCATAGAAGTGTTCAAAAAAGGATTTGCCCAGTTTGGAGAATGTGCCACGTGATATGGCTAGTCTGATGATGGAGTCGAAGACAGAGGCAACAGAGAGGATGGTGCCTAGGAAGTCGAACTAAGCATATAAAGACACATGTTTTCCTGAGGTGGAGGCCGGTACGCAGTGCTTTTGTAGGTTGCATCAAACCTTTGATAGCAACAATCAACCAAATGTCCTGTCTTACCACACAATTGGCACTGAAACCGTGATCCTGAGGAACGACCATGACCGCGACCACGAGAAGCTGGATGATAGGTTGGAGTAGTGCTGTCAGACACAACTTCAGTGTGGTGTTGTGAGACTAGATTGGCCAAACTAGGAGCTTCAGCCACTGTGACCTGCTATCGAAATTTGGTAACATAGTCGTAACGGCCTGGACACTGTAAAGAAGTTGACTAGCAATGATGATCGATACGATGGACTCATATTCAGGTGGTAATCTATTAAGAATTGCAGTAACGTGTTCGTGATCGCTGATAACTTCTCCACAGCTTGAAAGATTATCACAATAGGACTTAACTTTTATTAAAAAATCTCACATTGACAGCTCACCTTTGCGTTGCGAGTGCAAGACACGCCGATTGAACATCAACCATGAAGTAGTTTTGCTACTATAGAGAGACACAATAGCGTTCCAGATCTGCGTACTTGTGTCCATGCCAATTAGGTGTGGAAGTACAACCTGGCTGACTGAAGACAAAAGCCAAGAAGCAATGGCACTATCTTGTTGCTTGAATATTGAGAACTCAACATTTTCTTGAAGTTCTCCATCTGCACCAGAAACCATCTGAGGTGGTGGGACCGTGTGGAGATCAAGAAACTATTGAAGCCGATAGGTTTTGACAGCTAAAAGAATCTGTTGACGCCATAATAGGTAATCAGAGTCATCAAGAAGAATACTAACTTTCTTAGTAGAAAAGAGTTAGCCATCTACGATGCCATCCATGGAACTTGACATTACTGAGGGATCAGCAGGATGAAGAACTGAGGGACTGGACGGTGGAGCCATGAACACAACCAGGATCTTACAACTTGAATCCTAAAAAAACCTACACTACTGATACCATGTTGAATTATTGAAACAACTGGGGTTTAACCCTTCTACAATCATAGAAACTTTCTTATTCTTTACGAGTAGTCACTACATGAATTTATAGGAGAGTGATATTACTGAAGTGTCTTTAACAGCGTAACTGCTTTAGCAACTGCCTATTAACTAACTTTAATAAAAACTCTAACAAAAACTATTACAGTACAAGATCGTAAAATGAAGTTCGGTTGGCTCAAAATGTAAGGGTTATGGTATCACAATTTCTCTTATAAATTGAGACAAATAAAAGATAGTGTAATATTATCTTAGATTTTAGATTCCATTTTGGAATCTTAATAACATAAGAAATAAATGACAATGAAATTATACATTATATTTTGATATCTTTAACTCTATTTGAAAATGTAAAATTATAAGATAATTGGAATGTTAAGAATTTAAACAACGTAATTTTATTTCAAAATATAACCTTACATGTGTAATGTAAGATTCGGCCAACCAAATGCTCTCATGCAAATTTGACAAGGGTATTATTTTTTCATCATATTTTAATATATAAGTTAGCAATAAATTAATTTTCATTTGTGATTCTTAGTCAATCACGCGACTTATTTTGAAGATGTCTTATTTTTTACAAGAGTTTTTATTTATAAGTTCAAATTTAAATTTGTATTAACTTCTTTTTTGTTCGATAACTATTCTTTTATTTTACGCCTAATTATTATAATACATGTATAGTAAATAATCAAACGAGCCATCAATGTTTTAACTTATCATTTCAACTAAAGCCTCATTTAGTTTTTTTTTATATAAATTTGTTACATAACCTTTTTTCACTCATGTTGTAGGGATGTTATAATATTTAAGTGTTTGTTGGAATTGGTGTCACTCATCAATCGAGTTCAAATTCAGTTGTGAAATTACCAAAATCTCATTCAATAATTTTTTTTATAAAGTAATAAATATTATTATAAGAATGATTTTGTTTTTATTTTTAAATATTCTCATATGAAATTTAAAAAAACATGTACAAATAATAAGATTTTAACTTGAGAACAATTGACTTTAATGTGTTAACTTTGTCATTTCAACAAAAGCATTATTTATTTTTTACATCAAATTTTATGAATATATTTGTTATATAAATTTTTTTCACTCACCACGTGGCCAGCAGTGGAGCCACTAAGAGACCTAAAGGGGCCATGGTCTCTCTAAAATAGTAAACTTTCAATTTAGACTCTTTATAATTTATAAAATTTTAAATTAATAATTATAATTGCCTCCCAAAATGATAAAATTTTGATTTAACCATTTAAAAATGATAAAGATATAGGCTATTAAAATGATGAATTCCGCCCTCAAATTTTCTGGCTCCGCCATTGAACTGGCACATATATAGTATATATAATATCTATATTATTATTTGAAAGTTTAATTAGGTTGGTGTTATTTATCAATTAAGTTTCGACTTAATTGTGAAATTACCAATAACTTACTATCTTTACTAAATAATAAATATTATTTTTAAAAATAATTTTATATTTTATTTCTATTTTATATACATATAATAGAATATAAACGTAAAACTTCTAATTTCATTTGATTTTTATGTATTTTTTTAATTTTATTACATAATTATTTTCTTTAACGGCGTGCTTAAATTTTAAATGAGTAGTTTTCTATTATAGTAAATTATTTATTTAAAATAATTAACTTAAATAATTTTCTTTCTATTTATTTTATTATTGTCCTTATACGTTAAAAAAATTCGCTATTAGGAGTTGCGACTTGAGAGGAAAACGGTGTCGTTTCTCGAGAGCAACATTTCACATTGGAATTACCCAGGGATTCGGAGCTCGGTAGGCAGTATGCTGTTCGTGTTTTCTCAGTATTTGTAAACTGAAGCCGTGAATCTCCAGTGAGCAAAAGAGCTACACTTTGTTTTAGCGAGAGTAAGGACAACTCGAGCTGACTAAGAAATGGCCATATATGGGAATTTACGTGTCGATGCCACTCTTGCATCTTACCACCAACACCCTTTTCGAACCTGTAGTCGCTCTTCAAAGGTCATTATCCTTCAATCCCTCGCTTCTCACCTCTATTTTTTTAAACTTTTCTTCACATTGAATTTGAATTATTTGTGTAATTTATCTTCTGTTTGCTCAATTTCTTGTTTGGGTTGCCCAATAAAATTGGGGAATTTCCATAATTCTGTGTTTTTTTAGGGTTAGTGTTGGTGATGCTGTTCTTATTCCTTTGAATTCCTAGTTTTTTAGCAGTTCTTTTGCAGTAAACGGGGCATGAGCTAATTGGGTTTCCCTAGTTTGAAGCAACATTGTTGGTCTGCAAACCCTTACCGGTGCTCGGTTTTTCAATTCCGGGAAAATGTTCTCTGGGTTTTGCTACTTGTTATTTCCTCAAATTATTTAGATTTTTTAGTCTATTGGCCCGCTTGGGTTCCTTTTTTTGGATAAGTCCTAAGCTTCAATACTAGTTACAGTTTGCTTTGCAATCTTCTACCTTTTTGTTGGAAATTGCACTTCATTGTAGTCTAAGATGGAACATCAATCCCTACCATCCTCAAGTACCAAAAACTAGCGAAATACATACCTCTTGTTTACTGTTTGAGCTCTTGTCCTCTTTAAATAAATCGTCCAGAATCAAGACCATGGATTGATCTTTGTTAAATTGCGAGCAGAGGTAAATTTAAGCATGTATACAAATCCGTTGCAAGATAGGTTATCTGGAGAACATTTACTGTAGGTTTTAGAATATATTACTTGTTGATAAGGACTGGGATTCTTATTCCAAATATGATAATTGGCAATAATGAATAAGGGAACTGACAGACCGACATCAACATTAGCTTCTTCCCACTGACATTGACATCCTCATTCCAAATATCACTAGATATTGCCAGTCATAATGGAAGATCCGATCTTGATGAGTTTGGTGTTCCAAGTAAGCCAAAGCCTTACTCGTTCCTCATAAGCTCCCCAACTTCATATGTCTGACAATATGCTCGTTAGGTAAATGTGGTTAGGGACGTAAAAAGAAGATGTGTTCCCATTGCTTATAGTTATAGGTTAAATTTGGTTGTACTGGTTAGTGATGACTTTCCATTGATTGGTTTAGGGCCAACCACATAGCCGAGCTCTTTAGCTTTTTGAGTCTAGATGGTCCTGCGGATGCTGTCATTTCAATGGCCTTTGTTATTTTTGCATTGCTATCGGGCATTGGTTTAAGTTATTACGTGTCTGAAAAAGTAGTTCATTGTTTCATCCAAAGCACCATTCGTTGCTAATAGTTAATTGATGTTCTAAATGTGTATAAACATATCTGGTTGCTTTGTATGCTAAGGAAAAATACCAAAATCTCTGTTCTTTTTATTTTGAACTTTTGTGCTCTATTATAGGTAGAGTTCGTGGGTTTCATGAATGGAGGATCAAGGTTTTCTGAAATTACACCAAAATGGAATGGAATGACAATAAATAGTCGAAGCATTGGCAGCAAAAATAAAAGATCAGTTGGGATCATGGGAGATTATAAGTTCTCTCCAAATGCTGTCCACGAAGAGGTTGAGAGCTTCCTCTTACATGCGATAAACATGAGCTTCTTCGAGCGAATTCACTTGGCTTGGAAAATAGTTTTCCCATCTCCAGCATCTAGAAGGAGCTCTAATGCAAATATAGCGAAGCAGCGGTTGAAGATGATCCTGTTCTCCGACCGCTGTGCAGTTAGCGATGAGGCGAAACAGAAAATTGTGAAAAACATTGTTCATGCACTGTCAGATTTTGTTGAGATAGAGTCGAAGGACAAGGTTCAGCTTAGTGTCTCTACTGATTCTGATCTGGGAACTATTTACTCTGTCACAGTGCCTGTTCGGCGGGTCAAGGCAGAATACCAAGAGGCAGATGAAACTGGGACGATAACTAATATTGATTACAAAGATACAGGCGAACGATCTGGTTCTGTTGATGTGAGGTTTGATTTCTACGTTCCGGATGAATAAACACAAATTCCTGGGTGAGTGTGGTATCTGAATTTCCTTTTTTCTGGTGTTTAGATGTTGGGATTGAATGTTTAGGTAGCAATGCGACTTCACACTTGTGTTTGTATATATGGAATTTTAATTTGAGGTGATTTTTCTCCTTTGCCCTCATTTTAGTCTTTAATTTGATTTGATTATTGGGTTCCAACTTCCATGGAACCTCAGATTTTCTTCACATGGCTGATTGTTTAAGCTACAGAAAGACAATTAAGCAGTTTTTGTTAAATAACAAGGTTTGAATTTTCTATCCCTTCATTAAGAACAGAAAGGAGCAGGTTTCGAACTTTGTAGGAGGGAGATTTCTCCAAGGGTCGTGTTTTGGATAGCCTTCGACCGATATTTTATGAATGGTCCGGTTGAATTTATATTTTTGATATAGAAATTAATATAAAACTAAAAATATTATTTTAAATAGTCAAATAAGTTTTTGGATTGATTTGGAATCTAGCGGTATTTTTTTTAAGTAATTTCATTATGGATTTTGATCGTAATTGCTCTGTCACACAATGCTTAAACTTACCTATAGTCCTTTCCAACTCATAAATAAGAGGATAATGCATTTCAGTATGTTCAAATTCACGTCCTTTTACATTGACAACAATATTCATACCAAATGATACGAGACTCAACCGACAACTCTTCTCAAGTTGGTTTGGGGAAAGAAACAAAACAAGAATTTCAGGTGGAGCTCAAATTTTCAAGCATCAATACTTTGAAGCTTATTAGTGTCTAGATTATACTTTTGGAAGGGATTGGATTTAGATAAAAATATTAAGTCAAAAAATAGTTTTAATTAAGTCTGTTTAAAATATGGGTTAAATTTGAACTTAAACATTTATGGTCTTAGCTCAGTCTGACCTTTATTATAAAATATTATATTATTTTTATAAAATTGATATTATAAAATATTATATTATTTTTATAAAATTGGTATTTAGTAGTTTATTTTTTTTATTTCACAAGCGATTTAAAAAAAATCATTTTTTTAATATTTAATTTTTTAATATTTTACTAATCTAACCCCTTGACCTGAGTCTAAAAACTCTAGTGTACGAAATTTACTAATCTTTTTGTCTATTAGATGAATTATAACACAAAAACTAAATCTAGGGTAATATATAAAACTACAATGTAAATATTTAAAAAAATGTTAAGATGTCTGTATATAAAATTTTTATAAATGGAAAAAAAATATTAAAGATTATATTAAAATAATATAAATACTTTTTTTAAAAAATTAAAAAATAATATAGGTGAAGCTTAAAATGGGCATGAATTAACCATTTACCAATGGGCATGCTTGAGTAAAATTTTAAGTCCATATTTTGAGTTGAGCTGGATTTAAGCAAATATAATTTTTTTTAATATTATGCTTTAACCCAATTTAACCTAAACTGACTTGATCTATGAACTAACTTGATTCAACTTAGATTGGATGGAATTTTAGAAGAGAAAATAAATTAAAACTGTCTCCACTAAACCAGTCAAAATCAACAATCACAAGGTACAAAAATAAATGTCGAGTGTTTGAAACATATGAATTGCATGTTGGCTAAACTCCCAACTCATCCCTCTAATAAGCTTTAGGGTATGGCTTTGAATCTGAGTAAGCATAAAAAATGCCTTGAGTTAGCTTTAGGGAACCACAATCCCAATTTGATGATTCTTCTTATTAAAGGTTTATAGACTTACCAGGTACTCTCCTTCATGAGATGGTGACCATTGGAGTGTCTTTTTGAACATCTAATCTATTGCAGAAAGCCTTCGCTTAATTATAAGCCACCCAAAATACATGGAATCTAGTAACAAAAATACTTGAACAAGTATTTTTTTGGAAAAAAATGATTATAGAAAAGAGAGTAACTGATTTATAGGGGAGAAAGAGTCTATAGAGTCTCTACAAACCCTCAACAATGCAACTAAACACCAACCAAAAGTAGATAAAGAAGGTGCAGATTGCTTACATCTATTTATTTATTTCAGTGTTAGATGTTATAAAAATATTTCTTCATTTTTTTTAAAATTATTTCAATCTGGTCCATTTCAACTCCAAGAGAAATTGAGATTTTGACAATTGAAACTCTTGAATTTTTGCAGTAAATTGAGATGTCACTTTCATATCTGCCTAAGGGTTTTTTTTTTTTTTTTTTTTTTTTTTTTTTTTTTTTTTTTTTATCATAGTTATTTAGAATAATGGCATTTGCCAAATTTCCACCACTATCTCTAATAATGATATGATTATATGATCAGTTCTTTTATTCAGATTCAATGCTTCTGGTATGGTATAATATCCCATGCCCCACTCCCCACTTTTGTTTAATTCTATCACACTTATCTCTATTTCATTTTAGTGCATGTCGGTTTTTAACCTCTTTTTTTTCATTTCCATTTTTCTACTTCCTTTAATCCAAAATATTCCCAACATTTTAATACATATGTTTTCAATTTTGAAAAATAAATTAATTTTAAGAAACAAGTTTTTGTTTAAATGATTTTTACAAAATTTTTGAAATCATTTTTTTTAAAGTTGTCATTAATGAAACAAACACAACATACATATATTATTTATAAAATATTAGAGTAGCATTTCCTTTTGACAATTAGATAGGGCGTAGCCAAACGGGTAGGCAGCGGCCTTGACCCCTGGCTAAATAGAAAATTTTTTTATAGCCCCTCCTCGAAATTAAAAAAATTTCAATTTAAATGAAAATTTTATATTTTAAGTCCTTTTGGAAAATTAATAATTTAATTTAAGCATTTTTAATACAAAATTTTTAGCTTTGTCACCCCCAAATTTATAATCTTATCTCAACCCTCTCTAAACAAAATTTTTGACTTCACCCTGCAATCAAATTTTATTTTATTTTATAAATAATATAATATTTTATAATAATTAATATCATATATAAACTTAATAATAAACAATGTCTAATTTGTTATGAAATAATGAAAGGAAAGAACAAACTAAAAATGTGATAGAAGTGAGAATGTAGAGAGAATGTATATTCAGAAGAGAGAGTGTATATTCTTTCTATCTAGCTTTTCATGAGTACATGAGCCCCATATATAGGGGTTGATAGAAACTCCCTAATTATTACAATGCATATGAAAGGTCATGACCTTTTACATTTCATCTCCCATATTAATTGAGTATAAGAAGAGTCTCATAACTTATGGGGGTGATAATGGCATCCACATAATTAATTGAGTATAGGAAGAGTTTCATAACTTATGAGGGTGATAATGGCATCCACATAAATATTCATAACACTCCCCCTTGGATGTCCATTATCTAATTATGCCTCGTTAAAACCTTACTAAGAAAAACCCAGTGGGACAAAAACTTAGTGAAGTAAAAAGAGTACATAATTATACGCTTGATATGCTGCCTCATTAAAAACTAATTATACGCTTGATATGCTGCCTCATTAAAAGCCTTACCTGGAAAACCCAGTGGGATAAAACCAAGGTTAAGGGAAAAAGAGTACAGCGCGTATTTACTCCCCCTAATGGCTACATCACTTGAGATCTCGAAGGTGACGCATTCCAATGTAGTAAACTAGCTTTTGAAACACTGATGTAGGAAGCGCCTTAGTGAATAAATCTGCTAAATTCTTACTTGAACTGATCTGTTTAACTTTTATCTTCTTAAACTTCTGGAGGTCATGAGTGAAGAAGAATTTTGGTGCAATATGTTTTGTTCTGTCACCTTTGATGTATCCACTATCAAGCTGATCAATGCATGCTGTGTTATCTTCAAACAAGACAATTGTAGCTTCCTTTCCAGATGATAAACCACAATTATTCCTTATATGTTGAATCATAGATCTTAGCTATACACATTCACGACTTGCTTCATGGATTGCTAAGATTTCTGCATGATTAGACGAGGTTGCTGCAATTGTTTGCTTCATTGAGTGCCAAGAGATTGCAGTACCTTCATATGTGAAACATATCCAGTTTGTGATTTTCCATTATGAGGATCTGACATAAATCCTGCATCTGCAAAACCAATCAACTCTGTCTTGGATTTATTAGGGAAAAATAGACCCATATCCTTTGTGCATTGGAGATAACGAAATATCTGTTTAACTCTAGTCCAATGTCTCCGAGTTGGGCATGAGCTAAATCTTGCTAGCAAATTTACAGAAAAAGATATATCAGGTCGGGTATGGCTAGCAAGATACATTAATGCCCCAATTGCACTGAGATATGACACTTCAGCACCAAGAAAATCTTCACCATCTTCCCGAGGATGGAAAGGATCTTTACTCGGATCAAGTGATCTTACAACCAACGGGGTAGTTATTGGATGTGCCTTATCCATATAAAATCTTTTTAGCACCTTTTTAATATACGTTGATTGATGCACAAGGATTCATTCTTTAAGGTGTTCAATTTGTAACCCCAAATAAAATTTCGTTCTTCCAAGGTCTTTCATTTCAAATTCTTTCTTCAAGCACTCAACAGTCTTTTTGATCTCTTCAGGAGTTCCAACGATATTCAAATCATCAACATATACTGCAATAATGACATATCCGGATCCAAACTTCTTAATGAAAATGCATGGGCAAATTGGATCATTATTGTATCCTTCTTTCAATAAATACTCGCTTAGGCGATTATACCACATGCGTCCGGATTGTTTCAATCCATAAAGGGATTTGTGCAATTTGATCGAATAATGCTCTCTAGATCCTGAACTCACTGCTTCAGGCAGTTTAAATCCTTCAGGGAGTTTCATATAAATGTTAGTATCTAGTGGGCCATACAAATAAGCTGTTACTATATCTATTAGGCGTAAATCAAGCCCTTCTCTTATAGCCAGACTTATCAAAAATCTAAATGTAGTTACATCCACCACAGGAGAATATATCTCCTCATAATCAATTCCGGATCTTTGTGAGAATCCTTGTGTAACTAAACGTGCTCTATACCTTACAATTTCACTCTTTTCATTTCTTTTACGCACAAAGACCCATTTGTATCCCACTGGTTTCACACCTGTAGGTATACAGGCTACAGGTCCAAACACTTCTCTTTTCGCTAGCGATTTCAATTCACTTTCAATTGCTTCTTTCCATTTTGGCCAATCATCTCTTTGTTTACATTCCTTAATCGATTTTGGTTCATGATCCTCTTTATTATTTAAAACATCTAGTGCTACATTGCATGTAAAAATATCATCGACGTCGATTTGATTTCAGTTTCATTTTATACCGGACATGACATAATCAATAGAGATCTCTTCATTGTCAGGTACCTGATTTTCTTCTGAAACTATTTTTTCAGTCATGTCTATAGTCTCTTCAGGAGATCCTGGTATAATAATTTTTTCCTCGATTTTGCCATCATTAATCTTTGCTCATTTCTTTTTTCGAGGATTCTTATCTTTGGAACCAATTGGTCTACCACGCTTCAGGCGTGTATTAGACTCAGTAGCAACTAGATTTTGTCCTTCTGGGACATCAAGTTTTATTGGAGTATTCACAGCTGGTATATGTGACTTAGTCACTTTCTTTGGGTTAGAAAATGCGTCTGGCAATTCATTAGCTAAACTTTGTAAATGAATAATCTTTTGAACTTCTAAATCACATTACTTAGTTCGAGGATCAAGATGAGCTAATGACAACTTTTTCCAACTAATTTCCTTATCCATCTGTTTGATTTCTCCCCGTAATGTTGGAAAAACTGACTCGTCAAAATGACAATCTACAAAACGAGCTGTAAATAGATTCCATGTAGATGGTTCTAGATATTTAATTATGGATAGGGATTCAAATCCAACATATATACCCAACCTTCTTTGAGGTCCCATCTTAGTTCTATGTGGTGGAGCAATTGGCATATATACGGCACATCCAAATGTTCTTAGATGGGAAATATTTGGTTTTTGACCATGAACTATTTGTAAGGGGGAGACTTTATGATAACTTGTTGGCCTGATGCGAATTAATGCAGCTGCATGTAAAATTGCATGCCCCCAAGCAGTGATTGAGAGTTTTGACTTCATAAGTAATAGTCTTGCTATCAATTGAAGTCGTTTTATTAAAGATTCTGCTAGACCATTTTGTGTGTGAACATGAGCTACAGGATGTTCAACACTTATTCCAATGGACATGCAATAGTTATTAAAAGACTGAGAAGTAAATTCACTAGCATTATCAAGACGGATGGTCTTAATAGGAAAATCTAGGAAATGGGCTCGTAATCGAATCAATTGAGCAAGCAATCTCGCAAAGCCAGGTTGCGAGTTGAAAACAAAGATACATGGGACCATCTACTCGATGCATCGATTAAAACCATAAAGTACCTAAATGGTCCACATGGGGGATGTATAAGCCCACATATATCCCCTTGAATTCGCTCAAGAAAAGTAAGTGGTTCGTTATTTATTTTAGCTGGTGATGATCGAATTATTAATTTTCCCGGTGAACATGCAGCACATTTAATATTTTGAAGAATCTGCTGGCTCTTTAATGAATGTCCACATGAATTTTCAATTATTTTTCGCATCATTATTGAACCGGGATGGCCTAACCGGTCATGCCAAAGAACAAAGTCATTAGTAAACTTCTGGTTTACTATAGCATGTGTTTCTATAGAACTGATTTTTGTGTAGTACAAACCAGTAGAGAATGCAGGCAATTTCTCAACAATTTGTTTATTACCTTGAGCAATACTCGTAATTTGAAGGAATTCACAATTTCCTTCATTTAAAGTCTCAATATGATACCATCTTGGCGAATATATTTAAAACTCAATAAATTTCTTTGAGACTTTGAGGAGTATAATGCATTAATAATTTCAATTTTTGTTCCACTTGGCAATAAAATAATTACTTTTCTGGAGCCTTCTATAATGGTTGTACTACCAGATATAGTGCTCACACTTCCTGCTTTTATTATTAAGTGAGAAAAATATCTCTTGTCTTTCAATATGGTGTGAGTAGTTGCACTATCTGCTAGGCATATATCATCACCATTCATAGTTGATTCCCTTTGCGAGATAATATTCTTCAAAGAAATAAAATAATAACCACAAAATGTCACACATAATGGTGAAAATAGGTATTCAAAGTTCAAATTACTAAAGGTCCATAAAACAAAATATCACATAAAAACATAGCACTGGTAAAGGTCATAACATCACTATTAAAGTTGTTAAATGAAACGTAGAATAGTAGAGATTTATTTTATTATTTATCGAAATTTGTGGACTTAATAATTTCCTTCAGGGGTAGAAAGAAAATCAGCCACTTTCAAGTGGGTTACATTGCCATCATCAAAATCATCTTCGCCATCTTTATACACAAGATTGGTCTCTACTTTCTTTCCTTTCTGTTTTAAGGACTGCTGATAAAGATCAACTAGATGCTTTTGTGTGCGACACACACGTGACCAATGTCCTTTTCCTCCACAACGATAGCATACATTATTCATATTTTCACCTCTTTCTGTCTTTTCCCTATTACTATTTTTCCGATCCCACTTCTGGTAGGAATGTGAAATTTTAAAACGACCATCTCGACCATATCCATATCCACGTCCGCGGCCACGCCCTCGGCCACGACCACGGTCACGCACACTCCTATTTTCATGGTGTGTTTCTTTTAATTCTTGCCCATTGTGTAAACTCACATTCCCTTCAGGGAGTGGAGCAGAGCCAGTTGGGCGTAATTCATGATTTTTCATTAGTAGCTCGTTGTTTTGCTCCGCTACTAGGAGATAAGAAATTAATTCAGAATATTTCGTGAATCTTTTTTCACGAGATTGTGTCTGCAGGACAGCATTATTTGCATGGAAAGTTGAGTATGTTTTCTCTAACAATTCTGCATTAGTAATCTTCTCTCCACATAAATTCAATTGCGAAGTGATTCTAAATATGGTCGAGTTATAATCACTAACAGACTTAAAGTCTTGCAATCTTAAATTCAGCCACTCATAACGAGCTTTAGACAAAATCACAGTTTTCTGGTGGTCATATCTTTCCATTAGATTGGCCCAAAGAATTTGGGGTCCTTAACAGTCAAATATTCGATCTTTAGACCTTCATGGAGGTGATGGCGAAGGAAAATCATGGCCTTGGCCTTATCTTGTGTACTTGCTTCATTTCCCTTCTTAATAGTCTCACCAAGACCCTTTGCATCTAAGTGAATTTCAGCATCTAGTACCCATGATAAATAGTTATTTCCAGTAATGTCCAGGGCCACAAATTCGAGTTTTGTAAGATTTGATATTATAACACTATAAGACAAAATATAACAAGTCAATAATATAAAATAAACATGTACTATATGAAATACATTGAAACAAAATAAAGCATGTTATTATACAAATGAAATAACGCATATGCAAATGAAATAGATCAACTTGTTACTCTTACTTCACCTAAGCATCCTTCGGCAATCTTTAATGAAAAGTTTGTTGGCCTTGATTTTTTGTATTAGAGACTCGTGCTGATAACGTGTTATGAAATAATGAAAGGAAAGAACAAACTAAAAATGAGATAGAAGTGAGAATGTAGAGAGAATGTATATTCAGAAAAGAGAGTGTATATTCTTTCTATCTAGCTTTTCATGAGTACATGAGCCCCATATATATAGGGGTTGATAGAAACTCCCTAATTATTACAATGCATGTAATGGCCAATTTTGACCCGGGGCAAATAAACCCAAACAAAAACAAAACCCAATACCCACTAAGCCCAAATACATCATTAACCCAAAACCCAACACCAGACCTGATTACAACCCAACCCCAAACCCGTTACAAATCAATACTCGAATCCCTAACCCTAGCCACCTAACCCTAACACCCACTTGGCCTCTGACTCAGCAGCTGCCACGCTCGGGTCACATCCACCGCCTCTGGCCACCGACCCCAGCAACTTGTACCTGCAAACAATAAATGGGAGAAGACAGCAAGAAGAAAAGGGAAAATAATATAAAAGTGGAAAGCAGTTTGTAAACAGGCTATAAATAGCCGAATCGAAAACTGTAATGAGGTCGGTCTTTTTTTCGCAAGCAATACAAATCAATAATCTCAAAATATACTAAAATCGCAAAAGCAATAATCACAACGAAGGGAAACCCCCGAAACAGAGAGCGAAAACACCAAAACCAGAATCGAAAACCAAGGTGAAATTTTTAGGGCTTCAGAATCTGTTTCCCTTTCTTTTTCTTGCTTTCACCAGTGCATATACACATACATAAGCGTTCATTTTGAAATAGAAAAATATAAAAAAAAATCTCACCTTTCTCGGAGTTCTGGCCACCGTGGACAGTGGCCGGAGACGACGGCCGGCGGCAGTTCGACGACCGGATGGTGACCGGAGGGCTCGCCGGAAATCGCCTGGGCTCTCTCCCCTCTCCTCTCTCTCGTTTTTTTTTCTCTTACCCGAGCAGAAATTAATTTTTTTCTAAAGTTTTGGCCTTTTATAGCCTATCAAAATGACAGCGTTTTGATTTAGGCACCCAGGGCATAAAACGACGCCGTTTTGCCCTGGGTCGGATCGACCCGACCCGCTCCGACTAGGATTCGCGTGTTTTTGAAGGCGGAAGGGGCTAATTGCGCTTCCAGCCCTTCCGCTTTTTCTAGGTTTTACAATCAAGTGTTTTTTTTATTTTTTTAATTTATCCCAGAGATTTATCACGTTTGCAATTTCCCCCTAGCGCAGCGCCGCGTTTTGGGAAAAGGGGTATTTGCTTTTTTGACCCCTGTCTATTTATCCCGTGTTTGAATAAGTCCCCCACTTTCGTTTTTAATTTTAAATCTGCCCGAAAGTTTTAATTTTAGCAGAATTTGGTCCCCTTTTATTATCTTTTTCTTTCTCTTTCGGTTTTAATATTATTATTATTATCATCTTTATTATTCTTGTTATTATTATTGTTATATATTGTTATACCATATTATACCTAGCATTATATTTTTTAATACTATGATTGCACTATTTCACTACTATTATTACCTATTTTTATAATTAATATTTTATATATTAATATTTTTTATTCATATATATGTATGTTTATTATTATTATTAGTTATACTGTAATATTAGTATTTCTAATATAAATATATTGTATATTTTTCTTAATCTATGTATTATACATATATATATCCCTTATATACCTTGTGTACACATACATGTATATTTAATCCTATATTATATGCACGTATTTTTAATATTATATTATGTTTTTCATATATTTAATATTATTTATTATATATTTTATACTATCTTAGATATACTCCTAACATTTCATCACATACATATTATATTTATCTATACATTTTAACATTATATATCATTTTTTACTATATTATTACGCATAATTGTAATATTATTACGTACTATATTACACATATATTTGTAACATTGTTATACACATATAGTTTTGCATGTTACATATATCTTCCATATTATTTATATACTTCATATACATACTATCTTAGGTATACAATACTAATACACTATATTATAACATACTATATTTTATTACTTGCATGTCATATATACATATATATTTACGTGTTAATAACGACTTTGGCATTAATACTATTCTAATATGTATGTATTATGTTTCTATTATTACATATAGATATGCCTTTGACGCATCTTATATTTTCTATATATAATACAATTATGTACATAAATATTTTAACAAGATCCATAATATTATATCTTATATATATACTCTTACTACGTTGCATATTTTTTTGTTATATTGTTCATACTTTTATATTATCCCATGCGTACGTTTTGCTATAACTACGACATACTCTTTTAAAATACTCACTCGCTATTTTCCTTTACTGTAAATATCATTGCTGCTATCCTTTAAATATCATATTTTAAAGTTTAATTGCATTATTATTTCAAAGTTACATTTCATATTCAAAATGTTTTGAAAACAAGGCAATATTTTTGTGTTTAGGAATTCGGGAAATAGTGCCCTAACGTGCTGGGTTGCGATTTCTCGTTTACCTAAATACTCAAAATACCCTTCTAAACGAATTTTGTAACTCGCAAGATAACCTTAGTTTCGAGGAATTTAAGAACTTCGTGTCCAATCGTGCTGGATGTGATGTTCGTATTCTTCCGAAGCAAAGGAATCTCGATTTTTTAACCTAAATCATCTCAGTTTAATTCAAAAAATGTTTTAAAAAATGAGGCAATGTTTTTTGTATTTAGAGATTCGGGAAATAGTGCCCTAACGTGCTGGGTTGCAATTTCTCGTTCGCCTGAATACTTAAAACACCCTTCTAAACAAAATTTTGCAACTCGCGAGATATCTCTAGTTTCGAAGAATTCACGAATCTCGTGTCCAATCGTGCTGGATGTGATGTTCGTATTCTACCGAAGCAAAGGAATCCCGATCTTTTCAACTTAAACCATTCCAGTTTCAAAAAAGAATCCTATTTTTAAATCTTTCTAAATTTCGATTTAAGACAGAAAACTGTTCAATTTGGTACCAATTCTGGGCGTTGCGGGGGTGCTAATCCTTCCCCGTGCGTAACCGACTCCCGAACCTTATTCTCGATTTTTTCGTAGACCAAAATATTTTATAAGGTGACCCAATCACACCTAAAAAGGTTGGTGGCGACTCCCCATTTTCATTTTTTAAGTTGACTTCCGTTTTTTTCAAAAAATGGTTACGACAATGCATATGAAAGGTCATGACCTTTTACATTTCATCTCCCATATTAATTGAGTATAAGAAGAGTCTCATAACTTATGGGGGTGATAATGGCATCTACATAATTAATTGAGTATAGGAAGAGTCTCATAACTTATGGGGGTGATAATGGCATCCACATAAATATTCATAACATAATTAAGTATATTACATATACGAGAGTTGATAGCAACGCATTAAAGTTGGAAGGCATAAATGAAGCTAAATATTATTTGAACAAATACTTCTATTTATATAATTAAAATATTAATATTTTATAGTATAAAATATTTATTACTAAAATAAAATTGTAATATTAAATATATTAATAATGTATTATATTATGCAATATAAATAATTAAATATGTATGTTTAATAATATTAAATATTAATATTTTGAAATTTTAAAATAAAATATTATTAAATAATAATATTAGGATTTATTGGAGTTAATTATTATATAAAAATAATATTAATCATAAATGAGTTCTTGTTCAAAAAATGATTTAATGTTTTTCAAAGAGGATAAGTCGTTTTAGAGAGAAAATATCTTATTTTCTATTAACTTATATATAATTTCTTGTTGACCAAACTATTTTCCATGAAATAAATGTAAGAAAATATAGAAAAGCTAAAATATTTTTGTTTTAAAAAAAATGTTATATCTAGCAAAGTAATTGATAAATAATATCTTATTAAACTCGAATAAATTCGTATGCATGATTTAATCCGAATTAAAAGGAAATAAAATTGATTATTTAAAAATATTGGAATTATACGAAATAATAACTCAAATCTAACCTAATTCCAAATCAATTTGTATGAGTGGATAGATAAATGTCGGTAATTAAATTTAATACAAATCATGTTGGTGTGTGTTAACTGCACGTAAAAGTGGATACTTTATTCATCCATTAATTAAATAATCAGAGGTAGAATGCTTTAAATCAAATCCCACATTAGCAATTATATTAATAAGAAAGATTGTCGGCATATAAACAGCTTTATAGTGTAGGCAGCAAATATGAAAGCATCTATAATAGGGATTAGTGTTCCCTGTCCTTTCATGAATTCACAACCAAACCCTCCATTAATAATATATATTTGTAGTCAACAACAGTATCTGGTTTTTGTCACCCATTGCCACAATGCTTGAACAAATATAATAAAAAGATCACATAAATGGGGGCAACTATAGGTAGTGCAATCCTCTCACAATCATCACAACACATCTGGTATGAACAACCACGCGGGATTACGATGCCAAATGGGCAATATTTTATATTAGATGCGCCTGTCGGTGTGATTAATTATCAATCCATTTGATCCACAGAGACTAGTAGGTGTTTCCCAGAAAGGGTTCAATCTTCAAGCTGCAGTGGACTAACAAATTTGTTTGAATAAATTATGAAAACCATGGCCAGCATATTCAAATTAGAATATTATTTTTATATATAAATTAAATAAATTTTTTTTATTTGGAAATCTGGGTATTCGAACTTGTAGGAAAGATTGCATAGGAACAATTAACAATGGCTTTTTGTTGTTTGCATGTGGAACTCTAGCTAGGGTTGATCAATTATCAGTTAAGGACAAGAACATTTTTTGACGGAATCAGTTGCTTCAATATCAATTATTATATAGGAAAACAACATACAGAGATTTGGAAATATATATTCAAATTGCCTTACATTGCGACAAATGATTTTGATGATGGAGCAATAGTAGATTTGAAAATATATAAAGATTTTTTTTATAGTTGAAGATGTTAAGTGTTACTGAATTGGGGATTGTGTGGTATCAAGTTCAGGCTCGCCCTGAGGTTTGAGAGTGCAGCTGCTTAAGGTGTAAAATTGAAAAGGGCTCAAAAAATATTTTTTTCAGTTTTTAACGTGGAAATAAAATTTTCTGCATTTTAAGTTTTTTTATCGATGTTTCATTGCACGCATGAAAAAAAAACCCTCTAATTTTTTATTTTATTACTAGTATATGTTTTTATTTTATTGTATTATATTTTATAATTTTTTTAAAGGGACTCCAATTTATTGTTTCGTATAGGGCTCCAAAAATATTAAGAACATACCTACATAAATTTTCTTCCTAAATTATAAAAAAAAAAAAGTTAGAGGAGAAATTATATTAATAAGATTTGAACCTCCGTTATTGAAATAAACTTTATCTAATACATTGTTGGCTGAATATTTAAATTAAAACCCAAGTAATATTTTATTTTGTTAGACACATTATGACTTTATTCGATTTATACAAATTGAATCATTTTTTGATAAATTACAAAAAAAAGTCCTAACAATATCACAACAAACATAATTCAAATTCAAACCGAATATATTAATCATTAGATAAATACATTGAATTCTTGCAAATTGAATAATTGTAACTATGATTCCAGCCCGTTATTAATGGACCACTGTCGGCTAAATAAAATAAGAATCTTAAGGTGCTCGTGATGCTTATTTATTTATATATATAAGTAATAATTAATATTAAAGATGATTATGACACGGGTGGTGGGATTTATATATTTCATTTTTTGATAATTTAAAAAAAAAAGAGAGTATAAAAATAAATTGAAAATTGAATGGTAGATTGAAATCATGAAGTGGGAGCCAAACTTAGATGTTGAGGGACCAGTTCTGTATGCTGAAGATGAAACCGCAACCGAATCAACTTGGCTTATCAAATCAACATCATATATAGGGAATCTATTTAAATTGTATTTAATTTACACCATTTTATAATATTATATACTTAGCAAATAAAATTTTCTTTTTATTTAATTTAAAAACTAAAATTGAATTTACAACATTATTAATTAACATTTGTTGAATTTAAATATGGAGTTTTTATTTTTAAATCAAAACTTTAAATATTAAAATAACACATTTAAATTTATGAATTTTAATTTTTAAATTAAACAAAATGGTAATACTAAATTTTAAAAGAGTAAAAAGGGTAAGGTTCGTGGGAACTAAACTTCATCTTTTGGCATGCGTTTTTTAGTTATAATTATAATTAATAAATTAGTATAATTACAATTAAAATTAATTAGTAGGATGAATAAACGAAATTATAATTATAATTATTAAATTAACGGATTGATAATCGAGAATATATATTTAAACATAAATCTATGAAAAAATGTAAATGAGCTTACACAATTACAAATAATGAGAGTTAAAAAGTGAATAAAATCTGGAAAGAGAACAAGTAACCTAACTCGTTGCTAAAAACTATCAGCATAGGGGACGCTCCCACACACTGTCGTCCTTTCCCGTTCCTTCCTCCCAGACCCGGAGCTTTAAATATTAGCCTCCCGTCACTGTTTCTCGGTTGACGCCAATATTTTTCTAACTTTAAAAGTTTTTCCCCTTTATTCGATCCCCTTCTCTCTCTTTGGATTGATGGGACAAAAAGAAAGCTTTCCAAAATCCACGCGTGCTTTCCCAACACTAAAACTCACGCATCCTTCAACACCAAAACCCTAGCTCTTCTTTCTCTTTCCGCGTTTCTTTTAGATTCTGCTTCCATGCTTTGAAACCTTTGATTTTTCTTCACTTTGCTGTTATACTTATGGAAGACAAGGAGGGGGGCAAGCCAGGAACTGCGTTTACATCCGAGTCGAGCTGGACATTTTCTGGGGGAGGACCTGACTCAGTCACCAGCAGCGTTAATTACTTCTTCGACAAGGACAGTAATATACTGAGTGAGTTTGGTTGGGATTTACAACCGGACCATGCCGATGACTTTGGACGGTTCGCTGAACTCGACCGGACTGACTCCGCCAGGCCTGAATTGGCTGGAAGCTTGAGCGCCTCTCAAAGCAGTGCTTCAGCTGATCTTGTTGTTCGTTGTTCGGTTTCGGGGACGGCTTCGAATCCGGGTGGGTCAGCTGATGTGTCGACATCGAATCCGTCGGTGTCGTCGAGCTCCAGTGAGGATCTGCCGGAGAAATCTACGGGCTCCGGCGGAAAACCGCCCGAGATACCGTGAGTAGTAGTCAACAAACATCCATCAACAATGCTGAAAACGAGAAAAAACACCACCAGAAAAAATAAATTTGACTATTTATTTCTTTATTTTTGATTATTTGGGGGGAGTGTTTCGTAATTAAGTACAAATTGGGTGGGCAAAGTAACAGTACTAAAGAATGTGCAAAATTCGGTGTCCGTACACTGAAACCGTGAAAGGGAAATCATTTCATGCAAGTCGGGGAATGGGGATGAGATAAGGTAGATTCGTAATTTCAGTTAAATAGTAGGTGCAATCATACAGGGGGTGAAAAGCAAAAGGTACCTTTTGCTATTAACTAAAGTGGCCTCGAACACCGTTATACCGCCGCCATTGCGGCGGGCATATGCCGTTGTCTAAATTTCTTTTGTCACTTCCATATTTAGCCCTTTTTTGGAGGGTGAAAAGCAAAAGGCGGTTATATAGCTGGGAAATCCCTCCTTTTGTAACATAAATCTTAGTTTTGATATGCTTTGTTACACAGTTTTTATGAATCTGTCTTTTGTTCTAAATGTATAGATAAAAGTGAAATGAGTGTCGCAAATCATTCGTTTTATGGGATTTTAGTGTGGTTTTTTTTTCATTGCTTTATGAATTCTGAGAACGCGTTTCATGCGTAGTTCATAGTTTCATACATTTACTGACCATTGAAAAGCTTTTCTTAGGAAAAAAGAAGTGATCTTAGCATCTCATGAAATCATGGATTCCTCCATGTCAGTGCAAGTATATACAATACAATTCAAGTACTTTTTTATTATTATAATTGTGGGTGGAATATATTTGTAGGAGTAAGGTGAGGAAGAAGGGGAAAAAGCAAATAAGGCAGCCACGTTTTGCATTTATGACCAAGAGTGAGGTTGATCATCTTGAAGATGGCTATCGATGGCGGAAATATGGACAAAAAGCTGTTAAAAACAGCCCATTTCCTAGGTCTGTTGCTATTTCTCTATCATTCATAATTCAAACAAAACAAACATTTTACCCACTTTCACTACTGATTTCTGTTCAAAAAAAATTAAAACTCCGTAGTGAAACATCTTAATTTTTCTAATATAATAATGACATTTCTTCCCATAAGTTTGTGTAAGTTCTATCTTCTTCCCTCTTTGTCATAGGGGGTAGTTTTCTATCAGAAATCAAAGGGTTATATACTATTTTCAACAAAGTTAAGTACTATTCATTATTAATCCGCTATTTTCATAGTCTCAAAGAGGGAGATTCCAACAGTTCATGGCTATACCATTTCTAGGACTCTAAGCATTGATTCTCTATTTTCTGAATCTCAAATTTCAACTACCTAAATATTTTTCTTCACTCTTATTTTATGTGATAAAACACCTTTCTTTGGATTATCTAAAGTCTAAATTCATCAAATTTGTAAAGCAAATAGTCATGAATAAAGAAAATATTGGTTTTAAAATAAAGAAAAGCGTCATCACTTGAATTTTATCCATGTAGCAAAAACCCTTAATAGAATCATTATGGTTTGAGGGTAGTGAGATTATGATGATGAATTTAAGCGTAAAATCATTAATGGAATTATAGCAAAATTTTCAGATTGGTGTGCGAATCTGAGCCACATATTTGATCTCACAGGAGCTACTATCGCTGTACAAATAGCAAATGCACAGTGAAGAAGAGGGTAGAACGCTCTTCTGAAGATCCTGCCATTGTTATCACTACATATGAAGGTCAACACTGTCATCACGGTATCGCATTCCCCAGAGGTGGACTCATCTGCCATGAAGCTGCCTTTGCTGGTCAATTGACACCGCCAGTCTCACAAATTTATCATCCAGGGGTGCAGTCACATAGGCAAATGCCTCCGAGCATAACACAATCACAGCCGCACGAAGCACCCGTTGACGTAGGAGAACCACATCCGGAGCCTGAACCCACCTCACAGCTCCCCACAGATGAAGGGTTACTCGGTGATATTGTGCCTCCTGGAATGCGCGGCAGATGAGAAAGAGAATATGGTATGCATATCTTCCTTTTAAGTAATCCAATTAACTTAATATATATGCCTGAAGTTCTTTTGTGTCTGTGTGCTCGAAAGAGATGACTACAGTGTCATTATTAACTCGTAAGAGGAACAATCAGTACTTAAGTAGCTTGGAGCTGATAGACAATTATGAAGGCAACAGGAAGATGCATAGCTTAGATATTGATTATTCTCCCATGCCCCTGAGGCCTTCACATGACTAGAGCTTCGTAGGTACACTAGCTAGTGGACCACTGTGATTAATATTATTTGATATTAATTAACCCCACAAGCTTGAGATATACAAGGCTCTTTGATTGACCACTCCTAATCTATAATAGAACAATTAACTGTATCAGAGTACTAATAAATAGGACTTGGACCCCTAATGTTGTATGTTTATCGATATACTGGTATCTATAGTGATCTGGTAGGCCAGGCTCTTCCGTGTGATATCTTTGCTTGTTTCCACTTCATGAATAACGCCAGGTGCATGGTTTTATTGGCTACTATTTCATCAGATTTAGTACTGCCTTATTGTTACTTATGCTTATCTAGCAAATATCTGAAAAGGCCTTTCTAGACATGGGTTTTGATAGATTAATGCAACTTTAGTGCTAGTGAAAAGATTTTTAGTAACCTGTAGAATCACTTTGATTATAAAGTTGTATCCATTTCACCCAAAAAGGTTATCAGTTTAATAACCTCTTCTATCATCTGGGTGGATGTTTTAGACCTTACCCTTCCCATTGCTAAAGGGTATTGGTTTAAGTAATTTCACTTTTTCAGAGCTAATATATAATTTTAAAATAATATTTTTTAGTTTAGATTTTAAATTAATCTTACATTTACAAGATTATACCTTAAATAATATTAGATAATGTGAAAATTTTGATAATTTTATTTTCTTTTTAATGACTTTGATTATTTATAAGATGAACTAATAATAAAAAGTAATTAATCTTTTTTTTAATTTTTAATATATTCTTCAAGTAACATTTAAATCATATATATTATTATTACTTAAGAAAAATAAACATTCTGTCAATTATATTACAATGTTACTTTATAACAAATTTACCAATCTCTTTTATCATTTTATCAAATTTGCCTTAAACCATAACAAATAACACACTTTAATAAAAAAAATTTTAGTAGGACAATTTAGCAAAATATGAACCAAATGCACTAAAAGTAGATTTAATGAAGGCTTAAATTATAAAATGGTACTTAAATTATATTTTTTTTTCTTTTAAGTTGGTATTTAAAATTTTTTTGTTCACAAGTAGTACTTAAATTATACTCTTTTACCTAAATTAGTTCCTAAACTATACTCCGTCACTCAAATTATTAAAAAGAATTTATTAGTAGATCATTTTGTGATGTGTGGCAATTGATAACTAAAAAAATTAAAAAAAAAGTTTTAAAAAAACTTATAATATATTAATCTCTTTTGTTCTTCACCCAAAAACTCATCCAAATTAACTTGGTTTTTGACGACAAACTTAGATTCCGACGAGCTTTTTTTTTCATCTTTAAATCTTGATTTCAATTACTTTCTCACCCCGATTTGAAGCACGTGTATTATTTTTCTTAAAAATAATTTTTTTATTATTTTTTATATACTTATAGTTAATATTGAGTGAATATTTATAATGAAAAAACCTAAATAAATCATAAAATCTAAATGCTGGGAAGAAGCTGAGTAGAAAACAAAATAAAAGAATTGTAAATAAAAGTTATCTAACCTTTAAAAAAAGTGCATTAGAAGAGAACAAAAAATTGTGGGAGGGAGAGAGTGTAAAAAAAAAAATCAAAAGTTTTAATTTAATTTAATTTAAAAATTTTATATATCACAAAATGATTGATTAAGAAATTGTTTTAAGGGCTAAAATAATTTAAGTAATAAAATATAATTTAAATACCATATTAAATACAAAGTATAGTTTAAGTAACATTTTAAGATTCAAGCCTTTGATAAAACCTCTAAGTTTACATACTTGATTCTATGCGCGGAAGTTGGTTTTATGCTGTTTCATATTTGAGTGTGAGCAATTGATATAGGGTATGCGTTTAATACTCAATATTCTTTTAGATATTTATATATTTAAAATGTTATATTTGGATAGGCATAAAAACCTAAAATGTCTGGATAAAAATAATATAATGATTACTTAAAGTTTTAAAATTATATCAAATAATAATACTTATTTAATTAGTAATTAGTGAAGTTCGTTTGGAAACATTAACTTGTCGGTAATCTTACATCACAACTTCATGTGAAATGCAAATGATGACTTTACCATGGAGGTGGTTATGAGCTTTTATTTTTTTTATGGAATTTAAGGGTTATTTTGGTTGGATGTTTATTTTTAGTGTTGTGTATTTGTTTTCTTTTTATCTCACGTTATAGTATCGTTATAATATTTAATCTCACCATCACCACCAATGTTTTTACATTAACCACATATAAACACATTGTCCATCTAAAAGAGCCCTAAATCTTCCTTTATGGCATAGGCACCATAGGTCGAGTAAATCACTAATTCTCAGTGATAGCACTTCTTTAGATGGGCATCATGTGACAATACAATAAATATATGTTTTAGTGGGAAATCCTATATATAATTAATGCATTAGATAATGATATATTATTTTAATCAAATAATAATGTATTATTAAAAATAAAAATAAAATAAATTTATTTTTAAAAATTTTAGGTTACATGTTATTAATTAGTTTATTAACTATAGAATTAATTATGTCATATATCTTCAAACTATAACTTTCATTCTAAATCATCCTCAAGAATCGAGGTTATATTAATAAGGTCCTTTCATTATTCAAATATTAATTTAACCCTTAAAAAATATGTCAAATTTTTTGTGACATAGTTTAAAATAAAAAAGTTTTAAAAAATGAATATTGTAAAAATAGATGTTGCAAAATCTTAGTTTTAAGATTTTCGAAACTTTTGCAAAAGTTTCATTGCTCACTCTCTCTTTTTTCGGTTTTACTATTTTTTATTTTAAATTTTAACTTTTAAAAGTGATGCAGTAATATTTTACTTTTCTTTAAAATTTTAATGTTAAATTATGTCACATAAAATTTGAAAAGTAATTTAATTAACAATTTTAATAATTAAAAGACTAGATTAATATAATATTGATAGTTTGAAGATATAATTAGAATATCTTAAAATTTAGACATCAATTTAAAATCATACTACAGTCTCCTAACTATATGTAAAATCATATAAAATTATACATTAACTGAGCATTGAATATTAATATATTTTTATACAGATATTATCATCATGGACATGATTATGCTATGCCGATCACAATAGGAAGAAATATAGAGTAGCATTCGGTTTATATCATGTGGGAAGAAAAAAGGCACGTGACAGTTGATCGACAAAAGAAAAAGCAAAAAGAAAGCAAGTTTAGGTCCCTGTTCAACATTTTGTGGAGTTGACTAAAAGTTATAAAAGAAAAGAGGAAGCTAATAGTCATGGCAAAATGATAACTTTTCTTGGTTGCCATGCCAAGGGATATATATAAATATATAAAATAAAATATGCATTAGAATTTAGATTATAGCTAGGTTTTTCTGTTCTATATTTTTGTCTCCTAAAGAGTTAATTTAGATGTTCATGCAGTGATCTTTGAGAAGTAAGCATTCAATTTGCGTATAAGCATTCAATTTGCGTATCTTTTTATTTAATTATATTATTTGTTTATCATATAGATTACTGCTAACCCTTTTCGTACCTACAGGCCTGTAATTGATGGGTATAAACTGAAGGGCAGCCAAGTCATGCAACGCAATACTTTTCTCAAGATGGAAGTGAGTCATTTACCTGAAAAGGTTTACACAGATGATTATATCATAAATTATTATTATATTTACTTACACAAGCTCAGCTATATTGCTTGCATGAGGTCATTAATCTCTTCTGATGTCCAGATTTTATCTAATCTCAACCCTTCAATTCTAATCTATGCATCTGAATATTGAAATTCCTGTTGGTTAGGTTTAGGAGATTAATTACTGCAGATCATATAAAAGTAGTAACATTACTTGTTATTTTTCTTATGTATAAATCCAAAGAAAATGTGGGAAAAGAACCGAATGTTGGAACTGTTCTGCAGTTGGGAGAGTTGTTTACATCTTCATGGTTGTTTACGTGACTGTGAAGTGGTGGAATCGATGATTTAGCAGTATAATATAGAATAAAGGCACTTGTTTTTGTTTTTTATCTCATAGTTGCTGCAGAGTTTGACAGTAAGCTGACATTGCTTTCCTTGCCTATCCTTACTTTATGTATTAGATTTTTTTTTTTTGGGTAATCTTCATGTAATAGATATTAGTTATTATACCAAGTCAATATCTAATATTTTTATTGTATATGCATTCAACCAAAACAAAAGAGATTGGTTATGCTTTTTTTTGGTGTTTAGATTAAACTAAAAATAAGAGCGGTATTGATTGATATGGATCGATTGATCTAACTAATGATTTAGTTTAAAATTAAAAATAATTTTAAAATTTTTAATGATTTATTTAATTAAACTATACGAACTATATGAATTAATTAGACCAACACCAACAAATCGGTGACCTAACTAATTTGACCACCAAATTGATTATGAAAATATTGCATAAAATTAGGCATGTTTGAATACAAAATAAGCTTAATGATTTAGGTCAAATGCTAAAATTACAAGTGTCATTGTCATATCTTCTTTGACGACGCCAAGTAATTGAACAATTTACAGACCTCATACAAAGTGAAATGTGGTCCTCAATTGATTGTTTTACCTTAAATTAGTCTTGGGTTTTTTTTACTAGACTATTAAGGTAGAGTAAGGAGCTCTCTCAACTTTTTTTTTATTTAGGATTTCTATTAATTTAATTGTGACTTAAAATTAATGCATGCGCACAAATAAAAGATTTAAATTGTAGTATTATTCTTAAATCAAGTTTTAATCCTATTTCGATTACTAAACCATTAACATATAGATTTCATGGTCGCATAAACGATTTAATTCATTATAAAGTCACAATCAATATACAATAATACAACAAAATAAAACTTAATAATAAATAGAGTAGTTGCAGTTCATAAAAGAATTAAGAACTTGATGTAAAAGCAACCATAAAACTAAGAAAACCTCAAAAAACTCTTTAACCTAACGAAACCTAATCAAGGTTTTTTAGGACAAAATTATGAGTGAAAAAAAGAAAAGAAAAGGCCCAATTAAAAATGGAAATAAAGTTAAAGTGCAAATTTTTTAGCCAAGGTTGCAACCTTCTTGAGTAGTTTCTGATATCTTGTTTTCCATCTTTTTTCTTATTCTGCTTCTTGTATCCATTTATCTTTCTTCGAACTTAATCTAATATTTACAAAATGATCATGAAAAAACTTATTTAACTGAAACAATTAAAAGCATTACTAAAAATAATCTAAAACTCATTTTACAACAACTAGAACTATTACTAAAGAAAGAGTGGATCTATTGACTTGAAATTAACTAAAATTTACTCAGAAATAGTGTAAATGTGAGCAAATTAAGGCCTAAAATATGTAATAAATATCCATTCATCATAGTGGTATCCTTGTTGGTTGTTCTCAACCCTGAACTGATTGCTTTAGTTGACTAGCCTTTTCCAGTGATCTTCAGTCGCATGCTCACGACCTGAGTTGTTCTATTGTTGAGCAGCTTGTCAATGATTCCCTCTTTCTTGTCTTTCAGAGTGGGAGTTTATAACCATTCAATTGAGTTGTTGTTTTTCATCGTAATTCCCATAGCTAGACAACATAAATTGTTGATATGTGGTTTGGAGGTTGGTGGTTGCAGGTGCTTCACACCATTGGTTAGGTGACAACAGCTCTGGGGGGGATTGCCTTTGAGACAAGGGGAGATTTATGAAACTCTTGACTAAGCGGTTCTTTGTTTTCCTCTTATGCCACTTTGTATCTTGGAAGTGCTTTTTTATAAGGGAAGATGGCTTGATGTGAACTTCTTAGAGAATTATAGCTTACCTCGAGGTAGGACAGTATGTGATTAGATTGTATTAGGGGCTTTGGTATTGGCTCATGAAAGGATTTACGACTCATACGATAGAGGTGATAGGTGGATTTAATACAACTTGATTGGTTTGTGGGCTAGTGCGAGTCTTCCCTCGTGAGTTAGCATGTCGGAAGTGATGAGTGCTATAACCACATTTAATGCAACTTGATTAGTTATTGATCAGTCTTCACTAGGTAAATATTGCTTTGGCATGGGTTATGTATAACAAAAGCATACATCAAACATGTATTGATTGTTTTTTTTATTGATAAAGAAAGCTATTATAGTCTTAGAACTTAATGGTGTTTATAAGAGTTTTCTCAAAATTTTCTTTTTAACAATAATTTCTTAATGGTAAATAAAGGGAATTCGAAAATAACTAGCTCAAGATTATTATTGGGACAATGTTTGGCAAAGTAGTCAGCTACCATGTTGGCTTCTTTAAAGAGATGTTCGAGAAATGTCAACATTCTTCTTTAATTCCATGAACAAGAGATATAAACGACGCTTTCTCTAAATTATTATTGAGTATGTCAATTGCAATATTACTATCACATTCAAGAATTATCTTAAAATAATCTCTATGGCGAGCTACTTATAGTGAGAACCGAGCCTCTTCCAATAAAGCTACGAAAACCTGCCATCCAATTCTCATAAGAATCACGTAGTACCCCTCCTATAGCAAAGTAGTTTCCGCTCATGTTAAAAGCCCCATCTATATTGATTGTTTTTATTATTTTGCTTATTTTACTTTCTTTCGTATTTAAAAACTTGTTGTATTACAATTGGATCACTGATTGAGCAAAAAAATTCTATGAAACCATCAATTAACATTAATTTGGCTTTTTTTATAAAAATAATCTAAAAAAATTAATTAATTAATTACTTAAATAACTTATTTTTTGATAAAATAGGAAAATAACTCAAAATCTACGATAAAAGTTGGTGGAGCTAAAGTGTTTGGTGCAGCCAACATGCCACGTCAGTAATCTACATTAAAAAATTGATATTTTGGTGGAGTCATGTAGAATGACGCCACTTGTATAAATATTAAAAAAATATTATAATTTTGAAAAGTATAAAGAGAGAATTTAACAATTTTACCTTTTTTCTGGTAGAACCAACTAAATTGGCGCCACCAGATTTCTATGCTGACACCCTATTTCTCCTTACAATTCTTTTTTTTTTTTCCTTTTCATGTCACTCATATTCTTGTCCTATTACTTTTTTTTTCTTTTTACTTTTATTTATTTTAAGTTTGTCTTTATTTATTTTATCTATTATTGATTTTAAAAAACTTAAAATGTATATTTAAAATTTTTTATAATTTTTAAATTTTAAATATATTTTTTAATAATATAAAACATTTAAATATTTTAAAGATATGAAATTTCAAATTTATTATTAGTTTTATAATATTTTAAATGTATATTTTAAATTTTAAATATTTTTTTAATTTTTTTATTTTTTTAAAATATTTTAAATTTTTTTAAAATATATTATTTTTAAAGATATGACCTTTCAAATTTATTATTAATTGTATAATATTTTAAACGTATATTTTACGTTTTAAATATTTTTTTAATTTTACATATGATTTTTTAATTATTTTTAAAGATATTCAAACCTTTTTAAAATTTTATATAAAAAATTTTAAAAAATAATATTTTATTTAAAAATGTGAAATTTAAATTAATTAAAAAAATAAAAAAATATTTATTAAAAAAAGGTTTACTTGTTAAAAAATATGACTTTATTTAATATATATATATATATATATATACATATTAAAAAGTAAAATTTTAAATTAAAAAATTTAAAATATATATTATAATTGGTCATATCGTGTCTGATGTGACCACTTATAAACCTAAATGTTAATTAAAAAAATAAATGTTATATATATAAGGTGGGTTGGGGGATCACTGGGGGGAAAGGTAAGTTGTTTAAAATTTGTATTTTATATTTTTTTATTTTATAGTTATTGTAATATAATAATTAATTATATTGTATTTATGTTTTTTTATATTATATAGATATCAAAATGTCTTCTGGAGCAAATACGGATCATACGTCATTGAGGATCAACGAAACAGTTAAATTAATTATAAATTAAATAAAAAATCGTTTTAGTTTCTCGTTTTTTTTCTTACTAATCGCTATTCTACTCAACGTTTTTTGATTGCATGAAACTTATCTCTATTTAGTTGTTATTATTCATTTTTAACTATTTTCTTGCATGAAATTAATCTCTATGTGTTAGTTATAATTTTTTTAATTTTAGTACTCATTCATAAATTTATATATTAAATTTTTAATATGACGACCTTTCTACTAAATTTTACTGTTTACTGTGTTTGGTTCCATTTGTGGGGTACAAAAAAGTTATATTTGTCTTTAACGAATGATTTTTTTTTTAAAGTTCTCGTATGTAAGATAAATTTTCGAGTTTGAATATGCCTAGTTTATATTATATGTAAAACTCTATGTATTATTATAGATATCAATTTAATAAAAACAAGTTTTTTTTATTTTATTTTTATATTTACCCATACCATCTATATCAATCCAATGTGATTTTTTTAAAAGTTTTCTAAAATTTTAAATATATTAAAATAAATGTTAAGTATAATTAATTTTAAAATTTTAATATACTTAATATATATTTTTAATAGGTAAAGACAAAAAAGGTTTTCTTAATATATTTAAAATTTTAAAAAACTTAAAAATTAAATATATTAAAATTTTTAATATATTAAAAAATGTTAAGTATAACCAATTTTAAAATTTTAATATATTTAATATATTTTTAAAAATTAAATATATTAAAAAATGTTAAGTATAACTAATTTTAAAATTTTAATATATTCAAAATATATTTTTAAAATATATTTTAAAATTTCAATACATTTAATATATTTTTTAATAGGTAAAGAGAAAAAAAGATTTTTTAATATATTTAAAATTTTAAAAAACTTCAAAAAAATTAAATATATTAAAATTTTGAACATATTAAAAAAATTTTAAGTATAACCAATTTTAAAATTTTAATTTATTTTTTAATAAGTAAAGATAAAAAATAAGATTTTTTTAATATATTTAAAATTTTAAAAGGAAAAAGGGGGGGAAACTCTAGAAATTGGTGGAGCCAAATAATTTGGCTTCACCAAGAAAAGGAAAATTTATTTTAAAGTTCCTCAAATTTTTCAAAAATTATAGTATATCGTTGGTATTTATATAGGTGGTGTCATTCTACATGGCTCCACCAAAAAATTGATTTTTTTATCCCAGGTGCTGACGTGACATATTGGTGGCGCCAAATTCTTTGGCTCCACCAATTTTCACTGTAGATTTTAGGTCATTTACGTGTTTAATAGGCTTTTTTATAGTTATATAATTGTCTTTAGTTTTAATGCTTAACTATGATTAGGACATAATAATCACATTTGATTTCTACGTGTTATTATTAATATTTTATGAAAAATATGTATTCTATTATTAATATATTATTACTTATTTAATTTAACTTAAATAAAAAAATACTTAGAATGGCTACGTTGGTATAGTATAAGTGTGATGTTTTTGTTTTCTCAACCTTTCAATTTTACTCTTCAATATATATTTTTATGTTTAAATTATATAAATAATTGATTTATCATATTTTTATTAAAAAATTTACTATACAGGATGGTTATCGAGTTTTGAGGTCACGATTTCATTTTCTCAAGTACGATGCGGATGAGCGGATCATGCCATACTTACAGTTGGCGGGATTTGGGGACGTTGCATTGATCCGTAGGTTTTACCTGAGGGTGAACTTAATATTTGCCTTGGTTGAGCGATGGTGTACGGAGACCCACACATTCATTTTGCCGTGCGGGGATTACACTATCACATTAGAAAACATCGCTATGCAACTTGGGTTATGAGTTGACGGTGCTGTGGTCATGGGTTGAAGCAAAGTGTTAGAACCTTCAGTACTATGCTATAGATTGTGTGACACCCCCTACCCGTATTCGTCACTGGAATAGGATATAAGGCATTATCGGAGTTTACCGAATTAATTTTTCAATTATTACGAGTTAAATACTATTCATTTATTGAAACATGTTATGACGTCCCTTAGATGGGCCTCCGAAGCCCAAAACATACATCGGGACCAAACCAGGATTAAATTGAAACCATAGGGAATTTTTTTAACTTAATATAACCCCTTTATAGATATCTAACCTTCCCTGCAAAATTTAAACCGAGACCGATCCAAATCGACCAATCCAAATCAACATATTGTCAAGATAGATTCATGCATATCCATAAGATAACCTTATCACATACCAAAACCAAGATTTGTTAGCCACACCAACGGCTAACTTTACATTCATTTCACATTAACATTTACTTTATTAACTTATAAATGCCATTGATTTCCAAAATAAAGTTTCTTGATATACCAAAATGTTGAGGTTGATAGTATGATATGTCTCCGACCGAATCCGACCTCCGAGCTCTTAATACTACAAAATAGGGAACATTGTGCTTAGTAAGCTTATGTAACAAGAATTATACTTACCTAATATTTTCAATACAATAGAATAAACATTTACACATCCATTCAATGCATTGTTACCCTAACATGCACAAACTCAACATTCAAGTTAGTCTAATAATTTCAATGTATCAATAATATATACCATGATTGATGAGTTCATCAATACCATGATTTCCATTCCATTATTATTTTCTCATATTTATCCTGTTGAACTTATCAGAATTTTGATGGATTTTTAGGGGTACACTTTAGTGTATAAATCCGGGTCCGTCAATTCATATTCATGTGTGCACATTTTCATTTCAGAAAGCACACTCCCGCGAACCTCATCCTTACAGCGGGATTACCAATTCAGGCTAAATCCCCTGTAATATAAACTCATAGAGTATTGTCGGGATTACCAGTCCACGCTAAATCCCCTGCAACGAGAATTACTCTAATGAGCTTGGATTTAAATTACCAGTCTAGGCTAAATTTAGACCCTAATTCGGATTACTCGTCCGGGCTAAATCCATTTTACACATATTCTTCGGGAGGGCTATATCAGGATAAGATCACTCGTCTAGGCTAGATCCTTTTTACCATCAATTCTTTTACAGCGACTCATCGAATTTTCCTTTCATTCAACCGGGATTTCTTCCCCTTTTTATCAAATATATCAATGTTTCATCGATTATCATACAATGAACATTCAAATCATATTCACATCAATAACATACATTTCAAGCATTTAAGAATATAATTCAAGTTATACGAACTTACCTCGATACTTGTTCGTATACAAATATCTACTAATCTTGAACTTTTTCCTTTCCTCAATCTAGCTTCGTATTTGAGTCTTCGGGATCTAAATAAATAGATTTAATCATCAATTTAACATTTCATGTTCATATGTACCATTCTCTACAATTCCACTATTATTTATAGTTCATTCAAAGCTATCTACTTGAGTCGTAGTCACTAAATTATTTTTATCTTGAGCTACAGAGCTCCAAATTAAGATCCGTTAATTTTCCTTAAACTAGACTCACATATCTTCTTACCATTGTAATGACCCAAATTCCCAGGCACCGGAACAAACGAGTCGTAGGGCCTCTGTCTTAGGAAAAATTAAGTTCGTAAATATTTATTTAAAATATTTATGAGGATAATTAGGAGTTAAATTAGATTTTGATTAAGTGAATCTAATTTAATTAGAAACAATTAGTAGATAAGACTAAATTGAATAAAGTGCAAAAGTTTAATTATAGAATAGAAAAATTTTTAAGGGATTAAATTAGTAATTAAACCATAAAAGTGAAATGTGTTTAATGATGAATAAATACATGTGTATGTGTATTATTGGTCCAATTGTATTTTATGTGTGTATTTACTTAGAATTTAAGTAATTTTAATTATTTAATTATTTGATTTTAATTAAGTAAATATCTAATTATTTAAATATTATAATTTATGAATAAAATTAATTAACAAAGTAAAATATAATCATACTAAAATTGATTGTTAAATAATAATTTTCTTGTTTATTTATTTATTAAGAATTATCTGTAAATTGTCTGATTTGTCTGGTAATGCCTTGTAACCCTATTCCGGGACCGGTTTGGGGTTAGAGGGTGTTACATTTAGTGGTATCAGAGCTATAGGTTTAGCCGATTCTCGGATTAAAATTGAATTTGTAAGTGACTCTAGAAGTACATGCCACATTTGAGTTGGAATTGAGTCGGGATTTTTGAATGCTAACCTATTTAATTGTTTCTGTTTTATAGAGATTAAAGATGTCAGATGATCGATCAATTAATTTAAATGAAAGTGAATCAGCCACACCTAGTGTGAACCCGTTTATAGATCAACCTCCCGAGGTAGAAGAAGAAAACGTTAGGGAAAGAGATGAAAAATGTAGAAATGAACCTGATACGTTAAGAGTTTTAGTTGATGCTCTCCAGCGAGTAGCGAGAACTGTACCCGCTGCCACATCTGTACCTGTTCCTAAACGGGCCCCGATTAAAGAATTGAGAAAATACGGTGCCACGAAATTTTCGGGTCTGAAAGGTGTTGATCCATCAGTAGCTGAGAATTGGATAGAAGCGACAAAAAGAATTTTACAACAGTTAGAGTGTACTCCCCGAGAAAGTCTGTTGTGTGCCGTATCTTTATTACAGGGTGAGGCATATTTATGGTGGGAATCTGTTATCCGACACTTGCCGACTGATCAGGTATCATGGAATTTATTTCAGAAAGAGTTTCAGAAGAAATATATCGGGGAAATATACATTGAAGACAAGAAACAAGAATTTCTAACTTTGAAACAAGGGGAAATGACAGTAATGGATTATGAACGGGAATTTTCAAGACTTGGCAGATATGCATCAGAGTTTATACCGACTGAAGCCGACAGTTGTAAAAGATTCTTACGGGGATTAAGAGAAGAAATAAAAGTGTTATTGATATCTCAACGAATTACTGAATTTGTGTATCTGATTGAACGGGCTAAGATGATAGAACAAGTTCTGGGGCTTGATAAAAAGACTGAACCTTCTAAATCGGTTGGGAAACGTATGGGAACTACAAGTTCGAATCCATTACCGAAAAGATTTCGAGACTCTAAAAGTGGTTGGAGATCTAGCTTCAGATCAGATAGAGGAGGAAAGAGTCAGGGGAAGTAAACTACAGTCACTACTGGTAGTGTAAGAGGTCCATCTTGAGATACTACTATTCCAGAATGTGAGCATTGTTGGAGAAGACACAGAGGTGAATGTTGGCGATTGACTAGAGGATGTTTCAGATGTGGATCTACAGAACATTTTATTAAAGACTGCCCGAAAGTCGATAATACTACACCTGCGACATCACAGAGATCAGTATCTACTGCCAGAGGCAGAGGATCAGGCAGAGGTGGTTTTGTATCTCGAGGAGGTAGTGCTAGAGGAAGTAGTGATGTTGTTACACAGCAGTCGGAGGCCAGAGTTCCAGCTAGAGCTTATGTGGTCAGAACTCGAGAAGAGGGCGATGCACATGATGTTGTAACAGGTATATTCTTATTGTATTCTGAACCTGTTTATGTTTTAATTGACCCTGGGTCTTCGCATTCATATGTAAATTCAAAATTGGTTGAATTGAAAAAATTAGAATTTGAGATGTCTAGTGTAGCAATAGAAGTGTCAAGTCCGTTAGGACAGATGGTATTAGTGAATCAAGTTTTTCCGAGATGCCCGTTGGTTATACAAAATAAAATTTTTCCGGTTAATCTATTGATTATGCCATTTGGAGATTTTGATGTAATACTGGGTATGGATTGGTTGTCTGAGCACGGTGTAATTTTAAACTGCTATGAAAAGAAGTTCAGTATTCAGACTGATGATGGAAACAATATTGAGGTAAAGGGTATTCGAAATAGTGGACCAACACGTGTTGTCTCAGCAATGAAAGCTAATAAGATGTTACAGCAGGGTTGTACAGCATACTTGGCTTATGTTATTAATTCAGATACAGTGGGTAGTCAATGCAGTAAGATCCGAACAGTTTGCGAATTTCCAGATGTTTTTCCAGAGGAACTACCGGGTTTACCACCTGACAGAGAAGTTGAATTTGCTATAGAGGTTTATCCGGGTACTGCTCCAATTTCTATACCCCCTTATCGTATGGCACCTACTGAATTGAAGGAGTTAAAGATACAGTTGCAAGATTTGTTAGATCGTGGTTTTATTCGGCCGAGTATTTCACCGTGGGGAGCTCCGGTATTATTTGTTAAAAAGAAAGATGGTTCGATGCGACTTTGTATTGATTATAGACAGTTGAATAAAGTAACAATCAAGAACAAATATCCACTCCCTCGTATTGATGATTTATTTGATCAGCTGAAAGGAGCTTCTGTATTTTCAAAGATAGACTTGAGATCGGGTTACTACCAACTAAAAGTAAAAGAATGTGATGTACCAAAGATAGCTTTCCGTACGAGGTATGGTCATTATGAATTTTTAGTAATGCCATTTGGATTGACTAATGCTCCAGCTGCTTTCATGGATCTGATGAACCGTATATTTTAGCCGTGTTTGGATCAATTTGTTGTGGTCTTCATTGATGATATACTTGTTTATTCGAAGACAGAAACAGAGCATGATAAGCATCTCAGAACAGTGTTACAGATTTTGCGGGAAAAGCAATTGTATGGGAAATTAAGTAAATGTGAGTTCTGGTTATCAGAGGTTGTATTTCTGGGACATGTAGTATCAGCGGAAGGAATCAGAGTTGATCCGAAGAAAATTGAAGCCATAGTTCAATGGAAAGCTCCGAGGAATGTGTCTGAGGTACATAGTTTTCTTGGTTTGGCTGGATATTATAGAAGATTTGTAAATGGATTCTCGAAAATAGCCATGCCGATGACTAAGTTGCTACAGAAGAATGTTTCTTTTATTTGGGATGACCAATGTCAGAAGAGTTTTGACACATTGAAGCAAATGTTAACCGAGGCACCAGTTTTAACATTACCCGAATCAGGAAAGGATTTTATTGTGTACAGTGATGCTTCTTTAAGTGGTTTGGGTTGTGTACTGATGCAAGACGGAAAGGTTATTGCTTATGCATCTCGTCAGTTGAAACCACACGAGTGTAATTATCCGACACATGACCTGGAGTTAGCAGCTGTGATTTTTGCTTTGAAGATTTGGAGGCATTATCTTTATGGTGAAAAATGCTACATATTCACTGATCATAAAAGTCTAAAGTATCTTCTTTCTCAGAAAGAATTGAATTTGAGACAGAGACGGTGGATCGAGCTCTTAAAAGACTATGATTGTGTTATAGAATACCATCCGGGAAAAGCAAATATAGTAGCGTATGCATTGAGTAGAAAAGCTGCAATTGAGTTGAGAGCCATGTTTGCACAGCTCAGTATCACTGATGATGGAAATCTGTTAGCCGAGTTGAAAGTAAAACCGGTAATATTTGAGCAGATTAAAGCAGCTCAGTTGGGAGTTGATAAGTTGGTGAAGAAAACAGAGATGATACAGAGTGGTACAGTAGAGAACTTCAGTATTGATGCACATGGATGTCTAAGGTACCGAAATCGAGTTTGTATTCCAGATAACTCTGAATTAAAAGAATTAATGCTTCGAGAAGCACATGATGGCTCATTTGCTCTACACCCTGGAGGTACAAAAATGTATCGTAATTTACGAGATTTGTACTGGTGGCCCGGAATGAAAAGAGACATAGTTGAATATGTTGGTAAATGTCTTACATGTCAACGGGTAAAGGCAGAACATCAGGTACCGACTGGTTTACTTCAGCCTATTAATATTCCTGAATGGAAATGGGATCGTATCACGATGGATTTTGTTACGGGGTTACCGTTGTCAGCGAGTAAAAAGAATACTATTTGGGTGATAGTTGATAGACTTATTAAGTCAGCACATTTCATAGCAGTCAGAACAGATTGGTCGTTACAGAGACTTGCTGAGGTATATATTCGAGAAATTGTTAGATTACACGGTATTCCGGAATCAATAATTTCAGATCGAGATCCTCGGTTCACATCGAGATTTTGGAGGCAATTACATGAATCCTTAGGTACACGGCTCAATTTTAGTACAGCATTTCATCCGCAAACTGACGGACAGTTTGAACGGGTAATTCAGATTTTAGAAGATATGCTTCGAGCTTGTATTATTGAGTTTGAATCAGGTTGGGAACGTTATTTGCCTTTAGCTGAATTTGTTTATAATAATAGTTTCCAATCTAGTATTCAGATGGCTCCGTATGAAGCATTATATGGACGAAGATGTAGATCACCCGTGTGTTAGACAGAGCTGAATGAAAGAAAAGTGATTAGGCCAGAATTGATCCAAGAAACTGAAGAAACAGTCAAGAAGATACAGGAGAGATTAAAAGCAGCTTTTGACAGACAAAAGTCTTATGCCGATTTAAAACGACGAGACATTGAGTATTCGGTTGGCGATAAAGTATTTCTTAAAGTCTCTCCTTGGAAGAAAGTGTTGAGATTTGGCAGGAAAGGTAAATTGAGTCCTCGTTTCATCGGACCGTATGAGATAGTAGAGAGAATTGGACCAGTGGCTTATCGGTTGGCTTTACCTCCAGAGTTACAGAAAATACACGATGTTTTTCATGTTTCAATGCTCCGAAGATATCGATCGGATCCTTCTCATGTCATAACTACTGAGGATATTGAGCTTCGATCAGATTTATCATACGAAGAAGAACCAGTTGAGATTTTAGCCCGAGAGGTAAAGGAATTAAGAAATAAAAGAGTTCCTTTAGTAAAAGTACTTTGGAGAAGTCATAAAATGGAAGAAGCAACATGGGAACCGGAAGAAACTATGAGAACTCAGTACCCTCACCTATTCTCAGGTAAATTTCGAGGACGAAATTTTTTAAGGGGGAGAGAAATGTAATGACCCAAATTCCCGGGCACCGGAACAAACGAGTCGTAGGGCCTCTGTCTTAGGAAAAATTAAGTCCGTAAATATTTATTTAAAATATTTATGAGGATAATTAGGAGTTAAATTAGATTTTGATTAAGTGAATCTAATTTAATTAGAAACAATTAGTAGATAAGACTAAATTGAATAAAGTGCAAAAGTTTAATTATAGAATAGAAAAATTATTAAGGGATTAAATTAGTAATTAAACCATAAAAGTGAAATGTGTTTAATGATGAATAAATACATGTGTATGTGTATTATTGGTCCAATTGTATTTTATGTGTGTATTTACTTAGAATTTAAGTAATTTTAATTATTTAATTATTTGATTTTAATTAAGTAAATATCTAATTATTTAAATATTATAATTTATTAAAAAAATTAATGGAGACAAGTGTATGGTAAGGATGAATACATGTGTAATAGTGTAAGAGTGTACAAATGTATACAAATAATAAGTTATTATATTAGATATTTTATAATAAAAAAAAATTAGTTAAAACAAATAAAGGGATTAATAAAAGAAAACAAGAAAAAGAAAAGAAAGAAAGTTACAGAGAAGAAACGTGAGAAAGAAAGAAAAAGGAAAGAAAGAAAGAAAAAGGGGAAATTGAAGGATTAAGGCTTGGAGTTTAATTTGGTAAGCTAACTAAGCCATTTTCTTTGTAATTTTGATGTTTTTGAAGCTCTAGAGAAAGATTTTCTTGAATTCATGAGAAAATATTGAAAATAAATGGAGGTTTGATTAGGGTTCATGTTGAAGAAATGATGAATTAGGGATTAATTTGATAGAATTATGAATTTGAATTGAATTAGGGACTTAATTGTAAAATAAGCCATAAGTTTTGAGTTTTAGGGATTAAATTGAAAGAAATTCGGAATTATGGAAAAATGATGAAAATTTGATAGTTATATGAATATTTTGATGGAAATTGAATAGAAATAAGGTGTGAATTGATGTTATAAATTTGGTTATTAGCATTTTACATTAAAACAGTTTTGGGAAGTAGCAATGGTCTGACTTTGAAAATTCACTAAAAATTGTAGGAATTGAATTAGAGGATGAATAAGATATGAAATTAAATCTTATTGAGTCTAGTTTCTTATAGTAGAAACAATGTAAGCAATGAACTTATGAATCAAGAGATATTTGAAATTTTGTAAGACTGGTTTAGGGTGATTTCGAGACACTCTATTTTGACTTTGGAAAATCATTAAAAATTGTAAATAAATTATTATGGAGTTTAATTTATATGTGTGAACTCCTTAATGAATCTAGTTTCAAAAGAGATAAACAAGAACCTTATTCGAGTTCTGTACAATGAAATAATTGATTTTTAGTAGAGAGAGGTCAGAACTATCAAATGGAGTGACAGGGGAGTATTTAATGAATAAACTGTACTAATTGGCTAGACCAAAAATTCTGAAAATTTTATGGTGAGAAGATATATGAGTCTACTTTCAAGGAAAATTTACAGATATTAATTTGGAGTTTCGTAGCTCAAGATATAAATAATTTAGTAACAATGACGCAAATAGACAGCTTAATGGTGAAAGTATATATATCCTAAAAATGGTCAAATTTGCATGTTTAGGCTTATGAATTAAATTGAATTGTATTATATTAATTAATTATAATTATGCTAATTTTCGTAGCAAACAAAGAAACCGAGGCATCCAATACGAAGGGGAAAGAGAAAGTGGTCGAGGAATAGCTCGGAGAAATCGGTTTGTATTATCATAATTCAAAGTATTTATTATTGTATATTTAATTGTTTATATATATATATGAATGTGCATGAAAATGACTTGAATGTGAATTGTTGATTATTTGTGATTACATTGAGAAATACAAGAGAATTGATTGATATGTGAAAATGTTTCGGAAATGAAAATGTGATCGAAACCCTATTAACTAGTCGGGCTTAGTGGATATAATTGGCATGCCATAGGATTGGAAGTGTTCAGGGATTCTTCGACCTCGAGTCGATGAGGCACTAGGTGTGCCATAGATTTACTTCGGATAGTTTCGATGAGGCTTTGCTAGCCACATTGCTTCGGCTTAGCCGATGAGGTACTTGGTGTGCCATAGATCTGATTTACTTCGAACTATCCGATGAGGCGTTGGTCGCCACTCTGGTGTGTTTGGTTGGATCCGCGTATCCACCTTGGTCCGAGTCAGGTTAATAGGGCCTATAAGTGAAATGAGCAAAATTATCTGAATCTGATTATCTGAATTATCGAATGAAAGGTGAAAGGAAATGATGATACGAAATGAAAAAAGAAATTGTACTATGAAGTTGAAAGCATGAACTTCATGTTTATAAATTATGTATACATGAAAGTGTTATGAATTAAGTGCTTACATGTTGTTGAAAATTTTATAATCATTTGAATGATATTAATGTGATATGAATTGGCATATTCAATTGACTACTTGTGCATTTATGCTTTGAACTTGATTTAATGTTATGAATTGAATTATGATAATACCACTGAGTATTTCCAATACTCAGCGTACGGTTGTTTTCCGTGCGCAGGTTAGGTAAAGTAGAGTCCAGCTCTGCATTCAAAATCATCTCCGACTCCAGCTCATTTTGTGGTGAAAATCTTGTCTTCTGATAATGTGGCATGTACTAGGTTTTAGGTTGTCGCTTGTACATATTTAATGCTTTGAATGTGAAAGATGATGTAACAACTTTAAAGAGTTTAACGTATGAATGGATGATTCCTAAGTTTATGAAATGAATGGTATATAAGTATATGTTATGTGGAAGTGAATTGGAATGGTTTATTTCTGGTTTGAACTTGCAGGAGGTTTATGTAAAAATAAGCAAAAATGCTGCCGAAATTTTTATAAAAATAAAAAAAATTTATGAATAAAATTAATTAATAAAGTAAAATATGATCATACTAAAATTGATTGTTAAATAATAATTTTCTTGTTTATTTATTTATTAAGAATTATCTGTAAATTGTCTGATTTGTCTGGTAATGCCTTGTAACCCTATTCCGGGACCGGTTTGGGGTTAGAGGGTGTTACAACCATACAATTTTCAGAATTTTTTGTTTAGCCAACAAGTACAATTTATTCATTAAAGTCACCCCTATTCTGTTGTATGACAGTTCCGACCCTTCTTCACTAAATTTAAACCCCTAATTATTTTTCTCCAATTTTTGGTGATTTTCCAAAGTCAGAACAGGGGAACCCCAAATCATTCTGACATTGTTTCACAAAATTTATTATATATCATTATTTACAATTCCATTGCTTTCACCATTACAATTCTATATTTTGGTCATCCTCTAATTCAATTTCCAAAATTTATGGTGATTTTTCCAAGTTAGCCTACTGTTGCTGTCCAAAATTGTTTTAGTGCAAGAGGTTTATTACCATTTTTCCCCTAAGCTTTTAATAAATGATAATTTCGTCCCTACTCAATTAACCTCTCAATTTAGTTGATTTTTCTCAATTAACACTTTATTCTATCAACTTAAACTACTTTATAGCCTTTGGAAATCAGAATTTCAGCACTAGACTTCAATTTCACACTCTTTTACAAATAGGTCCTAAATATCAACTTTCTATTCATTTCAGTCAATAAAATTATCATATAATAAGATTAAAGCTTCAATTCCATGCTAAATCATCATATACTTACAGCACTAAACCATGGTGACTTTCAATTTCATCCATGAAATAAAAAACTAATGAATTTAATAGTAGGATCTAGTTGTAAAAGTCTTAAAAACACAAAAATTATAAGAAAAAGGCAAGGATTAACTCATTTGGTGCAAAAATTATGAAATACCAACTTGAATAAACCCTTAAGACGTTTTTAGCTGATAAAAATGGAGAAAATATGAAGAGAATTCTAGTTATCCCAATTTAGTCCCATTTTTATTTTAGTAAATTTTGTTATTTTTCCATTTTGCCCTTATTTAATCAATTCTCTTGATTTTTCTTAGCTTATGCCGCCAAAAATATCTCCTTTGGGCTTATTTTCACTTTAAGTCCCTCCTCATTTGACAATTGAGCTATTTAATCCTTCTAGTAACTTTTACACCCTTTTCAATTTAGTCCTTTTTATTTAATTAACTACCCAAACGATAAAATTTTCTAACGAAAATTTAATACCATATTACTAACATTTTATAAATATTTATAAAAATATTTCCAATTCGGTTTATGAGATCGAGGTCTCGATACCTTGTTTTTACCCAATTTCTTTAATAATTTCTTTTTTTTCTAACTAACCACTAAATCTGTAAAAATTTTCTATCGGTATTTTCATATGATTTTCCTATCATATCAATATTCATGCAAAAATATTAAAAAAAATTTCTCTTTAAATCGAATTTGTGATTACGAAACCATTGTGTCGATAACCTTGAATTTAGGCCATTACAGATTGCTTGGACGGTCCCCTAGTGATGGGGAACAGAATTTCACATGCTTGACATTGGTATGGTTGAGAGCAAATTTTAAGGAGTTATGGAGCACTACCACTGAGCACGAGGTGATGTATAACACCCCTATCCCGTGACCATCGCCGGAATAGGTAAGGGACATTACCGGACTTGTAACTCAGACTGGAACAGTAAAAACTTTAAATTGTTTTTATCAATCATCAATTCACTTCAGCAACATCAATGATATATAAACATATCATGCTTAAAATAGACATATAAAACTTCAATCATACAACAGGGACTAATTTGATAACATATAAAAGATATGAGAAAACTTAAGAAAATTTTCAGAATAGGGTCACACGGCCATGTGCCCAGTCCGACTGCCTCGCACGGCTGCTAGACACGCCCATGTGTCTAAGCCGTGTGAAAACAGGGCATATATATTGACTTCTGCACACGGCCACAAGACATGTCTTTGTGTCTTGGTTGTGTAAAAGTTATGAAGCAACTGACTTGTACCCACGGGTACAAGACACGCCCGTGTGTCTATCCCGTGTGGCATCCTGACCAAAATAACTAATGTGCAAGGGTCATACGGTCGAGTCACACGCTCGTGTGCTCTAGTTATGTGGCACGAAATGGGCTTAGTTTAAGCCATTTTCACACCCTATTAGATCATGAACATAAAACATCAATTACATAACACTTTCATATACTCAATACATAACCCATTCAGCCAATTTCAAACATCAAATAGACCATTTCATATCAACCAATTCAATGTCACCTAACAAAACACAAACAAGTATTTCAAACATCCATTTCAAGTCCATACCTACACATCATATCTCAATTTCATCAATCCTATACATAGCATAATATCATCTTAATTCAAATTAACCTCATACCAAAAATGACCATTTTATCTTCTCCAAAACATACTATTTATAACACAACTCAAATATCAATATCTATGGATCCATTTCCTATCAATCCTACCAAAACATCATTCATCAAAGTTACTAAATAATAAGCATATCACATAATAGTTTCATACCAAAACATCCCTTTCAAGATCAAGCCATATCACATAGCTTGATTATATGTCAAAATCATACCACATTCTTTAACATAGATAGCCATATACATCAACTTATAAACTAGCCTATACATGTCATATTTACAACATTTACAAAGATCCAAAAATACCAAAAGCTTACTTGGATAGTGTGATTGCAATCTCCGACTTTGTCCGAAATCGAGCTAGCTTCTGAATTTATAAAACATGGGAAAATAAACAAAGTAAGCTTTTAAAGCTTAGTAAACATGTATAATAAAGAAACAAACTTACCAAAATATCAATAAGCATTTAAAGCAATATAAACCAACTCATAAGCTCACATTGCCTATTCACATGATTCAACCACATGTTAGTCACATTGCAATCATGTATTCATCCATTTAAAAAATGAAAGACATATATAACATCCTTGTACTTATAATTCATATATCAATTCACTTATTCAACAAGTACTCATATAGAATTACATCATATTGATAAACCATAATATATACATATTTTTACCCCATATTTAGCACATTTATCGATGATTTATCATTAGAATTGAGGAATATGATGCTCCTAATCCTTTAATTTCATGTTTTATACTTAGGAGAGCATAAGGAAGAGAAAAGAGCAAGTAATGGGCCAAAAGCGAACAAAATAGGCCCAAATTAGCATTAACACGACCTAAGGCATTTTCACACGGGTAAACCACACGTCCGTATGGATTCATCAGTGTTGAACACGACCTGAACAACCTCACACAGGCGTGTCCCTGTCGAACCTTGCTTCAAACTAACGCGGAAAAAGCTAATTTTTGGGTATTTTGGGCATTCTAAAGTCTATAAAAAGACCCAAGGGGAGGAACAAAATGACACACAGAGTAGAAAGTAAGGAATTACTAAAAGAACACCGATTGATTCATCTCAGAAGTAAGGATCTACATCAAGATTGAATATCTCCTTCAATTTCTCTCGAAGTTTTTAGGTCTTTTATGTTTTGTTGTTCTCCCAATTTTGAGATGTTTTCTTTTATAATTATGAACTAAATCCCCTAAATACCTGAGGGGAATGAAACCTAAGATGAATCTTGTTATTATTTTCTGAATCATATGATAAATACTTGATTTGTTTTTAATTGTGTTATTAATTCTTGTGTTAATATTTCAGGATATTAATATAAGTTGAATGTGCTTATTGAATGGAGCAAAAGTCCCTATCTAAGAGTAAATCCAATACAATTAAGTGGTATTGATCGCAATCCTAGACATAGGATGACGAAAATCTGACGGGTTAGAGTCAAATCTAATAAGGGAATCTATAGATCGAGTTAATGCAACACTAGGGGTTTTAATTAGAAAAAAAATTTCAATTAATCAACCTAGGGTTAGTTGTTCTTAGTCTTGAAAGAGATATTAACATAATTTAGGGATTTCTACGGATCAAGTCAAGTGAATAAATCATCTAGTTTAGAGTCTAATAACAAGTGAAGTTTAGGTGGATTCTTCCATGGGTATTGCCTTTATCAATTAGTTTTCCAAAAGTATTTTCCCGAATTTACTCTCTGTCGCATTTTAGTTTAGCTAGAGTTTAGTTTAAAATAATTCCCCTTTATTTCTAGGCTAGATAATAGAAAGAAAGTTATTACTAGTACTTTTAATTCCGGTGGGTTTGACATTCCGGTCTTGCCAGTAAACTATACTATTATTTGATAGGTGCGCTTGCCTTTATTGTGATAATAGTTAGTTTTTAGGTATGATCATATTACTTGACCATCATAAATATCACACATCACATATAACCATGTAACTATTTATCAAACATATCACATATCTCAAATAACATATAAATCATGTATCATATAACTTGTATTCTTATACTTGTAACATATAATTCATACCATTCATGTAGTTCATATATCATATACCCTGTAATCATATACCTCTCGTATTAAGTGGTCCCAAAACTACCTGTTCCGATTAGGTAGTTCAAAATGTGTTCCCATGTATTAAGGATTAAAATGAAACTCTTGAAATTCTATCTATTTTGAGTTACTTAAAGTATTGTGTAAATATAAAATGAATTAGTGAAACTATAAATATGTTTGCAAATATGGTTGATAAGTTAGAATACTATGTACAAATGTTTTAATTAAATAGTATCTAGCCATAACCATTTTGGCACCAAATGTAATAGCCTTATACCGGGTCTGTTCGATTGGCCAGGTATAGCATTGTTACAATGAGGAGGAAAAATACAACAGATTGGAGTGTGGAACATCAATGTTATGTAACACTATGGAATGCCCGGTACGACAGGTGGCCTGAGATACACTCCTGCATGTTTGACTTCAGTCCTTCGACTGAATACATGCAGTGTTACATGACTCGATGGCGCGCTTATTTATATAGTGGAAAACTTATGATAGTATCGGGTCACGACTACAGACGTGGAAATCAACCTATGGGGGACTAGAGGATCAATATATGACGGGGCCCGACTCGAAGGACCAATATTTAAACACATCGGACCAATGGGTTGATGCTTTTTATGATAAGTCGCAGAGCAGTTCATATCACCCGGACATGTGCGATTCGAGTTCATATCTCCCGGAAATAGGTGGTTTGAGTTCATTTCACCCAGAGCAACCACTGATATCATTTGATATGTTTGGTAATAACATGTACTCCACCCCGCCTCAAGCCACGTTCGATCCAACTGCCGATACTCCTGATGTGTACAGTACACCCCAACGTTTACCCCGTCAACGAAGGGCTGTAAATCGTTATACCTTGAACAATGATACCATTCTCGATTTTTTCCAATTTTGAGTTATGTAAATTTCAAGTGTTATGTAATATTTGTTGTATTGGTTTAGGGTTCCACAACTTATATATTATTCTTTTTTTGTATAATTTATAATATCTTTTAAAGTATTAAAAGTTGTAATTATTAATTTTAAATAAATGTTTAACACTAAATAATACAAACTTTATTTCTAAAAGACCATAAAATGCAAACATCAGGTATATCATTTAATTTCTTTCAGACCGTGAAGATTGACTATTGTAGACATTTCTATGGGGACATTTGCTCCGATTGTGGCCAACTATTCTACATATGGTGCAACGCTTTGAATCGACTTGTTATCTTATATCTATGCCGCTCTGAATCCACATTATTGTCGGTCTACCTTCGACTTTCCTACGTAGTGACCGATCTGGCATCATCTCGAATGCAAGCGGTTGCACTTTTCATGTCGATACATCATTTAATATGGGGAACTCGTTACCCTAAATACGCAACGTATGTTCAAGTGTGTACATATCGTCGATATATTATTCGACATTCAAACTATAGGTAGCACAGGCTGCAACCACATGCGCACACGAGTACCGCAGTGTTTGGAACATCCTGTGCTCACACCACCTGTTTCAGATATCAACTCCATAGGACCGTGGCAGGATCTCTGACAAACGATCGATATACTTTGTCACTCGAAAAGTATTAAAATTTCGGGAATATAGTTCCGCTTTTATCGACTTAGCCCTTTAAGCGTTCTCTTTCATGGCATTCCTAATTTTTTCGACGTACACGTGTCCTACCTCTAACTGTTTTACTTGTTTCAACCCCATTCTTGACATTAAGGTTGCTTGCTTGTAAAATGTGGTTGAAAAACCACTGAAATTGGCAAGTGACGCGTACACCTCAAGATGGAGTTAACGGCCTCAACGAGGTTAGTTGTCATATGACCATGCCAGTACCCCTCGTCAAAACATTGAGCCCATTAACACGGCTCCATGCTACCTAACCACTGTCTGAGAGAAGGTTTGGACTCCGCCATATCAGTCTCTAACCTCGCCAACTTATGTCTGAATCGGTGTGCTTCTAGCTTGTATCCTACGTATGTATTCCAATGAAATGCGTTACAATCCCAATTAAGAAATGAACTCGAAATATTTACAAATACGAATTTAAATACGATATTTTACCCATGTTCACAATTCATTTGTACCGGTCTTTGTTCTTGTACTCATTGTGGAAGTTGACAGCGATGTGACGAATACAATAGATCAACCTCCACGGAACCTCGATTTGCTAAATCGCAGCAATAAAAACCTTCAATCTGTCGGAGATAATGCAAATATTTTCTTGCCTGAAAACATGTCTGATGTGTGATATTTATGATGGTCAAGTAATATGATCATACCTAAAAACTAACTATTATCACAATAAAGGCAAGCACACCTATCGAACAGTAGTATAGTTTAGTGGCAAAACTGGAATGTCGAACCCATAGGAACTAAATGTAGTAGTAATAACTTTCTTTCTATTATCTAGCCTAGAAATAAAAAGGGAATTGTTTTAAACTAAACTCTAGCTAAACTAAAATGCGACAAAGAGTAAATTGGGGAAAATACTTTTGGAAAACTGATTGATAAATGCAATACCCAAGGAAGAATCCACCTAGACTTCACTTGTTATTAAACTCTGAACTAGATGATTTATTCACTTGACTTGATCCGTAAAAATCCCTAAATTATGTTAATATCTCTTTCAAGACTAATAATAACTAACCCTAGGTTGATTAATTGAAATTTCTTTCTAATTAAAACCCCTAGTGTTGCATTAACTCGATCTATGGATTCCCTTATTAGATTTGACTCTAATCTGACAGATTTTCGTCGTCCTATGTCTAGAATTGCGATCAACTTTGCTTAATTGTGTTGGATCTACTCTTAGACAGGGAGATCTTCAGTCTTGATGTAGATCCTTGCTTCTGAGATGAATCAACTGGTGTTCTTCTAGTTATTCCTTACTTTCTACTCTGTGTATCTTTTTGTTCCTCCCCTTGGGTCTTTTTATAGACTTTGGAATACTCAAAATACCCAAAAATTAGCTTTTTTTGCGTTAGTTTGAAGCAGGGTTCGACAGGGACACGCCCGTGTGAGGTTGCTTAGGCCGTGTTCAACACTGATAAATCCACATGGGCATGTGGTTTACTTGTGTGAAAATGCCTTAGGCCGTGTTAATGCTAATTTCGGCCCATTTTGTCCGTTTTTGGCCTGTTCCTTGCTCTTTTCTCTTCCTTATGCTCACCTAAGTATAAAACATGAAATTAAAAGATTAGGAACATCATATTCTTCAATTCTAATGATAAATTATCCATAAATGTGCTAAGAATGGGGTAAAAATATGTATATATTATGGTTTATCAATGTCTCCGCAAGTTCCGAATGAAATATGCCCACGATTCTGAGTTTTTCGACACCACGATGGCAAAAGCGATTGTTAGTACATTTATGTTATCGTCTTGTGTAACCGCAATCAGAAGTATCTGTGTGTATTTTCCATAAAGTCATGTTCCATCAACTTGCACTAGCGGTTTGCTGTGGGAGAATGTCCTAACACATAGATCGAAAGTCCAGAATAGTCGACGGAAAACTCTTCTCCTTAGTTCCAATTGTCCATTAGGGCCTTTATAAGGCAACATTTGCAAGTACACGACAGTTCCTGGGATGTACTCCACCATCGCTAAAATCCAACCTTAAAGTTCATTGTATGACTCATCCAGTCGCCGTACAATTGTTGCATGGCCATTTGTTTCGCCTACCATGCTTTCCTGTACGACACTCTGTATTGAAATCAAGTTTACATGTCTACAATCAATGTCGACACATGAATGATTAGGCTATCTTTCACTAGTGGCATGATGCAGCTGCAAATACTTTTGGCATCCAATTTCCGGTGGTCTTGAGACATATGTGCGACAGTACATGTATGACGCCCTTCTAATTTTCGTATTTGCCACTGTTGAGTCCTTTGTATAAATGCAGCTCGAACTCGCCAACCACACCTATCATTGGCTCTCCAACATTCCCCAACATATAATGTCGATGTAGATTTGGCAACCTTGTAATCAATCGACAACTTCATGCTGTATTGTTCGATTGCCAACACACAGTTCGACTTGCTTTCGAACTGTTGCCCAACGAACAACTCCTCAAACTGTGAATTTGACGCCAATCTATGAGCAGGTACTATATCGACGTACTTAGGGAACTCAGATGTATGCACTGCATCTGGATCTACATTCAACATGCCGCCCTCTGGTTCATTTCGTAAAATAATGCCACGACTCGGGTTACTGAATGAAGGGCCGTGAACATCTCCAACCTCTTCTGGGCCTTCATCATCGATATCGTCCAGAACCTCGTGAACATTGGGGTCACTAAAATCTTCAACTTCTTGATCAGAATCTTCACCATTATTGGTTATTTCTCTGACATTTGCCTCTGTGCTTATTATCACCTCCGGATGTATTTGTAGACGAGAACCGAGGGTACAGTTGTTATACGAACTCTCACCATAATTAGGATTTTTAGGTATCTGCGATATCTCTTCGCATTCTAATTGGTCTGTCCATCCAACATTAATATTAAAGTCAAATTTGCGATGTTGACTTATTGCACTAACATTCTCAATAGGCTTTAAGTCTGCTAACTCAACAAATAACTCAACTGGTTGCGGGTTTTTACTCCCAGTCAACCACCATATTTCTATCAAAGTTCCCAAGTCATCATCATCTAACAGCTGCATCTCACAAAATTTGAATGGATCTGTAGAGATTGAAAACTTAAAATAATTTGGAAATCACCCTTCCACAACGGATAGCTATTTTCGCACTAATCTTCCTTTTCATTTCTACTAGCTTCACTTTTTTTTAATCGCAAACCTACTCTTTGCCAACTTTGAAATACACAACCAACATCACCTTTTACAATTTCACCATAAAAAAGAACATACACAAAAAACACACACAAAAAACACCTAATTGTTCATCTTCAATAGATTTTTTGAACTCTCTTACTGAACATAACAATTTCACCATTCTATATATGCTAGAGAACCAAGAGGTGCAGCCATAAAGAATGGCTCCACCAAAATAAAATATTAAATATTAAATATTAAATTTTTATATTAAAAAAATATAAAAAAAGTAAACTATAAAGTGATGGAGCTATTCTAAATGGCTCCACCAAATAAAATATTAATTTTAAAATTTTAAATTTAATTTAAAAAAACTTTTGAATATCTTTAAAATTAATTTAAAAGTTAATAATTTATAAAAATTTATATTTAAAATTTTAAAAATATTTAAAATATACATTTAAAATATTATAAAAAATAATAAATTTGAAATGTCATATCTTTAAACATAATATATTTTAAAAATATTAAAAATATTATTAAAAAATTAAAATTATTTAAAATTTAAAATATACATTTAAAATATTATAAAACTAATAATAAATTTGAATAAAATATTATTTTTTAAAAATTTTTATGTAAAATTTAAAAAATGTTTGAATACCTTTAAAAATAATTAAAAATCATAATTTAAAAAATTATATGTAAAATTAAAAAATATTTAAAATTTAAAATATACCTTTAAAATATTATAAAACTAATAATAAATTTGAAAGGTCATATCTTTAAAAATAATATATTTTAAAAAAATTAAAAATATTTAAAAAATTATAAAACAAATTAAAAAATATTTAAAATTTAAAATATACATTTAAAATATTATAAAACTAATAATAAATTTGAAAAGTCATACCTTTAAAATATTTAAATGTTTTATATTATTGAAAAATAGATTTAAAATTTTAAAAAATAATTTAAAAAATATATATTTAAAATTTAAAAAAATTATAAGACATTCCAAATATACATTTCAAGTTTTTTAAAATCAATAATAAATAAAATAAATAAAGGCAAACTTATAATAAATAAAAGAAAAAGGAAAAAAAAGTAATAGGACAAAAGTATGACTGACGTAAAAGGGAAAAAAAAAGAATTGTAAGCAGAAATTGGGTGTTAGCATAAAAATCTGGTGGCGCCAATTTAATTGGTTCCATCAAAAAAAGGTAAAATTGTTAAATTCTTCTTTTATATTTTTAAAAATTACAGTATTTTCCTAATATTTATACAAGTGGCGTCATTTTATATGGTTCCACTAAAAAATTAATTTTTTAATATAGATTGTTGACGTGGCATGTTGGTGGCGCCAAACACTTTAGCTCCACCAACTTTTACTGTAGATTTTACGTTATTTTCGTATTTTATCAAAAAATAAATTATTTAAGTAATTAATTAATTTTTTTAGGTTATTTTTATAAAAAAACCCCATTAATTTCAAATTAGATTTTTTAAGGTTTACCTGAAAAAACTTATTGCATTATATATTCAAATCTAAAAGACCCTACCACAAGTTTATATGAAGACAAGGTAGCAATGAAGATTTGGGCCCAACTCTTCTATTTCATAATGATTGGATGATGACCCACAAAAGACGAAGCTTCTTATAGAACCCAAAATTCAATGGCCTGTCGATTCAACACTCAAATTTGGAATGATCAGACGTGGGTTTTTTTTTTCTTTTAATTATATCCAGAATATAGCTGAACAATGTTAAATATAACAATCAAATTGGAGTTCCCATTATTAAGGTCTGGTAAACAATTATGTAATGATTTAATGGTAGTCGAGGATGCAACCACAATTTGTTTCAATAGCTTAACAAGGAACATTTTCATTGCTCAAAGTGAGGTAAGTTGTCCTTTACCATACTTATTTTAATTTGAATTCCACATTTGTTGTCACATTAAATAAGTAATTATCATTTCCTCTGTAATAAAGAAAAGAAAAAGCACTAAAGAAGATGTAATGACATTCCCCAAGAGTAGGTTTTAAAAGCTATTGGAACAAAGCCCAAAGGGACTTGTCTTCCACACCATTGAAATGACGTCTTGGACTGTCTCATAGATATAAATAAATGCGTGCGTAGCAATTAAATGTGAAGGGGCAGTTCTTGGGGGCAGTAAACTTCTCTTCCACTCCCTTGACATGGCACTTTCTTTATTGTTTTTCCCCCATAAAGCAGATGGCAACACACACATAAGTTGAAGAACAGAGGCTGTTGCCCCTTCAAATTGCTTCACTGTTGGACTAATTTGAAGCAACCCAAAGCTGAAAATTGTACCTTTGATATGGAAAATGGAGTGTACTTGAAGAGGAAACATAGTTGATAATGTCTCAAGAACAAATAGACATAGATAACATCAAAAGAAAACTAGTTTTAAATGCAAGAGAACATGTTTTCCATAGTTCAAAAGCAACATATGGGGAAAGATTTACCTTAGGAAAAAGGGGAAACACAAAAAAGGGGGGTAAATTGACTTGTCTATACACTCTAGAATCTATTGCATCATGAGAAAACTATGCCCAAAAGTTCGTTCAGTTTGAAGATCAAGCCCAGTTTTGCCAGTGCTACCGGTAAGTGCCATGGGCAGTTAGCAAACGGGATGAGTCTCTAGAACCATCAGTCAGGCCGTGAGCCGTGTCATGCTTCTAGTGCTTCCAGTCTACTAAGGCATGAACCCAGTAGCATTCCCCAATGCATCTTCCTCAACAGGAGCTGGAAGGTTAAGATCAATTAGAGCTGGCATATCTGATGAGTCTTGTTTGATCACCAATGTTCTGTCATCTGAAACTCCAACAAAATGGGACCTTTTATGACCTCCTAAAGCTTGGCCTGACTTGAAAACTCTGAAGCAAAATGGGCACTCATGGCCCTTGTTTTTCTTTGAACCCAATCTTTTCTCAGCATTGTAAGATGAACCACGAGGAACACCAAGCCTTTTACCATTTGAAGAAGCCTTGGTAACTTTGGTATCAGTCATTGGAGTCGTAAAAGAATTATTTGCCAAGTTATTTTCATAACTCTCCTGTACTGACTCATTGTAGCCATTCACCTTTGTATGGCTTGCTCTATGCCCTCCAAGAGCCCTATGGGAGTCAAAGGTCTTGTTACAGGTTAAACATTCATATTTGCTTTCCTTTTGAGGACTGTAATAATCATTCTTCCCATTTCTTCTTAAATCATACTTTGGAGATCCAGTTTTCACACTTTTGAATTTACTCAAACACTTGCTAGAAGTTGCATCCATGTCTCTGAACCCAGATCCAGATTCTATATTAGGCTTCTTAAACTCATTGTTCTTGAGAAACCCATCAACAGAATCATCTGATTCCACCTTCTTTGGTCCACTTCTAAAATACCCAGAATCAGAATTCTCAGAAGAAGGATCAGATTCAGGAGATTTCTTCAACTTGTTGTCTCTTTGCTTTGTCATCTTCAAAAACCCACCCCTGTTCATGTCGTTCTTAATAGTAATCGTCACATCAATAGACGATGATTTGTCTTCCAACACAACAGAGTTGTTATCTGAAGAGTCAGCAGCTGAATTCATTCGTTTTCTACAACCAGAATCCCTTGACAACATCATCAAACACATTGCCACCTCTTCTTGTTCTTGCACTATCTCTGATACAGACGAAGAACCATTCCCCAGATTCTCTGAATTATTATTACGGTAAACACCGATTGTCTTAGGTGTACCCCTTCTGGATCTCCTTTTACTTGGAGCTGATGTCTCAGTATCCGACTGACTATCCATTATCACCTTTTGTTTTTCCCCATTATCTGAATGACAAGACATGTGACCACAAAGAGCTTTCAATGATCGAAAGCCCTTACCACATTCTTTACACACTATCACCTCTTTGAGTGAAGAACCATTGCCTGAATCCGAAAACCTCTTGGTTTTCTTGGGGTTTTCCCTTAAACCATAAGCTGCAGACTGGCCACCAGCTTCGGACACGACAAATCTCTTTATGTTTCTGGGATTAGCGGTGGAAATAAGTCTGTTTATGGGCATGTCAGCAGATCCTTCCTCTGTTTCAGCGAAACTATCATGCTTCATATGAGTTCTCATGTGACGACTTCCAACATGAGAACCTTTTGTTGCAAAACTTGCAAACAAACTTTCTTTATAGATTTAGTTCCATTAAGGAATTTAAAAAAAAAAAAGATAAAAAAAGGGAAACAAGATCAGTAGCTCATTTCTTACCTGAAAACCTTAGAAAATACTGCATTTTTCATGATTGCTTCTTTACTGTGACCAAGAAGACACCTTCCAATGTTGAAGAAGTAAAGCAAAGCATAAGAAACAGATTTACAGATCCAGAAGCAGAGAAAAAACAGATCACATATTGCTTGCTTTTGTTTCAATGGAGATGATTAGACAAGAATCAAGAGTTGAGATGTGACAGTTCTTTGTTTCAAGTACAACAAACAGATCCGACCCATAAAACGAGAACTCCCCTAATTCTTCATTTCATTGTTTAACAATTTTTTTTTTAAAGAGAGAGTAAAATGGGTTATTGGAACTGAGAAAATTCAAATGAAAAGAGATGGGTCGCTAATGATGGCGATGAAGAGGCCTATACATAAGAAAAAGAATCAAAGCAAAAAACCAGGACTCTTTCTTCCTCTCTCCGCTTTGTTTTGGTGTTATAGTTGGAGGAGAAATACATGCATGGAAGCAAAAGATTTAAAATGGAGGTAAAGATAGGCAGCACGTGTACTCTATTGAGAGCCATTCGCTCATGGACTCAACGCTCAAGATTTCTTCAGTTTGTTTCTATATAAACAAAATATCCTCTTTTTTCTTTTTTCTTTTTTTTTTTAAAGTCAGGAATATCCAATAAAATGTATTATCACGTATATCTACACTGGTATTTAAATATTTGATTAAGTGAGATTTAAATTTAAATCATTAATTTTTATTGTTTTAATTAAGATTTTTTTAAATTTTTATATAATTTTTTTACAGCTTTATTATAATTTCTGATCATGTGAATCTATTTCTTATTGTATCAGTAATAATATATGAATCGACTTTAGGTAAAGATTTAAATCTGAATATTATAAATTAAAAATATATATTAAAAAAGCTTACTGTATTGATTTATCTCTAAATCTAATTACAACCAAATATCATAATCAGAGTGTGAGGCGAAAAAGAATAGATGGGATACTTTATGTTGCTTGCAATCTCAATTAGTGAAAGGTCATAATCTCCATTTATCAGCTTACTAAAAGGGCTCCATTGTCATATGCATAAGCAAAGACGTTAGATTTTATGGTTTGCCCCTAATTTCTTTACTTTCACCCTAAAACCAACATTTAATAGCTTTTTAATTTGGACCTTAAACTTTTCTTGATTTACATTTGTTTCGAAATTTAGTAATTTTTTTCAATTTAACCTTAAATTTGGATTCTATTAAAATGAGATGGCATGAGATTCTAAAATTGTAAAATATCATCAACCGAAAGTTTTAATTTTTTATATTTTAGATTTTAAATAAAGTTTTTAAATTTCCAAATGATGATGTGATACTCTCTCCTAGTCAAATTGGCCTTTGATGTTTATATTCTTTTTTTTAATTTGGCCTTCGCCCTTTCAAAAAGAATGAAATTTGACCAACTATTCAAAAAGAGTTAAATTGATTTTTTTTAAAACATTAAATTAGCTAAAATGTTAAACTTTTAAATATGATAATTTGCATAGCAATTCTTGTGTAATTTATTTTTTGTGATTTTTTTTATAATTTTCTTTTGAATTTTAATTTAATGTTATTGAACATTTTACAATTTTTAAAATTATTTGTTAGCATTACATATAAAGTAAAATAGGATTATGTCAGTAAGTATAAGCTCTTATCATTATATTTAAAAAAAAAATTAGCATGTTTTAAAATTAAAACAAATGGAATTATTATATAAAAAAAATTGAAATTCTAAAGTTAAATTTTTATATTCTATTTTAATTATAAAAAAAACTAAATTACATACATGTCAATTCATCCATAACATTTAAATTAATTAGAAATAAAAAATTAACAAAATTATTTAAACAACTTTTGAAATAACCTCAACTCCAAATTCATGCCTAGCTGCTAGTTGAGCAGGTGAGCAATTCAATAAACCCAACGCTACTCTCCCAAGTCATCACGGATCTCTCCCGCGACGCCATAAGACCGTCTGACTCTGAAATTAACCGTCAAAAACCCATCAACCATGCCAGTCCCAGTCATCATACCTCCGGTTGTGACAGTCTGAATTTAACCCTAATCGAAACGGTAGTTTTAGAATCACGAATTCGAGTCAGAAAAATATTTAAATATTATTTCCTATGTTTATTATGTGTGTAAAATTTTCATTTAAAAATTTGATCTTTTGAGTGCCCGATTTAATAAAAAGGGCTTAATCGCATAAAATGTAAAATTTGCATGCTAATTGTTAAAGTGCCTAATTGCTTTGTTCTTTTAATGTGAGGTATTTATAATGCAATTACACCATTGAAATTGACATGGACACATTCGGTCACTAGTTAGTGGGTGGAAGCAATATTATAATTATTGAAGTTATAATATAAGAAATAATATGTATATATTAAAACATAAAATAAAAACAACCATGCATGTTCTTTGTTATTGCCGAAACTAAAGAAAATAAAAAAGAAAAGAAAGCTTTAAGGGTTCGGCAACTTGCTAAGCTCAATCAAGGTACGTAATTAGCTCGGTTTTTTATAATTTTTATGTTTTTGAGATCGTTGCTTCGAATACTACTCGACCCATGTCTGAATTTTTTATTTTGATGATGTATTCATGAGTTGCCATTATTGATATGTAGGTGGATTTTTGTGTTTGATGTTGTTAAATAAGAGATATGTGTTAGATTATTAAATTTGTATTGGAAATTTTCATGAAAATTAAGTAGATAGGGCTTAATTACAAAAATGGTAAATTGAGGGATTAAATTGTAAAATAAATTAATTGTAAGGACTTATAAGGACATGGGAAGTATTCGACTATAGCTTAGAGTAAGTAAATTATGTTTGTTTTGTGTTTTGAGAATTTTGGACTTAATTTCTCAATGTGCAAAATGTATGGGGCAAAAGTGCAATTTGCCCATTTACGTATTTTTGAGTAAATTGGATTGAATATTTGATTAAATAAGTTTAATTTAAATTAATCTAGATCAAGAAAGGAGAAAATTGGATTCGGATCGAGGAAAAACAAAAATAGACCAATAGTTGGCTTACGTAGTTTGTCGATATCCGAGGTAAGTCAATAAGTATTTAACATTCTTGTTTTGAATAAATACTTGTTTACAATGTTAAAATTTAAATATGTGGCTAATTGGATGATAGCCGAATATATGGTGTTAGAAAGGAAAATATTTGAGTTATCTGGATTAAGTTTTGATAATGAGAAATTGACTGGTATATGTGTGATAATCGAATTTCTTGTATTTGGAAGTGTGCTTGGATTAATTATGAAAAAGTATAATTCGGGCTTTACGCCTAGCAGACTTAATGCCGGTGAATTGAAATCGGGCTTAATGCCCAACAGGCTTAATGCCGGTGAATATATTTTAGGTTATACCTAGTAGGCTTCGTGCCGGTGTGAATTCAGGTTTATACCTAGCAGGCTTGTAGCCGGTGAATTATAAAGGGTTTATGTTTGCGAGACTTTGTGCTGAAGTGGCAAATGAATAATTAAAACGAGCTAAAGTGAACAGGTATGTGTTAGTCAAAGGTTTTTGTGTTATAAGGTAAGATAGATAATGTAATTATAATGTAAATTATACGAGATGAAAATAAAAGTGAGGAATTCATGAAACTATGTGTTTGATCAAACGTATAAATGCTAATATGATTGTATGAATTTAAGCTATGTTTATAATTACATGTGAATTCGACAAAGTTGGATGGATGTATGATTATATGTTTAATATATTAAATTTTAATAAATTGAACATGAAAGAGTGAACATTAAAGTTTAAGTCTATTTTGTTTCTTTGATTTATTAAGGTTAATGAATTGTTTATTTGCTTATGACTTACTAAGCTATAATAGCTTATTGTGTGTATTTATTTGCTTTGGTTTTATAGATTTTTGTTTGGAGGTCGTTACGTGCTCGGGGATCGTTGGTGAAGTCATCCACACTATCGTCTACTTTCGGTACTCTTAAAAAGTTTTAAGTCAAACTTATGGCATGTATAGACTTAAATGTTTTTGTCCAATGTTGGATTATGTATATATGTCTTGCCATGCGAAAATGGCAAACCTGAAATTTTAATATGTGTTTGTTCAAATATTACTTTTGTGTATACTATGTGTGATTAAGTATGGTAGTTGTGAATGTATAATTATTAGAATGGATATACGGTTATGAAATGTGCGATGGTAATTGAACCTTTGTTGATATATTTGATTAAGGTTTAGTAATAGGTTTTGGTCATAATGTGCTATTATGTGAATGCTCAAATGTTTTATCACTTGAAATGGAGTTATTCGTTGTTGGTTGAAATGAATTAATTCATGTAGTAATATGAAATTTTAAGCTTGATTAAACACATAGTTTATATGTGAATTAGGTTATTATATTGAATGATATGTTTTTATTCTTGTGGATATGGTATACATGATTTATAGTGGGATTAATTTTTATATTTAAGTTGATGCTTGTAAATAAGGTTAATTATAGTTAAAGTGATCATTGTAATAGTTTGAGTAAATAGCATTAGCATATTCGGCTTATGAATTGTAATTGACCATATGAATAGTAATTTTTATTTGTAATCGATAAGGAAAATTGATTATCACTTGCAACTATTATATATATGCCGAACAAGTTTGGGTGAAGATGATATATGTTTGATTAGGTTATATCAATATATAAATATACATATATATCTTGTGTATGTGATATTATGGCTTTGCATTTTTTTTTATATATATAATTATAATAGTTAATGAAATGACTTTAGAGTGAAAAGCATGTATATTTATTTGGTTAATATTTTTGTCAATAACCAAATTATAGTTAAATTTGGGGTTTAAAGTGTTATAATGATTTATATGCCATTTTGAGTTTTGTATTTCTTTATATAATATTTGTGTGATGTTTGAAGTTATGAAACAATCAGTTCATGAGATATAATTGATTATTTATGTTTAAAACTTCCGATATTTGAGTTATATGCCGAGTATGTTTGTGATAGTTTGGAAAACAATGACTTGTCTAGTAATATCCTGTAACCCATTCCGGCGACGGATACGGGTTAGGGGTGTTAGCCTCATCTCATCTTCCTCCACTATGGTGCACCCAACATTACGATTAAACCCAGCCAACCATTCGCCAAGATGGTCTTACAGCTCCATATGTTAATCAACATGTGCATTACGCGAGTAATAAAGAGTAGTATACATGTATATATATATATATATATGAAAGTTGAATTGTTGCTATAAAATTATATATATATATATATATATATATTGTAATATTAATCTACCTCTCATTAATTCTATTAGAAGATAGGAAGTAGATTCAATAAAATTAAGGGTAGTTATTAAATTATTAGTTACATTTTAGTTATTTAATTTTAAAAAGATACAAAATGATTATTGTACTATTTGAAAATTTTCATTTAAATTATTGTGTTGTTAAAATTGTTATTGTATAGCCTTCTTCACTCATTCAGCATGCACCAATTAAAATCTCTCATTCTCTTTCTTTTCTACAATTCAATTTTTTTATGAAACAACTTGAAACGCCACGAATCCACAAACCTAAATTCAAACATCTTTCTTATCTGTTATCCAACATTGACCATCATACGATTTATATTGAAATTATGAAAATTAATAAAGTTTTATTTAGATAAAGAAAAAAAATAAGTTGCCAATGGGTGTGTAATTCGGTTTATTGGAAAGAGAGGCACAATAAATGTATCTTTGGATGAGACGGAATAATCTTCACATGAGAACGTAAAACTTCATATTTTATATTAAAACTTTACCGGCTCAATTGGTAGACATAATACTTGACTTGATATATTAATTAATACTAGTGTATTATTTAATTTTGAAATAACAAATTATTTGGTAAGCTAGAAATTTTATACATTTAGGTGACTTTTTGTTTGAAGATGGAAGATAAATAAAACAAATTTGAAGGGGGTATTTAAATATTACTTGCGTTAACACTTTTTAATATTAATTTCTTTCTAAAAATTACACATATTGAAGATCATTTTCTCCAATTTTGCTCTTTTCCTTTTAATGCCATTGTTGTCAAACAAAGGTAAAGAAAAGAAAAAGTGTTCAGATTTCTTCATTTGTGAGGCGATATCAAATATATTTATGAATATCAAATTTTTAATTGAAAATTTTCATCGTTCATGACTCATTATCAATTTCTTTCCTTCTTTTTCCCCATATTTCCTCTATAAATAAGCATTAAGCTCTTTAATTCTTAATTACCGGTTTGCCTTTTATAACTCATTCTTGATTTAGTTGAAAACTAAATGAATTATTTCCACATAAATGCTATTATTTTTTAAAAAATAAATTGAAGTATATATTTTAAATTTGTGTTTTCTAAAAAATTTTCCACGTATAAAACTTCACTGATATTTTACTTCATAGTAAACATAACATTAAAATAGCAACCAAACACCTTGATATACTAAAATATTTCAGTTTGTATGTTAATTAACATAACACTTTCTTTTTACATCAAGCATACCAAATAAACCGTAGAATGGTTAATTTAAAATTTTATGTGACTAAATTTCAATTCTATATACATTTGGATATGTCTTTCTAAACGTCCTTACAAATATAAACAAACACAATCATAAATTATATTGATACTATATATGAGCTGATTTGATTCATGAGTATGAAAATAAATCAATAAAATAAAGTTGGTTTACTATCTCGTTTTGCACGAAATACGCTAATACAGGGGCATGGGTTTAAAAACCAGATTTTCTTTGTATAATTTAAGTAATGGTCGAAAGTACACAATGTTATTTCTTTTATGGATATTCATCACTCGTAACCTAGTAACATGAAAATGAGTAGAGATCTGCTCATCTTGATCTTATTTAAGTAAAGTTTCAACATTGAAATCAACGACTCCTGGCTGAGAACAATCAAACATCTCCATGCAACATCAATAAAAAAAAATTCACTTGTTTCAGAAAAATCTCCGATTCTATAAGCATGTAATCACCATGATTCATGCATAAGATAACTGGAATAAAATCCACTGGTAAAGCTTTTATTACAATAAGCCAATAACAAAATCAAATATATCCTACCCGTTAAAGACACATTCAGACACTACTGTGTCATGTAATAACTCAATACAAGTCGAAGCAGGATCTTACAACTAGAAGAAATAAAATGTAATGCAATGAAAACTGTGTAATCGGATTATACGTCTCTCAAAATGATGCTCTTATGCCACAGCTGGCATGTCCTTGAGCCATTGATCCAATGGCTTGCCAATGGAGTAGACAATAAACCCGATTGCCCTCAGCTTGGCTTCATCTACAACGTTACGGCCATCGAAGATGAACGCAGGCTTCCGCATATTATCATAAATCCTCTGGTAATCGAGGGTTTTGAACTCGTCCCACTCTGTCAGAATGCAAACCCCATGAGCATCCTTCGTTGCTGCATAGGCATCCCAAACAACATTAACTTGCTTGATCGAAGTAGGGCTCATCGGCTGAAGATGAACCGGATGGTCCCAATCAAACTTTTTCATTGCAAGATCCCTCTGAATCTGCTCCTCATTGACTTGAGGGTCATATATGCTCAGTAGAGCCTTGTCGCCCAACAGCCCTTTGCATACATCGATCGCTGGGGTCTCCCGAGTGTCACCGGTATCCTTCTTGAAAGCAAATCCGAGAATGGCAATCTTCTTCCCTGAAACTGTGTTAAACATTGAGGAAACAATCCGGTTCACAAACCGAGTTTTCTGGTAGTCATTAATCTTAATGACTTGTTTCCAGTAGTTTGCAACCTCTGGGAGGCCATTGCACTCACAGATGTAGACCAGGTTCAAAATATCCTTTTGGAAACACGATCCACCGAAACCCACACTCGCATTCAAGAACTTGGGTCCAATTCTCGTGTCTTTCCCAACAGCATGAGACACTTGGCTCACATCAGCACCGGTTGCCTCACACAATGCGGACATAGCATTAACCGAAGAGATTCTCTGCGCCAAGAAGGCATTGGCAGCAAGTTTTGATAGCTCGGCAGACCAGAGGTTGGAGCATATGATCCGGTCCACAGGGACCCAATGCGCATACACATCTCTCAATGCTGCGATTGCCTTTTGACCTTCTGGTGTTTCCCTGCCTCCAATAAGAACACGGTCCGGATTGAAAAGGTCCTGAATCGCAGTTCCCTCGGCAAGGAATTCAGGGTTGGAGAGAATCTGAAAGTCGATGCCTTTGCTGTTGTGGGTCAAAATTTTCTCAATTGCCTCAGCTGTTTTAACAGGGACAGTTGATTTCTCGACCACGATCTTGTTAGATTTCGATACATCAGCAATCATACGGGCAGCACTCTCCCAGTAGGTCAGATCAGCGGCTTTCCCAGCTCCCAGACCTTGGGTTTTCGTCGGGGTGTTAACCGAAACAAACACAATATCGGCCTCGGAAACATGCTTCTCAACATCAGAGCTAAAGAAAAGGTTCTTCCCTCTGCACTTCTTCACCACCTCGTCAAGTCCAGGCTCATAGATCGGAAGTGCATCACTGTTCCAGGCAGTAATTCTTGAGACAGAAATATCCACAACAGCCACTTCAATTTCAGGGCACTTCAATGCAATGACAGCCATTGTCGGCCCACCGACATAACCAGCACCGATGCAACAGATCTTCACCATTTCTGATATCCTACAACATTAAAAAAAAAATCCAATTTCTTTGTAAGATCATGGTATTGTTTATTAAACATCGGAATTAGCAAATATTGATGTCAGCAGCAATACATTAATTAACTGAGATTCATTTCAAAGTAAAACAAAACCAAGACAAATACTGATGAAACACAGAGAGAAGTCAGACCCAGATCTATGGTTTCCCAAATGAAAAACAGGACATTAATACACTTTGAGATCCGACATGTAAACCGACCAAAATACGCAGTCAATCTACAAATTCCTTTTAAAACAATAAACAAGAAGTTCAGTGAACACATTCATGTCAGAGATCTGACCAAAAAAATGATGGAAACAACAAGAGATCCACCAACTAACAAAACCCAGAAACCATAAACAACCAAAAAAGGAGTGACCCAAAAGAACAAAGTTGACAAGTGAAAATCAAAAGGCAAAAGACTGAAAAGGAAGTAGAGATGAAATTACCTTGGTGGGCGTTGAGTTGTTAGATCAAAGAAAAAGAAACAAAATCTGGGTGAAGAAGAAGAACAATGGGAAAAAGGAGAAACAGGAAAAAAAGGACTTTGAGGTGAAGAATGAGAAAGACCGAAGACCTTTAAACTGTATTTATAGTCACCTAAATTGCCTTGAAATGCCTACACAACTTTTTTATTTCATTTAATCCTCCTTTTTTTTTTTTTATCATATTTTAAAAATGTCTATGAAAACAATTATATATAATATAAATTATAAGAATATTCTTACTTCTTTTAGCCCATCAAAATCGGACACTTAACTACCAATGATTTTATTTATTAATTAAATTACTTAAAGCACATTAAAGGTTTTTTTTTTCTGGTATTCATATATTGTTTTAGTAGTTTAATATGCTTTAAATAATTAAAAGTAAAATTTAGTAAAAAGAATCCAAGTGAGTTTATTTATAATGATGTCAAATAGTATATACAATTTAATGACCTAAAATACCTCTAATTACCAAAATTGAATCAGAAATGCTATAATTTAATTACCTTATGAGATTTTTTGTATAGACTTCCTCTAAATGTTAATTATTTTTCTAAATCATTGTTGAATAGTATTATCAGGTCGAAGCTTGATATAAATTATCAAACATCAGTTAGTAAGAGATTGAAATATTAAGGTATTGTATGTTCTACGTTCAACTAATATGGTTGCGGATAATATGACAACTCTAGACAGCTATGACCCACTTGAATTACATATTTACGATAGTCCACCTAAATAAATTGCTATGGGATTACTACAAGAAAATGTTGGTAAACTCTGTAAGGATTACTATGATTAATTGTATTTAATTTCTTCTTCTTATCAAAAAATAAGTATTTAATCAAAAGTATCGTTTTTTTCTAAATTTTAATTTAAAAAAATTATCAATGATTTAATTATTTTTTAAATAATACCTGTAAGCTTTTATATGATAAAATGCAAGTATTATAGCATATAAAAAATTATACAAGTCTTTGATTGCATCAACTGGTGGATTAAAATATGGACAACCTCTTCTCATACTCATTGATAAAAATATTAAAAAAAATGTGTAGGCAATAATTATAAAAGGGTCCACATGAGAGTTGTGCAGTGTTGGAGTGAAATGGAAGCTATGGAAAAAAATTATTAAGATGGCAGTTAGAGACTCCAAGTGGAAGGAAATTGGTTGATTTATTTAATTATTTATTTAGGTTGGGATTTCCAGAGTATTTAGAAGGCCAGATCATTGTGTAGGGGCATTCAAAACTTGGATTTGTTAATGTTAAACATGGGAGTGGACCACTTTTACTGCCTTTTGATTCTGATTCCATTTTGATTTGCTGATAAAATAATTTGTGAATTCATATAATTTTAATGTTATAATTAATTTTGAGTAAATTATATTGATTGTCACTTAATTATTAGTATTTTTTATTATTTTACTATGAAAAGTTATAAAATAGTCATAAGATGATTTGAATTTTACTTAAGTGGTCACCTGTCATTAAGTTATTAATGGAAAGATAATTGGGTAGCTTTTAAAATTAGCATAATAGTAACTTTAACTTTTAACATTTATATATTGTATCAATTTAGTCTTAATTCAAAAAAAATAACTCTCAATATTTACACATTATGTAATTTTTTTTTTGTAGTTTTTCTTTTATTTGTGACATCAATGGTTAGTTTTAAAAGAATGAGAAAATATGAAAATTATTATCTCGAATTTTTAGATGTTTTCATTTTTTTTTTGTATATTTCTAATCAAATTTAGTTGATAAGTTTTTTTTTTAAGGTGAAAGGGAAAAAAAAGATTAAGTTACATAATGTGTAAACATTGAGGGTTAAAATTTTTTAAAATCAAAACTAAATTGACACAATATATAAATATTAAGGATTATAGTTGCTTTTATTTCAATTTTAAAAGTTGTCAAATCATCTTTTCGTAAGCTATTTTGTGGCTAGTGACCAAAAAAGAAAAATCAAATAATTAAGTAACTATTTTGTAATTTTTCATAATTTGGTGACAAAAAAAAATACCAATAATTAGTTGGGTGACTACAAGTATAGTTTACTCTATTAATTTTAGGTGTCACCTATATTTATATAATATGGTTGATTGAGTTAGGGCCTATTCTTCATTACTTAAAAAAAACACTTCTGACTCCAAAAGCACTTCTAGAAGAAAAGCTGTGCAGGGCAAGCTGCTTTTGGCTGAAATTTTTAGCTTTTCAGAAGTGCTTCAAAAACACTTCTAAAAAGGAGAAGCTAAAATTTAGTTTTTTCTCTCCCACAAGCATTTTTAGTACTACCTGTGCAAAAGTACTTTTTTAAAGTTAAATTTTTTTTTACACTGATGTTTGTTCTGCAATGCTTTTAGCCAAGAAGCACTTTTTTGAGCAAAAGCTCATTAAAAACGGAATGAAGAACGCAGCCTTAATTACTTTTCACCTCTCCAATAATATAGTAATTTCTTTTTTTTCTTGGTGCTTAATTACAAATGTGTTAAAATTATTAATTAAAAATAAAAAATATTTTTTAAATTCCTAATTACAAATATTTGATTATTATATTTAAATATTTAAAATATAATTTATATATTCTAATTAAATTTTATAAATAATTAATATTTATTGCTTAAAAATATTTAAAATTTATATGTCATATATTAAAATATTAACAAGTTATAATAAATTTTTGTATATTTTTACTAAAATAAAATAATAGTAAATAATTTAAATATTATTTAAATGCATATTTGTTACTTGATAATAACATGTCTAAAATGAACATTTTATTTCTCAAAAGCACTTTTTGACAGCAATGCTAAACACTCAAATTTTAAACTAAACTTTTCAAAAACACTTCTCAAAAGCACTTTTCAAAACTATTGCTTTTGAGAAATAAAATGTTCATTTTAGACATGTCATTATCAAGTAACAAATATGCATTTAAATAATATTTAACTTAGTTAATATTATTATATTTTAGTAAGAATATAAAAAAATTATTATAACTTCTTGTTAATATTTTAATATATAAAATATAAATTTCAAATATTTTTAAGTAATAAATATTAATTATTTATAAAATTTAATTAGAATATATAAACTATATTTTAAATATTTAAATATAACTATTAAATATTTGTAATTAATATTTTAAATATTTTTTATTTATTATAGGCTTAATTGGCAAATTGCACTCTAAACTATATATATTTTTCTCAACTTGGTATCTAAACTTTATTTTTATTAAAAGTGGTACTTAAATTATTCCTCCGTTACTCAAATAATCCAAAATCTTAACACCGTTAAAAAACCCATTGACCAATTATATTGTGCCACATTAGCACCATGTGATATTTTTCTGATTTTATAATATTAATATTTAAAAAAATAAGTACCAAATTAGGTAGAGAAATATAGTTTAGGGTGCAATTCGTCAAAGATTATATTACTGATTTTTCCATTTAATAATTTTTTATTATTTGTTAACAATCTTTTAATTAAGTGATAAGAACATTACATTGTAGGCATGAGACCTTAGATTTGATCTCAAGCAAACCTCCTCAATTATAAAAAAAATTATTATTTATAAAAAAGTTTTAATTTTAATAAAAAATTGTTTAAAACAAATTTTCTTTACCACTGCTTATAAATAAAATTTTAATTCTATTAAAATACTTTTATTAAATGAATTTATATATAAAAAAGTCGAAATTTATATAGAATTATTTTTACGTATATTTCCGCTAACCAAAAAAGCAAAGGAAAAAAATTGTTTTAAATAGTAAAATCTAATTTTTTGTATAATAATTAACTTTGTATTTCATATAAAAATTTAAGTTACCATTTTCGTAAACTACACACAAGTACACGGATTACTAATAAAAATAAATTATAAAAAAATAAATTTGTAAAAGGAAGTATTTCTATAATCAAATCGAATAAAGAAAGAAGTATCACAACTTAACTAACTACTAAATCTAAACCTAATTAAGATTAACTAAATAAAATAAAATGATTTTTTTACTAAACTAATCTACAAAATCTAACTAAAACAATAAAAGTAAAGCGAAAATAATTGTTGAAGAAAATTCGCAGAAATATAATAGTAAAGAAATCTTTGGTTAATATTTATTTCAATTACCTAGAGCATGTTTATCAATGATGCGAAATTAAAGGAGCTTGGATATCATTTTTTCAATGAACCTCCAGAAGAAGTTAAATCGATTCTATATGCTCACAGCATGGGAATCACCTCTATACAAGGATAATTAAGCAATAATCTTTGTTCATTTTTCTCTTTTATGTTATAAAAACAACAGCTCTTTTTTAATTTTTTTAATAAAAAAGTTTTTTTATAATCAAATTTGGTGTAAAGGTAAATTTTCATTAATAAATATGAAGTCGGTTTGAAAATAATAAAACTCGAACTAAATTAATAGTTACAATTAGGGGTAAGAGATGAAATTGGCTGGGATTGAATTCTAAGTGTTCACGTCTACAACCTAATACACCTGTGATTAGAAAAAGAAGTTATTTAGCAATATTTTGAACAGGATTAACATGTGATGAGTTGATGATGTAAACAACATATCAGCAACTTAATGATCTGATGGGTCAAAGGAAGAATTGTTTGAACAATCTGGCCTTTGAAATCGATTTAAAACCTACCTTCAATCAATTCGATTCTTTACAAAGTTAGGGCATCATTTTCAAGAAATTGTGATTACATTCCAATTTTTGTGTATATAATGCCAAAAAATGATGGAACTTAAAAGGAAAGTTTCGGTTTGAAAGTTGCATTAAAAAAAACAAACTAGGAAAAATTAAGTCAAAATATGAAGTCCTTAACCCATGCTGGAATATGATGAAAGTGCCCAGCTTCTGTAAATGGTTGCACTCATCTCTCAACTATTTCTAGCTTTATGCAGTGATTTTGTGATAGGATGAAAATAAAATTATAAAATTTTAGGTTAAAGTTAAAAGGTATCATTGAATGTATGAAGACATGAAAAGAAAAAAAAAATGTTAATTTAATGAAAGAACCAAAGCATCTGCCCCTGGTTGCTCTAGCTGGTCGATTGTATTCTTAACATATTTGAATATAAAAAAATAAAATTATTTTAAGGAATATTAATTTTACATACGATGATTTTATGATGTAAAATAGGTGCTGCAAGCAAAGCTGGTGGGTTCCATTGCTGTTGAGGCCAAACCGCATGTGCTACATGGATTGTGTTCCTTAAAGGGACAAAAAACATATACATATGTAAGTATAGTAATTGTAACGACCACGACTTGGATGTCCCACCTGCATCATCGTATGTCAACTAATTTACGTATATTTACAATAAATGCTTTTTTTTCATCATTTACAAACTTTTTATGAGTTTGATACATACATTTTGAGAGGTATGTTTTATGTAAATGTAATTGAATGTATGATCAAATCTAATACATGCATAGACATCCAAATCCCAGGTGATTAAAGCTGATGTTGATACATCAAGGGAGAAACACATTACATCTGCAAATAGGACAGTATATTAATGTTTTAAAAGGGACCAAACACCAGACACTAGACACTATAAATATATATAACGTCCTCTTTAATTTGCAAATATATTTCCAAAAGACATGTGAAATGTGAGGCAACAAACAAGACAGCAACGTCTTAAAAGGACCACAACATTTAGACAAAAAAATAAATTGTGTAACATCACATTCCCTTTTCACCTTCTGGCTTTCACCTTTTCTGGTATAATAAAAGGAGGCTATAATTTGACAACATGGAAGAGATGGAAGATGATGAAATCCAAACTTTGAGACCTATTTGAACACCACCGTTTAAAGATGGTTGCGTAAAGTAATTGAGTTAAAACTTCGGGGTTTAGCTTTAGGTTATGGTTGTCTTCGGGGTATTGAAAGGTGAAATGCTGCAGTCCGATGATGCTGCACCAAACTGATTGGAAACTTGGTGGCGTTTACAACGATAGCAGCTTTTAGAATTGAAATGTTGTCATCTTTCAGTATTCTTACAACATCAATAATATGTCCCTCCGTAAAACAACAGGTTCCATACAATTGTTGTATTCAATTATTCCCACAATTTAAGAAGAGGCTAGGAAGGTCTTGAACCATTTGACGAAATCCTTGGAGATATCTTCTTAAAGTTGTCGTTAGTTTAGCATTGCTTTTTAAAAAGTTTAATTTAAAATTTAGATATTTAATATTATTGTCAAAAAATATTTTTGAAAAATAAATTACACCTATAAATTTTTGTTTCTCAACATTTATTATTACTCAAAATTAAAAAAATAGAAAGAAAAGAAAACAAATATCTGTCATCTTTTCAATTTTCTTCTCTAAAACAAAGAAGACCTACCGCCTCTTCCCACTATTAGTACCATTGTTCACTAGCGTCTTCTCCACCCAAGAAGCGTTCAATGGCGTTTCATGAGTTCATATCCAAATTTCGATCTTTTCCTTTCAAGTTTGTTAGTGTTGACTATTTACAAAGAAAAATATGAGTCTTAGAAATTTAAAAATACTGGTTAGAGATGGAAATGACAGCTCTAGGGTTGAGTTTACATAAGTTAATTTTACCATGATAAGGTTCTTTCTAGGTTTGGTTTACAGGGTCTGAGATCATTTCCATTGGAGCTTAAGCTGTTTTTGGTCGAAGAAGAATTGGGAGTACATAGTGTGTTTTGGGAAAAGAAAAATAAAGGATAAGAAAGTAAATTAAAAGTTAAAATTTTTAACTTTTCTATCTCAACAAAAAAAAACTTTTTAAAAAATTGAAATTTTCAAGCAAATAAGATTTGTTTAGTACGGCTTTAAAAGTCAAAAGTGTTTTTAAACCTAAAAATGTTTTTCAAAAACACAGCTAAACGCCTCCACAAAATATAAACTGAATCTTGCAGTGTATTAGCTTCCCACTCCCAATTGTCCAATAAAGACCACACGAAGTACCCTTTAACATTGCAACCATCTTCCTGGGTTTTTTTTTTTTTGAATTGATCTAAAATTTTTTATTAATTATAAAAATGACTTACTTGAAAAATTATGTATAAAAATAACTGTTTGCTACAGTTGTAACTATCCAAAAATTTACGGGCATCGAAAATTTATTGAGTTAGTTATATGTTTAATTAGGTATTGGTTAGGTGAATTTAATTTAATTAAGAGTAATTATAAAAAAGAATTAAATTGAATAAAATGTGAAAGTTTAATTATAGATTAAAGAAAAATTAAAGGGGCTAAAAAGGAAATTATGTCATTTTTAAATGTTGAGGCGGTTTAAGTACGAAAAATCTTAGATTTATTTTTTTTTAGTTAAAACGTGTATATATATAATAGTTATTAATTAATAAAGTATATTATTATATTATTATATTATTATATTATATATAAACAAAAGAGAGAAAAGAAACATAAACAGAATAGAAACGAAAACAGAGAAGAAAAGAAGGAAAGAAAGGGAAAGAAAGAATAAGGAAAATTTGGAGTTGAAATTTAAATTGGTAAGTTAAATTAGTTTTTTTTTTGTGATTTTTAAGTTTTTATGATCCTAAAACAAAATACTATTAGGTATATGCTAAAATTTTGGAAGTTATTAGATTTTTAGACACTAATTTTTGTTGAGCAAATGTGTGAATTAGGGATTTACTTAATAGAATTTCATGTTAGAAGTGGGAGAAGAATTAAATTGTAGAATAAGTTATAAATTTTGTATAATAGGAACTAAATTGAAAGAAATTTAAAATTAGAGTTTTATGATGAAAATTAGAGAGTTAAGTTTGAGTTTAATTAGAAATTGAGTGGAAATGAAGTATAAATTAAGATAAAAATGAAGATAATTTTAGTTACGAATTAAATGAGAATTAATGTAAAAGTTGAATTAAAAAAAATTCAAGTGTTTGATGTGAATTTGTAATTTTATTAATGAATGTGAATTATCTTAATTTTTCGTAACTAACGTTGTGCCGGAGACATCGGCCAAAAAGGGAAAAGAGAAAGCGAACGAGGATGGAATAAAAAAATTTCGGTTTATATTACTATAATTTAAATTTATTTATTATTAAATGTTGAATTTAAACTAATGTGCATGATAAGAGAAATTGAGGTAAGTATTATTATTGAGTTGAATGGAAATTGAATTGAACAACAAATATGTATGTGTATTTGAATTGTATATTGATTGGAAAGTGAAAAATGGTTTGAATTGAAAGCAAAATTGATATGTGAATTAGAAACCCTATTAACTAGTCGGGCTAATCGGATATAGTTGGCATGCTATAGAATTGAAAGTGTTCAGGGATACTTCGACCTTGAGTCGACAAGACACTGAGTGTCACTATATTACTTCGGATAGATTCGACGAGGTACTGGGTACCAACTTTCTTTAACTTTGTCGATGAGACACTGGGTGTCAAATATTACTTCGAACTATCCGATGAGGCACTAGGTCCCATATTGGTGTGTTTGGTTGGATCCGTGTATCCGCTAAGGTCCGAGTCTTGTTAATAGGGGTAAATAAATGAAATAGCAAATCGAAAGAAATTGAATGATCTTGTTCATGAAATGAAATGAGAATTTGAATTTGAGAAATGAGAAAGAATATGAAATATGAAAATTGAAATGCTATATTAATTGAGAACAAACGATTCTTGAAATAATTAATGACTCAATGTGATGATATATGAAATTAAAGTGATTAATAACTAATAAAATAGCCATTGTTGAGAAGTAAAGGCTAAGTTAATATTTTTATAAATTAAAATGTCATATAGTTAAATGTGTATGATTTAATATTTACCTATAAATTTGAATTATAGTAATAACACTGAGTATATCCATACTTAGCGTACTGTTATTTTTCGTACGCAAATTAGCAGAAGTCAAACGTTTCGGTTCAGCATCCGAAGCCGATCCTAACCTTAGAACTTGATGATGCAAATTTCTTTTTGGTAAAATGGCATGTACCTAGGTGGTGTATAGGTCATTTTGGTTTTGGTTGTAAAGGTTGTCACAAGAATGTTTTGAATGCATATATGAAATGTTAAGTTATAAAATGGTACTTTTGATATGAAATTTGAATGGAAATTAATGAGATAGATTAGAATGAATTTGGGTATAAAAGATAAAATTCTTATGGCTATACCTTGACTAAATTAGAATATTGACATTCTTGATATAATTAAGTGAATATGTGTACAAATTTGAATTGATTGTGATATTGGTTTTGAATTAGTTGAGATATTGGTTTGAGTTTGTTGCGGTTTGAGATTTACAGGGTTGGTTAATTGGTTATAAAAGACTCATATAGAGTCCATACGGCTTGGCACACGGGCGTGTGACCAGACCATGTGAGATAAACGGCTAGCACATGGGCTTGCGAACTGGCCGTGTATCCCCTGCACCTTAAAGATTCAAAACAGAATGCCCAAGTTTAGGCACACGGGTAGAGACATGGGTCTGTGTCTCAGCCGTGTGAAGCATACGGCCTAGCACACGGACTCGTGGCTTGACCGTTTGACTTCAATTTCTTCTTAGGTTACAAGTCAGAGAGTTACACAGGCTAGGGACATGGGTATGTGATACCACACGGCCTGACCACATGTGCGTGTCCCATATCATACGGGCGTGTGTGTAACACCCCCACGCCCGAAACCGTCACCGGAGTCGAGCTTGAGGTGTTACTAAACATAATTTACCATTTTAGACAACTTTACAAAATTTGTTTTCATTTTCGGAATAGACTGTTTTCTGCGTCATGGTCGCTTTAAAAATCATATCTCGAGTTACGAAACTCGAAATAAAGATCCGTAAATTTTTCTTGAAACTAGACTCATATATCTATCTACTAATTTTTTTATAGAATTTTTGGCTAGGCCAATTAGTACAGTTTATTAGTTAAACTTACCCCTGTTTCAGATCTCGACTGGACTGACCTCTACTTACTACGAACCACTTTTCTCTCTGTAACAAATTCACATGAATATGATGCTTCTTTCTCTTAAAACTAAACTCAACAAGGATTCTAAACATATAAATTACATCTCCTAATTATTTTTGTACAATTTATGGTGAATTTTCAAAGTTGAAACAGGGGATCCAAAGATTGCTCTGGCCCTGTTTCACCAAAACTCAAATATCTCACAACATATAACTTCTTTACCTGTTTTGCTTCTTTCATATGAAAGTAGACACAATAAGCTTCAATTTCATAGGTAATTCTTCACCTAATTCGTTTTCCACTATTTTTGGTGATTTTTCAAACTCACCTCATTGTTGCTGTAGTGTTCTGTTTTATGGCAAGTTTCATCCTTTTCTAAATTTTCATGTACTACATAACATATTGGTCTCCCATAGCATCCAACATTATCTAGGCTAGCCATTCCAATGACTAACCATTACCAAGTATTTTTCTTAACCAATCCACAACCATATCACAAAGTTGTTTACACAAAGTAAGTATATTGCTGTACATGCCATATAAACCAAAAGATAATAACCCAAAAACTACCAGAATAAACCAGGATAGTGTGATTCCTCGTGATGATCCGATCCTCCGAACTCACGTTAATCTACAACACATGTCAAACACATTCAAGTAAGCTTATGAAAGCTTAGTAAGTTCATAGGCTTGGAAAGTAAACTTACCAAATTAATAAATCATTCACATAGTCTACATTTCACTACTATCTCCTGTCATTCACAAATCAAATCAATTTTACTTAGTATTATTCAATAATATCCATACTCGAAATTCATCTTTTTGGGCCCGTTTACTATTTATCACTTTTTCGCAAATTAGGAACTATACGGAATTGAGTACATTGCCTTCTTTATACCATAGTAGAACTATGGATTCACACATAATCACATTTCCTTTTTCCGAAGCCATAGCCCAGCCATGGTCTTACACGGATCACATATCATACCGAGGCCATATCCCGGATATGGTCTTACACGGGTCACATATCACTTTTCTCCGATGCCATAGCCCAGCTATGGTCTTATACGGAAATCACTTGGCACACTTCACCGATGCCATAGCCCAGCTATGGTCTTATACGGGAATCGTTTATCATTTCTTTCCGATGCCATAGCCCAGCTATGGTCTTATACGAAAATCACTTATCATTGGTTGCCATGGTCCAACCATGGTCTTTTTCCGTCAATTCGTCACGTATCATGAGACAAAGGTACTCAATCCGATAGTTTCCTACAATTTCATGCTTTTACATTGTTTATAATCTTATCACATAATTTTGTCACATACACATCATATAACACATTACAAAATTCATAATACTAACAATGATCATTAAAATTTAGCCACATGAACTTACCTGGCTAATTCACAAAAGTTGTAGAAATTCGGGAATTATTCGGTTATTTTTTCCTTTCCTCGACTTGCTTCGATTTCTTGGTCTATAAATGCAAAATATTTTAACTCATTAGCATTTATTTTATTTCTATTTCACTTCACAATTTATGCTGTTCAACTTTCGAAATTGCACTTTTACCCCAAAATTTACAGTTTTTACAATTTAGTCCCTGCTCAATTCATCCATCAATTGAACTAATTTTTCTCAATTAACACTTTATCTTATCATTATAAACTATTTCACAACCTTTGACATTCTGAATTTCAACACCAACCTCTAATTCACAACTTTTTCACAATTAGGTCCTAAATACCATTTTCTATCAAAATCACTTAATAAAGCCACCTTAATATGAAATTAGAACTTAAATTTCATAATAATTCATCATAAACTTCCCTTAATCAGCTAGGGTAACTTCCAATTTCACCCACCAAATCAAAAACTAATGAATTCTATAAGTGGACCTAGTTGTAAAAGTCATAAAAACATAAAAATTATCAAGAAAAGCAAGAATAAACTCACATGATGTAAAAATATGAATAACCAGCCTTCTCCAGACCTCCTATGGCGTTTTTGCTGAGAAAATATGAAGAGATCTCTAGATTTCTCAATTTTGTCTTTATTTTATATGTTAAAATCATAAAATTTCCAATTTTGCCCTTATTTCCCTTATTTTTCTGCTGATTTTCTTGCCCTTGCCGTCCAACCTAGTCACTTTTAGGCTTAATTGCCCTTTAAATCCTCTTTCTTTTAACACTTAAGCTATTTAATCCTTCTAGCAAATTTTGCATTTGTTACAATTTAGTCCTTTTCATTTAATCAACCACCCAAACAATAAAATTTTCTAACGAGATTTTAACACCACATTACTAACACTCTATAAATATTTATAAAAATATTTTTGGCTCGTTTTAATATCCCGAGGTCTCGATACCTCGTTTTCACTTCTCAATTATTTAATATTTATTTCTAAAACACTATTCACTATTTCAATTATTTCCCTAACTTCACATTTAACTTATACTCATTAAATTAATAATATTTTATACAATTTTGTCAGATTTAGTGATCTCGAATCACTGTTCCGACACCACTGAAATTTGGGCTGTTACAACTCTCCCCCCCTTTAGGGAATTTCGTCCCCGAAATTTCATACCTGAAAATAAGTGTGGATGTTGAGACCTCATTAATTCTTCTGTTTCCCAAGTTGCCTCCTCCGACCCATGACGATTCCATAGTACTTTAACTAATGGTACCCGTTTGTTCCTTAATTCTTTAATTTCCCGTGCCAGAATTTTTACAGGTTCCTCCGAATACGTCATATCTGACTGAAGTTCTATCTCTGCATGAGGAATCACGTGCGATGGATCCGATCTATACCGTCTTAACATAGATACATGAAATACATCATGAATTTTCTCAAGTTCTGGAGGTAAGGCCAACCTATAAGCAACTGGGCCAATTCTTTCGACAATTTCATAAGGACCGATAAATCGTGGGCTAAGTTTTCCCTTTTTACCAAACCGTATAACCTTCTTCCATGGTGACACTTTTAAAAATACTCGATCACCTACACTAAATTCTATGTCTCTTCTTTTCAAATCTGCATATGATTTCTGACGATCGGAAGCAGCTTTTAAACTATCTCGAACAATACGAACTTTCTCTTCAGTTTCCCGAATCAAATCAACTCCTACTAACTTTGATTCACTCAATTCGGTCCAATATAATGGAGTTCTACATTTTCTTCCATACAAAGCTTCAAACGGTGCCATTTTGATACTAGGCTGATAACTATTATTGTATGTAAATTCGGCTAAAGATAAATACCTTTCCCAGTTGCCGCCGAATTCCAGTACACAGCATCTTAACATGTCTTCTAATATTTGAATTACCCGCTCAGATTGTCCGTCTGTTTGAGGATGAAAAGCTGTGCTGAAGTTCAACTTGGTACCCAAAGCTTCTTGTAACTTATCCCAAAATCTCGATGTAAATCTCGGATCTCGATCCGAAATTATAGATATTGGCACCCCATGTAATCTCACTATCTCGTTCACATATATTTCTGCCAACTTTTCAAGTGAATAATCTGTTCTAACTGGAATAAAATGTGCTGATTTGGTTAACCGATCTACAATCACCCAAATTGAATCTTTCTTTTTCGGAGTCACTGGTAACCCGGACACAAAATCCATAGTGATATGTTCCCATTTCCACTCCGGAATCATAATAGGCTGTAACAACCCCGTCGGTACCTGGTGCTCAGCTTTCACCTGTTGACAAATCAAACATTTGGCTACATATTCACAAATTTCCCGTTTCATGCCGGGCCACCAATACATTTTCTTCAGATCACAATACATCTTGGTACTTCCCGGATGAATAGAACACATACTATTATGAGCTTCTGATAAAATATTATTCTTTAAATCAGCATTATTCGGAATACATATCCTACCACGATAATGTAACATACCTTTATTATCAACCGAGTACTCCGAGCTTAACTTATTTTGAACCATCTCTCGTTTCAACACCAATTTCGGATCTTCATCCTGTAACTTCCGAATTCGTTGAAAGAGTACTGGTTTAGCTTGTAATTCTGCTAATACATGACCATCTTCACTAACAGATAGATGAACGTTTAATGCCCGAAGAGCAAATAACAACGATTTTCGACTAAGTGCGTCGGCTACAACGTTAGCTTTCCCCGGGTGGTAGTCAATAACAAGATCATAATCTTTCAGAAGTTCTAGCCATCGCCTCTGTCTCAAATTCAGCTCTTTTTGTGTCATCAGATATTTCAAGCTCTTATGGTCGGTATACACATAACATTTTTCACCATATAGGTAGTGCCTCCATATTTTCAAAGCAAATACAATCGCAGCCAACTCCAAATCATGCGTAGGATAATTCTTCTCATGTGGTTTTAATTGCCGAGAAGCATATGCTATTACTTTACCTGTCTGCATAAGTACACAACCCAGACCATTCAAAGATGCATCACTATATACCACAAATGGTACACCTGATTCCGGTTGAATCAATACTGGTGCTTCAGTCAACATCTTCTTTAATCTATCAAAACTTTGTTGGCACTCTTCAGACCACGCAAACTCAACATTCTTTTGTAGTAATCGAGTCAACGGGGAAGCAATCATGGAAAAATCTTTAACAAATCGGCGATAGTATCCTGCTAAACCCAGAAAACTTCGTACTTCTGTGACGTTCTTCGGAATTTTCCAATTTACCACTGCCTCCACTTTACCAGGATCAACACGAATTCCATCAGCTGATACAATATGACCCAAAAATGCAACCTCATGAAGCCAGAACTCACATTTACTAAACTTGGCATATAACTGTTTCTCTCTCAAAGTCTGCAATACTATTCTTAAATGCTGAACATGCTCAGATTCTGTTTTCGAATAGATCAAAATATCATCAATAAACACCACTACAAATCTATCCAGATAAGGTTGGAAAATTCGATTCATCAAATCCATAAATGCAGCAGGAGCATTAGTTAAACCAAATGGCATCACCAAAAATTCATAATGTCCATACCGAGTTCGAAAAGCAGTTTTCGGCACATCAGATTCTTTTACCTTTAATTGATAATACCCAGATCGAAGATCTATTTTTGAGAATACTGCTGCACCTTTCAACTGATCAAATAGATCGTCAATACGAGGCAGAGGATATTTATTCTTCACCGTTATCTTGTTCAGCTGTCTATAATCTATACACAACCTCAACGAACCATCTTTCTTCTTCACAAACAAGACAGGTGCACCCCAAGGCGATATACTTGGTCTGATGAATCCTTTGTCTAACAATTCTTGTAACTGTGTCTTCAACTCTTTTAATTCAGCCGGAGCCATTCTATACGGTGCCACTGAAATAGGAGCTGTCCCCGGGATTACATCTATTACAAATTCCACTTCTCTATCAGGTGGTAGACCTGGTAACTCTTCAGGAAACACATCAGAAAATTCATTTACCACCGGTAACTCTTCTAACTTTGAATTAGAACCCCGAGTATCAAGGATATAAGCCAAGAATGCTTCATTTCCTTTACGTAACATCTTCTGAGCAGAGAAGGATGAAATAATATTAATAGCTTCACTTAACCTTTCAGGCCCAACTGAAATCACATCCCCAGTTTGACATTTCAAACTAATCTGTTTTTCACGACAATTCACTATCGCATCATGCTTCACTAGCCAGTCCATCCCCAAAATAATATCAAATTCCCGAAAGGGTAATAACATCAAATCAGCAGGGAACTCACAGCCCTTTATTCTCAGTGGACAATTACGACATATTAAGTTAACTATTACACACTGGCCTAAGGGGTTAGTAACTTGTACATCAAAATCAGTAGGTTCAACAGATAAATTCTTTTCAGAAGCTAACATGGTGCAAATATATGAATGTGTAGATCCAGGGTCTACTAATGCATACACAGTATCATCATAAAGATAGAAAGTACCAGCAATTACGTCTGGAGCTGTCGCTTCTTCTCTCGCTCGAATAGCATAAGTACGTGCAGGTGCTTTAACATCTGATCGGCTAGCAGATTCTTTCATATCTGAACGGGTAGCTCCTGTAGCGCTACTCTGACCTGAACGTTTACTTCTTTGGGAAGGGGTTCTATTTTTCTCTTTTTGATCTGCTTCTTCTCTTTGTAGTTGAGGACAATCCCGAATGAAATGATCAGTAGATCCACACCTATAACAAGCCCCTAATTTGCTTCGACACTCACCAGGATGATTCCTTCCACAATATTGACACTTCGGTCGAGGAGCATTTTGAACACTGCTCATACTAACTGCAGGTCTGTCGGATACCCGAAAATCAGATCGTCTGGATCTACTTCTTCCCGATCTTTCTGGCACTGAAGTGGCCCAACTAAATTCTTCTCTAGACTTCTTCACCGGTGAATATGAGAACGATTTAGGTGCACTCCTTTTAAAAGTCTTTTTGTTCTTCCTTTCACGTTGTATTTTCCTATTATATACTTCCTCAAGTTTCTGAGCACGATCTGATAAAACAACAAACTCCCGTATCTCATTACCTCCTATCAACATTCTGATTTCATCATTCAATCCTTCTTCAAATCTAATACACATTTCCTCTTCTGTAGGCACAATATCCCGGGCATATTTACTAAGATAAACAAATTCTCGTTCATACTCAGCTACTGTCTTATTTCCCTGTCGGAGATCAAGGAATTCTCTTTTCTTTTTATCCAGATACCTTCTGCCCACATATTTCTTCTTAAATTCATTTTGGAAAAATTCCCAAGAAATTTTCTCTGCTGACACCACGGCCTCAATCGTTTCCCACCAATGATAAGCTTCCTCTTTCAATAAAGACACAGCACATCTCAGATAATCATCAGGTGAACAGGCCATTTCTTTGAAAATTCTCATCAAACTCTGTAACCAGTATTCAGCCTTAACTGGATCATCATCTGCTCTTCCCCGGAATTCTTCAGCTCCAAGTTTTCTGAGCTTTTCTAAAGGAGTACGCTTACTGGATTCAGTTGTCGGAAAAGGTGGAGGGGCAACTGGAGACATTACAGGTGGCACAGTAGGGGGAGGAGGTTGTTGAGCCTGATTTCCTTCGTGCATCTTTTCACTGAACCATTGATTCATAATCCCATAAATCATATCTTTAAGTTCTTGATGTCGCATTAGAGAAATCGGAACATTACTTGTTCCCGGTTCAGAAACCTGCACTCTACTATTTACTTCTTCTTGTTCATTTCGTTCTTGTCCATCTGACATCTTTTCAATCAGAGAATATCTATAAAATAAAAGGAGTTAGATCGGATCATACACATCACACTATCACAGATTTATATGGCATGTATTTCTAAACACTTTAAACCTCATAAATATTCCGAGAATCGGCTAAACCGAGCTCTGATACCACTAAATGTAACACCCCCACACCCGAAACCGTCACCGGAGTCGAGCTTGAGGTGTTACTAAACATAATTTACCATTTTAGACAACTTTACAAAATTTGTTTTCATTTTCGGAATAGACTGTTTTCTGCGTCATGGTCGCTTTAAAAATCATATCTCGAGTTACGAAACTCGAAATAAAGATCCGTAAATTTTCCTTGAAACTAGACTCATATATCTATCTACTAATTTTTTTATAGAATTTTTGGCTAGGCCAATTAGTACAGTTTATTAGTTAAACTTACCCCTGTTTCAGATCTCGACTGGACTGACCTCTACTTACTACGAACCACTTTTCTCTCTGTAACAAATTCACATGAATATGATGCTTCTTTCTCTTAAAACTAAACTCAACAAGGATTCTAAACATATAAATTACATCTCCTAATTATTTTTGTACAATTTATGGTGAATTTTCAAAGTTGAAACAGGGGATCCAAAGATTGCTCTGGCCCTGTTTCACCAAAACTCAAATATCTCACAACATATAACTTCTTTACCTATTTTGCTTCTTTCATATGAAAGTAGACACAATAAGATTCAATTTCATAGGTAATTCTTCACCTAATTCGTTTTCCACTATTTTTGGTGATTTTTCAAACTCACCTCATTGTTGCTGTAGTGTTCTGTTTTATGGCAAGTTTCATCCTTTTCTAAATTTTCATGTACTACATAACATATTGGTCTCCCATAGCATCCAACATTATCTAGGCTAGCCATTCCAATGACTAACCATTACCAAGTATTTTTCTTAACCAATCCACAACCATATCACAAAGTTGTTTACACAAAGTAAGTATATTGCTGTACATGCCATATAAACCAAAAGATAATAACCCAAAAACTACCAGAATAAACCAGGATAGTGTGATTCCTCGTGATGATCCGATCCTCCGAACTCACGTTAATCTACAACACATGTCAAACACATTCAAGTAAGCTTATGAAAGCTTAGTAAGTTCATAGGCTTGGAAAGTAAACTTACCAAATTAATAAATCATTCACATAGTCTACATTTCACTACTATCTCCTGTCATTCACAAATCAAATCAATTTTACTTAGTATTATTCAATAATATCCATACTCGAAATTCATCTTTTTGGGCCCGTTTACTATTTATCACTTTTTCGCAAATTAGGAACTATACGGAATTGAGTACATTGCCTTCTTTATACCATAGTAGAACTATGGATTCACACATAATCACATTTCCTTTTTCCGAAGCCATAGCCCAGCCATGGTCTTACACGGATCACATATCATACCGAGGCCATATCCCGGATATGGTCTTACACGGGTCACATATCACTTTTCTCCGATGCCATAGCCCAGCTATGGTCTTATACGGAAATCACTTGGCACACTTCACCGATGCCATAGCCCAGCTATGGTCTTATACGGGAATCGTTTATCATTTCTTTCCGATGCCATAGCCCAGCTATGGTCTTATACGAAAATCACTTATCATTGGTTGCCATGGTCCAACCATGGTCTTTTTCCGTCAATTCGTCACGTATCATGAGACAAAGGTACTCAATCCGATAGTTTCCTACAATTTCATGCTTTTACATTGTTTATAATCTTATCACATAATTTTGTCACATACACATCATATAACACATTACAAAATTCATAATACTAACAATGATCATTAAAATTTAGCCACATGAACTTACCTGGCTAATTCACAAAAGTTGTAGAAATTCGGGAATTATTCGGTTATTTTTTCCTTTCCTCGACTTGCTTCGATTTCTTGGTCTATAAATGCAAAATATTTTAACTCATTAGCATTTATTTTATTTCTATTTCACTTCACAATTTATGCTGTTCAACTTTCGAAATTGCACTTTTACCCCAAAATTTACAGTTTTTACAATTTAGTCCCTGCTCAATTCATCCATCAATTGAACTAATTTTTCTCAATTAACACTTTATCTTATCATTATAAACTATTTCACAACCTTTGACATTCTGAATTTCAACACCAACCTCTAATTCACAACTTTTTCACAATTAGGTCCTAAATACCATTTTCTATCAAAATCACTTAATAAAGCCACCTTAATATGAAATTAGAACTTAAATTTCATAATAATTCATCATAAACTTCCCTTAATCAGCTAGGGTAACTTCCAATTTCACCCACCAAATCAAAAACTAATGAATTCTATAAGTGGACCTAGTTGTAAAAGTCATAAAAACATAAAAATTATCAAGAAAAGCAAGAATAAACTCACATGAAGTAAAAATATGAATAACCAGCCTTCTCCAGACCTCCTATGGCGTTTTTGCTGAGAAAATATGAAGAGATCTCTAGATTTCTCAATTTTGTCTTTATTTTATATGTTAAAATCATAAAATTTCCAATTTTGCCCTTATTTCCCTTATTTTTCTGCTGATTTTCTTGCCCTTGCCGTCCAACCTAGTCACTTTTAGGCTTAATTGCCCTTTAAATCCTCTTTCTTTTAACACTTAAGCTATTTAATCCTTCTAGCAAATTTTGCATTTGTTACAATTTAGTCCTTTTCATTTAATCAACCACCCAAACAATAAAATTTTCTAACGAGATTTTAACACCACATTACTAACACTCTATAAATATTTATAAAAATATTTTTGGCTCGTTTTAATATCCCGAGGTCTCGATACCTCGTTTTCACTTCTCAATTATTTAATATTTATTTCTAAAACACTATTCACTATTTCAATTATTTCCCTAACTTCACATTTAACTTATACTCATTAAATTAATAATATTTTATACAATTTTGTCAGATTTAGTGATCTCGAATCACTGTTCCGACACCACTGAAATTTGGGCTGTTACAGTGTGTGCCCTGCACCAAAGTGAAATTTTGGAAATTTCACGAAAAATTTTATGAACTTTCTATTACGTCCCGAATTGTTCTAATCACATGTTTTGGGATTTGAAGATCCATAAAAGGGACATTATGATAGATTTACAACTTATTTGATAATTGTTTGTATAATATTCATATTTGATTAGAAATGTCCGGTAGTACTTCGTAATCCTGTTCCTGTGACGGTTTAGGGTTAGAGGGTGTTACAACAGTAAACTTCATTGTTGCTGTTGTCATTGGCGGCACTAGTAAAAATACGTCTACATGCAATAGCGTATTTAGGGGGCTGGCAGGGACCCTGACCCCCTAAAATAGAAAATTATCCATTTAAGCCCTTTAAAAATTTTAAAATTTTAAATTAGTAAAGGTAAAATTAGACTTTGCCCCCTAAAAATGATAAAAATTTGATTTAATCCTTTAAATATTATAAAGATATAGATTATTAAAAATTAAAATTTAATTTTTGCCCCCCAAAATTTTTTTTCTACCTTCACCCTTGCATACATGTCATGCCAAAATACCTGTATTTTGAGGGAAAATAAACAAAATATTATATTTTAATAGTTGTTGCCATTGTTATTGGTGGCACCGGCATTTTTATTAAAAAAACATTTTAGATATATTTTTGGTGTCGCCATTGTCATTGGCGGCATCGGTGTTTTGTTACCGGCATTGATATTGGCAACACCGATGCGTCATTTAAAAAAAATGATTTTTTAAAGGGTGTCGTCGACTTCTATGGTGGCACTGGAGAAATTTAAAAAAAAATTTATTCATTCTCTAAAACGAAGACCTAGATTAAGTGCAACAAAAAAAACCGATACCTTCAACATCGAGTAAAGAAACATGAGAGAAAAAAATTGATATATACCTAGCTAAATTTGAAAAATCAATGATCAGGAATAAAACTAGAAAATTGGAAAGCTTTTGAGAAAAGCAAAAAATTATGGGGGAGTTTGAAGAAAAGTTAAAATAACCAAAAAAAAAAAAAAGGGTTAAGTGGTTGGATTGATTAGCATTTATCAACCTATTTTTTTTTCTTTCGAAAATAATGGGTTAATTAATGAGTTAACAACGCATTAAATACAATATATATTTTTATAGAAAATAGATGGATTTTACTCATTAAATAAATAAATGGTTCAACATGTAAACATATTAAATGATAAAAAAAACCAAGAAAGTGAAAAACGGTACATGAAAATCCAGCCAAAAATCAGGTATGGAGAACTCTTTAATGGCTTCTTATTTGCTTTATTGTTTTCGTCTGTTAGGGGAGAAGAAAGGTTTTGATAAGTTTTCTTCTTGTTTTAATTTTCAATGTCTTTTTTCTCTTTTAATGGAAATTATTCATTATTTTCAAAAAAATGAAGATAAATTAAATAGCAAAAAATTGTTGTCGCCATTGCAAACTCTCTTCACTGCCAAAGGCTTTCTCCGTCTGGATTAACCACCAAAACAATTATTTCTTTCACCTTTATCTTTCTCTTATTTTAGATTCACATTTCTTATCATTGGAGCTTCTGTTTTTAGTCAGGTATATATCATTTTTTTATTTTTTACCCAAATAATATATAAAATAATTAATTAAGAAAAAAGTAAGAAAATAGATAAATTACGAAATAGGCATTTATTTTAGTGTTCTGATGGATGGTGCCGCCTGACATATTGGCGGCACTAGATTGAAATATGATAACCTAAATATTCAAGGACCTGATTTGTAAATTTATCATTTTAATTAGCAGCTGAAAGAAGGGCTTTAAGGGTGTTGCCTAAGTGACGACACCAAACTTTAAATAGGTAAATTGTTTCATAACCCCCTTATTTATTATTTTTGTATTTTTTATTAAAACACTATGGGTTTTTTTTTTCTTTTTAACATCTTCCACATTGGAAGTTTTCATTTGTTTCTTAGATCTGGGGAGTATCTGAAGGAGTACTACACCAACAATAGCAACCTCAGGAGACTGACTTCAACATCCTCATCTTCTTCGTCATAACCAACAAAATTTGGCAAAGCAAATCCTACCCAAAAAAAGAAAATCACTTTTACTTTAAACCTTAAAGACACTGCAAAAGAAACTCTCCTCTATTTTTGTTGTTTTAATTTTGATTGTGAGATTATAGCAAAGGGTTCAATTTTCAACCTTCGTTTTTTTTTTTGTTTGTTGTGAGAAAAAAAAAGTTATGGCTGATGTTTTGGGGAAGGAAAATATGTTTACGAGTTGCAACTATAGTCAAACGAACGCTCGTCGTTGACGAAGAAGATGAGGATGTTGAAGTTAGTCTCCTAGGGCTGTCGTTGCCAGTGCAGTACTCCTTTGGGTACTCCCTAGACCTGAGAAACAAATGAAAAATTTCAATGTGAGAGATGTTAAAAAGAAAAAAAACTTAAAGTGTTATAGTCAAAAAGACAAAAATAATAAACAAGGGGGGTTATGCAGGAATTTACCCATTTAATGTTTGGTGCCGCCGCTATTTCAAACAGCACCATTAAAGTTTTTTTCAACTACCAATCAAAACGGTAAATTTTTAGATCAGGTCCCTGAATATTTTAGATCATCACATTTTAGTCTGGTGCCGCTAATATGTCAAGTCGCACCATCAAAACATTATAGCAAATGCCTAATTTCGTAATTAATTTGTTTTCAATACATTTTTTGTAATTAATTATTATTTCTATATTATTTAGCTAAAAAACTTATTTTTTTTCTCTTTTTTATCCTCAAGCCTCTTCACTCGATGATGAAGGTAGATTTTTCTTTTACCTACCAAATATCATCATGTTATACTTTTATCCGAAATTGAACCCTATGTCACATTGTCTACCTTGTAAGTCCATTGATATAATATTAATTTGAATATGAATTCAAGGCATTGTAACATATTCGAAGGAATAGATCCCAATCATTGCAAAGTTCTTTCTTTGAATCACCATTCGTAACTTAAATATCAAAGCGCACTCGGAATACCAGCTCCCAAGCGGCCATGCCCCTCTACAATTCTCGAAAGCTTAATCGCCATTCCTCTTCAAAAGTACATCAACATATGGTATAAAATACGTAACATTTGAATATGAATGTAAGGCATTGTATTGTTACATACCTGATAGCAGCTAGCTAGCAGGTTAGTTAAGTAATCGTTGTGGAATTTGATTCTTTTTTCATCCTTCAAAGCAGGGATAAATGGGTTATTTGAATCATCCATACCTGTAATAACAATTAAAAAGAGAAGTAAAATTTAGATCTTCTACTTAAAGGCAATTCAAGACTGGAAGTGGTCGTAACTTAACTTTGAAGGGATAACAATACATTAACATCATCATCCTATATAAACTTTTAAGGGACAACAATACATTAACATCATCATCCTATATAAACCTTTTTTCTATCTTCTCTTGACTCTCCATTTTTTATTTTAATTTTCTGTGTTCGATTCACATCTAGATATTAGTGTAGGCGTATGATCTTACAAGAATGAAACCTTGGAAAATAATTGAATTATAAAATTTTAAATGTAAACCAACCAACTCTCTCATTTTGCTTGAAGTACTAGTCTGTATCAGATGAATACCTGAATCCGACATTCCATTTTACCTTGTACTTTTTCCTGTAAACGTCTGCAGTCGTTGCATGAGAAAGAAGAACATTATTGGCAACTATGTAAGGCTCAGTTGTAGAGTTCCCAACTTTGCAGAAGAGATGAAAAGGATGGAACAGCGTCCTGGTGCTTCTAAACCGACATCATAGCCTTGCACTGTAAATGTGTCGGGTTCATTGAACGTAGTCCAGTATTTCACCCTGTCACCAAAAATCTTGAAGCATGTCTCAGCATAATTTGCAGAGTCCTTGCTGCAAATGAGTAAAGCCATGATTCATTACCCCTTAAAAGAAAGACTAAAGAAGATATATAATAATAGTAATAATAGTACTACTTTTATAATGATGAGGGTCCTATTTACATAAATTTAGGATCTAGCCATCCAGTGTATTTGTCCTCCAATGCCTGAGGAAGATCCCAATGGTGGAGTGTCACAAACGGTTCAATTCCTGCATACATACAACATGCAATTTATATTGCCTCTACATGTGAACATACACTATATATCTGATCAATTTCAGATTTCTAGATTTTTGGCAAATTCATATATATCATGCATTGCAATTCATTGTATTTAGGACTAGTTTGACAATACTTTTGAAAAATGTTTTTCAAAAGTACTATAAAAAAAATGTTTTTGAAAAAGTGTTTTGAAAAGTTTAGTTTAAAATTTAAATGTTTAGCATTACTGTCAAAAAGTGCTTTTGAGAAATAAAATGTTCATTTTAGATATGTTATTATCAAGTAACAAATATGCATTTAAATAATATTTAAATTATTTAATATTATTATATTTTAGTAAAAATATAAAAAAATTATTATAACTTGTTGTTAATATTTTAATATATGAAATATAAATTTTAAATATTTTTAAGCAATAAATATTAATTATTTATAAAATTTAATTAGAATATAAAAGCTATATTTTAGATATTTAAATATAACCATTAAATATTTTTAATTAGTATTTTAAAAAATATCTTTTTATTTTTAATTAATGATTTTAACACATTTATAATTAAGCACCAAGAAAAAAAGGAAAGTACTATGTTATTAAAGGGGTGAAAAAGTAATTAAGCACTAAAAGTGCTTTTGGGAGAGAAAAAGCTAAAAATTTCATCCAAAAGCAGCTTGTTCTGCACACCTTTTCTTCCAAAAGTGTTTTTTGAGCCAGAAGTGCTTTTGGAGCCAGAAGTACTTTTTTTTAAGCATTGGAGAACAGGCCATTAGAGTAGAATGCGAGTGTTGCCTACTAGCTGGTGTGTGTTTTGGCACTTGTATGTTCAACTTTCTTTTAAATATTTTGTCATATTCCTACATCTGTGTTTTAACATGTTTCAAAATTGATGAACACTTAAAGAAAAATAAGAATCAGCGGAATGCAGTTTAACATTTACAAAGCTACGATTCATTATCTAGTTGAACATAGGGTGTGCAAAATTTGGGTAAAACCGAAAAAATTTGGTTAACTGACCAAATTCCGTTAATCGGTCGGTTAACCAAATTTTTTCAGTCAGGGTCGGTTAATAAATTTTTTATTTTTCGGTTAACGGTTAATTCAGTTCAAAACCAGTCAGTTAACCGAATTTTTTCGATTTAACCGGAAAAATTAATAAATAAAATTATAATATATAAATAACTCACTATTCACTCAAACCCAATCCAACATAAACTCAATCAAACTAAAATTAATTACCCAACCCAATTACCCAATCTAATCATAAAAATTACAAATAATTTAATAAATAAAAATAAAAATAATTTGGTTAATTCGATTAATTCGGTTAATTCAGGTAAATCGGGTAATGCAGTTAATTCTGTTAATTTTATACTTATTTTAAAAATTAAAAAAATATAATTTTCGGTTAATTCGGTTAACCGACCGAATTAATCGAAAAAATTTCAGTTCGGTTAACGGTTAAAATTTTTGAAGGGTCGGCTAATGGTGTTTTGGGTCGGTTAACCGATTGAACACCCCTAGTTGAACAATACGGAGATCAGCAGCAGCAGAGGGTTGTCAAGGGCAATATATTTTAACCCTTTAAAATTTATAAATTTTTTAGTAGTTGATAAAATTACACGAAATTAAAATTATTTAAAATTTTAATTTAATCATTTAAGTTATTAAAATAATGAAATAACATTCTAACGCTCCTAAAATTATACAACTAAATTTAAAGATCTAGAAAAAAATTTCAAATTTCACTCTTAGAATAATTTTTTATATAATTTTTTTATTTTTTATATAATTTTTTTAAAATATAGTTAAATAATACTAAGATAAGTGCAACTTAACAAGTAAATATCTCTAAAATAGTAATAAAATTAATAACAAAACAATAGCTATACAATATCCAAAGTCCAAACAATAACAACAAAATAGTAATAATATAATAGTAAAATGATAACAAAATAATAAAAAGACAGTGACAAAACAGTAAAAACAACCTTTTATTTTTTTTTGCAAATTCAAATTAGGTTGGGCAAGAATAAAAAAATTACCTAAGACTTGACTCGTTTAAAAAATAAACTTTATTTTTTTTTATGTAAATTTATTTTTTAAACCTATATTTTTATTCAATCGCTCTTACTTTTTAACGAAACTTTCGGACCAACCACGTGTAGTCTAATTTCCTACCTCACTTGTGTTTTATTATTATTTTTTATTTTGTTAACCAAAATTTTTAATAAATAAAAAATAACAAATAAAATTACTTTTTGGAGCTTAAAACTAAAAAGTATTTGAGGATTGCTAATCCTCTTTTATACGAGTCTTTTTATAATTGTTTACATTTAAATAAAACTAACTTTTTTTATAAAGATTAAGGAATATTATTTATTAGTAATTGGATTTTTCTCAAATTACTCTTCATTTTATTTCTTTAAAATATTGGGTTGAATTAATTAAAATATTTAAAAAGTAAAATCCCCTAAACGAAGTGGGGATTACTTCTAGTTATTAAGTGAAAAAAAAAACCCAAAAACACAATTAAAGTCATTGTCATTATGATTTCTGCTCATTATTTGTCGGTTTTTTAAATAAAAATAGGAGCCTTTAAGCTTTGGATCTGATTATCTTATTAACCATTCCTCTCTTTCGCTCCGTAGCTATCTACAATAGTCAATTTCGAATTTTGATTCTCCACCGGTACGCTCCCACGTAAACTCTAATTGGGTTCTTGTTTTTTCTTTTAATTTTTATTTTCAGTTTTCAATTTACTCCTTTCTCTTTTCTTTTTTCCTGCTTTTTCAATGATCTCAATCTGTTATTGTTTCCTTTTCGAGATCCGACTTACTTTTACCGGATTCCCCAAAATGGAACTATTTACGTTTTATAGGAATTCTGAGTTTTATACGTACTAAATTGTCTGATGTAAGCTTTAGAATACTGTTGCTAGATTTAATATCATTTCATCTACCTAACAGACCGTTAAAAGAATCAAGTTTTCCTTCTTTTGAACATTGGTTTTGGTGGATCATTTGCAGCTTGCTGCGATTAGCTGCTCACTTGTTGGAAACTGAGGAATTGGCATTACTCAAAATTGAGCTGAGATCGGCTCTGTTTGGATTATGTTAAAAGTGTATACTGCAGTAAACTTTGGTTTCGTTTTGGACCAAGAATTGTGTAATTCTCTTCTTGACAGTTCGATTTTGGAATGAACTATTGATCCTTAATAAAGAATTGAAATTCAGGTTGATTTTCGTAGTTTTTCTTGGTACTAATTACGGTGGATTTAGAGTGAACTTGGGTATTTTCCACTATCGTTTTATCTGTTACTTGTGATGACTGGAGAAAGATCCGTGCGGGCAGGAGTGTAGAGGAGGTGGTTTCAATGCTTATTGGACTTGACCCCGTACATGATTACTTATATAGAAGCTTATATGTGATAATAGGTTATGGTTTTCGTGGTTCTTGTAGATTTAATCTAAAGGAACTGGTTATTTAGTGGTTTTCCAAAACCTCAATTCTTTAAAGCTTTGGACATGAGAAGCCCTTTGCTCAATAAGCTTTCTCTTATTTGCGGCCTTAGACTGCCGGTCAGTTGGTTGGTATTGTGCTTCACTAGCTTGCTTGTGCTGATTGCAGTCTTTGGATCATCGTTTCCTAAGTCATTTGACTATGTAACTGTCACTCCAGTCCCAGAGATTTATTCAAACTATAGAAGGTTAAAGGAGCAAGCCGCAGTTGACTATTTTCAGCTGAGAACTGTCTCGTCTGGAGCTGGTCGCCAAGGGGAGCTTGGCTTATGTGGCAAAGAAAGAGAAAATTATGTTCCTTGTTACAATGTAACTGCAAATGTATTATTAGGGTTTAAAGATGGAGAGGAGTTTGATCGGCATTGTGAAGTATCAAACCAAGGAAAGTTTTGTTTAGTTCGCCCTCCGAAGGATTATAAGATTCCACTCCGTTGGCCAGCTGGTAGGGATGTAATATGGACTGGAAATGTGAAGATAACCAAAGACCAATTCCTTTCTTCTGGAAGCATAACAAAAAGGTATTTAGTAAATGCATTTGGATGCTTTCTAAATGTACATAAAGTATCATGCATATCTCCCTCTGTTACAAACTTTACCTTTTATAATTTGCTAGTATTTGTTTTTTTTATACCAGCTTATACATCATCCTTCATTCTTTGTTCTTTAAGCAATTAGTAACAGCTTTCTAATTTACATTCATAATCTTTTACCAAATTATCTAGAATGATGTTGCTCGAAGAGAATCAAATTGCTTTTCACTCTCAGGACGGCTTAATCTTTGATGGTGTCAAAGATTATTCTCGCCAGATTGCAGAGATGATGGGACTGGGAAGTGACTCTGAATTTTTTCAAGCTGGTGTAAGTCTTTATTTCATTTCATGATACTATTTTACCCTACCATGAGTTTTGTGAGTTTGGTATTTTGGAATCAAATATTTTCTAATGTTTTAGATTGTCATGTTTACAAATATGAAAAAGATACCTTATGCGTATGGTCTTCAAGGGGAAGTAAAACTATCTGCACCATATGGTATTTAATGCTCCTACTTTGGTTACAGGTACGCACCGTTCTTGATATTGGTTGTGGATTTGGAAGTTTTGGAGCTCATTTAGTTTCACTAAAGTTGATGGCTCTTTGTGTTGCTGCATATGAGGCAACTGGAAGCCAAGTTCAGATAGCTCTTGAGAGAGGTCTTCCAGCAATGATTGGCAATTTCATATCGAGACAACTACCATATCCATCATTGTCATTTGACATGGTTCATTGTGCTCAGTGCGGTATTGTTTGGAACAAGAAAGGTACTTTCAGAGTTTAATAGTATTGCTTCCTATTGTAAAAATTACATATGCTTTACTTTCTAACTATGATTTTATAAAACAGAGGGGATGTTTCTTATAGAATTTGATCGGTTACTCAAGCCTGGAGGTTTTTTTGTTATAACCTCACCTATAAGTAAGCTACCTGGGCATGCAACAAGTTCGAAGAAAAGAAGCATGTTAACTCCACTGGCACAATTCACTGAAAAGATTTGTTGGAGTCTTATTGCACAACAAGATGAGACATTCATCTGGCAGAAAACTGCTGATGCTCATTGCTATTCTTCTCTGTGAGTATATGCAGAAAATGTTCACTCTTTTCAAAGTGAATCTTTCTTCAATTTCGTTATAAACAACTCATTAAAACCATTTTTTGGTTGCTCTACCCTTTTACTTTGATTTTGTTGTATTTGTTCCCCTTAACAATCTGACCTGTGCTGATGTTTTGCTAACTTAATGTTTCTTGAATATAGCAAGAAAAATGAGGTACCCCTATGCAAAGAAGGATATGATGCTCCCTATTATCAAACCTTGATGCCATGTATTATTGGAGCTTCCAGCAAACGCTGGATTCCTATTCAGAACAAGTCTTCTAGCCCAGATTTGAGCTCTGTCGAGCTTGAAGTTCATGGAAAGTATTGTTCCACCCCAAATTATTTTTCTCTCACTGCACCCACGTTTTCATTCTGCACTCGGGTTGTTGTATGCAATCCACAGCTCATATAGTATATTGATTTAAGTTAATGGCTGCAGGTGTCAGTCCAGAAGATTTCTTTGAAGACTTGCAAGTTTGGAAATTAGCTTTAAAAAACTATTGGTCTTTGCTTACACCATTAATTTTCTCTGATCATCCCAAGAGGCCAGGCGATGAAGACCCATTGCCTCCATTTAATATGGTACGCAATGTGATGGACATGAATGCTCATTATGGGGGTTTAAATGCTGCATTCCTGGAGGAAATGAAATCAGTGTGGGTGATGAATGTTGTACCTGTTAGGGCACGCAGTACACTTCCTCTCATTCTTGACCGAGGCTTTCCTGGTGTTATTCATGACTGGTTAGTTTCTTAAAACTTCACGAAAGTAATTTGTTTTAGTTGGTTGTTAAAAGCTGGCGTTGGAGTGCAAATTTTAACTTCTTTGTTCTATGTGTGTATACTTTCCCAGGTTTTTAGAAGTGCACTTTCTCATTTTGTTTCAAGATTAAGTTAATATTTAAGTTTGTAATAATAATGGTTCTGTTAATATATTTTGCTTTAGTTAGATTCATTCTTAAATTGAATATTACTGTTTCATTTTTCTATATACGAGAATCTTCAGTTGTCTGAAGTTTGAACTATATTTGACTGCTAATGAAATTTACATTTTGAATCTGCATATGGAATTTTCTCTCTTGAGCTCCTGTTGAACATTCGGAAGTTCCTTTTTCTCTGTTTTTTTCATAATAACATGCAGCTGCGGATCATTCTATCAACCATATTAACAATATCTAATATATCTGATCTGTTTAGGTGTGAACCCTTCCCAACATATCCTCGAACATACGACTTGCTTCATGCGGATGGGCTTCTCTCACATCTTACTTCAGAGAGGTGTAGTTTGGGGGAGTTATTTGTAGAGATGGATCGAATTCTACGCCCTGAGGTATTTAGTTTTTCTGGATGTCTACTTCATATTCAATGCAGTCCCTTTTTCTCTCATTCTTTTCTTGTGCAGGAATTGCCCTAAGACCTCCCCAAAGTGCTCCCCTCCCAAAAAAACAACAATAATTCTAATCAATGCCCTATAATGCCATATCATTTGATATGCTGTAAAATATGCTATATTAATGAATAGTTTGTGAAATAGTTATTACTTGATCAACTGTGTATCGGAAGTTATGAGGTTGTGTTTGCTCACAGGGCTGGGTTGTGCTCTCTGATAAACTAGGAGCTATAGAACTAGCACGTGCACATGCTACACAAGTACGATGGGATGCAAGGGTGATTGATGTTCAGAATGGTAACGATCAGCAGCTGCTTGTTTGTCAGAAACCGTTTGTGAAAAAATGATTGATTTAGCACCAGAAGGTCTCAGGACCAGGGCTGTCAAATTTGTTTTTGAACGGGTAATTCTCAAACTAATCCAACAAAACACCTTCTAGGAATCACGCGTACATAGATTATAAAAGTAAAATATCACACATATTGGTGAGTGTGACCCTTAAATTAGTCGATAGAACTGATGATGATGTTACTTTGGGCAGAGGATGAAGTATAGGCAGCATTGGCGATGCAAGAAACGCTGAAGAATGAGCATGGTGGGAGGGGAGGGCCGTTAGTGTAGATCAGAAATGGTTTGCTGAAGTACAATTTTTTTACTGTTTCCTTTTACCTTTTCTTTTCTAGCAAGGCATTTGTAGCAATTCATTCTTTCATTCTTCTTTTTAACTTATCTTAACAGGTTTGAGTTTGTTTTTTTCTATATTATTTGATATTTGAACTCATTGTATTTAACCATGATTGCTTTGCAATGCCCTCGAAATGTGATAATTACAAATACATCAAAGGAAGCTCTCTCCCTCCCTCTTTTATATATATAGTTTTAGTGCCACTATGTGATATTATGAAATAATAATATATTCAAATTTTGAAATCTTAATATTAGTGAACAGTCAGTTATTAAATTATGAATATTATTTTATAATAAAATTTATTAATTAATGTGATGTATTTTTAATTAAGTGTTAATTTTTAAAATATAAATATATATTTTCGATTTAGGTATTATAAAGGTGATATTTATAAAATAGAAGTATATAACTTTTTTAAACTTAAACTCGTGAGGTATATATTTCTTTTACAATCATAATTATAAAATTTGTTATTATCCTCTGCTATCAACCATTTACTAATATTTTATTTATAATATTTTTTACTTATGCATTATAAATTATTTATTGCTATATTACGAAGTTGTTTACCTCTGTATTGTTATTTATTTCCAAAATGGTATAATATACTACTCATTTATAATCGTTTATCATTAAAATTATTAAATTTATTCATATATTATCAATCATTTATTAAGAATTTAATTGTCTAGAAGTAGGTAAGTTGAAAACTATTATAAAGTAATAATTATAAAAAATATATATCAAATATAACAATAAACATTCAACTAATCTCTAAATTTCACATTTATCAACTTAAAAAATAATAATTTACTTGTTAGTGATGTATTTGTAGAGTGTTTGTTACAAATATGCTTGGAGAAACAGAAAAAGATGTTGGGAGAAATAGAAAGGAGAAAAATTTTTAGATAGAAAATAAGAGAAGAGTGGTTGTCCATTTATATACACAAAATTAGAAGGACTAAATTGCATAATATTTTAAACTTTCATTCAAAGATACTAATTAACCCATACTTACCTACCTCAATTATTTACATATTGCATGCTTCAATAATTTCTCTACTTCTGCATACAAAGTAAACTTTTTTCTGCTTCTTTCATGCATGCTGATTCACAGGTTCATTATTTATTTGCTCTGCTACGTGCAAACAAAACACTACATTTTCCTGCTTTCATGCATGCTGCCACGGCTTCTGTATTTTCCATTCTTTCTTACATTTTTCCTTCATGCATACTCATGGGTTCCTTCTTCTGATACATTGATGCTGCTGCATGAAAACAACATAAGAGAACAGTGAAGTCGGCACCTCCAGAGACCAACTTCAAATTCTTTTTTTTTTCTATTTCCTAATTAATCCACAGCTAATTAAATCACCAAACTTGTATAGTAGGAAAAAAAAACCCCGATTTCGAATGACATCCAACGTTTGGGTTGAATATGAGTGAAAATGAGGGATTTTGATCAATTAGGGGGGTTGCTCGACTGATAATTCAAAAAAAAACCTTTTTTTGGAGTTGCAGGGGATCGAACCCTGTACCTCTCGCATGCAAAGCGAGCGCTCTACCATTTGAGCTACAACCCCTGTTGACATCAAAGTCAACAAAAAGTTATTTAAACTTTAGTTTCTTTAACGTGAAAATTGAACAAATGCTTTGTGTGGACAACTTATTAGATTGCTAAATCAGACCTAGCAGAAGGAATAGACATTCAAGTCGAAATAAAGGTAAATTTTATACCACCAACACCAACACAAAACATATAGTCTATTAAGAAGGTTTAGGCAAAAGGATTTCTTAATTATCAACTAAAAAATTTATAATTACTACAAACACCGGATAGCATTCTAAGTACAGGGCATTGGATAAACAGAAAATAAACTGTGGCAATTGGTTCATATAATCATGCTACTTGATCTCAATTCTCAACTATTTTTTCATTCCTTTGGGTGTTCTTAGCCTTGTTAATTGATTCCAAAATTACTAGATTTTGGGTTTTAATTGTATCCCTATAAGCTTAATATTTTTATAATCTTTTTCAACCTTCTAACTACACAATCTTTTTAAATACCCTTTAATTTACAATGCCCTTCCAATTTAGTCTGTGATCACTAACTCTAGGGTTTTCTGTCTTCTTTTATATTTGCATACAAACAATATACGTGTATTCATTCACTCGAGCCTTGATCATCAAATTGTTTCTATAGTAATGTTCTCTGCATAGCCATTGAAATTTACTGATTGGAATCAAACAATGTTGAGCTCCCGGCCCCTTCAACTGCCAATGCTGACGATGTAAATTTGAGTGTTTTTTTTTTTTTTGAAGGGCTGCGCGTTTGAGTCGATCACATGTTTATTATTGTTTGGCTTCCGAGAAAAGGAGGGGATATTTTGAAGGGAGTTGAAATATGTAATTGCAGGCATTCAATGCCTTAAAAAAAGCTTTGCAGAGAAAGATTTCAAGGTCTGATCACCACCAAAGACGATGTATAATAATAATAATAAATGTTCAACAAATTAAATTGACACCTTGTTTTTCCAGTTCGTCTGCCAAATGACTTCTTCAGTGTTATCTTCAACAAGAAAGCCTACAATTATTTCCCATATCCATAGTATGTTATGAAAACTACATAATTTGTTCAACATAACATGATTTTCAGACAGCATAACTATTGCACTTTTGACATGTTTTTGTTTAATCTTGTTGATAACTTGATGATTGATTGTTTTATAAGTATATTTTTGATGTTGTCAACACTGCCGAAAATCTGTTACCAAGAAAATTTAGCTTCCACCCGACTGCAGAACAGAGATTAAAGAAAACAGGCTTCCGGAATCTATTGAAGCTCACAAGCCCTTCAAAACACATCCCATCACTTATAACAACAGTGGCAGACTGATAGTATTAAGGAGAAATGTTTTGTATTTGGATGGGGATGTTTTATTAAGCTATTTATTGGTTTAGGAGATGTTTTAAGGATTACTGATCTACTGATAAATGGTTGACCAATTATAGGAAATGAGAAAGGCGTGAATTTAAAAGACTTGTGCATCAAGTGTTTTGGCACAAACGAGTGTCTACGCCAAACAAGAAGTAGAATCGTCTGGCTTGGCTTAACAAAACTTATGATCATTTGAATGAAAATGTTATTCTTGAAGGAAACTTGACCGCTATGTTCGGGCAATAATGCTTTATATTACAGGGTCTATCATACTCCTTCCTAGTGCAGATGTGGTAACTCCATTTTATCTAACATTTTGTAAGAACATTAATCAAATTGGAAATTATTATGCATAGGATACAGTCATGCTAGCAAATTTGCACGCAACTTGAAGGACCACAAATTAAAAGGACGAGTCTATTTGACAAGTTTTTATTTTATTACCATCCTCACATTAACAAAATAAAAAATGATAAATACATTTTTTAATTTGTGAATCTTTAAGTTGCGATATAAAGTTACTAGCATAGCCACACCACACGCATAATTACCAATTTGATCAATGTTCCTTAAAACTGTTAAATAAAGTGAAACACCACATCAATACTAGAAGGATACAATATTACCCTATGATGTAAAGCATTACTGCCTACACATATCGGTCAAGTTCTTACCTCCAATAACAGTATTTTCATTCAAATACCCATAAATTTCGTTGTGCCAAACCAGAAAAATTCTACTTTAAATTCACACCATTTTCTTTTCTTGTAACTAGTATCGGTAGACCAGTAATCTTTAGAACATCCCTAAACCCATAAATAGCTTAACAGAATTTCCAGTCCAATACAAAGCATCTCTCCTTAAAACTAACCCAAAAATAGCTTAACCCATATTTGTCTGCCACTGGCCACTGCTATTGATGTGTTTTCAAGGCAACATTTGTCGGTTGGGCTGTAGGATTGTCCAATAGAGCAGTAAGTGATTTTTTATATAACTAACTCGAAAAAATTAATTAATTACTTAAATAATTTATTTAAAAAATAACTTAAAATTTACAATAAAAGTTAGTGGAGCCAAAGTGTTTAGCGCCACCAACATGTTACGGTAGTAGTTAAGCTAAAACAATCAATTTTTTTATGGAACCATATATAGAATTGGATTATCTGTATAAATATTAAAAAAATACTGTAATTTTTAAAAAAAAATAGAGAGACTTTAAACAAATTTATCTTTCTCTGCTGGAGCAAAATAATTTAACACCACTAAATTCCAATACCCTATTCTGCTGCTTATTCCAACACCCTTTACCTATTTTTTTATTTATTTGTCCTTTTTTTTTATTTACTTTTTTTAGTTTTTTTATAATATTTTAAAACTTTTAAATATTATTTTAAAAAAAAATTAAATATAATTTTTTAAAATTATTTTTAAAGATATTCAAAATTTTTTAATTATATTTAAATTTTTTTAAAAATAATATTTTATTTGTTGGAACCATTTAAAATATTATTTTTTAAATATAATTTAAAAAATGTTTGAATATCTTTAAAAAAAATTATATTATAAAAATAAGAAATTTGAAAGGTCGTATCTTTAAAAAAATAATATTTAAAATTTAAAGAAATAATAATTTGGTATCATGTTTAGTTCCACTCTCAAGTTTGTGTTGGGACCTTGATATAGTCGAAATGTCTTCTAATCTTTCGAACATTTGTGTTCCAACATTAAATGACAATCTTGACCCAAACCTTAGTCTAAGCAAACCAAATCAATTTCATTTACACTCTCAAGAATCTCAACTCTAATGGTCAATTCACTTCACTACAACTCAAACCACCCCTCGCTCTCAACCCTGCCTCTGACAACTTTCTATAACATGAGAATTAGAGGAACCCTAATGCCGCCCAAAATCCAATCTCCTTGGTCTAATTTCTTGTTCTTCTAAGCCTCTTGGGCCAGTCCATGTGATTCGGATTTGGTACCTCTCCCAGTCCATCGACGTGCCTGCTTAATGAACCATTTCGCCAATTTGATGACCCAACAACGTTGGACTAATATGAAAGATCACTAGATGAGAATAAGAAGCCTAATAAGCTTGATTTTTTTAAATTATTATTAGGTTTCTCATTCTCATCTAGCGATCGAACTCAAAATTCAAAAAAAAATTCACATCAGTCCAACGTTGTTCGATCGTCAAATCGATGAAATGATTCATTAAACAGGCACATTGATGAACTAAAAGGGTACTAAATTCGAAGTGTAGGACTGGCCGAAAAGGCCTAAGAGAACAAGCAATTCGACTAGGGAGGTTGAATTTTGAGCAACATTAGGAGTCCTTCAGTTCTCATGGTATAAAAGGCTGTCGGAAGCTAAGTTGAGATAAAAAGGGATTATTTGAGTTCTAGTGAAGTGAGTCGACCCTACTGATGAGATTCTTGAAAGTAAAATTAAAATTAATTTGATTTGTTTAGACTAGAGTTTGGATTAAAATGACCATTTAGTGTTTGAACACAAATTTAAAGATATCAATATAAATAATAAAAAAATTATTAAATTAATTTATTCAAAAAATTAAAAGATATTTAGACTACATCAAGGTCCCAACACAAAATTGAAAATCATATTTGAACTAAACATGATACCAAATTATTATTATTTTTTAATTTTCGATATAATTTTTTTAATATTATAAAATATATATTATTTTAAAATTCTAAATGACTCCGTCAAATAAAATATATTTTTAAAAATTTTAAATATAATTTAAAAAATATTTGAATATCTAAAAAATTATATTTAGAATTTTAAAATAAACATTTAAAATATTATAAAACAAATAATAAATTTAAAAGGTCATATGTTTACAAATAATATATTTTAAATATTTTATAAATTTAAAAAATAATATTTAAAAATTTTAAAAATAATGTTAAAACATATAAAATATTATAAAATAAATAATAAACAATTAAAAATAAATAAAGGACAAATAAATAAATAAAACTAAAAAATAAATAAAGAAAAACAAAAAAAAGGACAAACAAATAATAAAATAAAAAATGGAAAAATAAAAAAATAAATTTAAAAAATCAAGAAAATAGTGTTGAAATAGGCAAAAAAATAAAAGTACTGATGAGGAGACAAAATTATATAGCTCCACAAAAAAGATAAATTTGCTTAAAATCTCTTTTTTTTTTTAAATCATAATATTTCTCTAATATTTGTACTGGTAGTGCTCTTCTACATAACTCCACAAAAAATTTAATTTTTTAACTTGATTACTGACGTGATATATTGGTGAATCTAAATATTTTGATTTCCCAACTTTTACTTGAGATTTTAAGTTATTTTTGCATTTTTTCAAAAATATATATCTAATTAATATTTTAGGTTAGTTTTATAAAAAAACCGAGTAGTAAGCTTAAAAGTTTCCTCAGTTCTTATCTGCTCAATGATTTCCAGCCAAAAGCACAATGTCCCAGCTATTTTACTAGCCAACTGATAAGGAGCAAAAATTCAAGGCTTCTAATCATCATAAGAACACCAATCCCAAGCAAATATTACATATCATTTTGGACCTCATCATGCAAGTATTTACAACATAAGACAGCAAAGCTTGACGTATGATGCATATTCAGTACCATAGTCAAGATGAACCAAGTATGCCCCTGAAGTTTTCTCTGCCTATTGGAATGCTCAATTTCTTTGCCAGGTATTCAACTTAATCATAACACTCATAGTCCATCTCTCTTATGCATCGCCTTCTGATCTTTCTTAGTATTTCTTTGGAGGGTATAAATCTAGTAGTCACCTGCAAAATAATTTTGAATGTCTTACCTTAAATAATTTTTTTTCTAGCAGAGATGTCCTTTTATCAACCAGAAAACCTTAATCTAAAGCTGAAAACCAAGAAACCAACTGAAATGCAAGTAGACAAGCATAGATCCGAAACTAAAAAAAGACACGAAAAAGGCAAAGACGAAGTTGAAGTAAAGATTCACACCTGAAATGACTATCCGATGAAGTAAGAGATTTGAAAAAAAACCCTAAAAACAGCAGACAAAAACTTAGGATTTCTCGCTCTCACAAAAACTCACTTCCTGCTGTAGCATGTGTTTTCTTTCGGCCTGAGGTAACCTAATGTTAAAAAAGAATGACAAGAAAAAATGAAAAGTGACCGAGAGAGAATCGGCAAAGTCCAACAAGGGAGGAAGAGGGGTTTTTTACAGAAATAATACGAAATAATTAAAAAAGTACCAAAATGGTACAAAACTAAAATTATGTACCAAAATGGTACATGTAGAGTGGTCACGCCTCTGGCAGAGGCAACACCACCCTACTCTGCCACATTGTCAGCTTAAAAAAAAGTACTAAAAAAATCAGAAACTGTTAAAAAATAAAAAACCGAATAAGATTGCATGCATGCAGTGATGGGACGTGACTGGCCACTGGTTGAGGGTGTGCCAGAGGCGGCACCGATCGTGGGTGTGCCAGAGGCGGCACCGATCCCGTAGTTGGCAGAGGTGGCACCATCCAGCATGCGATATTTATTTGGGGTGGGTGGGTTTTAGGGTTTTCAGATGCAGCAGCATGCGATATTTGGTATTGTTTGGTGAGATAATAACTTCAACACAAAGGGAGAAAGTTGATATGATGATGAGAGAAGTGCAAGATTACAGAATGAAACCAGAGGAAGACATTGTTCAACACCTTATTACCGTAAATAAAAAGATGCAAGAAGTGTTGTGGAATGGTCATAAAATGATTAGGAAGAATAAAGTATAATACTTAACCCTTAGAGGGACATTAATAGAACTGGACCATCAAATCATTTTAGACGAACTTTGGAAGACATTGGTACCACGAACCTATTGTAATCTAATTATATGCTTTGTGAAGTTTATAATCTCTTCTGAAGCTAAGAAAACAGTGAGGCAAAGTATAGGCTCACGAAAGTTGACTGGGAAGTAAAGTGTGTTTGACATATCATGGATGGATAAATTAGATGTTAGGAAATTACCAAGAGAATTTTTAAATTCAATACCCGTTATAAAGATTGAAAAGAAAGAAGATCCCGAGGAATTTCGAAATTGGATTATAGAATATGAATATGAAGAGAATCAAGAATTTCTAAATTAGATTGTATAATATTTCCCAGAAGAAGATACAGGATCGGAGATGGAAGAAAACGTAGAACTGAATTTAGGTGGTTAAATGTAAAGATAAATGTTGTTCATTTACAAAATGATAACTGAAATAGTATGAGCTTATGAATGAAAAACATTGTACATTGAAACATTTATTTTTTTATTTAAGTAATTTATTTATTGTTCGAAATTATTTTGAGAAATTTTGTTTATTTTTTAATAGATTAAATATTGAAGATGGATGATTAGTTTTTCGTATGCGTTTATTTCGATGGAATCATCTTGACAACAACTGTTGGATGCATATTTGAATGTTGGCAACAAATAGCAATGAGATTTAATAGAAATGTCTCATTGGATGATATGAATGGAAGGATTAACGCAAAAATTGTTAGACATTATGGGAGAAGGATTTCGAGAATTTTCTACAAGTTTTCAGTTTCGACATATCCGATAAAATTCACCGAAATGGAACTTGTAGATGACGAAGACGTGGAGATAATAATCGCTTTTTACTGTGGGAATGGGAGTAACAAAAATACACCGATTCACTTATTTGCTGAGTTAGCCGGTATGAAGCAAAATAAAGATATCAATGCATATGGTAAAGAACATGGAGCTCAAGAACCGTGCATGGTGGCTCTAATATCGTACGTTGATAGCGAATCGACTATACGTGAGATCAATATCGATCTTAATATTACACCCGATATTGATGTGGCTAGTGATGATGTATACGATAGTAGTGATCATTGTGATCAAGAGATTGATAGTGAAAGTTGTCTCGGTGTGGACGATGTACCTGATAATATTGACGGTGAAGATGTGAATGGCGATGGAAACATTAATGCATTTTCGGTCGGGAACCAGATGCAACGTATTGTGACACACAATAATCCTGGGCCACACATGTCGCTCATAAACCCCGACGCAGCGCATGTAGCGAGTTCCCGGAGTACATATGCACAGATGAGGGAGATACGAAAATTTGTTGGGCTTCACACATTCGAAAACTATCTGTATGTGTATCGTGCCAATGGTGAAGGACATGTCGACCATTAAAGTTTCGGTACTGATTGTCGAAATACAAGCACGATTCCAGTATCGAGTATCATATCGAAAGACATGGATAGCTAAATAGATGGCAACGGAGCAATTGTGTGAGGATTACGATTTATCGTATAACGAGCTATAGGGATGGATAGCTGCTATACGGAAGTACGTACCAGGGACTGTGATTGAGTTACAAACACGACCTTAATACGACCCAGATGACCAATTACAGCCGGGGAAAAAAATTTTCATCGGATGTTCTAGACGTTTGATCAGTGTGTGCGGGCATTTCCACTCTGCAAGCTGTTTGTACAGGTGGATGGAACCTGACTATATATAAAATATACACAGATCTTACTTCTTGCGATTGCTCAAGAAGGCAATAGGAACGTGCTCTCGATAGCATTTGCCATCGTAGATAAGGAGAACTTGGAATCTTGAGAATTCTTCTTTACCAACCTGCAGAGGTATGTTATTCGCAATGATAATATTTGCATCATCTCCGATAGAGGGAAAGGATTAATTGCCGCAATTAGGTGTTCCGGTGTGCCATGGAGATCCGTTTACTACATCCGTCACATTGCGGCTAACTTCCTTCGAGATTATAAGAATGCAGATTGGAAGAGACAAATGGTGAAAATGGGTAAATGATAACCTTATCTTTTCAATATTAGTTTTAATGTTTTATGTTATTGAGTTACTGTAACTTATCTTTTCTTAATACATATACAGTGTAAGAGTTAGATCCACATATTTTTCGCCAAAGAATGACTCGACTTGAGAGTGACATGGAGGGTCAAACGAACACATCTTTTCGACAGTGGTCGGGTACAATGGAGCCGCAGCAATGGGCTCAAAGTTTTGATGAGGGCTTTTGTTATGGTCAAATGACCACAAACTTGGTGGAGGGGGTCAACGCTGTGTTGTTTAAAACACGACATCTTCCAATTTCATCTATCTTCTCGACTACATTCTGCAGTTTAGCAACCTTGATACCAAGAATGGGTGAACAACAAGTCAACCAGATGGAGGCGGGACACTTGTTTGTCGAAGATGTCAGGGATGCATTGATTGCAAACCATCAGATAATGAAGTCGATGACTGTAGAAATATATTCACGACGCTTGGAAACTTTTCGAGTTACGGAGTCCATCGGTTATCGACCTGGTATACCACCTAGGTCCTATGGAGTTGATCTCCGGAACAGACGGTGCAAATGCAGGAGGTTCCAAACACTTCATTATCAGTGTGCACATGTCATGGCAGCGTGTGCTAAAGTGAACCTTAATGTTGAACAATTTGTCGATGATGTGTACACACTCGAGCGTACGTTGTGTGTTAGGGAAAATGAGTTTCCCGTCCTACCTGACCTGTTTACGAGGGAAGTGCCTCCGACGACTTTCGAGCTTGTCCCAGACAGAGGGCTACGACGGAATCCGAGAGGTTATCCGTAATCATCCAAAATCCATAATGAAATGGACATTAAAGAGAAATTCGATGGTAAGCATTATGGATTATGCAGGTTAGGTGATTATAATCGAAGTAAATGCTCGCAGCGAAACTATCATGTTGGACAATCGTCACGGTCAAGTGGGAATTGAGCTTATGTTGTAATGTATTTAATTTATATAAAAAAATATTGCAAAGTTGTTATGTGTAGTGTTGTAATGTTGTAATGTGTATTAGTGTTTTAACGTTTTAATCTCCAAATTAATCTACTTTGCGTTATGGTCAAATTTTGTACCAATTTTTAAAGTTCCAATTAATCTAATTAAAATTATAGAAAAAGTAGAAACATTGTAATATAAAAAAATACAAACTAGAGTAATATCAAAACTGCAAGATACCCCTAAAATTGATGGTTTGATGGTGTGGTCCTAGGGGTATACCTCTGTGGAGGTCGATGTTCATGTTGTGGGTGATCACAACAACCAACATCCTTTTTAGGCGCAGGTGGGGGTGTGCTAAACATGGAAGAAAAATTATGTGGCTCGAATGGCATCGATAAACTTGAGCCGAAAGGAGAGCCATGATGCAGTGGATACGGGCCGAGAGTGCTGTACTACGGTGGGTATGAGCCGGGAGTTTTGTATTGCGGTGGGTACGGGTCACTGTACTGCAGTGGGAACAGGCCAGGAATACTGTAATGCGGTGGGAACGGGCCAGGAATGCTGTACTGCAGTGGGTACGATCCAAAGATATCATACCTGTAATGATATCCGCCCCTTGACGAGCCCGGAAAATAGCCATTGCCCAGCAAATCTGGATGATAAGAATGTGAATCCAAATATGAATGTGATTGCTCGGGCTCCCACTCAGGCTCCAGCCCGGGATCAGGATCTTCCGCTGGCTCGACCTTTATATCGGCATCTGGCTCATATGCCCCCGACCGCTGCATGTGTGGGGGACTACAATCGACTGCCTTCCAAGTATATATGGCTTTCCCATACTAGAGTACCACTATATGTACGCTAACGGTGATTGCAAATCGGAAGCCATATCCATCCAAGGTATTCGAGCCATTTGATTATTCCATTCCGCAACAAATCTCCGATGCTTAAACCCCTAATGCAATCCTTGCTTCCCTCTCTTGTTGATACCGTGAACCGCCCCTACCTCGCATAGCGGATCCGAGATATATTGGATGTAACCAAACTGTCGTAGCACTCGATCCCTATGGTACCACTCGACTACATTGAAATTCATGATTGGTGCATTAGTGCACCATATATGAGAATGAATGTAGGCAAACAAGGATATAATGGCTACAATTTCTGGTCTACGATATGACATCCATATAAACTGCACGATTAATAACATGGTTAAAATTTAATACGGTGTGAGTAAGATATACAAAGTAACATGTCACGAATATTAGAATAGCTTACCCCTTCCCCGGCATGTTGTTCAATCATAAGCTGATATATCGGGACAGTGTACGACCTCCAGATACCTGGATAAATACACAATCTACAAAAATAAATTCCAAGTCAATATAGTATCGTTACAATAGTATCATTATAAATAAATTGTCAATTAATAACAAGTTATAAAGAAATTTTTTATCACCTGTTAACTACTGGATATACGTATGGTTGGTGACTAACTGATGCCAAGAATGGCATCCGATAAAGAGCCCATGACTGCAATAATATTAGGCATCTGCCTATATCTACGACAGCTGGCTTTGTCATCCGACAAAGCTCACGTTACAGCACTGCCAGAATGGCGGACCTCCAACTATACTAGCGAGCATTACTCAAATCAGCTAATAAAGGTAAATACTGGATATGAACCCAGTTGTTGTTTGCATCGGGCATCAGTACACCCCCTATCAAGTGCATAATGTACGCTCGAGCAGTGCACATCAATTGTTCTTCAGTGGCATTAACTGATAAGTGTTCAAACCTGGCTCTCAGCCATGTAAACTTCAAACTCGAAAAATTTTCCTCATTATCGCCGGGCGACACTCCTAATAGACTATGACAAAGTGCATCCTGCTCAGCTATCACACTGACGCCCGTTAGGTGACTCCCATCGACTGGGAGCCCAAATTGCAGTGCAACATCTTCTAGAATGACAGTGCGCTCTCCACACGGGAAATGAAAAGTATGGGTCTCCGGGTGCCAACGCTCAACTAGTGCGGATATTAAATTATAGCGCAGATTAAACGTCCGGATCAGTGCTGCTGACCCGAATCCAGCTTGCTCCAAGTAGGGCATCAGTCGTGAATTCGGGAAATATCGTAAGCCATTCACCTGACCGCTTAATACACGGTACGAGCCCTAATAGTGTTAAATCACATATAATAATTATAATAACATAATTTATTTTCCTAAATTATGTAGCTATTTTTTTAATATAACTCGTGATTAATAAATAACAATACATTACCATATTATTAACTGCGTCAGATATGTGAGGATCTTCACTAATCAATGGAGCAATTGCCGTCTCAAATATTTAATTTTTTACCTACATAAAAAAAAGAAATTTATATTAAAATACTAAAAATAACATGCCAATAAAAATAATATAACAAAAACATAACATAAACGACACATAATAAATAAAAATATTTTATTATTATTTTAAATCAATAATTTAAATAATCGATAATTTTTAAATCAATGGTATTTTTTATATTATTTTTGTAAATAACCCCCATTTTATTTTCATATTTAAATTTTTATTCTCTTATAATATTTTAGTAAATAACCAGCGGACACCACTTTCACCAATTTTTTTTATTTTTCATAAATATATTATTTTGATATTTTATTTTTTACTAACAACAATAATACTAACTAACAATAATAATAATAACAATAACAATAATACTAACTAACAATATTGTTAATAATTAGGGTTTTTAACAATAATAATATTAGTTTTTTAACAATAATAATAACAATAATACAAACTAACAATATTGTTAATAATAATTAGGGTTTTGCTAACAATATACTAACTAAAATAATAATTAGGGTTTTTAACAATAATAATAACAATAATACTAACTAAAAATATTGTTAATAATTAGGGTTTTAACAATAATAATATTAGTTTTTTAACAATAATAATAACAATAATATAAACTAACAATATTGTTAATAATAATTAGGGTTTTGCTAAAAATAATACTAACTAACAATAATAATTAGGGTTTTTAACAATAATAATATTACTTTTTTACTAACAATAATAATACTAACTAACAATAATATTTAGGGTTTTTTGCTAAAAAAATAACTAACAATAATAATAATAACGTAAAAACTAACAATAACACTAACTAAAATTTTCAATCTTTGTAATACTAACTAACAATAGTACTAACAATAATTTCGAAACTAATGCAAACAAAGAAATCCCGTTGTCAAAATGAAAAAAAATTATGACTAAATTTCATATTTTCAAAATGGAAAACATGTGAGAAATTCATATCACATATATAATTTAAAAAAATAATAACAAAATAAAATGATCCATTATTTAAAAAATTATACTGTATTTTTTTTCTTCTCTTTCTTTCTCCTTTCTCTTCTCTCTTTTTCTTTTTTTTTTCCGGCGTCGTCGTCGTCGTCCTCCTCCTCCTCCTCCTCCTCCTCCTCCTTCTTCTTCTCCTTTCCTTTTCTTTCTTCTGCTGCATTGAAAACAAAATTATCCATGCATGCAAATGTCCCATCATGCCCGGTGCCGCCTTTGCCGAACCCTCCTCCTGTGCCGCCTGACGCCTACCCTCGACCCTATCATGTCAAATCACGTCAATTTTTTTTGACAGCTTCAGTTTATTTTTTTAATAGGTTTAGTTTTTTTTTATGTCAAAAATGTGGCAGAGTAGGTGATGCCCCCTCTGCCAGAGGCGTGACCACTCTACGTGTATCATTTTGGTACATAATTTTTTATTTGTACCATTTTGATACTTTTTAAATTAATTTGTATTATTTCTGTAAAAAACTCGAGGAAGAGAGAACAAAGAAAACAAAAGACAAAGAATGAAAATTTTAGAAAAAAGGAAAAAAGAGGAGACAATAAAAAGGAGAATGAAACACACACATTTGGTTCAATATACCGTTGAAGAGCTGAGCTATTTAATTACAGTTTGCTCCTTCCCCATTTGGTTCTGTTTTTTGTCACATCACCCTCAAATTTCAAATCTTTTGCTTCTCCTTTTAAGTAATGTACTGACTTCTTAACCTGCCCAATATGTAAAAAGTATTAAAGAATTCAATATATATATATATATATATATATATATATATATAAAGTCCATAAAAATTAAAAATAATAATATAAAATCCATGTGTATTGTGATGTGTGTTTTAATGTCTAAAAATATAATTTTTTTATTAATATTTTTATAAAAAATAACAATTCAAATATTTTTAAAAATTAGTTTAATTTAACTTAAAAAATAAATAAAGATTAATTTGAAAAAAATTGTAAATATTAAAGGTAAATTTTATTATTACCTATATATTTTTAATAAAAAGACATTAAATTTTATCAACCATTCATAAATAATTTTATTGTTAGAAAAATTAAATATATATATCTAACAATATAAAGGAAAAAATAAGCTAAAATTTTGAACAATAGAGAGAAATGGATACAATTGTCTATTTAAAAACAAGTGAATTAAAATTATTATTCATAATTTTTAAATTGAATATTGTTTGATTGATGATTAGACTTATGTATATATTGAATTGGATTAGTCGTGATAAATAGATGATATTTTACTTAAGGTGGGCTTGACCTTTGAGCCTTCAAATCTATTTTTTTATAAAAATAAATAATATATTCACAAATTAAATAAAGTTAAAACTAATTTAATGACTTTTTTTACAAAAAGTCATGACCCTTATTTATCAAAATAAGATATTTTACCCATTTAATCTAAAAAAAAATTTATAAAAATATCTTAATCTAAAAATATTCACTAAAATGACATTAAATGAACAGTAAGTTTGAGTTTTAAGAACTTAATGGCCGACACCCCTCATGCTTTGGCCTCATGATTACCTGATGATTGTGTCAAGTGTTATAGGCCAATTTTGGCCTGGTTACAAAAAGACCTTAAACCCAATACAAAATTAATATCCAAAACCCATCTGACCCAATTACTAAACCTACCAAACAAACCCAATACCCAGATAGCCCAATACCCACTAAAACTACCCCAACATTTACCAAACAGACCCAACACGACCCAATAATCTATCCTAGCCCAAATTGAAGAAACCCTAAACCCAGCAGCTGCCGACTCAGCCTCTGCCCACTTGCCTCTGACAGCAGCCACCTGCTCCACCGCCTTGTCAAGTCCACCGCCCTCTGCACCTACATACATTTAATAGAGTGGACAAAAAGCAAGCAAAAGGAAGAAAAAAGAAAACAATTTGTAAAGAAATCAGAGGCTATATAAGCCGATTAAGAACAGATTGTAAGGGGTTCGAATTTTGACCCCGAAATAGCAGATCTTGGCTTTAAAATCAAATAATAGTGTTGATAATAGCAGTTTAATAGGATTACAACGAAGGGATACCCCCGAATCGTAAAAAAAACACCAGAGAACAGAGCCGAATCTTAAGGTGATTTTTGTTTTTATTTTACGATTCTTCTTATTCTTATGCATGTATTTTAAAATAACAATATCAAAAATAATAAATAACTAAAAAAACAAAAAAAAAAGGCAAATTTTTTACCTTCCGCGGTGGCCGGCACCGGCGCCGACGATGGACCGGCGACCGGTCCGGTGGTCGGACCGACCGCCGGGAATCGCTCCGGGCCCTCCCCTTCTCCCTTCTCTCCCTTTCTCTCCTTTTTTTTTTCTTCCCCTCACGAAATGAATTTTTTTCGCTGAAACAGGCCTTTTATAGCCCTTCAAAACGACACCGTTTTGAGGGCTGTACTTAAGCCTCAAAACGGTGTCGTTTTGAAGATCCGACCCGTGATCCGACTCGAACCTGCCTAAGATCCGCGTGTTTTTAAACGGAAGGGCTAATTTCACATTTAGCCCTTCCGCTTTTTCAAGGCTATACAATCAGGTTTTTAGGTCTTTTAAATCGGCCCGATAATTTACCCCACGTTGCGATTTAGTCCCTTCTGCCACAACGCCGTTTCAAATGCGTGGTGAAATTGCTCTTTTGGCCCTTTTATGTCCCCCGTGTTCGTACTGGTCCTTTACTTTCGTTTTTAATTCCAAAATTGCCCGAAACCCTTTGTTTTAATGCAATTTCGTCCTTCTTGTTTATATTCTTACTGTTTTGTTTTTTTTTTTTACTTTAATATTATTTATATTATTAACTATATATTATTTTATTAATGTATTGACATTATTATTACATGGGATTTTGATGATTTTATCTTTATCATTATTATTATTATTATTAGTATATTATACTATATTTAGTATTATTATTTTAAATATTGCGATTTTACTATATTTAATACTATTATTGTTACCTTTTTTACTATATTTATTAGTATAATAATCATTATTATTATTTTATATTGATATCATTAACATTAGTTTTAGTTATAATTAATACTTTTATATATTCATATATATATATGTATATATTTATTATTATTATTATTAGTTATATTCTAGTATTAGTATTTCTAATATATATATCGTATATTTTTCTTAGTCTATGTATTATACATATATATATTCTTTATATAGGCCTTGTGTACATATATATATTTAATTCTATATTATATACGTATTTCTAATATTACGTTATGTCTTTCATATACATTTTTAATGTTATTAATTATATACTATATACTATCTTAGATATACATTCTTAGCACCATGTTATGTATATATTATACACGTTTTAATATTATACACCATTTCATACTATCTTATATATTTATACTTGTGATATTATTACACATATTTTTGCGTGTTACACATATATATACTTTAATTCTATATCACTTTATACTATTTTATATATATTTACCACTACGTACGTATACTTTTTGTATAAATATTTATTTCCAACAGTATATCTATATATTATATCTATACATCATGCATATATCGTATTTTTTTATACGTATTTTTCATTTTATTAGCCACGTACTTTTTATATTATATCACACAAATATTCTAATATCATTATGTGTACATTTTTATATACTACGCATGCATATCTTTAATATTATATCATTCATATCTTTTATTACCTCGTGCATATATCTTGTTCTAACTATATTATATTTTTAAACGTCCTATTGTGTTTTACTACGTATATACTCTTTTAAATATACCATTTTTTTCTCTTTTACTGTAAATATTATCGCTATTATCATTTTAATATGCTAATACTGTGTTTTATCGGTTGCATCATTGTTTAAAAATACACTTTACATAATCAAAAATGTTTTAAAAAGAAAACGAGGCAATATTTTTGTGTTTAGAGATCCGGGAAATAGTGCCCTAACGTGCTGGGTTGCGATTTCTCGTTCGTCTAAATACCTAAAATACCCTCCTAAATTTTGCAACTCGCGAGATAACTTTAGTTTCGAGGAATTTAAGAACTTCATGTCCAATCGTGCTGGATGTGGTGTTCGTATTCTTCTGAAGCGAAGGAATCTCGATTTTTCAAACCAAATCATCCCAATTTTATTCAAAATGTTCCAAAAACGAGGCAATATTTTTGTGTTTAGAGATACGAGAAATAGTGCCCTAACGTGCTGGGTTGCGATTTCTCGCTCATCTAAATACCTAAAATACCCTTTTAAGCAAAATTTTGTAACTCATGAGACGACTTTAGTTTCGAAGGAATTAAAGAACCTCGTGTCTAATCGTGCTGGATGTGACGTTCGAATTCTTCCGAGGCAAAGGAATCTCGATTTTTCTACTCAAATTATCTCTGTTTTAAAAAAGAATCCTATTTTTAAATCTTTCTAAATTTCGACTTAAGACAGAAAATTGCTCAATCCGGTACCAATTTTGGGCGTTGCGGGGGTGCTAATCCTTCCCCGCGCGTAACCGACTCCCGAACCTTTTTCTTGACTTTTCGTAGACCAAAACACTTTATAAGGTGACCCAATCACACCTAAAAAGGTTGGTGGCGACTCCCCATTTTCATTTTTAAAATAAGTCGACCTCCGTTCTTTTCAAAAAAATGGTTTCAACATCAAGCTTTAAAAATAATTTTTTTTTTTGAATTTGGAACATGAATGGCCGGTACCAGGATATTTTTTTAAATCATATCATATTGGTATACAAAAATATCAATATTTAGAAAAAAACTTTAGATTTTGACCATTTAATGGCCGACACCAGAGTTCTATAAAAAAAAATTTAGTGCCGGCCACCTTTTTCGTGTCCCAAGGCACACTTTTTTTTACTTTGGGACACTAATGGCCAACACCACCTTTTTCGGATCTCAAATTTTTTTTATTTCGGACATTAATGGCTGACACTACCTTTTTTGAGTTCCAAATTTTTTTTTTTGGTTCTGAGACATTGATGGCCGGCACCAACTTTCTCAGATTATTTCATTTTTTGGTTTTGGGACATCGATTGTTGGCACCAACTTTATCAGATTAATTTTCTTTTTTTTGGTTTTGGGACACTGATGGCCGACACCAAATTTATCAGATATAAATAGATATTTTGTCTTCCATTTAAGTTTTTGTTCGCTTTTTTTTTTTGTTTTGTTAGTTAAAAATCGAGATTAAAAATATCAGTTTTTTCTTTATTGAGAAGGAAGCCAAATTTTTTGAAGATGAGTTCCCAGATTTTGTTTCTTTATGTTCATTTCGGTGGAGAAATGATAATAACAGCTGAAGAAGGTCGTGTATTTCAAAGTCGAAAAAAAATAAGAATGAGATTCAACAAGCATGTTTCACTAGAGGATTTAAAACCAAAAAATAGTACAAAGATAGCTACCTGTTGCGGGAAGCAAATGTTGAGACTATTTTACAAATTTTCGGTTCCAATAGATCCGCTCAAGTTGTCGGAAATGGAGCTTGAAGATGATGATGATCTAGGGAGAATGATAGCAATTTATTGCCCCCTGAGATGGATAATCCCAGCCCGATTGAGTTGTTCACGGAGATAGCTGAATCAGATCCCATTATAGTTGTAATTCCAGCAAGCCAGCGTCCTGGAATTGATTTTGATCTTAACGTCTCCTAGGAAGAACAGTTGGGTTGTGGAGGGTCAATGCCAACTCCCGAAAATCCAAACACCGGTGAATGTTCGTATAACATCCCAAACTCGTGTACTCGTCTAGAGATCCATCCAGAGGTGTTGGCCATCATAAAAGATGGTGATGAAGGGTCCGATAATGATGATCAGTCCCACCATGATCCTAATGATGATTTTAGTGACCCTAATTTGGATGACACCCCTCAAGACATAAACGATGAAGGCCAAGTGGAAGGTGAAAATGTAAACCCCCATTCGACTGGGAACACGGGCCCTGGTATAGTTATAAGGAATAATCCAGGGCCCTTCATAACCGATGTGGATCCTGATGCGGCTCTTGCATGCAAGTTCCCGGAATATACAAACATTGTGCCGGCTTGTAACAACCCGATTTTTCAGTGGTGTCAGAAACAGTGGTTCGAGGCCACCAAATCTGACGAATAAGTCCGTAAATATTACTATTTAATATTTACAAGTCAAATATGATTTTAAATAGGGTTTTTGAATTGATAACTTATATTTTATAATGATTTATTAGGTTCAAGTGGTAACACTCTAGGTCAAGTGGTTTTAGAAAGTGAGGTATCGAGACCTTGTTTCTATAAAATGAGCCATAAATATATTTATAAATATTTACAGAGTGTCATTAAGGTGGTATTAAAGTTTCGTTGAAAAATTTTAACGTTTCAATAGTTAATTAATTAAAAAGGACTAAATTAAAAATTATGTAAAACTTGTTAATTATAATAATTAAGTGATTAAATGGCTTGATTAATAAATAAATAAGGACTTAAGTAATAAATATACCTAAATTAAAGTGATGAGGCGACATATGAAGAGAAAATAATAAAATAAAGTGATGGAATGGCAAAATGGTAATTTTGATGAAATTAAAACAAACAAATTGAATTTTAAAGTTTTCAATGCACAATTCATCTTCAATCGCGACTTAAACCGCTATAGGAGAGAGAGCTTTAAGATGGTTTCTTCATATTTTTGCTTCATGTGAGTTCAATTCTTACCTGTTTCTTGTTATTTTTATGTTTTTTAGATTGTTGCAATTAGGTCCAACTAAACTGTACCTTCATTTTTTAATTTATTAAAAATTTTGGAAGTTTCCATTGATAAATATTATATGTTTTTGACGAATAACATGGATTTAGAGCTTTGATTATGTTGTATGATGATTTTATAAAGTGATTTTGTTAAATATTGATTTTAAGATTAAATTGTAAAAATGTCAAAATATTAGGGTTTGATGGTAAATTTTGGATTTATTAGGGGATGTATGAAGGCCTAGAATAATTGGATAGATTATTGATTGAGAAAATTAGTTAATTTGATAGATTAACTAATTAAGAGATTAAATTGTAGAAATTGTAAAAGTTTGGGGTAATTGCATAAATTCAAAAAAATAAAAGGGTATTAATTGTAAAATGAATTGAAAATGAAATATATGCTAATAAATGAGTAGTTTTTATATTTTAGATCAAGATCCCGTAGATACTCGTAAAAAAGAAAAATAGCAGAATAATCCCTAAACTTCTGCAATCACTACAATTCAATTCAAGTAAGTTCGTAAGGTTAAAATTTAACATTTGTATAAATTGATAATTGATATTATGTATATAATCTATTGTTGAAAATGAATTATTGTTTGAATTATAATATTGAATTGGATATTTGGTTTGAATTGAACGTGAAATTTGAGTATATTCGTGATTTGGTGTATGATGGTATTGGAGGGAGATATCGACATTATTTCCTAGTAAACCGGGGTTCAGCATTTGTTGCAAATTATGAGCTTCTGTTCAGCTCTTTTGATATTTTGTTCAGCTTTCGAGCTTCTGTTGTTGTATTCAGCTTTTATGAGCTTCTGTTCAACTCTTATGAGCTTCTGTTGACGATGTACTCTTATCCGTAAGTCGTTCTTCAAATGGAAAGATTTTGGTAAAGTGATTTATTTAATGAATTTGAAAGACATGTTATTTATTTTTGTATTGATTTGAATATGAATGTATTTATCAATTGAATTTGTGAATGACAAAGAGTTGACATAAAAGATTTTATTTATTTGACTTCTTATAGTAGGTTCGGTAAGATTTTTGTTTAACCCATCGAACTTACTAAGCTTCATTAAGCTTATTTGTATTGTTTAATATCATTGTCGATTTTTGAAAGGTTAGATAATCAGATCAACACTCAAGTCACACTATCCAGCTTATCTCGGTAGTTATTGAAACTCTAAATACAGTTTATATTGTAACGGCCCGTTTTCAATGAGATCAAAACAGTGGTTTCGCGACCACAAATCCAAGATCGAAAAAAATTTTATTTTAATATTAGTTTGTAGTCTATGGTATGATATGAACGTCATATGAAAATTTCGTTAAGAAATTTTATTGATTACACGTCTAATTTGTTAAAAAAGACTAGATTGAAAAAGTTGCAAAACTTGTTAATTAAAAGAAATAGTGATTAAATAGCTTAACCAATAAATAAGGAAGGACTTAAGGCAGAAATATGCCAAAAGAAAATGGCTAAGGCTGCAAAAGCCTTAAAAAGATGATTGAAGAGGTCACACACCCGTGTTACAAGTCGTGTGGACATTGGAAATGGGATCACATGGTCGTGTCCTAGATCGTGTTCTACCCTGTCTAACTCTCTGACTTGGGTCACACGACCGACCACACACCCCTGTATCTAGACTATGTGCCTTCAAAATGGCCACACACGCCCATGTGCCAGACCGTATGCTAGGCCGTGCCAAACCTGTAGGGTATATTGACTTATGCCACACGGCCAAGTCACACGCCCGTGTGCTGGGCCGTGTGGAGCATGCTGATTTAGTTTCCAATTTCACACCAAGGGACATACGGCTGTGTAACCTAACCGTGTGTCACACACGGTTGAGACACACGTCCGTGTCTCTACTCGTGTAGACGAAAATAGGCTAGTTTACAAGCTATATTTCTCACCCATACCTACATCAGTTCAAATATACCAAATAACATATAACCAATACACAATTAGGCATCCAAGCCAACCATAACAAGCATCAACATGCTCATTTCTATTAGGTACATAAATAACACAACATATCTAACCATTCAATTTTATACCAAATACACAATTTCAAATCACCAATATGACTCTTTCAATTATGCACCAAATGTGCTTAATTCCTCAATCATACCAATCTCTTGACAAGCATCTATATATAACACATATACTTAACATATCAAAAGGCATTTTTGCACATATACAAACACATCATCAAGCATACCAAACTAAACCACATCACTTTGGCATTTTCATAACCAAAACATACTAAAATGAGCCAAATCACTTGGTTATACATAAAATCAATCTCATATAAGCTTAAATAGCCAAAATAACTTATACACATCATATGACCAACTAGCCTATACATGTCATATTACCAAAATTACAAAATTCAAGAGTACCAATCGACAGTTGGATAGTGTGATGAGATCTCTGTTGACTTCCAATTCGAGCGAGCTTCCGAGTCACTATAAAACATGGGAAAACAACCATAATAAACTCTAAAGCTTAGTAAGCTCGTATAATATAGAATTAAACTTACTATATATTTAATATTTAAGCAAATAAGTATAACATAATTCAATCCAATTGCCAAATGCCTAAGCATATCAAAATATCAATAGGTTAGTACCACAATGTACATATAACTATCGAGTCATCATAGATGAAATCAATAAGCATTCAAGCTCATGTACTCATATCTTTCCTTTCATACTTTGATTCATCATATAACATCAATTACATATACAAATACCATTCATTTCATAATTCAATCTCATGTACTTATATTTTTCCAATTCACACTTCAATATATCATATATCATCCATGTCTTGTAATTCAAATAACTTCTATACTATTTCATGTCAATTCAGATATCCTGTAACAGAATTGTCCCCGTTGAACCATTTAGAATATCGATAAATACGTGGGTGGTACACTCAAAGTGTACAAATTAGTAATCTGTCAATTCATAAACATATTCGCTCTTTTGAGCTATAATCAATAAGCTTCACCTGAGCAGAAGGACAGTAAGCTCTATTGAGCTAGGAAACAGTAAGCTCTTACGAGCTGAATATCGGTAAGCTCATACGAGCTGTGGTGAGTCTGATAAACCGTAAATTATACATATTTTTACCTCATGGTTAGCTTATTTTTGAATAAAGTATTCCTTGATTTGTGGAATTTGATGCTTCTAAACCTTTAATTTCATGTTTTATACTCAGGTGAGCATAGGGGAGTGAAAATAACAAGAAACGGGCCGAAAACGGAAAAAATGGGCCAAGATGTGAAAATAACACGGCTTGGAGTTCGCCACACGGGCGTGTCACACGACCGTGCCACATCAACAGGCTTGAGCACAGTCCAACATCTATTCACACGGGCGTGCCACACGGGATTGTCCCTGTCGTGATAAAGTTCAATTTCACGAAGGAAAAGCTACTTAGGGGCTAAGAAAGACATTCCAAACTCTATATAAAGATCCTAGGAAGCAACTAAAAGGGCGTACAGTCTTCTCGCCAAGACGGAGAGCTAAAGGCAGGGAATTACTCGAAGGAATGTCGATTGATCCATCTCAGAAGCCAGGGTCTATATCAAGACAGAGGATTCCCCTTCAATCCCTTTAGGAGTTTTGGGTTTTCTTATGTTTTGTTATTTTCTTTATTCTGAGATATTTCTTTTTATAAACATGAACTAAAACCCCAAATATCTAAGAGGGATGAAACCTAAAATGAATCTTGTTATTGTTATCTGAACTATATCATAAATATTTGATTTGTTCTTAATTGTGTTTTTAATTCTTGAATTGATATTTCTAGGATATTAATTTAAGTCGAATGTGCTTAGGCAGAGGAGCGAAAGTCCCTATTTGAGAGTAGATCCAACACAATTAAGCGGAGTTTATCACAATCCTAGACATAGGATAACGAAAATCTGCCAGATTAGAGTCAAATCTAATATGGGGATCCATATATTGAATTAATGCAAGACTAGGGGTTTTAATTAGAAAGAGATTTCAATTAATCAACCTAGAATTAATTGTTCTTATTCTCGATGGAGATATTAACATAATTTAGGGATCTCTACGGATCAAGTCGAATGAAGAAATCGTCTAGTTCAGAGTTAGATAACAAGTGAAGTCTAGGTGGATTCTTCCTTAGGTATTGTCCTTATCATTCAGTTTTCTCATAGTAATTTTCCCAATTTACTCTTTTTCGTTTAGTTTAATTTAGATAGTTTACAACCAAACCCCCTCTTTATTTTTAGGCTAAATAATAGGGAGAAAGTCATTACTAGTACTTTTAGTTCCTTGGATTCGATATTCCAGTCTTGCCACTAGCTATACTACTATTTGATAAGTGCGCTTGCCTTTTATCGTGATAATAGTTAGTTTTTAGGTACGATCAATTTATTACTTCATCACAATCACGAGATCAATTTTTTGGCGCTGTTGCCGGGGAACTAAGATATTAGGAACACTCGATTCCTATTACTTTAGCCATCTTTACTTTTATTACAATTTATTTTCTATTTTTATTTTAGGTTTTTATTTACTAAAATTTTCCTTTTATTTTTCTCTTCCAGGTGTCTCTAGTTTATGACTAGAAGAAACCCAGGAGGACCATTATTGTTTGACGATGATTTAGAAGCCACAGTTTGTAGAACTCGTAGAGAGATAAAAAAAAAGTTGCGATACCCAGAACAAAGACAAGAAAAAAAACCTGAACCTACTAAAGAGATGGAAGCAAATCAAGATAATTAGCTACCTCCTGTAGTAGTCGCAAATCCTATCGAGCAAAATCATGTTCCTTGTACTATTTATGATTATGCTAAACCTAATTTGGTTGGTACTGAATCTAGTATTGTTAGGCCTACTATTGCTGCAAACAATTTTGAACTGAAGCCTAACACTATTCAATTGATACAACAGTTTGTTCAGTTTGATGGTTTGTAGGATGAAGATCTTAATGCTCATGTAGCCAACTTTTTGGAATTATGCGACACATTTAAAATAAATGGTGTTTCTGATGATGCCATTCGTCTTCGGTTATTCTCATTTTCCTTGAGGAATAAAGCTAAGCAGTGGTTAAATTTTTTACCACGACAGTCTATCACTACATGGGAACAAATGACCGAAAAATTTTTACTCAAATATTTTCCGCCGGCTAAAACGGCTAAATTAAGGAATGATATCTCTTCTTTTGTGCAGATGGATTTAGAAACACTTTACGATGCTTGGGAGAGATACAAGGATCTATTAAGAAGGTGCCCTCACTATGGGTTACCCTTATGGTTACAAGTTCAAACTTTTCACAATGGTTTGAACCCTTCAACGAGACAAATGATCGATGCAGCCGCTAGTGGAACAATTAATAACAAAACATCATAAGCAGCTTACGAGTTTATAGAGGAGATGTCACTGAACAACTATCAGTGGCAAGTCATGAGAACAAAGCCACAAAAAGCTGCAGGGGTTTTTAATGTTGATGCGGTCACCATGCTTTCTAATCAGGTAGAACTCTTAAATAAAAAGATTGACGGTTTAGTTGGTTCTACGCAGGTACACCTAGTGATGTAGTGTGACATAAGCAATTCTGAGTACCCTACTATGGATATGGTATGGAAAACGGGCAAGCCAACTATATGGGTAATAATCTTAGATCTCAAAACAACCCTTATAGTAACACTTACAATGCAGGTTAGAGGAATCACCCCAATTTCCCATGGGGAGGACAAGGAAATCAGAGACCACTACCTCCTCTGGGATTTTAGCAACGACCGTACCAAAAAGAGAAAAAGCCGAACCTTGAGGAGATGCTCACAAAATTTATCTCCGTGTCAGAAACCCGTTTCTAGAACACCGAGATGGCACTTAAAAACCAACAAGCATCCATCCAAGGACTTGAGACTCAAATAGGCCAGCTCACTAAGCTAATATCTGAAAGACCACAAGGTGGTTTACCAAGCAACGCCGAGACTAACCCTAACGAGCAACTCCATGCCATCGACACAATTGATGAAGAAGGGTTAGCCAAAACCACAACAGAGCAAAGTAAGGAGACTATGGTAAGTAGAGGTAAGGATGAGGTAAGTCACAAAGAACCAGTTGTCAAATAATATAAGCATCGTGTCTCATATCCTAACGCGATAAGGAAAGACCGCACAAACGAGCAATTCGGTAAATTCTTTAAACTCTTAAAGAAATTACGTATTAACTTACTGTTTATTGAAGCTTTGTCGCAGATGCCAAACGCTGTTAAGTTTTTAAGAGAGCTTCTGACGAACAAACGAAAGCTAAATGAGACATCTTATGTGGAACTAAATGCAGTTTGCTCAACTATTTTGCAGAATAAGCTACCCAACAAACTAAAAGATCCAGGGAGTTTTACGATTCCTTACTTACTTGGTAGTTTAGATGTTAAAAATGCTTTAGCTGATTTAGGAGCGAGTATTAATGTAATACCCTATAAATTGTTTAAACAACTAGGTCATGGGAAACCTAAGCAAACTAAGATGAGTATCCAATTAGCCAATAAAACCATTAGATTTCCTAGGGGTATAATCGAAGACTTTCTTGTCAAAATTGATAAATTTATATTCCCAGTCGACTTTGTTGTTCTAGACATAGATGAGGATAGCAATGTACCCCTAATTCTAGGGCGACCCTTTTTGGCAACTACTAGAACCATAATTGATGTAGGCACAGGCGAGCTAACACTTCGTGTAGGTGATAACAAAATTACTTTGCAGGCTCGTAACTCTAATAAGACTGTCAATGATAAAGATATTATTACGAGTCCTAATAATAAAAACGATCTCACTGTCCAACCTTCTTTGCAGGATACTCTTCACATAAATGCGATCAAACAACAGACGAGTCCAACTAAGGGGACCCCCATGAAAAACGAATGCTACAGATTGAAGAATTGGATGAGTGGCTGAACTATCGACAAGAGAAACCCAAAATATGTTACATCGAACTAGAGCATCACCATGATGACCCTAAAGTAAAAACGAATCAATTTAAGGTAGGGGATAAGGTATACTTAGAGGAGGAAGATCCTCGAATTTCAAATTCAAAAGTTCATCCAGGTGACACCCTTCCCTTCATGTTAATGAAAATTTTTCCTTATGGTACAGCCGAGATAACACATAAGATATTTGGCACTTCCAAGGTAAATTATACTCGACTCAAACCTTATTTTGATAATGAGACTAATAGCAAGAGAGAGGAGTTTGAACTCCTGAAACCACCACGACCATGCAAGCTTGAAGTAAGTCGAGCTTAGACTCTAAAATAAGCTTTTCTCGAGAGGCAACCTGAGCACTAACACTTTTGATTTTCTTAAATTCATAACTAACTCCTTAAAACGCAGACTTTCCAGAACCACACGACCAGGCACACGAGTGTGCCTAAGGCCGTGGACACCCCACGGTTAGAAACACGATCGTGCGACACGACCATGTAAAAATAGAGCCAAAATTTCCCCAAAACACGGGGTCCAACAAATCGCCATGGCCGTGCGATACTACCGTGGCCAAACCTGTCAATTCATACATGGGCGTGTGCTCCCAAACACGGCCGTGGGAGAAACAAACAGCAAAAGACACGACCGTGTTATATGCTGTGTGTCCTAACATGCCCGTGCCAATAAGTCGTGGGCGAAATTGAGAAATCAACACGGGCATAGGACACGCCCGTGTCGACCAACCGTGGCCACACTGATAAGACCACGAAACACACGGGCCAACCTAAGGGCACACATGCGTGCGCCACGGCCGTGGGGCCAAATCCTTGTTACTTAATTTTTAATTTTAATTTTAATTTTCTTTACTTTATATTTCTCTTTTTCTTTTATTTTGCACTTAAATTCTAATCGAGTAATACTTGAATTTTACACACAGTTGTGCTTATTCTCTTCAGTCACCCAGAATCATGAACTTCAAGTAGTCATTTCTCCAAATCTTCACACCTCCAACTCAAGGAATTCATCCAATATTCAGGGAGTTTCACTTCTCTCCCTATCTTATGATTTTATGCTTCTATTTTCACTAACTTTATCTTTGTACATTGAGGGCAATGTACATTTTAAGTGTGCGGGGGAGTTCACTTTCATTCTTTGCATTATCCTAGAACCCTTGAAAATTTTTGCTACTAACTTTTTGCATTGTTCTCAAATCCCTGAATCCTAGCCTTAACAAATAGAATGAATTCTGATTGATTTATAATTTTTATTGATATGTTGAGAATTAAGACATAGGTACTTATGCTTTGATTTTTCAAACTTTAAGACATTAGAGAATCAAGCATGATAAGTTGAAATTTTTGAGAATTTAAATTTTTCTAGGTTGTTTTCCTCAATTTTTAGTGTTATCTTGAAATTTTAAATTCGTAGGGTTGACATCAAAAGCCATAATTCTGGTGAGATTTTTGAGCTTTTGAGCATACATCATTTCGTGCTCACTTTTATTGTTGCTTTGAGTGAGTCAATGTTGATTTGTTATTCTAGAACTTGCTTCGATTATACATGTCGAGACCATATCATTGATTTGATATACCGAAATGATAAAGGCACCTAGGTTTTAACCCACTTACTCCATAAAAGCCTACCTTCAAAATTAACCCCTAGTAAACCCCATTGAGCCTAACATACCAGTCATTGACTAGTTGGATTCCCTTCAATTATTTTGATCCCTATTTTTGTCGAGATTTGAGTTGAATAATTATCTAGTTTTGTTCTCCTTTTCAACTTGTAAAGTTTATAAATATTTGATTTGTTCTTAAAAAAAACCATATGTATATTTCAATTGTAATTCAATGTTTTGTATATTTCCATGTAATTTTTGAGCTTCTGTTCTTAAACGATGTTATCCAAAAGAAAAGGGCTTTACTCTAGGAATATGTTTCAGTGATAGAGATTTTTCTAGTTAGATAATTTTTCAATTCAATCTCGATTCTAACCCTCTTTTTCAACTTGTGACCACACCCCTAACCAAGGCCACATTACAACCCTTAAAAGACCTTTTGATCGATGTATCATGTCAATACATAGTGGTGGAGATTTGATTTTCCTGCAAGCTTATGGTAATAACTTTTCATGTTGACTAATGAGTGATTAATTTCTGAACCTTAAACACTTCGAGTGGATAGAGTGAATCTTTAGTGAGGATGTCAACTCTTGTTGATTTTGAGTTCAAGGTAATTACCTAGAAGAAGGGAGGAAACCTATGTTTCTGTAATAAAATTCTCAACTTAGATTGTTTGAGACTTTGATTTTCTTTCAGTTGAATTTTCAATGTATGATTACTTGTGGATTAGCTTGAAACATTATTGATAAGGATTATAAGTTGAGAGGAATGATTTTTAATTGTAAGTGGAGATTTTGCTTGAGGACAAGCAAATGCTTAAGTGTGGGGGTATTTGATAAACCGTAAATTATACATATTTTTACCTCATGCTTAGCCTATTTTTGGATAAACTATTCCTTGATTTGTGGAATTTGATGCTCCTAAACCTTTAATTTCATGTTTTATACTCAAGTGAGCATAGGCGAGTGAAAATAATAAGAAACGGGCTGAAAACGGAGAAAATAGGCCAAGGTGTGAAAATAACATGTCCTGGAGTTCACCACACGGGCGTGTCACACAGCCGTGCCACATCAACAGGCTTGAGTAAGGTCTAACATCGATTCACACGGGCGTGCCACACGGGATTGTCCCTGTCGTGATAAAGTTCAATTTCACGAAGGAAAAGCTACTTAAGGGCTAAGAAAGACATTTTAAACTCTATATAAAGACCCTAGGAAGCAACTAAAAGGATGTACAGTCTTCCCGCCAAGACGGAGAGCTGAAGGCAGGGAATTACTCGAAGGAAAGCCGATTGATCCATCTCAGAAACCAGGGTCTACATCAAGACAGAGGATCTCTCTTCAATCCCTTCAGGAGTTTTGGGTTTTATTATGTTTGTTATTTTTTTTTATTTTGAGATGTTTCTTTCTATAAACATGAACTAAAACCCCAAATATCTAAGAGGGATGAAACCTAAAACAAATCTTGTTATTGTCATCTGAACTATATCATAAATATTTGATTTGTTCTTAATTGTGTTTTTAATTCTTGAATTGATATTTCTAGGATATTAATTTAAGTCAAATGTGCTTAGGCAGAGGAGCAAAAGTCCCTGTTTAAGAGTAGATCCAACACAATTAAGCGGAGTTTATCGCAATCCTAGACATAAGATGATGAAAATCTGCCGGATTAGAGTCAAATCTAATATGGGGATCCATAGATCGAATTAATGCAAGACTAGGGGTTTTAATTAGAAAGAGATTTCAATTAATCAACCTAGGATTAGTTGTTCTTATTCTCAACGGAGATATTAACATAATTTAGGGATCACTACGGATCAAGTCGAATGAAGAAATCGTCTAGTTCAGAGTTAGATAACAAGTGAAGTCTAGGTGGATTCTTCCTTAGGTATTGTCCGTATCATTCAGTTTTCTCAAAGTAATTTTCCCAATTTACTCTTTGTCGTGTCTTTAGTTTAATTTAGATAGCTTACAACCAAACCTCCTCTTTATTTTTAGGCTAAATAATAGGAAGAAAGTCATTACTAGTACTTTTAGTTCCTTAGATTCGATATTCCGGTTTTGCCACTAGCTATACTACTATTTGATAAGTGTGCTTGCCTTTTTTCTTAATAATAGTTAGTTTTTAAGTACGATCAATCTATTACTTCATCAAAATCACGAGATCAGAGTCTGAAACACATGCAAGATCTCGACCAAAACGGTAACCCTAGTGACATGTCACTTGTATCCTACGAATTCCTAAGGTTCAAACGGGGTTGGGTAATACTCGGTATTCATCAATTTAGGCATTTCAATATCATATATTTCAATTTCTCAATTCACATAAATATACAATTCAATTAAGTACAAATTTAATTACTCTATTCTAATTATACAAACTTACGTCAACCTTGCCTTTCTCCAGATCAAATTCAGATCTTTGCTTTTCTTGATCTATATAATAACAAATTCAATCTACTCATTAGCCATTCTATTCAATTTAGCCCATAATTCATATTTTAGCAAATTTATACTTTTTCTCTTAAACTTTTATATTCTTTATAATTTAGTCCTTATCACATAAAATTACAAATTCATGCAATTTCATCTTACCCATGCTTAGTCGAATTCTTTATAGGTCCCTAACAGTCCATATTTTTAATTTATTTACACTTTTAACCACAGATTTTAATAGTTTACATTTTTACTAAAAATCACTTAACAAAAATTGTAAATCTAGCAACAAGGATTCATTTTCCATCATCAAACATCAAAATACTCATCCATTCAACAGTGGCAACATTCAAATGCTTTTAACAGTTTTTGGAATCAGAGATACGGGTTAGCTAGATTAAGCTGCAACGATCTCAAAAATATAGAAATCATTAAAAACGGATTAAAATCCATACTTAATTAAACAAAACAAGTTTGGCCAAATGTTAAGCTACCATGGCTTCTTCTTCTCTTTAATTTCGGTGGAAAGATTGATAATGAAGATGATAGAAATTTTTGTTTCATTAGTAATTACACCAAATGCCATGCCACTAACATCCACTATCTCATAAATATTAGTAATTACACCAAATGCCATGCCACTAACATCCACTATCTCATAAATGGACAATTTGCCACATAAGGGCCTTCACTTTTAAGTTCTATAGCTATTTGACACTTTCAACTAATAGAATCCAACTTTTATGCTTTACGCAATTTAGTAGTTTTTATCGAATTAAACATACAAACAGTAAAACTTTTCAACCAAACTTTCACACAACTCTACTATCATACTGTAAATATTAAAATAATAATAAAATAATTATTCCAACTTCAGATTTGTGGTTCCAAAATCACTGTTCCGATTTGACTAAAAACGGGCTGTTAATGAAATGAAATTTGTAATGATTATGAAATGAAATGAAAGTTGAAATGAAAAAAAAAATTCAAACGAGACTACTTGTTATTAATATAAAAAAATTGAAATAAGAAAAATAAATTTAAATGGAAAAAAGAAAATTTAAATGAAATGAAATGTTAGGAAATGAAATGAAATGAAGTTTGAAATGAAAATGAAATGATGTTAAATTAAATTTGAAATGAAAAAAAATGGACAAGTTGGGTCAGGGCTTGTGTCAAGCCTGCGTAAGGCCTGTTCAAGCATGTCAATACATGCCACCAATTGGCCAACACCAAGCCCAGGACATTAGGCCTTCTATTGGTCGACATTAGCAGGCTAGGCCTATTTGAAGTGACCAAATGAGTCAGTGCCTAAAACTATTTTTTTTAATTTTTCCACTGTGGTCCCCCACTATAATTGGAGTACTTAAACCAAAAACCCGATCACCATCACTGATAACTACCGCTCATTGCCAATCAACGACCACCGATCACCTCCAAATACCTCTGATCACAGTCGACCACCGGCGATCACTCGATAGATCCTAATCTTAATATTCTTTTAAATGACAACAACCACATTGCTAAAAATGTGAATTGTAACTCCCTCAAGATTTTTATTTTTGGTTTTGTGAATGCGTGATACAACTGTCTACTTGTTTCAGTGGTTAAGTGTTCTGGGAGTGTATGGGAGGTCCCATGTTCAAGCCTTGACTCGGGAAAATTTTAGTTTTTTAATAAAGAAAAGCCTATCTTTTGTTAGTAGGTTATTAAGCAATTGTTAGTAAGGTTATATCAGAATGGGACTGCTGGTTTGGTTGTTAAGTGGAGTGTTAGATTACTAAAGGTCTTGAGTTTGAATCCAATGTTTTTGCTCTATTGGTTAGGGAAGAATTTGAGTTAAAGTAAAATGCTGAGTAGTGGGGAGTTGTTAGAGAGAATTAAGGAAAGTGGGTTGAGGGAGTTATTAGAATCTGATTATTTTGTTTTCTTTTTGACAAAAAAATTCGGCTCTCTCTCTGTTTTGCTAAAAAACTCCAACTTTCAATTTTTTTTTCTTCCTACCGAACCTCTGCTTCTTTCTTACATATTTCCTTTCAATTTGATTTTTGGCTTATTTTTAAATCACTTTTGACTACAAATCTACGTTAAGTTTTGGGTTTTTGCTTAAACATTGATATTTTTGACTAAGTGTTGATAAGGGATTGTTTGTTGTTCTCGTTAGGCGGAGATTAGGAATCTGCTGGTGCGCTACAGCGATTAGAGCGTTAGGAATTTCAATTTATTGACAGTAAGTGTGTGTAAGTCTTAGTTGGTTCGGTGAGTTTTTTATAGTGTTATAATTTTGATTTAGGTTTCATATATCTCTAAAATCAAAATTAAATTATCGATTTTTAGGTTCTAGAGTGCTTGGAGTTTGGTTTAGCTTCAAATGAAACCAGGTATGTTCTCGATCGCATAGAAAAAGAGAATCGACGAAAGCCAAAAAACCATTCTGTCGATGCCACACGGGCGACTACGTGACAAAACACGAGCGTGTATTGACGAGCGAGGCTGTACGCAAAGGACACGACTGGGTGATGGCCTGGCGAGGTCGTGTGTGAGGTTCTGAGCCAGGCCGTGTGATCCATACGGGTAATGCCAATTTGGGCCGTGTGGGCCCGCATGGGCAGATCACATGGGCATGTGAACCTATTTCACTGATTTGTTTGCTAAGGTTGCACCGATCGCCCGAGTCAACTGTGAACCTACTGTAGGGTCCGTAAGCTTTGTTTAGATCCCTAGTTGACTGAATGATATATGTATTACTGTATATTGAGCATGATGATAATACTGTACTGATTATATCTATGATAGCATGAGATGGCATGTCATGACTGTATGTTGCATTGCATGAGTGTTGGGATGATATATTTTGAGGAAGTGTACTGAAAGGCTTTGAACCTGATATACTAGCAGCTCTGTTGCAAATTACTGATGGCTTTAAGCTTAATATACTGGTAGCTTAGCTGCAAACTACTGTTTAGTACCATAACCGATACTATTTGTAAGGATAGGGATGGATGGGTGATTTAATCACCACAGTAAGTGTAGGGTTAGACGAAGATGGTGTATAGCGGATAGTTGGGTAGGACTTGCATACTGAATTCTGCATGACTGCTACTGTTACTGTAATGGGCTACGGCCCTACTGGTTACAGTTACTGTGATGGCCTAAGGTCCTAATGCTCACTGATACTGTAATGGGCTAAGGCCCTACTGCATGACCGCTTCTGGACTGTGATGGGCTAAGGCCCAATCTGGACTGATACTGAAAAAGGGCTTAGCCCGAGACTGTGATTGTTTGCATACTGTCTGCTTGTTTGTACAGGGATTACACATTGAATTTACGTAAACTGACCCTTCTGTTTAATCTGTATAGGTAATCCCTAGACATAGGCGGATCAGTGCAGAGGAGGACTCACCGGTGGCCACACGACCTCTTCTATATTGTTCATTACTTACTTATGTTTTAATTTTTTAATTTGGGGTTATTTTACTGTAATTATGGCTATTGCGGAATTTTGGTTAAATTTGGAATGTATTCTGTTTTGTCGTTTATAACTGCTAGTAGTAGGAAAAACTCGGGTTTTTCAAAAGAAATAAATGTTTTATAAAAAATACCCACGATTACGCGAACTATTTTAAAAGCTTTCGCATTGACTAATGTTTTGAAATTGAATAACATTTTGAAACTTTCGACTAAGTAAATGACTCAATTTTAGAACCAATAAAAGTTAGTGAAGAGTTGTTAAACGGAGAAATGGTTTTAGCAACAATACGGTTTTCAAACATACTCTCATGTGGCATCATCAGATTCGGCCATAACGTCCAGGCCGGGTTTGGGGTGTTACATGAATAAGGTAAATGAGAAGAAAAATATCTCGTTTAATTTGAATTACAATTATAAATTATTTTTTAAATGAGAAATATAACATTCTATATTTACTATAAACGCAGGATTAGTACTGGATTGTAAGACCCTGGTTGCATGATCCTGGTTATTTTCCCAATCGAAGAGCTTTACTGTATTTGAACGTCACAAGTTTTGAGGTAGCCACGTACATTCAAATACTGAGCTATAAGCCGATTTAATATCAGCTTTAGTTGAAAGATGGCGCCCAGAGACACATGCATTCCACCTCCATGTAGGGAGGTCACTGATACACTGTAAGGCGTAGCAATCTAACTGGGCTGTCTATTAACAGCGAAGTAGTGATCGGGCTTGGAAAAGTGTTCGATCCGTGGGGTATTTGTGAACGGTTCCTTAGAAGGGTGCCTCCCAACGATAAGGAATGAAGATTAACTAGTATTAAATTTACCTAGTTAAAAGAAAACTTCCAACATCTACTAAGCAGTCATACGCAGATAGACATTATCTACGCTGTAAGAGCGTTTATTCTGCAACTTATAGGTGGGGTACTGTTGCTGAACGTCAATCAAAATAAAGTCCACATCACGTACCTTCCCCTATTAGAGGACCTCGAGCTTGCTAGAAGATTTAGTTGGGGCTCTATAGTACTGGCATGCTTATACCGCAAGCTTTGTCGAGCAACAAAGTCGTTTACTAAAACAATAGGTGGTTGCTGCCTTCTATTGCAGTCTTGGGCATTATACCAAATGCTATTTCTAGCGTTATACCAAATGCTATTTCTGGCATCGGTGAGCCAGCAACCATGTGTGTGGCCACTCGTGAATAGGTAAATTGGCAGTTCTATTTTACCATCTGTTTATTAATTGTATAGTATAGTATACTCATTTTTGCATGGAAAAAATAATTTAAAATTTTTTTAGATGGGCAACTGTACCGAGAATTGGGCGAATAGTTTAAAATTTTTTTAGATGGGCAACTGTACCGAGAATTGGGCGATTGTTCACCGTACCCGTGTATAGTATGATGATCGAGACTTATTCTGAAGATGGCGTAAAATACGCTTCTTAATCTTTTTGTGGAATGATCAAAATTTGAGGCGCCCTCCCTTGTATGTCTTAAAGGGAGAGTTCTCTCCTACGCGAGAGTACGCAGAATGGTGGCACACGAAAAGCCCTTTATATTCCAAGGTCGTTATATGTTGATCATGGAAGACGCACAACTAAAGTCTTACCGATAGTAATGGAGGAATGCACGACTGTGCCATAACCAAGTTTCGCTATTTGGGAACACCGAAACTGATTTTGCCTCGAACCAAGTCCAGAGCCCCAATATGAAGCATTCAACTTGTCATCATACCACCCGAACCATAAGCACGAGCCCAAAATTCCTCCATCATTTGAGGATATTTTTGGGGATGACCTCGAGCGTCAATATTCGACACAATCTAAAAAGTCATCATACCACTCGAAACTCGATCGAGAAGCACGTACACCTACTATTGAGAATATTTTTCCATCGGCACCTCTGGTTACGCAATACCCTTTAACTCTCTATTATGGTGTATATGATTATACTACTTTTTTAAGTACACCGAATAGGACATCGGAGGTCGGACCGAGCAACTATCAATTGCCTTAATAAGGTGCACGACATCACCGAGGAGGTAGCCAAACCGTTACTGTAACACCCTTAACCCTTATCCATCGCTGGAATAGGGTTACGGAGCATTACCGGACTTTTCGGATCATATACAAACATTATAAATTATTTAACATACATATTAGAAACTAATCACAATATCTCATATTGTCCATTATATTAGCCCTCGAGGCCCAAAATACACATTAGAAATAAATCGGGACTAAACTGAAAACTCAAGAAATTTTTTCACAAAACTTCAAAATTTTCATTAGGTGAAGGAGGCACACGCCCATAACCACACTGCCAAGAGACACGCCTGTGTCTTAGGCCGTATAGTCATTCGATGTGGGGAACACGATTGTGTCTTAGCTTATGTCCGTGCCCGTGTAACTCTCTAACTTGGGTTACAAGGCCAAGCCACACGTCCGTGTGCTAGGCCGTGTGAGGATACTGACTTGTAAAATTAAGGTGCAGGAATCACACGGCTAAGCCACAAGCTCATGTGCTAAGCTGTGTGAAAATACCTGGCATTCTGTTTCTTAATTTTAAAAATGCAAGTGACACATGGCCAGACCACACGCCCATGTGCCAGGCCGTGTGTCACACACGACTGAGACACTCACTCATGTCTCTATCTGTATGGAAGAAATTAGGCTATTTTATGGCCACTTTTCTCACCCAACCTTGGTATCAACCTAGACATAACCATATGCACATTCACAAACCACAACAAAACCTTCAATTCAAGCCAAAATCAAGTTGTTATACCTATATTATCATCACATATACCCAAATATCCTAATGTACCAAATTAACCACATACATCTATATGCATATTTTACTAATTTACTAGTTCAAATTATGCTTCAATATACCTATTAATTAACCATCATTTAACCAATCCAAACATGCCTCAACATGATTAATCCATACCCATATAAGTTGATTAGAAATATAGTCAAATTATAATTCTTAATATTTACACAAACCAATTTTACTTAAACCATTATAGCCCTATGCATGCCATATAAACCTAAGTACATGTTTGCAAAAGCTACCAGAGTGAGTTGGATAGTGTAGCTTGATTGTTGATCCGATCTCTTGACCTCACGTTAATTTACAAGAACATTAAACAACACAAGTAAGCTTAATGAAGCTTAGTAAGTTTGATAGGTTAAACATAGATCTTACCGAACTTAAAATAATAAATTAAATAGTAAATTAATCATTCAATCTCCCTGTCAAACACAACATATATCAATGAATCTGTAACACCCCTAACCCACATCCATCGTCGGATTAAGTTTACGAGGCATTACCATATAAGACACAGTTCATCACAACCATAATTTGTCTCATGTTCAAAACATATACTGACTCATTTACAATAAACTTTTAAATCGCATATCAATCATACATTCAATCATTAAAGTTATTATCGCACAAATGAATCACTTAATCAAATAAAATCATTCATCCTTTATTACTCATTTTATATATTTAAAATATGCTCTAAAAAATTTTTGATCATGACAATATCATTATTAATCACATATTTGAATCAACTAACATGTAATAAACCATATTACATGTACTTTTCAAATATAATATTCGAACTATAAAGGCATCACATATTTACATAAATCAAAGGGTTAAGCATATTTCATTTCTTATACTATGCGCATGTATCATATCATTCATTTGTACATATCTATTTCATAAGCTATATATATATCGGTCATATCATATTATTAGGTTTAACCACATGCACACATTAAGTCAATTCAAATATATTATAAGGCATAACCTTTATTTGCTATTTAATATGCGCATATCACCCCTAAAATCATAAGTCATTTCCAAACATAAATACCAAATCAAAACTTACTAAACTCATATATTTAATATTATGTCAAAATTTCATATACATTATCAAATCCCTTCTCACTTAATTAGCTATCAAATAAACCATTTCTTAACTAAAACCATTATCAACTTAACACTTTATAACTATCCAAATAATTAATAAATCATACCTAATATTAAATCATTATTTACCATTTGGAAACATGCCTAAATAACTAATTCACAAGCCATTCAACTTTTTCATTTATTTGGCTATTAAAGTTAACCTCCAAAAGACATATTAATTACAAAGTCACATGAAACACCCCTAACCCGTATCCGTCGCCGGAATAGGGTTACGAGGTATTACTTAACTAAACAGAACTTACAGAGGTTTATGATACCTACCAAACATAAATTTCAAATATGCATCAATATCAAATAGTAGACTACTTTAATTTGACTACAACCGAATATATATATCAACTCACTAATATGATTCAATCCATGCAAACATATCTTAATAGTCTACCAAATGCGCACTATCAAATTTATAAAGCGATTATTCATCAATGAGTATAACCGAAAAAATTTTTTAGTAGCAAAGCAACCCATTTTTTTTTAAGTCAATTTTCACATTTATCACCGTTGGAAATTTATACTACTTCATACAACCAAACAGGGATAATATGATTCTTTATACAAATTTAACCCTTTTTGCCAAATCTATCAAAACAACAAGCCACATAAATTCATCAACCAAACATACATACCTAGCAATTAGGCGAGCCATTTTCGCATGGCTATACATATAAACAATTACAAGTTATCATTTGATTCAAAAGGGAGTTAAGCCTATACATGCCATATTCAAAATATAGACCATCAAAAGTACCAAAATATAGGGTCAATAGTATGGTTGACTTTGATGCTTGAATCCCCGAGCCCGTAGCTTCAAAACGAGATCTATAAAACAGAGGGACAAAGACACTCGAAGTAAGCTAATTAGCTTAGTAAGTTTTAAGTAATTTAAACACATTATTCAAGTATTCAAAATCTAAGTATAATATCATTTGGCCGAATAGGCCTAACCACAGTGGTACACATAAATACGTTGACATCCCATTTACTTAAGATTTGGAATCACATAATCGTATCATCATATAACATAAAGTCATTCATTAAATCAACTCGATAGAATTAATTGAAGATATCGTATCAACATTCAATTTCACAGGGCCGAATATGCATGTACATATATAATCACTTCACTTTTAAAACATTCCTTCTTATTTCAAAGCCACTTACATACAAATACAAATTTGACTTCCCTGAATAATATCACATGAACCGAATGTTCACAACAAACAAATTCATAATTCAATTAGATTTATTCTCATATAAATAGGTAAACATCACATACCTAGATAACTTAATGCTTAGTGCGATTTCAATTCGCCATTTTAACACAGGATCTCATAGTCATTTGCTTTTATCAATTCATCGACACTTGGCCTGCTGGGTAAAAGACTTGAGTTTTATCACCAGCTCAAAGCCTGCTAGACTTTTTAAGTCTGAAGTTTCTTCACCGGTATTACGCCTGCTAGGCTCAAGGCTCGATAATTATATCACCGGCATTACGCCTGCTAGGCTCAAAGCCCGATAATTATATCACCGGCATTACGCCTGCTAGGCTTAAAGCCCGATAATTATATCACCGGCATCACGTCTGCTAGGCTTAAAGCCCGAATATCAATGCTCAATAGCTCACACATTTAAATTTATCACATATCATAGAGCATTTACTTCTAGTTTACACATAATTCAAGCATATCATATAACTTATTACTTCATTCGAGTATTGCATTTAGCAAATCAACAAATACATTTTACACTATCATTCGATCTTAGCATATACTTTAACCTCACCTTTGAAACATAATCTAGCCATTCGGCTTGGTTACACAATAGCACACATAAGATTTTTACATCAATTTCATGTATACTAATTAACCATAAAACATTTCTATTTGCATCTTTCATCTTAATTTCACGTTCGAATAGGCTTAAGCATACAAATAGCTTCAATTTTTCCAAACACAAGACAAGCTATATTACTTAAAACTTACCTCGAATAATATAGAATAATCACAAACGGCTATTCGATCACTTTCTCTTTCCCTCGATCCGAGTTTGTTCCTCTTTGCTCTTGAGCTAAATTAGACCAAATTTAAACTCATCACATCTCTATTATTTCAAATCTACATTCGGCATTTAAATCTAATTACAATCAATAACAATAATTCATTCACTTCTTTATTAACGACCATATTCGGCCATTATCAAATAGCTATATGTGTATATATATATAGCTACTTTGGCCGATTATCAACTATCAAATAAGTCATACATGAATATATACTTCCAAACTAATCACAATTTCTAATTCAACTAAAATAGCCAAATGCCATCCACTTAATTACTACATTAATCGAATCTCTATGCATCACAAGGACTAATTTAATCAATTTAACTAACTTCTTACTTACCTTTCTATCATTTGCATTTCAAAACATAAAGCACCCAAAATTTAGCACCTTTCCAACATAACCGGATATATAAATATATATATACTTCATCCCAAAATCAAACAATTATACCTTCACAACTCAATTCATTTATGTAATAACTAAGTTTAACTTCAAAATCTTAACTTTCATCGACAAACATGAATTTTGCATCCATTCATCCATACCCGATTTCCATTTTAGCATTTTAACACATCAATATTCATTCACACAACCATTCAAGTCCACATTCGGCAACCACACACACAAGCATGTTAATCGATTTTTTTCCCTTACCATCTAATGCACATATGTGCTCTTTTAACTAGCTCAACCTTAATTTATAATTATCCAAGCCATTTAAACATCCAGCATCCAATTTTTATGCTATAGCCGAATGCAAATTATGAGCGATTGAGCCATACCCGAATTCCATTTCACATTTTAACTTAGAAACTTATAATTTCATAAATTTTAACATCAAATATCCATCTAACATTCATTTATAAATTTCTAAAGTCACATTTCAAAATTCATCGTTTTTCTATCAAAATTTCCAAATTTGTGACCTCTCATCCAATACCAAACATGAAACTAACACCAAATCAAGGAATACATTTGTAAATTTAAGATAAAATTAGCAAGAAGCTCAAGAACATCAAACACAATCAAATTGACAATTTGAGGCCATGACCGAACATTAAAATAACACTAAATTCAAAATTAAAAACATGGGTTTAGAAGGGTATCAAACGAAGAACTCAAAATACAACTCAAATTATCATAAAATTACCTTGAATTATGTCCTTCAAGTGACCGACTATCTAAGGCTTCTTCCTCTATTTTTTTTTTTTTTAGTTTCGGCAAACATAAGAAAGAAAATAAGGAAGCTTTGTTTGTATCTCCCTTTATTTTATTAATTCATATTTTCATAATATAAAACTATTAAACATTATTTCATTTATATAAAATACACAAAATGCTAATTTTTCCATCATCATTACCGTCCACTACATGTTAAAGTGGTCTATTTGACATGCAAGTCCTCTTTAAGGTTAATCACATACTAATTGGCCACTTGCAATTTACCTATCACATTTTCATTATTTACCAATTGAGTCCATCTTAATAATTCCACAATTAAAGAACAAAATTTAAACACAATATTTCCACACATGACCATCCACATAATATAAGCATTAAAATAATATTTTAAACAAATTTCGGGCTCGGTTTAATGGTTCCGAAACCACTTTTGAATTAGGGCCAAATTTGGGCTGTCACATCACATACTTATCGAAATGAACTACACGTCAAAGCCAAATTTCCTACCACCTATATATAACACATTTCTCAACCACCCATTGAACCAATAACTTAACCTTTAAAAAAAATTGAACTAAAATCAAACGTATCATAATTATATACATTTGTTTTACCCAGCACTGTTAAATATAAATGCACATTATTTACCACTTCCAAACCAATTTACAATACAAATTATTCATCTAAAATAAGTATAATAATCCATCACCAAAACATATTCAATAATCATATTTGCTTCACTTAGCTGAATTATAACAATTCACAAATATAGAATTTACCATATATCAAGCTTACCAAAAAGAGCTAATTATAAACCATACATATCATCATTCAATGCTGAACTTATATAATCTAACATCATATAAAATTTACCAAAATCATATACTTCCTAACTAAACTTATCATAACCGTATATACACAACTTTAACATTTTAATCAAGCCATTTTTGCATGGCTATATATATATATATATATATACAAATTTCAAAATCAAGCATACCAAACTAGTCTATACATGCCACATAACCAATATTCAAAACTTTAATTTTACCGAATCGATAACCGGATAGTGTGATGACATCTCCAACAACTTCTAACCCGAGCAAAACTCCGCAACTCTATAAACATAGGAAAAACACACAGAATAAGCTTTGAAAGCTTAGTAAGCGATAAGCAAATAAATCATTTCAATAATATTTATAAATCAATATCATTAAGACGAATTTAACAATCTCGATTACATATACATTCATTGCAATTGTAAATTCATATACCAAATTAAAATAACTTCTCTTAACTTGTTTATCAATGAATATATAAATCATGCTTTAAAACTTAACCATTTCAATCTCATTTATAAATTCAAAAATCAAATTAGTTACCATGCATCAAATTCATATTACATTTGCTTCATAAATCCACTATTCAAACCATCTATGCTTCTCATTCAAATATATCACATTCGATCATACAGAACACATAACCAACAAATCAAAACATGCGTATTTAACTTTTTCACATATACATAACATATTTAATAATTTAACCTTATCAATAACATTTATCTAATCATCTTCCAAACCAAACTATCATACCTCAAATCCATGTTTCATGTTTCATAATTCTCATGTTCGAATCATAGGATCACAATGTCGTATAACGAGTACATATAACTTAACATTCATTCGTATACATTTATTTCATTCATTTTCATATATTTCTCATATTGTCATTTGGAGCATACTCACCTTTCATCTCTGAATTTCAAATACAATTCACACGTACCTGAATTGGATACACTTTTACATAATCATTCATTTTTTGATATTGCCCGTTGAAAATCTGCTAGGCATAAAGCCCGATATAATACACTGGCACGAAGCTTGCTAGGCATAAAACCCGATATAATACACCGGCATGAAGCCAGCTAGGCATAAAGCCCGATATAATACACCAGCACGAAGCCTACTAGGCATAAAGCCCGATATAATACACCAGCACGAAGCCTGCTAGGCATAAAGCCTAATATAATATTGACACAAAGTCGGTCTTACACATAATTCATATATCGAAATTTCTATGTTACAACATATGTATCCTAACTATTCCTAAGGTTCGTACGGGGCTTTCGGACGTCGTAACTTGATCGATTCAGGCATCGTAGACATTTCTCCCACACTTTTACTAATTCAGCATACACATATATATTCTAAATAAATCCAGTTCAACATAATAAACACAATTTCATATGAAGTTAACAATGATTATTTACTTATGAACTTACCTCGGCAAAGACGGACGAACCGGGATGACTATTTGACAACTTTAGATTTTTCCCCGATCCAATTCCAATTTCCTCTTTTCTCGATCTAAATTAATACAAATTTAACTTGTTTAATAACATATTCATTCAATTTCATTCAAAAACACATAAATGGGTAAATTAGACTTTAGCCCCTAACATTTTGCATTTTTCACAATTTAGTCCCTATTTCACAAAACATGAAATATTCAAAATTTCACCATACCCAAGCATAGTCGAATTTTATCTAGGTCCCTAGCAGCCCATTTATTTCATATTTTGACTCCTCAATTTAAAAAAATTCACAATTTATTCCTAATTAGGCATTTTTACCAAAATTCACTTAATTAAACATAATAATCTAACAGCATATATTTATTTTTCATCATCAAACAACAAAAACCGTAAGCTTCCATCAATGGCAAATCATGAATATATCATCAAATTAAAAAATTCAAGCATGGGTTTGCTAGTATTCAAAGCAACGATCTCAAAAACGTAAAAATTATCAAAAACCGAAACCAATACATACCTTAATTAATCTTGCTAATGGCCGAACATGGCTTTCTTTTTCTTTTTCTTTTTCTTTTTCTTTTGTATTCGGTCATGCAAATAAAGATGAACATATGTTTCATCTTTTTATGTTTTGTTATTATATATATTTATTATTATTTTACAAGTTTACCCTTTGTTATAAAATAATAAACCATTACACATTATGTCCACAACCGTCCATCATTAATATCATGGTATTATTGCAACATAAAGACCCCACCTTTAAAGAACAAAGCAATTTAGTACTTTAAAAATTAGCTAGTCATTTTTTTTATTTTACGCGATTAAGCCCTTTTATTTTATTGGGCATTCAAACGATAAAATTTTTAAACGAAATTTTAACACACACTAATTCACACATTATAAACACCAAAAATAATTTTAAAAATATTTTTCTGACTCGGATTTATGGTCTTGAAACCACTGTTTTGACTAGGGTCTGAACCAGGCTGTTACAGAACCCACTTCTTTCAATTCAATGTCAATAATAATCAATAAAACTTTCAATTTCATTCATATAAGTCTTTTACCAAATATTATCGAGTTGGAGAACGACTTACAGATATGAATACATTGTATTTAGAAGCCCGAAGGCTGCACAAAAGCACATAAGTGCTAAACAAAAACCTATAAGGGTTGAACAAAAGCTTTTAGTAGCTGAACGGAAACCCATTAGAGTTATACAGAAGCTCATATAAGTTAACAGAAGCTCGTAAGAGCTAAACAGAAAGTAAACACGAAAGTTCGCAACAAATGCTGAACCTCAGTTTACTTGGGTAATTTGCCGTCGATTCATCCTTTGCATTTCCCATCAATTCATCCTTTGCCACAGAATGATTGTACTCAATCCAGTGTTCCACTAGTTTTAAACATTTAATTCAATTTCATAATTTAACAATAATTTTTATTTTCAACAATAGATATGAATAAAAACATAATAACATTCATCAAGTTAATAAATAAACATTAAAGTTTAACCATACAAACTTACCTGGGTTAAATTGTAAGATTTGCAGTAGCTTAGGAACTATTTTGCTATTGTCTCTTTTTCACGTTTGTCTACGGGCTCTTAATCTAAAATATAAAATTATTCATTCATTAGCATATATTTCAGTTTCAATTCACTTCACAATAATACCCTTCACTTTTCAAAATTACACAATTACCCTAACTTTTATAGTTTTTACAATTTAGTCCTTCCCCCAATTAGTCTATCAAATGAACTAATTTTTTCTCAATTAACAATTTATCTAAATATTCTAGGCTATCATACAGCCCTTGATAAACAAAATTTAATACCAAACCCTAATATTGATTTTGTGCACAATTTGGTCCTAAAATCAATATCTATCAAAATCACTGCATAAAATAATCATATATGTAACACCCCTTACCCGAGACTGTCGCCAGAGTCGAGCACGAGGCGTTACCAAACTTACCTTACTAGTTCCGGGCATAAAAATTTGCTTTTAAAATTAATTCATTCACATTCATCCAATATATCCCTAAAATGGGCCCTCGAGGCCCTAAACATGCAATTGGAACTGTTTGGGACCAAACTGGAAACATTTAAAAATATTCCAATTACTTACACAAATTAAAACAATTTATTTCACTGTTCATAATAAAACTGTGCACCTGCGTAACAGTCACTAAATTTATTATAACTCGAGTTACGAAACTAAAAATTTAAATCTGTAAATTTTCCCTGAAACTAGACTCATATATCTTCTTACCATAAAATTTTCAGAATTTTTTGTGTGACCAATTAGTACAGTTTATTAGTTAAAGTCTCCCCCTTTTTAATCTTTTTAATTGCCAAATGACTAAAATGCCCTTCATTAAAACTTTGGTTATTTCTACCTATTTATGTCCATTTTTGTCCATAAAAACCTAACGGTATAATTACCATTTAAGGACCTCTACTTCAATTATGCTCTTCAATTTAATCCTTTCTTATCCAGAACTCATATTTATCAACTTTTGCAATTAAGCACTAATAGGCAAATTAAACATGCAATTCATGAAATTTTTTATCAATATTCTAACACATGCATCTAATCACTTGGTAAATTATAAAAATTTATTGGAATAAACTTTTCTATATCAGATTCATGGTTTCGCAACCACTGTTCTGTTTAGGCCCTATTTCGGGATGTTACAATATAACAAAAATTAAAACTCTAAATTCATGTTAATTCATCACAAACATCCAACACTCATCAATGATAACTTAAAAATTACTCATAAAATAAAAAACTAATGAAATAGATAGTTGGATCTAATTGTAAAAGTCTTAAAAACACAAAAAAATTCAAGAAAAGGGCAAGAATTGAATTCACATGAAGTAAAAATATGAAAAACCAGCTTTAGGAGCTCTCTTATGGCTGTTTTTTGCTAAAGATTGATGAAGAAATGTCTAGAATTCAATTTAGTCATTTGTTTTGTTTTTAATTTAATTTCTCAAATGACCATTTTACCCCTAAATCACCCAATTTCAAGATTTTTCTCTCCTTATGCCACCTCAGCCTTCTAATAGATGTCTAATTGCCTTTTTGGTTCTCCCTTATTTACCACTTAAGCTATTTAATCACTATTTCTTTAATTAGTAAATTTCACACATGTTTCAACTTAGTCCTTTTTACTTAATTAACTATCAAAACGTTAAAAATTTTTAACGAAACTTTAATACTATCTTAATGACACTCCGTAAATATTTACAAAAAATATTTATAAATTTTATATTTAAAAAATAGAATAATTACAAAATAAAGTAAATATTTACAGATAAAAATCAAAATTGTCATGATCTCGACAACATCCCGAGCACTAACGTGTAACTGTAATAGTCCAATTTTCAGTGGTGTTGTGGTTCGAGACTACTAAATCCGACGATTGAATTTGAAAATTTTATTATTTATTATTTATTATTTATGAGTCAAGTGTGATTTTAGAAGATTTTTGAATTAGTGATTTGTGTTTTAGAAGGATTTATTAGGTAAGTGGTTTCGAAAACGAGGTATTGAGCCCTCAATTTTATAAACCGAACCGTAAATATTTGGATAAATAACTTTAAAATATTTAATAAAAATATATACAATTCAAAAAATTAATAGAACACAACAAATTAAATTTACAGATACAAGAAAATACAAACATTTTAGAATATTAATACACAAAAATATAAAATTCAAACAACAAATAATGCGGACTAAATTAAATTTAAACACCCAACAAACTGTAAATAGATTGGTAAAATTAATACACGAAAATTTTAAATTCAAACTACATATAATACGAGCTAAATTAAATTTACAGATACAAAAAAATACAAACATTCTAAGAAATTAATACACGAAAATATAAAAATAAAAACCCTAAACTCTAAACGACTAAATTAAATTTACAAATATAAAAAAATACAAACAATCTAAAGAAATAATACAAATATTTTGAATAGTAGTTTCTTCATAATTAGTCGTCTTCTACTTAAATTAGGTTTACGTTTTATTAGTATCCCACCTATAAGTTGCAGAATAAACGCTATTGCAACATATATAATGTCCATCTGCGTTGGACATCTAACCATATATGGCATAGAAAGTCATCCTACTATTAATGGCATAACCTTTACGAACGACAAAACATTTTATTTTGATGGCTCTCTAAAAACTATTTATTATCCATTTATATTATCAAGATCCAAACCACCCCTGTATATAGAGTAAAAGGGATTCCGGTCATTTGATTTCTAAAATTAAGAAAACTAATTTTTCAATACTTGGTGCTGACCATTAATATCCTAAAACCAAAAATTTTTTTAAATCTGATAAAGTTGGTGCCGACCATTGGTGTCCCTAAACCAAAAAAAAAAGTTAAATCTGATAAAGTTGGTGTCGGTCATCAGTGTCCTAGAATAAAAAAATTATTTTTGAAACCCGAAAAAAGGTGGTGCCGACTATTAATGTCCTAGATAAAAAAATTGGAAACTCGAAAAAGATAGTGCCAGCCATCAGTATCCCAAAGTAAAAAAAGTTTATCTTGAGACACGAAAAAGGTATTTGGTACCGGCCATCTAATGGCCAACACCCAAATTTTTAAAAAAAAAAAAGACTACCCGCCATTAAATGGTCAAAATCCAAAATTTTTTAAATACTAATATTTTTGTATACTAATATAATATAATTTTAAAAAATATCTTGATACCGACCATTCATGTCTCAAATTTAGAAAAATTATTTTTTAAAACCTAACACAATCATCAAATAATCATAGAGTCAAAACACAAAAGGTGGAGTTCCTAAAATCTAAACTTACTATTCATTTCAAATTATTTTTATAAATATTAATTTTTTTTAAATTAAATGAGTAAAATAGCCTCGAAATGAAAATAGCCAACAAATTATTTTGGGATGTGAAAAGAATTATTGTTTTGCAGAAATCGAAACAATAAACAATTATTTTTGTAAATGTTCAAAAAAATCTTCTTTTTCTTGTCTTGAAAAGAGCAAAATAAGGTTTGACCTTTAGAATAAGTATTTAATTTTCGATTGATTAGAAAGAAACGGGCTGTGAAAAGACACTGACAGCCGGGCTTTTCTCCTGCCCGACATTTAAAGCAATTAATCCCTTTTTTAAATAAGTAATTCGTTCCTTATCTTTTTGGGAAATTAACAAACAAAAGAAAATAGTAGATAGAGTAACACAGTTTTGCACTAGCAGAATCAAGCTTTTGAACTCTAGTTTTTGAAATTTCTACTGCTGCATTGAAACCAAAATTTACATAAATCACAAAGCAATAGAAGCAAAATATCACTAACAAACAAAATAATAATTTAATAAAATTCATCAACTAAATAAAATACAACATTCCTGACATGATTAAAAGTTAAATCATGCAAAATGTATTTCTTCAAAAATGTTACTCATTTTAAATCTTTAACTTTTTTTGAGGGGTGAGTGAGGTAGAAGATACAAGTCAAGGATCTTTCATTAAGCCAACAATAAGCAGCAAACACACATACATCAACTTCAAAACATCATACAAAACAATCCCCTAGCAACTAATCCACACACCCTCGACAACTTCAATATAATTACATACAATATCTTTTACCTGATTCAAACCACCTAATCAAGCTCTGTTACATACAATATCTCTACCTGATTCAGCCCACCTAATCAAGCTTTTTACATTGCAGACATTCCTGATTTTCCTAATGCCAACAACGTTAGTTTCATTTGTTCAATTTGGTATGGATCTTCCCAAGTTTCAGCCAGCATTCCCGAAAGTTAACTTAAATTCTAATTTATCAATGAGTGGCCTTCACCAGTTTTCATCAACAAAATGATCGAAAATTTTAAACCCGGTCCACTTAAATTCTCTTGGATGAGATAACCTCTTCTCATTAACAATTATGCAAGCAATTGCATTCTTTCTAGCTCTTACTCGAACATGAAAAAACCTGGTATCTTTTTTTTTTTTGTTAAGACAACTTTCATTAATAACTGACAACACTCACAAAAGCAAACAAAGGGAAAAGACATTTCAGAACCAACATGTAGAATTAAAACATCCGTAACACAAATCAACCAAAACTCGAACACCAAATAAGAACAGACAGCGCCAGAACATGGAAATACCAACAAAACACAGACAACTCAATAAAACAAAACAAATATCACCATCAAGCCATGAAAATACTTCCCTTCAAATGCCAAACTTAGCTAATACATCTGCTATCCAAAACTCTTCAAAAGAGAAATTGTCACCTAAAGTTCCACTCTTCTTACTTCTTTCCTGAATGAACTACAAAAGGAGGTATTATTTCAAGCCTCTCAATCCAAATATGCTTCAAAAATTAGTCAAACAAGGCCTAATCAAGTTGGAACTTCTCTTGGTCCCATAATTCAAAATGGGGAAAAAGATACCAAAAGGATCTAAAATATTAACCTCCATTTTAGGACTTAAGGATAAAGATCTCTTACCAGCTTAAGAAAACGTTCTTAAACTTAGTTGAGCAAATATTTTTCATAACTAAAAGTCAGAACAACAAAAGAAAATCTTGCACCACCTTTTCCTCAGTTTTATGAGCAACCAAACAAGGAAGAATGAGAAACACAATGTTACAAGTTCAAAACCAGAATAAATCGGCAAATCGTGATAAGGTACAAATCATGCACTACTTGCAACTGAACATGGCATCGAGAAACAGTGAAAAACGAATAAATTGTCAGAAGAGAAACACGAACACTATCAGCCTTTTAAGAAATCAAATAGATGAAACCTAGAAAATGAGAATAAAAATGGATAAACAACTAATCATTCCAAGAAAATGTCATTATCAACCATGTAAATGCCAGATGAAATCTTGATTGCAGTAGTTGTTGAATCAATCACTAAAAGAAAAGGAAAGTGGCAAAAGATAGAACAATTAGTATGATTTTCAATATGACGATGCTAACAAAAAGCAGAGAGAGCTCTATTAAAAATCGGAAATGAGAGTCAAATGCAAATGAAGGAAGCGATAGAGTAGATACATTTAAGTACTGAGAAGATCGCCATAAACAATCGTTACAATGTCGGCGGTAGCGGTGAGAGAGAGAGGCGCTTTTGAGCCAAAAAAATCAAAAAATCAAAAAGGACATAACATAACAGTCTCTTTTTTTTTTTTTAGGTTTCCATATTAAATTCCCCTACATTTGTTTTAGGTTTTGTAAGCCAGCAAATAGATTGACGAGGAAGAGAGCTGCACTCCAATGGTATGAGTTGGCTCGAGGGACGTTGGCGCCAATGGAGTGAAGGCGGCGGCTAGGGAGCCAAAAGCAACACTAAACAAAAATATCCTCAGCGACAATGGGTTAGCAACTCTAGAAGAAGGTCGGATCATACCGTCTGGCCAAGGCGCCTTATTAAACATAGATATTATAATATTCAATATTATTAAACATACATATTTAATTAGTTATATTTAATAATATAATAAATTATTAACACAATTTATTATTTTAATAAGTTATTTAATATTATAGTTTTATTTTAATAATAATTTTAAATTTTAAATAATATTATTAATATATTATAAAAAATATTTATATTTTAATAAATATATCTTACAATTATAGTATAAAATATGGATATTTTACTCATAGAAATATAAGTATTTGTTTAAATTAAGTTTTAATAGACACAGTTTTATTATTTAATTTATATAAGATATCAACTATTATAAAATATTATCTTACTATAAAATAAATTTTGATTGTTAAAAGAAAAATACTACTATAATATTTTGCCACAAATATATTTATATTGTGTTTGTTTTTGCCACAAAACACATCATTTAGATAATAATTTCACAAAAATTTATTAGACAATAAAAAACATTTGATACAGTATCATTGAAACAAATGTAATTTAAATTTACTTAAATTTTACACTAATATAAACTAATCCCTTTCTATAATTATTTTAACTGTATTTAATTGACTTAATTCAAATGCTAAATTAGTGTTCGACGAGGCAGCTTAAGGAACTTCTATGATATTTATGTATTATTAATTTTTAAAATTGAAAAGGGAGCATGCGTGCAAGTTAATATTCTCATGCTAATTTCTTTTTTTCTCCAGAAATATATCAAAATCACCAAAATATTAAATAATAGCTGATTCAACAAAATGATCAGAATGCAAATAATTGGAAGTATAAAAGGACATACGAATCCAAAGCCTCAAAGCCCTTTTTGCAGCAAGCCACGACCAATGGATATAAAGAAGTAAAAGGCGAGAACAGACCTTCTGCTTCATTAACGAGATTCCCATGAGCAGGCTCAAACTCGTGCAACGTACCAAAAGCTTTCTGTGGATTCCCCAATGATGCATGAGCATATATATATCTTCCCAAGGAAAGATTCAGGGCTAGGAACCTTCTTTTGACACAGCGAGCACCGAAGGATTGCCCAAGATGCATCCAACAGATTTGAACTGTAGGTCCTACCTGCAGTTGCAAGTGCTGAGACAATCAATCCTTCATCTACTGAAAGCAAGAAAGGTGGCCTTGCATTTTTGCCTCAAGCAATCTATTTGGCCATAAACTCCAAGTCATAAAATGATAGCTTGCTATTGTCTGCTTGCATTACAGCTTCTGCAAGATAGTTGCACAAACTCCAATTTGGATAAAGAGCTCTATTCTGATCTGTTTTCTGATAAGACCCAAGAAACCAAAGTTAAATAATCAAACATTGAGCAAAAGGCAACCTCCATACTCAAAACAACATTTTGCAACCAATAAGTCATCTAACCTGCACCTCTCAATGAGAGTAACCAGAGTGTCAAGCTGGCCCTGACTAACACAGCAAGCTATGCATTCTGTAAATACTTTAATAGACAACTTATAACCGGATTGTAAGGCCATATCTATATATTTCAAAGCTGCTTCAACCCGTCACATCTCAAACAGCATTCCCATAACCAAATCATAAGATTCATCATTATGCAGAGATTCCTTTCCACCTTGCAACATCGTGATAGGGACAAAGTGAAGGGTGACAACACCAATTTAATATCACTAGTGTTTAGAATGTAATTCCAATAAACTTAAAGCAGTATCTTACCGATGCAAGGGACTTCCTATTCAAACACAAATGCATATCCTTATAGAAAGTAAATTGATAAAAGGAATTTAAATCTTCAAAAATAAATAATGCATCACCCTTTCTGTCCCAATTCATAACCCAATTGCGATCTTTATCCAATTCTCATTCATCTAACATCACTAAAATTCACCGAAACAACATCAACCAAACACTATGAACCGTCAACCAAAGACAACCACACAATCTCAAATATAAAGGATTCAAATTCTCAATACAATTAAAAATAAAAAGGAAAAACTTACAACTAAATCCACGTTTACAGTTCACATCACAAATTTGGAGTGCAGAGTAATGAATTTTATTTTTAAAAGAAAGTGAGAACTTTTTTGCTCCCATCTCATCTACTAACTCAAAACGAAGTATTTAGGGAACTTTCAAGCAAAAGGGTATCGAGAAATCAAGTTCTAAAAAGAAATGGTATAGCACTACTACATCCAACTAACCGTTCAAGCAATTTCTCAGCAGCTTCAGTTTCCGTAGCCTGACGCATGGCCCTTAAAATCAAATTAAACGACGCTAAATTGGGAACAAGCTCAAAATCATCCATTTGGGCGACGAAATCAAGTAAATCCCCAGCTGATGCTCCGATCAACAAATTAGCTCTCAGATAATGATTATAAAGATTAACATCAAACTTGGCTTCCCATTCTCATCCAGCCATTGAACCCAACACTTGAAAAGCTCTTTCACTTCAATCCAGCGTTGTTGGATCATCAAATCGACGAAATGGTTTATTAAGCAGGCGCGTCGATGGACTGCGAGGGGTACTGAATCCGGAATGCAGGGACTGGCCCAAGAGGCCTAAGGGAACAAGCAATTAGGCCAGGGAGGTTAGATTTTGGGCGACATTAGCATTCCTCCAGTTCTCATGGTATCGAAGGGTGCTGGAGGTAGGGTTGGGAGGAAGAGAAGTGATTTGAGTTCCACTGAAGTGAGTCGACCCCTAGATTTTTGAGAGAGGAAAGAGAATATGAAAATGAAATTGATTTAGTTCGCTTGGAAATGTCAATAGAATTGTCATAGAATCAAAGCTCATCGTCAACGTAAAATTTTAATCCACTCAATTTTATGCTTTGTGAATATCAATCTTTAAGGCTATCTCACCCATTCAACCCGTCCTTTATTCCTCATATGATGGATTGACTCAAAAGCAATCAAAATATTATCCATGGTCAAGCAGCCTAAAATAGATGTTGATTGCACAAGTGAAATGACACTGGGCAAGACACTTTTCAAGCGATTAGCGAGAACTTTAGCAAGGATTTTATAGACAACATTACACAAGGCAATTGGGTGAAACTCTTTTATACAACTTGATTTGTCTTTTTTAGGAATCAAAACAATTAATCTATCATTAATCAAAGCAAGAATTCACCTCTGTCGAGCCAAAAGCAACACTAAAAATAGGCTAACAACTTTAGAAGAAGGCTGGGACCATACCGTCTGGCCATGGCGCCTTATTAAACATTATTAAAGATGTTGTAATCGATTTCAGTTAAATAGCTAAGTTGGTCAGTAGCAGTTAATCCTTCCTTGTATGTGTATAAATTCACCTCTCATGTTCTCAATCAATCAAGCTTTTCTCTCAAGGTTATTCATAAAAATTTAGTTTGCTCTTTTTTTACTTTTTTAAGAATTTAGCTTACTTTTATGAACAAATTAAATTCTTATGAATAACCTTGAGAGAAAAGCTTGATTGATTGAGAACATGAAAGGTGAGTTTATACACATACAAAGAAGAGTAAACTGTTACAAACCAACTTAACTGAAATCGGTTACAATAGACTCTAATAAACATGGATATTATAATATTTAATATTATTAAATATGCATATTGAAATATTTATATTTTAAAATATAATAAATTATTAATATAAATTTTTATTTATTTTAAATTTTAAATAATATTCTTAATATATTATTGAAAATATTTATATTTTAAGAAATATATATATTACAATTATAAATATTTAATAATGACTATTTTATGGTATAAAATATAGATATTTTAATTATATAAATGTGAGTAATTGTATAAATCATATTTAGTTTCATTTATCTCTTTTAAGGTGTCACTATTCACTTTCATATATGTAATATATGTAATTTAAATTAAATTTTAATAGACACCGCTTTATTATTTAATTTATATAAGATATCAATTATTACAAATTATTATTTTACTATAAAATAAATTTTAATTGTCAAAAGGAATACACTACTATAAATTTTTTTTATCTTGTGTTTGTTTTTTACTAATAATATTATTTCTAAAAATTTTTTCAAACAATTAAATATATTTTATACAGTATCATTGAAACAAATGTAATTTAAATTTACTTAATTTTTACACTAATATAAACGAATCCCTTTCTATAATTATTTTAACTGTATTTTTTTAAAAAATTATTTTTTAATTCAATTATTAACATTAAAAAAATCCACATGAAATGATAAGTTTTCTGGTGGATCATCAAATGATAATCTTAAAAACAGGACAACGTAAAAAGTATGATATAAGAATGTAAACATATGAAAATACATAAATATTGATTACTTTATTGATTCGTGTCGAATCTAAGCTCAACGAAAAGGCTGAGAAATAAGGAGCATCACACACAAGAAAAAGCAAAACACATAGTGACAGCACATTGATTAAAACTTGAAAAAGTAGCTCTAAAAGGGTCCCAATGCTAGGACCCTCATCACTCCATCTTTACTTTCACTGTTTACTTCAAATTTACCTCTTCCGGTGGCGTGTAATGGTAAACCAGTATAAATTGAGTTAAAATTTAATTAATAAAATATTATATTTTTTAAAATATATATTTAAAATTTAAAGATTATAATATTAAAAAATAATTTTATATTTTTAAATAAATTTAAATTCAAATTTTGTGAAACAAAACGAATTTAAATTTATTTGAAAATTGTGTGACTTTTCAACCTAGGTTAAAAAAAAAATTGAATCCTTCTATGAATATATTATATTGCATGCAATAATACCGACATACAAGCACATGGTTTATGCTGGAAAGAAGGAAAAAAGGGTCAAATACATGACAAAAACCTTTTTTTTTAAATTAGGAACGTTGCACAGTTTGCCATGACACTTTAAAAGAACATAAAGCAAAAGAAAGTGAGAAACATTTGAGAGATTTTTACAAATTCATTTGTATGTATCAAACCTATACCAAGTAATTAGTATACATTTTCATAGACACTTGTTTTAAGATAACTTACTGTAATAAAAAGGGGTCTATATATCAGATACAGACACTCACCATCACCAGTCACACTACCCACCGTCATTCTTTTTTGTTTCTTATCTTGTTGTTGGTCTGGAAATCTCTCCGCTCTCTCTTTTGCTTCCAAGTTTTGCTGCTGACAGTATATCTTGGAAAGTCAGTTGATATTACAATTATTCCCTTCCCAAACCTTGCATCATCAATCATGGTTCCTTTCATTTTTGTTGTTCTTTTCTTAGCCATGTCTGGCCATTCAAGTAAGTTTCTTGGTGTGTCTTTGATTTTCTTTCTTTTCATTGGGCAAAAGACCACCTTTTCTTTCTCTTGTTTTTCAACTTCAGATCCATAACTCAAGATTTCTGAGATCGGTTTTTCTTGTTTGATGCAAATGGAAACAAAAGAAAAGGGGGAAAAACCCCCCTTTTTTTAAAAGAAACTATTTTCAGCTTGCTTATGAAAAAATTGAAGTGTTTTTCTATTGTTTATGGTGTCTACAGGTGCCAACTATTGCTTATGTAAAGATGGAGTGAATGAGCAAACACTTCAGAAAACCCTGGATTATGCTTGTGGAGCAGGAGCTGATTGTACTCCAATTAATCAAAATGGTCCTTGCTATAATCCCAACACCGTGAAAGATCACTGCAATTATGCAGTCAATAGCTATTTCCAAAAGAAAGGTCAAGCTCAAGGAAGCTGTGATTTTTCGGGCACTGCTACTGTTAGTGTCAATCCTCCTTCAAGTAAAGTCCTTCTAACCAACCCATTTCAGTAAATGTTTTTTTTTTCCTTGGATTTTTCATAATTTTCTTTGTGAATTGCAGATATTCCCTCTACTTGCAGTTTTCCTTCCAGGTATGTTCACTAGAATCTGCCACTTTGATGAAGCTTTGGGATTTTTCATGTTTTAAATTTATCATTCATTAAGTAATATTTTGTTCTTTTATGTTCTTTGTTTGGTATTTCACAAAAATATTTATGCATCTTTAACGTTGTATATGTTGTGCTAAATTTTACAGTGGCACAAGCACAACACCATCCACAGGGACTCCAACAACTCCGACTACAGGGACTCCGACAACTCCGACTACAGGGACTCCGACAACTCCGACCACAGGGACTCCTACCACAACACCAACCACAGGGACTCCTACCACACCAACAACGGGGACACCGACAACAGGGACAAGCACCGGGATTCCTTCCACAACACCCACCACAGGGACAACCACCGGCACAACCACTGGGTCTCCGACGGTGTTTGGTGGTGGCACCACCTCACTTGGTCCGTCGGGAACAACCACCGGCATCAATGATCCAAGTCATGCTGTGCCTCTCTTCACGAGCACCAACAACAACATTCTCTTCACTTTTGCTGTCACACTTTGGATTCTAGCACACTATTGGGCTTGAAAAGGTTTTAACATTCATGTGCTTCGACATTCATGCATGCATGTATGTATGTATTTATGTATGTAGTGATCATTTTAGTAGGAGAGGTAAAAAAGGATGCGTTTTTGGGCATGACTAGTAATATTAATATTTAATTAAGGTATGGATGTAGTGATCATTTTAGCTTTTTTTTTTTCTTCCCTTTTTGTTTGATCTTTCTTTCCCTGCCTTTATGAAAAAAGTTTTGGAATTCGATTCCCTTTTGAGTGTTCACTACGACACGCGATTTTTTTAGATTTAATTAAAAACAATTAGGTTGCAATGCATAGCCAAACTGTGTGTAGATTCTTCTTCTAGCCCATTTTCTTTTACTTTTGTACATATATTATAAAAATAATTTAGTTAGCAATTCGAGGAAAAAACAATCTAGTTGGAAAAATTATTAAAAATTTATTTTTTCAAACAATAAATTTTATTATAAATATATTTATTTTTTGATAATTTTATTTTTTTAAAATTATATAGCTTAAATCATAATTTCAAATAAAATTCCAAAATAAATTATGTGATTATATTTAATTTATAGTAACTTTTTTCCATTTAATCATAATATAGGTGTCACATAATCAAATATTTGATAGGGTTGGTGTTTTAGGCATATTTGAGTATTAAAAAATATTTTCTAGAACATGTTTTTGAAAAATAAACTAATATTCATATTTGAAAACCATAATGTAGTACATGTGAACCACCGACTTTTGGGTTAATGAAGGAATCGTGATAATAAAATGCCATTTTGGGGTTTAGACTTTAGAAACAAATGCGTTTCGTGCTTTTGTTAAAATTTTCAGTCCTAAAGGATGAATTTTGGTGGATAGGGAAGTTATTCTTTAGATATTATTCTTTCAAACTCCGAACAATAATATATATATATAAAAACATTTAAATTATCAGTAATTTTATATGAAAATTAAATTATACAATATACACATATGATGAGATATAAACCTAATGGATTTTATATTTTCCAAGGCCTTGCCTTTACCAGAAAGCTAAATCCTAATTAGTGGTAGGTTTATTTTTAAAAAATTATTATCAATAGTAATTATATTTTGTTTTGATTTTTCTTTTCTTTTTCTTTTTCTTTTTAATAAATGTTTGTGCAAATACAATATTAAATATTTAAATTTTAATTTAATCATAATATCAACTGATTTTTTAATTTTTTAATTTATTTTCATTAAAATCTTCTAAAGAATGTCAATTAATTAATGTTACATAAAGTAATTTAATAACTTCATTTCAAGGTTAATATATAATTAAATTAAATATAAATTTAAAATATTTAATTTTAATAAAAATATTTAATTACATAACACTTCAATGTACAATTGAATTTTTATTATTTTGTACTTAAAAATAAAAAGAAAATATAAATAAGAAAGGGATTTATGAAAATTTCATTAAAGCTAAAAGTATATTTTACACGAAATTGTCTTTTACCCAAATAATTAAAATATTAATATTAATATTAATTGGTTTGTTGAAAATCGAATCTAAAATTAGATTTTGAAAACCTAAATTATAGAAGGAGTAAAATATTTCGGCTCCTATTTGAAAACTTTCAGTAAAGATGATTCTCTCTCTCTCTCTCAATAATTAAAAAAAATAAAAAAGGGGTCGGAAGAGGAGAGTGAAGTGAAATCCTCAGAAAAAGATGAGATGAAAAGTCAAGCCACGCCACTCCACTTTAATTAAGACTCAGCTTCGACACTTCATTACAAATGTTTGAAACGTGTCCTACTTTTATAAGACTTACCATCAAATTTAGATATTTCACTTTTTCTCTTAAATATTTATTTCTATTATTTTATGGTCTACACTTCTCCATTTCACATGGGCTATAATATTTTAGGGTACATGAAGCAAAGGTTAGTGCATTTTTTTTTATCTTATACTTAGATCCATTTTACTTTATTTTATACTTAAATTTATAATTAGATCTAATTTTATTTTCAATTAAAGAATATAATGATGTTACCATATCACCACTTAGAAAATTAAAAATATTTTTTTAAAATTTAAAAATACAAAAAATTAGTTATCAAAGTTTTGAAAATTAAAAAAGAATACAAATACTAAAATGTTTTATATATAATGATCAATTTACCGACAAAAATAAGAGAAAGTTGAGGACTATTTGATAAATGGATATGGATGTGGTAGAGGGGTGAGATTTCCTCCATTGCCAGTTGAAGCTTCCAAATTGAGCATGTTGCTCCTTCAAGGATATTCCTCCATTTCCTACAAGCATTAAGACGCAATAAAATGGAGAAGTTGGTTCACTCCCAAAGGTGAAAGAGCTATACCTGATCGGGAGGATCGGAGGTGGGATCCCAGATTGGACTTGTATTGTCCTACAAATGACAATATAGGCTCCGATTCTATCATTATTGTTTCCTTTGTTAATTTCCAGCCCTGTCTGTATATTTACACAATCAGACCTCGCTTTACTTCTGCTTACTCTTCTTTCTGCTGGTCTGGTGGGATCTGCTCACTTCCATTAAGAAGCCTTGAGTTTTCAGTTTGATATTACGGCTCGTTGACAACATATTTTGAAATGCAAGATTATATTGTTTTGCAAGTTTATACTGAGTTATCTACTTATTGCATAACGGTGAAGTTTACAATATTTTATTTTATTGATAAATAAATTTATTTTTCTAGTAAATTAATTTTATTTATTTTATCAGATAAATAAATTGGATTTGGGAGGAGCGATAAGTAATTAGTTTCTAACGGCATAATTAATTTATTTGACCATTTAACTTTATAAAAAAGTCATAATCATTTTAGTCCTTCATTTAATTTTTTATCTCTTTTGGCTTACTTACCTTACGTTTAGCGAAGCATCTTTGCAACTAGAAAGATGCTAGAAGATGGAGTCAATTGGAGAGTAGGCTCCGGATCCAAAATCTCAATCTGAACAGATTGATGGCTTCCAAAATAGGCTAGGGGAAAATTTTACAACACTATTATTACAGATTCGACTGATAAGGTTTTTTATTTGATCGCACTAAACCCAAAAAGATGGAATGAAGAGGTTTTTACCAAAGTTTTCTCAAGGGAAGATGCTACAACAATCAAATGTGTGCCACTCTCTTGATTGGTGGAAGATGAGAGTGTAACACCCCTAACCCATCACTGTCGACGAAACAGGGTTACGGAGCATTACCGGAATTTACAGATCAAATATAGACATTTATATCATTTAACATTCATATCAGAAATCAATCATATTCAATCATATTTTCCCTTATATGAGCCCTCGAAAATACACATTAGAAACAAGTCGGGACTAAACTGGGTACTGTAACATCCCGAAATAGGGCCTAATCGGAATAGTGGTTTCGTAACCACAAATCCGAGATAGAAATAATTATTTTATAAATATTTTGAAGTTTATATTATGATTGCATGATAGTGTGAAAATTTCGTGAAGAAATTCTACGCGTAAAGTGCTTAACTTGGAGTTAGGGACTAAATCGAATAAATTGCAAAACTTGCATTCTAGAAGTTTTTATTATGAAATTGCTTTGGAATATTAATTAGGAGGGTTTAAATAGCAATTTGACCAATTTCTTAGCTCATGGACAAAATAGGACATGGGTGGAATTTTTGAAAGTTTAGTAAGGAGGGGCATTTTGGTCATTTGGTTATTAACATGAATAAAAAGGGAAAAGATGACAAAAAAATCATCATCTTCTTCATTGCCACGAAATTTCAAGGGTTCTCCATAGCTAGGGTTTGTTTCAAGCTTCCAAGCTCCATAATCAAGAAGAACGAAATTCAAGAGTAGATCGGGGAAAAGAAAAAGTAAAGGACTAAATTGTAAAGTTTAGTCACAATTTGTATCGAGGTAAGTTTACGGTAAATAAATGCAATATTTCATTGTTTTACATTGATATTGTCAATTTCCAGCATTCATATATTTATTTTATGGAAATATTCAAAGTCGAATATAAAGAGAAGTGACAGAGAAGTGACAGAGAAGAAGCATTAGAAAGCCCCGTTTGAGCCTTAGGAATGCTAGGATATTTGGGTTAACAGACAGACAGTAATGAGCCATGTAAGTCCATATTAAACATATGGCTTTGGAGACAGGACAGTATTGAGCCATGTAAGTCCATATCGTATATATGGCTTTGGAGACAGGAATATTTCATGTAAGACCATGTCAAGGACATGGCATTGGCAGTATTTTATCAGACAAGAATAACCTGAGTATCCTTAGTATTCCGAGTGGTTCAACGGGTCATTGTACAAGTTAAATTCAGTGAACTATCAGCAAAGGGAAGTTAGATTATGTTTATGAATAACGAAAGGTCAGGTAAGAAAGAAGGTAGTAAGTGAGAAGTAAAGAAAGTTTATGATGCTAGATGATATTATGTATAATTGCTCAATATGTTAAATGTTGCAATTTATTTGCTTGTAAGCTTACTAAGCCTAGTGCTTACCCCTTTATTTTCTTTCTTATTATAGTTCTTGCCAAGCTTACTCGGGGATCGAAGGAAACGTCGGAGTTCAGATCACACTATCAAAGGAATCATTTTGGTATAACTAGACGTTTCATTTTGTGTATGGCATGTATAGGGACTTAGTCTTTTATAGAATGATATGTTCAATATATGGTGTATAAATGCTTGGAAGTGAATAGCTAATGAAATGGCTAACCATGCATGTGTTTAATGGTATGTATGCTTAAATGGTAACTATCACATGTAAACTATGAAAAGTATAAAAGTAGCTTGAAAACAGATGCAAACAGCAGCAGTGACGTGAATTTGAAAAATCACTAAAAATAGTAGGAATGGAATTAAAAGGTGAATAAGGTATGAAATTAAATCTTAATGAGTCTATTTTCATGTGGAAGAAACAGAGTAGGAAAAAGAGTTGTATATTATGAGAAATTTTCAGTTAAGTGAGACTGACTCTGTGATCCCCTGTTCTGACTTCAAAAATTCACTATAAATTGCACATAAATAATTAGGTATTATAGTTTATATGCCTAGATTCCTTATTAAGTCTAGTTTCTAATGAAATAGATGGTATTCCTATTTGAATTTTGTACAGGGATAAAATTAGTTCGTAGTGAATAGAGGTCAGAGCAGTTGAGCTGTGTAACAGGGGAGATTTTAACTAATAAACTGTACTAATCGGCCCAGCCAAAAATTCTAGAAAAAAATTAGCAGATAGATATATGAGTCTAGATTCAGGGAAAATTTATGGATCATGATTTCAAGTTTCGTAACTCGAGATATGATTTTTTAAGCGACCATGACGCAGAAAAACTGCTTATTCCGAAAATCAAAATAAATGATGTAAAGTTGTTTAAATGATAAATTATGTTCGGTAACACCTCAAGCTCGACTCCGGCGACGGTCTCGGGCGTGGGGGTGTTACAGGGTACTCAGAGAATTTATCGCAAAACTTCAAAATTTTTCCTAGGTGTAGGGGACACACGCCGATGTGGCTAGGCCCTATGGCTCACACGGTTAAGAGGCACACCCGTGCCTCAGGCCGTGTAGGCATTCGAATTAGGAGCACATGGCCATGTCCCAGCCCGTGTCCAATTTAGGGTGCTTACTGACTTGGGTTACACGGCCAAGCCACACGCCTGTGTGCTAGGCCATGTGAAAATATTTAAGCATTTTGTTTTGCAATTTTTAAAGATGCAGGGGACACACGGCCAAACCACACGCCCATGCGTGAGGTTGTGTTTCCCATGCCTCTACCCGTATGGACAAAAATATGCCATTTCCAAGGCCACATTACTCACCCAATTTGTCTTCCACTTACATTAACACTTAAACACATTCACAAGCCAATACAAGACTTTTAAATCAAGCCAAAATCTAGTCTTATGCATGACATATCAATACATATGACCAAGTTTCCAAATTTACCAAAATAACCTAATACATATACAAACAACCTTGTATTAATTATGCTATTTCAAACCAATCATTAATATACCTATATTATTTCCACCATTCATCCATTCAAACACACATCAATCATATATAAACTTTTATATACACATCAAAATATGTCCAACACAAGTAATTCCAATGGTTAGTCACAACCAAACACATACACACCATCATTAGCAAAATTTAGTCTATACATGTCATCATAACCCAAAATTTAGTATGTTACATATACTAAACTGAGCTGATGGATAATGTAAGATATCTCCGCCAAGCTTCTAACCCAATGAGCTTCCGAAGTACTATAAAACATAGGAAATAAAAACAGAGTAAGCATTTAATGCTTAGTAAGTTCGTATAACATGGATTTTAACTTACCATTATTTCACATAAAAGGTAAACATACAAAACACATTCCAAACAACTTGGCCAAAAGCCTAAACACATACTCTCAACAATCACGTTAGTCACGTATTTCATATAAATATAAAAAAACATGTATGAGCTCACAAATAATAAAATTTCCAAATTCATACACTTTCCAAATCATGTATCATTGTAATAAATACTATTAAATCCATGTATTTCAAGTATATTTTCATAACAATTCATTTTGAACTCAAATTGTCACATATCATAACTTTGCTTGTTGAATCATTTAAATATTGATGGATACTCAAGTAGTACACACAAAGTGTACAAAACTATAATTCGTTAATTCATATTCGAGTATTCTCATACGAGCATATAAACGGAAAGCTCAAAAGAGCCATTAATCGGGAAACTCATATGAGCCATGTAACGGGAAGCTCATTCGAGCTGTATAACGGGAAGCTCATAAAAGCCATAATCGAAAAGTTTAAGCGAGCCAATATCGGGAAGTTCCGGAGAGCCAATTATTCGGGAAGCTCACAAAAGAGCCTTTAATCGAAAAGCTCCGAAGAGCCATATATCGAGTTGCTCATAAGAGCTACGGTGTGTCCACAACACATATAGGATCACAACCAATTGGAATGCTCCGAAGAGCTATTAATAGGAATCTCGCAAGAACCATAGAACAGGAAGCTCATAAGAGCTAATAACGGGATGCTCTTTTGAGCTGTGGTGTGTCCGCAACACATGTAGGATCACAACTAATACGAGAACCCTGTATCCATCGAATTTCATTTATGCAAACGTGACTTAATACTTGTCGGTCATCGTCAGATATGTGATTAATTTCATATACATGGAAATAATACAATCACATACCAACATTCAATTCAAACATATAAATATACAATTTAGTTACACAAATTTACCTCGACAATGTTCGTGTATGCAAAATCTACTAATCCGACATTTTTTCTTTTCCTCGATCTAACTTCGTATTTGGTCTGTCTGGATCTATATGAATAGATTTTAACATTAATTTAATATGATTCATACTCAATTCAATCCAATACACATCTTTTTCAAAATTACCATTTTGTCTCTATACTTTTAATTAATTACGATTTCGTCCCTAGGCTCGGAAAATAAAATTCATGCAATTTAATCCTAATTCCAAACCTAACTAATTTACATATATCACAATAGCAGCCCATGTATTTCAAAAAATTCAAAATTTTTCCATAAATTTTACATCTTTTAAATTTAGTCCATAAATCATAATTTCATCAAAATTTCCTTTACAAAAGTTGTTTATCTATCAACAACCTTTCATTTTCTACCATAAAACATCATAATTCAACTATATTCATCCATGGAAAACCCTAGTACTTTGATAACTTTACAAATTAATCCCCGAGATAGCTAAATTAAACTATTACAATATCTGAAATATAAAAATTATTAAAAACGGGACAAGAATACTCACCCAATTGATCCAAGTAAGCTTGCTAACTTCAAGCTCTCCAAACTAGGGTTTCCATGTCTTTTATTTGGGAAAGATGATGAAAATGATGATATTTTACTTTATTTTATTATTTATCATCTTTTTATCTTTTACTTTTAAATTTAATCCTTTTCTTTATTTAATTTTCCATTGATGACTAGTTATACTTATCTACTAACTCCTCTTAATAGTCTATTTGCCATATAAGGACCTCCAATTTTGAATTCCATAACTATTTGATACCTATAGCTACTAGAACTCAACTTTTGCATTTTATGCAATTTGGTCATTTCCATCTAATTAGACATGTAATCGATAAAATTGCTTTATGAAATTTTCATATAATATTTTAATCATAATGCAGACCATGAAATAATATTAAAATAAATTTTCTTCCGAACTCGGATTTGTGATTCTGAAAACATTGCTTCAATTTTACTAAAAATAGGTTGTTACAGATAGACTCATATGGGCTGGCAACAAAACAAGCGAGTATACCATTCGGAGTGGGTATAGGACTCTTATAGGTCAACTACTACAGACAGTAATGCTACTGATACAATAGATATATACAAGAAAATTTGGCAACAAAAAATCCCCTCCAAAATAAAGATTACATCCCGACGTATTCTACATAATTATCTCCTTACTGCCTATGTTCTATACAACAGACGGATAGCGCAATCACCAATATGTCCAAGGTACGGATTGTGTCCAAAGTCTACAATACATGTGCTACTATGGTTTGGTCTTGCATAGGAAGTTTGGAAAAAAACAAACTTTATCTGGCCAATAGATAATCGATAGGAGAATATCTAGATCTAATTTGAAGATGTTTTTCTAAGGAATGATGGGTGTACCTATCGTGGAATTCTGATAGCTCTATGATCCATTTGGCACGCTCGAAATCAATTTGTAATGGAGGGAAAAGATCAATCAATTTTGGAAATCTGTTCTAAAATTAAAAGTCTACTTAAGGAATTATATGTAATTAACCAAAAATTACCTACGAAGCAAGATTAAATGATCTCTTGGTGGCTACCTCCAAAAGGGCAGAACGTTAAAATTAATTTTGATGCGACATTAAGCTAGACCAACATTGTTCCTGCTCTAGGTTTGTTATTAGAAACAAATATGGGCTGGTAATAGGATATGAGGTGCAGATGAATAGTTATGTTGCATACGCTTTTTCTGCAGAAGTCATTGCCTGGATCCAAACATTTAGTTTGCAAAAGATATGGGTTTCTATAACATAGAAGTTATGGGGGACTCAAGAACTACAATTATTAAAGTCCAAAAACGTACTTTGGATAGATTTGAAATTGGTGTACTTATAGAAGAAATCTTATCTTTAGCCCTAACTTTTTACTCTATTTCATTTCGATATGTAGATAGATCAGTAAACACTGTAGCCCACAAATTAGCAACAACGGGGTTTATAAAGGGAAACACAATGTTTTGGGTAGAAGAGGTACCTGAAGACGTACTGGAGGCGATGAATCGTGATATGCCCCTTTAGTTTATTCCACCAAGATCCATTACAAAAGTCTTTTCTGTTTCATATCAAGGAACAATGAACTCAACTCTACCATTGGATCGCCCTGCTGGTTTGAAGGCCCATTTTGTTTTCTCATATAAGAACTAGAACTGTCATCTCTGGTTTTGCCGAGGCTCCTTTTATTATTATTATTTTTTCTTCTTTTTTGCTTTATGTTTATGTTCAGTAAGTTTCGTTTTGCTATTTGTTTTATTGCTTGTTTTGAGTACAGTTGTGTGATGGGTTCCCGAGTGTGAAGGGGACAGGGACACGTGGTTGGTTTATGTTTTTGTATCTGCTTTTTGTTTTGACCCATTAATGAAGTCTTGGCTTTAAAAAAAAATCATCTGTTTTAGCCCTCGAACTTTTATTTGATAAATCACTCCAAAATGGATGAAAAAGTTAACCTCTATTAACTTTGTTGATGTGGAATCCATGTGATAATTTAAGTCTATGTCACCTTAGTAATTAATTAATTTTAAAAAAAAAATTATTAACATGGTATACATGTGGATTCATGTGACAATCCACATGTACGATACATCAACAAGGTTAACAAATGTTAGCTTTTCTATCTATTTTATGGTGGTTTGACAAACAACACAAATTTAAAGATAAAAAAGACGAAAAATTAAATTAAAAACTAAAATATTTTTTAAAAATTAAATGACAGATAAATTATGATAAATTTCTAATTATTAAAACATATTACTTATTATGACTCGAGCAAATTTGATCAAAATAGAAGGGAATATATAAATTATTATAACAGCAACAATTTCAAGCAAAATGCAATACACAAATCTAATAAAATATACGAAATATTAATATTTCTTAATTTATAATACTAAATAAATAATATAATTGAAATGATACTCAAAGAATATACGAGAGAATTGAATTATTTAATTTATTAGTTGTTGTTATTATCATTAATCATAATGATTTTTTTCTCCTTCAATTTTATAGAAAAAAGTCATTTTAGTTATTTATTTAATTTTCATATTTTTTAGCTACTAAATTTGTATTATTTGTCAAATCACCTAAAAATGAATAAAAAATTAACATTTGTTAACTTAATTGACGCGATATATTAATAATTAATTATTTTTTTAAAATTAAAAATATTTTAAAAAATAATTTTGTTATAGTTGTTATAGTTTTATAATTGTTTAATTTTTAGAAATAACTTTTATAATTGTTTAAAAATTTTTAATTTTAAAATGTTAATTAATTGCTAATGTGGTATTCATGTATATGTCACATCAATAAAGTTAATAAATATTAATTTTTCATCCATTTTGAAATGATTTGACAAATAATGTAAATTAAGTGCTAAAAGAAGACAAAAAATTAAATGTGGGGTTAAAATAATTTTTTTTATAAAGCTGAATAATCAAATAAGTCATTGTGTCTTATTATTTTGTTTTGTTTCAAGTAAAATGAATTAAACTCATTAAAAATAAGATAAAATTGTAGAAAATCACTATCAACAGTGGTGGAGCCAAGGGGGGCTCGGAGGGCCTGGCTCCCTAAAATGAAAAATTTTCCTTTAGGCTCTTTATAATTTATAAAAGTGTAAATTGGTAATGGTAAAATCGCACTTTAACCCTCCCAAAAAATATAAAAATTTAATTTAATCCTTTAAAACTGATAAAGATATAGACTATTAAAATGATGAAATTGTATTTTTACTATCATACAAATATACAATTTAATTCCGCCTAAAAAAACAATTTTGACTACACCACTGACTAATGTAAATTTACCTAAAGAAAAGGTGATATTGAGTTTAACTCTTACATAAAAGTAAAGACTTAAGATAATATTTGAAACAATGTAGTCAGTATTGTATCCGTGGGCGTGCCGTTTTTCTATTTGTACTAGTACCATATGTTTTAGTACTAGTCTATTTCAGATTTATCACTATTTTTGTAAAACATTTTATATATGCATATAAAAGGTATTTACAAATATCAAATAATGAAAAACTGAATTAAAATTAAAATATATTCTAAAATTATTTTTTGGTATAAATAATTAATAAAAAATAAATTCAAAATATATTTAAATTTATTTTTTTTTACCGTTCAATACACCATATTCTAACCGGTATGGGAGAAATCAACTAGTACACATTGATACGACCGATACCAACTAAAATTTGCACCGGAATGGAACCTAGAGTTTGTTTCAGTTTACTACTGAAACGGAACAGTCCGACCAATACAGGCTGTATCAGAATGAAACAGAGTACCAAAATTTGAAATCCAAAAATAAGAATTTTAATTTTACATATTTTTCAAAATTATTAAATTATTTGGACCAAACACACCTTAATAACCATTTCCCATTTCCTTTAAGTGAAAGAGTGTAAAATTCCCCAAACAATGTAGTTTCGTTTCGATGTGTCATAGGCTACACTACCGCATAATCCTTTCGCAGCAGCGGGATTCAAATAAAAGCGAACAGGTAAATAAATATCCCATTGCAACATCATGCAGCTTGACGAACAAGTGTTCCGCAATTTCATTTTTGCCATTACAAACCGGGCATTAATTGCGACATGTAAAGTTGCACGAACCCTCTCCATTCTGAATTTAATCAAGGTCCCGCCCTTGGAGACTAGTGACTTTTTGGATACTCGAGCGTCAAACACCAAAAAGATAACTCCTATAGTAAACCCTAAATGGATATTTCAAATACACTACTAATATCAAATACATATTAATAATAATAATAATAATAATACTCAAGCAAAAACCAAGCGAACTAGGATGCTTGACTAATGTTGAACTAAATGAGGGGGAATAATTAAAAGTCGATGAACAGGGTTCACAAACGAACACACACCTCAACAACAATAACAACACAAATTAGATGATCTGCAACTTCCTACTTTTCCCTTTACAGAAATATCATATGTCTAGGGTCAGAACATTTTCTTCCACGCCTTGCCTTCTTAATAATCATACAGAGAGATAGGGCTTCGTTATTAATACACTTGTCCTTCCATATTTTGTGGCATCGGTGCTGGATGTGTCGGTTCTGGTGCTGGGGGTGGTGGGGGCGGTGGCTGAGCATCATCTTTAAATGGTTTGTTAATGTCCATAGCTGCAAGTACTTCTAACTCTTGGATAGCATCGATTGCACTGATGTTGCTTTCACTGCTGAACTGAGACTTTAGTACTCCAACTGCTTGCTTCACTTTTGATTGCTGCAATCAACATTATTCAGTCAGAAACCATAAACGAATTTACCCTTTTTTTAGTAGTTTTTTAAATTTAAGGATTAATAATCAACACAGCTACACTGCAAATACTATTATACATTATATAAATACTATATAATATCATTGTAACCTACTCAAAATTTACCATACTAGTTGCCTACCTCACAATATGTCCTACAGAATATCAAAGACTTCACTGTGAATCAATTTTGCCTACCTATGTACCCAGACTCTTTATTTTTCCTTAAACATCTACGTCAGGATTATTAAAAAACACCTACATCTAACATTTTTTTTTGGTATCCTCCATGTTTAGCGTTCGTGGCTGCCCCTCCTAACAATATCACCTCCCAAGGTTCGAACCCACATTTTTTCCTTGAAAGTGTAATGTGCATTACCACTGCACGTTAAATCCGACATTAATTCCAACATAAGCATGCGATCTTTCAGACTCCAGAGAGATGCAGGAACACTTTAAAAATTGTTAGCGTAACTACATCGAAAACATGCCAATATCCAGTGCAACATACTGAGATCCAAATCTTAAAGTCCAAGTGCAACAAGTTGGCAACTATGCACCTATGTCTTCTCTATTATCAATACAATGCTAAAAGTTTTGGAATTTAGAAGATCTTATCCCACTGCAAGGCACAAATCAAAATCATCTGACTTACAAAGAATTCAAGTTTTCTCTTCAGATCGCCATATGATGCTGCTCCATCCGTTGTCTTGTTATCAAAAAATCAAATCCAAGGACGATGATATTAGATTCAACATAAAAACATCAAACATAAGATAATATTAAAAAAAAAAAGTCTAAACTTTAGAGGCATGTTCTAGCAATTTGCAAAATCATAGTACTCATATATTACCTGCTCTCTTTTTTTAAATGACATGTATCATTCACTTAAATACTTCATCAATTTCTCCCATAACCATTACCATCTTAAACAAATTATTTTGACCTCTCCTTTATTCACAAACAAATGGAACGTGAAGTTACAAAGGGCTCAAGTTAGCTATTTACTTCGAGTGCTTTCTACATTGTAAGACATTGCAATTATGACAAGTTATACTTAGAATTAAGCCCCATGCCCGGGCTGAGGCGGGGGAGCCCGAGCATTGACAGTTCTGGTCTTCTAGCAAAAACCATATATATAAGTGAAGTGGTTATACCTTCTTGGGGCGGCCAACAGGCTTTCCAGTAGATTTCTTGGGCTTGATGGGCTTCGCGGCGACCCCACCACTCTTGGGTGGTCGACCTCTCCCCTTTCCAGGGACCGCAAGGCCAGCAGGAGCCACGGCAGTGCCTTTTGGCCTTCCTCTAGGCCTCGGACCAGCAGCAACGGCAGTAGTAGTAGGAACAGCAGCAGCAGTATCAGCATAAGGAACAGCCATGGGCTGACCCTGGATCGGCATAACAGCAGGTTGAGGCATCTGGTTCAAGACCTTAGGCGGCCGCCCACGACCCCTTTTCATCGCATTAGCCCCCACCACTGACCTGACCGTTTTGGGCTTCCTGGGACGACCGGGACTCTTCTTAGGGCCAGTTTTAGGTGGACGACCCCGGCCCTTCCTAACCCCAAGTGGAGCAACGGGACCATTCTTCCTGGGCCTACCGGGAGACCTTTTAGTGGCATCGGGAATCGGAGCAGGCAGCGGTTGCTGTTGCTGCTGCTGCTGCTGAGGAATAGGGTCGGCAGGAGCAGAAATTGTGGGTTTGGGTTTAGGAGGACGACCACGGCTTCGTTTGAATCCAGGAGGAGAAGAAACATCGGGAGGGTTGGAAGGAGTAGAATCGGGGATAGGAACCTCAGATCTAGCAGTAGAAGCAAGCTTGTACGATTTCTTGACCATGACTAAGATACCGTTGTTTTTCAAGCGCTTCAAGTGGTGAGTCAACAAGGCCGAGTGTGTTGGTGGCAAGTCCTTGTGAGCTGACTCTATGTACTTAGCTATAGCCCTTTTGCTTGACCCGTTCTTGTCTTTTAAAGCCCCGATAGCTTCGCATATCATGTCAGAGTAAGACGGGTGGTCGAAACTCGGTGGCGGACCACCAGCCACCGTAGTCGCCGTCGTAGGGTTAGAGACAAAAGGAGGGACGACGGGGATGACGGACGGGGGAGGGATCGGGGGAGGAGGGGCTACGGGCATGGAAGAGAAAAAAGGGTCCATTTTTAGGTATGGTGAAATGTCGGGAAAGAGATAATTCTAGTAGAAAGAGAAATAAAATTAAAATTCAAAAAAAAATAAAGATTGCTTTTAAATTTTCAATGTAATTAAAAAAAAAAAGAGAGGGAAGGGGTTTCCCGAGGATGAGATGGATAGATGTAATAAATAAATAAATAATACTTAAAATTAATTAATTTAATACTTTGAAATTCATAAAACTTCTTCTTAGGATAAAAAATAATTTTTGAAAAAAAAAAGAAACAGAAATTAGATTAGTTTGGGGTTAAGTAAGTGTTGTCATCTGCATTTACTGTAAAATTCAGATCTGAAGCTGAACCAAGTGGGTCCACCATTATCTCAACGGGTATGATTTCGGACAAACTTTTTTTAGTTGTTTGTTTGTTGCCAAAGTTTTAATGAAGCATACTTTCGTACTTAGAAGATCCATTTGAATTCATTTCAAAAAAATTTGAATTTTATTGGTAAAAGTAACAGTAAACTCTCCATAGTTCGGTCTTTTTATCAGTAATGTATTGCCTATATAATTAATCTTAGTATGTCTTGAAACATATAAATTAGTTTATTCGTTTAAATAATGATACGGACATGTTAAAAATTATTTTTTTATGGGTAAAATATAGTAGTCACTCAACTATATTTTTTGTTCTATGCTAGTCATTAAACTATTAATTTTTTATTTAGTTACTAAATTTTTTAAAATTAAATATTTTAATCACCCTGAACTTAAATGAGCTTTTTTTTATTAGTCTAGTAACAAAATTAGCCTTTTAATATTTACACATTCTATTAATTTGATCATAATAAATATATCAACAAATTTAGCCCTTAATGTTTACAAAATTTGTCATTTTAGTTGTAATTTAAAAAAATTCAATAAATTTAGCCCTCAACATTTATAAAAATTGTCAATTTAGTCCTAACTCTAAAAATTAAAAAATATTTTTTTGAAAAAAAATTATTTTTAACCATTTATAACCGTCCGCTAACCCATGTGAGATATTAAAATAAGAAAAATAGTATTCTCTTTTTTTTTAGAGATTAATAGTATCCTCTTTTAAGTCACTTGAAAAAAAAAACAAACTCTAAAAAGTCACGATAAAACACAGACCTAAAATAAAATAAAGACATTAAAAACGTTATTTGTTCAGATAGTAATGCAGCCAATTATTTCAGATAGGTTCCAAACCAATTGGTTTGGTCTAGTATGAAGCCAAAATTATATAATAAAATAAATTGTTGCAAGTGACTTGAAAGAATGCTCTTTTTCTTATTTTAATATCTAACATGCGTTAGCCAATGTTTATAATGGGTTATTTTTTTCTCAAATTTTTTTAAAATTTTTAGAATTAAGACTAAATTGACAGATTCTGTAAATGTTGAGGGCCAATTATTGCTTTTTTTAGAATTAGAACTAGACCATTTTTGTAAACGTTGAGAGTTAAATTTGTTTGAATTTTTTATATTTAGGGTCAAATTGATAGAATGTATAAATATTAAAGGGCTAATTTTGTTACTAGACCAATAAAAAAAGCCCAAATAAGCTCATAATGACTAAAATATTTAATTTTGAAATGTTTAATGACTAAACCGGAAAAATTAATAGTTGGGTAAATAAAATAGAACGAAATGTATAGTTAAGTAATTATTTTTATAGTTTACACATAAAAAAAAAATTAGCATGCACACGCCATCATTTAACAGAAAAATTTTAACGAACAGGCTAATTTGCATGTTTCGAAATGTATAAGAGTTGATTTTTCCATTTTTTCAGTAGATAAACCAAAATACAATCTGCTCATAAGTATAGATTTAAGTTATCCATAAAGTTATCCATAAAGCTACAACAACAATTTAAGTTATCCATATGATTGTTGCATATAAAGAAATTGTTTTTTAAAGTTTGGTTTGAAAAAAAATACTTTTTGAAATTGTTGTGGGAAGTGCAACAAAAAAATAAGATTTGTTATTTTTAAGTGTTAAGTATTGCTGTTAAAAGTTACTATTGAAAGCTAAAATATTGATTTTAGACATGATGTTAGAAATTTTTAAAAAAATATTTTAATATAATTATACATTAAATATACATTTTAAAAATTTTAAGCAATTAAGAAATTGTTTAAAATTTTAATTATACATGAAATATTTTTAAAAAATATAATATCATAATAAATGATATTTCAAGAATCTTGTGATTGCTTCGCTTAGTTGCTTTTAAATTATCAGTATCTTAAAGAATTCTTTTTGAGATTCTCAATTTTCAAAGGCTTAAGTTGACTTAGGCAAACTTGAAACGAATTCAATGCTTAAGGTCGTGCAGTTTGCTAGGCTAAAGTCCAGCTTCATGACATTTGGCATCAAAGCTAGGTTCATTAAGACGCTAGTGAAGATCATGAATCAAACATATGGTTAAGGTGTCCAACTAGAGATTCATGGGAAGGCCAAAAAGATAGTAGTCTGAGGGATGTGATGTTAGCGATGGATGGTAAGGTTTCCAAACCCGAGGAATCCATGAGTGGTGTAAACGAAAGCCTCGGAATGATTAAAGGTTGCATTGTAAAGTCGGACTATATGAGAGATGAGCTCAAAAAGCAAGTGCAAAATACTCTTAATAGGGAGTATGCATTGGGTTCTCAACTCAATTATAGATATGTTGACGTAACAGAATAATGCTCTCAAAGCTGTGGTATAAGCTTTGAAGAGAAAGATGGAAGAGTTCAAGGGGAAGCTTGTTCTATGCAAAGCAGTTGTGGGTAATAGAATGTTAGTTATGACACCCAAACACAAGATTGATGTCCCAAAGTCGAAAGAGTTCAAGGGGACCAAGTTTATGAGGGATGTAAACAATTGTTCATGGGGAATAGAGATATATTTCCATGTCGAAGGAACCAAAGATGATGCCACTAATGTAAAAGTACTTCTATGTAGTTAATTGGTGTTGCTTTTCTATGGTGGCATTGTAGGTCTACAGATGAAAAACATGGTGGAACCAATATTGGGACTTGGTTGGAGTTCTAAAAAGAATTCAAGAAGTAGTTTTACCCTAAGTATGAGAAGGATAAAGTTCGTGTAACACCCTATACCCGATCCAGTCGCCGTACCAAAGCTAGAAGATGCTACTACAGTTAATAATCAATATCACATACGAAATCAACCTAAATTTCAATCAAATACCAAAATATTCAATAATACACGTATAATATGAATTATAACTAAAATTGAGTCTTGATCGAGCTTACGAAGCTCTTAAACCATCTTGGGAACAAATCAGGACTAATTTGAAAATTTATAGAAAATACAGGTAAAAAGTGAAAACAGGGATCACACGGTCGTGTGAACCATCCTACAAACAAATTAAATAGACCACATTGTTGTGCCTTGCACCCGTGTGACAGACGGTGTTACAGACCGTGTGCACCTAAAATGCCTACCAAAACAAGCAAACACAACCTAGGTTCGCTTAAACTTCAAGTCATACAATAAGCCCTTGATCAACCTGTTAAAAGACATTAAAAATATACCAAAACACAACATGAATTATTCAACCTAAGTGTCTAACCAATATGTCACAATTGCCACCACAATTCAAACATTATTTGTTAACTATTCATGCATAAACCTACTTTACATTTCATGCCTATTCATTCACCAAATGATCATCATTTTCCATCATCAAATAAAGTTCACCAATTGACCTAACACACAAGTACAAATTCATCAAGCAATATAACATTATGTGTAATGGCCTAAATTCAAGGTTATCAGAACAGTGGTTTTGTAACCACAAATCTGATTTAAAGAGAAATTTATTTTAATATTTTTGCATGAATATTGATATGATAGGAAAATCGTATGAAAATATCGATAGAAAAATTTTACCAATTTAGTGGTTAGTTAGAAAAAGAAATTATTGAAGAAATTGGATAAAAAACAACGTATCGAGACCTCGATCTCGTAAAACCGAGTCAGAAATATTTTTATAAATTTTTGAAATATTAGTAATATGGTATTAAAAATTCGTTAGAAAATTTTAATGTTTGGGCACTCAATTAAATGAAAAAGACTAAATTGGAAAAGGTGTAAAAGTAGTTGAGATGATTAAATAGCTTAAGTGTCTAATGAGAAAGGATTTAAAAGGCAATTAGACCTAAAATTTATTTGGGCTGGACGGCAAGGGCATGAAATCAGTAAGAAAATGGATGATTTAAGGCCAAAATTGGAATATTGCATTATTAACTAAATAAAATTAGGACTAATATGAAAATATCTAGACTTCTTGTGATTTATCTTCATTCTCATCAGCCAAAACGCCATAGGATGGGTTCTTTAAGCTGGTGTTTTATAATTTTTTTCATCAAGGTTAATCCTTGCATTTTTCTTGTAATTTCTGTGTTTTTAAGACTTTTACAACTAGGTCCTACAATTAAATTCATTAGTTTTTTATTTCATGGATGAAATTGAAAGTCACCATGGTTAAGTGTTGTAAGTATATGATGATTTAGAATGGAATTGAAGCTTTAATCTTATTATATGATGATTTTATTGAATGAAATGAATAGGAAGTGGATATTTAGGACCTATTTGTAAAAGAGTGTGAAATTCAAGTCTAGTGCTGAAATTCTGATTTCCAAAGGCTATAAAGTAGTTTAAAATGATAGAATAAAGTGTTAATTAAGAAAAAAATCAGCTCAATTGAGAGGTTAATTGAGTAGGGACAAAATTATCATTTATTAAAAGCTTAGGGAAAAATGATAATAACCTCTTGCACTAAAATAGTTTTGGACAGCAGTAGTAGGCTAAATTTGAAAAATCACCATAGATTGTATAAATCGAATTAGAGGATGAAAAAAATATGCAATTAAATCTTATTGAGTTTAGTTTATCATAGAAGAAACGGTGTAAGCAATGGAATTGTAAATCATGAGATATAATAAATTTTGTGAGACAAGGTGAGAACGATTTCGGATTCCCCTGTTCTGACTTTGGAAAATCACCAAAAATTGAAGAAGAAGAATTAGAGGCTTAAATTTATATATTTGAAATATTGAATGAGTCTATTTTCAAGAAAAATAAATAGGAATATCATTCAAATCCAGTACGAAGAGATAATTAATTTTTAGTGAAGAAGGGTCAGAACTGTCAAATAGCAGAACATGGGTGAATTTAAAAAATAAATTGTACTTATTGGCTAAACCAAAAATTTTGAAAATTTTATGGTAAGAAGATATATGAGTCTAGTTTTAGGAAAAATTAGCGGATCTTAATTTGGAGTTCCGTAGCTCAAGATTAAAATAATTTAGTGACTATAACTCAAGTAGACAGCTTTGAATGAACTATAAATAATAGTGGAACTGTAGAGAATGGTACATATGAACATGAAATGTTAAATTAATGATTAAATTTATTTATTTAGATCCCGAATAATCAAATGCGAAGCTAGATCGAGGAAAGAAAAAAGTTTGGGATTAGTAGTGTTAAATATGACTCCTATTTTTAGTCAAATTTGAGAAATAGTCTTCTAGTTAAACTCTGTTTATTTGTTTCAATCAAATACTGATTAGTTTAGATTATTTTTTTATTATTTGTCCTTTGAATTTAGCCTATAAATAGGCTCTTTTACAACCTTAGAAATAACACCCATTAGAGATTAGAACTCATAACACATTTAGAGAATTTTGTGTTTACGTTTTGAGGGTTCTTTATTTTCGGGTTTTCGGGGTTTAATTATTATCTCCATCTTTTGTACTCTTCGTTCTTTTTCCATTATAGTAAAATTATCTTTGCTCGTGGTTTTTTATCCTCTTTAAAGGGGTTTTTCCATGTTAAATTTGTGGGTTCAATTTCTCAATTTCTTCTGCTAATTTTACTTGTTCATTGCTTAATCGGGTCAATTCCTAACAAGTGGTATCAAGAGCTAGTTCAATTTTCATAGATCAACCCATTCAGATATGACAGCAATAAGGTTTGAAATTGAGAAGTTCGATGGTGAGACAAATTTCAATCTGTGGCAAGTTCGAATGATGGAAATTCTAGTTCAATTCGGTTTGAAAAAATTGTTACCGAGAAAAAGCCTGAGAATCTAAATAATACAAAATGGGAAGAGCTTGATGAAAAGGCTTTGTCTGCAATCCAGGTGTGCTTCACGAATACGGTATTACAGGAGGTATTGATGGAGAAGACCTCATTCGCTTTATGGAAAAGGTTAGAAACTCTTTATGCGACTAAGTCTTTGGCTAACCGTTTAGTGTTGAAACAACGTTTATTTACGTTTTGTATGAACGAATGTGAGCTTCTTAGAGATCACATCAATCAATTTATTAATCTTTTAAATGAATTAAAGAACATTGAGGTTCATGTTGATGATGAAAGTCAAGCTATGCTATTATTGTGCTCTTTATGCCCTTCATACAAGTCTTTTAGGGAGACCCTAATTTATGGCAGAGACAAACTCTCGTTCGAAGATGTGAATGGTCATTTGTTGAGTAGAGACAAACTCGACAATGAGCTTCATTTAGATAGCAAGGCGGATAAGCAAGCTTCCGTTTTGGTAGCATCAAAGAAACGAGACAAAATGTGTCGCTATTGTAAAAAGTTAGGTCACATCAAAGCAGATTGTTATAAACTGTGAAATAAAAGAGCTGCTGAGAGTAACAAAGAAGATGTAGCTGGTGCTAATTTGGCCAATGAAAGCGGTGATGATTTCTTGTTAGTGTCAACGAGCAATAACTCCAAGCTTACGTTCGAGTGGATTCTAGATTCTGGATGTTCTTTCCACATGTGTCCCAATAGAGAATGGTTCTCCACATACAGTTCGGTTGAAGGTGGAGTTGTGCCCATGGGAAATGATTCATCTAGTAAGGTAATTGGTATTAGTACTATTAAAATTAGGATATACGATGGGATGATTAGGACACTATCAGATGTTAGGTATGTACCTGATTTACGAAAGAATCTCATCTCCTTGAGTATTTTAGACTTGAAAGGATGCAAAATCAACATCGAGTCGAGCGACATTAAAGTATCTCGTGGATCTCTCGTTTTGTTAAAAGGAAAAAGAACTGGCAGTCTTTATATTCTGGAAGGTTCTACGGTGACCGGTGAAATTAGACGTCCCTCGTCCGTTATAGAATCGAAGTCAACTCGTTTGGAGCCGAGGCAACTTGGTCATAGGAGGGAAAAATGTATGACCGTTTCATTGAAGAGAGGTTCTCTTTTGGATGCAGGTTTTGAAAAGTTAGGGCACTGTGTTCGTGATAATCAGACCCGGGTTAATTTGGCAGTGTACAAGTCGAAGGCTAAAAGTCTTCCTGTTTCTAAGCATAGATTCGACTCAGTTAATTCCCTGCATAGTTCAAGATAGGCTTGTGGCGAGCTTTGGCAAAGATGGCATTGTGGAAATATGAGTCAAGGTGGAGATTTGTTAAATATGACTCCTATTTTTAGTCAAATTTGAGAAATAATCTTCTAGTTAAACTCTGTTTATTTGTTTCAATCAAACACTGATTAGTTTAGATTATTTTATTATTATTTGACATTTGAATTTAGCCTATAAATAGGCTCTTTTACAACCTTAGAAATAACACCCATTAGATATTAGAACTCATAACACATTTAGAGAATTTTGTGTTTACATTTTGAAGGTTCTTTATTTTTGGGTTTTCGGGGTTTAGTTATTATCTTCATCTTTTGTACTCTTCGTTCTTTTGTTATTATAGTAAAATTATCTTTGCCCGTGGTTTTTTATCCTCTTTAGAGGGGTTTTTCCACGTTAAATTTGTGGGTTCAATTTCTCAATTTCTTCTGCTAATTTTACTTGTTCGTTGCTTAATCGAGTCGATTCCTAACAAGTAGATTTTTGTATACGAATAAGTATCGAGGTAAGTTCTTGTAACTTAAATTATATTCTTAAATGTTTGAAATGTATGTTATTGATTTGAATATGATTTGAATGTTCATTGTATGAAAATTGATGAAACATTAATATATTTGATAAAAAGGGAAAGAAATCCTGATTGAATGAAAGGAAAATTCGATGGATCTCTGAAAAAGAATTGACGGTAAAAAAGATCTAGCCCGGACGGGTGATCCTACCCTGATATAGCCATTCCGAAGAATATGTGGAAAATGGATTTAGCCCGGACGGGTAATCCGAATTAGGGTTTAAATTTAGCCTGGACTGGTAATTCAAATCCAAGCTCTTTAGAGTAATTGTCGTTACAAGATATTTAGCCTGGACTGGTAATCCCGACAATACTCTATGAGTTTATATTACAGGGGATTTAGCCTGGACTGGTAATCCCGCTGTAAGGATGAGGTTCGCGGAAGTGTGCTCTCTGAAATGGAAATCTGCGCACAAGAATATGAATTGACAGACTCGGATTTGTACACTAAAGTGTATCCCTAAAAATCCATCGAAATTTCGAGAAATTCAGCGGGATAAATATGGGAAAATAATAATGGAATGAAAATCATGGTATTGATGAGCTTATCAATCATGATATATATTATTGATGCATTGAAACTATTATACTAACTTGAATGTTGAGTTTGTGCATGTTAGGGTAACAATGTATTGAATGGATGTATGAATGTTTATTGTATTGTATTGAAAATATTACGTAAATATAATTCTTGTTACATGAGCTTACTAAGCACAATATGCTTATCCTGTTTCCTTTTTCCCTGTTTTGTAGTATCAAGAGCTCGGAGGTCGGATTCGGTCGGAGACACATCACACTATCAACCTCAACATTTTGGTATATCAAGAAACTTTATTTTGGAAATCAATGGCATGCATAAGTTAATAAAGTACATGTTAATGTGAAATGAATGTAAAGTTAGCCATTGGTGTGGCTAACAAATTTTGGTTTTGTTATGTGATGAGGTTATCTTATGGATATGCATGAATCTATCTTGAAAAAATGTTGAATTGGATTGGTTGATTTGGACTGGTCTCCGTTTAAATTTTGCAGGCAAGGTTAGATATTTATAAAGGGGTTATATTGAATTAATATTGAAAAAAAAATTCCCTATGGTTTTGATTTAATCCCGGTTTGGTCCGGATGTATGTTTTGGGCTTCGAACGCCCATTTAAATGACGTCATAACATGTTTCGGTAAATGAATAGTATTTAACTCGTAATAACTAAAAAAATTATTCGGTAAACTCTGGTAATGCCTTGTACCCTATTCTGACGACGAATACGAGTAGGGGGTGTTACATTATGGGTACCAAATATACTTTTACCAATACAAGCCATAAATCACCAAAACAACCATTATATATTACATCACTACACACATAGTTCTTATTCAAAAATGGCACAAAACATAATCAAAATACTTATATACATCATTTTCCATAACCCTATTCACATATGCATATCCATTAGTTTTAGTAAATCACATTTCAAGTTGACTATTCATTGACCAATTCATTTCTCATAATAATGTCAAATCATCAAACATCATTAGACCAAGATCATGAACATCCAAAATAACATAAACACAAATACAGCCCTATATACATGCCACATAATCGAATCTGGAACAAAGAAAGAATATCGAATCAGAGACTGGATAGTGTGAACTTCAAGTTAATCTGGCTAACATGTTTCGCAAAATAGCCTATTCAGATGTAGAAAAGTAAAAACCTAATGTAACAAGTACGAATACTATTTGGCACCTTGTTACATCCACAAGTACATTTCTTAACACTTCCAGATGTTAATACATTATATTACACATGCTTATAATATAATTGTTTATATTTGATACTATCCAAAACACATTTGACCAATTATAACTCAAATCATTTTATTTATTTATTTATCATTCACAACTTAAAACGATATAACTCACCTCGATTCCCATTTAATTAAATCGACTAGCTACTATATAGTTCCTTGTTATCATAATTTAACAACAACATATGAGACACAGGAATCAAATAACATTTCCAACAATACCATTTAATCTATATAAAAAAATCCAGCAAGTACAATATTTATGTCATTCCATTCTCATGTATCCATTTCATATTCAATATTCACATTATTTAACCAATTTCATTTTACACATTTATTTTCATCATAGCGAATATACCTCGAATACACAGGATAATAATGCTCACACGAATTGTAAATGAAAGTGCTCACACAAGCTGTGGATCGAAATTAACCATTACACTGATGTTGCTCATACGATCTGTGAATAATACGCAACACATGCAAGATCTTAGTTGTAATACCCTAAAACCGACCCAGAAGTTTTGACCGAATTTCGGAGTTCACATTGATCACTGAAGTGATTGTAGAAAAATTTTAGTTTAACAAACTGAAAAACATTGCAATATTTAAGTTACGTAAAATACTTAGTTATAAAATTCTGATATTTCAAAAGAAAATACAATCCCAATGAGTGCGTAAAACACAAAATTTCATACCAAAGTTTTCAAAATAGTACTTACAATTCAAGGTGTTTAATTATAAACTCAGAAATTATTAAAATACAATTAAAGCCAATTTTTAACCATGACTGTCCAGACCTCTGGCATGCTGAGTCCAAACTATAGAAACCGAGTGTACCTGCAAGGGGAACCACTAAGGGGGTGAGTTACATGAGCTCAGTGAGAGTTTAAAACGTATCTATCAACAGAATTACAGATCAAAACCAAATAGTAGTCCGATGACGGAAAGTACTTGCAGAGATACGCAGAAATAGAAAGCAAACTCAGAACCAATACCCCCAACCAAACGTAACAGTCAAGCACACCAAATCACACACATAATACTTAGCAAATAAACCCGTCAACAGGTCTGTAACAGCCCAATTTTCAGTGATGTAAAAAACAGTGGTTCGAGACCACCAAATTCGAAAAATAAGCTCATAAATTTTTATTATTTAATATTTACGAGCCAAACGTGGGTTTTAAAAGATTTTTAAATTAGTAAATTGTGTTTTAAAAGGCTTTATCAGGTCAAGTGATTTAGAAAAGAGGTATCGAGATCTCGGTCCTATAAATTGAGTCATAAATATATTTATAAATATTTATGGAGTGTCATTAAGGAAGTATTAAAGTTTCGTTAGAAAATTTTAACGTTTTGGTAGTTAATTAATTAAAAAGGACTAAATTGAAAAAGTGCAAAACTTACTAATTAAGGAAATAATGATTAAATAGTCTAAATAGTAAATAAAAGAGGACTAAAAGGGCAATTGGACCCACATGGGATGGCTGAGGCGGCATAAGCATAGAACAATCAAGAAATTGATGTGAAATAAAGGCAAAATTATAAATTTTGCCAAATTTAAATGAAATAAATGGGAAATTAAAATTCTAGACATATTTATCATCATTTTTCAGTTCTAAAACAGCCATTGAAGAGGGTTAAAGCTGGCTTTTCAATTTTTACTTCATGTAAGTTTAATTCTTGTTCTTTCCTTAAAATTTTAATGTTTTGAGACTTTTACAATTAGGTCCAATTAACCGTTTCATTAGTTTTTGATTTTGTTGAAAGCTTTGGAAGATACCATTGATAATTTTATATGATTTTAGTTATTAGATGATGAAATTGAGATGTTAATGGATATTTAAAGGTATTTTATTAAAGGATTTTGGATGAAATCATAATTTAACGACTAAATTGAAAAATTATTGAATTCATGAAAAATTCTAAAATTTCATAGAATTCACGGGCTGCTATTGATATATATGAAAATATCTAGGCTTGGAATGAGGATTAAATTGCATGAAATTTAAAAAGTTAGGAGACAAAAAACAATATGGAAAATATTGGTGAGTAAATTGTAACTTTTTTATAATTTGATGAATAAGATAAAAAAAATTAGTGTTAATTGGATGGCAATGGCATAACGGTGAAATTTGTCCTTTTTATTTTAAATTGAGCCTAAATTGCGAGTTTCAAGGAAAACTCCATATTATTTGCTTTGGGTTTAAAACAACGGTTTGTAACATGAATGAAATGACGCTATGGCAGTAAATTTCGGCACAAAAAAGAAGTGGAAACGAGGATAATCATTATGATCAACATACCTATGATGAAAGCTATATAATATATGCTGCGTCTTTACTTTCAGTCATGCACGATTAATACACAACTTCATCAGTGGGGGCCAACTGGGCCTTTTTCTGGCAGCTGTAATTCTGCATAAATTCCAAGATTAATCTGGCAGCAGAATCTGGCTTTTCTACATGAGGAAGATGACCGCAATCGGGTATTTGGCGAATAATTGAATTCGGCAGTTCACAGTGCAGTCTCTACAATACGCAATTCAATAAGTTAAATTTCACTTTTGCTACTGGATCAGCTCAAAGTTTCAGTAAATCAACACCGGAACTTCAATTCGTATATCATTATTGTTATTATTTGTCAATCATGTCCGAGAGCCACTTTATGGTAGTATTCTGATGCCTGTATGGAGCAAAAGTTTGAGTTACTAACCACTGCTAGCTTGTTGCTAATAATCTGGTCATCCTCACCCCATATGATAAGTGTCTTCTGCTTCACCTGTACAACAAATTTTGCAAGTTGCATGAAAATTTACACATTTTATTGCATTTATTTTGTGATATAAGGCATACAAATATCTGCTCACAATATTCCATATGAAGAAAAGTCCTTTTTTATTTTTTATTTTTATGTTTTTCAAATGCATGTAAGAATGTACAGGACCTTGAGATGCATCCAACACATCTATGTTACTCAGACACGGTGTTTGTGCCAGACACGGGAATTTCATTTAGAAAAAGAAAACCATGCATTTGAAGTATACTTGGAGACTCATAACCCAATACCTGTATTTAGACTATGCGCCAGAGAAATAAAGAGGAGTAATATAACAATACACAACGAGGAGAATCAATACACAGCAAGAATGGCAAGGCGTATTTCCCTAGAATAATTTTCCATTCATCATCCTTTGCGGTCGACAAATAAAATGAATTCCCTCCTTTTATAAGATAAAATTAACTTGTCCAAATGCTACAATATGTTTTAATTTTGCTCAGGATTTTTTCATTTAATTATATATTAACGTATTTTCTGAAGTGCTGTTATTCTAAAGATAATAAGACGAAGTGGAATTTAGCACAGTTTGAAATCAAGGTCATATTTCATGTAAGCAACACAAGGTTCCCTCTTGGAAATGAGTTGAAAATTTTATCAAAATAAAAACTAATTGAAACAATAAAGCTGAAATTAATATTAACTGTCAGTAGTCATACTAAGACTCAAGTGTGAGGGTCATGAGAACTTCAAAGAAAAACAAAGTCGGACAAACCTGATCTATCTGTCGGCTGACATTGTAACCACCGCTGATCATAAAACTCACAGTTGCATCCTCCCACCAAGGATATAGGCAATGCAGTTTACCAATCTGTACAGGGGTACAAGAACAGAATGGCTATTAGATGCCCAGTTCAACCTGCAATACTGAAAAATGTACTAGCTTTCTGGAATACACAATAATTAATCTGATAACTATTGGATTACTTTTCTTAGCATCATTTTAGTGAAGAAAACTTACATTAACCCAGTCTAAGCCGGTGTCAAATGACACACCCTTGAATGCCAAAAAAATTGTATATAAGCGTAGCGGGAAGCTCTTCAATATAGATACCTAATTCACAAAAAAAGTCTGTGGTTATAACACTGATATGTGAGAAAACCTACGGAACTATGATGCTCCTGCTGTTCATTTTGCTTGATGCATCTGTGTTCAATCCACATTTGAACATGAATATGGACATATATATACATGACAATCCAAGGACCCTCCAAAAAAGTCTATGGTTATAACACTGATATGTGAGAAAACCTACGGAACTTGAAAAATATTGACCATGTGTTCGATACATAACCATATCTAACACTCACATTGGAGTCTGAGGAACAAAGATTTAACAAGCCAACCCCCTTCTCACAAAGGGAAAAAGAAAAAGTACCCAACATGTACTGGTAAGCATTAGAGTGTGATGCCAATATCAAAGCCATGTAATTAGCCAACAAAAGAAAGTACGAGAAAACACAAGTAAAACTAGACTTATTTGTAGATGTTGAGATGCATCAGCGACCATTGAATCAAAATTGGAAATGCCGACAAAAATTAAGGTGGAAAAAGTTAGGAAAACTGAGATGAAGTCATTTAACATGTCTGCTTGTTATTTCCCAACTAACAGAGGTAGCTAGTTAATGAAAACCATGGGGTGTGCCTCATATTTATCATTTACCGAAGAAGAGGTAAAACAGAGGTGACTGTCGTGACGAAACCCCAAATGAATGTGGCAGTGATGTCATGACGAGCATGCATGGGACGTCATGGCGATTTCTCCAAATTATGCAGCCGCATTTTAGACTTTAAGCAGGACTGCTTCTCCCAATTGGAATATGATTATTCCAAGAATATTTTAATATGATTATAACTCTAATCTAAGTTTATTGTATCTCTATTTTGTTACGCCAATCAACAAAAGTTTTTCTTTTGAGGGCGACAAGATGTAGTCCCATATGAATTTTAGTGAGAGTTTCGTGGTAACTATGGAGAGAGTTTTGTTCCAGAGTTAGGGTTTTGTTTTCGGGGTTTCTTTATATTGTACCATTGTTTGTTTACTCATTTAATGAAAAGCCAAAACCTCCTTTGCCTGTAGTTTTTATCCTCTTCGAAAGAGTTTTCCACTTAAAATATTTGCGTGACCAAATTTTCTTCTCTTTTTCATTCTTGTTCGTTGTTTATATGAGTTGATCCCCAACAAAAACCTTTTGTTATTTTTACCAAAAAGGAGAAAATTCAGTCCAAAAGGAGCCAGAATGATCAAAAAAGAAAAATCTAGAACAATTTATTTGAGAAGCAAGAAAAATGGTTGTTCATAACACACAAGGTTGTCCTGAAAGATTTCAGGTGGAGAATATAAATGAGACAGACAACTATAAACATCAGGGATTGCCATAATCATTGAGATTCAAGGTTTTTATGAGTAGTTAAGAAGACTAACCCCAGCATAGGCTGCTGCTCGAGGTAACTTTGCTAGGTTTCCTGTGCCTTCTGCATATACACTTGCATCGATCAGAACAAGATTTTCAACCTAAACAAAGAACTGCGTGTCATGAGTTACATGAAGCATCATGGCATTTAGTAGTAGAATCAATGCCAAAATATAACTCTACTATCCAACTAGTCTAATGGAGAAAATATCATATTCCAAATTGTCTAAGATGCTTACAGATTCCGGGTGGTTGACTGCAAAATCAACTGCAACAGCAGCGCCCAAACTTGGCCCGACCAATGTCATTGGCCTTTTGATGTATGACTTCCACAGCTGTAAATAAGAGATAGCCAGTTTAATCTCAACATAATGAAACACGAGGAAGTTGGACTCAGGGCAACCACCTGCTATATGCTAAAACTTGCCTCGGTGCCAATATGTTCAACCACTCTCATCAATCTGATTTCGGTTTAACACTCTTATATAAGGTTACCCCATTTTTATAGTCTCACTGCTTAAATCATATGCCATTCTATGAATTGAAAATTGTAGAGATAAGAAGATTTACCTGATAGAAATGCTCACGCTTAGATGCTACATCACATGACTTGATTCTTTCTAGAAATGAACATACAAGTAAATGAATAAAAAGGAACTAAAACTGAGGAACATACTATAAGTTGTTTGACACACAAAACAAAACAAACCTAAATTAGAGAAACCCCAACCAAGAATGTCAATAGCCCAAGTTTCCAAACCAGCCTCCTCAAGCAATGGAAATGTGTATCTCCATTCTAAACAAGAACTGGACAATGAAGAAAGTATAATCATACAAATAGCTAAAAAGGGTCATCATTTCTAACGTGTTTAGTTAGAAAAGAATATATATAAAAAGACCTGTCAAAGCCATGAAGGAGAACCACTGGATTTTGGTTGCTCTGAATCAATGGCTTCACGCAACTACTCATAATGCTTTTTTCTGAGAAGCTAACCTGCATTGTTAATAAGAAAATTAATAGCCCATTATAAGTCAAATAATGACTGAAAAAAAAACCATATATTGTCTAAAGAAGAAGATGAGGAAGAGAGAGTTCACAGTAACGGGCAGTCTTTCGATTCGGGTGGCGAGTTTTCGGGCAAATGGGTCTTTGATTTCTTCCATTTGTTTTGGTAGAAAGGAAGGGAACTTATCACCCGCCGCCGCCGAAATTGCGAATCGGCGCCATTGGGTTATGCATTCCGGGAATAATGTTAGAGCGGAGCTGGCGGAGGTGAGGGTGAGCATTTTTCGCCACCCGCGAATGGAGTTAGCAACGCACGGATACTCCCTCGATGAAGTGAGTGGTCGAGCATGCTTATTACTGATACTAACCGATAACCGCGCAATCTGGACTTTTGTAATGGAACTTTCGCATTACGCGAGCTGATGGCGCGTGTCGTAAAACTTCTCCTCTTACAAGTTACACGTTAAAATCGAATTGGCTCGGCAAATGCAGGCAGGAACACATCCCGCGCAAAAATGAAGTAAATTTAAAATTTATCCTGTAAGAAGGAATTTACATTTTCTTCAGAAGGAAAAAAAGAGACTACATGATAAAAGTTGTTATGTTTTTAGAATTCAACTAATGCTCAAACCCATTATGTAACTCATTAACAAAAATCGTTAATATTTATAAAATATTAAAAAAAACAATTCAACTGTGGATTTAATTAGTTTGTAATTCAGCTAATCTCATATTATTTTTCAAGTTAGTTTCTCGATTTATTTTTTATCCAACTGTTTGATCCGATTCAAACGTCATTGATTTATATTATTACTAGAGCATATCACATTAATATAAAAATTTCAGAGTTAGAATCAACTTGTGTTGTTTAATCTCACACTATACACTCTAACTTTTTAGCGGTAATAATTTTTATTCTATAAATTTTTAAGAAGTATTTTTAGGCTCGCTTCAAAATCAAACGATAAAATTTCTATGGTGTAAAATACCACACAAATTAGGTATTAACTTATTTGGATATCGTTATATTAAAAAATAAGTTACCTTTTAAAGTAGTTTTTCAAATTTAAAGAGAAATTCCATTTGGGTTAAAGAAAAAGAGATCAATTTTGTTTGAAAACACTAAATAAAATGTATTTGGTTAAAATTTTAAAAATTAATTTTTAGAAATAAAAATGAAATGTGAAAATTAGAAAACAATAAAAAGTTATTTTTATAATTGGTAGCATAGACATGTAAATAAGTTATGTACATTTTTTATTTATTTATAACTTTTATAAGTAAATATATTATAACACTTTTTATGATACGTAAATTACTTATTATAATATATTTTTTGACTATAATTTTAAAATATTTTTAAAATTTAAATAGTATTTTTTTATCATAACTTTATAAAATATACATAAATTATTTTATAATATAATTTTTTAAAATTTATAATATTACTTTACAAAATTTCTCATAATTATCCCAAACGCCATTATGAAAGCTGTGTTCTTAAGTTTTATCAGGAGTCGTGCCTAATTAATTGTTGCTGATGCTGAAAAGATGCTTCTAAAGCAACTCCTGGTTTTAGATGGGTTGGGCCGATGTTCACGGTCCATTTATTTTGTTTATGGACTTTTTAGTTTGTATTCGGTTGTGGTTTTTTCTCTTTAATATAATAAATCTCAGCTGTTTAATTTCAAAAATAATATATCAATGTTTGAAAAGTCATAAAGTAATTAGATTTGGATATAATTAATCGTGTAATTATTACAATTAAATGTTTTAATTACACTCAATCTAATGAGACCCACCAATTACAATAATTGTTTAAACATATTTCATGTATACTTACAAGCAGTTACACTTAAATCAATTATTAAATAATTTTCTAAACATTAAAAATATTTTATAAAATTAATAAATTGAAAATAAGGATTTTAACCTTAAATTTAATTAATGAATAGGTCTGTTTCAAGTCAATATAAATTCAAAAATATTTTCTCAACAAATTTTAAACATCAACATTTTTGTCCTAGTTCCTATCTATAAAAGTGTAAAAAAAAACATTTTATTTCTCGTAAATTGTTTTTTAAATAAATATAAATATAAAAAATATTTTTAAAAATCAAAGCCTTTAAGCAACTTTTAAAGTCTCTAAAAAGCAAGTGCATGATACTATGGCCATTTGAAAAGCAAGTGCACGACATGGTTTGAACCATGACATTTAGCATATAGAGGATTCATCCATGGTATTAATTGAGTTAATTAAAAATTTTAGGTTTAAATTAATTTATGTTGTTTAACATCTTGTTATGTGTTATCGTTTTTCAATGGTCATGATTTCGACATTTTAAATGTTTCAAGAGATATCTTACTTTCTTTTTATGGAATAAAATTTTTAATGTGTGTTGATTCATCAACGACATCCAAATAAGATAATATTTTTATGTTATCAATATAATATATTCTAATAAATATAAAAATATAATTACATATTTTAAATAAAATATATTAATTAGTTATTATTTGGTGCAATGTAGAAGTTAATGGTATATATTAATTAAAATATATTTTATTTATTTATTAAAAAATTATAATTTTTCAAAAAATATTATTATTGGAAAAGCAAAAATAATATAATAAACATTTTTTTAAATTTTTAAGATTTTGATAGTTTACATTATAATTATTTTTTTAATTTAATGAAGAATAAAATAAAATAAATATAAATATTTACTTTTATGATATTTAATTATATATTTGTTACGGAAAATAGAAAGTTTGGTTCTACGACTAACAAACGAATCAGTCAGTCACCAGTTCTCCTAACACGATGTTCTTAAAGCTCCAGCCTTGGATCCATCAAACACCACCTTCCATGTGTGAAACATCAACCATCCCCATTCATCTCATATATAGACTTATTTTATTTAGAAATATAAAGAACAAAAAGAAAAAAGTGTTATACACTAACCGCCATGGATCGTCCAGAGCAAAATAGAACCGCTGCCAAACAGCCACCTCAAAATGGCGATTTTTTTCCAATCATCATGATTGCATTTGCTTTCCTCTTTATCGCCTCCATAGTAAACCTCTTTTCTCTCTCCGCATTCTGTAATATACACTCTTATATCTCACTAATACTTTTGATTGCTTCTTGCTTCTCCGCGCTTGCTTCATTCTTTATCTTTATTATTATTATTATTACTGCTCTTCCATTTGTTTCAATAAGTTCGAATGTTTTTCGTTTGGGTGATGATTTGAATTCTTTTGTTTGTATGTCAAGCAACTCTAATTGGATTGTACTTATTTCTGATTAGCATTCAAAAATCTTGAAATTGAAAGTCGTTTAACTTAAATTTATAATACCCCTCGTATCACTTCACATTTTTAAGCTATTTTATCCTCGGCATTAAATTGTTTTCGAAACGCCGCGCAAAGTGGCCTAGATCTTTAATTATTGCTCCTTTTTTTACACTCCTCAAAAACATGGTTGCTTAACATTCTCTTCTTCAAAGTTGGTGAGAATTGGCTTGAATTTGTTTGATTTATTTTTGAGAATCAGTATAAGTTTATATGGAAGTCAGCAAGCTCCTTAGGCTCTTCAGCTGGAGAATTCTTCCCTCTAAGATTTTACAAACCTCAAATGAAGGGCAAAAACCACTTTAGCACTGAAATCATGAGGGGGTAATAATGATATTTTTCGGGTAATGATTCCGTCATCTTCGAATACTAAAAATACCTTATCCATTTGCATCAAGTCCCAGAAGGTCATGTTGGTGTGTATTGGAGGGGTGGAGCTCTTCTAAAGACGATACCAGAGCCAGGTCAGACTAAAGTCTTCTATTTTTTTTATTCATAACAGCTCTTCCTGGTCTGTCTTATTCGGATTTTGGTGTGGGTGCTGGTTACTTTTATGTTTAAATTTTTTTTTTATTGTTTCATGTATTTGAAAATTACTTGGCGGATTATATCCCTACATTCATATTTATATAAAAATGTGTCAGACATAACTGTTTCAAAATAAATAAGTTAGAGTGACATAGCTTCAGCCTCCTTCGAATTTACTATCTTCAGGATTCCATTTGAAGATGCCTCTGATAACCCAGTATGAGCCTGTTCTAGTTACACTTCAAACAGATCTGGTAACTTTCTTTTCCCCAAATTGTGAACACTGTGCTTCATTTGGCCTTCATTATAATGTCCTATTTCATTTTATTTTTATTTAAAAAAATTAGGTCAGGGATATCCCATGTGGTACTAAAGGGGGTGTGATGATCAACTTTGAGAAGATAGAGGCAAGGCTTAAACTACTCTGAATTCGTATTGTAATTGGAGTTCAAGGCGACTTTTGTTTCCCTCGTTGATACTTGAATTAAATTTGTTTTAAGGTTGTCAATCGGCTACGAAAACAATATGTATATGAAACTATGGTGTGCATTATGACAACACATGGATTTATGACAAGATTCATCATGAAATCAATCAGTTTTGCAGCTCTCATACACTTCAACAAGTTTATATAGAAGTGTTTGATCAGGTAACTGAGCCACACTCTTTAAGGCTATGGTTGCCAGTTCCCTTAGTCTAAGCTTTACATGATACAACAAGTTCTAAGTTACTCGAATTCTGGTGTCAGTTTCGGATACGAGTATGTGTGACAAGGCATGTTTATTTTTTAATTATTATTATTGTTGTTTCTAAGTAAGGTTGTGTATTTGGAGAATCCTTGGAGGACTATACCCTCATAGCTCATACCCTCGTCTAAAAATGTTCCTTTATGGTGCCAAACATAGTTAAGTGGGAGCTACATGGACGAAGTTTATTTAAACTAAAATGGCATTTTCTTTTATACATTGACTCAATTTAAGGTATCATGAAAATAAATCATATTTATTTCTTTTAGATTGATGAAAAGATGAAAGAGGCTCTTCAGGGTGATTGCACACGCTCTGCACCAGGCATTGAAATTCTTAGTGTGCGTGTTAAAAAGTCAACAATACCTGAAAGCATTAGAAGAAATTATGAACAAATGGAAGAAAAACGCACCAAGGTACTTTTGTAAACTTCTATTGGCACATAAGAGTCTGTTTTGCTTACCCAGTTTTCCTTTTTTAAGTTCATATCGAACTATAATGTTATTCTTCAGGTTCTAGTATCAATTGAGAGACAAAAAGTGGCTGAGAAAGAGGCAGAGACCCAGAAGATGGCTGTTAGTGAAGCTGAGAAAACTGTGAACGTTTGCAAGATCCTGTGGAACAGAAGCTGATGGAGAAAGGGAGTTCCAGGAGGCAGCAGGAAATCGAGAATCAAATTTACATTGCTCGTCAGAAGGGTCTAGGAGATTCAGATTTTTACCAGTGAAGCCATCGTTAACTTTTATTGTGTCCAACTTACAATGAAAGTAGAGGGGTTTGATGTCTCTTCTTTCTCCATTTTTAGTGAAATGAAAGAAGCTGAAGCGAACAGGTTGAAGCTGACCCCCGAGTTTCTTGAGCTCAAATTTATCGAAGCCATTGCTGATAACACAAAAATTTTCTTTGGAGACAGGGTTTTATTCTTTCTTAGTTCATCCCTTAGTCTTTCACCATAAAACCCTGGCTCATACATTTCTTCTGCAGGTACCTAATATGGTTGTCAATCAAAGGTTGCCCGGTAACTTCCTTCAGGATGCGCCCAGTCAAGTGCGTGCTAAGAGACAAGAAAAGTAAAATGCTTGAAGTTTTCCAATAGTTGCTTTGAAGTGAAATGTCAATACAACTTATAAACAACAAAAAGAAAGTTCAAATGGACCTTTTAATTGATGGAATTTTGGGGAAAGACTTGATTTTGCACTTGTTCGTAATAGTTATAATTAATTTGGGTTTGGAATTAGTTTATTCTTTAATAAACAGATCACTTGAATTGCAAAAGTAAAAGTGCTTTTGTATCATACAGTTTTCTGCACACTCAAAATGAATGATAATTATAATTAATTTGGGTTGGAATTAGTTTATTCTTTAACAAACGGATCACTTGAATTTGCAAAAGTAACAGTGCTTTTGTATCATACAGCTTTCTGCATACTCAAAATGAATGATAATAATTCAGTAAATAAAAAATGTTCCAAATAAATGGTTAAAACTTTGTCAAATAAAAAATTCATAAAGAAAAATAATTATGACTTTTTTTAGTCTCTAACTCATACACATCGACTCCCTGTTGTTGGATCTGAACTTCCGAATTTTTCTTTGCCGATTCCATCGCAGACATGAACTCAGTTTAAACCGGGTTGTCTGATTTGCACCATTGAAGCAGTGAATAAGAAATTGAATTTCCTTTTACTTTTTCGCTGTAATTTACTCTAATAGGGTAGCCATTTGACATGTTTGCTGTAATAAAAACTAAAGTGGTTTTAGTCAGTTTTTTCACCCAATGACCAGTGTGCTTTCCATATGATTGAGTGAGAGAGAAGCCTTCCAGCTTTCCACCCTGCTAACTTTAGCTGGAAAATGAAGAGAAGAGTTGATGCATCTTCAGTGAGAAATAGAAGCTACGTTGAGGATATGATATTCCAAAGATATTTCAAGTACATGAAAAAACTGGAAAAAGTCATATTCATGTCAGACACATCCGAGTCTGAGTAACATAGGATGTATTGCATATCATTTTTGTTTTGCAAAGTCAACCAACTTTGATCCATATAAGTTTTTCCTTTGAAAATTTTCATAGAGATTACCTTCTGAACAAAGCTTTCATAGTGCTTATCCATCCATGATTGGCACTCCAAATGTAGAGATTTTTGTTCAACCGTAAGATTGACCATAACAAGTGCGTGAATATACGACTTCAAGATATCTTCAGCTGTTGAATCTTTGTGCACGACAACGCTGACCTTTCCCTTTCTCTCCACCAGTAAATACTTTGCTAGAGTAACAATATAGCTAGAATTAGCAACAATATCGATAAAAGGGCTGTACCACATACATAGAGTACATTCGATGCGTAAAAGATCAACCTTCATTGTAAAATGATCCAGCTGAAGTCAGAAAGTTGGCCCTGTTTGAGATATCATTACGCTAGTCAGTTCAATACAGTTCATGCTACCATATGCGATGCATGTCAAAATAACTAAGCAGTCCGTATACTATTGTCAAAAGTGCAATTTAGCCCCTCTATTATAAAAACCGAGTAATAGTATCCTTATGCGTTTGATATTTGTGCAAAAGAGAAAAATAGATAACAGTGCTGAACACTGTACAAAATAATAATGGGGATTCTTAGAATCTAAAAGTAGAAACCTGTGGATACAACTAAAGCAACAAAAGAGTTTCTTCTACTAAAAACATACGCTTTGTCAGATTTTAGAAGTCTGTGTCGACATTTAGACTGTTTTTCATTAATATTATTATCAACTTTAGTTGTTTACACCAATACTAGATGTGCAATGATTAAATACTCAGTTACTATTGAAGCACTATCAAAATATTAGAGGCTATCGAGAGACTGCAGATGCTGTAGCCAACCATTGTTGCATGTGATCAATATAAACTTAAAATACTCACATTTCAGAGTGATCAAGAGTGGAGACCCTTAAGCCTAGTTTTACATTGGTGTGCAGGGGCTTAGCACTCTTTGACAACCTTAAAGTGGTCCATAAGGGCAAAACATGCTCCATGGTTGAAACCTGTTTAGGAGAGAGAACTGAAAAGGTATTTGGGAATGGGGATTAACATCTGCTTTTAGAAAATGATCCCACATGATATCATTTTGAAAATATGCTGGAAAAAAAAAATAGTTCATATTGAGCTTATGGAAGCAATCAGATTGTACGTGTTCCTACTAAATAGCCCACAGACATTGTTACCAATCAAATTTGTGCAAGTTGATTAACTTGTATGATATCATGAATAGTTTTCACAATTTATGGTGCTTATGCAGAGTAAATTGGTTTTGTCAGAAAGAAAATCACATAGAATTAACTTAAAAGTTATGTTGGTCAGACCCTCCAATTTTCTTTAAGTACTTGTACTTGAAGACCGTATCCGACACATATCTAAATATGGGTATGTGAATATAAAATTTCATGAACCTTCCAAATACATGTAAATACTCGGGAAAAAATGAATATACCCATGTCAAACACACACCCAAGTCTAGGTAACATAACTTAAGACAATGACAAAACTTTTGGGAACGGTAAAATCCAGGGCCACTATTCACTAAAAATTGGCCTCAAGGGGATAATAGCGACAGATTGTGGTTATTTACCTTGGCCAGATTCTATGAAATGTTGTAGAAGAATCGAACTCCTCTCAAAGTTCAGTGAGTCTAAAGTGAGGCACCTGACAGCTTTGTAATTTGCTATGCATAGGTGATAAGGAAATCATCAATTAATTATGGGATTAGAGAAAATAAAAGATAAGCCATAACAACATAAAAATTGGGAAAAAGATGCCCTAGTTTTGATATACTATGAAGTACAAAGACAATATGTTTTAATATGTCTGACCATAAGATAGGTTACAGGAGTTTATGTCAACCAAACTTACCATACATATGGAACATTGTCAGAGAGAGAAAAGAAAACCAAATAGCGACTGGGTTTCCGGTAGTAATGCGAGCAAGAAGCATTCCCAATGCCATGCCAATCATTGTTGCCATTGTCTCTTGGCTTCCTTCCTACCAATATGTTGAAAAAAAAAAACAAAAAACTCAGTACTCAAGCTATACGTTTACAACACAGGCTCTTGCCATTGTCATCCAAACATCAGAATCATTTCAAGGTACCTTGGCAGCTATATCCGCAGCATTATTTTGGAGGGCGAAATGCTGTGTCAGAGCAGCTCTGGTAGCTCCACTGGCAACACCGGCTGCATAGGGAAACCATGTAGGAAAACACATAATTAGAAGTTGAAATTGAGTCGCATCCAACAAAAATTGCTTTACTTTTACGCAATAACAAGAAGCTTCACTGGTAATAAAGTAACTACCACAAAAACCAAACATGTCCCATAGAAATTGCTTTATGCAATGTTTAAATGGCTCAACAAAACCGATAATTAACATGTCTCTGCAGACTTGGTGGTTATATTCTTAGTTGCAAGGAATTTAGAAACTTACTGAATGATCTTGACAAGCTCCCTAAGCAAACAATGAAAATAAAAGCTGAAGGGAACAAGGGGGAAAGAAGATCCATCAACATTCCTGAAATAAAACATGGAAGTCCTAGTTGTTATTTACAATTAAGAAAATTAGGAGATAATAAAATCACTAATACTCTCTGAACCCAAAGATGTGCATGTATTTGCACCCATGCAAATCCATATACGTAAGGGGCAGAAAGAAATATTGAAGATCAGCAATCAATTCTTTTGGACTCCAATGCAATTTCTCTAAAAGAAACATTGACATACCTAAATCATTCATGAGATCTGCAACCAAACGCCACATTTTTGCATTACTATCAAGATTCGATCCCTAATGAAAAAGCATTATGGTGTTAGACTCTCAACATGAACTTGAAAATATGGTTTTGGTAAATAAGAATAAGGCAATCAATGAAATCTCAATGAGCAAACCTGATAAAGTGTGAACAATATTCCTCCAAGCATTCCCGTTAGATCTCTCAAGAACCACTACAAGAATAACAATAACCATAATATCAAAAGGCCTGAACTCACTTCAACAATAACGCATTAGGACTCACTCCATAAATGTCCAAACTATCACAGCTCAGGTAAAATAATACAATGAAGATTTATACAAAACTGCAAATTGGACGTTAATTCTACCTGAAAAGTTGCACCTATAATAGTTGCGGATTTCTCACCAACTCCAATAGCACTCAAAAGAGCCTGAGAAATAAGTTAAAAGTAAGCAACAAACATAGACAAAAATCATCGCTCATAAGTAGTTCAATATCAATTGAATTTGACCCTTACTTGTGTAGAAAGCATTGTTCTTATATATGTTGAAAGTCCCTACAAATGTAATGTAAACCAAAACAATAGAAACTTTAGCCATTAAGTATTACTAATTAAAGTAGTCCATAACTGTTCATCAATGCTTTTTTCATACCTGCAAAGAGTCCCATACTTGAAAAGGGACATAATCTGGAGTCACACTGCCTGGGAAACCCTGCAATCAAGCTGACTTTCATGACTTGAAACGAAAACCCATATTACTCAAAATCATCTCCGGGATTTTGGGTATCCAAAAAAAAAAAAAAAGAATTTGTAAAAGAAAAACAGATTGTTCATCAAGTTTTCATGAGACTAAAAACCCAGCAAACAAAATTCGATTTTGAATGGAAACAAACAGGAAGAGAGGAACTTGCCTCGGGGACGAAGGCATCGAGGAATCGTCTCCAAACATGGTTGAAACCATTAACTGATCTGTTGCAGCCAAATAAAAACTTGGGTGAGCGAGAAAGAGAAAAGCAAAGAGATGAAAAGTGAAGGCTTTACCTTTGGATTTGTAGAGAAGGGGAGAAAGTGATAGTGGCGGTTTTGAAAAGCTTGGTAGAAGAAGATCCATTCCATTCTTCAATTATGAGAGGGTGCTTTGTCATCTTTGAAGCTTCCATCCACCATTCCTCAACTTCTCAAACATAAATAAATAAAAGTAGAAGTGAAGTTAGTGATCCCATTCCTACTCCGGCTCAGATTCTTCTGTCTTCCAAAACTAATGTACTTCCTGTTACACTAGAGTTCCAGGTCAATAAAAACATGATCGTTGACCCCTTTTTTAAATATGAATAATAAGTTTTATTTTCTCTCTTTTTTCTTTTCATATGAATAATAAGTTAATTTTTTAAAATAAAGAAAGAAAAACAATATTTTAAGAAAAAAACTATAAAACTGGAAAGATCTAATTAAACTCTAGTCCTTGTATTTTTTGCGTTTTAAAAATTCAATCCCTTTAACTATTTTTTTTAATAATTAAACTTCAATTGATAATATTGTGAAAGAAAATTTATTAATTAATTTGGGTGGCATTTTTAAAAAAAAATTGCTTGTGGCTAATTTAAAGTTGCACAGAAGCTAGGTTATTTCACTTTACTTCTATGAAACAATGTTAAATAACATCACAACCTCAATTTCAAAATGGAAATCTTAAAATTATAGATTTGGCATTATTTATTTACTTATTTAGCTTTCCATGTGTGTAATATTAATCATGTAAGCAATTTTTGTTTTAAAAATATCACCCAATTCAATTTAGTAGAAATGTGTTATCAATTAGATTTTAATTATTAAACCAAAAGAGTGGAGAGATCAAATTACTTAGATTAAAAGTAAAGGGACTAAATTTCAAATGTGAAAAGAGTATAGTGATTGGAAGCACAATTAGACCAATTGGAAAAAAATAATAGTGTTACAAATTGGACTTCAATTATTAAACAAAAAAGTAGAGGGATTAAATTCAAATGTGCAAAGAGTACAGGGACTGTGAGGATAATTAGATTAATTGGAACAATTAAAAGTGTAGAGGACAAATATCTTGGATTAAAAGTAAAATTACTCAATTTAAAATGTGCAAAGAGAATAGGGATTGAGAGTATAAGTAGACTAATTGGAATAAATTAAACAATAAAAAAAGATTAGAGGGACTAAATTCCTAAGATTAAAAATATAGAGGTTAAATTTCAAATGAACAAAGAGTATAAAAAATAGAAGTGTAATTAAAACTTTGGGGAAAAAAATAGATGGGCTAAATAGAATTGAGAGAATAAATAGAGACTAAATTGAATTGAGAAGAAAATTAAATAGATGGACTGTAATTAAACATTTTGGAAAAAATTAGTGACTAAATTGAAATGAGAGAAAAATATAAAATAAAAGGACTAATTTGAATAGCGAGGGAAAAAATAGAGGGAGTGTAATTAAAAATTTTGGGAAAAACAATAGTGTAATTAAAATAAGAGTAAATCAAACACAATGTCATTTTAAAATATGGTTTTTTTTAATTTAATCACTTTAATTATTAAATTAAAATAATTATGTGAATTAGTTACTGACATTAAAAATCTTGTTTGTAACTAGTAGATTGCAGACATGAAGCATTAATTCATTGAGTGATTGAGACATGACATTTTAATTAACTTTTAACTAAAGCTTAGGGACTTGTCTATAATTAAACCAAAACACTTTGTTTTTCTCTTGCTTAATTTTTCTTTTTTCTTTTTCAAACTCGTACATGAAAAATAAGTAGAAGTCTGTTGATGAAAAAATGCAAGATTAAACCATCATTATCACTGGGGAATGATCAAACAAAGAGTCCAATTACAAGAATAGTGAATGAAAACACTTAATTACTAAACATAAAAGAATTATACCAATAGCTAAGAAGTAGATTGATCCAAACCAAGTATGGAAAAGATTAAATTAAGAATTAAAAAAAAATAGAGTGATGAAAAATAATAAAATTAGCTGTATGTCATTTTAACTAAGTTTAGTTTGCCGCTGATTAGGGGTTACTTTTACCCACAAAGCTGGACTTATTGGATGTAGGACGATGACTGGTGGTATTCATGGTGAAAGCTAAGAATTTCACTCTCAATTTAACACTTATATCTTTTTGGTCCTGCATGTTTTTATTCCACACTATTTAGCATTTTCCGAATGGCTTATTTACCAAAATATGTTGAAAATTTTTTGAAATTGAGAATTTATGATTTTTTTTAAATTATCAATATATGTTGAATTTAGAGAGAAAGAAAAATATGATTTTTTTTTTTAATTATGAGATAGTTTTTACTTTCACATCGGTGAAAATATGTCTTGTAGGACACATTTTCGTGTTAATGGTAACTTTCCCCCAAATGATTACAATCTTAATGTCTATAATACCTCTAACAGCCATATCTTTTTCTTACCAAAACTCTTCCAGACTTTATTCTTTTCAACTCAATTCTCAATGACCTTCCAGTATAATCAAGTAATTTGTTTTGTCCATCTCCAGAAACAGTGACTCTATTACTAAAACTTGTGACAGTGTTGAGCGCAACAAGATTTTCGATGATGACGAGTTATTGTGTGATGCAAAAAAGATGAAATGTGAATTAGGACAACAACGGTTGTTTCGCGTTTCATCTTTTCTGCACCACACAATAACTTTTTCTCACCACAAATTAGGCCCCTAACTCTGTCACAGGTTATAGTAATGGATAAAACGAACTATTTAATTATATTGAAAGGACTACTGTGTTTTTTGTCTTTGACTTATGCATGAGTTTTATAAAGCATCCTCCTCCGATAAGGAAGAACTCGTTGTCGTGGTTGTATAACCAATGTCAATTGGGGTCTCATTTATGCTCCATCCCTTAATAGTATAACCTTTGTAAACTTGAAACCTTAGTTACACTTAAATTTGAGACCGTATAATCACCATCAACTGGAATCTTGAGTTGCAATGCAATTCAACTTCTCAAGTATTGACTTCATACTCATATGGCAGACGAAATTTATAGGTTACCTAGCTCCACGATATTATCGTAAATTCAAACATATCTTAAAACTATAATAATGTCTATCTCAAACACAAACAAAAATAAATTTAAAAACTTTTAATTTTTAATCGTAAAAAAAAAATTAACAAAGTGAAAATGATATGACAATGAAAACGTATCCTATAACAGTGAAAATGCATATTTTAGAATGCATTTTCCTTTCTCTCTTCAAAAACAATATATATTGATAAATTTAAAAGAAAAACAACGTAAATAATCAAATTTAAAATTTTTTCAACATATATGAATATCCTTTTTCAAATAGTTTTTCTTTTCTCCCCTCTTCGAGCATGCCACTATGGCTATCACTCTTGGTCTTCTAAATGATAGAGTTTCGAATTTTTTTTAATTTATCCTTTTCATTCTATTAGTGACTCTAATTTTTTAACAATTGTCAATATGAGTAAAGTTAAAAATTTTATTGGGATTAAAATTAAATTATATATTTTTACGATAATAAAAATATAATTTCATTATCTTAATGATTTTTATCTTTATAATTTTAAAATGATTAAATTATTTTTTATCATTTTTAAAAGATTAAGATATAATTTTATTATTAATAATTTAAAATTTTAAGAGTGTAAATGAAAAATTTTCAATTTTAGTTGGGTGCACCTGCCAGCCACCGGGACTCGCCACTGCCTATCAGTGACGTCTAGGCAGCTATGTTAACATTTTGTAAGTTGACCTTTTTAGCCTTTTAAAAATCTGAGCTTGGAAAACGTGATCCTAAAGGAATCTTTCTTCAGCACATTCCTCTACTTCATTTCACACTTTAAAAAAAATTCTTTCAAACAGCCATAAATCTCCAACTCCTTTAAAGGTCTCTAGTTTGATGACTCAATCCTGTTTCTTAATCCCCATATTGTTATCTTCAATTCTTCATGCATTTTCTTTTTGGGGTAAGTTTAAATTTTCACCTTATATGACTATTTGTATTGGCGTCTTGCATAAGTAGCTTAGCTGGAACTGCTTTTCACCTTTGTTTTGGTGTCTGGAAACTGTAATTATGCTAAGCTTTGATTCTCGTATAATTCTCTTTTCAAGTTTGAAGGGTTTTTCTTTTAAATGATCGATTTCAGATGTTTGTAGGGATGAGGGGTTTAAGAATGATCATGTGGACCATTTTATTGGTTCTTGCAATACTTCATAGGGCAAGTTCACATGGAATCCAACCTCTTTCAAGAATTGCTATTCATAAAGCAACATTAGCTCTTGACAACCTTGCTTATGTTAAAGCCTCTCCTACGGTTCTGGGACTGAATGTAAGATTAAATTGCAGCTTTTTTTACAATTAGCCTTGCAATGATCATCTATTCTCTGGATTACATGCCATTTTTTCAATCTTCAAGTCTTCATCGGGTCATTGAATCCTGATGTGTTAGGGTCAAAATACAGAATGGGTTACAGTGGAATATAGCTCTCCAAACCCTTCAATGGATGATTGGATTGGGGTATTTTCTCCTGCAAATTTCAGGTAGAATAGCAGGCCAATACCTTTCCTCTGAATATTTTTGTATTATTGAAACTTATTATGCATCTTTATTCCAGCTGACAGTATGCCATGCTAACTAAAAACTTGCAGTGCATCAACCTGCCCAGCAGAAAACCCAAGGGTTTATCCTCCACTGCTGTGCTCTGCACCTATTAAGGTTCATCTGAAAATTACTTTGCTATGAAATTTTCAAGTTCTTTCTTATAGCCTGCTTTTAATTGTTAATGGAATATGTTACAATTAGTAAGATTAACCATCTACTTTCAACAGTTTCAGTATGCAAATTACACTAGTCCTGACTACAAAGTTAATGGAAAAGGGTCCTTGAAGCTTCAGTTGATTAACCAAAGATCAGACTTCTCTTTTGCACTATTTTCAAATGGTTTCTTAAATGTAAGTTCACAGAAGTCCTTGCCTACTCGGATTCAGGTGTGAATCAGACACGAAGGTGTAGTTGGTTTGAACTGAATCTACTCTAATATGCTGATTTGAACTTGTCTCTCAAAGTTGTATGGCAGCGTACAAGGATGATAGAATCATCTCTTTTATTTTGTTCCTCGAGCATAAGACCATATTTGCTTAACTTGCCGATGCTATGTAGCTCTAACTCTTCATTTTTCTTTTAAGTACTTGTGTCAAAAACATATTCAGACAAAAGTATAAAGGCATGATCCTACAAGAATCCTTCAAATACTACAGAAAAAAGTTAGAAATATTTGTGTCTGACACATACAGATGTATTGGATGTTCATATCCGAATCCGAGTCTTCTAACTCCCTCACATCTTTTGTTTTCAATCTTTTACGTTCCTCAGTTGTGTTTAATGCTACTTATCATATGAAGATCATGATTATTTTCTGAAATTACTTGTTGTTAGTCCTTTTCCATCAGTCGTTTATTACCTCTAATCCTTGTTTCATTTCATAATTAGCCAAAGCTGGTGGCAGTGTCAAACACAGTATCTTTTGCAAATCCGAATGCCCCGGTTTATCCACGCTTAGCACAAGGAAAGCAATGGGATGAAGTAAATGAAGTCTTTCCTTTGCAATCTTGAGCAACATTTTTGTCATGTTAGAAAAATTCTCCATTGATTTGTTGGTCTCATTTCTCAGATGACTGTAACTTGGACTAGTGGATATGGGATTGATGAAGCAGAGCCTTTTGTTCAATGGGGTCCTAAAGGAGGACAGCAACAACATTCCCCAGCTGTTACTCTAACTTTTGAACGTAGCAGCGTGTGTGGTACATAGCTTTTTGGACTTGAATTATATTTCCATATCATCTATATATAACTTTCATTACTCATTCTTTATTTTCTTTTTAAGTACCCGTACCCCACATTTGTATTTGATGCGTATGCGGACATTAATTATATTATAATATAGGTAGAGATGGTTGATTCTCTTCTTACTTTCTATTAATTTGAACAACTTGGTTGTCCTTGTTCTCGGGTATGCTGGTAATCATGCCATTTCACCTTATCAAAGTGGATTCTTTTGTTTTCCTTTCCTTTAACAGTTATAATTTTCTCCTTTTCCTTTTCATTCTATAAATGGATCATCAGGTGCACCGGCAAGGACCGTCGGATGGCGTGATCCTGGATATATACATACAAGCTTTCTGAAAGAGTTGTGGCCGAACAGAGTGTATTCTCTCCGACTCCTTATGTTTCTTAAATCACTAATATCTGATATCCATATCTGATACATATTTGGACACTGGTATAGAAATATGGTCCTCTAAGAATCCTCCAAATATATAAAAAGAATTTAAAAAATTGACCATACGCAAATCAATATCTGACACTTACTTGAATCCAAGTAACATACATTTTACTCCCTTTTACTGTGAAGGTATACCTACAAACTGGGGCATAGATTGTTCAACAGTACATATGTTTGGAGTCAAGAATACCAGTTTAGAGCATCTCCATTTCCTGGTCAGAATTCTTTGCAACGCGTAGTCATTTTCGGGGATATGGGAAAGGTTTGAATCCCATTTGCAGCTTCTAATTACATATTTAGTAATTTGTATGAAGTAAAAAATTGTCATAATTTTCTTTTTTGAACTTCAAAAATATGATGTTCTTCTACATTCGGGACTTCCCGTTTCTTGAGGTTAAAACTTTGATCTTGCAGGATGAAGCTGATGGCTCTAATGAATACAATAATTTCCAGCGGGGCTCTCTTAACACTACTAAACAGCTTATCAAAGATCTGAAAAACATTGACATTGTGTTTCACATTGGAGATATATGTTATGCTAATGGATATATTTCACAATGGGACCAATTTACTGCACAGATTGAGCCTGTTGCATCAGCTGTGCCTTATATGCTTGCAAGGTTGGCCACTAGCATGCTTTGCTTGAGCTTGTAGTCTACTTCTGATTTTCAACTTATGTGACACTCGATGTTTATTGGTTTCTGTTTAGTGGTAACCATGAACGTGATTGGCCCGGAACTGGATCTTTCTATGAGAACAATGATTCTGGAGGCGAATGTGGCGTGTTGGCTGAGACTATGTTTTTTGTTCCTGCTGAAAACAGAGCTAAATATTGGTATTCTATGTCACTAACTCTTTATTTTCCTTAAAGTGCTTATATCTGACAAATATCTGTGTTGGACACATAGATCTATCCGACCGTTATGAGGCCAAGCCATATAGTGGGTATATGAATTTTTCCTATAACAGTTGCGAATAGAAATAGCATGGTGACAATAACATCTCCATTTCGAGCAACATAGTTGATATGGGTACGGAGATATAACTTTCTAGGAACACTTCAAAAACATGAAGAAAAAAACGAACATGCACACGTAACCATGTCCCAGTAACTTAGGTCTCTGTATGAGTTCCTAAATGAATTCATTTTCTACTATAACTTGTTTGCATTGGATTTTATTTTCACAGGTACTCCACTGACTACGGCATGTTCCGATTCTGCATAGCTGACTCAGAACATGATTGGAGAGAGGGAACGGAGCAATACAAGTTCATCGAACATTGCCTAGCATCAGTTGACAGACAAAAGCAACCATGGCTGGTCTTTCTTGCACATAGAGTTCTCGGCTACTCTTCTGACCTCAGTTATGCCGTTGAAGGATCATTTGGAGAACCAATGGCAAAGGAAAATCTTCAAAAACTCTGGCAGAAATACAAGGTTGACATTGCCATCTATGGTCATGCGCATAATTATGAAAGGACATGTCCTATATACGAGGTACCCCTAAAACTTTTTTGCAATATTTAAGGCCCTAAAACTTTTTTGCAATATTTAAGGCAGCAAATTTTGTGTTGCTAAGATTAACATTAAAGTCATTCAAGGATAAACAAACCCAGAGCTATATATTTGAGATTCGAATCTCAACATTTTCTCTTATACCTAGCAAACAATTGATTTTTGGAAATGGCCCATGGTACAGAATCAATGCACTGACAATGAGAAACGATACTATAAGGGCACACTGAAGGGAACAATTCATGTTGTTGCGGGTGGGGCAGGAGCAAGCCTTTCACCATTCACCACTCTCAAGACCAAATGGAGTTTATTTAGAGATTATGATTATGGATTTGTAAAACTTACTGCTTTCGATCATTCCAACCTGCTGTTTGAATACAAGAAGAGCAGCGATGGGAAGGTTTATGATTCTTTCAGAATATCCAGAGATTATAGAGACATCTTGGCCTGCACTGTGGATAGTTGCCCACCTACAACACTTGCATCCTGAATGATATACTTAAATTTGCTGTCATTCTCTTGAGCTTGTAAATATTACCCTCAAAACTGCATGTTTTTTGCAGTATTTCAGGCTTACCCTTCTAATACTTGTACTTATCAAATATTATTATATTTCAACATATCCTATCTTTTATATATTTTTTATATATATAACCAAAAACTTTTGAATCTCGAAGCACAGCAAATGCAATATATATTCTAACAACGTTGACATTAGAATAATAGTAGTTTTCATCTTGAAACTCAAGAGCTTACAATGGGAATATTTTCTTGTACTTGAAATACAACAAGAAAGAAAAGTACAGTAACCCACATCCAGCACCTGTTATAATGAGAACCCAACTAAATGCAGACGGGTAGTCAAAAATCGAAGCTGCAAAGTTCATTCCAAAGACACCTGCTACAGCAGCGAATAATGTGGCTACAAAAGTCGCCGCAGTGAGAAGCAACTCAAATTGAATCAGATGGTTCTGGACATTGCCCTGTTTAGCAAAACAGGAAGAAAATTGATCTTTGATTAATATTTACTTACGACTTCCCCAGTTGCAATTCAATTTTTTTTTTTCATTTCTAAATTCATCTTGTAAGTTAAAAGGCTTTGCTTGGTAGGGTGGAAAGAAAATTATAAGGATGGAAAATTAAAGGGATAAAAAATTAGAATGATGGAAAACATAATTTTGTTTTTCATAGGTGTGCTTGGTAGGAGAGATAGAAAAATGAAAAAAAAAAAGAGAGTATATTTTCTTTCCATCCATTGCCTGGTACAATTAAAAAATAAAATAAATAAAGTAAAATATTTGAAAAATGCATAATTTTGAACAAACATACACATCTCTTTCCTTTTCTTTCCTCTCATCATTCCAATTTGGAAGATAGAAAATGATTATCTCTCCTATTTTCTTTCCGCTCACTTTTCTTCCCAACCAAGCACACTCAGTTTATTTTCTTTTCACTTTTCCATCCAACCAAGCACACCCAAAGAGAGAGGGTATCATTGAAACAATCAATCAATTCTCACCAATTTAATGTTGATCAGATCTTCAGTGTCATCAATGTACTCTTTCAGCTACATAACCAGTAAGATTGGGCATCAGTGGTTGAGTATAATAGGTTACTAAGTACTGGAAGAAAAAACTACTTGTGGCGCTTGAAGTCAATGCAACATCTATATGTTAAACTTAGGGGTGGCAAAAACAGATCATTCTTGGTTCTTGGACCTCTAGAACAGTAGGATGTGACCACACTAACATATCTACAGTATAAAGGTAAAGGTCTCTTACCGATAACAACTTGCTAAGAGTATGATCAATGACAACAAAGTATGCTTCGAGTAACATTTCAAGTTGCTCAATATTATCCCCACCATGTGAACTAGTTAAGCTTCCTTGTTTACTTGCAGTCACGATACTGCTAAATGCCCTTTGCAATCTTGGAGCTCCACTGGTCGATGCTATTGGTGAAACAGGAGCAGATTTTGAAACTTGTCTGGTCCCACCAGAAAAATTAGTTAGAGGATTTATTTCATGGGGGGTGTTGCCCTCTGACCTTAGTTTTTTCTCTGTGAGGTACATCTCAGCCATGTCACCATCATCATCCATAAGATGCTCTAATTCATCTCGAACCTGAAATTTCAATCTAGAATCAATTATATAAGAAACAAAGCTACAATAGGTGTATTCCAAAACACACTGTATATAAATATCTCTACCTTCTGAACTCGCTGGGTTAATGTAAGGAGGTGACCTTTTAACCTTCGAACACGCTCCAGGTTAAGAGTATTAATGGACGATGCTAGTTCATCTAGCACTGGATATATCTCCATTTCCAGTTCTTTCACCTATAGAAAAAAAATTTTCAGAATGTAAAGGATTTTAGCTTATTATGATTTCATACCAACATGAACATTGATTTCCAAATTCTTTACTTTGGTTTAGCCAGCCTAATTACAAGGGGCAAAGCCAAGGGGGCAGGTAGGGGTCTCGGCCCCACTTTGGTTTAATGGAAAATTTTCACTTTTAGTCCTTCCTAAAAGTTAATAATTCAATTTAAGCCTGTTAACCCCTTGATTAAATGGAAAAATTCCATTTTTGGCCCCTCCCAAAAATTACCTTTTACCACAAAATTTTTAGCTTTGCCCCCCTCCTTAAATTCTATAATTTTATCTCAGTCCCCATAACACAAAATTCCTTGTTTCACCCTTGCTATTTACCCTAACCTTTTTTCTATAAGACCAGAACAAATAGTATCACAAAGACACACTTGGCCTCCTTTTTTCTATAAGACCAGAACTTGTATTATCACAAAGACACAATTGGCTTTATTGGATGATTATGCATCCTAAATACAAAGATCTACAAATTATATGCAATGAGTCGGCTATGAAAACATCATATTTACTGAGAACAGAACCTATCCTGTGCATCAATATATAAGTCTCTCAAGGATGCACCTCTAGGATATCCCCTCAGTGTCAAGTAAAAGAAATTCAATTGGTTATGTACTTGAAAAAAGATTTCAAGCATTTTTAACAGTTAGCTAGGGACAGAGGTTATGGAATACCTTTAAATCAAGTGACATGCAAGTTAGTTCCAGTGCCAGTTCCAGAGCCCTAAATTCAAATGGCAGGTCATCTGAATAAAACAAGTAGATAATGTAACTATGAAAGCATGCTATATGACAAATTCCAAACTGCCAAATAAACTAAGAAAGAAGGAGAGACAAATAAGAACTGCCGTAAAAACTCTTTGGGGACTAACAAATTTAGGAAGAATCATTTAGTTCAAATTAGTAAATTTTTAATAGATGTCTCTGTTTCAAAGGAGCAGCATAGCAGTCAAATTTAGTAACATTTTCTTATGCTTCTCCAAACAGGATAACAAGTCGGTGGATTATATCAGATATTTTGTAACAATAATTTCAACAGCAAGTAGCAATCAATATTGTTTATTTAAGACTCTTTCAGCCATCCACTTGAAACCAAACTAAACTACAGGCTATTAAGAATGCATTTTTACCAGATTGGTCTTTCTTTGCCTGAAGACGCTTGCATAATTCAGACTTATATTGGACAACATTTATGTCCAAAGAGTTCATTAAGATAACCTCCTCAGCTGTGATTATGCATCTTATTTGCTCAAGACTGACCACAATAGCCTTCTCCCTTCCTAGTATTGTTGAAGGATAAATAAACAAAGGGTCCAAAAGCCTTAGGTCCCTGGATGGCAAAGAACACTGTCTCATTATTTTAGCTTTATCAAGTTCCAAAATCTTCACATTCCCATCTTGGTCAATCTTTATCCATGAGCGACTGCTGTGTCCTCTCTTCTTCACACCTGGAAAGCCAGACCAACGATTCGAATGTGCACTTGAAGTATTCCTTTCACAGTTATTGGAAGATGTAGATTCAGGAACGTCAGATGGAAGAAAATCCCCCTGTGATTCTTCCATTGTCTTTTGGTTTTTCCTCCTTCAATTCTAGTCAACAGTATTGCAAAGAGATGATATATCAATTGCCATCGCAAGAACAGCAGCAGCCTTGCTCATGAGATGGGAATCAAATATATTTGAAAGTTACAGTTCTTGATATTTCTAGTGTGAATTGAGAATCCTGAAAACTATGGGCAGGTATATGAGAAAGCAAGAAAGGGACCCCTTTAAAAATCAAATTACTGCTTTCAAAGAAAAGGAGGAAAAAAAGCACAAAAGTAGAAATAGAAAAACCCAAATTAATAAACCAAACAAAAACTCTGCTCATTTTAGCAGCTGAATATTTACAAGCAGGGAAAAAAAGAGGGAGGACTCCACCTTGAATGTCATGCTTCATTAGTCAATTCAACAAGGGACAAAAACCAGCAATTGCTCATTGCCCAACAATTAAGAAATGTATCAACGGTTAGATACACAGCACGAAGTTAACTGAAGCAGTTATAGTTCTCTCTCAAAAAGCACAAATCCCAACACTCAAAAAGACTAAGAAAGCATTCGAAACCAAATTAAGAAACGTATAATATGGTTCAACTCTATTAATCCATAGTAAAACGTTAGCTCAAACAGATATAATTCTCTAACAAAAAGCATAATTACCAACAAGGAAAACCCCTAAAATAGCATTGGAGTACTAAAAAAGTAATTTATTAAAGCCCGAAATAAATAAACAACCCAATTTTGTTTAGAAGAATAAGCGTGAAAGAAAGCAAATTCCAGGAACAATAAACCAAAGGGAAAAAAAGGATTAAGGAAAGGGTAGAAAAATTTATTATACCACTTGAAAACAAAGGTCCAAAATCAGCAAAAGAGGCGGATTGAATCAGGGATCGCTTTGTTGCACCAAATGGAATCGAAGAGAGTCAGTGAAACAGCGGATGGAAACTGATCTGCCACCATTAAATTCCGGGAAGAGTTTCTAGTGCTTCTCGACTTTTTACAGTTGATTTGGTAACATTTTAATGTAATTAATCTGCAAATAAACAGATAATCAAATAACCTACTGCCTTCCCCTAAAAACAAAGTAATTCAATCATTCAAAAAAAAAAAAAAAGAAGACGAAAACGACTGTGAATGTGAACCAAGGTAGGTTAGTATCCATATTGATATCCATGTATTTAGATTTTAGATACTAGATTACGTCAGATACAGGTGAGTGAAAGAAAAAATTAAAAAATTAATATTTAGAATAAACTCGGTGAATTGTATTTTATCATTTTTATTCAAAAAAAAAGTAAAAGTACCATCATCCATTTTATTTTTTATTCGAAAAATAAATAAATTTATTTAATTATGTTAAGAAAAAAATATACAGATTAATTCTTTTATTAGAAATTCATCCTTTAGTGATTCTTGTTATTTTAAATTAATTTATTTAATTTTTAAACATCTTATATATATAATTTCACAAAATAAATTTCAAATTTTTATTTTCTTTAAGTCAAATAAAAAAGTAACATTACTTAAAATATGAATTGAAAATTTAAAACATTTATCTTATTCTCAATATTGCTGTTCAATAAAAAAAATATTTCATATCAATTTAGGTATTATTAAAATTATAAATATTATTATATTTAACTTTACAATCGGCCAACACTATCAAAAAAATTCATTGAATTTGAAAGAGAAAAAATAAAATGGATAATAAAAATGAGTAAACTTTGATAATCAAAATAATTAAATTGAAACAAAATAAAACTAATTCAAACTAGTAATAAAATTTTATATAATTAGTGTAAAAACAAATTATAAAGTTAAAAACATATATTTAAAATAATATATTTTAATATATAGATGTTGAAATTTTCATTATTTTCAAGACTATTATATGTTTTATTTAAAAAAAATACTTTATAAGTGTATGTGCTTTCTACTAATTTTATTTATGATGTTTAAAAAATTAAATAATTATGAATGGGATAACTTTTATCATATAAAAATCATGTTATTGTCGAAAATGTAAAACGATCTTTATAATAATTAAATCATATATAATTAATACGTTCAAAATCATATATAATTAATTTAATAAAAATAGTTTTCATCATAATATTATATCTTAAAATGATGTCAATTTAAGACATTTTAATTCTTAAACAAATGTAATATTTGAAATTATAAATTAATGTTGCATAAAAAATTAAATTTCACAATTTAAAATAACATTTATAAAATCATATACAAAATATATTTAACTAAATTAAATATATAATAATTTTTTGAAGTATGTGAATGAATTAAATAAATAAAAACAATTTTAATTATAAATAATAATATAATACAATTTCAAAGCGTAAGATAATAACAAAGTTAAATAATTTATGATTTATATTTAATATGTATTAAAAAAAAAAGTCAGAAGTGAAAAAGAGATAAAGTGGACAAACAACCTTTTTGGAGAGATGTTTTTTCTTAAAAAAAAGTGAGAGCGATAAGATATCATGTAAAATAGCTTCTTGTTCCTTTCCTTATGTTTATTTTTATTAAATCTAAAATTTTAAAAATTTTTAAAAAGAAAAAAATATATTTAAGATTAATATATTTAACCCAACAATATATTATGAATGTCAAAAATACATGAATATGGAATAACAATCAACCAATAGATTATGACAGATTGCAGGAAAAAGAAAAAAAGAAAAGTCCGCTATTATTATTAATAAAAGAAAATTTATTGATAGAAGAAAATAAAATATATATAAATGAAATTTAGATAGAAACTAAATACATAAGAGTAATGAAAAAGAAAACTCTAAATGCTTAAAGATCAAACTTGAAGGTATTCCACGAAGCGATACTCTTACAAATTTTGGGCATAATCATGAATAAAAGGACTTAAGAACACGTTTAGAAGTGTTTTGGGCATATTCATGTGAGTCACAACCACGGAATTGTAACGATGCAATCTAATCACCCAATGTCTCGACGTTGCATAATTTTTATCGTGAAAGTATTATTTAATAAATTTTGTCACGATGTCAAAAGTCTTCACGTCGTGCTTGTTTTTAACGTTGTACTATTTTAAATAGTTTTACTTTTTTGGGGGTTTCAATCACTTTTGATTAACCCTAATAAATCTTAAATGATTTTAAAATTTTGAATCTTGTCTAAAATATATTTAATTATTTTATAAAAATATTTCAAATTTTTAATTCTTAAATAAATTCAATATTTCTTTCTTATACATGCTTCGGTGGCATCTTTTATTCGTACTAATTGTCTAAAACAAATGAAGGGTGTTACATTAAATGACATTTAATCCTATTAACTCTTATAAACCTAATAAGAGCTATATATATATATATATATATATATATATAATATTATATAGATATATAAATTCTAACATATTAAAAGTCTATTTGTAACAGCTCGATTTTCAGTGGTGTCAGAAATGGTGGTTTTAAAATTTCGTTATTCGATGATCGAGTACGTAAATATTATTAATTAATATTTACAAGTTAATTATAGTATTATATTATATTTTGGTATGACAAATTCGTTAATTTGATAGTTAATTAAGGCACAAGTGTAAGGACCCTAGTGTCAATGATATTGAAAAATGAGGTATTGAGACCTTGTTTCCATAAACCGAGCTTGTAAATATTATTTAATAAAAATATTTACAGAGTTTCTGTATAGGAGAATTGAATTTTGGATAGGTAATTTTATCGAATTAGTAACTAAATAAGATGCAATGTCTAAATAAGATACAATGACTAAATTGTAAAAATGGTAAAAATTAATTGTTATAAATTTTTAATTGTTAAAAGGCTTAGATAATAATTAACCAAGGTTTGAGTGACAATTTGGCCACTATTAAGACTTAGTGGACGGTTGGTGTGTAGAAAACTAATAAATTATGATATAATTATATGTTGAAGTAATAAAATATGTTTTTATATCATGAAATAATAAAATAAAACAAATTGAAAAGAAAAAAAAACATCTTCTTCCCTTTTCTCATCTTTTGGCCGAAACCTTAGAGGAACAGGAAAGATTGAAGTTTCAACTTTCCTGCATGGTAAGTTTTTTAAGTATTTTTTTCGTAAATTTTATGTTTTCGAGATCGTTGTAACTTAATTTAGCTATTACGGGTATTAAATAGTAAAACTATTAAAGTTTTAAAATGTTATCATTAATGGTTTTTGATGTTTTTAATGTTAAATGGTTTGGTTGTAAGTTTAGAAATGATTAAGGACTAAATTGTAAAGTGAACTTTATTAGTTTTGAGCTTAAGAACTAAAATGTAATTATTTCAAAATTATCATGAAATTTCAATAATTATGGATTCTAGAGAGCTTTAGAAGGATGTATTTAAAAATTGATCGTGAATGGAGCTCAAATGTGAAATATATGTTTGTTTTGGTTTTAGGGACTAAATTGAATAAAATGTGAAACTTTAGGAAACTTTTTTAAAATGAAATTGAATTTTTTATATTTTTATAATAAGCTCTTAAAAGATTTTTAGAATTGATAACTTAAAATCAATTATCATAGATCAGGATTTAAGTCAATCGAAAGATAATAAAGAAAAATGAGAAATTATAAATTAGTCCCCAACACCTTAATTACTTGTTGCTTTTCTAGGTAATTTCATACAAGACTTACTTTATCAATTAATAATATGTGTGTGTAATATTGTGTAATTTTCTAGTTGTATTGTCATGATTATAATGTTTTCACATCAAATGGACTCAATTGTAAAATATGAATTAAATGATAAATATGAATATGAATATGTATATGCTATTGAATAGATTTGATCAGCTATGTAATTGGATAGTATGTATATGATGTTGTTATAAGGTTTAATATGTATATAGATCGTTATTTGATATATGAAAAGGTGTATACGGTCACAAGATTGAAATGATTTATAAATTGTAACAGTGCCTGAATGAATTTAGCAAACGATATGAATGACACACCATTAAGGTTTAAAATTAATCGGGTGTTGGTCAGGGATTTCTTTATCGATAGCTAAGATCCAGCATGTGTTGCGGATTCTCGACAGCTCAAGTAAGCAGCATCGAATAAAGTTGCAAAAGTAAACCTGACCTACAACTTGTGTGAGCAAATTCAAATATCACAGCTTGTGTGAGAAAATTGAATTATTCTTTATCAATGCTTGAGATCCAGCCTATATTGCGGATTCTCAACAACTTGAGTGAGCAATATTGAAAATGCTTGTATAAGCAAATCAATTCTATAGTTTGTGGAATTAAATCAGTTTCGTGTATCTAAGTTCAATATTATTTAGTTCTTCGAGTGAAGATAGAAAGTGCAACAGAAGATGAAATGGATGTAATGGTAGTGCATGAATGAAAATAAATATACACGTATGTGTTTGCAAATGGGTTATGAAATGATTTGTTAAACATGTAGTTGATTATGTTATAAATTCATGTCATGTAAATGAACTAATGTAACACCCCGAATTTTGGGCTTAGAAATATTTGGCCTTGAGTTTTGGATCCTAGCTTAGTATTTTTAGGAGTTTAATTTTGGCATTCTAGAAGGTTGGAAGTGGCCTAAAGATGGACTCTATGGAGAGTGATCAGAAGAGAAAATATAGGAAGAGGTTAGGAGAGCTTATCGTGGAGAAAAATTAGGAGATGAGATGTGGATGAAGTGGAGCCAATTAGGACTTTAAGGGTTCGGCTTTGGGTATTTATAGGGGGTGCTGAATTCTTTTTGAAGAGTTTCCCTTGCTTTGCCAAACCGAATGCTTCATTCTTCTCATTCTTTCTAGTTCTTTTTCCTCTTTTGCAAAAGCCAAATACCTATATCCCCTTTGCCGATTTCTTTCACTAATCTCTTAAAAGCTGAATACTCATATCCCCTTTGTTGATTTCTTTTGCTTTCCTCCATCACAAATTTGTTTTTGTTATTTACAACCTTTAATCAAGATTTTAAAAGCCGATCACACTCAGTAGATATCTAGGCCGTTAGTTTGAAGGTGAGTTTCGGTAAGTGTCTCATTCTCAATTTCGGTTTCTTAAGGGGGTGGCCGAGTATATCTATAGCCTATAAGGGTGACTCGTGTGGAAGACGAGTCACCTGATGTTGATAAAATATGTGTGTTGATGCAGATTTAAGAATATTTGAGATTATTTGCTAAGGAAGGCTAGAAAACCTGAAGGTACATGGTAAGGTTACGGTAAGGCTTCGGGATTTGATAAAGTTGTAGTTTAAGGTATAGAATTGATTCGAAAGTGGTTTTGATTGTAGGTCGAGGCTGAGGATAGTGTAGTACGGGTTATCAATCAGGTGTGTACATACACTACACACACAAAAATCGGCAAAAGCCGAAATCCCAAAATCCAGAATGGGCCTACCGAATTTGTGGGCCCAAAGTGGCAAAGTTGTGATATGAAATTTTATGATGGATTAGTATGTGTGATTGTATGATTGAGTTATGATCGAGCCTAATGGGCTACATAAGCATGTTTGGGGCTTAATGGGTTTTATGAATATGATTCGGCCTAGTGGGCCTTATGGGATTGTAGAAACGCATGCTAGGGTTTTAATGGACTATAGGCCTAGTTCTGACCACTCAAATTTTACATAAGACTTAATTAAATAATTAAACATGTCCGTGGACAAGTCGTTAGACTAAGGTGTGGCAATGGACGTGTGCATGTCTAGGATTGGACTAGGAAGAGCTTGGTATTTAAGCGGTCCGAGTGACCCACCTCTTCTTCTCTTGAATCCTACCTGGTGCATAGTGTCCGCTCACTTTAGTCGCGAGGACTTGTTGATGGGCCAAAACCATAATTAAAATCTGTCCCTTTAGGAAATTACGAAAATACCCTCTAGGGTAGAATTACGAAAATACCCTCTAGGGTAGAATTACTAAAATGCCCCTGTAAAGTAGAATTATTATAACGCCTCGAAGGGTAGAGTTATCGAGACACTTGTAGGGTAGAAATTACCAAAATACTCCTGGATAGTGAAATGACTAAAATATCCCTATGTGTTATGAGTGTGACTGGTGTATGTTGTATGTGACGATGATGCATTCATGAGATAGTATATTGCATGTGGGCTGGGTTTTGATTGGAGGAAGTGTATATGAGGGACGCACGGTCGCTTGACGACTGTGGACCCAACGAAGGCTTTTGAGCCACGAGCAGCTCGTTGTAACGTTTGAGTAGTGCCGCAACCGGTGCTACCTTTAGAGTGTAGAGGATGGGTGGGTTGATGTAGACATCCCCACAGGTGTGTTGCGTTGGTACGGGTGGTGTGTAGCGGTTGGATTTAGGATGGGAGCATTTGCATACATGTAATTCTGGTATGATATGAGGTCAATGTGGGTTAAGGCCCAGACCACCGATATTGTTAGGGCTTAGGCCCAATGTGATATGTGTATAATAAATTGATTTGATTGCCAATGGTCGTACACACTGAGTTGCGAAACTCATACCCTTATTACTAATATTTTAGGTGATCCACAATAGACGGCTCGACGCGGGAGAGGACTCAGAGATAGCCACACTACAAGTTACTTAGGAATTTTAAATATAAATTTATTAAGTGTTTTATGATAAATTATTTTCCACTGTGATGTAATAAGGCTATGTAACTCCGATTTCACTTTTTACTTAGGGATTTATTTAGTTACTGTTATATTTAATAAATATGGTTTTTCTTAAATATTTGTTTAATTAAATTCTTTGATTTTTAACTAAGTAAATTCTTTTCAAGCATATTTCGTTCGAACTAAGTTTTAACTAAACCGTTTTAAAAGTAACTCTTCAATGTGACATTGCCAGATTCGGGCCTAACTTCTAGGCCGGGTTTGGGGTGTTACAACTAACCTCTTAATGTACTTGTTGATGTACATGTGAAAGTAGCAGGATGCCAAATGATTTCCATGTTAGTCTCAGTATGTCTTAATTGTTTAATTATGAATTGAGATAAGTTTACTATTTGAACACTATTGAGCTTACTAAGCACATACTCTGTTATGTTTTCCTATATTAGAGTTGTCTTTTGCAAATCATAGAGATCGAATCGGCTCGGTGCTCACACTACCCAGCTTCAGTTTCGATAGACTTTTGAACCATTTTTGACCCGGTTATATGGCATGTAAATAGGTTTCAATATGGTTAAGTGTTGATTTTGAAAGATGATGAAATGGTCCCTATATAATGCTTGTTTGGAATGTGTATATAATATGTAGATAGGGCTTGAATTGTATATGTGTATAAATGGGAGATTTCATGTGTTTAAGTTAAGAATGTGGTTGGTTTTTGGATGCCTCGTTAGAGTGTTTAAAATGTACAAAATGTTATTACGGTTCACAATGGTTGAAGCTCTCAAATGATCGTATTTAATTGTGAAAAGGTTGGATTAGTGTGATATAAATGGTATAGAGTTGTATCAGTTGACTTGAATGGTTCGTGATACTTATTTAACCTTGTTGTGCAATGGTACCATTGAGGCATATTAGTTAGATGATTAGGGATTGTTATATGATATGTTTTGGTATGTTTTGAAATTTGATCCATACGGCTTGGACAAGCGACCGTGTGATCCCTGTTTTGCATGATTACTTTTATCTTGAAAATGTTACAATTTGATCTCTGTTTGTTCTGGGTAAATTTTAGAGCTTTTGTAAGCTCGACTTAGACTCGATTTTGTTTGTCATGCATGATATATGTAACAATTACATGTTACTTAATATTCTTGAATTTAGTTTTGATATAATTGTTTCGTTAACTATCATAACATCCTATAATCCGGGTTTCGGCGACCGAACTAGTGAGGGGTGTTACTATATTATATCCCTATTTACTCTTATGGCTCCCTTAGGAGCTAGTTTTATATAATATATAGATATGTGTTGTAGCAGGGCAATTTTGCCCGGTCCAATAAAAATAATAATATGGCCAAATAAACCCAAATTAATAAAACCCAAAATCCCTTCACAGACCCATTACAACAAACACTAGCCCAAATGCCCAAAACCCAATAGCAACCCGGAGCCCATTACCCGTTTACAACCAAGCCCCAAAACTAAAAATCAACTAAACAGAAACTAACCCTAACCCTAGCTAATGCACCTCGCGCCGCGCACCCAAGCTGGCCACCGGTCACCCCGCGTCACCTCCACCTGCTCCCATCACATCGTTGAAGACCTGCAAACGTGACAAGGACATCAAACAGTAGCGATACAGCAGCCAAATAAAGAGAACAAAGAGAAAGCAATGGAAATCGGATATAAAGCCGAAGAAAAACGTGTAGACAGAGGCCTTTTTTTTCTTTTCTCTTTAAAAAAAATCCGAATGTAAACAAAAACAAAGAAGAGAACAGAGAAATAAAAAAGAATCGAGTTTTTCGAAGGTGAAAATTTTTCCTGCCGCTTCGTCTTATATTCTTCATTTTCCCATTTCATCATCATCGATTGCATTAAGAGAGAAAGACCACACCTTTGCGAGAGGATTCCCATACCGCCGTTCACTCCGTCGCAACCGGAGTCGGACTCGATTTTGGGGCTCGAAATAGCCCAACCTTGCGAGCGTCTACCCCGATCGAAGCCAGACTAGCCTGATGCGACGAACCCATCGCCGATTTAAAGGTGCAGGGTGGTCGGAGGGCTTCTCGGTTTGGCTTTGTTGCGGTGGCTTAGGAGGAAACCGACGGGGTGCCTTTGTTTTTCTCTTTTTTCGTTTTTTTTTCTTTTTCTTTTTTCTCTTTGTTTTGATTTTAAATGATCTGATAACCCTAGCTTTTGGGTTTCTAGGGAGATTTTAAGCACCATTCAAACGGCACCGTATGGAGGTGCCTAACCCGTGCGACCCGACCCGTTAGGGGCCTGAGGATCCGCGTGTATAACCTTTATGGGTTATTTACGCGAATGGTCCCTCCCTCTTATGGCATTATGCGCTTAGCTTCTTTTTACTTTCTGATTTGGCACTTAGATTGCCTTTGATTTGCAAAAAGGTCCTTCAGGTTCTGGGCTTAACGCAGACGTGCTAAGACCGTGGGTTATTATCCCTCCTGGTCCTCGGGCCTTTGTGCGTATCATCTTTTAGTCCTTGGCTGCCCATTATTTTTGTTTTGCTATTTTTACCTTGAATTTCGTTTAATTTCAGTTTAATCCTTATCTGTTTTCATGTTTATTTATTCATTTAAATTTCTAACATTTTATTATCATTATTTATTATTACTAATATATTATATATTTTTTATATATAGTGTTTTAATTGTATGTTGCGTATTTACATATACAAGTGATACTTATACATATATATTAGTTATATATCCTTTTGTATTTTATATGTGTATTTCCTATACTATTATATATTTTACATTACATTTGTTCTAGAGTAATAATATATATATATATTATATTCTCATATATTATATGTACTTTTTATTCTAAATTATATATATTGTATATACATTATATATATATTAAATACATTTTTTTTATTCTTATTTCATATACATTCTAATATTATTACGTATAAATATTCTCATATGTATTTTGACTATTTATATGCATTATGTGCATTATTCATATATAAACGTTTTCGTGTATTACATAGACGTATATATTCTCAATATTATGGTATATATTTTGTATATTACATCTATATATTTTAAGGTTATATTTTATATATTATATGCTATATTCTTATCTATGTATCATATATGTATTCTTCCTTTTAATAGATACATACATTTTTATACCACCTCATATATATATTTTAATATTATTTATGTGTAAATACTTTAGTGTATTATACAAGCATATTTTAATATCTTTTTATATATTATGTGTATGTTATCGATATAAATGTTTTATGTATTGCGTATATATATTTTAATGTTTTTTATTATGTATATTTTTCACATTATGAATTTGCCCTTCTTTTACATACTTTTTATATTACTATGCAAATATTTTAAATATTATGCTATGTATATATTTTATTCCAAAAGGTGTATAATTTGGTTTCTTTAAAGGTTTTTTATTTTAGGTACATTATTTATTTAAAATTTTATTTCAAATCCTATAGACCTAGATCTTTTGCTATGATTATTCATTTTATTTGTTTAAAGTTTTTTATTTAAATTGGTCTCATACGTCTTTTTTGGCCTTCTAGCGATGATATTATTATTTACATGATAACATGTCATAAAATTGTTGTTATTATGAGCACTATTTTTTATTTATTGTTTATCATGATTCATTAATGAATTATATTGCTCTCAATTTATCTCCTTGTTTCGAATGTTGTTATTGCATATTTGTATCTTAAAAGTTTGTATTTTAATATCATTTTAGTAAGAGCTTCCATTTAGAAGTTTTCGATAACGTAACTCGTGTTTGGAAATTTCGAGGAAATCGAGCCTTAACTTACTAGGTTCCGATTTTCCTTATTAAGCCCGAGCTATCGAGTATCGATTTCAAAACCCAAAACACGTGAGTTCTTAAATAAAACCTATTCTCGGAATCTCGAAATGCTACATCCTAACTTACCGAATGTGGCGTTTAGTGTCTCGAGATAGGAATTTCAAAATCAAGGTAATATTTTGAGACTTTGAAGAAATCGAGCCCTAACTTACTGGGTTCCGGTTTTTTCGTTCAACCCAAAATAATCAAATATCCTTCTTGGATTTAAATACATTAGCCCTTTAAGCAAAAAGGCGAACTTAATTTCAAGAAATTGATATGTTGCACCCTAACTTACTGGGTATGACATTCTCATTTCTTTGAGATAAGTGAGCTTCGGTTTTCACCACATTCAAATGCTCTTTTAAGGGATCGTATTTTAAGTTTCTAAAATTTTAAATATTCGACACTAAGACACCAATTAATCAACTAGGTACCAATTTTGGGCGTATCGAGGGTGCTAATCCTTCCTCGTGCGTAACCGACTCCCGAACCCGATTTCTTCAAATTTCGTAGACCAAAATCGTCATTTTAATAAATCAAAATATTTTATTAAAATGATCAACTTTTACAAGGTGATTCGATACACCTCATAATAAAAATCGGTGGCGACTCTCCCTTTCAATTTTTATTTCCAAAACCCTAGTCGACCCATGTTTCAAAAAAAATGGTTTCGACATGTGTTATTAAGAAACGATGAATACGATTAAGTAAAAGTACCATGGAGGCATTATACTAGGAGTTAATTACATTTTACCTCCTCTACTAAAAAATTGGGTAAATTAATCCTTATACGTTAAATCAAAGTACAGGGGCCTCCATAGTACTTGTACCAACACCGATAACCCCAATATTTTGGGACAACACTATCTTTAGTTGACAGTTTTTATCTTTGTATTAGTTTTACTAATGTATTATGTAGTAAGAATAATAATTAGGATGTCTAGTACAAGAACTTAAAAACTTGCTCTTCGTGCAATAAAAAGTTAAAGGTGTAAAAAAATCCGTGCGATTTTGAAGACTACAAAAAATATGGTGTGAAAAGGTCAAATACATGTTATTGACGTGAAATAGAGGTTTAAAGTTAAGAGGTCTCTTTGAATAACATGATATGATGAGTGTTTAAAATAGAAAATAAAGTTGACTAAGTCTTAACTTAGTTGCCATTGATATTATTATCAGTTCAAAAAAAAGTGGATTCGAATGTGCTCAAATGTATTTTATCTTCCTAATTACGAGTAAAAAGGGTTTATGGACAGTTTTAATCATTGTATAAAAAAATAGGAAAAAAAATGGAGCTCATTAATTTCATTGAATGAGTAATTAAATCTATATGTTCAAGTGAAGAACATTTTTTTGACATCTTCATCTTTAAATGACTTGGTAATACCTACCAAGTGGTTTGAGAAAGTAAGTAGTGAGAATCTCACTTAGATGTATATATTTGAGGTTACAACTTGAGAGTTAAAAAAATTGGACTTAAATCTTTTCTTATTTATAATGTTGATTTTAATTATTTGATTTTTTAACTAAGATTCATCAAAAGGTAGTTTAATTCTGCATTAACAATTTTTTATGTGCAAAATCTTTTTGTTGTTGTGACTACAACTTCTACCACAACATTCAAAGATATACTTTCAAATTCACTTCGAATTCATATTTAATAATGATATTTTATTTTTATTTAAAATACATATTTAACATTTAAATAACATAATAAAAACATTTTAAATAGTAAAATATGCTATAAATCCTTACACTTTTTGAAAAATAGGAATTTAGTTCTATTTCATGGAAGTTAGTTTCTCTATTTTCTAAATTTCAAAATTTAAGGTCAACGGTTAAGATTATTAATTTTTTTATTAAATTTGTTATTATGATATTTTCTAAATAAAAAAACTCATTTAGCAACTATCTAATTAAAAATAATTTTATAATTAATTTAAATTTAACAAAATAATTAATAATATTAACAATTGAACTTAAATTTTAAAATATAAAAAGTAAAGAGACTAAAGTGCATAAAATAAAAATACAATTTTTCGAAAAGTACATTTACTTGTTGCACATTTTAGCTTAAAATAAAAGTACTACGAGTAATTTACCAAAAACAAACAGAAACTGATAGAACAAGGTTTTATAAAGGCATTGGAGTGGGCCATTTTAAGTAACCATAACCAATCTAAGCTTGTTGTAGAGACCATCAGTCTTCATGCTGGTATCATACGAACTGCAAATGCAAGAAAATTTGAAAAACTAAGCTATATCTAGCTCAACAGTTTCCCTCATCCTGCAAATAAATGGAAAGACGCAGTAAGTTTAAAACTTACAACAAAGTCTTCAATTGCAATTTTGATGAGGTTAGTTTCTGAAACTATGAACAAATCTTGCAAAAATTGGCGTTACTCCATCCACGTTTTTAAACCTCTTAATTCTTTTTTATGCAGTTTTTTTTTTAATTTATGAGTGAATTATTATACAAACAAAACGAAAAATCAGTTTTTTTTTTTTTATGTGTAATTTGATTCTCAATTATCGGTTTCGGTTTTCTGGTTAATTTTGTGTCTATCCTTTTAAAAAAGTTGGGGATAAACATATGACGGGTTTCTTTTTTTGTTAATTCCCTTTTTTTTTTAACTTCTAAAATTGATAGGTATATTCCGATTTTAGATATTTGTTGAATGTAAAGAAGCTGCTGAGGATAGCTCGGAGACACTTCCGACGAGTTTAATTTCAGCAGTTCATATGTTCAATGCTACAAAACTATAGTATGTTTGTTCTTTTTCTCTTTTCCAATAAGTTTATTATAATTGTTTTTTCTCTTAATTTCTGAAAAATAAACATAGTAGAAATTGTTCAAGGGAAATGAATTGATTGCGTTTGTTTCTGGTATTAGTTCAGCAATTTGATAAATTAACGAAGCTTTCAACTTAGAATTGAAATTGCTAATGGAATGAAACGTAATGTCTTTTCTGAATATAGTATATATCAGAGAATTTCTGCTATCAAATGCTTTGTTCTTCATGCTTATGATTTTAAGTGTCCGATGTATCCAACATGGTCCTCTCACTTTTTACTTTGTTTGGAAGAGCTTATCATCATCATGTAATTCTATCATAGACATATGTGTCGAACACGGGTACTTTAGGGCATGCATTGTTTTTCACGATTTCATTACAAAGTTCATTGCATAGGCTGTATTTATGTTATGCATTCTAGATTCCTTCCTCAATTCATAAAACTGACCAGTCATCAAACATAGATATTGTTTTCAGCATTACAATGGTGTTATTATTACTATTATTATTTCAATGTTTTGAAGTTGTTGAACGTCACATAGTCTTTGAACTTTGTCTAAATCTGTGAACACTTCATCTTTTCACTGACATGGTGAAAGGTGTCTTTCTGCTTTTCATTTTCCAGGTAGATCTATGTGTTGATAAATACAAATGCATGATTTTGACCCTGTTTCGTACAAACTTTTTTAAGTAATGGACTCTGATAGCATCAATAGAAAGAGTAAGAATTCAAGCAAACGTGTAAAATTTAAGGATGGAAATGGAAACAGTAAGCATTCAAGTGAGGATAGTGGAAGCAGTAATGATTCAGATGCCCTTTCAGAGGTCCTAAATAGTATTGAAGGAACTAAAAGTAATGGCAATTCTGGAATTATTAAGGGCTCAGGAAACAAAAATGATGTTGAAATACACGAAGGGCCAAAAGATGAAAGTGGAAGTAGTAATAGATCAGAAGTAGCTCAAGGGGAGATTGATAGGTCTAAAAGTGATATCTCAACTGAAAATATTAGCTCGCCGTCATCTTCTTCATCATCATTGTCTTCACCTTCATCTGGTTCATCTACCGATGATAAGTCTCAAGCAGATACACAAGAATCAGGCATATCAGGATTAACTTCTGGCAAGAGCTCTTCCATATTAAAACAAACTCAAAATGGATCTGCAGGTTCAACATCTAATTCCCAAGTTCCCATTGTTGCACAAGAATCAGCATTGACACAATCCCCTCCAATCCAAGTAATGGATAGAGGGGTTGAAGAGTATGATCCGTATAGGATTCCATCTGCTGTCTTTTCAGTAAGTAAATCATCAGCACCTATGGATTGGAGTCTTGCTTCTAATGACTCATTGTTTAGCATTAAAGTAGGGAGCACTAGTTTTGCCAGAGATCTAATTCAAAACAAGGAAACTGCCCGTGGTGTGGAAAAGCCAGGTGAAGTTAAGGCATTAATTCCATTCCCTGCTGTTGCTCCAATGTACACAGAGAATTTTGAATTTGACAAAAGCAAGAAAACTGTGGTTTCAGATGATACTGTTAAGGATAAAACAGCCCTTACTGCTGAAGAACCAATTGTTGACAAGTCACTGTCAATTGCGCCCTGGAATCAGCCCAATATTTCTGAAAGTGGAATCGGTCAATGCTCCTTTGACTTTCGAGTGTAAGTTGACAGCGTTCTTTTATCTGCAAAATAATCCTATATACTTGTGGATTGATGTGCTCAACATAAGTTTTTCTTTCTGCAAAACAAGTACCTTTTACCTTGGTGTCTATGCAGTTGTTAATACAAACCTTATGTTATCATTTATTCATTCCCATATATAAATTTCAAACCCAATGCTTGTTTGATGCATACCTATGAAGCACAGACACTTCGTGCAGGGATCTAACATGGAAAATTGTTCCGTTGGGGTGGAATACATGCTTGACATGTGAAGACACCCGGACACACCAGAACATGCAAAGCAGGGGAATCAACAATGAACAAAAGCTATTTGCATGTTAATATTTAAAGAAAAGTATCAATTATATATTCTTATTGCATATTATCGTCAAAAAGGAAAATAAAAAGTTTGCAGTGTCTTGTTATACCCATCTTCTAATTTATTTTAAATCCATGTGTCGCAATGTCCTTATCAAGAATTGCATGTCCATGTCTATTCATCTTATGTGCACAATCATATAGAAATTTCAAACCTAATGGTTTCTGTATAACGAGTATGCACCGTTTCTACTGCAGAAAAAACAAAAGCAAAAAGAAGAAGTGTGCATGGCCATCATGCTCCTGTTCTGGTTGTAGCTGGGCTTTCTGCTACTGTTCTAATTATAGCTGCGCGTTGTGCTACTGTTGGAACTGCAGCTTGAAAAGATTCTGCTGTTGTTATTCAGAGTATGTTTCTCTTTTTCTCCCTACATCTATGCTACTGTTTCAAAAATTAGATATAAGTAGATCTTTGGGCAAGAAAGACTTTCTTTTAAAAGATTGATGTCAATATTTGTGTCTGATCACATAATTGGAAATAAGTATAGAGAGTATAGAGGTATGAATATGATGCTCCAAGTAAATGAAAAACTAACAAGAATCGAGCATACTCAATCGCATCTCCATATCTGACACTCACTCATGTCCAATTAACATAGGCTGCACTTATGATGCATAGATTTGGGTTATTGTATGCAGTTTTCTTCAGTGTAGACTTCTCTTTTCCCCCACCTCTATCAAATATTAGATATAGCATATCTTTGGGAAAGAAAAACTTTCTTTTAAAAGTTTGATATCCGGTATTTGTTTCCAATAATGCTCTAAATATATGATAAAACTGAGAAGAAATCAAGCATACTCAATCACATGTCTGTATCCAATACTCACATCCAAGTAACATCGGCTGCATATTATGCTTACGATGCTTATATTTGGGGTTTCATATACAATTTACAAGAAATTCAAGATCTTGTGGGAACTTTTCAGCTTAAGTTATATCGGTATCATTGCAGTTCGGAAGATGAAAGTAATGTTTCAGAGGAAGAAAAAGTGCAGGAGAAACTACAAGAAAAGCCTAATGTTTCAAAGAAAAAAGAAGTGCAGCTGAAACAAGAAGAAAAGCCGTTGGCCTCTGCATCGAAATCGAAATCAGCTTGCGGCAACTGTTGCTCTTGGCTCCCTTCTTGTCGATGGCGTTGGTGTTGCTCATTTAACCGTTGTAAAGGAAAATGCTGTTGTTGAAAGGAACAACCAAAACTCAAGCCACTGGCCTCTTCCCAGGCGAAAATGCCTGCCCAAATGGTGCACTTTTGTGATTGGATGCTTGCACAGAATCTGTTCATATTTAATCATCATGCGTGGGTCATGTCTTCAACGCAAATTCAAGGGCCCTCGTTGACGTGATATATATATACACACATATACATATACATATACATACATAGACACACACAAATATACTTCAATGAAATCTTAAGTTCCTAGACATCTGTTCTTATGTATAATTATATGAGAATCAGGTCCTTTTAGCTAGTGAGAATATAAGGGGGTGCCTAGGGACTGCTGCTGGGAAGGGAAAATTAAGTTTCCCGAATTTTTAGAGTAGAGATGACAAAATACAATTCACCGTAGACAGTGTAGTAGGCTAATTTTTGTTTATGCCTATTCCGTCTCAACTTTTAAAATTTATTATTTTACTCTTTAAACTATTTTATGTATTTTTTTTGTTATAAATATTACATTGCAAAAGCTTGTACACTTGAAATGAAAAAGGAATTTGACCATACATTGTCAATTTTTCAATGCTTTGTTTCGATCTTTATAAACATCTTATAATATCTATATTTTTCAAAAAAAAAAAAACAAAACAAATATTATTAGAAATTTTTTTATATCTTTCAATATATTTATGTAATATTTTTTAAAAATATTATTTTAAAAAAAATCCTAAATAACCTATCCACTCCCATCTTTCACTTCAAAAAGAACACTAATTTTTAAAAATATATATTACTTTTTATTTCTTTTTCATCCATCTTTAAAATGAATTAAAAATAAAATCAAATAAGTCAATGAAGCTTTGACATAGTTTGTAAAGGTTGTAACCTTAAACTTTTAATATTTGAATTCAGATCCTACGTTGTGGAAGTGTTATCTAAATTTATTTTAACTTAAATCTTGTCACTGTAATTAAATTTATTTTGATATAGATAAATTATATTCAATTTATTTAATTTTATTTGGTGATATCTTATTATTATTAATGGAAATAATTATCATTATATCTCTTAAAAAAATAAAATGGATGACATTATTTGTCTCATTTCATATTATTTTACAAATAAAGCTGTAGAAATTAACCAAAAAATGATGATAATAAATGATTAAGTCTCAGAATCATCCCTTCCTGATTTTGTAGAAAAGCTGAAATTGATTTGAACCAATGGAAATGGGCGAGAGTTAATGTGACATCTCACCCACTAAATGCTTTTATTAATCCTCCAATCAGACACCACCCACCATTAATGTTGGTGTCACATTTGTGGTCCTCACTTTTTAGATATTAACTTGAATTGTGAAAAACAAGTTCTAAATTTAATTCAAAATTTGTTTATCATTTAAAAAATTAAAAATTCAAGTTAAATAAACTTATATTTTTTAACCGTTACAAACTTAAAAGGAGTTGCTTTTTTTCACCTGAACAAACCTGTTTTAGGATTTTAGCTGAGTTGTACATATCTAAGATTTGATTATAAATTAAATTATTAGAAATAGAATTTAAAAATATATTTGGGCATTCCATTTCCACGTGGTTACACCCAAATATTGCACAGCACACCATTCCTTGAAAACATTAAAATATTTGCTACATTATTGATAATTCCACAAATATCCTATTTTATTATTTTATATTAACTATACCTACTCATTTCTCGGTCACTATCTATTCATTTCAAATAATTTTTTTTATCCAATGTATTAATATCGTCATTAATATATAGAAACAGGAGCGAAGTTAGAAAATATTTTTAGGGGCTAAAATTAAATTATAATTTTTATGATAGTAAAAATATAATTTTTAAAAGATTAAATCGTAATTTTATCATTTTTAGAGAGTTAAAATATAATTTTATTTTTACTAATTTAAATTTTTAAAAATTTTAAAAAATTAAAATGAACAAATTTTTTATTTTAAGAGGCCAGGCACCTACTACCCCTAAATTCACCTTTACATAAAAAATAAAGATAAACTCCTTAATTATTACAATAATAAATATTATTATAAATAATATATAAGTGATTATTCTATACATTTTTAATGAATTTGTTTATACATTTAAAATTTTTTACCTTATATTCATATTTCATCATTTCAATTTGATTCTTAAAACTTACCTTAAATATGTCATTAAATTTTTTTAAAAAAATTTGGACAACATATCTCAATAAACAATTTCAATTGTCAAAAGGCTTAATGATAAATTTAGCCACTAATTTTTACATGTTTTGTTAAAATGACCCTAATTATTATAAATAATATATAAGCGATTATTGTCCACGTGTAATTATCTTATTAGGTTATCTTAGTAATAAATTACATCTCACTAAAAATATTTCACATATGAATTCCATATCATTCTCATTAATTTTTTTTAACGGTACTTTCATTAAATCTGTTAGAAAAAGTAGATTAAAAAAAAGAACAAAAATTGATGAAAAAGAACTTAAAAATACAATTAATTAAAACTATTTTGACAAAACATAAAAACATTAATAATCAAATTTGTCATTAAGCCTAATAAAAACCATCTTACTGAAAAGGTAAGATGTTAATACTATATCAATTTGTGAAAATATTTTTTATCATTAATGATTTAATTTAATGATATAGTTTAAATTAAAAAAAAAAAATAGCAGTGGAAGTGAGATACAACCATCATTTTAATATTACTTTAGCAAATATGGTTGTCTAATTATTAACTCAAATAAAACAAATCCAAATATCAAATTTTCCAAATTTTGTTTTCTTAAAAATATATTTATGTTACAAATTATAACATATTATGCATTCCTCATTCAAAATCACTATTCTCAAATGAATTCTCAAAGTAATATAATAAAATGCTAAAATATTTCAATGATATAATATAAATTGGATGATTAATCAAGTACAAAATAAGTTTTTTTTCTATTATTATGTTTACCATTTTCAATTTACTTACAGAAAAAAATGAATAGAAAAGAAACTTAAGTTTAATTTATTAAAAAAAGGGCCATACAATGAAAAAATATGGAGTTGAAGAATGAGATTTTGGGCATTTAAGAAAAATATTTTAAACTCTGATTGTATTTGTTTTAAATATTTTAATTATTTATTTTTATAAAAATATATTTTAAAAAAATTTTCATTGAATTTTTTATAATATTTTATTTCAAAAATTTATTTAGAGTATGAAATTTTTTACAAGTTTAATAATTTCTCATAATTATAAAAATTTAAATATATTTTATATATTCAAAAAAATAAATTAAGAATTTTCAAGCTTTTTTACAATTTTCTAATTTTTTTTTGGATTTTGGGTTAAAAATTATAAAAATTTCAAAATTACACTTTAGTTATAGTTCAAGGACCAAATTAACTATTAAGTCTATGAATTAATATGCATTGTTATTCGACCTTTAGTTATTATTTTATAACATTTCATAATTGAGTCGTCAAAATAAAAACTTGTTAATAATTGAGTTGTTAGCTCACTCAAATAATCAGTTTCGAATAATTAAGTGATTAAATTATAATTTTTTATAATTTTATATTAAAATATAAATTTGTCAATAATTAAATGATTGAAAATGTAGTTTATCCTACTTAAAAATATAATAATTATACAAAATTATTAGAATGTTAAAAAAATTGATATAATAATCTTTTAAAGTCTTTTTATAATTTTTTACAAAATATCAGAATTTTCTTTTATACTTTTCGTAAATTAAAAAAAATAATTTTGTAATATAAGTAGGAAATGTGGGATACAAAATGGGCCCCACTGCCCGCCTGGTCTTCCAAGGAGCCGCCGTGTGTTGATGGACGGTTATGATGTATTAATTGACCGGCATATGGATCCCACCTCGCTCACCCGTTAGTCTGCGTGGGCCACATTATCTTGCATAGAAAAAAGGGAAAAGAAAAAACAGAGCTTTGCTCAAGAGTAGACTCAGACTTTCTTCCTTCAACCTCATCAAAGAAGAAGCAAAATAAAAAACGCGTTTTTCTCATCCAAAGACCTCCCCATTTCCTCCAAAAACAAGCACTTTAATCAAATGATTTTTGCCGTTAGGAAACAGAGAGAGTAATCTTTGGTCCCTTTGGGGGTGGATTCTTTCTTTCAACAACAGAGATATCATCTTCTTTGTTTCTCTAACCAAAAAAGAAACACCATGAAATGCTATCTATTCTGTAAAGATTTGATCTTGTTTGTGTTTCAACTGTTTGCTTTCTTCTACTTAGCTTCAGGGAACTTGGCTTCTGAGAAAAGAATCCTGTTGGAGTTCAAAAGCTCTGTTTCTGATCCTTCTGGGGTTCTTTCAAGTTGGAACTCTTCAAACAACCCTAATCACTGCTCCTGGTTTGGAGTTTCATGCAATTCAAGGTCTCAGGTCATCTCCATCACCATTCCTGGTGGTTGTCATGAAGTTTCTGAAGGTAATTTTGCTCAACCTTGTTCTTGTTCTTCAAAGTTGTCTAAGTTCCCGTTTTATGGTTTTGGATTGAGGAGAAGTGCATGTTCTAAGGGGAAATTAGTGGGGAACTTGTCACCTTTGGTTGGGAAACTTACTGAGCTTAGAGTTTTGTCTCTTGCTTTTAATGATATTGGTGGCGAAATTCCTTTAGAACTATGGGGTTTACAGAACTTAGAAGAACTTGATCTTGAAGGGAATTCACTTACCGGTAAGTTGCCTAATGAATTTGTGGGGTTGAGAAATTTGCGGGTTTTGAATCTTGGGTTTAATGAACTCGAAGGGGAGATTCCAGGATCTTTCTCAAGATTTGTGGATTTGGAGGTTTTGAATTTAGCTGGGAATAATCTGAAGGGGTCTATGCCTAGTTATGTTGGTAGTTTCCACAAGTTGAAGGGGCTTTATTTGTCTAATAATCAGCTAAACGGACCGATGCTCGAGAATTTTGGAAGTAATTGTCGGCATCTAGAGTATCTCGATCTGTCTTGGAATTTCCTAGTTGGGAGCATTCCCAGTAGTTTGGGGAATTGTCCGCAGTTACGGACTCTTTTGTTGTTTTCTAACATGTTGGATGGCGTTATTCCTAATGAGCTTGGTCAGCTGCATAAGCTCGAGATTCTCGATGTTTCTAGAAACAACCTTAGCGGTTTGATCCCCATGGAGCTTGGAAATTGTGCTCAGTTGTCAGTTCTTGTCCTTTCTAATCTCTTTGAGCCCGTGCTGAGTGAGCAGAGTTCAAGTGAAGAGCTTTCATTTCGATTGCCACTTGCTACTACTGATGAGTATAATCATTTTCGAGGCTCCATTCCCATGAGAATTACTACCCTTCCTAAGCTAAAAGTACTTTGGGTGCCGAGGGCAAATCTCGAGGGGAAGTTAGCAAGGAATTGGAGCGGTTGTGAGAATTTGGAAATGGTGAACTTAGCTCAGAACCGCTTCAGTGGGGAAATATTTGGCGTGTTTAATGGATGCAAGAAACTACAGCATCTGGATTTGAGCTCGAACAGGCTAACCGGGGAGCTTGATGATAAGCTTCCAATTCCCTGTATGACACTTTTTGATATCAGTGGAAACCTCATGTCCGGATTGATTCCCAAATTTAATCAAAGTGTATGCCCCGGGTTTTCCTCCTTGAGTTATGGACTTCTCCAAACCCGTGATCCAGCATTTGTGTATTTGTCGTTCTTTGCGTATAAAACGCGGCATGCAATGATTTTTCCATTTTCTGGTTCGAAAGCTGTGTTGATTCACAATTTTGGTGGAAATAGCTTCTCTGGTTCACTCCCAGGGCTGCCAGTTGTACCAACAAGATTGGAGAAGCAGATTGATTATGCATTTTTAGCTGGTGGGAACAAGCTCACTGGATCATTTCCGGGAAGTTTGTTTGGAAACTGTAATAAGCTTCATGGGTTGATTGCTGATGTTAGCAAGAACAGATTGTCTGGTCATATTCCATTTGGAATCGGTGCAATTTGCAGATCTCTTAGATATTTGGATGTCTCTGAGAATCAGATTACGGGGTTAATTCCCAGAAGTTTCGGGTACTTGAAATCTCTTGTTTTTCTTGACCTAAGCAGAAACAAGCTTAGAGGTCCGGTTCCTGAAGCGCTCCATCAGTTGAAGTACCTCAAACATATCTCCTTGGCAAGCAACAACCTGACTGGTTCCATTCCTTCTAGCTTTGCACAGCTTCGTTCCCTTGAAGTGTTGGACCTTTCATCAAATTCGCTATCTGGTGAGATTCCACAAGGTCTTCTTGATCTGAGAAACCTAACTTCTCTTCAGCTCAATAATAATAAATTCTCTGGGGAAATTCCTTCTGGTTTCTCGAACTTGAAGTCTCTTTCTATGCTTGAAGTATCATCCAATGATCTGTCTGGATCATTACCATTGAATGGTAATGCAGTGAATCATACAGGTGTCCGCAAAAAGCCTTTACTTCATTCACACCGTGTATTCTCGCTGTCTGTACGATCTGCTGAAACAACCTTCACTGGAAGTTCACAAATTGGTGCAGCTTCTCCTTCCAGTAACACAATTGATGATCAAAGTCTAGATTCCATTGAGATCGCATCCATAGCATCTGCCTCAGCCATTGTTTCGGTTCTTCTAGTTCTAGTCATTCTCTTCTTTTACACCAGGAAATGGGTTCCAATGTCCAGGGTTCAAGTTTCTGAAACTAGGGAAATTACAGCTTTTGTTGACATTGGGGTTCCATTGACGTATGAAGCAATTGTCCAGGCAACAGGGAACTTCAGTGCTGGAAAATGCATTGGGAATGGAGGTTTTGGTGCTACGTACAAGGCTGAAATAGCTCCAGGAACTCTAGTGGCAGTGAAGAGGCTTGCTGTTGGAAGGTTCCAAGGTGTTCAGCAGTTCCATGCTGAGGTGAAGACCCTTGAAACAATGAGGCACCCTAATCTTGTGACCCTAATAGGTTACCATGCCAGTGAAACGGAGATGTTTCTGATATATAATTATTTGTCAGGTGGTAATTTAGAAAATTTTATCAAGGTCAGGTCCACAAGAGCTGTAGATTGGAAGATTATTCACAAGATTGCTTCGGATGTATCCCATGCACTTGCATATTTACATGACCAATGCAATCCGAAGGTTCTGCACCGGGACGTCAAGCCAAGTAACATATTGTTGGATGATGATTGTAATGCTTATCTGTCTGATTTCGGATTATCAAGGCTCTTGGGTACCTCCGAAACCCATGCAACAACTGGTGTAGCTGGCACATTTGGATATGTCGCACCGGAGTATGCTATGACCTGCCGTGTATCCGAGAAGGCCGATGTCTACAGCTATGGGGTTGTGCTTCTCGAGTTGATATCAGATAAAAAAGCTTTGGATCCTTCTTTCTCCTCGCATGCAAATGGTTTCAATATCGTCTCTTGGGCCTGCATGATGCTGCGACAGGGTCAAGCAAAGGATGTGTTCACTGCAAGGTTATGGGATAGCGGTCCGCATGACCATCTTGTAGAACTGCTGCACTTGGCCATTACATGCACAGTTGATAGCCTCTCAGCAAGACCAACTATGAGGCAAGTTGTCCGTCGGTTGAAGCGAATTCAACCTTCTTCAGTAAGATAATCTGGTTTCTGGGTGCATACTATGATCTTGTAAGGAGCAGCTTAAGTGCACAAATCATAAGAGACTTGTAGTTTGTACATTCGCACCAAAAATCAAAGTTGTCATCCCCTGGCTGAGAACAATCCTTAATGATCTGCACAAAAATAGCAGATATGAATTTTGGAGACTGCTTTATATATATGTATTTCAGTTCTCTTTGCTTTTGTAGTGCTAATCAAGGCAGGTTTAGTATGTCAAGATTTTTACTTTTGTAGTGCTAACCAGTGTTTAGAATCTTATGAAATATTCGGTATTTTTACTTCTGTGGATCCTTTTTTAAGGTGTCAAGATTTTTTACCTTTTTGGTAAAGAATTTTTTATGATAATTTTTCTGGCAACAAATCCACAGTTTTTTAAGTAAATCCCAGAAACCGTAGCTTTAAAACTCCAGCTGGCAAAGATTGAATCAAATGGTCAAAAGAAGAGGCATTGAAAAAAAAATCTCTCCTACAAGACATCAGGAAGCAAGTTAAGACTTTCACTTCTTAACATATTCCAAATAGAAAATGAATGTTTTCCAAAAATTGTCACTTTCAAATTTGTCCCTATTACACATCCCAATGGGCAATTTTGTGAAGGGATGACAACAAAGTCCATTAGAAGAATGAAGCATAGTTAGGATTTACAACTATATGTCTAAGAGGGTGATCAACATCACCACCACCTGCATGCTTGACAAACTCTGCTGGAGATAGAAAATTTCCATGGCACACACACATTATCCTCACTTCCTCTCCCTTACCATACTTATATAGAATGCCTTCTATTCTTTTCCCATTTGGACCATCTCCCTTGGTGAATACGCAAGGCATGTCTTCCATTGCATTCCCTCGTTCTTTCCCTTTATTTTCAACCGTTTTACTCAGTGTTTCGACCTCGAGTTCCGGAGTATGGCAGGTTTCACTTGTTTTTTTCCCTGAAGAACATGCAGCCTCTTGACTACCTTGATCTTGCAAGGACTGGGTGCTACCGGAGCTTCTCGCTTCACCACAACTGCCTGCTCCTGCAATGCATGGGACTATAAGAATATGAAAACCAGCTGCTGCAACCAATAGCTTAATCATAAATAATCAACACCGATGATCAACATGGCAGACGTTAGGCTGCTAGCTATTAACATAGGAGTAATCGAAACAAATTTAGCATCTATGGGCCAAACTTAAAATCTTCCACATGTTGCCAAAAGATCAATCAAACGGGCTAAACCCGCAAAGTGAAACTACATTGAAGAAGTAGGAGAAACTGATACGTTTCTCCTCCAAGGTGCAAAATATCTGCTGATTAGCTCGAGTGTGTAATTTAGGGTATGCAAAACCATCACAAAGTATGTACAACAAGTCCAAGTAGCAGTGAAAGGAACTTCAATCAAGGATATGATTTCGTCCATAAGTGCTCTCTTATTTGAATATCCAGTTATTCTAAATCCCATGATTTTTATGTTCTTTAATTACTCATAAGCACATGGTCATAGAGAAAGAGGAAGGGGATCTGAACTACATCCTTGGCCTGCACAGCGCCTGTATTTGTATAGTAATAGTAGTATGGTACTCTTTACCGGCTACAGTTCATTGAACTCCAATGCACTAATTTTCATCAATTTTCAAATACATCTAATGCAGAATAAGACTAGCGAATCATTCCAAAGAACAAAATGTTTTCAATCCTCAACTTCAACAGCCTAACAGAGAAAAGGAGATCAAAATAATAAAGATAATGCGACTGCAAAATGATTCAAGGGGAAATGCCACCATCTCTCAACTGAAGTCAGTTCCAATTCAACTATGAAACTAACAAAGCCACTATTATCTACCCCAAAATCCAAGAATTGAAACTAAATGCATGTACAATCTCCTATAGACGATAATGTTGGAGAAAGTACCTTGAAGAGCTTTATTTTCCATTTCTGACATACTAGAAGAGCTTCTTCCTAGTAATCCTATAGAGCCTTGTGAAGTGATCTGCCTTGCAGATGCAGCCCGACTCTGCAATCCAAAAGGTGGTCCAACCCCAACATTATTGGCTCTTCCAGGTTGCTTGTCTTCCTCTAACAAATTCACCTCCATTTTCTCTCTCGAACTCCTTTGCTTCTCACTTCTTCTCCTCTTAGCTTCCATTCTTCTTAGACTTTGCAATTTTTTTCTCTTCCTCCACTCTTCTTCAGTCTCGGTGGGCAAAGAAGAGGTTCTAATCAGTGTTGGGTAAGGAATCGTTGGTGGAGTATTGTTGGCACCTTCTTCTCTAAATGTTGGCATTGAACTAGCAATGGATGATGACCTTATCAACTTCTTTGCATTCTTATCAACCCCAAATCTGCCTCCTAATGATAACCCAAGATTCAGCTCCACTTCTTCTTCTGCTTCATCTTCTTCTCTTTCACTTGTTATTGAAGCTTGGGTTTCAGTTGACATGAATGTTTGTAACAGGTCCCTTGGGTATTTCTCCATCTGCAAAGAAAGATTGCTCCTTTCTTTGCTGCTGTTAATTCTTATGTTCTTATTTGTTTCTCCCATTGTTGATGGAAACATAACACAAAGAAAAAAATAAACCCAACAAAGAAAAAAAAAACTCTTAAGCTAGTCTCTGTCTATGTGACATAACAAAAAACCAGATTTTGATCCAAGTTAGCCTCACCAATATGCATAAACTTTGATTATTTTTACACCAAAGTTTCCTTTTTTTTAAAGAAAAATAAAGAATTATGTAATACAAATAAGAGTTAAGATTGAACGATAAAACTCCAACTTGAAACCAATAACAACTCAAACAAAATAAATTGTTTCTTGCTCATTTCGTTACACACAAAAAAAATTGTAAATTTAATGAAGTCGATTTTACCAAAAAAATATTCAAGAAGAAGAAGAAGAAGGATGGTCTGAGAGAAACAATTGATTGGGTGGGTGTTAGTGAAGAGAGCAAAATGATTGAAGAGATTCAAGAGAAGTAGGAAGGAAGGAGAGTTTAGAGGGTTTTCCTTTCTTTTTTATTAATGTTGAAAATGGAGTAAATGAGGAAGAAGTATTTATTGAATGACGAAAATACCCTGGGAAATGAGACGGAGACAAGTGGCGATCAGGAGAAGCACCCAAGCGACACGTGGTATACGATTTAGATAATAATAGTTTAAAAGGGATTGCCTTTTTAACGTGCTTTGGAAAACAAGCTGGCCGGAAAAACAAAAAGAAAACAAGTTGGGAGGGGATATAATACCACGTGTAAATGTATAAAATGAAGCAGGGAGCAGCAGCTACGTGTCGGCTTCAGTTTAGGCGTCTAGGAATTTGCCACGTGGTTTCCTCATTTTTTAAATTTCTCCTTTACCAGTGATGCTACCTCCCTTCACTTCTAAGTTTGTTCTTTATATAAACAGTAGAGGCAGAGAAAGGATATTCATTTTTTAAATTAGTTAACTTTATTTTTTATATATTTCAAATTTTATATTTATTATAAAAATTAATAATTAAATTTAATTACTGTTATTTTATCATATGTACAGTTGTAGATTTAGTTCATATTTTTTATTATATTCTTTTAAATTTATGCTTTTTTTAAATTTCAAAATTTCAGTTTTAACATAAACAACAATTGTTAATTAATTAACTAAATTTTTAGTGAATAATATATAGAAATAATAAGTTGATATAATATTACATATAAGATAATATATTTAAACCATTAAATTTTGAAAATATCAAAACTTATCTTAATGAATTTAGCAATATTTTTATTGATAAAAATTAAATTTAAAACATTAGAAGATCAAAAAAACAAATTAACAAAATTAAAGTATAAAAATAAAATGTGTAACTTTGGTGAAGTGTAAAAACTAGAAGCAGAATTAACGTACTTGCTCATAAATGATTTAAATGATTTTAAAAAATTGAATTTCTTTGTGATTATTGAGTAAGACTTTTTTTTTAGTAAATTACAATAATAAGGTAAAAGTCGAATAACATATGCAACTAATGCAGCTTGAGCCCAGGTCACATTTAGATAATGAATACCCTTAATCATCGTATTATCACATAGGGTTCATTATTAAGTAATATTTGATTTTGAATAATTCTAGTTATTGTGCAAGTTTGATTTAAGTATATTAATGTTTTTAATTATAATAAATGCTAACATTGATAAATTTAAAAGGTGTAATGATTTTTTGGCCCTCTAATTTTTTTTAAAATTATTTTAATTTTAATTTTAATTTTTTATTTTTTTATTTTTTGAATTTGTATTTTTATCAAAACAATCTAAAATGAATGAAAAATTTAATGTTTATTAACTTTACTGACATAGCAACATGTCAAGGTTTGATTATTTTTAAAATTTTTAAAAATGTTTTTTATAATTTTTAAATAATCTTAATGATTTTTAATTTTTAAAATAATTATTATAATTTTTTTAAATTTTAAAATTTTAAAAATTAATTAAATATTTATGTGTCATCATATTGGTAAAATTATAAAACTTTTTCATTTATTTTTGAGCTATCGACAAAAATGCAAGTAAAAAAGTAAAAAAAAAGTTAAAATAATTAAATTATGCGAATTTAAAAGATATTTGAGAAAAATAAATAAATAGATTTATGAAAACAACATATTTAATGATAAGGACAAAATTTTAGTCGATATTTATAAATGCACGTTAATTGTATTTTATCTCATTAATTTTTTTAAATGAATTAAAAAGGGGAAACTGGTAGTTAGTATTTTCCAAGAAAGTAAACTGATAAAGTTGGGAGGGAATATAATTAGGGAGGACACGTCAATGATGTAGACATTGTGTTTGAAAGATTCTCCGACATAAAATGAAGACACGTGTTGACCTGTTAAAATGCAAAAATGGACACTACGTGTGGGACATGTTTGGTAATATCTAAATTCTGAACTGCGACGAATTGGGGGGTTGCCTGTTTGTCTTAAAAGAATCCGATTTCAGCTGGAATAATTATACCTCATTTTTTCTTAATTACCGCTTTACCTCAAGGCAAAATTAGACCAATTTACCAGTTGACACGTGGTATAATATTTGTTAATTATTTACCCTTTATTTCTTTCTTATTTCCACGTGGATTTTGTTTTATTTTTCCTCTTTTATTTTGTTAAAAATTATTTTTTTCCAATTTCTCCTTTATTTCCTTTTTTTTTTCACGGGAATCAATCTTTCTTTCAGATTTTTACTTTGTTTTTCCTTCAAACTTTTCATTTTTTTTTTTGTTATTTTGTTTCTCCTCTCTTTGTTTTTCATACTATAGACCCAACCACCAGAAAACTCGTGTTTACAACCACCCCTAGATTCTGGGGACATCTTTTTTTTTTTTTTTCCAACCTCAATTTTGGTCTCTTTCACATTCCGGTTCAAAATACACCAACTAATTTTTCTAAAAACAATTTCTTTCACCGTCTTCTTTTATTCACTAAAAAAAAAAAAAACTTTAGAAGTGGAATGGTGAGGGGTATTTTTCTCCCTAAATTTTAAGAAAATCCAACCTTGGAGGATAAAGAAAAGATTGAATCTCAAGATGAGGCATCATTTGTTTCGTTTCTTGGCTTCACTGTAGAGCATAACCCCAAAGACTGTGAGTGCATAACCAAACATTTCGGTATTAGAAACTGTTCTGACGAGACATTGTTGGAGATGGTGATGATTTTTTGTTGGTGATAATAATAAAGATATGATATATTAAAGAAAATATCAAGAGACCATTTTGGAATCAACAGTAAACTTGATGATGGTAATGGTGATGGTGGAGTAGTGCTGGGGATGATGATGATAGGGAGAGTTGATGAACGATGATGAATATTGATGACGAGGGAGAAGAAAAAGAAAAAAAAAAGTCAACTTGGAAATAAAAGAGGAATAAAGAGGAAATTTTTAAAAAAATATTTTTAACGATTATGTCATGTGTCAACCGTTGATCAGTCCAAAATTGCCACGTCACTTTTTGTAACGATTTGGGGTGAAGTGGTTAACAGAAGAAAACCATAGGTACCAAAATAAGAGAAAAAACCATCAGTACTAGATTGAAGAATAAGGTATACTTCAAGTACCAAACTGCATATTAACCCTTGATTTAAATGCATGGAGATTTTGATGGTTTGTGTGTATTGTCCCTAATGTATTCACTTTTGGTAACCATTCTCGTTTCTTATAATAACGCCTACCCCAACCAAATGACAATCAACATCCCAAGCTCCATCACAGTTCACCTTGTCAAAACCCTCATCAGGTTTCCTCCATTTACCAATTGTTTCTGTTGGCCTACTTTCCTCAACCCTCAGCTCGTCTTTCTTCATACGCTAAAACTCAACTACCCCATTCCTGATTTGTTGGATCAGCACCTTTGGATTCCTCCTTTCGCCTTTGAAAACAGCATTGTAATTTTGTTTGCCAACGCAAGTTTGTTGTCTTTAATTTTCACTTTCAACAATTGGAACGGTCTCTTTTCCAAATTTACTCTGCTAATTATACTTGGTGTGAGATTTGATTGGATCGAGTTAAAAATTTTGAGTCTAGTTGATAAATCATATTTTAGTAGCTGAATTTAATTTGATTTTTTTAATCGAATCGAGTCAAAAAATTTTCAAGTCAAGTTGAGTCGAGTTAATGAATCATATTATTTATACTCAATGTTGCATTTACATGAATCGATTATTTAACTAGTAGACGAAGTACAAGATTATTTAACTACATAAACATATAATGGTTTTGCTTTTAACTTACTATGTAAACATTTATCAAAACGACGTAATTTTACTTTGTTACTTTAGAAAATGTAAGCATTTATAAAAAAAAAATTGTCTTTTCTTATTCGGATTTTCAAATAACTCGAATGGTATAGTTCATATTTGAGTTAAACTAAACCTTTTAAACTTTTTATTCAAATTTATCTTAAACTTTTTATTAAATTTTTCGAATCAAATTGAATTCTACTCCACCCTCAAATTTTAAATAAAAGAATAGGAAAATCATGTTTTTTTAGAGCAATTCCACTAACCGTGGGATACATTATATTATTATTATTATTATTATTATTAAGAATTTTTATCTTTTTATTTTATTAAAAACAAAAAAAGAACTAAAAAAATATGACATTTGAAAAAACATTTCAAATTTTAATTTTATCATTCTAAGAATTCTGGTTTTATATAATATTTTTATAAACATATTTTTATATTTTTTCCCTCAAGTGCGTTATAATTTAGTATAAATTTAATGTAATTTTTCGTATTACAAATTAATATAAATCTAATGCAATTTTTCAATATGGATAGCTCAACGAGATTAATTTCAACTTTCTTTTGTTTATTTGTTAAGCTTGTCTAATTATAAAAAATATATTTTTCTATTGAGGACTTGATTTAGTTGATAAAAGTGGAGGTTTGAGAATTTAAACTAACTGTGCGTAATTAAAATTTGAGAGTTTTTGAATATTACTATGAGCTTTAGTTTGATTAGTTTGTCTAAAAATAGTTTGATTCATTGTTTCAATTTTTATTCGGTTTGTTTATAACACTTTGATTATTTTTTTCCTTTTTAATTCATTTCTCCGCTGTATAGTAATTTGATTTATTACACAGTGAAAATTAATAGTTGTAAACTTAAAAAACAATTTTTTAATAATTTATTTTTCAAAAATTTTAGTTTTAGTGCAACATAATTTTAATCTATACGATTTAATATAAATAATAAATTTAAGTATAGCTAAATATTATATATTTGAATTTTCTATTCTAAATTCACATGCTAATCATTTTTAAATCCAGAAGTATATTCATCATTAATTTTGATATTGCCATCAATATTATCACCCTTGATTTCTTAGAGGATCGTATTCCAAAATTGAAATGTTACTCTAATCATTGTTTGAAATGAACTTCACATTTCACATATTTTTATTTGAAATTTTCAGTTGAATCATTAAATTTAGATATTTTCTTTTAAAATTTTAATTAAGTGTTTTTTCAAATAACTTGATTTACAAAAAAAAATAAAATCTTAAACTGATTCATTTTGATAAAATTACAAACGATAATAATGAATAGATTAAAATATAAAAATTTAATCTTAAATTTTATGTTACTAACAATAAGAGTCGAACTTTAAAATATAGTTAGCGAGGTTGAAAGTCAAAACCCTAAATGGAACAGTTAAAACACTGAGAAATCGAGAGAGAGCTGCCGCCGGTAACAAGATGTGCGGAATTGCTTTAATTGTCTCTGGCATTCGCATCGGCCTATCGTCTCTAAATCTCGATTCCATATTTTCATCCTCTAAATCACATCTGGTTTTTTCTGTCGATGATCTTAAAGCTGCTTTACGAAGACGTGGCCCCGATAGCTTGGGCACCATGAAGCTTCTTCTTCCTCTTCATTCTAACTCTTCAAATTCTACTAACTATCGGGTTTCTTCTTTTAACGAGGAATCTCACGCCCTAGACAATAGCTCGGACATGCCTGAATCTTTTGCTGAACTTATTTTTCTCGGTGCTACGTTGCAGTTAAGGGGAGTGTCTCCTGTTTGTCAGCCATTGATGGATTCTTCTGGGAACGTTCTTGTTTACAATGGTAAAATTTGTTCCTTTCTTCTGATTAGATTTTTGGGTTTTGTTTCTTTTGCTATCAGAAATTCAGAAAAAAAATTTCAGTTCATGCTTCTTTGTTTTGTACGGCAGTGAATAATCCCATTGCTTTGTGTTCTTTCTTGTTGTATGATTAAAGGTGAAATATTTGGAGGAATTGAGGTTGGTATTGACAAAAATGATACTGAAAGTCTTATGCAATCTCTTGGAAACTGCTGTTCCTGCCGTTCCCAGGAACATAGGACAACTTGTGATTTTAATGGACAAGCGAAAGGTTCTATTGTTGATGTTCTTTCAGTTATAAAAGGACCATGGGCTATCATTTACTGGCAGGTAACCCATAGTGGTAAGTCACTGTGTGTCTTTGTTTAATTTGGTAAAATTTATATTTTCTTCAGGCAATCTGTTACTAAGTTTTACTTATTTGTCATTGACAGGAAAGTTCGAAAACCCTGTGGTTTGGTCGAGATGCGTTTGGTAGGAGAAGTCTTCTCGTTCACTGGCCCACCCTGGAGGATCCTCGTTTTCTGCTTTCATCTGTGTCACCTACTTCGTCAAGGCTACAAGATTCAGGTATGTAATTGATTCACTGTTAATCCTGTTGAGCTACTCTAGATATGGTACTTTTTTATCTATTGTATGCAATGCATCTATGCACGATCTTTCAATTCAATTTGAATTGTATGGAATAATGTCACTCCGTTGTAGGCTTTGAAGTTGAAAATGGGAGTAGTGGCATCAAATTTTGGGAAGAGCTTTCGTGTGGGATATACAGTATGTCTGTAGATGTGAAAAAATCAGATGGGAGATTTCATAGTGAAATCAAGAAACATGAATGGACCAATGCTATGCTGAAAGAACTGATCGAATGGGAAAGAGTTTCCATTGAACCCAAACCTGCAGAGTTAAAATTTTCCCATTCTAGGACTTCGAGTGCTGAACTTGACATAAATTCATCTTCTTCAGGTATGTTGCTGTTGAAAAAAAAATCATGCATAAGCATGGGTCTTATTATGGAATTGTAAGAGTTTGGAAATTTTAGGTAGTACGGTTTTGTGGTCTTGTTCCTTTCTTATCACTGAGAATTTTCTGATTTGGTTTATTGATTTAAAAATTTCATTATGATATGTTATTGTTTAACCTTTATTTTTATTGAATGGGACCTATTTGTGCTTCAGTTTTGGCGCAGAATGTGTTGACAGCTTTGAGGGAATCAATGTTGCGGCGCATATCACTGTATAATATTTATCAGGTCTAATTTATTGAGCTGAATTATAATTGCTGTTATTACATGTTAGGGAAAGATGCTTTGGTTTAATTCTTCATTTCTTTATTATAAGTTCTATTTAAGACTGAACATTTGGTCTATTGCCCAGATTGTTAAATCTTGAATAGGCTTTATCCTAGTGGTTAGAGCTGTAATTGTATTTCAGATTTGTTAAATTGTTTTTTGCATAAATGGATGTGTAGGCCCAAAAAGAAACTGTTCCTCTGGCTGTTCTCTTTTCTGGTGGATTAGATTCTATGATTATTGCTGCATTGTTGGATCAATGCTTAGATCCTAATTGTAAGTATTGCTATCTATCTCTTTATGTGTTTATTTCTTGTAATTTAACTTGCTGGAAGTATATAATTTATTTCTCACTCTATCCCATTTGTATTTTGCATATTAAAGTTGTCTTGTTCAAAGCTTCACTATGGAAAATTGAGAAGTTCTTAACACCCGTGTTTTCTTTTTTCCCTTTTATTGCATTTAACCAAGAAAATGTGATAGACAACTATTTTAACACCTCAAATTTGCATATTTCTTATCCTTTTTTTACTCCTTTAATGGCATGAGATGTCAACAAAATGACAGTTTATCCAGTCATCGAGAGTATAAAATGGTCAATTTTGAACCTATCCATGTGCCTTGAACCGGAAATCTAGTCAGCCGATGTATAATCTGTTGTTCAAGGGATAGATACTATTTACCATTTGGTACTAATTACATCATATTTCGTATGAGGAAATTTTTGTGATGCAATAAAATTTAGTGGTCTTTCATGTATGACTAACAAACTTGTACAATGTTGGTTAGTGTCAAGCATGACACTCGAGGTGGGATTATTCACAACTCTGGTCTAAGCTACTAGTATACCCCTTCACTTTTGTTAGACACAAAAAGTGATTAAAGGAGTTTAAAAGCTAGATATGGGATGCAAACTACCTCTTGTGTGGCACTGAAGTGTCATTACTATTGAATAAACTGAAATATGTTGGTCAGTCCTTTATCTGATACAATTGCCTTCCAATGTCTCTTGGCAGATGAGATTGATCTCCTTAATGTGAGCTTTGATGGTGAATCTGCTCCTGATAGAATCAGTGCAAAAACAGGACTTAAGGAACTTAGAAGGGTTGCACCTTTGAGAAGGTTCAGTGTTAAGCTTCCTTCAAAGTTGAAACTGATGTCTGTCATGATAATCGATGTTTATCTAAGTGTCAAAATTTTTAATTTTGTTCCTTAATACAGGTGGAGACTTGTTCATATCGATGCTGATTTGTCAAAGTTGACCTGGGAAACAAATCGTGTCTTGTCGCTTATTAATCCTGCCAATACGTACATGGTACTCATTTTATTCCATGATCTAATTGATTGCTAGCTTCCACTGAAGCACTTAATTATCTAGTTTTCTTCTGTTGTTTCATATCAAAACATAATGTCGTATTTTCAGCGAAAGTGGAAGACGATGCTTTTAAATGTTCTAAACCATTACTGTTGAATTCCATGTTGCATTTGAACTTCCAGGATCTGAATATAGGAACAGCTTTGTGGCTTGCTGCTCGTGGTGAAGGTTGGATATGCGAAGAGAGTAATAATGAGACTGATGAAGATACACGTGTTAATTACACATCAAGGGCCAAAATTCTGCTTGTTGGTTCTGGTGCAGATGAGCAATGTGCCGGATATGGTCGGCACAAGACAAAGTATAGGCATGATAGGTCTGTATTGTGTCTTTATATTAATCTCTAATTTCAGGGTGGTTTATATCTTTACATATTAAGTGAAATTACTTCTCTGCCAATAGTTGGCTTGGGCTACACAAGGAAATGAAATTGGACATGCAGAGAATTTGGAAAAGAAATCTAGGAAGAGATGATAGGTGTATCGCCGATAGCGGAAAGGAGGTAGTGCTAATGGCTTTTTCTCGTTGTCTAAGTGGTACCTATTGCTTTTTATCTTAACTCTTTATTGTGTTCTTTACTAGGCTAGATTTCCGTTCTTAGATGAAGACATTATTAAGACGCTTTTGGATATTCCTCTTTGGGAGGTTGCTGATCTTGATCAACCAAGTGGAAAAGGTGATAAGAAAATTCTGAGAGAGGTCAGCATATTTCTTTAGTTTACATTTTCCTTTAAGTCAATTGGTTTTTTTTTTTTTTTCACTTTTGTCAAATTTAGTGATTGCACTCAGGTTAGATTGTCTTTGCACTGCACAGTTCTAGTTTCGGGGGTTAAAACTGATACTGTTTCGTATACCACTTTTTAGGTTGCGCATATGCTTGGTTTGCATAATGCTGCAATTCTTCCCAAGAGAGCAATTCAGGTCCATGTTCCTTCTTTTCTTTCTTTCTTTTTTTTTGCTTTCCTTACTATTTTCCTTTTCGGGTTATTTTATATTTTTCAGTATAAGCATTTAACTTTACAAGAACTTTATATCGTTCTTCTTGTTAAAAGAATTAACTGTTTACAGGGCAATGCTATATATCCCTTAGCATAAAAATTGATTAAGAAATGAGTTCTATCATATGTTATCGCAATGCCTTCTTTGACAAGTTGTTTGATATTTGAGATGATACGTTTCTTATAACTTGACTTCAAAGTTATTTTGATTTGGTTGGTCAGTTCGGATCAAGAATTGCAAGGGAGTCAAATCGAAAGAACTTTGGAAGTAATCGAGCAGCCAACCAGGCGTCTGCAGGAAGTGTAGCAATAAATGCACAATCTTACTTCAGGTGATATTGTGCTTTGATGATGCTTGTTGGATTCAAAGGCTTTTCTGGCCGGTTTAAATACAGGATTTCCTTCTCAGCAAGTGTTTCTGGCAACAACGGTGATAAATTTGACAAGCCAAATGCAGTCTTCTAGTTTATAAAGCTAATCTAACATGCATCACAGGCACTGCTTTAAGATTCCAATGGCATCAGAATCCATGCAGGATCCTTGTTTTTCACATTCTTCTCAAAACCCCGAAGCTTTTGAGTGAATTTCACCGGTTGCTGATGATGATATTCAGGCAAGGCAATCGATGCAATCTATGTTACTCGAATTTGTCAGATATAGGTATGTCTTCAACATAAGTAGGTTTAATATTTTTTGTAAAAAGTATTTTCATGTATTCGGAAAACCGGTTCCCAATTGTGTGTCAAAAAAGAACCGTTTTAGAAAATGAAATGTGCAAGTTTTTGGTTCATTTTCGGAGAAGAGCTAATCGTAATACTATATGTTGTGCTTGATTCTAGGTTTAATGGTGTTTGAACAATATCCTATTATTTGTTTTTTTCCCTCCCTTGATAGTTATAATATTAATAATTAAAAATTAAGTTATTCTTATCATTATAATTATTATTGTTATTATCAGATTTAGCAATGTTTGATGAGATACGAAACATGAAAAAGATACATAAGTACGGTTTGAATATACAAACATACAAACATGTTATAGTTTATATTATATAAATTATTAACATAACAAGTTATATAAATATAAAATGTTTTAAATATGGAAGGATTATTTATATATATATAAGGGTAAATTCCATAAATAGTTACTCTTAACTATTAATTTTTTTTTTATTTCAAGTATCTAGAATAAAAAGTTTACAATTTAAGCATCACATTATGTTGTTTGGTCATTTTTGTCATTCATGCTAAAATTATAAACAGCAACTTGATGTGGTAATTAAAAAAGCCAATATAATAGAAATTAAAAAAAGTTGATATAATAATAAATTTAATCTTTAATTCTTGCATATTATATCAATTTAATCATAATTTAAAAAAAAATTAATATTCAAAATTTACAAATGGTTTCAATTTGATCTTAATTCTAAAAAATTTAAATATATATAGAAATATATTAAATATATAATAATGAATTCAAATTTTATATTTATATTTATTTAATATTATAATATTAAATAAAATAAAAATCCTCCACATTTTTAATTGCTACATTAGCTTGTTGTTTGTGATTATAACAAAAGTGATCAAAATAACTGAATTAAATAACGCGAATACTTAAATTACAATTTTTTTTTATTTTGAATGTCTAAAATAAAAAAAATTATATAATTAGGTGACTATATGTATAATTATTTTGAAAGAAGATGCATTGTTAAACACATTTCTTTTAAGTTTTTTCTTTAATACAATTCTTAATTTGTAAACTATCCCATACCCTAAAATGGGACATATTACATGCTTATTTGGGTTACAACTTTAGTCTAGTAAACTACACGGTCTTAGGCAATTTTTTAGATTCAAATCCGTCTAAGTTAGCATAATGATCTGTCATAATTTGATATGTTAAATTAGGCTCTCTAATACGTTTAAAGAGCTTATTTCGTAGCAAGTTATATCTTTTTGTTATGTTTTTACTTAGTTTTAGTTCTTTGCACAAATAAGTGATTACTATGTATTTTATACTATTTTGAGACCCGAGATAACCAACTAAGATCCGAGGCATCTAACGAGGTTGGTGGATAATATAGGGAGTCCACAGTGGCCCAAATGGAGTGAAAACATCACCAAGAATAGGGTATCACGTTTTCCAAGCCTCGAAGTTGTGATACCCCTAACAATGTTGAAACAAGGAAGCTCGAGCCACCTATAGTGATATGGCAATATCGACCATAGGGTATCGTGATACTCAAGATTCCTAAGGACCCTCATTTCAAGACTGGAGATGATATTACTGTAACTCCCCTAACCCTTATCCGTAGCCGAAACAAGGTTATGGAGCATTACCGGACTTTTCAGATCAAATACAAACATTTCATATCATTTAACATACATACTAGAAAATAATCATAAATCACTCATATTGTCTCTTGTATGAGCCATCGAGTCCCAAAAATACACATTAGAAACAAATCGGGACTAAACCGAAAATTTGGAGAATTTTTCATAAAATTTCAAAATTTTTCCTATTTGCAGGGGACACACGCCCGTGTACTAGGCTGTGTGAAAATACCTGAGCATTCTGTTTCTAAATTTTAAAGATGCAGGGGACACACGGTAAAATCATACGCTCGTGTCTTTACCTATGTGGACAGAAACAAGCCATTTCAAGGTCACATTTCTCACCCATTCTGATATCAACTTAAACACAACATTTTAAGACATCAATATATCCCAACAAACAATCAAAACAAGTCAAAATCATGTTTTAAATATAACATAACATCATTTATATATACCCCAATACCTAAACTTACCTATTTAATCCATCTAACTAGTCTACTAAATTTAACCACAAATTGAATACAATAACCTATATCATTCACATTAACATCACTAATATGTCTCATTTTCCACCCAACATATATATATATATATATATAAGCAAAATTATAATTATTAACATTAACACAAGACAAACTTTGATTAAATCCACACAAACCCTATACATGCCATATAAACCATATTGAATGTTTTAAAAATTACCAGAATAAGCTGGATAGTGTGACTTGATGTGCAAATCCGATCTTCCAACCTCTTGAAAATCTGGATTGAATTGTAATATTTGCAGAAGTTCAAGGACTATTCTGCTAATTTTCCTTTTTCACGAGTATTTACGAGTTCTTGATATGAAGCTAAAATATAAAAACCAACTTCAAGAGCTCTTCAATGGTCTTTTTGGATAGAAAATTGATGAATAAAATGTCTAGAAACTTTTAGGTTTTTCAATTTAATATTTTAATTTCATTTATTTTCGATTTTGCCTTTAATCACATCATTTTATCATTTTTTTATGCTTATGCCGCCTCAGCTATCTCCTATAGGCTAATTTAATCTTTAAGTCCTCCCTATTTACCATTTAAGCCATTTAATCACTATTTCTTTTAATTAACAGTTTTGTACCTTTTTTAATTTAGTCCTTTCTAATTTTAACTATTAAAACGTTAAAATTTTTTAACGAAACTTTAATACTACATTAATGACACTCCATAAATATTTATAAAAACATTTATGGCTCAGTTTATGGAATCGAGGTCACGATACTTCATTTTCTAAACCACTTGACCTAATAAATCCTTATAAAACACAAATTACTAATTCAAAAATCTTTCTAAAACCACATTTGACTCGTAATGTAACACCCTATACCCGAGACCGTCGTCGGAATCAAGTACAGAGCATTACCGGACTTAACGAAACTTTACAAAACTTGATCGGAAATGAATATAAAATATTGTGTAATTTATTGTATAAACGTTCATATTAACTGTTTTCGGACTAATTACATATATATTGGATGGTTAGGATTCGAATCCTAACAAGTCGTGACTTAGAAAATTTTTCATGAAAAAGCATCGTCACACACGCCCGTGTGACTTTTAGCACGGCCGTGTTGTTAAACCGTGTGGCTTTCACACGCCCATGCTAGGCAACCGTGGAACATTCTGACTTACCCGACACGGCCACAAGCTATTTCACACGCCCGTGGAGTCAGGCCGTGTGCTTCCCACGGCTAAGGCACGCCCGTGTGCTCAGCCTGTGGAAAAATCTGTCAAATTCTACACGGTCTGGTCACACGCCTGTGTAACCAACCACTCAGGCCGTGTGAGGCTATCTACCAAGCCTTGGCCCTCCTGCACTCAAATACACAATTCATATCTCACTCATTTTCACATAACACTAACCCAATTGACATTCATTTCATTTCAAACATCATATAATACATAAGAACTATATTTGTATTCAAAACATAAAAATTTACAAGTGACTCATACTAAACCTATTACATGCCACATTATCAAAAGATAGATACATCACCACAAATTGGAGCTGAGATCGGAATTAACTTGGATGCTTGACTGAACCTCAACTTTACCTAACCTGCGCACAGAAACAACCGTACGCTGAGTATGGGAATACTCAGTAGTATTACCATAATTCAAATTATACAATAACTTTTATACATTCAATTTGTGTTAAAATTACTTAATAACTGTTTCATACTTTTGATCAAATTATTTAATAATAATAAGCACTATTTCAAGGCTTGTATTTAATCAATACATACATTATTTCATTATCAAATTTGCGTTAAATTTTCATATTTCATTTCATTAGCTCATTTCGTATCACATGCAATTCACTAAATTTTATCACTTATTTTAATAAGTTCTTACAACTTTAGCTCATATTTTAAGATATCATATCTTAATTTCATTCTCACATATCAAATTCACATTCAAATTATGTAATTCAATTATACTATTCTTTTCAATTAAATTCTTATATTATTTATTTATGTAAATTTCACACAAATTATGAACTTTAGTTTTATTTCTCAATCTCATATAATATTTCAATTCATAATCCAGCTTTGAACACTTCATGAATATTTGATTCAAGCATTCAACCTCATAGCACAAATCTCATTTCAGATATCATTTCATAATTAAATTCACTTTACTATTTCTTTCTATAGCTCAATCACAGTCATTCGGAATTTATTATTATACTTATTTACCCCTATTAACTTGACTCGGACCCTAGCGGATACACGGATCTAATTAAACATATCAGAATGCCGACCAATGCCTCATCGGATAGTTCGAAGTAAAGTGGCTACCAAAGCCTCATCGGATAGCTCGAAGTAATTCTATGGCACACCTAGTACCTCATCGGCATAGCCGAAGCAAAGTGGCTACCAAAGCCTCATCGAAACTATCCGAAGCAAATCTATGGCACACCAAGTACCTCATCGGCTGAGCCAAAGCAAAGTGGCTACCAAAGCCTCATCGAAACTATCCGAAGCAAATCTATGGCACACCAAGTGCCTCATCGACTCAAGGTCGAAGAATCTCTGAACTGTTCTGATCCTATGGCATGCCAACTATATCCACTAAGCCCGACTAGTTAATAGGGTATCGAAATCACATAGTAATTTCACTTTCAATATCGAATTCACATCAATTAACACTTTGGTCACATTTGTCACATAATTCTCAATTCAATCACAATTGTTCAATTTCACAAAATCAGATATTTTCACTTCAATTCACATTTCAATTCAATCAATTGCTCATACTTTCATTCCATATACATTTCAAAATAATCACATTCAATTCAAATTGATTCATTTCCAATCATAATTCATCATATATTCCATCAAATACTCATACATATGCAAACTTCATTTCAATATCATTCAATTTATAATTTCTTATATTCACAATTCGAATCAGTTTCTCAATTCAATATGTATTTCAATACACAAGAAATTTCCATTCATTTCACATGCTATTCAATTTTATTTAATTCAATCTTAATATCAACCTTTACTTTATCGTACTAAACATATTATTCAAAATTCAATATTTACTAATAAATTCAATTCAATCTTGATACTTACCTTAATTTGCTTGTCATGTATATTAATTTAAAAATTTAACAATTAATCAGATTCGAATTATAGTAATACTAACCTGGATTTCTCGTTTTTACTCCTCATTTGTTTCTCTCTTTTCCTTCCTTGCTCGATGTCTCGAATTCTTTATTTACTACGGAAATAATAATAACTTACATTATTAATTACAGCATTAAAATTTAAATAATTAAACTTTTATTCAATTCCTATTCTTCCTCTTCATTCTACTTTCTTTTTACACAATCCTATTATTTACTCATATATTCTTTTAAAGCTGTCTACCCACGCAACAGTCACTAAATTGTTTATATCTGGAGCTACAAAACTCCAAATCAAGTTCCGTTAATTTTCCCTGAAACTAGACTCATGTACCTTTTTACCATAAAATTTTCAGAATTTTTAGTTTTGCCAATTAATACAGTTTATTCCTCAAATTTATCCCTGATTCACTGCCTGACAGTTCCGACCCTCCTGTACTAAGGTTCAATTATCTCATAGCTCAGAACTCAGATAATGTTCTCGTCTATTTCTCTTGAAATTAGACTCACTGAGAATTCTGAACATATAAATTACAACTCATAACTATTTTTGTACAATTTTTAATGATTTTCTAAAGTTAAAACAGAGTATCTCAAAATCCTCCTGAACCAGTCTTTCAAAAATTTAAATATCTCAATTTATAGACTTCCTTTGCGTGTTCTGTTTCTTTTATCTAAAAATAGACTCATTAAGCTTTAATTCTGTATCTCATTCAACTTCTAATTCAATTTATACTATTTTTGGTGATTTTTCAAAGTTAAGATTCTGTTACTGTCTAAAACTGTTTCTTATAGCTTATTTTGCACATAATTTCTAACTAAGTTTACTTACTTTTACAACTCAATTCATACTTCAATTCTACTTAATCTCTTCCCATATTTAACTTAACTATCCAATATTCATATTAGAACTCAAATTTAAAACTTATTCCAATTCAATCCCTACTACATAAAATTTATGGCATCTTTTACAATTTAATCCTCTCTTTCATTCTCACTTAAAATTCTATCAATTAAACCCCTATTCCAACTTTTTGTTCAACATATACTATGTTCACAAACCTTAAAACTTCAAAGATCTTAACTTAAATTCATCAAAACTTTATTCTAAAGCTTATAGAACATCAAAATTAAAAGGAAATGGCCAAATTGACTTACCTATTAAAGCTTTAAGCCTTAAATTCTCAATTTCTCCTTTTTCTTTTTCTTTCTCTTTTCTCCCCTTCTTTCCCGTTTGCTCTCTATTGTTTCTTTCATGTTTTTGTTTCTTTTGTTTCTTTCTTTTCTTTGTTTTGTTTTCTATATATATATATATAATAAGTTAATAAATATCTATTTAATAACCAATATTTATTTTACATTTGTATACATTTTTATTATTACATATGTCACAAATTTTACCATACATTTGTCATGTTTTAGTTTATTTTATAATATAATAATATTTAATATAAAACCATAATTAATAATACAAATAATAAATAATTAAATCTAAGAAAAATCTTAGATTTTTTTCTAAGTTTGCCGCCTCAACTATTGCCAAATGCATATTTGCCATTTTGGCCCCTTGTACTTTCTTTCAATCTATAATTCAACTTTTACTCCTATTTCAATTTAGTCCATTCTACTAATTTCTCTAAATTAAACTAATTTTGTCTAATCAAAACTTAATTAAACACATAACTAACTTTGCAAATATTTATTAAAAATATTTGCAAGTCCGTTTTACTAAAAACGGAGACCCGATAACACATTTTTCGATTACCTATGCTTTTGAGGTCGTTACACGTAAATACTAAATAATAAATTTTACGAGCTTACTCATCAAATTTGGTGGTCTTGAACCACTGTTTCCGACACCACTAAAAATCAGGGTGTTACAATTACAATACCTAGTGTTGGGTATTGTGATACCACTGTTGAATGAGACAAAAAATAACCACAAGGGTAGTCCTTATGCAACATGTCCCCTAACCAAAATTAGGCATTTAAGGGTAATTTAGTCAACGTTTTTGCATGTGAACTATGTTGAAATAGGTCAAATTGACTGAAACAAAGACACACTTCATATTTTTAGGTTTTTAGGATTAGGATTATTCTCTTCATCTTTTAGGGTTCAGTTTTCTTCTCCATTGTCTAGGGTTTTATTTCTTACTTATTTTTATGGTGTTTCTTAGTTTCTTGTAGTTAAGTTAGTTACTACTGTAGTTAGGATCAATTTACTTATTTAGTCCTTCAAACTCTTTTGTAGTTACAATCTAACCTATTAATTGAATTCCATTTAGCTTTCTTACATTTTCTCTATTTAAAACCACTCCTTTAATATTCCATTTGCAAAAAAGCTTGGGTTTTATTAATTTGCTTGGGTTGATGGAAATGTTGGGTAGTTGATTTTTAGGTTTAGTAACTAAATTACAAGATTGGACTAAAACAAATAGGCTTAAAAACTAAAGATTGATGCCCCTCAAGGGAAAATAAAGATAATTGAAACCGAGAAGAGATCTTATTGAACACTAATTTGATAAGTCTCGGGTTAGCCGATGAGGTCGAGAGATAAACTGAAATAATTTGTCTAACTTGATAAAATTGAGGCTGAGAGGTAAAATGGAGCCAATTTAGAAGTAATAGCAATTTAGATCCCTAATTAGGAAGTCAACCAATCACTCTCTGTTATTGTATTTATTCGTATTTGATAGTTTTATAATGTTGTATGCTTTTGGTCCTTTTGTTAATTAGATAGTAATTTAGTTTAATTTTTATCAATTTCATGGCTTTTTGTATTTTAGTATCTAGCGAGTAGTTGTTTAGACTATTTTTTTGCATGTTTGTTGCTAGAATTCGCTCAATCAACAACTCCTCTAGGTTCGATCCTTAGAATACTCCAGTGTTCCATTGTAACACTATAAATATACAATTGACCTGTCACACTTGTAGACACGCACGTAATTGGTTTAGTTTGATTGTTGTTATTAGTGTTGATTCTCTCGGCCCCGACGTTCGTGCGTCGCATCGAGAGGCAACCACCTAACACTCAATGTCGAAACCATTTTTTTGAAATTGACTTTTTATATAAGAAAACCAAAATGGGAGTCGCCACCAATCACTTTTAAGAGGAGTGATCGAGTCACCTCGTAATTTGATCGTTTTAATAAGAGGTTTGATTTATTAAAACAATACTTTTCGGTCTACAAAAATCCAGAAAATGGGTTCGGGAGTCGGTTAGCACGAGGAAGGATTAACACCCTCGTTATGCCCAAAATTAGTACCTAGTTGATTACTTGGTGTCTTTACTATCGAAAATTGAAAATTTGAGGAGATTTTAAAATACAATCCCTTTTTGCATAATATTATTAAGTTATGATTTAACTAAATTAAATTAAATGGAAAATGCCTTATTTCGAATTAATCGAGCAGAAAGACCATGTCCCGTAAGTCAAAACATGATACCTTGGATTCTCGAAAATATCTCAAGTAAAATCTCATATGTTTTAATTTTAAAAGGTGTGTTTGGTTATCTTGGTTCAAAGAGAAAGTCGAACCCCGTACGTTACGGCACAACTTCTCGGATCTCCAAATACGAAACATTGTCTTAATTTTAAAAATTCCCTTTTTATGTATTTGGGTAAAAATTAATGAAACATTTAAAATGATATATATTTAGTTTATTCAATTATTGTAACACTCCCACGCCCGAAACCGTCACCGGAGTCGAGCTTGAGGTGTTACTGAACATAATTTACCATTTTAGACAACTTTACAAAATTTGTTTTCATTTTCGGAATAGACTGTTTTCTGTGTCATGGTCGCTTTAAAAATCATATCTCGAGTTACGAAACTCGAAATCAAGATCCGTAAATTTTCCTTGAAACTAGACTCATATATCTATCTACTAATTTTTTTATAGAATTTTTGGCTGGGCCAATTAGTACAGTTTATTAGTTAAACTTACCCCTGCTTCAGATCTCGACTGGACTGACCTCTACTTACTACGAACCACTTTTCTCTCTGTAAAAAAATTCACATGAATATGATGCTTCTTTCTCTTAAAACTAGACTCAACAAGGATTCTAAACATATAAATTACGTCTCCTAATTATTTTTGTACAATTTATGGTGAATTTTCAAAGTTGGAACAGGGGATCCAAAGATCGCTCTGGCCCTGTTTCACCAAAACTCAAATATCTCACAACATCTAACTTCTTTACCTGTTTTGCTTCTTTCATATGAAAGTAGACACAATAAGCTTCAATTTCATAGGTAATTCTTCACCTAATTCGTTTTCCACTATTTTTGGTGATTTTTCAAACTCACCTCATTGTTGCTGTAGTGTTCTGTTTTATGGCAAGTTTCATCCTTTTCTAAATTTTCATGTACTACATAACATATTGGTCTCCCATAGCATCCAACATTATCTAGGCTAGCCATTCCAATGACTAACCATTACCAAGTATTTTTCTTAACCAATCCACAACCATATCACAAAGTTGTTTACACAAAGTAAGTATATTGCTGTACATGCCATATAAACCAAAAGATAATAACCCAAAAACTACCGGAATAAACCAGGATAGTGTGATTCCTCGTGATGATCCGATCGTCCGAACTCACGTTAATCTACAACACATGTCAACACATTCAAGTAAGCTTATGAAAGCTTAGTAAGTTCATAGGCTTGGAAAGTAAACTTACCAAATTAATAAATCATTCACATAGTCTACATTTCACTACTATCTCCTGTCATTCACAAATCAAATCAATTTTACTTAGTATTATTCAATAATATCCATACTCGAAATTCATCTTTTTGGGCCCGTTTACTATTTATCACTTTTTCGCAAATTAGGAACTATACGGAATTGAGTACATTGCCTTCTTTATACCATAGTAGAACTATGGATTTACACATAATCACATTTCCTTTTTCCGAAGCCATGGCCCAGCCATGGTCTTACACGGATCACATATCATACCGAGGCCATATCCCGGATATGGTCTTACACGGGTCACATATCACTTTTCTCCGATGCCATAGCCCAGCTATGGTCTTATACGGAAATCACTTGGCACACTTCACCGATGCCATAGCCCAGCTATGGTCTTATACGGGAATCGTTTATCATTTCTTTCCGATGCCATAGCCCAGCTATGGTCTTATACGAAAATCACTTATCATTTGTTGCCATGGTCCAACCATGGTCTTTTTCCGTCAATTCGTCACGTATCATGAGACAAAGGTACTCAATCCGATAGTTTCCTACAATGTCATACTTTTACATTGTTTATAATCTTGTCACATACTTTTGTCACATGCACATCATATAACACATTACAAAATTCATAATATTAACAATGATCATTAAAATTCAGCCACATGAACTTACCTGGCTAATTCACAAAAGTTGTAGAAATTCGGGAATTATTCGGTTATTTTCTCCTTTCCTCGACTTGCTTCGATTTCTTGGTCTATAAATGCAAAATATTTTAACTCATTAGCATTTATTTTATTTCTATTTCACTTCACAATTTATGCTGTTCAACTTTCGAAATTGCACTTTTACCCCAAAATTTACAGTTTTTACAATTTAGTCCCTGCTCAATTCATCCATCAATTGAACTAATTTTTCTCAATTAACACTTTATCTTATCATTATAAACTATTTCACAACCTTTGACATTCTGAATTTCAACACCAACCTCTAATTCACAACTTTTTCACAATTAGGTCCTAAATACCATTTTCTATCAAAATCACTTAATAAAGCCACCTTAATATGAAATTAGAACTTAAATTTCATAATAATTCATCATAAACTTCCCTTAATCAGCTAGGGTAACTTCCAATTTCACCCACCAAATCAAAAACTAATGAATTCTATAAGTGGACCTAGTTGTAAAAGTCATAAAAACATAAAAATTATCAAGAAAAGCAAGAATAAACTCACATGATGTAAAAATATGAATAACCAGCCTTCTCCAGACCTCCTATGGCGTTTTTGCTGAGAAAATATGAAGAGATCTCTAGATTTCTCAATTTTGTCTTTATTTTATATGTTAAAATCATAAAATTTCCAATTTTGCCCTTATTTCCCTTATTTTTCTGCTGATTTTCTTGCCCTTGCCGTCCAACCTAGTCACTTTTAGGCTTAATTGCCCTTTAAATCCTCTTTCTTTTAACACTTAAGCTATTTAATCCTTCTAGCAAATTTTGCATTTGTTACAATTTAGTCCTTTTTATTTAATCAACCACCCAAACAATAAAATTTTCTAACGAGATTTTAACACCACATTACTAACACTCTATAAATATTTATAAAAATATTTTCGGCTCGTTTTAATATCCCGAGGTCTCGATACCTCGTTTTCACTTCTCAATTATTTAATATTTATTTCTAAAACACTATTCACTATTTCAATTATTTCCCTAACTTCACATTTAACTTATACTCATTAAATTAATAATATTTTATACTAATTTGTCAGATTTAGTGATCTCGAATCACTGTTCCGACACCACTGAAATTTGGGCTGTTACAATTATGGTATAAAAAAAGGGCGAAAATGTAAGGAAAAATGCCACGTTTAATGAATAATGATAATGTGACATAATTTGTAATAATATAATAAAACATAAAAATATAATAGTAATAATAGATCATGGTACCAATATGCATAATAGAACAATAATAATGAAAATGACAATAGTAATAATAATACTAATAATAATATTAACAACAACAACAACAACAACAACAACAACAATAATAATAATAAAGGTAAAAAATAAATAAATAAATAAACAATGCACAATAAATACAAAAACAAACCAATAAAAACTAATAAAAAATAAATAAAAAAGATGAAATAAGAAAAGTAAAAAATACATAAAAATAAATAATCTAGAATGAGTCCAAACTAAGTAAATAAGGATTAAATCGACATTAAAATGAAATTAAGAATCTAAATTAAAATAAAATAAATGCAAGAATATGAAAATGACTAAATTGAAACCAAAATAAAATTTTAGGGAAGAAATCGGGATAGAAATAAGGTAAGGGACTAAAATAAAAGATACAAAAATAACAGGTATAAATTTAAAAAAATGAAAAAAGAAAATGGACCATATTGAAATGTTAATAAAAAGCGGAATGACCGAAAGGGTAAATATACCCCTAATTAAAAACGAGCGGATCCTGTTAAAAGGCCGAATCGGATCTTGGGTCAAAGGTCAAAACGACACTGTTTCTGATATCCACCCTTAAAATGGTCTAAAGACCAAATTGAAATAAAAATAAAAATAAAAATAAATGGCCAAATCAAAAAATAAAAAAAATAAGATAGGACCACATTGAAACCAACCTCAAAAGCGGAAAGACTAAGGGCGCAAATAGACCATTCGTCCAAAAACACTTGGATCCAAGGCATTTCAGGTCAGATCGGGTCGGGTCGTATCAAAATGATGTCGTTTTGGGATTTTTCTGACCCTTTCAAAATAGTGTTGTTTTGGCACCTTATAAAAGTGAAAAAGAATTCATAAAAAAATTTGAAACCCAGTTAAAAAAAAAAACCAAAAAAACTTTGTTTTTTTTTCTCTGAAACTAGCCCATTGGCTAGCCATAGCTCTGGCGAATCGTCGTCGTACCAGTCGTCGGTCACCAGCGATGGTGCTGCAATTCACGGTGGCCGGAGATGCAAAAAACCTCATTTTTTACCCTGTTTTGAACGCAAGGCCCTCTATTTCACAAATAAAAAGACAAAAACAAAAAAAAAACTCTCGATTCCTTTAAAACCGTCACGCCGAACCTTAATGGGTTTTAGGTTTCTAGCGCCGAGGAGAACTTCCGATGACGGAGGGAGACGAAGCGTCCCAAGTAAGTTCCTTTTTTACTTATTTTATTTCAAAAATAATAGATAACAATAAAAGAGTCACCTTTTTCTTTTTGTTTGAATCCAATTCTTTTTTATTTTAATTTTTTCGTGTGTAAAAATTACAAGCTGGTCGTTGTGACTTTTATAGCCAGTTTACATGTTGTATTTCACTATTTCTTGCTACTGTTTGCCCTCGTTTCTGCTGTCCTTGCTTCTGTCCTTTCATTTTCTTTTTTGCAGGAGATGGCGAGGTCAACGGACGATGGGAGTTGTGCCCGAGGCGTTAGGGGCAATGTTCGTGCTGACGACAGCGGCTTAGAAACTAGGATTTTTTGTTTTTTTTGAAAATTTTGGGTTTTAGGGTTTAGGTTAATTTTGGGCCATAGGATTTGTAGCATATTGAGCCTGCTGTTTTTTATGGACTTTGGACTTTTTATCTGGACCTTATTATATTTTTTATTTTGTTTATTATATTTTTGGTTTTTGTTTAGGCTGATTGGTCTTGGCCTCTTATTGGCTCAGGCTAAATTGGCCTATTACAGCTGCCCCTCTTTACTCGTTGACGTGTAATGGGAACAAAGTAAAGACCTTAAGAAGGGTCAATTTTGCCTGGTCTTGTCGAGTCTCGACCTCTTTGGTGCTTCTCTTTTTCAAGTAGCTCCATTCTAACTCACTGTAACTTCAAGGGTATAGGAATTGTAGTTTTAGTCTACTTAGCTGCAATTTCAATGAGATGAGACTCGTAGCTTCAACCTGCTTTGTTACAACTTCAGGGAGATAAGATTTGTAGCTTGTAGCTTTAGTTTGTTCCACTGCAACTTTAGGGAAATAAGACTTGCTATGGTAGATTTAATCTGACCCACTGCAACTTCAGAGGTATAGGATTTGTTACTTCAATCTACTCCACTACAACTTCAGGGAGATAAGATTAGTAGCTTGTAGCTTTAGTTTGTTCCACTGCAACTTCAAGGAAATAATACTTGCTATGGTAGATTTAATTTGACCCACTGCAACTTCAGAGGTACAGGATTTGTCGCTTCAATCTACTCCAGTGCAACTTCAGGGAGATAAAATTTGTGGCTTGTAGCTTTAATTTATTCCAGTGCAACTTCAGGGAGATAAGGTTCACCACGATGACTTTAATCCGTCCCACTGTGACTTCAGAGGTATTTATGGTTTCTCTGATCTGTTACACCATTCTTTAGGGAACATGACCTGTAGAATTCATTTCACGGGTCTCTATTTGTGACAAGTGATTGGATGTTATGATCATAATGACTCAAATGCTCTTAATTAGACGTGTATAAATGATGTTTGCACGAATGCAGAATGTCTTTTTTTTCGAGAATGATCCTCTTTTAATACTTAGGTTGACATTGCTCGTTGTTCATCTAGATTCTATCACTGACGCATTACCCTGCCTTCTTGCTTAGTTGGTATCTTTGATAGGAAACCCGAAGAAATAATCGCAATTTGGGCTATTCTTTCCCAAATGTTTCATACTCTTAAATTTGGTTAGTTCTGACTAGTAGTCCTGTTTTAGGTCATTGTATTATTTAGACACTTTTTACAGTAATATGCAGAACTCTTTTTACTTGAATATTATCAGTTTATTAATCGTTATTTCAATAAAAAATATTTAAAAAATATTATCACAAGGGACAAGAAGGAATTCTATTGGGAGCAAAGCTCGAAATGAATAAATTAATCAAAGATGGAAAATGTTGCTAAAATACAAAATGAATAAGATAAAAATAGGTGCCCTAGATATCATAGTATGAGCTTTTTCGTACTAACTTCTCAAGGACCCTTTTAAACTTGATATTTGTTTCGGAGATCCAAAATACTTTGTTGATACCCCAAGACGTAGCATCCCTCCTCCTTAATTTAGGGAGAACAAGACTACCACATGCCCCTTCTTCAATCAAAGTTTGAATTGACCTTTTCCTGGGTTTTCAATTCAAAACCCCTTTAGTCTCAAGGCGCCCTTTGCGAGTTTTCACCTTGGCCCCTCCCTTTTTTTAGGTGAAGTATTTTTTGACTGAATCCAAATTCATAAGATTAAGTAGGTTCTTGCCATCCATTTCGATCAAAATCAACACTCCTCCAGAAAAGACCTTCTTTACCACATAAGATCCTTCTTAGTTTGACATCCACTTTGCTCTGAAGTCTTTTTGTACAGGAAGAATCTTTTTCAACACCAAGTCCCCCTCATGAACTTCTCTGGGGCAAACTTTTGGTCATAAGCTCACATCATTCTTTTCTAGTACATCTGACCATGATGGATAAGTTTCAACCTCTTCTCTTCAATTAAGTTTAGCTGATCATATCGGGATTGGATCCATTCTGTTTTATCCAACTTCAACTCTGCCAAGACTCACAGAGAAGAAATCTTAACTTCAATAGGTAAACCGCATCCATTGCATAAACCAAAAAGAAAGACGTCGCCCTGGTGGAGGTCCTGACAGACGTTCAATAAGCATAAAGGGCAAATGATAACTTCTAATGCCAATCTTTATAAGTCTCAGTCATTTTCCCCACGATCTTCTTAATGTTCTTATTGGCTGCCTCAACTGCACAATTCATTTTTAGGCGATACGGTGACGAGTTATGGTGTTTGATCTTGAACTAACTGCAGACTTTTGATATTGCACTATTGTTCAAATTCAATGCATTGTTAGATATGATCCTTTTTGGCATTCTATATCGACATATGATCTCCTTCTTTAAAAACTTACTGACTACCGACTTTGTGACATTGGCATATGAAGCGGCTTTTACCTATTTGGTGAAGTAATCAATAACCATAAAGATTAATCAATGCTCGTTAGAAGCTTTAGGTGAGATTGGCTCAATGATATTCATGCCCTACATGGAGAAAAGCCATAAAGAAGTCATAACATGAAGATGTGAATGAGGTACATGAATTTTATCCTCATAAATTTGGCACTTATGGCATTTCTTACCATAATTAATGCAATCTCCTTCCATGGTGGACCAATAATACTCGAATCTCATGATCTGCCTGGCCATTGTAAAACTATTGGCACGTGTTCCATAGATACCCTCATGAACTTCTTCCAAGATTTTCATAGCCTCGACAGCGTCTACACATCTTAGTAGCACCTGATCCTTTCTTCTTTTATATAGGATCTCCCCATTTAAGATATAGTCACTGGCCAATCTTCTCAACGTTCTTTTATTATTCTCAGTTGCTTGGCCAATGTATTTACGATACTTCACATATCGCAGTATATCGTGGTACCAAAGGTGGTCATCCTTTTCTTCTTCCTCAATGTTGAAACAATGGGCCGGAGCCTTATAAATACTCATCTAGATAGGTTTTACATCCTCTTGTTTATTTACCTTGACCATGGAAGCTAAAGTAGCTAAGGTGTCAGTCATATGATTTTCTTCTCGCAAGAGGTAGCAGAAGGTGATGTCATCAAACTATTTAATTAATTCAAGAACCAACCTTCGATAATTAGTCAACTAGGGGTCTCTCATCTCCCATTCTCCTTTGAGTTGATAGATTATCAATGCAGAATCCCCATATACCTTCAGTGCTTTAATCTTGCGTTCTATGGCTGTACGGATACCCATGATACATTCTTCGTATTCTGCCATATTATTTATGCAATCAAAATCCAATTTACTAGTAAAGGGATAATGATCTCCATTTGGGGATACTAAGACTGTCCTAATTTCGTTACCCACAGTGTTTGAGGCTCCGTCAAAGTTTAGTTTCCAAGGATTGCCTTCTTGAGAGTCTTCTTCAGTAGCTGCAACATACATTAGATCTTTACTCCGGAAATCAAAGTTCAAAGGCTCGTAATCTTCTAGAGCTCTACTAGCTAAAAAATCTACTATTGCACTCCCTTTTATAACCTTGTGATTCACATAGACTATATCAAATTCGAAAAGCAGAATTTGCCACCGGGCCATTCTTCCATTCAAAGCAGTTAACTCCATCATGTACTTTAGAGGGTGCAATTTTGAGATTAGCCAAGTTGTATAGTACAGCATGTACTGTCTCAATCTCTGAGTCGTCAAGATAAGGCACAACACAACTTTTCAATTGGCGAATATCTTGTCTTACATTCAGTAAACTTCTTACTGAGGTAATATATCACTTTTTCTTTTCTTTCTCAATCATCATGTTGGCCTAGTACGTATTCTACAGAATTTTCAAATACTGCCAAGTACAATATCAATGGCTTATCTAGACAGGGTGACATTAGCACTGAGGCGTCAGATAAGTAATGTTTGACATTATCAAAAGTTTCCTGGCACTCTTCATCCCATACACCTGGATTGTACTTCTTAAGGAGACGGAATATGGGGTCGCATTTCTCCGTTAGTTGTGAAATGAAACGAGCAATATAATTTAGTTTTCTTAGGAAACCTCGAACTTCTTTTTAAGTATGTAGTGAAGGCAGCCCTTGTATAGCTTTGACTTTGTCTGGGTCGATCTCAATCCCTTTTTTGCTAACTACGAATCCTGGTAATTTTCCCGACCTAGCCCCAAATGTACATTTTACTAGATTGAGCTTTAGCTGGAATTTTCCTAACCTTATGAACAATTTCCTCAGGACTTGCACATGCTCATTTTCTATTTGGGACTTTGCAATCATATCATCGACATAAACCTCAATTTATTTGTGCATCATGTCATGAACAAGGTTACCATGGCTCTTTGATAAGTTGCTCCCGTATTTTTTATTCCAAATGGCATCACTTTATAACAAAATGTTCCCGACATGGTTATGAACGTGGTCTTCTCTATGTCCTTAGGATGCATCATTATTTGGTTGTATCATGAGAAGCCATCCATGAAAGAGAAAAGTAAGTAACCTGCCATGTTATCCACTAAGGTGTTGATATTAGGCAATGAGAAATTGTCCTTTGAGTTGGCTTTGTTCAAATCTCTATAGTCTACGCATATCTTGATACGACTATACGAAGACAGCTTTAAATTTTTAGAGTAACTCAATGAGGTCTCGTTTTATTTCTGTGGCGATGCAAGCTCCGATCTTCACCTCTTTCTCTTATTCTAAGCTTACAATTTCTACTGTCTCTTTGTAATGTTGGATTTGTTTCTTATCTTGTTCTACCATCCTTAACAAATCAGGAGATAGGTTACAGTCTCAATCATTTTTAAAATCCTGAGGTTCCTCTGGACACATATCTTGCTTAAAAGGAGATTCTAAGTCAGTAGCAACGTCGCTCATATCATTGATATCTAGAGACCTATTATAGGGACGAAAGAATATCTAAAGAACAAAAGAATCTAAGAATAATTATCTATATGGTATGATTGTGAATGAAATAGAAAGAATAAAAGAATATTTGCTTAAGATGAGACGTAAATATGCATTTTATTGAAATAAAGATGTTGGACATATGTCTATTTCATAAAAGGATTCTTATTGCTCCTAGGCTTAGAGCAATAATCGTGTTTTGAACATTGCTCTGAATTAGCTTTAAAAATTACAGAAATCTCTTCCGCAGTCTAATTGTTCAGAACACTTCCAGGTATGTAAGGGCAAATGCTTGATAAATTCTCTTCCCTGGTTCCTTCTTCGGATATGGCTTTAATGTTCAGATTTCCCAACATTCCTTTCGGGCCTTTGACCTCTTCAAACAATTCTAACTTTTTGTTATCCATTAGACTTTGCATCAAAGCTTTGAATTCAGCACACTCCTCGTGACCTTCTTCAACGTGAAACTCACAGTAACTCCTCATCCCTTTGGGTATCTCCTCCGAATCCTGAATTATTAATCCCATGTCTGTCATTTGTTTCAAAACCAATTTCAGTAGGGTTTTTACTTCTGCAACATTGGTTTTGGTTCTCTTTTCTCCACTCTCAATTATTGTGTTTACACCCGGGTCTGAATGATTAGGTAATGGATTTCTTGCCACATTAGGTCCCAATGGATCGTTAAACTTCATGATGCCCATCTTGATGAACCTTTCAATCAACTTTTTTAATATGGTGTAGTTCTCATTTGAGTATGTAGTTATTCCTGCGTGGTACTTGCATTAAGCATTCATATTATACCATTTCGAGAATGAAGGCTGCACGGGTTTCAAGTAGAACAGGGATACCACATGCGCATTGAACAGATTCTGATATAGTTCTCTACATATTATTAGGATGGGTGTGAACTAGAGTCTTTCTGTGTTTAGCCTTGAGTTGGATTCTTGCTTTGAGGGACCTCGATGGTTGGTTGTTACGGTCTTTGGTTGGCCCACAGTGATCGGTTTTTGACGTTCACCCTTAAAATGGTCCAATGACCAAATTGAAACAAAAATAAAAAAAAGCCAAATAAAAAATAAAGAAAATAAAATAGGACCACATTGAAACCAGCTTCAAAAGCGGAAGGACTAATGGTGCAAATAGACCATTCGTTCAAAACACGCAGATCCTAGCTGGTTCGAGTCGGATCGGGTCGGTCATATCAAAGCGACGTCATTTTAGGGTCTTTCTAACCTTTCTAAAACGGTACCGTTTTGGCACCATAGAAAAGTGAAAACTTTTCACAAAAAGACATTTGAAACCCATTTAAAAAAAAAAACCCAAAAACTTTCTTTTTTCTTTGAAACTAGCCCTTTAGCCGGCCATAACTTCGGCGAATTGCCACCGAATTGGCCGCCGATCATCAGCGACGGTGCCACCATCCACGGTGGCCGGAGATGTAAAATACCTCCTTTTTTACCCCGTTTCGAAGGCAATGCCCTCTATTTCACAAATAAAAAAGACAAAAAAAAAAACCCTCTATTCTTTTAAAACCGTCATGCCGAACCTTAATGGGTTCTAGGTTTCCAGCGTCAAGGAGAACCTCCGATGATGAAGGGAGACGAAGCATCCCAAGTAAGTTCTCTTTTTTAATTATTTTATTTAAAAATAATAGATAAAAATAAAAGAGTCACCTTTTCTTTTTGTTTGAATCTGATTCTTTTTTATTTCAATTTTTTCGTGTGTAAAATTACAAACTGGTCGTTGTGGCTTTTATAGCCAGTTTATATGTTGTATTTAACTGTTTATTGCTATTGTTTGCCCTTGTTTCTATTGTTCTTGCTTCTATCCTTTCATTTTCTTTTTTGTAGGCAACGGTGAGGTCAACGGTCCCATGTGCCCGAGGCGTCAGAGGCGATGTTCGCGCTGACGGCGGCGACAACTTAGGAACTATTGTTTTTTTTTGTTTTTTTCTAAAAATTTTAGGCTTTATGGATTAGGTTAATTTTGGGCCGTGGGGTTTGTAGCATATTGGGCCTGCTATTTTTTATGGACTTGGGACTTTTTATCTGGGCCTTATTATATTTTTGGTTTCTGTTTGGGTTGATTGGTTTGGGCCTCTTATTGGCCTAGGCTAAATTGGCCTATTACACTCAAAAGATAAAAGAGTAACAAAAGAATAGAAAGTCATAGAAAAATGGCACAGTTTGAGTAAATACTCTTAAAAGTATATATTAGTTTGAAGGTTTACAACTCAGTGAATACCAACAAGGGGAAAACCTTTATTTATAGTTGAGTTCTCCCAAACCCAACGGTTAAGATTAGAGCTTATCTATAATTGAGAGTTCTAAGAGACTTAAATTTTATACATCTTTATTCCTTAAGGCTTACATAAATTACTCTAGTAACTCTAGTTTTACTAAAATATTTCTCTAGGCCATCAAGGCTTAAAGTAAATGAGCTTCTATGTTCCACGAGTCAGGCCAATTCATGCGGGTCAAATGAATTACATTTAATCTGTTGACCTCAATGGGACGTTCTTTGTGCAATGGTCACTGGCTTTAATCCACGACCCATGATATTCTCCCCCACTTATTCTCACGACGCCCTCGTCGCGTCCTTGAAGTGGCACTGGTTTGATTAATCTCGAAATAGTCTCGATGCCTAGGCTAATTCCCAACTACTCCCTCTGTATAAAAAATAAAAATATTTCTAAAATTACATATATTTATTAATGGTAAATATAATAACTTTAAATATGTTTAATTTTTTTATCAGAAAAATATATTTTCTTTAATGTCTATCTTGTCTTTTATCCTTTTGTATTTGTAAATCTATCTTAACAATAAATTAAAATCGTCAAAATTTCTAGATTTGCAATTATCCCTTTTATTATTTGATCAACTCAATTAATTAAATTATTTAAAAAATATATATATTTAATATCAATATAATTAAAATAAATATTATAACATGAATTTATTTTGTAATGTGACATAATTAGTTTTTAGTACATATTATAAAAAATAGTATACCATTATGATATTACATTGTGCATTCTTTTATTAATGACATGCAACTTAAACCTTAAACATATAATTGATTTTATGGTATATTATAATGTATATAATTAGTATTATATAATTAAAGTAAATTAGTAATGATATGTAATTCTATGTACAATTACGTTATTATAATATACATGTTTATATTAATGACACGTAACATTAAACTCTAAGCTTAAAATTAACTTTACAGTATAGATTATGATATATACAATTATATAAGGTAGATTAGTAATGATATCTAACATTATATATATAATGTACAATTTTTTATTAATGATACATAATCTAATCTTATGGGTAATTGTATTTAATACACGTGTACTTTTTTAACTCTACAATAAAATTATAAATTTTCTACTTGTCTTTTTTTTTAATTTTTTTTATTATATCTTATATTCATTTGTCATCAATTCAACCCTAATTATGAAAATTTTAAATTTCACTAATATACCAAATATTTTCCCAACCTTATCTCCTAAATGTATAACTAAACTTATGATAGATTATAGTATAATTAAGATAAATTACAGTTCACATTATATTTAATTTTTTTCGATTTGAGTCCTTCTCAACTTATATCTTCAAATTGGGTCAATATTTTTAAACTTATGTTAAATAATGAAACCTACTAAGTTGATGAATAATTTTTAATATTGAAAACTTAAATATTATTAAATTGATATATAGATAGACTCAAGCTCTATTTATATCTATATTAAAGTAAGATTCACAGGATCTTCCTCACGTTAGTGTCAAGGGGCTAGAGTTTTCACAAGCAAACCCGTGCCGCCTTAGGCAGTTTCTTCGCCCAAACTCGCCTAAGTCAGCCTTTAACTCGAATGAGGATTCGTTAAAAACTCCTCCAAGGCACCAATTGAATAGCGAAAGCGATTTAATGCCAAAGAAGCAACACAAAGAACAAGAGAAAGGCGCACACAAAATATTTGAGTAAATGCTCTCTATTCTTATTCACAAAGAATAATGAAACAATAGAATGAAATGAGTACAAATGAGGGGGAGGCTGTCTATTTATACTTGAGCTCCCCTAAAATCGACGGTTAAGATACAAATACATCGACGGACGAGATTAACCATATCCCATGTTTTAAGGGATTTTACAAGATATGCCACATCAAATCCTACCTAATCTTTACAAGATATGACTCCCTCTATCTTACAAGATTAGTTACCATATCAGCCTAAGTTGCCATATCTTCGCTATCAGGCCAACCAGGCTTCAATTTGACAGGCTTCTCCAACAGTTCCTTGAATCGGGTCAGCTCTCGTGGGCCAAATGATCTCCATCTAAGCAATAAACCTCCATCGGATGTATTTGGTTTGATGGTCACGGGCTTTGAACTCTGGCCCGTGACACTAGTATATGGTATATGCTTATTATGTTTTTTTTATTTACATTTTATAAAAGTAGTTAATTTTTAATTTTGATAATTTTAATATACTTAAATTTAAGTTTTAATCTTTATATTTTAATTTTTAAATAATTTGATATTTATATTTTTATAATGTAATTAATTAGTTCAAATAATAAATATTATTAACTTTTCAATTAAAATATTACATGATATATATAATTTGAAAGTAAATTTATAAATACAAAAAGTAGATTTATTAAATTAATGAAAATAAAAAGTAAGATAACTATAGTTGTTTCAAATAGAAAAGTCTGCTACCCTAGCATGTCTGTTTGCGTCTGCCGCCCCTGGCATGTGCTCTTAGGTTTCTTGTCTTTTAATCGTCTACTGTTCCTTTGTTGAGATCAGTCTGGTACGTCAGAACACGGTGTTGAAAGCATATTTTATGATTGATTTTTATCTGCAATTATGGAGAATGAATTAGCTGATCTTTCAATTAATGAGGATGAGGAGGACATCTTACAGATACCATTTGATTCGATTACTAAACAAGAGGAGTTTCTACTAGTAGGCTGTTTTCTAACAGCAAGTCTTATTCACTTTCCAGCCATGAAAAGTACGATGGCTAACTTGTGGCATCCAGTACGGGGGGTTCAAATCCGAGATTTGGGAGAAAAAAAGGTATTTATTCCAATTCTTCCATCGTATGGACTTGCAAAGGGTTTTAAAAGGTTCACCATGGACATTTAATAACCACTTGTTGATTCTTTATCATTTACAAATAGGAGAGGACCCTTTACAGATTTCTTTAATTTTTTCCCCTTTTTGGATTCAAATACATGAAATCCCTATTGGTTTGTTTTCTGAAAACCTAACAGTACAGTTGGGGAATTTTTTAGGGACTTTTCTTGAATATGATGGATCAACTGTTGGAAGAGGAAGTCGTAATTATATGAGGATCCGGGTTACGCTGGATGTTGAATATCCATTGAAAAGGAAGAAACAAGTCATGTTTAATGGGAGATATTCATATGTGATGTTTAAATATGAACGGTTAACTCTATTCTGTTTCTTTTGTGGCCGATTGGGTCATAATGACTCTTAATGTGATGCAAAAATGCGATTGGGGGTTGAAATCGTAGAGATGGGTTGGGATTTATCATTGAGAGCCCAATCTCGTAGATCCCTAGCTTTGACTAGTACTTGGCTTTGACTAGTACTTGGCTCAGAGAGGATGGTGAGGCTCGCGATGAAAGTAAATGGCAAGGGAATAGAGGGATGGAGACTGGAGTACAGAATGCAGATAATGTTAAAAAGGCTGGTAAACGTGGGCCTACTATAGATCCTATTTTAGGATTTAATTTGGAAGGAAATACAGAATTCCTAACTTCAACGAGGCGAAAGTTCCTGAGGGGACAGTTGAATTCCACTATGGAGTGTGATCTGGAAGAGGGAATCCTTATGGGAGAGGAAGGGAAGAAAAGGGCTAGGGGAGATATAGAGGAGTGCTCCAGTGAAGAAGGGAAGGTGATCCTTATGACGCAGAATAGGAGAGTAGTCGATCATAATAAGATTTTATCGGCGGCTGCCAAAAGGAAAGCCGACCGGTCGCAATGAAAATTCTAAGTTGGAATGTCCGTGGTTTGGGGAAATCACGGACTATTCGGCGGCTTCAGCATACGCTGAAGTTACACAATCCCCAAATTGTCTTCTTTATGGAGATAAAACTGTGTGGAAAGCAAATGGAACGAGTGCGGCGAAGCTGTGGCTTTCAAAATAGTATTGACGTTGGCTCTGAAGGTACTAGAGGATGACTAAGCTTGGCTTGGAAAGGGGATACTGAAGTTACATTGCGAACATTTTCAAAAAGACATATTGATGTGTTTGTTGATGATAATGAAACTGGAACGAAATGGAGATACACGGGTTTCTATGGCTCCCCCTACGTACGGGAAAGGAATGAGACATGGAGGATTTTACGAAGCCTGGCTACAATGGAGGAATTTTCTTGGTTAGTAAGTGGGGATTTTAATGAGATTCTGTATGGATTTGAGAAAAAGGGCGGACAACTTAGGGATGAAGAGCGAATGGAATTATTTCGAAGTACCTTAGAAGATTGTCAACTGAGTGATATAGGATATATTGGCTCTTGGTTTACTTGGGAAAGAGGAAATTTACTGGAAACGAATATACAAGAACGGTTGGATAGAGGAGTTGCTTCAACTAGTTGGATCTCAATGTTTCTGAATGTCAAAGTTTAACATTTAGTGCATTCGTTTTCGGACCACTGTCCCATTTTGATCAATATAAAGTTGGGTGAGAGTAGACACAGGTGTAAGTCTTTTAAATTTGATCAAAATATTTGTTGATCAATATAAAGTTGGGTGAGAGTAGACACAGGTGTAAGTCTTTTAAATTTGATCAAAATATTTGGGGGTCATATCGGGAACAGTTTTACAGAAACTGGAAATATTGAAAAATGGTTTGATTCAATGGGAGGGACAAAGGAGAAAAGATCGAAAGCGAAGGAAGCAGATTCTAACGGATAAACTGGCTAGTCTTCTCGTTGATGATAGGGATGCGGAAAATATGGCAGAATTGATTGATACAAAAATTCAATTAAACTTTGAGATTGACAAAGATGAGAGGTACTGGGAGCAACGAGCGAGGCTTAACTGGTTGAAACTTAGAGATAAGAACACCAGCTAACTCAGCAACACAATATCGAAAGAGAAATTTGATTCGTCAGCTGAAAAGTGATGCCGGTGGGGAAACAGAGGCCATACATGAGATGGAAGAGATCGCACGCTCCTACTTTCAAAATTTATTTACAGCGGAGAGAGCAGGAAATTATGATTATGTGCTGTCTAGGATAGACTGATGTGTGTCGGAGGAGGATAATTTAAAGTTGACAGCGACGTATGAAAATGATGAGATTCGTGAAGCAGTTTTTCAAATAGGAGCAACGAAGGCACCAGGGGAGGATGGCTATCTAGCTCTGTTCTACCAGAAATGCTGGCATATCGTTGGGGATGAGATTACTTCTTTCTATCTACAACAACTGAATGAGAATATGGAGGTTAGTCCATTGAATTCCACTAACATTGTCCTTATCCCCAAAAAACCCAACCCAATGAGTATGACGCACTTTCATCCGATTAGTCTTTGTAATGTCTTATGTAAAATAATAGTGAAAGCTATGGCAAATCATTTTCGATGAGTGATTGGCAAATGTATCGATGAAGCGCAAAGCGCTTTTGTACCTGGGCGATTGATTTCGGATAATGTGCTAGTAGCATATGAAATTCTTCATACGCTTAAACGAAAAAGAATAGGGAAAACATGATTGATGGCAGTTAAATTAGACATGAGTAAAGCTTAAGATAGGGTGGAATGGAATTTTGTAAAGGCAATAATGGGTCGACTGGGATTTGATCTCAAATGGATTGATGGGATTATGAATTGCATTACTTCGGTGTCTTACTCAGTCGTCATGAATGGATCTAATGGCGAGAATTTTCAGCCAACTAGAGGCCTCCGGCAAGGAGATCCGCTCAGTCCGTTTCTATTTCTTTTATGTGGAGAAGGACTCTCAAGCTTACTGAGGCTAGCAAAAAGGAAGGAAGATTAAAAGGGGTAAAAGCCAGTAGGAATGGACCAGCTGTGTCACATATTCTATTTGCTTATGATTGCATATTATTTGGAGAGGCTACTGTTAGGGGTGCGGAATTATTTTCTGCGATATTGAGGGAGTATAGATTTTGTGCGGGTCAGTATGTAAACTTTGACAAATCAACTGTTTTCTTTAGTACAAACACAGCAGAGGGTGATAAACAGTCAGTTGTTAATCTACTATCAGTCCGAAGCTCTACTGAACCAGAGAGATACCTTAGTTTACCAAATATGGTAGGCAGAAGGAAGAAGGAATCGTTTCAAAGTTTGAAAGATCGGCTCAAAATGCGAATTGACAACTGGAGCACACGATTTTTATCTCAGGGGGAAAAGAAGTTTTTATAAAAGCTATACTTCAAGCAATTCCAACGTATACGATGGCATGTTTTCTTTTACCAAAGTCTTTATGTGAGGATTTCGAAGGTATCATGGCAAGGTTCTGGTGGCAGAAAGGAAGGGGGAAAAGGGGTATTCACTGGTGTAGCTGGAAATATCTTTGCTGTTTGAAAGAAAATTGTGGACTAGGTTTTCATAATTTACGTCAGTTTAATATTGCTTTGTTAGCCAAACAAGGTTGGCGTTTGGTTACTTACCTCAATTCTTTATTAGCCCAGATTCTAAAAGCAAAATATTATCCACAGTCTACTTTCTTAACAGCGCGGTTAGGAAATATACCTTCTTTCACATGGAAAAGCATCTGGGCCTCAAAGAAACTTCTTCCAGACGGACTATGCTGGAGAGTGGGGAATGGAAAGGATATTTCCATTTAGAATGATTGTTGGGTCCCCGGATTAGATGTAATCACCAGACCAGACAGAACGAATAGCGAAAATTTAGAGTTAGTATCAGACCTTATTGATCCTTCGAATAAGAAATGGAAATCAGAGTTGGTGACCAATACCTTTCAAGGTGAGACTGCTTAAAAAATTTTGAAAATTCCTCTCGCTGAGACAGACCATGCGGATTGTCAAGTTTGGAAGGGAGAACAGTCTGGTTAGTACTTTGTTCGCAGCGCCTATAAACTATTACAGGACTCAACTATGGATTCTAGTAGTAATTTATTACAGGCTGATTTTAAAAAATTCTACACGAAACTCTGGAGTCTACAACTACCTACAAAATTAGCAATTACAATATGGTGAATTTCTTGGAATTATTTGCCTACATTTGCTAATCTCAGAATCAAAAGAGCAACAACGAATGTCACATATCCCCAATGTCGCTATGGAGAAGAAGACTGTTCTCATGTTTTTAGGCAGTATCCTGCAACGTGTGAAATATGGCAGTCTTTAGGTCTGGAATGAATCTCAAACAACACAACTGAGGATTGGTGGGAATGGCTTACTGGGTCTTTTCACGAGGATCCAAGGATCAGTGTCGACTTATATGCATTGCATTCTGGTTAATCTGGCACTTTAGGAACCAGTTGGTGTATGAGCGACTCGTTATACCAGGACGCAACCTCGCAAAACAAATATTAAATCATAAGGCTGAACAAGATGGGCTGAGAACAGAACAAAATCGACCAGACATTGCTAAAGTATATAGAATTAGAGAGATCGTACCAAAAGTCAAAATATGTTTTGATGCTGCGTTCGATGGTAATACTTTCCGGTCTGTATCTGGCTTGGAGGTTTGGGGTCCTAACGATGAGTTCTTGGCCTCGAAAACAACACTCCACAGTGATGTCCCATCCCCGTTTGCAGCGGAAGCATATGCAGGATTGGAAGCGGTAAGATTAGGGATCTCCATGGGATTACAATATATTCAGATTAAAGGGGACTCAAGAACAGTAATCAAGAAATGTCAAACAAGGGAGAGAGACAGATCTGCTATAGGAGCAATCATAAGTGATATCCAGAATATATGTATTGAGTTTCCACAGATTACCTTCAGTTTCATCCCCAGAACAGAAAATACACGAGCCCACGACATCGCGAGGAGAGCATTGGAAAACGGAACAACATTCTACTTGGTGATCGAAGACCAGAGTCGCCAAGAGCCTGCTCCGGAGGAACGTTGAACAGGAAAACAAAGGTTAGAAGCAGTTGAAGGGGTAGAACGAAGAGAAGCGATGTCCCATCCCCGTTTGCAGTGGAAGCATATGCAGGATTGGAAGCGGTAAGATTAGGGATCTCCATGGGATTACAATATATTCAGATTAAAGGGGACTCAAGAACAGTAATCAAGAAATGTCAAACAAGGGAGAGAGACAGATCTGCTATAGGAGCAATCATAAGTGATATCCAGAATATATGTATTGAGTTTCCACAGATTACCTTCAGTTTCATCCCCAGAACAGAAAATACACGAGCCCACGACATCGCGAGGAGAGCATTGGAAAACGGAACAACATTCTACTTGGTGATTGAAGACCAAAGTCGCCAAGAGCCTGCTCCGGAGGAACGTTGAACAGGAAAACAAAGGTTAGAAGCAGTTGAAGGGGTAGAACGAAGAGAAGGAAGATAGCAATGAAAGTATAAACATTGGGAAAAGCTATCGTCAGGATATGGATGGACAAAATTGAAAAGACTACTCAGGGAACAGATATGGAGTCCAGCCGTCCTTGAAATGACTGGAAGAGATTAGGTTTCCTTTTTCAAGACTACATTTATTTCTTTGTCGATTTATCTTTTCTTTATTTATTTTAACAGATATGATTTTGGTCTCGGAGTCAAAAACTGAGGCCTCTACCTTCATCAGTTGATTTATGGGCCTAAGGCCGGCAACCTTTTGTTATAAGTTTTAATATTTTCTAATAAAATCCAATGGTTTTAAAGTCAAAAAAAAAAAAGTAAGATAACTAAATTTCAAATGTAAGAAATATAAAAATTTAGAGTCATGATTATTTAAATCGGACTAACTGATCGAGGTATTGGTCAAGAAAGAAGCATTAAACCAATTGACATGTAAACTAGTACGAACCGTTTGAACTAAGATAAAAAATTAATTGAATTGATTTTTTAACTTTTTAAATAAATATTTTTAATAATTTATTTACTTGAACTATATAAACTAATGACATGACTAATTTGATCACTAATCCAATTTTAAAAATCTTAATTAAAATATATTTCAATTTTTAAAATTTGATATAAACCGATAATATTTGCACTAAATAATGAAATAAAGCAATATAATCATAGTTTATTTAAAGTTAAAAAAAAAAAAGTTAAAAGTTTAAATTTCCAAAACAAAACTCACATACCAAGCCCTAACCTCTAAACTTCCCAGCGCGCCTCTCCAGTCTCACCACCGACTAGCGCCTTTGCTCTCACTACCAACTACCGGCCACATACCTTTACTCTCACCACTGCCTACCCTGTCGGTTTCTTTGGAGCACTCCTCTCTTCTCCTTTGAAGGGTTAGTTTTATTTACCATGTTTTTTTTCTGTGTTCAATGCCAAGTAGGATTATTGTCTCATGTTCTTGAAGTTAAAGGTTGCAAATTGCTGGGTTATTTTGTTTGTGTTTAAATTAATTGAAGATTTTTGTAATTTAAGACATAGTTGCCGCACTTGTGTTTGAATGATTTTGGTGGTGGGATTAAATTTGAAAGGAACATTTTAAAGGTTTGTATTAAAAAATGAAGTGTGAAGAATGATAAAGAAATGCGATAATTGGAAGTAACGCCAACATGTTTGTAGTTTTTGTTGAATGAGATGAGTTTATATGTACTACCAGTAGAATTTTGATAATTTATTCTGTTAATTTGATAACTGAATGTATTGGTGGTTGCTAGGAATTGTCTTTTAACTGGCTAATTACAGTGTATTGAGAAGCCTGCTTGTAGTGTTGATGGTAATTTAAAAGTTTCAACAAATTATGTGGCAAGAGCAGGTTTGAGTTTGCTTGTAGTTTCAACAATGGACACTTATTTTGTTAATTTAACTTTTGTTAGTTTTTGGCATTTATTTATTTTTAATTATGAATAAATTTTATTTAAAATTAATTTTTTGTTTGATTTTATATTATTTTTAAAACTTCAATTTTAGCATATTTGGATTTGGATTTTTGTGGATTTGGATAATCCAGAAAATGCAGAAATCTGACCTACTGCCGTTCCTACTTTGTTTCGCTTGCAAGAGGAAAGTTATAACTTCAGAGTTTTAAGATCATCCATGCCTTTACTTGAGTTGCATCGGTTTTCTCATATTTGCCACCAACTTTGGGGATAGGGTTTCCCTCTAAAAAAGTTTGCTACTGACATATCACCCAGCTTCACTTAAATTTAAAGCTTCTATAAGGTTATTGTTTTTGTAGGTTTGAAAAATTGCTTCACAAATTCAGTTTCGATCATAAATCTCTTGACTTTACTTGTTTTAGTTTTGCTCCATATGAATGCCTTTGGTTTCATGTTATTTGGGCCATTGATTCAATATTGCAAAATGAAGTCTAACTGTTCTCGATGAATCACTTCTTTCTTTGGCATGCCTGCCCACCCCTTTAAGAAAATTTGTCAATGAAACAGATCACAAGGTTGATCTTGGTGGTTGTTCAGTCATTAGTTTGTCTCAAAATTCATGTTTTCGGTTTATATAGTCTAAATTTGTATGCTTTAACTACCTTGTCTACTTTTTTTTTCCCTTGTTCTTTTTATGTTGACTTTATGGTGGATTTTATTTTCTTGATGCCTGGCATTCTGGGTCATATTCATTTTATTAGTCAATATGAATTGTGTTAGAGTATTGAGCTTCCAGTGGAGCTCTAATATTTTTATTACAGTTGTTATTGCTTCTCTGGCTTTGTTTTGTAAAAGGAAAAATCGGTTTGGTTGATTTTATAACCAAACTGACCGAAGAAATGGTTGGTCGGTTTCCTTGGTTTTTATACAAATTTGGTTCGCTTTATACAAATAGGGAAGTCAGTTAAGTTGGTTTTCTATTTTTCTGAACTGAACCAACTGATTGCACACCCCTAGTTTTAAGTCTCAAGTAGTTTTACCTTTTCTCTTACAGAGCAAAGATGCCATCATTGGCGGAATCCCAACAACCCAACGGCAGCATCTCTTTTAAGCACAACCGAAATAATAACAACAAACCCAATTTCTTTGCCAGGTTCGTTCTTCACTCTGTGTCTCTTTTTCTAAAAACTGGAATTTGAATCTGATAATTACTTTTAATTGCAGGAGACAAATGATTTTAGAGCATCGGAAGTCGCTTCCTATTGCTTCAGGTTTGTTAGATTCCTACAGTCTCTTCCTTGGATAAATTACTTTTAATTTTATGCCTTTTCTATTTAAAAATACAAAGGTTGATCCTTTTTTATTGTAGTTGAGAGAAGACTTGTTGAGGTTGTTCAAGAAAATGATGTCTTAATCATTGTTGGAGAAACTGGAAGTGGGAAAACAACCCGTGAGTAATACTATTCTTTGGGTTTTTATTTTTAACTGCAATTGATAATGTTGTGATATTTATAGGCTGTTATATTTCTATGTAGAGATACCTCAGTATTTATTTGATTCTGGGTTCTGCCATGATGGGAAAACTATTGGGGTAACGCAGCCAAGGCGTGTTGCTGCGGTCACAGTTGCGAAAAGGGTAGCCGAAGAATGTGGTGTTGAGTTGGGACAAAAAGTTGGGTATTCAATTAGGTTTGAGGATGTCACCTCAAGCTCAACAAGAATCAAGTACATGACTGATGGATTACTTCTTAGGTAATCTTCTTTTGTTAAAGACATCTTGTTTTATATTGTTTAGTTATGCTGGAGCTGATGTTTAGCTGGTTTTATAATTTTTTTTGCTCTTTCAGGGAGGCATTATTGGATCCGTATCTCTCTAGGTATTCAGTGATAGTTGTTGATGAAGCTCATGAAAGAACTGTCCACACTGATGTATTGTTGGGTTTGCTTAAAAGGGTACAAAATGTGAGGTCCAACTATATAAAAGATCAAACTAGTGTTGGTCATAAGAGGGCAAGCAATGGTGCAATCTTGGAGAAAGAAAATGCTGATCCCTGCATTGGTGTTTTAAAGCAATGCCAGGGGAGGAATTTGTCCCCTTTGAAATTAATCATTATGTCTGCCAGCTTGGATGCACATGTTTTCTCTAAATACTTTGGTGGTGCAAAAGCTGTTCGTGTTCTAGGACGACAATTTCCAGTTGATGTATTCTATACCGTCGATCCCCAGACTGATTATCTGGATTCTGCTATTGTCACCATATTCCAGGTTTGTTGGCAGTGCTCTTTTAGTTGTCTTCATTTTTTATTTTATCTTTGCACTGGTTCTGGAGTTCAAAGTTTGATGACAATGACAGTGTGTTTCTCGTTACCAGAATTATTTGTTTATTATATTTTTGTTTGTAGTTATATGTTGAAGGTATACCTATATACATTTTTATGATTTGTGGGGAATGCCTTTTCCTAAAAAATGCCACTGGAATACTTTTGTAAAATATGACCATATGGATCCTGATGTGTACCTACACTTTATTAGATTCATTCGGAGGAGGCTCCTGGTGACATTCTTGTATTTTTGACTGGGCAAGAAGAGATTGAATCGGTTGAAAAACAAATCCATGAGAATTTACAACGGTTACCTGAAGATAAGCGGAACATGAAAGCAGTTACTATATTCTCATCCCTTCCTTCAGAACAACAAATGCGAGTTTTTGCACCTGCCCCTGCAGGGTTTCGTAAGGTAGCTTCATAAATTTATTTAATAATGTGTATAAACTGGTGATCTTTGATATAGTAATTAATGTAAGAAATACAGTGTATGATGTTGCCAGAATGAGAATTATGTGCAATGTAATGTCCTTACATTGCTGAAATCATGTTTTATCTGATTACTCTTAATGTTAAAACGAGAATAGAGTAGCAAGGGCTTGTATTCTCTAAATGCAATCTATGTTGATCATACTTGTATTACTGCTTTTATGTTTACAGTATGATACAACTTTACCTTAAAGATGTCTTTAACTAGAATAATAAGTTTAGTCTTGTAGACCATTTTTTGTTGGTTGACATCTATTTTATTTATTTCTGCTTTATTGTTTTAGTTTGTCAAATAAAATTTGATGAAACCTTCATTCAGGCGATCGGTTAATCATGTCAATGCATTGTTATGTTTAGGTTATACTAGCAACCAATATTGCTGAGACATCCGTGACGATACCTGGAATTAAGTATGTCGTAGATCCTGGAGTTGTAAAAGCACGTTCTTATGATCCAGTCAAGGGGATGGAATCATTGATTATTGTTCCAACCTCAAAAGCACAAGCAATACAGAGAAGGTAGGGGATGAATGATAAACATTTTTCTTTTACATTTAACTTTTTATTAATCTCAGTTTATTGAGTGGTTTTCAAGAAGGGTTGGGGGAGTGTTTGTTGCTGGCATTTTGCCTTAAACTGTGTCATTCTATTTTATGCTTCTTAAGTGACCTGCATTTCAATTTTGTTTGTGTTTTACCTATTTTGTATGGCCCTTTCTCTTATGTTTATAATTGAAGGTACTTGGCAGATGAGATGGTTAAGATGGAAGTTCTTTTAAAAAATAATGATATATTCTTTCTTGCTCTAGTGGACGTGCAGGGCGTGAAAGACCTGGGAAGTGTTTCCGTCTCTATCCTGAGAGTGAGTTTGAAAAGCTTGAGGATTCAACCAAGCCAGAGATTAAGCGCTGCAACCTCTCGAATGTCATTTTGCAGCTCAAGGCCCTGGGTGTCGATGATATATTTGGGTTTGACTTCATAGAGAAACCCTCAAGGTGAATTTCTTTAGGGGCTTTCCTTAATTTATTTGTGCATCTATGCAATTTTTTTTCTAGTTATTTCTTGATCCTTGAACATTCATAGAATTTGATTAGGTTAATTTTAGCTAATTGTGTAGATCTCTTTTGCTTTATATTATCATCTTTTGCAGACCATAGAACATTGATTGTGTGATAAAATCATCTACCTGATTTTGATCACTGCTTAATATTGAACAAATTTGGATAAAGTGAACTTTTTAATTACTGCTTGGTATTCCCTTTTGTTATATGGTGTATAATGGTGAACGACTCTTTTTTGCTCTTGAACAGGGCAGCTATTAAAAAGTCATTAGAGGAGTTGCTCTTGCTAGGTGCTTTAACTGATGAATTCAAACTGTCAGATCCAGTTGGTCGTCAAATGGCTCGGCTCCCATTAGATCCTGTTTATTCTAAAGCTCTCATCCTAGCTAGCCAGTTCAAGTGCCTGGACGAAATGTTAATTGCTGTTGCAATGCTTTCAGTAGAATCTATTTTTTATGAGCCACGTGAGAAGTTGGATGAGGTATTATATTGTCTGCTACAAACTTCTATCCTTGTTATGCATGTGGACTTAAATGTTTTGATTTAGTTCTATGTTCTTTTCTACCGGTTAATGATGAAAACACATAAAATCCTTTTTTTCCTATTGGACAGGCAAGAACTGCAAAGAAATGCTTTGCAAGTTCCGAGGGAGACCATCTCACTTTGATTAATGTTTATCGAACGTCTATTGAGTTATTGGAGAAGAGAAAGTCTGAGGTTGGCAAAGATAAGGCTGAAAAAGTTATGAGAAAGTGGTGCAAGGAGAACTTCATCAATAGCCGTTCTTTACGGCATGCTCGTGACATCCACAGGTTGGATACACACATGCCCGTATTTAGTTTGTTGGGACTCTCTCTTATTTCGCACACATTAAAACTCTTCTGTAAACAAGAGTCTTGGAAATATATCTCCGAAAATTTGTAAGTATGCCTCGCTAAGTCTATTAGTTGCTTCATTGCAGTCAAATCCGCCGACTTGTTGAACAAATAGGCCTTTGCATTTCTTCTTGTGGAGACGGCACACTTCAGTTCCGCAGATGCCTTGCTGCTGCTTTTTTCCTCAATGCAGCTTTGAAGCAACCTGACGGAACATACAGGTATGGATATGATTTGATAGTAGCTTTTAGAGTATTCATTTTTAAGGATGCATTCATCTTTCTACATGATCTTCTCTTGCTTTATATTCTCATTTGATTGTATTAGATCAGCATGTATTGTTTGTTTAGTTGTTCAAGAGGTCTGAGCTATAAGTTCCTTGTATTTACCTAATCAAATGACAGGGCTTTGGCAAGTGGTGAGGTGGTGCAGATCCATCCAACATCTGTGTTATTCCGAACAAAAGCGGACTGCATTGTTTTCAACGAGTTTGTCAAAACTACTAATAAGTACATCCGCAATATAACAATAATCGATGGCCTTTGGTTGACAGAGTTAGCCCCCCACTACTACGCCAAGCAGGAGTAGCAGTTTTCATATGAGTACTAACTGGTAATTTCCTTTTGACTATTCTTTTCCTTTACCAATTGATTATGTTGTTGAAGCTCTACATCAATGACATTTCACTTTTGCTTTGGAACTGGTTAATTTGTACTGGATTTTTCCAGGTAAGGGGCAGAGAAAATAAAAGAATGTGTTCAGTGATATCTGTAATGGAATGGATTATTCCGAGTTGTACTGCCTTAACATAGGTATAATATATGCTTATATTGCTTGGATTCGTCATTTTTCTTGAAATACTCGTGTTTGATTCCTATGTTCGACCAATGCATATCTAGATATGGGTATAGTGATTGGATCATCCAAGGACCCCCTGGAGACATGAAAATCTTGGAAAAGATTGAAAATACCCGTGTTTAACATGTACCAATACCTGAGGGACATAATGTATGCAATTTCTGTGTGCCTACATAATAATTTAAAATTTCAGAATAGATCTTTTTGCTCTTTAGCTTGAATGTTGGGTGGGATTCCTTGCATGTTTGAATTTGCCGTTTATCCTTTGACATCTAATAATTCCCGGATCCGTTTGTTTGATTTTTGTTTGCCTTGCAACAGCAAAATATATTGATTGCGGATTTGCATCTGCAAGTAGATATCTATTGTTTGCCTTTGAGATACGTGGGTGTGACGAAATCATTTCAACAATGGAATTCAAAAAGCATAGCTCGGTACTTCTGGAAGGCTCCTCTCAGCTTGTAGGACTTCAAGTATGGAAGTTTTGGAGGCCCCTTGAACTTGAAGGGAAGAGCTCTCTCCAATCTGTACACTTGGGATGGAGTTATTAATCTTTGTATGTCATGTTAATCCAAGTTACGTATCCCAACACTGATCGGTGAACATGAAGGTAAGGTTTTCTCCAGGTCTTAACAGGGCTAATTTTTTTAAGTGTAGTTTGTTTGTAATGATCTCTCTTGGGTTAGCTAGTTCGCCATTGTTGTTTCTTCAAGAATAGCTTGTAAAGGATTAGAATATTGTTGAAACCTTATAAGTAAAAGAATAACTTATAGCGCAAGTTACACTGGGAAAAAACTGGTTATAGGTTATGTATGGTACCAATCAGGTCGGGTCAGGTTGGGTTGAATTCGGTCTGATCTGATGAGTTATGATTTTTATTTGCTTCACAAAAGTGATATCAAAAGCCTGTTTCATATGTTTTTTCAGCCCAATTTTAGGGGGATGTGGAAAGTAATTGATTTGAATTTTTTATTTGGTGTCTAGTTTCATCACATGCGATTGAACCAATGACTTGTCTGTAGTTTGTTTTGTTATTAAGAAATTGTTTTTTGTATTAATATTATATATTTATAATGAAATTATTTCATTAAAAATAATTTTGATCTTTACTGATTCAAATTACAAAAGAAAGAAAAGATTAGTAATGAAGTTTCAGATGTAGGAATCGTTTTTATGTGGTGTTGGGCTAACTATTTTTTCAATTGTTTGGTTCCTTGTTTTGCCCATGACAGCTTTCACCGTATAGGTGCCTATTACAGGCGGGGCTTGCATTGCCATTCGCCCAATGGATGGCCTGTTTAAGGCATCAAGGAATAGTTTAAAAATATACTTTCAATATTGCCCTTTTATCCCCTGAGAGTAATGATCTCTTCATATCTTCTGAGAAATCTTTTAGGTTTTCTTTCTTTCTTTCAATACTTAAAAATAATTTTTTTTTTGAAGTGTTTAATATTAATAAATATTAATTTTAAATTTTTATTTAATAAATTAAAGCAACGATGAATTTAATTTTATAAATAAAATATTATTTCAAATTTATACCTCATATATTCTGTAACATGATTATATTAGCAAGCCAAACAATGTTATATTATACATGTGTATTTCATTTAATCAACGCAATATCTATTTTATATTTATTCCATTTTCACCGCACAGCTATCATTTCAACAAAGCGAATGTGCGGCTAGAGTGACGGTAGATTAAAGAATTCAATTTTCATCTTCAATATTTATTATTAAAAAAAAAGGGTCATTTTAGTTTGGTATATGATTATTTTGTTTTTGAAATTATGCAAAACAGTAAATCTGTTGAAATAAATGATTGTTTAAGTAATTTATTATGTTTTAGCTTTTCGTTGAAATCGTTATTACAACTTAGAGGAGGTTAGTCTCAAAAAGAAAGCATATAATTTTTGCAGTTAACCTCAAAGGGTGGGTCTAGAATTCATGAAGTACGATTATAGTATCAGTGTTATGTATATATATATTCATTTTATCCGCCAACTCATATAATAAAGTGGGTCAGTGAAACAATTGGAAAGCACTTAATATTAAAAGCTAATATGATTTTATAATAAAACTTTATGAAGAACACCCTGTTTTCTGTTCTTTTTTTTCCTTGATCCTACTCAAACCTTCAAAACTAGTCATATGAAGTGATTTCAAATTTTGTTTAGTAATCACAATATTTTCAGAAAAAAAGTGTTTCCATTTTAAAAAAGGATCTTGAAAACTAAAAAAGGTTTCTTTTTGCTGATAAAGAATATTGAGATATAAGATATTTATAGAAATCATGTAATAATATAAATTTATTATATTTTGGATTAGATCCATTTTAAAATTTTATGAAATAAAGCTAAAGTAAAAATATATTAACTTGATTTAATTAATTTTCAAATCAAATTCATCCGAAACCATCCATAAGGTCTATGAATTGTGTTTAAATAAGTTGTTATTAGGTTAAGAAGTTCTTGTATTAGAAAGATTAGATCAAACTAATCTCTTTATTACTAGAGGGATCAATTTAATTTTTGTTAGAGTTGTGTGGCTTAAATTACTATTAAATAAAATAAGAGATTGCTTGCAAGTTAAATTAAACAAAATATATTTTCTTTCTAGAAAATTTAGTATTTATTAGTATAATTTATTTGACCTACAAATTTAGCCTATAAATAGGCTCTTTTACAACATTAGAAAACACACCCATTAAACATTAGAACTCATAACACTTTTGAAAAATTTTGTGTTTATGTTTTGAGGGTTCTTTGTTTTCGGGCTTCGTGGTTTAGTTTTTATCTCTATCTTTTGTACTCTTCGTTCTTTTGCCGTTATAGTAAAATTATCTCAACCCATGGTTTTTTATTCTCTTTAGAGGATTTGTGTGTTTAATTTTTCAATTTCTTCCGCTATTTTTTACTTGTTTGTTGCTTAACCGAGTCAATCCCCAACAAGTGGTATTAGAGCTAGTTCAATTTTCGTAGATTAGCTCGTTCAGAGATGACAACAATAAGGTTTGATATTGATAAGTTCGATGGTGTCACAAATTTCAAGTTGTGATAAGTTTGGATGATGGCAATTCTAGTTCAGGTTGGATTGAAAAAGGCTGTTATAAAAAAAACATGAGAATCTAGATCAAACAAAATGGGAAGAGCTTAATGAAAATGCCCTGCCTGCAATCCAGTGGTGCCTCACGAATAGGGTATTACAGGAGGTATTGATGGAGAAAACCTCATCCGCCTTGTGGAAAAGATTATAAACTATTTACGCAACTAATTCTCTGACTAACCTTTTAGTGTTGAAACAACATATATTTACATTTCGCATGAACAAAATTGAGCTTCTTAGAGATTACATTAGTTAATTTATTACTCTTTTGAATGATTTAAAAAATGTTGAGGTTAAGATTGGCGATGAAGATCAGGCCATGCTATTATTGTGCTCTTTACCCTCTTCATACAAGTCTTTTAGGGAGACCCTGATTTATGGGAGAGACAAACTCTCGTTCAAGGATGTGAAGGGTCATTTGTTGAGTAAAGGCAAACTTGACAATGAGTTTAGTTTGAATAGTAAGGTAGATAGGCAAGCTTCTGTTTTGGTAGCATTAAAGAAGCGAGACAAAAAGTGCTGCTATTGTAAGAAGTTAGGTCACGCCAAAGCATATTGTTATAAACTGCGAAATACAAAGGGCTGCTGAGAGTAACAAGGAAGATGCAGTTGGTGCTAATTTGGCCGATGAAAGTGATGATGATTTCTTGTTAGTGTCAACGAGCGATAGCTTCGAGCTTACGTCCTAGTGGATCTTAGCTTTAGGATGTTCTTTCCACATGTGTCCTAACAGAAAATGGTTCTCCACATATAGTTCGGTTAAAAGTGGAGTTGTGTACATGGGAAACGATTCATCCAATAAGGTAATTGGTATTGGTACTGTTAAAATTAATATGCATGATGGGATGATTAGGACACTTTCAGATGTCAGGTATGTACCTCATTTATGAAAGAATCTCATCTCCTTGAGTATTTTAGACTCAAAAGGTTGCAGAATCAACATCGAGTCGAGCGACATTAAGGTGTCTTGTGGAGCTCTTGTTTTGTTAAAAGGTAAAAAGACTAACAATCTTTATATGTTGGAAAATTCTACAGTGACCGGTGAAACTTATCGTCCCTCGTTCGTTATAAAGTCGAAGTCAATTCATTTAAAGCGGAGGTAGCTTGGTCATAGGGAAAAAGGTATGACCGCTTCGTTGAAGAGGGGTTCTCTTTTGAATGCTGGTTTTGAAAAGTTAGGACACTATGTTCGTGAAAATCAGACTCGGGTTAGTTTTGATGTGGCAGTGCACAAGTCAATGGCTAGAAGTCTTTTAGCTTCTAAGCACAAATTTGACTCAGTTAATTCCCTACATAGTTCAAAATAGGCCTGTGGTGGGCTTTGACAAAGATGGCATTGTGAGAATTCACGTTCAAATAAGGAGAAAACATTTGCATTCTCGAAAAAAAGTTAAGAAAAGATTCTTAATAATTTCTATATTTGAACCTCTAAACCATACTCTCCAAGTCATCCAAAAGTGAAATAACCAAGGAATTATGCTGAACTTCCAAGATTATTCTCAAAAAATCATTTCTAATGTGGAGTTGTTCCTAATGAAATCGTTCTCAAAGGAAGTTGTTCCCAAATGTGCTCATACAATGAAAAATATATCTAAAAACTACTATTAATTGGACAGTTAATAACAAAAAATAAGTATGGGGTAAAATAGGAATCACACTGATTGCCAAGGCATTAATGCGCTGGACCTCTCAATCAATCCTACATATGTCAAACTAACTTTATTGGAGATATGTTTCTCTTAGAAGTAATTTTTAGCTTTTTTTTAATACAATAAAATATCAAACTCACACACCCACGTATGGATAGCAATGGAGCAGGACAGGATAAATATTGTTAAATCCATCATCATTACACAGTTGGTATGCTTTGCTCCACCACCTGCCTTGTTCCATTATGAATGCATAATCTTAAAAACTACTATCTCTTCCATGGATATTGGATGCATCCATCCCGCCCCAACTCACTTTATTTCAATTTAATTTGCTACTTATCTTAAATATTTTCAATATTTTTAAAGTTAAGTAAATATTTAAACATAATTATTCAAAAACTATTTAAATATAAAACATATGAATTTTCTCTATATTATGTTATTACATTTTTACCCTTTTAAGAGTTTATATATACATGGATAAAATGGTAATTTCATATAGTGAAGCGGATCAGGATAGGGCAAACAATTACCATAACCACTCCTTATCCATTATCCAAAATAAAAAATCTACCGGACTTGTCCGGCATCCAATTGTCAAAAGAAAAAATCTGCTCTATTCGAAGTGGAATGGTTCAGAATCCATCGAGCGATTCAGATTTTGCCGTCCCTACACCCGCACATGCACCCATTTAAACTAACACACATTTAGCTTAAAATTTGAACACATTAAAAATTCAATAACAACATTATTTTTCCTTTTAAAATTTATTTAAAATATATAAACCTTAATTTTATAATTAAATTTAAATAAAAAATTTTAATATTGAGATGATAGTAATACCCCAAGTCGGACTAACTCAAATTATAAATCACCTCATTCAAGACTGAATCCAAATGGACTTATTTTGTTTGTTGGAAACTAAATGAACTCAACTTTTAAGTCCAACAGGTGGAGAGATATGGTGGTACCAACTCAGCTGGAAGCTACAGATTTTAAGCATAAAATATCTACTAACAGAAAACTTTCCAAGATTTTAGCCATGGTTTTCTTGATGAGAGGAAACGGTAAACAAGACCAAATTATGCCTGTAATGTAAGTCATTCCAGGTCGTCGGTAAGCTTTTTCTAATTGGTTTATATTTGCTTTCTAATGTGCTGATTTTCACCGTTTAACAAAATCCAATTATATACTACTCCATTTATATTTATAATAAAATAATGCTGATTTCTATCTACCATTATCAGTTGCATGATCATTATCCCATGGTTTATAATATGATATTGTATTAAAATTTTGAACATACTACCAGTGCTCTCTGCTACAGTCCTGCTGGCTGCTGCAACACAAATGATCATCATCTTTCAACAAAAACCACACGGCTAAGATTTTATCTTATCACCAAGTTTTGATCTCCAGTCATGACAATACTGTCAAAACATTACGTACCAAATAAAGAAACACACGTCGCCTCAGATTTTGCTCCCTAAACTATTAGGGTGACCTGCTGGAATCATATAAATCACCAAGTTTTTCTCTTTGTTTAACTGCCCAAGACTATCCTACTTCTCTATTTATTCATTTCTCCTAAACCCTATAGCTATTAAGCTTTCCAACTACCCCTCCATTTTCCTCATTTACGTTCTTTTATAGTCCCTGTAAGCCGAAACTCTGTTTCTCCATATGCCCAATATCAGTTTTTGTTGAATACCCATCTTACAGGAAGAGATCAAAATGTCCCTGGAACTTGGTTTTCTGGCGCTTCGATCTCCTTTGTTGAGCTTCGAAGCATTTCTCTTGGCTGTTCTTTTGGTGGGAACCGTTTCCTTTTGGTTTTCTCCAGGGGGGATTGCATGGGCTCGCTTCAGGTCCAAGACCAGTTTTGCAATCCCTGGTCCTCTGGGCTTCCCATTCCTCGGGTTGCTCACTGTATTCACTGGTTCCACCCCTCATCGAGCCCTGGCTAAACTGGCTAAAACCCTTAACGCAGTGAAGTTGATGGCTTTCTCCGTGGGATGCACTCGGTTTGTCATTTCCAGTGACCCTGAAACTGCAAGGGATATTCTCAACAACTCAGCTTTTGCTGATAGGCCCGTGAAGGAGTCTGCCTATGAGCTTTTGTTTCACAGAGCAATGGGGTTTGCTCCTTATGGTGATTACTGGAGGGATTTGAGACGAATCTCAGCCACCCATTTATTCAGTCCCAAGAGGATCGCTGGCTTCGAAGGATTAAGGCGTGAGATTGGTATCAAAATGGTGGAGGAGATAAAGTGTTCGATGGAATCAAAAGGTGAGGTTTTCATAAGGAGGGTACTTCATTTTGGATCGTTGAGCTCAGTGATGGCGACCGTCTTTGGTAAAAGATACGACTTTGAGAACCCTGGATTAGAAGGGCTACAACTTGAGGAGCTAGTGAGTGAAGGGTACGAGTTGTTGGGGATATTCAATTGGAGCGATCATTTCCCTCTTCTTGGCTTGCTTGATTTCCAAGGAGTGAGGAAAAGATGTAGGAATTTGGCTTCAAAAGTTAATGTTTTTGTCGGTAATATCATCGAAGAACATGCATTAAAAAGGGTTAATGGCGGCTTGGAAGATGATGGCAATAAAGTTGGGGACTTCCTTGATGTATTGCTTGATTTAGAAAAACATGAAAAACTCAGTAACTCTGATATGATTGCTGTTTTATGGGTATGCCATTGAAACTAATCTAACATCTTACAATTTCCTGTTTTGTTTTATTGCAATGCAGGCTTATAATACCTGTTTTGCATTGCATGGTTTTTGCAGGAGATGATCTTCAGGGGGACTGATGCGGTGGCAATCTTGCTAGAATGGATCCTAGCGAGGATCGTTTTACACCCAGAAATCCAAGCCAAGGCTCAGGCCGAGATCGATGCGGTTGTTGAAGGACCCAAGCAGGTGTCAGATTCCGACATTCATAACATGCCTTACCTTCAAGCCATTGTGAAGGAGACTCTTCGGGTGCACCCACCGGGACCTCTTCTTTCATGGGCTCGCCTTGCAATCCACGACGTTCACGTTGGCGATCGTTTGGTTCCAGCAGGCACCACAGCAATGGTGAACATGTGGGCAATCACTCATAACGAAGACGTTTGGGAAGATGCTGTAAAGTTCAGACCGGAGCGGTTCATGGAAGAAGAAGTGAGTATTATGGGGTCTGATCTGAGGCTGGCTCCCTTTGGGTCAGGTAGGAGGGTGTGCCCTGGGAAAGCCATGGGTCTGGCGACGGTTCATCTATGGTTGGCTCAGTTACTTAAAGGATTCAAATGGGTTCCTTGTGAGGATGGAGAAGTGGACTTGACTGAACATTTGAAACTCTCCATGGAAATGAAGAAGCCTTTGGTTTGCAAGGCCATACCAAGGCTTTGTTGAAACTCTCTTCTGGTGCATGCCTTGGGTTGGACTTTGGCAAATTCTAAGGTTTTCCTTCAGTTTCATTTAGGTCCTTTTTTAGGGTTTTGTTTTAGCCATAATATTATATTGGGTAAACTACAACATAGTTACCCAATTATCAAAACTTTTCATTTTAGGCTTTCTAAATAAACAGTTTGCAATTTAGGCGCGCATTTTACATTATTTGTTAATTTTGGTCATTTCCGTTAAAAATTTTAATGAAAATTTGACCCGACATTTTGTAATACCCCATTTTTTTCCGGGCCCATACCACAAAATGATAAAAAATAAATAAAAAAATAAATTCCAAGCCCAGTCCAGAATATATCATTTGGCCCGATCAGAATGGACCATTACTTGAAAAGATTGAAGGTCCATCTACAAATTTGACGTATATGGAAACATAATCTTCAAGGATACGCAATCTTAGAAATGATATGTAAATCTTAGATATGATATGCAATCTTAGAAAATATGATTTTGATATCTTAGAGATTTAATTTGAAGATACCCTTTAATCTTAGCGTTTGATGTAATTGATCTGTACCGTTGGATTTGGGGAGGCTCAACTATAAATAGAGGCCTCCCCCCTATTGTAAAACACACTTGAGTTTTAGGGAAGCAACAAAAATTCTTGAGAGCTTTCACTCAAATTTCTCTCCCTCTTACGTTCTTATTTTATGCGGTTTGTTCTTATTTTATTCTTTGCTCATCTTCGTTTTTCAACCTTTTTTATTTTGATTTAATCCATGTTTCCCTAATTTTTTTATATATTTTTTTAATAATTTTAGTATCATATCAAACTATTTTATTTTTTTAAATATTTTTTTTAATATTACTCTTAGTAAATTGTTTTTTAAATTTTACTCAAATCATTGTTTTAAAAAAATATATTTCATTTAATTGTTATTTTTATCCAAAAATTGTTTTTTTTAATTAAAGGCAATATTTGGCATTTAGGATTTTCGAGAAAAGTAGTGCCCTAACTTACTGGGTTGCGATTTTTCTCGTCAAATTCGAATATCCAAGTACCCTTCTAAATGTTTTGAGTTTTAAAATATAAACAACTATTCTTGAGATTTCAAAACATTGTGTCCTAACTTACTGGATATGGCGTTTTGTTGTTTCAAGATAGAAATTTTCCAAATGCAAGCTTAGCTTCGAAGATTTTGAAATATTGCGTCCTAACTTACTGGATGTGATGTTTTGATTCATTTGAGATAAGTGAGTCTTAGTTTTCAAGTTCGCGGCATTCAAATAGTTTTCTTTCAAAAAGAGGATTGCATTTTAAAATCTTCAAATTTCCGACATGAAAGACATCAAATAATCAATTAGGTACCAATTTTTGGGCGTTACGAGAGTGCTAATCCTTCATCGTACGTAACCGACTCCCGAACCATTTTCTCAAATTTTCGTAGACCAAAATGTTTTACAAAGTGATCCAATCACACCTAAACAGATTGGTGGTGACTCCCATTTTTGTTTTTTAAGTTGACCCCATTTTTTTCCAAAACCCATAAAAAATGGTTTCGACAGCTTGACGACTCCACTGGGGACCAATAAGAGAGTCAGGCCGTATAATTGATTATTCTTTGTCTTAATGTCGAAAATTTGAAAAATTTTAAAATACAATCCTCTTACATTACATGTGTTTGAATTACTACTTATGTTTGTTATATTTTGGCGTGCATTGCACTTGCATGACCGTTGTGGTCACACCCTTAAGTGGGAGTGAGAAACTACACCTTCGTGAGGTTTTCACCTCCGTGCAGGATAGTGGATCACTTTCGGGATACATCCGTACCTGTATCTTCGTGAGATTTTTATCTCCGTGCAGCTATAAGGATATGTGTCCCCCTGAACCGAACTCAATTCAAATGAGCCTATAATGGGTGAGGATCGAGGAATCTACTGGTTTGGGTACCTCAACTTTAGAACTGAACCACATATAGAAGGACCGTAAGAGCTCAACCTAGATAGAATTATACCTTAGTTATTACCCTTGCAGGTTATCTTTGAGTTTATTGTTATCATGTGATATTAACTATTTCCTTTCTTTTGTTGCATATCATTTCGCATTTAAAAGGTATCAATTTTTGGTCAGTTTCTAAGTTAGAGAGTTTTATTATGGAGAATAGACTTCTTGATAGAGTGGAATGTAACGCTAACGTCCATATATGGTCAGAGCAAACTCAGTTAGTAAAGGGAGATAGTCTAGCTATGGGATATGTGTCAGAGTTGGTAGACTACACTCGTATCAGCGTCACAGAGAATAATCACCATGAGTTAAAAGAAATATGGGATCAATAGAGTAGCGAAGCCAAGCAATTGTTCTACAACAACTATGGGGACTTGCAGTACTTGCTTGACTTGAAATTATACGAGAATTTGTTTCGGGCCATCACTCAGTATTGGAATCTTGTATACAGTTGCTTTACGTTTGGAAAAGCCGATATGATACCCGTGGTGGAGGAATATTCGGTTTTGTGGTGTTGTCCTAAGATTCAAGTTGATAAAGTTTACTCAAGGGCTAACTGTATTCCAACTTTTGTGAGGAAGTTGATGAACTTCATGGGGAGAGGGAGCGAGCTAAAAAGGAAAAGAGTAAGAGGGAAATGAGGCAGCGTTGGAATGCCTACCTCTTCCGCCACTGGTGCTTCCTAATGTTGTTCCAATCAAAGCAGAATTGGATGCGAGGAAGATTGTTCGACACCCTATGGCAAGGCGTGCTGCAGGAACTAAAGGGCAGAAGGTAATGTACTCACCAATCACTTCAAGGTGAACAAGAAGAGTACTAATGGACACTTCTTCCATTACAATATTTCTCTTTCATATGAAGATCATCGATGGTAAGAGTGTTGAAAGGAAAGTGATTAACAGAATGCATGGGACCTACAAAAGTGAGTTGGATGGAAAGAATTGTGCCTATGATGGTAAAATGTTTATTTACTATAGGACCACTGCCAAACAACAAGCATGAGTTTACTAATGAGCGACAATGAAAATGCAAGCCCTGATGGCCTACCCAAATAGACGCAAAAGAAAGAGATTAAAGAAGACCATATCATTTAAAGACCTTTAAAGTGGAAATTAGCTATGCTGCGAAGATACCTATGTAAGCAATTCAAATGCTTTGCAGGGGTAGAAATCTAAAGACTCTCAAGAAGCACTAAAGATGTTAGATATCATTTTTGCTGCAAAGCAGGAATATCTACTTGTTTGCCAATCTTTCTTTCAAGATAATCAGAACAACTTCACAGACATTGGAGGAGGTGTCCATGGCTGTAGGGATTATCTCATGGGTGAAGCCATAGCTCGAATTCGAGATGGTAGTAGATCATTTATGGACCCTGAAGGTACAAGCTGATACATCAAGCGCGAAATACGAGCTACAGTCAGATCGTGGTCAAGAGTTAGCTTTGTCATTTAGGGGAGTTAAAGCTTTAGGCCATAGGACGAAGGCGTAATTGTAATCCATTCATATGTAAAGATATTCTTTTTCTAAATAAGGTTTTCTAAATGAAATTGAATCAAGATCGATACCTTTTTGCATTCATGCATTTGCATTACATCAAAGAAAAGAAGGTGTTGATTTGAAATTCGAATCCTAAATAGAATAGTTTGTCATAAGAAAACGAATTTCTTGATAAAGTAGATTATAATGTGGTCTTCTGAATATAGTCCAAGTAAACATGACAAGAGAAAGCCGAAAGTCCACGGAAGAATACATGACTTGATTTAATTGTTGAAAATTCAAGCCAACGAAGATTATCCAAAAGCCAGCACTTTTTGATGAGTATCATAGAGATAAGCGAGCAAGAGATCGAGGCTCAAATCAAGCAGCAAGGAGCTAGCAAAGGCATCTTTTAGAGAATTTACAGGATTCGACCATGAAGAAAAGATCAGCATTTACTTGGACTATGAAGGAAAAGACCGCATATGTAGTCTATTTTCATGTAAAGAAATCTGTTTTCTAGAAAAGTTATTCTAATGGAATTGAATTCATGATCAACATCTCCTTTTCTTTTGCATTGCATCGTATCCCATGCATTTAAATCCATAAAAAGACCCTAATTAGTTAAGGATAAAAAGAGAAAGAAGGACAGAGAGAGAAGAGGGTCACGGCGGAGTGGAAAAGAAGACACTCTCTTACATATCCCAGAATTTTGTATCAGGAGGGATAGCTTACCCGGAGACGGGGGTGTTTGGAAATAAAAATCATTCCATCAATGCCATACATGAAGAAGGGGCTGATTAAGGAAATCTGGAGGGCATTCGTCCTTACGAACCAGGAAAATCCTTAAACAATTAGACTGGGGAAGAACTTCTTGTAGTCTTTAGAAATTATACAGAGTAATCTGCAGAACACTCTTGTTACTTTAAAGCCTAGGAGTAACAAGATCTTATTTGTGAAATAGGCTCGTGTTCAGACATTATTGTTTCAATAAAACATATCTTTCATGATTAATTCGGGCAAATATTCCCTCATTCTTTATTCTTTGATTTTCTAATTTTCATTGCATAGTCATTATTGAATTCATTTATTCCTTGTGCCTATCTTAGATCCCTAGATATTAATGACAGGGGCAACGATACTACAGATTCAGAGTTCATTTTGAGCCTAACATGTGTTTAAAAGAACCTCAGTACTTTTGACAGAAATTGTAACTTGTTTCTGAATTTGTCAAAAAGGGTAAAGCAAGAAGAGAAACAGATTTTACCCCATGGAAATATGGTAGAGAATATAACCTTAGAGGAGCGAAAGGTTGTGAAATTGGAACACGCATAGCCAGAGAGCCAAAATAAGATCTCGTCGAAGATGTTGTTAAAAGAGGTCCATGAGAATTTCAGAAAGACGCATGCAAGAGGGTTCATAATGACTAAGGGCAAACATGAGGACACTGCTGGTCCATCTTGGAAAGGGATCGCATCAGTTACACCATAAATGCTGAATTTAAGGAGTCAAGACTTATGGGGCATGTATGTTATGAACTTATGCTTGTCAAAAGTTTCAAGCTGACAATGAATCATCTTTGTGATTGCCGATTGCTCCATTAAGAGGGAGAGAGTAGCTTCATATGCCAATATTACAAAGTTAATAGTCATCGATTCAAAAAAAAAGAAGAAAAAAGAAAAAGAAAAGAAAAAAGAAAAACGAAAAATAAAAAGAGGTCCAGAAAAGATCATCTTCAACTACACAATATCAAAGATTTGCAGTCTGTTCAAAGATTAGGCACCCTATCACAGTACAACCAAGGTTACCAAAAGAAAAAGAAAAAAGAAAAAAGAAAAAAGAAAAATAAATTACAGAAGATGACCGAGACTGGTAAAGATTGGCATAAGAAACTACTACTTACTCTCTATGCTTACGTTGGAGCAAACACCTTCAATTTCAGTTGTTTCAAAGGTTCCAACCACCATCCTTGAAATTGATACATTGTTTGGTTCTCCTAACTAGTTTGATGCGCCGTTAATAGTTGCCGTGGTTAACTCTAAGCAATGACCTTTGAATTTTAGCTATAAGGCATCAGGCCGTACATAGTATTTGAAGCTCAAAATGATAGATTCTCTCTTCAAACTAGTTTCTAATAAAATGGATGAGGGTATCATGAAGGAAGCTCTCTTCGACTTCTATACAAGTTTAGGGAAGAGGAAGCCTGATCAGCTCATTATTGTCAAGGATGGAGTTAGCCAGTCTCAATTCAATCAGATTTTGAACAAAGAACTTAATCAGGTTCCTTGACGAGAATTAGAACCCCAAGTTTATGGTCATTGTGGCATGGAAAAACCATTATACCAAGATTTTCAGCAGGGATCTCCTGACAAAGTCCTGCCTGAAACCGTTATAGAAAACAAAATCTATCATCTTAAGAACGACGACTTCTATCTTTGTGCCCATGCTGGAATGATAAGGAACCACGAGGCATACACATTATCATGTTCTCTTAGATCAGATTGGGTTTTCGGTCGATAATCTGCAGGAGCTAGTCCATGCTCTATCCTACGTGTATCAAAGGAACACCACAGCCATATTTGTTGTGACCCATATTTGTTATGCTCATTTGGGCAACTTCACAGTTGGGACAATTTATGAAGTTTGAAGATGCTTCAGAGACATCATCGAGCTACGGTGGAGTGACAACTTCGGGAGCAGTTTCTGTACCTCAGCCTCCCAGGTTGAAGAATAATGTCAGCAGCTCTATTTTCATCTACTGAGAATCATTGAACCATCTTTTTGTATAGAGATTTTTGGATTTCAGCTACCATACACTCTCTATGCTTGTCAAACGTCAGCCAAGAATTTTGGCTAGGGCAACACTTTTCTCATGGATATATGAATCAAGATTTTTTCCCTCCAAGCTTCGATGGAGTCAAGAATCGAATACTTCTAATGAGCTTAATTGGAAAATATTCATCCTAATCAAACGGATGACACAGACAAAGAGGGTTCATCCACAAGAATTTCTCACAGAAGCCAAGGTGAAAACCCGCAAAGGGCGCTTTGAGACTTCTATTCCAAAAAAAAAGAGAAAAGGAAAAAGAAAAAAATAAAATGGAGAGGCCAAGGTGAAAACCCGCAAAGGGCGCCTTGAGACCAAAGGGGTTTTGAGTTGAAAACCCGAAAGGGCAGCTCAAATTTTGAAAGGCATGCAGTGATTTTGCTATACCTGATTCGATAAGAAGTGAAGTACGTTACATGCTGGGGCATCAACAAAGTACTTTGGATCTTCTAAACACATGTTAAACTCAAAGCAGTCTTCATGGAGTTTGTATATGGAAGCCCAAGCTGCGATATCTAGGGCATCTGATTTTTGTCCTGTTTACTAATTGGATTCTCTTTCTTCTCAAAGATAGATTCCTAGATTAATTTCCTTTGTTTTATTTTTGATAAATCATTCGAACTCTAATTTTCCTCAAGATTAATTTATTTGTTATCCATTATTCATAAAGTATGTTGCATTGAAATAATGGTTGATGAACTAGAATATGTTCACAAACGAAGTTTTGCATATTACTCTGAAAGTTTCTAGATAACACAAGAAACTGAAACATGACAATTGTTTAAGGAATTCCCATTGAGTAAGGATCGGAGATCTTTGAGAGAATTTCTTCTTCAGTCCAAACGATGATTGGACAATACAAACGATTCGATCCTAAGAGAGGATCATTTCACAAACATCTCCAGTGGGTCGTGACATTTGAAAATGGTACAATTGACCAAGTTGATGGAGAAAATTTGAGGTATACGAGCAGAGTGTGATAATACCTGAAATAGGAATCATTCTCATAATATTTTTTGTATCATAATATGTTTAATTAAGAAGCATTTGACTCATTTCGATCATGACATCTTAATTATTTGGCATAAGCATAAATTCAGGAAAATTAATTCTACAGATGGATTCCTCAGTGGACAATGTAGCAAAGATTGATTAAGATTACAGATCTTAACCCCCTAGGCAGTAGGGTAACAGATTAAAATTTCAGCAAATCTTATCTCCATGCACCAGCAATGGGGCAGATTTCGAAGACTCGCCTTAACTCCCTAAGTGGTAGGGTAACGGGCTAAAATAGTAGATCTCATCCCACTGGCAGGAGTGGAGTGGATCGAAGACTCGCCTTAACTCCCTAAGTGGTAGGGTAACAGGCTAAAATAGCAGATTTCATCCCACTGGCAGGAGTGGAGTGGATCGAAGACTCGCCTTAACTCCCTAAGTGGTAGGGTAACAGGCTAAAATAGCAGATTTCATCCCACTAGCAGGAGTGGAATGGATCGAAGACTTGCCTTAACTCCCTAAGTGGTAGGGTAACAGGCTAAAATAAATTTACAGATCCTATCTCCCTGAGTAGTAGTGGAGTGGATCAAAGACTTGCCTTAACTCCTTAAGTGGTAGGGTAATAGGCTAAAACTACAGATCTGGCATTCCTGAGTCAGTAGCGAAACAGATCGAAGATATCAGCATGGCGTCCCTGAGTTTATAGGGAGCAGATTGAGGATTTCAGCATGGCATCCCTGAGTTTGAAGGGAACAGGTTGAAGAAAGCAGATCTGGCATTCCTGAGTTTGCAGTGAAGCAGATCAAAGATATCAGCATAGCGTCATTGAGTTTGCAATGAGCAGGTTGAAGAAAGCAGATTTTGCCTTCCTAAACGAAGTAGATCGAAAATTTCAGCATGGCGTCCCTGAGTTTGCAGGAAGCAGGTTGAAGATTTCAGCATGGCGTCCTTGAGTTTGCAAGGAGCAGGCTGAAGAAAGCAGATCTTGACTTCCTGAGTTTGCAGTGAAGCAGATCAAAAATTTCAGCATGGCGTCCCTGAGTTTGCAAGGAATAGGTTGAAGGTTTCAGCATGGCGTCCTTGAGTTTGCAAGGAGCAGGTTGAAGAAAGCAGATCTTGACTTCTTGAGTTCGCAGTGAAGCAGATCGAAGATATCAGCATGGTGTTCCTGAATTTGCAGGGAGCAGGTTGAAGATTTCAGCATGGCGTCCTTGAGTTTGCAAGGAGCAGGTTGAAGAAATCAGATTTTGACTTCCTGATTTCGCAGTGAAGCAGATCGAAGATATCGGCATGACGTTCCTGAGTTTGCAGGGAGCAGGTTGAAGATTTCAGCATGGCGTCCTTGAGTTTGCAAGGAGCAGGTTGAAGAAAGCAGATCTTGACTTCCTGAGTTCGCAGTGAAGCAGATCGAAGATATAAACATGGCGTTCCTGAGTTTGCAGGGGGCAGGTTGAAGATTTCAACATGGCGTCCTTGAGTTTGCAAGGAGCAGGTTGAAGAAAGCAGATTTTAACTTCCTGAGTTCGCAGTGAAGCAGATCGAAGATATCAGCATGGAATTCCTGTGCTTACAGGGAACACGTTGAAGACATAGCAGATCTGACCTTCAGGTGTTTACATCGAAGCAGATCCAAGATGATTTGGCATCACTGTGCTTACAGGGAACAGATCGAAGACATAGCAAGATCTGACTTTCATCAAAACAGATCCAAGATGATTTGGCGTCTCTATATTCGACGGGGAGCAGATCGAAGAACTCAAGACTCAACGAGCCCGGGCAAAATGGGTCCTTTGATAGTCTTTGCTTTATTCTTGTTACACAGCAATAAGCAAAGAGGGGCAGCTGTAATACCCCATTTTTGCCCGGGCCCATACCACAAAATGATAAAATAAAATAAAAAAATAAATTCCAAGCCCAATCCAGAATATATCATTTGGCCCGATCAGAATGGCCCATTACTTGAAAAAATTGAAGGTCCATCTACAAATTTGACGTATATGGAAACATAATCTTCAAGGATACGCAATCTTAGAAATGATATGTAAATCTTAGATATGGTATGCAATCTTAGAAGATATGGTATGCAATCTTAGAAGATATGATTGTGATATCTTAGAGATTTAATTTGAAGGTACCCTTTAATCTTAGCCGTTGATGTAATTGATCTGTACCATTGGATTTGGGAAGGCTCAACTATAAATAGATGCCTCCCCCCATTGTAAAACACACTTGAGTTTTGGGGAAGCAACAAAAATTCTTGAGAGCTTTCACTCAAATTTCTCTCCCTTTTACGTTCTTATTTTCTGCGGTTTGTTCTTATTTTATTCTTTGCTCATCTTCGTTTTTCAACCTTTTTTATTTTGATTTAATCCATGTTTCCCTAATTTTTTTATATATTTTTTTTAATAATTTTAGTATCATATCAAACTATTTTATTTTTTTAAATATTTTTTTAATATTACTCTTAGTAAATTGTTTTTTAAATTTTACTCAAATCATTGTTTTAAAAAAATATATTTCATTTAAGTGTTATTTTTATCCAAAAATTGTTTTTTTAATTAAAGGCAATATTTGGCATTTAGGATTTTCGAGAAAAGTAGTGCCCTAACTTACTGGTTGCGATTTTTCTCGTCAAATTCAAATATCCAAGTACCCTTCTAAATGTTTTGAGTTTTAAAATATAAACAACTATTCTTGAGATTTCAAAACATTGTGTCCTAACTTACTGGATATGGCGTTTTGTTGTTTCAAGATAGAAATTTTCCAAAGGCAAGCTTAGCTTCGAAGATTTTGAAATATTGCGTCCTAACTTACTGGATGTGATGTTTTGATTCGTTTGAGATAAGTGAGTCTTAGTTTTCAAGTTCGCGGCATTCAAATAGTTTTCTTTCAAAAGAGGATTGCATTTTAAAATCTTCAAATTTCCGACATGAAAGACATCAAATAATCAATTAGGTACCAATTTTTGGGCGTTACGAGGGTGCTAATCCTTCCTCGTACGTAACCGACTCCCGAACCCATTTTCTCAAATTTTCGTAGACCAAAATGTTTTACAAAGTGATCCAATCACACCTAAAAAGATTGGTGGCGACTCCCATTTTCGTTTTTTAAGTCGACCCCGTTTTTTTCCAAAACCCATAAAAAATGGTTTCGACACATTTTTTTTCTTATAAACCAATCATTAGATACCACGTGACACAATTTACCACATAAATATTGCATACTACTTTAAAAAATTAAAATATAATTTACTGAATACTAATTATTAACAAAAAAAATTAAATAATTGAAAAAAATCGGAATCTAAATGTCTCTTCTTTCTCAAATTCTAACTTTGTTTTATGAACCTAAACCCTAAATGAACGCGGCCCTCTTTTTCCTCTACAAAGTTAAAATTTGAGGAAGAAGCTATTTAATTATTAATAATTTTAGTTAATAATTAATATTGGGTAAATTATATTTTAGTCCTTTAAAATGATATGCAATATTTGTGTGATAAATTATGCCATGCGCGGTATCCAATGATTGATCTCTATGCTAAGAAAATGACATGTCAAATTTGCATTAAAGTTTTTAATAGGAGTAACCAAAATAGACAAACTATGTAACATGTGGATGGTTAAATTGTAAATTTTTTATTTTGGGTGCTTAAAATAAAATTTTTTATAATTGAGTTAATTGTAGTTTACCCTATTATCTTTTGTGAGATGCTACGAGGATCAAGTTGACCTAGCAAGTACAACTATTTAAGAAGAAACTGTGGATGATTAGGAATGAAGCGGGTAGGATATTTGCATCTTTTCAATTATTTAAATCTAAAATCTAATTAAATACTTTTATCTACTGGATATATGAATCTGCAAAAATATAATTTTAAACTTTTTTAATATATTTTTTTGGATATCCCATTATGCAACCATCCAAATTTAAATTTATTAAAATTTTTATAAAATATATTCGTTACTTATTTACAGTGGAATAAAAAGAAAATGAAAACCCCTTTGAACCGAGATCTTCTTCTAAAAAGATGAAAGAAGGTCAGTGTGCATGGATTGGGATTGATGTGAATCTCATAATGTGAAACTTAAGTCAAAGTGATACAACATGAAAGTGTTTATGGCCTAGAAAATTAAGATTGCTAACGTTATCTAGATCAGTAATGAGGGCTAAGTTGAGAATGATGTTGTGAACTTCAAGGCTGAATAATAATGATAAACGATTTTAAGGATGTTGTATGCATATAGAGTTGAGCACATTGACATGCGAAATACAGTATGCTATAATAAGTGAATTCTAGAGAAATTGGGAAAGACTTACTAATACAAGTTATAAAGTGGACCTTAGAACCTAAAAAGAAAATAGTATAAATGGTATAAGGTGACTTCCCCTTAATCGAAGTGTAAAAATTTATATAGTGTATCAAGAAACAACTAAAAAGAATTGTGAAATTGTTGAATGGAAGTTGTGGATTGGGACGTGGTGATTAGATGTTTATGACAGAAATAAATTATATGGGTGCTACAACAATCGTAAGGATCAAATGATTAGAGATTTGTATTGAGAACAACCTTTCGAGTCATGAGCGCTTAGAGAGACATAAAGGGATATGATGTGACAATTCAATAAAGTGTGCCATCCACGACATTCACGTTGGCGATCTTTTGGTTCCAGCAGGCATAACAACATGGTGAACGTATGGGCAATCACTCATAACGAAGACGTTTGGGTAGATGCTGAAAAGTTTAGACTGAAGCAGTTCATGGAAGAAGACGTGAGTGTTATGGGATCTGATTTGAGGTTGTACCTCTTTGGGTCAGTTGTAGGAAAATATGGGCATCACATATATAATAACATGTAATTAACGTTATTATATATGTGATGTCCATATTTTCCAACACAAGTAGGAATGTGTGCCTTGGGAAGGCCATGGGTCTGGCAGTGGTTCATCTATGGTTGGCTCAGTTACTTAAAGGATTCAGATTGGTTCCTTGTGAGGATGGAGAAGTGGTGGACATGACTGTGTTAGAGTCTAGGTAAGTTGTGATTTGATAATTGAAGAAAAATGGTTTATTAAAAACGTTGAATTGCAAAAATAGCTACTATTCTGAATCTTGCCTGTCAACAAGGACACTCACATAAACTGCCATTCTCCAAGTCTACTACGAAATATCAACCTTTCAATTTGATTGTCTCTGATGTTTGAGGTCCCGGGTCGGTTGCATGTTCTGTTAAGTGGTATTACGTTTCATTTATTGATGCATGCACTAGGTTTACATGAATCTATCTCATTAGTCAAAAGTCCCAGACAGTAGAATGCTTCACTCGATTCCAACAGTTAATAAAAACACAGTTTGGCAAGACTATTAAACATATTCAGAGCGATTGGGGCCAAGAGTACTTGGCCTTCACATCAGTTCTCACATCTCAATGGATTGTTCATCGGTTGACCTGCCCGTACACTTCCAAACAAAATGGAATAGCTGAGCGCAAACATCGACACATTGTTGAAATGGGCTTAACATTGTTGGCTCAAGCTGGTTTATCTATGGATTACTGGGGATATACTTTTTGTTGTGCGGTTCATCTTATTAATCACCTTCCTACTACGATTCTTAAAGGAAGTCCCCGTTTAAAGCCCTTTATGGATGTGATCCTACCTATGATCACCTTCGGGTCTTTGGTTACTGTTGTTTTCCATACTTACGTTCTTTTGGGGCACATAAGTTAGAGTTCCGTTTACAACCCTCTATTTTTTTAGGCTATAATGCTCAACATAAGGGGTTTCAATGTCTCTTACCGGATGGTAAAATAGTTGTTGCCCGACATGTTGTCTTTAATAAAAATAGGTTTTTAGCTTCTAAGCATGATTTATGGGATTCGAGAATGGCATCTGGTACGTCTGTCTCAATAGTGGTACCTCTTGTTTAAACTTCGGCTCGATCTGTAGAGGCCATCACTGTGTCACAACCTATGGTCAATTCCTTGCTAGGCAGTAGTTCTATTCCATCCTCATTTGATGCTACTCTTAGGCCTCAACAATCGGTTGTGTCAAATAATGAGGATTTTTCTACTCATCAATCGTTTGGTCAACTAATGAGGGTTCTCCGTCCTTGTCAAATGATGGACCAAATTCTTTCTTGCCCATATCCAACACTCATCCCATGGTAACTAGGGCTAAAGCAGGAATTTTTAAACCAAAAGCTCTGTCTGTTGAAATTGTAGAACCATCTATGATTGAGGAAGCCCTATCTTCTGCTGAGTGGCGTGCTGCTGCACAGGCTGAGTATGATGCCCTTATTAGTAATTATACCTTTAAGCTGGTTACCTTACCACCAAATCGCAAAGTCGTCAGATGCAAGTGGGTATTCAAGATCAAAAGGAACTTTGATGGCACTATTGCCCGGAGGAAGGCTCGCCTAGTAGCAAAAGGTTGTTCTCAAGTTCCTGACTGTGACTTCAAGGAAACATTTAGTCCAGTGGTGAAACCTGCTACTGTTAGAGTTATTTTGTCCATTGCTATCTCTAAGGAATGGTCACTTCGACAGGTAGATGTCAATAATGCTTTTCTAAATGGTAATTTGGATACTGAAATATTTATGCAACAGCCTCCGAGATATGTTCAGATGACTTAACTGGCAACCCTCTTGTGTGCCGACTAAAGAAAGCTCTATATGGTCTTCGTCAAGCTCTTCGTGCTTGGTTTGAGAAGTTAAAGTGCTTTCTTGTGTCGATTGGTTTTGTCGTCTCTAAATTTGATGCATTTTTGTTTGTTCGGATCAGGCCTGACTCCACTCTTTATGTTCTGGTCTACGTTGATGACATTATCATTACTGAAAGTATGAATATTTTCATTGAGTGGTTTGTTCGGTTGTTAAATGATAAGTTCTCGTTCAAGGACATGGGTGATCTCCACTATTTTCTCGGCATTGAGGTCACACGCTCTTCCATAGGGTGTCTTACCTTTGTCAGACAAAATACATACGTGATATTCTTATTCGAGAGTTATTGACCAATGCAAAAAGTGTTCACACTCCGATGGTCAGCTCGTCCACTCTCTCCAAGGAAGATGGTGACAGATTAGAGGATCCAACGGAGTATAAGAGCCTTGCAGGTGCGTTCCAATACGTTGTAATTACTAGACCCGACATTGTGTATGCAGTGAACCGGATATGCCAGTTTATGCATAACCCTATTATGGTGCATATGACTGCTCTAAAACGTATTTTGCGATATTTGTATGGGACTATTGATCTTGGGATTGTGTTTCGGTAGTCTGCTCGACTTTCCTTAGTTATTTATGCTGACACAAATTGGGGGGTTAGATTTTGATGACCGTCGATCGACTTCAGGGTACTGTGTTTACTTTGGATCCACTCCTGTGTCGTGGTGTTCTAAAAAGTAGCAAGTATTTTCACGCTCCACGATAGAGGTAGAATATAGGAGTCTTGTTGTAGCTACTAGTGAGGTTACTTGATTGATTTCCTTGCTTAAGGAACTGCAGATTCAGTCTGCGGATACTCTGAATATCTGGTGCGATAGTTCTAGTGCTGTTGCAGTTGCAACCAACCCTGTCTTACATTCTAAGTTTAAACATGTAGAGTTGGACTTATTTTTTCTTCGTGAGAGAGTAGCAGATAGGTCTATTTTGGTGGGTGAAGTTCCCGCCTGTGATCAAGTAGTGGATATTCTCACCAAGCCACTGTCAATCACAATTTTTTCTCAGTTTCAAAGTCTTCTAAGAATTTTACTCGTCAATGAGATGGGTGAATGTTAGAGTTAATATTAGTAAGCAATTAGACAGTTACAAGTCAATGAGCTAAGTTGTTATACAAATAAGAATATGTTAAAAGAGCAGTTGATGATTCAATACTCTATATATACATTACCAAAATGTATAGAGAAGACCGAGCGTTCAAGATTAAGGATAGTAGCTATTTTTGCAATTCAACGTTTCTAATAAACCATTTTTCTTCAATTATCAAATCACAACTTACCTAGACTCTAACAGACTGCACATTTGAAACTCTCCATGAAAATGAAGAAGCTTTTGGTTTGCAAGGCAATACCAAGGCTTTGTTGAAATACTCTTCTAGTGCATGCCCTCGGTTGGACTTGGCAATTCTAATATTTTCCTTTAGTTTCATTTAGGTCCATTTTAGGGTTTTATTTTAGCCATAATATTAACTTTTTGAGATGCTGTGAGGTTCAGGTTCACCTAGCTATTATATTTGTTTAAGATTATACCACTATTTCCACTTTAGTTCTTAAAGTTTTTTTTTCTTATTTCAGTCCCTAATATTATAGATGTTCTTAGTTTAGTCCCTAATGTTATCAGACGTTCGAGTTCAATCCTTATGATTTAAAAAATTGACTAGTCAATCATATGTTGTCATGTGTCAAACAATGACGTCATTATGATAATAATGATCAAGTGAGACATAACTTATTTAGTTCAAAATTTTCTAATAAAAAAGAAATGGTTTACAATTATTCAGAATTGAATCGAATCATAAGTATATTATGCATTGTGATTTCATATATTCTGCTATTCTCCTTTATTTTTTTTTCAACCCAATCGTTCATTTGATTTTGGAATATATATATACACGCACTATATCTTCTACACATTCATGTCTAACCCATAAAGGGAATAGCTAATAATTTACTCGGATGGTGCAATGTCATTTAAAGATGATAATGCTTCAATTGAAGGAGTTTTTAGGTATGCAGATGGACAATGGTTATGCGGTTACTCTTTGAAAGTGAACAAGGAAACGATTTTTTGCATCGAAGCTTGAGCGATTCTTGAAGGTCTACATATATCATGGGAGAAATGCTACAGATAGTTGGAAATCAAATTTGATAATGTACTCCTTTCTTGCAGCAACACTGCTACCAATAATCTAACAGAGCTACAATTAATTAATGGATATCTTAATAGTGATTGGAAATAAAAATTCGACACATTCTTAGATCTCAAAATATGGCTACTGATCAAATGGTGAAATGCATTTATGATAATCCTTTGGGCCTGATGCTTTTCGAGGACCCACCAATTTCAGTTCAAGAGATCTTATAGTTTGATAGTGATTTCCTCAATAGAGTTGTTTGATTTTATTGTTTTCGCTTAATGTTGTTTACTTCTACTAAAAAAAAAAATACTCATGAGAAAAGCCTTTACCACATTAGGCACTAATTTATTTTTAGTGTTTAATTGGATTGAGTAACCATTCAAATTGTGAATAGAAGCTCTTACTTTTTTGTTTCCCTATAATTACGGATCATAGAGCTCTATCCATTTATTCACTCGACCTAACTTTGAATTCAATTCATTTTTTTCAGAACAACCTTAAAAGTTACAAAAAATAAAAAATTATTAAAATAGAAAAAATGTAAAATTACAAAAAAAATATTTAAAAATTACAAAAAGTATTAAAATTATTTTTCAAAATAGAAAAAATATAAATAAATTTTTTTTAAAAAGTCACAAAGATTATAAAAAGAGTTACAAAAAATTATTTTAAAAATCACATTTTTTAATTTATTAAAATAGAGAAAAATTATAAAATAAAAAAGAATTCTAAAATATAAAATATTGAAAATTTTTAAAAAATATTAGAAATTTAATATTTTTAAAATTTTATAAATCATAGAGCTTGGACATGAGGTCATTGTCTCTTAGAAGGATACCACCTATGATAATTATTTTATAATTCAACCAACCAAAATTTATAATTGATAGAATTTTAGGTGATAAATTAGGATAAGTTGTTTTTTTCAAATTATTTAAATAATGAAAAATAATGAATTTTTCAATTTACTTACAAATATGCACTAAAAATTAGTTCTTCTATGAACAAGTAAGTGCTCTCTTCTCGGTAAAAGTACCATGGAGGCTATTGTATTAGGAGTCAAATTTTATTGTCCCTTCTACTAAAAAAAGGCAAATTACTCCTTATACATTAGATCAAAGAGGAAAACGGTCTTTTTTTTTTGTTAAAAATTTCATCCAATTCTACTATTAAAAATTAGTGTGACTAACGAAATAACTAAATAGTGACACGTGGCATGTCACGTGTACCCCATGTTGATGTACATTGACAAGTTTTTAACAACAAAAATAGATGCAATTTTTAATAGAACGACCAAGTTGATTTTTGATCTAATGTATAATGACTAATTTACCTATTTTTTAGAATAAAATACAATCTGACTTCAATTTCAAAGAAGGCTTTCATGGAACTTTTACCCTCTGTTTCTCAAATATCTTAAACCTAAACAAGTTATCCTATAAATAAACACAATCTGTATTCATTAAAGAACATGTTGGTAGATAATGCGATGTGTTTGCTCGGTCTCATATACGGTGGGTATTAATGATGATGTGAGGGACTGTTTTATCCCATCAAGAGGGTTAAGGCAAGGCGATCCGCTTAGCCCTTACCTCTTCTTTTTTTGTGCAGAAGGTCTCTCTTCTCTTTTGAGGGAGGTTAGGAGTAAACTTATGATGCGAAGAGCTTTGATTGGTAGGAGTAAGTTAGCGATTACCCACTTGTTGTTTGAGGACGATTGTATCATCTTTGGGAATGCTTCGCCTGAAGGGGCTAATATTGTTAAAAAGATCCTTGTAGATTATGGGTTGGTGTCGGGACAATAGGTTAATCTGGAAAAAGCGCCCATTTATTTTAGTACTTGTGTTGGGGTTGAGGTTAGGGATTCGACTATAAACATTTTGGGAGTTCGGGTGTCCACGAATCCCGAAAAGTATTTGCGTTTACCTATTATGGTTGGACGAAATAAAAGCGGGCCTTTGCAACTTTTGTTGATAGATTTAGGAGGAGGATAGAGGGATGGAGCCTTAAATACCTATCAATGGGGGGTAAAGAGGTTTTTATTAAGGCAGTGTTACAGGCAATACCGGTGTATACCATGCAGTGTTTTGTTCTTCCTAAAACTTTATGCCATATGTTTGAAATTATCATGAATAAATTTTGGTGGTCTCATGGTAAATCTGCGAAAGGGGTTCATTGGAGTTCTTGGACCGATTTATGCCTGCCTAAAAGTTATGGTGGTATGGGTTTTAGGGATCTTCATTTTTTTAATAAAGCGCTGTTAGCTAAACAAGTGTGACGCCTTATTTCTCAGCCTGATTGCCTTTTAGCTAAAGTTCTTAAGTCCCGTTATTATTCGTTTAGTGATATTTTGAATGCCAAATTAGTTTTTACCCTTCTCTTACCTAGAGAAATCTATGTTGTGCGAGGGATTTATTTGAAAATGGTCTTCTGCGGCGAATTGGCAATGGCGAAACGGTGAACATCCGGAACGACCCTTGGTTACCTGGTCCTGGGGATGGAAGATTATCTGTTACTACTATGGATATTTGGTGGACAACTGTTAATCAGTTAATCAATGTTAGCACTGGTACTTGGAGCAGAGAGTTGATTTTCTAGATTTTCGATGAGGAGCAGGCACGGCTATCCTTACCATTCCTTTTGCAGGGTGTTTTACTCAAGATTCGTTGGTCTAGAGGCATGACTCTTTTAGGGATTACTTGGTTAAGAATGGGTACAGAGTTTTACTCTCTAAAACTACCTTTTTTACATGCGGCACAAGGGCCTTAACAGACAATTGCAAAATGATTTATACATCAATTTGGGGCTTACAAATCCCAAAAAAATCAAAATTTACCTATGGCGTGTCCTAAATTACTATGTACCCCATTTCTGTAATTTGGCTAAACGAAGATTGAGAGTTGATGCTACTTGTCCTTTGTGCAAGGAGGCACTAGAAGACTCCCATCATTTATTATGGCATTGCAGGGTGTTGCGACAGCTCTGCTCTCTTTTACAGCTCCCTCTTGATTCAGGGGATGGTACCTCAGATGGTAAAACTCAGTTTGTAAGTAACTTCCTAGCTATTCACATGTTATCTGAGCAAACTATAGCTATCTCTTTATGGGCTCTTTGGTTTAAAAGAAATAAGCTGGTTAATGAGGGTACTAACTTCAGGATGCATGAGCTTATGGGTTTTATTATGAGTTATGCTCAGGATTACTGTAGTACTAAAGCTGTTATCCCTTCTTTGACTGTCCCTAAGTTTATCTTATGACACCTGCCTATAGATAGGTTTATTAAGCTTAATTTTGATGCTTCTTTTATGTGCAACACTAATGAAGCCATTGTAGCAGTTTTAGCAAGAGATGCTGAAGGACAGGTTATGGGTGCATGTACTTACCCTTTAATGGAGGTTGCTGACGCTTTTGTTGTAGAAGCGCGTGCATGCAAATAGGCTCTTTATTTTGCAAAGGACATGGGGTTCAGTAACCTCATTCTGGAAGGAGACTCCCTGACAATCATCAAAAAATTAAACTCTACTAATGAGGACAGATCTATTCTTAGATCAATAACGAAGAATATTCGGTTCATTGAAAGCTTTTTTGAGAATGTTGAGTACCGTTTTGTTCCTAGAGAGGTTAATAGGGCGGTGCATGCGCTGGCGGTAGATGGACGACGGAGAGATTATCCTTGTTGCTGGGTTGAAGAAGTTCCAGATTTGGTTGCAAAGTTGGTGGAGCTGGATCGGGTTACATGGATCCATCATGGATAAGGTTGCTACTGGTTTTTTGAAGCCTTTTTTTGGAGAAGGTTCGATTATGAATCTCCAATTTTTCTGCTTCAAAGCTGCCTTCCTTGGTCTTTCTGAGAGCTGAAGGGGTTGTCATAGAAGGCGGTTTGGCTGATATTTCTTTGGGTATTCCCTGCTATTAATTTTGTTTGTGGCTCTTATTTTTTTTCCTTTGTTTGTTTTTCTATATGCTTATTTTTGGTCTTCGGATTGTTTTGTTTCTGCTGTTCATTTATTGTTGTCTTTGATACTTTTGTTTATGGGGCCACCAAATTATTATTAATGAATATAAATTTTTTCTTTAAAAAAAAAGAACATGTTGGTAGAAATCTTATTAGCATCAAACTCTTTGAAGAGCAAATATCTTATTACTGGGAACTTCAATTATATTAAAAACTTGAGCTTTTAAAACAATTAAATTTTATCATATTTAAAGATTGGATACGCATATTTGAAAATTAGCTCACGAAATTGACTAGTAAATTTTATATTTTTTATTATATATCTCAATCGATTGCAAGGCATAGAATTACTTTACATTGATTACATAAAATATGTTAAATTTATTATTTTATTTATTTGAATAATTTTGAATTATATGCATCAAATGGGCGGTATCCATCTTTGATTAAGTATTCATAAAATAATAAATAACACATTTTACTACACCCACAAATAAATTGCCATTTAGTTATTAAATATTTGTTTCTAAAAATAGAAAAACCCATCGTTATAAGTTTGAAAACTTTATATTGACGGTCAAAAAGGCTACGCCGATGAAAAAATAATTGTCGGCACATATAACATCAATATACCCTTTTATCGACAAAAAATGTGAACGTCAAAATAGGTTCATAGGTCTATATGGATGATTTAAGCATCGCTAAAGTAGAAATTATCAAATACTGTCTACTATAGTTGATTTGAAAATACCTATTTCAACAGTTTTTGCCGTTGGTATCAGTTTCAACCGTCAAGGTATATATTAAAGAAATAGTGATGCATGGCTATTATCAACCATCAATGACGATTTAAATCGTGGATAAAATGTTTTATTAATACAAATACACCAATGATTAGTATAAACTATCATATCGTATCAAATTGCTAAAAATGTAATTTGTTTATAATAGTAATTTATTTATAACTTAATTCTATATAAATAAATTAGAATATATAACCTAGACATAATCTAAATAAAATCCAACTAAGCCAATATATAATCCAAACATAAATCAAACATATAGTTGAAACTAAAGTCATTAACCAAACCAAATACATAGTTAAAACAAAGTCTAAACATAGTCTTGCACATGTTCCTACGGAATATCACTTGTATATTTATTAAAAAAAATTGAAAAATGAAATCAATATAAAATAATGAAGTTATGACATCGTTTACCATCTTCATTTCCAACGGGTTTTTTACCCAGCTGGTGTAAAAAAAAAGTTTATACACGAAAATAGGGTGTCAGATGCATTATTTACGAAAATGTGTTATTTTTTTGGGTCGAGCCTACCTGACAGGCGCGACCCATTTTTTTAATAATATTTTTTTTAAAATATTATTATTTTAATATTTTTTAATAATTTTTTTAAATTTTAAATTCAAAACGGGTCGAACCGGGTCGAGCTTGACCCGGAGGCGCCACATGTCGCCACTGCTGCAGGGGCGTGACTTCCCTGCAACCCCGTCCCATCCGTGCCAGCCCGTGCCTCCCTCCCCGTGTATGACCCGTGCCACCCTCCCCATGTATTGTCATTTCAATTTTGGGGAGGGATTTTAATGGAAAAAAATAAATTTTTGAATGGGGGACCATATAAGGGTGCGGTCCCCCAATTTTGTGAAGAGCAGCAGCAAAGAGAGAAAAGAAGAAGAAGAATGAGAAGAAGAAGGAAGAAAAAAAAAGGTTTGTAATTTTTTTTTAATTATTTAAAAATTAAAATGTTAATAATTTAGTGTTATATGATAAATTTTTGTGTTTGTAATTATTTTAAAATTAAAACAAAATTATATTTCTAAAAAATTAAAATGTTAGTAATTTAAGAGTGTAACACCCTATACCCGAGACCGTCGCCGGAATCAAATACAGAGCGTTACCGGACTTAACGGACCTTTTACAGAATTTATTCGGCAACAATTAAGAAATTTCATGTCAATTATCACATAAACGTTCTTATGGGATGTTTTCGGATTAAAAACATACATCTCGGATGGTTAGGATGCGAATCCCAACGAGTCGTGACTTAGAATTTTTTTTTCATGAAAAAGTATCGTCACACACACCCGTGTGACTTTTAGCACGGCCGTGTTGTTAAACCGTGTGGCTTTCACACGCCCGTTTTAAGCAACCGTGGAACATTCTGACTTACTTGACACGGCCACAAGTTATTTCACACGCCCGTGTAATCAGACCGTGTTCTTCCCACGGCTAAGGCACGCCCGTGTGCTCAACCCGTGGAAGAATCTGTCAAATCCTACACGGTCTGGTCACACGCCTGTGTAACCAGCCAGCCAGGCCGTGTGAGGCTATATACCAAGCCTTGGCCTCCCTGAAACACTAAAATACAAATTTCCATTTAGTACTAATATTCAACCAAAATTAATCTACAAGCCATTAATCAAGTGAGCTATATCTTATAGCCAAAATAATTGATAAATACACAAAATACCAAATCCCTATACATGCCATAGACTTACGAAATTTATTATTATCTTTACCTCTCATAAAAGCATGATAGTGTGATGACATCTCCAACGATCTCCAACCCGAGCTAACATTCAAACTTAAAGAGATGGAAAGAAAGGGGAGTAAGCTTCAAAGCTTAGTAAATTTATATGCAAATATAATAAGCAAACAATAACTCATTCGAATTCATTCTTAAAATTTTGTTTTCAAAGAGGTATAATCACCATTTTGCTTAAATACACTTTTTACCTATGTTCCTATTGAGCTGTCTTTTAGAGTCACTGTCACTAAATTATTTATTTCTTGAGCTACAGAGCTCCGAATTAAGTTCCGTAAATTTTTACTGAAACTAAACTCATATATCTTATTACCATAAAATTTCCAGAATTTTTGGTCTATCCAATTAGTACAGTTTATTCGTTAAAGATTCCCCTGTTACTCAACTTAATAGTTCTGACCTTTTTCTACTAAAAATCAATTATCTCATTGTGCAGAACTCGGATAAGGTTTTTGTTTATCTCTTTTGAAACTAGATTCAATAAGGAATTCATCCATATAAACTACACTCCATAATAATTTTTATACAATTTTTAGTGATTTTCTAAAGTCGGAACAAGGGATCTCGAAGTTCATTCTGACCCTGTCACAGAAAACTTTAAATATATCCTATTCTGTAAATCTTTCATTCACACAATTTCTTTTATGCGAAAACAAACTCAATAAGCTTTAACTACATATATCATTCAGCTTCTAATTCAATTTATACAATTTTTAATGATTTTTCAAAGTCACATGTCTGCTGTTGCTCAAAACTACCTTATTGCTAATTTTACTCTTTCATGTTTTCTTTGTAATATTTTCATTTATACTCATATAACACCCAACATGTCTGTAGCAAGTCAATTAAGTAAATACTCATTATCAAATATTTACAAGAACTCATAATAACACTTACTCATTCATAATCTTACCAATAGTATTACACATACACATATTCACAATTATCATTCCTTTGTTCATATTTTCACTTATAAACCTGCACAAACTTGCATTAGTTTGTAACCAAACTCATTCAATAAAGATATCACATATATAATCGTACTCACTTTTACAATGTAGTCACATGTTTTCTCATCTTACTATTTCATCAATTTACCAGTTGAACCATTTGGAAAACTAAAGGATACACAGAAAATTTGCACATAAGTGCCACACTGATATGTAGCCGAAGCTACCACTGATATGTAGCCGAAGCTACCACTGATCACTGAAGTATTCCTAAGGTTCAACTGGGATTTTACTTATATATTCAATATCACTTTCTCATTTCATTTGTTTACTCACTTAATCAAAATACATTCAATTTTTTCATTTCATCTATTTACCCCTATTAACAAGACTCGGACCTTGGCGGATACACGGATCCACTTAACATATCAGAATGGCGACCAACGCCTCATCGGCATAGCCGAAGTAAAGTGGCTACCAAAGCCTTATCGGATAGTTCGAAGTAATTCTATGGCACACCAAGTACCTCATCGGCTGAGCCGAAGCAAAGTGGCTACCAAAGCCTCATCGAAACTATCCGAAGCAAATCTATGGCACACCAAGTGCCTCATCGACTCAAGGTCGAAGAATCTCTGAACTGTTCCGATCCTATGGCATGCCAACTATATCCACTAAGCCCGACTAGTTAATAGGGTATCGGAAACACATATCAATTTTGATCACTTTCTCATTTTCAATCAAATTCACATCAATGTACACTTTGATCATATTTCTCACATAGTTCTCAATTCAAACATAAATTGCTTCCAATTCACATAGTCATACATTTCCACATATATATAAAAAAAAAACATATTCAACAATTAAATCTCGATCATATTCAATTCAATTCATATACCATTATTTTTTTTTCTAAATTTCATTTCCAAATAGGTAAATCTTTTCTATCACACTTTCGGTTCAAAACCAAATATACTTTCTCATTTTCAGATCAATAAATATCATGTATATAATAATTTAACAATACATAAATTTATTTAAACACAAGTGCTTTATTTACATATAAACTTACCTGAATCATCAACGAATTAAATCTCGAGATTTAGTCAAAAATTTCTCTTTTCCCCTGTTCTTGGGCTTATCACACCTTTCTTGGTCTAGATTAACAAACAGAGTACAATTTATCAATAATTACTCATTTACGGACACAATTCATATTTGGGGGAAATTTCTAAATTTACCCCTCAACTTTTCAAAAATTACAAATTAGTCCCCTGGACTCAAAATCTCATTTTCTTTATTCCATGGGCTTATTTAACCCATTTTCACACTTATGACACTCAATTCATCAATATTTAACACAATTAAGCATGATTTGTAAACTTTGCAAATTAATCTCTTTTTACACAATTTCTTCAAATTTCAATCCCAAAAACATGTATACAACCCTCTAAGCTTTCATTATCTACCATTACTCAACCAATTACACACATATTACAAATGGGTATATTTTTGGACCCCAAAATCTCTTGAAAATAATAATGGAATCATGAAATTCAAGCTAAGGAGAACTCAAAAATACGAAAATAATCAAAAACGGGTCAAGAATACACTTACAATTGAGCATAGAAAGCAAGAGAACCCTAGCCATGGAAGAGATGAAGAATCGGCAGCCATGGGTTCTTTTTCCATGGAGAAGATGATGTTTAAAACATCAAATTTTGTCTTTTTCTCATAAATGACAAAATTACCCTTAATGATATAACTAGCAAATATTTCTAGAAATACCCTTTTTTGTCCATGGCACTATTTGATGGTCTAATTGCAACATAAAGACCTCTAATTCAAACCCCCATTTCAATTGGGTATTTAAACTCTATACATCACATTTTGTAACTAATGCAATTTAGTCCCAAACATAAAATTGGACACTTTATCAGTAAAATTTTCAAACAATAATTCATATCAATCAACAGTATAACAAATATTATCAGAAGATTATATAATTCAAAAATTTTAACTTCGAATCTGTAGTTATAAAACCACTATTCCGACTAGACTCTATTTCAGGCTGTTACAACTCTCCCCCCCTTTGGGATTTTCGTCCCCGAAAATCTTATCAGAAGCAATCAATTTCAAATCTGAGAGACATTTTCACAAACTTCTCGGAATCATGTTTCTCAATTCACTAACAGGCTGAAACTTCTGTTTACTCTAATAAATCATATCACGAACACTTTAATCATTTATTAAACAAACCCTTTTTCGCACCAACCCAATGATACAGATCTTTTCCTATCAGAAGATTTATCATCATCTCATGATATATATATATATATTTTTTTTCAAAGTCAATAACAATTTCTCATTTTGATTCGGACAGAAATTCTATCTCATATCCTTTTTCCTAACCACTGATCGCTTTTGTTCCAACAGACTTAACTTCCAATTTCATCAGATATCAACTTGTCATTTGAGTATCGATCCAAAATGAAATACAGTATATACAATCACCTTCTCACTTAGTCCAAGTATCTGAACATCTTATTAAACTCAGACAAATAACATTTCACATATAAAGATCGGATGGAAAAATTTTCCGCGTAAACTTTAAACTTACCGGAACACATATCTCAGATCGGAACAATAACAATATTAATAGAAACCTTAACCAAATCATATTATCTTACATTTTAATCTCCTCTATAGCATTCAATCTTGATCAATCTAAATCAGAAAGTACACCACACAATTCGAACTCGCGTTTTTACCATAAACCTTTCTCAAGAGTTAGAGAAATCCAGAAGAAAACCATAATTAATAATCTTAAAGTCTTCTTTCAGAATCGCGAAGTAAATCCCCGATTTCTAACAAACACAACTGACAAAGATACCTCGTGCAACCTCATAATATCAGAAATGTAGAACTTGACCAATTATTGAGTACGAAATCAGATTATACTGGAATATTATGGATTTCTCTCATCAACCTATCACTTCAATTCATGTAGAATCTTTCTTTCTCGGAAAATAAAGGCAATCTAAAACAAAATCCACAATTACTCAATTCCACTTTCGTTCAAAATCATAAAAATTTAATTCTGAGCTTCTCAGAATATAAAACTTATCTCTGAACTGCAGTCGATCATAACATTTACTCGAATCTCAAAATCAGAATCAGAATCACCCCAATTTCGTTTGTTAGCAATAAGCATTTTAATTTCTTGCATACAGTTCTAATTACACAGAATAACCAGATATTTTCTGAAATCTCTTTCATCAGAACACACTTCGAACTAAACATTGTTGCACAACTGGAATTCACAAATCCTTTACTCAACTCAGATTGAACCAGAACTAACACTTCGGTTAAAAGTATCTTCGTGCAAAAGGAAACCTTAATAGTCTGACAAATTTAGATTACCACAACATTAATAGTGCATTCCAAAATAGAATAAGAAATCCATGAATAGTCTCAATAATAACCAGTGCAATAATACAACTTCTATAATCTGAGATCTATATTACTGAACTCTTACGATCATGCTAGGATTTATAACAGTAATAAATATATTTTCCTTCGACCAATGAATACCCTTTTGCAGATGAATCATAGTTGATAATTCTCGAAATAAGAATAATAGGAAAACCAAGATACGGAAGCCCAAGATACAATACCATACCAGAAATTTCAAACATAAGACCATACGGGAAATTCGAGAATACTACCTATAAGAACTAATAGAGATTCTTGATGATTCCTCCAAGAAATTCAGAAGAAAAGAAAACACTACTTATATACTCTGAAATCAGTTATGACCGAGAGGATATAATTTCCAACAGAACCAGTATAAATAAGATGGTAGTCTCAAATAAATCTCATCATTAACTTTGATCTCAAATAAAACGAAATAAAATACCAAAGAATGATAGAGAAATATCAGGCATAAATCAATTGGGCCAACAAAGCTTTCATCTGACATTACAGTTATCTAAAATTTTCATATAATAATAATTTCATCAGAAAACAAGCAATCATATATGCCTTTGAGAAAACATGAACACATAAAATATCCAGAAGAGATAGTCATAATTACCTAACTGTATCTGTCACACACAAACATGTTCACAACTCAATGTCATTCCTATAACTAAATCTGTCGTCATGAACCCCATATTATTCCGTTCATTAACGAAAATCGATCTGGGAGAATTTCTACTAAATACATACTTTAGATACCCTACTGGATTAAGTCGATTTACCAAAATCAACCTTTCATTTGACTGTGACATTATTCAATCTGAATAATCTTCGGAACAATTTGATATCCTTTTCAACCTCAATTCATTTGCCCAAAAACCATCCTTAACTCTATCTGCATTATCATTTATCCCACTACTAAATTCCTTAGTCTCTCATTTGCGAGCTTATTCAACTTAAGTCCCGTGAAATTTCCATTCCAAAATGGCACATTGTTAAGGGGGTGAGGTCGTAAAGCCTCTAACTCAATTCTCATGTACACACACACGTAACACATATTTTATCAACATACTATCATCATAATTATACAATTTACTTCAGGCAGATTAACACACACATATTTATATTACACTAACTTTCTAATTGTCTCATTTAAACAAATACACTCATACATACATTCCATAAATTTTAAGTAGATTTACTTACCACACTCATCTAACCAAACAAGTTAGACACAGAATATCATGAAAATGTCAAACAAACATGGATAAATTTATTACGATATAAATTTTCATTTCATTTCACTTTTCTATATTTCTCAACTTGTTTCTATTTCATTTAATAACTAATCACATACATATCATGAACTTTATTCTTACCTTTCTGAGTTTCATCTCATCACAAACACATTTTCACACATCTTAACAGTACCTTCAAATTTATCAAAAATAGCTCGGTTGGAAAATACTTTTATCTCAATAGAACAATTTCGTCAGGATCGGGAGGCATCACACTATCATAAACAATAATATGGCATGTATAGCTAGACTCACTTATGCTATGTTAGTCCGAGAATCGACTAAACCTTAGCTCTGATACCACTAAATGTAACACCCTATACTCGAGACCATCGCCGGAATCAAATACAGAGCGTTAGAGGGCTTAATGGACCTTTTACAGAATTTATTCGGCAACAATTAAGAAATTTCATGTCAATTATCACATAAACGTTCTTATGGGATGTTTTCGAATTAAAAAAACATACATCTCGGATGGTTAGGATGCGAATCCCAACGAGTCGTGACTTAGAAATTTTTTTTCATGAAAAAGTATCGTCACACACGCCCGTGTGACTTTTAGCACGGCCGTGTTGTTAAACCGTGTGGCTTTCACACGCCCGTTTTAAGCAATTGTGGAACATTCTGACTTACTTGACATGGCCACAAGTTATTTCACACGCCCGTGTAATCAGACCGTGTTCTTCCCACGGCTAAGGCATGCCCGTGTGCTCAACTCGTGGAAGAATCTGTCAAATCCTACACGGTCTGGTCACACGCCCGTGTAACCAGCCAGCCAGGCCGTGTGAGGCTATATACCAAGCCTTGGCCTCCCTGAAACACTAAAATACAAATTTCCATTTAGTATTAATATTCAACCAAAATTAATCTACAAGCCATTAATCAAGTGAGCTATATCTTATAGCCAAAATAATTAATAAATACACAAAACACCAAATCCCTATACATGCCATAGACTTACGAAATTTATTATTATCTTTACCTCTCATAAAAGCATGATAGTGTGATGACATCTCCAACGATCTCCAACCCGAGCTAACATTCAAACTTAAAGAGATGGAAAGAAAGGGGAGTAAGCTTCAAAGCTTAGTAAATTTATATGCAAATATAATAAGCAAACAATAACTCATTCGAATTCATTCTTAAAATTTTGTTTTCAAAGAGGTATAATCACCATTTTGCTTAAATACACTTTTTACCTATGTTCCCATTGAGCTGTCTTTTGGAGTCACTGTCACTAAATTATTTATTTCTTGAGCTACAGAGCTCCGAATTAAGTTCCGTAAATTTTCACTGAAACTAGACTCATATATCTTATTACCATAAAATTTCCAGAATTTTTGGTCTATCCAATTAGTACAGTTTATTCGTTAAAGATTCCCCTGTTACTCAACTTGATAGTTCTGACCTTTCTCTACTAAAAGTCAATTATCTCATTGTGCAGAACTCGGATAAGGTTTTTGTTTATCTCTTTTGAAACTAGATTCAATAAGGAATTCATCCATATAAACTACACTCCATAATAATTTTTATACAATTTTTAGTGATTTTCTAAAATCAAAACAGGGGATCTCGAAGTTCATTCTGACCCTGTCACAGAAAACTTTAAATATATCCTATTCTGTAAATCTTTCATTCACACAATTTCTTTTATGCGAAAACAAACTCAATAAGCTTTAACTACATATATCATTCAGCTCCTAATTCAATTTACACAATTTTTAATGATTTTTCAAAGTCACATGTCTGCTGTTGCTCAAAACTGCCTTATTGCTAATTTTACTCTTTCATGTTTTCTTTGTAATATTTTCATTTATACTCATATAACACCCAACATGTCTATAGCAAGTCAATTAAGTAAATACTCATTATCAAATATTTACAAGAACTCATAATAACACTTACTCATTCATAATCTTACCAATAGTATTACACATACATATATTCACAATTATCATTCCTTTGTTCATATTTTCACTTATAAACCTGCACAAACTTGCATTAGTTTGTAACCAAACTCATTCAATAAAGATATCACATATATAATCGTACTCACTTTTACAATGTAGTCACATGTTTTCTCATCTTACTATTTCATCAATTTACCAGTTGAACCATTTGGAAAACTAAAGGATACACAGAAAATTTGCACATAAGTGCCACACTGATATGTAGCCGAAGCTACCACTGATATGTAGCCGAAGCTACCACTGATCACTGAAGTATTCCTAAGGTTCAACTGGGATTTTACTTATATATTCAATATCACTTTCTCATTTCATTTGTTTACTCACTTAATCAAAATACATTCAATTTTTTCATTTCATCTATTTACCCCTATTAACAAGACTCGGACCTTGGCGGATACACGGATCCACTTAACATATCAGAATGGCGACCAACGCCTCATCGGCATAGCCGAAGTAAAGTGGCTACCAAAGCCTCATCGGATAGTTCGAAGTAATTCTATGGCACACCAAGTACCTCATCGGCTGAGCCGAAGCAAAGTGGCTACCAAAGCCTCATCGAAACTATCCGAAGCAAATCTATAGCACACCAAGTGCCTCATCGACTCAAGGTCGAAGAATCTCTGAACTGTTCCGATCCTATGGCATGCCAACTATATCCACTAAGCCCGACTAGTTAATAGGGTATCGGAAACACATATCAATTTCGATCACTTTCTCGTTTTCAATCAAATTCACATCAATGTACACTTTGATCACATTTCTCACATAGTTCTCAATTCAAACATAAATTGCTTCCAATTCACATAGTCATACATTTCCACATATATATAAAAAAAAAAAACATATTCAACAATTAAATCTCGATCATATTCAATTCAATTCATATACCATTATTTTTTTTCTAAATTTCATTTCCAAATAGGTAAATCTTTTCTATCACACTTTCGGTTCAAAACCAAATATACTTTCTCATTTTCAGATCAATAAATATCACGTATATAATAATTTAACAATACATAAATTTATTTAAACACAAGTGCTTTATTTACATATAAACTTACCTGAATCATCAACGAATTAAATCTCGAGATTTAGTCGAAAATTTCTCTTTTTCCCCGTTCTTGGGCTTATCACACCTTTCTTGGTCTAGATTAACAAACAGAGTACAATTTATCAATAATTACTCATTTACGGACACAATTCATATTTGGGGGAAATTTCCAAATTTACCCCTCAACTTTTCAAAAATTACAAATTAGTCCCCTGGACTCAAAATCTCATTTTCTTTATTCCATGAGCTTATTTAACCCATTTTCACACTTATGACACTCAATTCATCAATATTTAACACAATTAAGCATGATTTGTAAACTTTGCAAATTAATCTCTTTTTACACAATTTCTTCAAATTTCAATCCCAAAAACATGTATACAACCCTCTAAGCTTTCGTTAGCTACCATTACTCAACCAATTACACACATATTACAAATGGGTATATTTTTGGACCCCAAAATCTCTTGAAAATAATAATGGAATCATGAAATTCAAGCTTAGGAGAACTCAAAAATACGAAAATAATCAAAAATGGGTCAAGAATACACTTACAATTGAGCATAGAAAGCAAGAGAACCCTAGCCATGGAAGAGATGAAGAATCGGCAGCCATGGGTTCTTTTTCCATGGAGAAGATGATGTTTAAAACATCAAATTTTATCTTTTTCTCATAAATGACAAAATTACCCTTAATGATATAACTAGCAAATATTTCTAGAAATACCCTTTTTTGTCCATGGCACTATTTGATGGTCTAATTGCAACATAAAGACCTCTATTCAAACCCCCATTTCAATTGGGTATTTAAACTCTATACATCACATTTTGTAACTAATGCAATTTAGTCCCAAACATAAAATTGGACACTTTATCAGTAAAATTTCCAAACAATAATTCATATCAATCAACAGTATAACAAATATTATCAGAAGATTATATAATTCAAAATTTTTAACTTCGAATCTGTAGTTATAAAACCACTATTCCGACTAGACTCTATTTCAGGCTGTTACAAAGAGTATATTAAAACAAATTGATTTAAATGCTTTCATACTATGAAAAAAAAATGTTTATGAATGACAAGAAAAATCTTAAGTATATATATATTAGTCGTTTAATTTTAATGACTTTGTGCTTGAATCTATGATGGGTATATATTTATATATAACTGATATGTTAAAATGCATTTGGCTTTATGATTGGAAGTAATGTAGTACTTTGCGGTTGAATAGATGCATAATTGACTAGTTGAAATTGAGTATATAAGAAATAAGTTGCTTTGAATATGGAAAGATGTTGAATAAATGATCTAGTAGCATGAATTAGTTAATATACATTATATTATTAAATGAAAGATGATGTTTTGATGCTTATAACTTTCTAAGCCAAGGTAGCTTACTTTGGATGTGTTTATTTGTTTATTTTATTTTATTTTATAGACTTCTGGGAAATAGGTTTGGAAAGGAAGATTTTTTATTTTTTAAATTAAGTTGATTTATGATTGGAACTACTTGCTGCAATATTTTTTAAATTAAGTTGATTTATTGATTTTTTTTTCCTATAAATACTTATTATTAATATATCAATACATGTGAAAAACGAGAATATTGTACATTAAATATTTTTTTCTCAATATTATATCCAATCACAAATAAATTTATTATATGAAGGATGAGCATGAGTTTGGAGATTTTTATTTTATTTTTCATTTTTTTATTAAATTCTTTTGAAGCAAATAAAGATAAATTTAGTATTTTTAAAATTAATAAAATACAAATATTTTAATGATTGTGTTTTAAAAATTACTTTTATAGCGAATTAAGTTATTTTCATTTACCAAAGTTAATTACATTTTAATTTTTTAGAAATGTAATTTTTTTTAAGAAAATAATTTTATAGTTATTTTGTGTTAGTAATTTATGATTATAAATTGTTAGTGTTTATAGTTTAGTGTTTTGTGATATTTTAATGTAATTTTGATATAATGTAATTTTATAATTTTTATTTATTTGATGATTTTAATTGCAGATTTGCAGCAAATGGGTTTGTTGATTGATAATGAAAATAAGGGTCACATATCGAGTAACATTAATGAGATGGTAATGAAATTTTTATTTGATAGTCACATTATTTGTTGAATGAAATTATATTGTATTAACTATTTCGTAAATATAATAATGTCAGGTCGAGTACCGCGTATTGAGGGGCCGTATTTATAGTGTAGGGTTTCAATCGGATGAGCACGTAATACCGTTCTTAGAGTTAGCGGGGTTCAGATCAGCAGCATTGATCCGGACTTTTGATCTGCGATATGACTTAGTTTCTGCCCTAGTCGAGCGATGGCGTCCCGAGACGCACACATTTCATTTGCCGTGCGGGGAGTGCACCATCACTTTAGAGGACGTTGCACTACAGCTAGGGCTCCCCATCAACGGAAATGTGGTCACGGGCGTAAGTTCGATCTCCAGGCCCGCTTGCATTTGCTATGAGTTACTTGGACACTCCCCAAGTGAGGGGAAATTTGCCACCTTGCGATTTTCATGGCTAAAGGCCAATTTTGAGCATTTGCCGAGTACTACCACTGAATTGGAGGTTATGCAGGCAGCTCGAGGTTACATTATGCACCTTATAGGAGGTGTAATCGTGCTGGATTCACACGGCAGTGAGGTCAGTTTGATGTACTTACCGCTACTGTCTAATTTGCATAACACGCGTTCGTACAGTTGGGGGTCCACAGTGTTAGCCACGTTGTACCGTGAACTTTATCGGAGAACAGATCCTTCTGCGATGGACATAGGCAGATGCCTCATACTGCTGCAGTCGTGGGCACTTTATCAGATGTCATTCTTGGCATCCATTAGTCACCAGCCATATATATTTCCACTTGTTAATAGGTGATGAATCTTTACGCGTTATAGTAATTAATTAAATTTTTTTTGGGTTATATTGTTCTAACAATTTTTTTCGTAGATAGAGTACGAATCCGGGTATCGGGAGGTCATACACGGTTCCGATATACCGGCTGATGATCGAGAATCATTCTGGGGAGGGGGTAGGTTTTTCCAATATTAATTTAATTTTATTATTTTTATCTCACTTAACTCGCGTTAATATAAAAATGTTATTAACTGTGCAGTTCATTTGGATGCCGTATTATGTTCCTGAAATTATGGTTGTTATTCCCTCGCATGCCTACGTCCACTCAAACTTATGGTGTATTAGCGCACCCCTTATCAATTTTCAGACGGTGGAGTGGTATCATGGCGATCGAGTACTTCGGCAGTTCGATTATGTACAATATATCCTGACACAGCCAGTACGATTGCCTACAACGCTCCATGGCATGACTAGGAATGGGATGCATAGGGCATATTGGGGAGATGTGCATGAAGAGTATGTTACGATGTGGAACAACCGGTTTGGTAGGATACCTCCGATGGATCATTGTTTGGATCTGCGGCCCTCGCCACAGTACCTACAATGGTACTATGAGAAGGGGAAACCATTTTTATTTGGTGGGCGGTCAATGGTAGTCCCCCCTCATACGACACGACTTAGGCAACATTTTCCAGATCCGCATTATGCACCAGCTCCGGAGGCAGAGCCAGAGCCGGAGCCGGAGCCAGAGTCGGAGCCAGAGCCGGAGCTACACTTCGGGAGAAGCTCTTATCATCCAGATTTTGGGGGCAATGACTATTTCCCGGGCTCTTTAGCCCACGGATATTATTTAGATTTTGATATCTTCAGCCCACTACCACATCAGTACTCTACTCCTTCTAGCTCCTATCCACCACTATACTCCGCTCCTTCCGGCTCATATCCACCACCGTACTCTGCTCCTTTCGGCTCATATCCACCACCGTACTCTGCTCCTTCCGGCTCATATCCACCACCGTACTCTGCTCCTCCAGAACCGTATCCATCACCGTTCTCTACTCCTCCCGACCCATATCTAGCGCCGTTCTCTACTCTCCCCAGCCCATATCCAGCTCCGTTCTCTACTCCTTCTGGCTCGAGTTCATCGGTGGCATTTGATTCGTTCTCTACACCCCTACATATGGATGAAGAGAATGTTGATCGCCGTAGTTACCCATAACGTGAACGTTGAGCTCCACAAAGATATACCCCTAGAACCACACCATCAATTTTAAGGGGTTTTGTAATATAAATTATTTTATTTTTATGTAATAATTTTTTTGCATTATATTTATCAATTTTTTATTTGGCATTTTATTTATGAATTTGAGGGCGAATTTTGGAATTACTTAGTTGAAGTACATAATACGAAAAAAAAAAGAGAATTAATATTACAAAGAAATAAATTTTAAAATACTTAAAAATTAAAGAGACAATACTTTTTCTTTCAATATGCAATAAACAACATGTAATGAACAACATCTTAATTTCTATCTGATCGCGATGATTGTCCAGTTTGGTAGTTTCGGAGTGGGCAGTTACTCTGATTGTGACCAGCTAATCTGCATACTCCATACAGCTTCCCGTCGGATTTCTCTCTAATATCCATTTCGTTACGGATTCTTGATAATTGCGGACGACCTCTCGGGTTCCTACGCAAGCCTTTGTCTGGGATAACCTCAAAGGTCGTCCGAGGAACCTCCCAAGTAGATAGGTCAGGAAGCACGGGAAACTCATTCTCCCATACACGCAACGTGCATTCAAGGGTATACTTTTCATCAATAAATTAATCTACATTGAGCGAGACTTTAGCACGAGCTGCCACAACATGTGCACAAGGATAATGAAGTGTTTGGAACCTCCTACAATCGTACCATCTATTTCAGAGATCAACTCCGTATGACCTAGGTGGTATACTGGGTCGACAACCGATGGTCTCTGTAACGCGAAACATTTCATTACATCGTGAATATATTTCTACGTTCGTCGACCTCGCCATCTGACGGTTTGCAACAATTGCATCCCTGACATGTTCGATAAACACGTGTCCTGCCTCCATCTGATTGATTTGTTGTTGACCCATTCTTGGCATCAAGGTAGCCAACCTATAGAATGTAGCTGAGAAGATAGATGAAATCGGAAGATGTCGCATTTTCAACAACGCAGCGTTGATCCCCTCCACCAAATTTGTCTTCATTTGACCGTAACGAAAGCCCTGGCATAACTTTGAGCCCATTGTCAAAGCTCCATGATACCCAACCATTGCTGGAAAGATATGTTCGTTTGACCTTTCATGTCCCTCTCAAACCGAGTCATCCTCTGCCCAAAAATGTGTGGTTCTAGCTCGTACGCTGTGTATGTATTAATAAAATATAAGTTACAGTCTCGCCACAAAAAAAATTAGGTTATATATTGAAATGATAAGGTTATTCTATACCCATTTTCACAACTTGTCTCTTCCAGTCTACATTCTTATAATCTCGATGGAAGTTAGCCGCGATGTGCCGTATGCAGTAAACGGATCTTCATGGCAGTTCAGAACCCCGAATGGCGGCAATTAATCCTTTCCCTCTATCGGAGATGATGCAAATATTATTATTACTAATTATATACCTCCGCAAATTTGTAAGAAAGAATTCCCACGACTCCATGTTCTCCTTATCTACGATAGCAAACGCAATCGGGAGCACGTTTCTGTTCCTGTCTTGAGCAATCGCAATAAGTAAGATTTTTGTATATTTATCGTATAGCCATGTCCCATCTACTTGGACAAACGGCTTGCAGTGGGGAAATGCACGCACATATAGATCAAATGTCCAGAACATCCAATGGAAAATTCTTTTACTCGGTTGTCATTGCTCATTCGGGCTGTAATAAGGTCGTGTCTGTAACTCAATGACAATCCCTGGTATGTACTCCCTCATTGTTGCAATCCATCCCTACAACTCATTGTACGGCGCATCGAAATTTCCGTACAATTGCTCAATTGCCATCTGTTTAGCTATCCATGCCTTTCGGTATGATACTCGATATTGTAATCGTGCCTGTATTTCGGTAATTAGTACTGAAACTTTAATGGTCGACATGTCTTCAACCATTGGCATGATGTATGTACAGATAGTTTTCAAATCAAGTTTTCAATGATCTTCTGTCATTCGTGTTGAAGTACATGTGTGAGGCCCAACAAATTTTCGCATCTCCCAAGTTTGAGACTTCTGGATAAATGCAGCTTGTATCCGCCAATTGCAGCCTTCCGCCGACTTCTAACACTCTCTAATATATAATGTCGGTTTACACTCGACGACTTTGTAGTCTACTGATATATTCATACTATACCGCTTAATGGAAAATACGCACTCTTCCTTAGTTTCGAATCTCTGGCCCACGAACAACTCCTCAGGATCAGAATATACGGCCATCTGGTGAGCATGTACTATATCAGGGTACTCCGGGAACTTGGCTGCATGCACTGCATCGGGGTCTATCTGAGACATGTGTGCCACAGGATTATTGTGTATCACAATACGACGGATCTGGTTTCCGACTGAAGATGCATTAATGTTTCCATCCTCGTTCATGCCTTCATCGTCAATATCATTCGGGACATCATCCACGTCGGGATCACTATCAATATCTACTTCATAATCAGAAGGATCACTACTTTGGTATAAGTCATCACCAACCACATCAGTCTCGGGTGCAACATTAAGATCAATGTCGATCCCATGTGTAGTTGATTGACTACCAACGTATGACATAGGAACTACCATACACGGCTCTTGAGGTACATCTTCTTCACCTAATGGAGTTGGATCTTCCGTTGACTCCACAACAGCTAACTCAGCAAATAAATGAATCGGTGCATTTTGGTTGCTCTGACAGTAAAGAGCGACCATTGTCTCCACATCTTCATCGTCTACAAGTTCCATTTCGGTGAATTTTTTAGGATCCATCGAAACTGGAAACTTGTAAAAAAGTTTCGAGATCCTTCTCCTACAACGTCTATAAATTTTTTCACTAATTTTTTCCTTCATATCATCAAACGAGATATTTCTATTAAATCTCATTGCAACTTGTTTGCGGCATTCAAATATACATCTGACGCTTGTTGTCAAAATTTCTCCATCGAAATAAACGCATACGAAAAATTTATTCTCCATCTTCAATACTAGATCTGTTAAAAAAATTTCAAAATTATCAAAATATTCAAAAATTTTGATGCAAAATTTTTCATTCAGAAGCTAACAAAAAAATTATTAATCTAACAAAATAACTTTAAATAAAAAAATTTCTAACAAAATTCTACATTCTATTTAAAAAAAATGAACTAAAATACCTTCTTCTTCTTCTTCTTTTTCTTCCTTTCCTTCTTCTTCTGCTAACCCCTAAATTTTTTTTTTGTCTGTAAAATTTTTGCATATTGCTCATAGTTTACGGGGTATATATAAGGAAAATTTAACATGTGGGCCCCACTGTACATGTCGCGCCTGTCAGATAGGCTCAACATGTTGAGCCTATCTGAGAGGCGCAACTCGTATTTTTATTAAAAAACTCGTATTTTTATTAATAATATTAAAAAATTATTAGACTTAATTTCAAAATTATTAAAAAATTTAAGTATAAATATTAATAAATTATCAGAATTATTAAAATAATAATATTAAAAAATTATTAAACTTAATTTCAAAATTATTAAAAAATTTAAGCATAAAAAATAATCAATTAATAACATTATTAAAAAATTATTAAACTTAATTTCAGAATTATTAAAAAGTTTAAGCATAAAAAATAATAAATTAATAACATTATTAAAATAATAATATTAAAAAATTATTAAACTTAATTTTAAAATTATTAAATAATTTAAGTATAAAAATAATAAATTAATAACATTATTAAAATAATAATATCACAAATTTATTAAACTTAATTATCAGAATTATTAAAATAATAATATTAAAAAATTATTAAACTTAATTTCAAAATTATTAAAAAATTTAAGCATAAAAAATAATCAATTAATAACATTATTAAAATAATAATATTAAAAATTTATTAAACTTAATTTCAGAATTATTAAAATAATAATATTAAAAAATTATTAAACTTAATTTCAGAATTATTAAATAATTTAAGTATAAAAATAATAAATTAATAACATTATTAAAATAATAATATCACAAATTTATTAAACTTAATTATCAGAATTATTAAAATAATAATATTAAAAAATTATTAAACTTAATTTCAAAATTATTAAAAAATTTAAGCATAAAAAATAATAAATTAATAACATTATTAAAATAATAATATTAAAAATTTATTAAACTTAATTTTAGAATTATTAAAAAATTTAAGCATAAAAAATAATAAATTAATAACATTATTAAAATATTTATATTAAAATTATTAAACTTAATTTCAAAATTATTAAAAAATTTAAGCATAAAAAATAATAAATTAATAACATTATTAAAATATTTATATTAAAAATTATTAAACTTAATTTCAAAATTATTAAAAAATTTAAACATAAAAAATAATAATTAATCCCATTCAAAAATTTATTTTTTTATTTCATTAAGATCTGACACAATAGGGCTGGCACGGGAGGGGACGGGGCTGCAGGGAAGTCGCGCCCCTGCAGCAGGCGCGACATGTCACTCCTCCGGGTCAGGCTCGACCCAGTTCGACCCGTTTTGAATTTAAAATTTAAAAAAATTATTAAAAAATATTAAAATAATAATATTTAAAAAAATAATTATTATAAAAATAGGTCGCGCCTGTCAGGTAGGCTCGACCCAAAAAAAAAACCTATTTTCGTAAATAATGTATCTGACACCCTATTTTCGTGTATAAATTTTTTTTTACACCAGCTGGTAAAAAACTCATTTTCAACTTGTCATCAACCAAATAGTCCGAACATGATCTTGCACATATTCCTGTAGAATATGACCTTTATGAAACTGCAAAATATGCCTTAAGAGAGACCGAATAATGCAATCACAAAGTCCCTATGTTCAAAGCTCTATCAGTAAAAGGAGATTTATATAAAAAAAAAATGAAAAGCGTAAAATAATTGAATAACACAATTCCGGCTATCTTCTTATTCACAACAGTAACACTTTTGTCTTTACGTGTAGGACTATGAATATAAACCTCAGCACATTAGCTTTCTCAGTCTACAAAATAAAGTATTTGTTAACCACATAAATATGAAAACATAAGTAGGCTTCCTACTAGTTCAAGGGAACTGAAAACACAAATTTAAGTGCCATGCATTGACGATTTCCTCACTTTGTTCCTAAGAAAAAACTTGTTCACAAAAGTAAGCTAACTTATTCATTCATATCATAAAGGTAGATTAAAATATAATTTCCAAATATATATACATTTACTTTGTTACCCAACCAATGTGCAACAATTAATTTAAATTATTGTTGGTTTACTTAACAATCAGAAATATTTCCAGTCATTTTTATTGGTGATTTGAGTTCATCAAAATATTTAGATATCAAATTATTCTTTCATTGATTCCGCTTTATAGTCATGTCCGTAATTGTTTGAGTCTTAATTTCTTTAAAATTTTTTTTTCATTAACAAGCTCGTTAGAATCATATTTGTGAAATATGAACTTAGATTACAAATTTGAAAAAGATAATGCCACTTTTTTATACACTAAAAAAACATTACAATTACTAAAGGATTCTTTACGTATCTCTATTATTTTTCATATTTCATATTTCTTCTTTCTTCGAACTTGACATGTTATGTTAATTTATGAAATTAATAGTTACAAAGGTAGCCATTCTAATTATTGTACCAAATAATTATGTTAAAATGTAAGATTCTTGACCAATTAATACGCTATATTTCATTCACCTTCACAACAATACGTGCACCTTCCTCTGAATCCCAAGTATCATTCATCCATACCATACGTACCTCAAACCATTTTACTTCAAGCATTTTCTGCATATAAAAATTATAAAATAAAAACAAATGTAGGCATTTTTTACCTGGAGCATTTTCTTGACCAATTTATTTAGTACTTGAAAATAAGATAAATAAAGGTAACTCTTATTATGACCTAATAACGTACCATTCTTATTATATAATACATATATATTAAAGAATTGTAACAACAATGTCTAATTCACCAGTTTAATTTTTTTTTAATATTGAGTCTCCAGTAAATTAATAGTTTGAATTTAAGAAAATGGAATATGGAGTTACAAAATTTAAGATGTCTAGTATATATCTACACAAAGTAACATGTTAACATCAATGGCAATCTCCAAATTTTCGAAAAAAAGAAAATCTTGTCCATTCTTCACTTGATCTTAAGATAAGAAGTTAATAATAATTTATAGTGATATATGCATTTCAACCCTAGATTCATTCAATCTTAGCTGACAAGAGGAAATAATTAAGCTAATTAACCGAAATTAGAATGCTTTACAAGAAAAGAAATAACATAATTCTAACAAGTATAGCATGTATAAATAGATCAATTTCATCAAATTTAAAAAACATAAATCATTAACTATAAAAATTTTATTTGGTGTAATTTCAACCAATACCAACAACATTTTCATAAAATTGTGATCTAGCTCAAATGTTGAAAGCTTTTATTACAAAGAAATATGCTATTTCTTTTATTACATCATTCCTTATTGTAAGCATCTACTTCAACATGACACTATTATAAATTTTAGCAGATGAGAGAATAAATAAGTGATAACAAAAATAAATGTTTTAATTTTAATCGTAAAATGATATAACTATGTTAGCTTGCATTAGTTTTAATATAATCTTGGTATTGGGGTTATGACCCCCAACAGTTGGTGGACCCAAATTTAAACATTCTAAATTTGTCATTGTTTGTATTTTATTTGTTTAAAAAAATAAATTTAATTTTGTAAGATGATAAATTTAGTTTTTAATATTTGTTTTTTGTCAGTTAATTTTTTTTAGGATTATTTTTGTTTTCAAATTTCAAAATTTAGTCAAGTTATTTTTGTTTGAATAGAAAAGTTAATTTTAAACAGTTAAAATTTCAAAGACAATTATAACGTGGCAAGCCACATAGAAGTTCACTTGTACTTCATTATTGACATAGTTAATTTTTAAATTTTTTTTAAATTTTTTATCTTTTTAAATTTTAATAATTAATATGTATTTTTTTATTCTTATGAAGTACACGCGAATTATAATACAAGTTATTATAGTTTTTTTTTAACAAAGTATTCTTCCGAGTAAAGTAAAAAAAATATAGAAATAAAAGAAATTGAATTATTTTTAATAAATAATTAAGATACAATAAGTTCGAAATTAAATGCTTTTAATTAAGAGTAAATGAGGCACATTTAAATAATAGGTCTTAATGTTCTCAAGTGAAGTTTTTATTGATGGTAGGTTTATTTTTATAGTAGACTTTTATAGTTATAAATTGTGATTGTAATTTTTTATACAAAGAATATTTATTCTTGAACTTGGCAATTAGGCTTATTTTGATATCTGTACTTTTTTTAGTTCAATTTGACACTTGAACTTAACAATTAGGTCTATTTTGGCTTTTGAACTTGATAAATACAAAAGTTAGGTGTCACATCATTACTTGAAAATTAAAAAATTGATATAATTTTTTAAGTAATGATGTGTTACAATATCAGAATGTCAGATTTGGTGTTTTAATAACCGGACCAATGGTTGAACAGGTCAGACCGCCTGTTCTCGATTGAACGAGTTAGATCGGTTCAATTGCGGAACCAACAATAATTACATAAATAATTAAAATTTCATTACAATATAAAAAATTAAATAAAAAATTATTAAATTGGTTCAATATGTTCAACTATTTATTTTTGACCTAGTTTTCAATTTTTTTTATCAACTTCAAACAATTTTCGAGTTAATCGATTCAACCATTTTGTTCGAACCATTATATTAAATAATTATTAATCCGTTTGATTCGGTCCTATTTCATTAGCACTAGTCACATCATCAAATTTTGATAGAATCCAATAACCAAAATGGATCTAATTAACAAGTTTAAAGACTATATTTTTAAATCCTACTTTTGATTGAAAAAAAAACTTAAATATTTAAGTGAAAAGTTTATTAAAAAAATATGCTTTGTTTTGTTTCATGTTATTTCATAAATCACCTCTAAATTTCATATTTATTTTTTTCCCTTTATAAAAAAATGTGAGGTTTGATGAATAGAAATATAAGTAATTCCTAATTTGAATAGTTTTTATAAGAAAAATCTTTAAATTTATTAGTATTTGTTATCAAATGAATTTGTAAAATTTAATGAAATTCCAATATTCACTGAATTGAAATTTGTACAAGCCCAAAATAAAATTATAATCACCTTTCCCTTTTCCCCATTTCTTGGGCCAATATTACGATGAGCTCAATTTAGTTGAATATACGGGCTTTTACCTATAAAGGCCTTAGAAAAATCCAGTCGTCGCACGTGGCGGGGCCAGTCGATTTCCAGTTTAAGAAATTAGAGTCTTCGATTTTTCAGCGCGCAACGGGTATTTGGCGATTCTGCGTTTACTGCACTGAGCTCCGTTGACTTTTGACGCGCCTACTGACCCCGACTGTGGATAGGGAAGTGACATGAATTACCCGCCCAGCACTCGCCGGAGCCGTAAAGCTCCCGCCAAGTCAGACCTTTACTCAACCTTCGTTGTACACTCTGGATCCGAATCCGAATCCGAATCCGGTTCTCGCAACTCCAAACCTAAACCACAAGGTTCTCGTGAACCGGACCTCTACGCCACAATGATTTACAAGGACGGCGACGAAGAAGATGAAGATGACTCCTCGCTCCCTCCTCTCCTCAAACGTCTTCCTAAAGACTTCGGCGGCGGCCCTACAGACTTTGACGACGATGACGACGCCGGAGATTTTGGGACCGTGATCGTGAAATCCGATCGCGGACGTAATGCTCGCGGTCAATCGTCGTATTTGTTTAAGCCTCCGGCTGCGGCTGTGGCGAGCCCGATGAGGGCTAGGAGAGATGGACTGGAAGTTGATGATGATGATGAGGAAGAGGATGAGGAGGATGAGGATGGAGATGGAGAAGGTTTTGGGACGTTTGTGGTGAGATCGACGGTGAGGAGTGAGAGGGAAGGGAGCGGGACGGTGGTGAAGAGAGCGGTGGCGAGTATGGGAGAACTAGGGTTTGGGAAACAAAAGAGATCTACTTCGACTACGTCTTTGCAAGGGGAAGAGAATCGGTTCTTGCAAAATAGTAAGGCTTCCTTGAGTTCGATTCCTGATAACGTTACCAGAGAAGATCCTTCCACCAAATATGAATTGCTCAATGAGCTCGGTAAGTTTTCTACTTGTACTAATTTAAGATAATTGAGTGATAATTATCCTCATGCTCGTGTAATTATCATGTAAATGCTGAGTGAACTGTGATTTTCTTTAATTAACTGGGAATTCGTGATTTTAGTGAAGTTGAAACGAAAGTAGAGCTTTTTAACTGATTGGAATTTTGGTGGCAGGGAAAGGATCTTACGGGGCTGTTTACAAGGCTAGAGATATAAGAACTTCAGAGCTTGTTGCCATTAAAGTTCTATCTTTATCTGAAGGGGTGTGTATGGTTTTCTTGTTTATATTTGATGTAGTTGGTGCCATTGGCTGGATAAATCACCGGGAATGAGCTATTAAATTTGTTTATTTATAGGAACAAGGGTATGAAGAAATTCGTGGTGAAATTGAGATGTTGCAGCAGTGTAGTCATCCAAATGTTGTTCGGTACCTTGGTAGCTACCAGGGGGATGAATATCTTTGGGTTAGTGCAATAAGCATTTCTCTCCATCATTGCTTTATTTTAGGATTGTTTGAATTGAGTTCAGTTTCTAGGTTGCATTAGTTGTGTTTGAAGCATTTGCTTTTTCCCGATATTTGTTTTTTTGGATAACTTATTTCCATGTTTTGGCAGATAGTAATGGAATATTGCGGAGGTGGAAGTGTTGCTGATTTAATTCATGTTACTGAGGAGCCTTTAGAGGAGTATCAGATAGCTTATATATGTAGGGAAGCTTTAAAGGTACCATTGAGTCCGTTCAATTTGGAATTAAATGATATTGGGATCCTTAACATCATATGGTTGTAGAGATTCTCCAAGCATGTAGATCACCTAAGAGACATTCTTCCTTTCAATGATTTTCATGCTTGATCTTCAATAGTCATAGGATATTAATAGCACTTACATGCTGGATTGATACTGTTTGCACATGTGCATGTTTGTGTTTTTTATTTGTTTTCATGTGTTTGTTAGGTCTAGGTTCCCTCCTGATAAAAGTTAAAGTCTAGCAAGCTATTCCATAATGAAGTTCATGCATACTGTAATTCGTACCAACTTTCTAATTAAATATTATTCTTTTAATTTCTTCTCATGCAGGGCCTTGAATATTTGCACTCAATTTTTAAAGTTCATAGAGATATCAAGGGTGGTAATATCTTGTTAACTGAACAAGGAGAGGTGAAGTTGGGTAAGTACACTTTGCCCAAAATTTTTCCAAATCAAAGTCAACTGGAACTTAGGAAGTTGAATTTCTTCTTTGCTACCATTTGGTATGGTTAGTACTATTTAATAACTATTTTCTTTTTTTCAGTTGTGCACTTTGCATAATAATGAAGTTTCTATCTCATCCACCTGTGTCCTTCGTATTTAGTAAAGAATGTACCCTAGAAACACAAAAATAAGAAATGCAGTAGAAACATTAGTCTTTATTAAAAATGTATTTTGAGATTTCTTAAAGCCTCTTCTTTCCTTAATTGGTTCAAATAAGGTCTCTATCTAATTTTTAGAGCTATTGCTCTGTAGGTTATATTGATGGATAACAAGCTTAGTTATACTTTTAGTTCTTGCAATTTTGGATTCGAAATTTCAAGTCAAACACATATTTGAGAAATCTTATATTTCTTTGCTTCTATTCTTTGTGGTGTCAAGGTATAATTATGTACATCCATCCCTGCCCTCATTTCTACAGTGCACACCTGCCATGATTGCTTCTTTGTCATACATGGCAAAATGCTAGGGTAGAATCCTAATTAAGCCTGGTTTCTATATTAAAGAAAAGAACCATAAGCCATTATTGTTTCATCCAAATTGAGTCCATTGGAGGGATTGTAGGCATGTGGTGCTATCATTAAAATTTCTGAATGAAGTGACATCTCTTCTGACTTGATCTGCCATTTCACTTGTTGCCCTGAAAGTTCTAGCATTCCACCAGGCATATAGGCAATTCTGCCTCCTCTGCATTATCTAAAATTACAAAACTAAGCATTGACTGGAATTCTGTGTTTTGGTATGTAATTCATGTGTACATTTGGCTGCATTTTATCTCAGTTTTGCGTTAATTTCCTTTTGCTAGAGATTATAGATTTTAATCTGTGATTAGTCTGCCTAAGACATTGCTTTTATTAAATTGGATGATGCTTTTAATTCAAAGAAAGATATAATGATAGTGCTTGTCTTTCTAGTTGAAATTTGATGATAATCTTAGGCAGACAAATATGATAAACATATGGACACCTTGAGGACATTCCACTTTTTTGGCAGAGATAAATAATGACTTAGAGATAACTTGAAGATAGTCAAGAAATTCTGTGAGACAAAGTAGAGGTGAAATGGTGCTGTTGCCGCCTGGGCCTAATGTTTTACCTTTTTTCCTGCCTTACAACTTATAGATCTGCTTTGCTCATTGAACAGGTGACTTTGGGGTAGCAGCACAGCTTACAAGGACCATGTCAAAACGCAATACAGTATGTAGCACTCTGGCTAGTTTGCAATGTTTGCTAATTTTCACTTCTTTTGAGCATAGGATAGATAATTTGATCAAGATTATGGGTTTTGTATTGGTTATATGGTTTATGTAAGCTAGTATATCTCTTGAAGAGTTTTTAAAAGACTTACTTGACAGAAAATCTATATCATCCTACACTTTCTTACCAGTGTTAAAGTGTTAAGCTGAATTAATAATCTGAAAGGTCTGTTCTTTAGGTATCATGTTAAATACACAAACAATAGATTATACATTGCAAGATGCCAAAAACTCCATAGGTTCTATGCCAAAAACTCCATATGTTCTTTCTTATAGAACCTTATTGTTTGTGGCATCTTTCTGGAAGCTGGGATAACTGTTAGGGAGATGAATGCTGCAGCTCATGTAGTAATAGCTATCTTTTACCTCCACCATATTTTGAAACTGATGGATATCTTGACTTGCATTATATTAATCTTAATTTGATGGTTTATTTGTTCTCAATTATTGGAAGTGTGTGTTTTCAGTTTATTGGCACTCCACATTGGATGGCACCAGAAGTTATTCAGGAAAGTCGCTATGATGGAAAGGTATCACATTCATTGATCTGCATGCTTTGATCTTTGTTTAGGTTTTGCTTTAATGCTTAGCTTCTCTCCTTTTCTAGTTTCCCCTGCCCCCCTTGATCAAACTGGGATGGGCCATTTGCTTGAATGTTGACACTGGTGTTGTTTGGCAACTGCATGAACTTTTCTTAGAACTATCATTTTTGAAGTAACAAAGACAGGAAAATAGTTTTCTATGGCTCCTGGGATCAGTTGATGAAGTATCAATAATATTTTCTTGCAAAACAGACCTTGGTTATATAGGGAAAGCAAATTTATTAGTTACTTTGCTATCCAGATCTGTAGTATAATTCTGAAATATGAAACCTGAAGTGGAGATCTTGGTACTTGGAGGAGGGGCCTTTGTGATGAAAAGATCATCATGCTTTCTTGCACTGTTCTAATATGTTTGGGGTATTGAAATTGTAGAGATGCATAAGAATGACTAAAAGTTTAAAATTGGAAAAAAGAATTTGAAAAAATCCAAAAGCAAGAGGAGTTTGTAAAATCCCAAATTTCAAGAAAACCAGTGGAAAGCTTGCCTTGTCAGAGTATCTATTGAATTTTTTTTGCTAGCAAATATTGCATGGATAATGTTAGTATGAACAATTGGTTCGTTTCTTATGAAAAACAATTCATGGAAGTAGTAAACTTGTCCGCTGTCTAACTTTTACATTTTAAACATTTTACTCCCAGGTTGATTTATGGGCACTTGGTATATCTGCGATTGAAATGGCAGAGGTATTTCTATTATTTATGTTACTGCTCTGTAGCTCTCAGCAAAAGCTTGAACTTTTTATTGCTTCTCTCTGCACTTCTACAAGGAGGAATTTGGACGTTTCTACTTGAATTGAATCTATAATCCTGCCAAGTAATTTCTGAATAAAGATTTTCTGTTACTAGTTCATTTTTTTAGCACTGAGAAACTTGGTGACACGTCACAACTGTCCTGGACAGAATAGGGGAAACACCGTTTAGTTGTCTTGTAACTCCAACTTTTTGTACTTGAGTCTTGTGTCTGTTGAATGGATTTTGAGAAAGAAACACTGTAGGTGAATGAAATTGATAACCTCCCTTGAATCTTATTTACTTCTTTGATTCTTTTTAGGGACTTCCACCAAGAGCAGCAGTGCATCCAATGAGGGTAAGTGCATGAGACAGAGCATTTAAACTTTGATGTTTGCTTGTTTTAAGCATGTGTGTATCAGTGTATGTGCGTCCTGCCATAAACACTCTTAAGTGTGAATTACTTCTCCTTGATAAAAGACATTATTAATTAATATGATAGAACTTCTTCAAAAACTAGTGCCCCTGGTGGTACATACGGAGCAATTTATCAATACCCATGAATTGTTCTTCTATAAACCTGGGAGCTCAGCCTGGTCGGTACATGCAACCCCTCTAGGAGGAGTCTTTCTTGAGTTCAAATTTCAGCATCTCTAACCCCTTTCCTAGTCCCCAGTATAAAAAAAAATTTATGATATGAGGCTACATTTTATGGATCCTATGTCCTTTGGCAAATCTGTTAGCATATATAAAATATTTTGTTCATTTTGTCTGGATCCCCTAGCCTTTTTTTACTATTGTTGTTTCCGATGATGCTTTCTTACTCTACTATTCTCAATCAGTCTTTGAATGATAACATCTTTGTTGTTTGCAATAGGTTATATTTATGATATCTATTGAGCCAGCTCCAATGCTTGAGGATAAAGAAAAATGGTTAGGCTACAAGCATCTTTCACATATGAGTTCAGTGAAAACATCATATATCTGTTTTCCAACTTGGGTTGTTTTGACATGCAGGTCTCTTGTCTTTCATGATTTTGTTGCTAAGAGCCTTACAAAGGATCCACGTCTACGCCCTACTGCATCTGAGATGTTAAAGGTATAGTAATAACTTTGTCGACCTTTGTTACAGGAATTCAGTCTTAGGAATTTTCATTTCAGTGTTTCATATGCACTTGCTAAAGGTACTGTAACATGAACGTGTTTTCACTGCTCACATTAAATATTTAAAATCTGTTTTGTCACTTTCAATATGTCATCTCTGTTAGTAAGTGTTAATTTATATTTATTAGCTGAAGTTATCTTGTGTTTTAAAACTTAGCACAAATTCATTGAGAAATGCAAATGTGGGGCTTCTGTAATGTTGCCAAAGATTGAGAAGGCAAAGCAATTAAGGGCTGCGATGGTTCAACAAGCACAAATTCTTGCTCCTACAATTTCTGAACCTAATGTATGAATTTTCTTGTTCTAAATGCAGTTAGTCTTTCTTTCTTTCTTTCTTTCTTTCTTTCTTTCTTTCTTTCTTTCTTTCTTTCTTTTTTGAACATGACCACATAATTGTGGACATGCGCACATTCTCACACAGGCGGACACACTAACTAGTGTCATGGTATGCATCTTATTGTCCTGACTGCTCCCAATTTGGAGCAGCCAATGGTAGGTTCAAATTTAAATGATGATTATGGAGAGACTGTTCCATCAAGGCCTCAGGATATGGGTCTTCAAGTTGCAAATGAAGCTTCTACAACTGGTACTTTGAATAAGCATAACATATTAGGTGGTGTGGACGTGATGGGTGAAGGTATGGAGTTCTTGTTTGCATGTCATATATAATAATCTAGTTGGATTTCAGTGATAGAAATAGCAGTCAATGATCAAATGCATGTTTAGGGGCAGGGCCATGCTAAGATCTATAATTAAACTCTTAGAATGTGCTTTCTAGTTTTGAAAGAAATTCTAGACATATAAAGATGAGTTTTGTATGGGAAAACATTGAGTCATGATACTGGCATATCATTTTAATGGGGCTTGGAATTCATGCCTTAGCTGGCATTAACGTGAATAATTGCGAGGTAGCCAATTAATGGTGAAGTTATGAAGTCAGAAATGTATTCATTTCTCAATGGATCTCTTGTATTGCATAAATCTCGTACAGAATACAGGGGTAAAATGGATGGTACTGTGTGTTGGCTGTTGTGGTACTTGTAGGAATGCTTAAGTAGGCGACAACTTCAGTATGTTATATGAACCTGATGTAGAAGTGAATGGTATATTGTTTTGCTTTGAGGGCTGGAAAAAAACAGTGAAAGCTTTGCTTTCCAAATTTAATTCTGGTTAGACAATATCAGGTTATTATGATCACCTTGTCTAAAACCTCTTAGGGATACTAATGAGATGCATTATTTAAAATGAAAAGGAATTTTTAAGAGGCAGTAGAAAGTTCTGAGGTTTTCCTTGTTGGTTGTCATTTCAAATGTAGCAGACTGGATCTAAGATAAACATACTTGCATAGAGTTGTCAGCTTTTTCTTTTTTAGTTTTTGAATAAGATTTATTTGTCAAATTGTTTTCTCTTTTTCTGATCTTATGTTTAACAGGGGAGTTTGGCACTGTAATAGTTCACAATGAGGATGAGTCACAGAAGCCATTTGCTCAAACTGAACTTCACAATGGTAAAGAAGCTTCAGCTGCCCTTGAACATGTTGAAAGCAAGTTGATTAATGGCACAGGGAGGCAGCTAGCTGAATCACTGTACGTTCCTCCCTCTACACTTCCGAGTTCAATAAGTTCCAGTTCCTGCTTCTCTGTGTATAAATTTATTTTGTCGTTTGTTTAATATCACTAAAGTAGTGAAGTTTTTACTCTAGTTATCAACTCAAGCTTTCAATTCATTGGGCCTGTTTTCTAGGTTGGATAACAGAAAAGATGCTTCAGGAAACAACGCTACTGTGGAAGAATCAAACATAATGGCTCAGGGATCTTCTCCTTCAATATCTGTCCTCGGTGACCAGAAAATGAGGTCAGACAGTGTACCTCAGGCAAGGACAAAAGATGGCAGTGAAATCAGTAGTAGCAAATTGAAGACTGAAACCGTCAGCAAGAAAAATGCTTTTGCTTTACAAGATAAGGTTATTTTTATTCTGTTATGGGGTATCTGCAACAATTAATTGATGAGTGGTACTCTAATTGGAGAAATGAGGTCAAAACTTGACCAATTGTCTTCCTGGAATTCAAGTGAATGTTTGCTGAAATGAGTATCCTCAATTGTTTTGTCTGAATTAGTACCTTTCATGCCTTTATTCATACCCCCAATTGTTAACTATCAAGTAACTGGTTGGTTTCATCCTGTTATCCATTATTTCTAATGGTTTATTTGCTCCCATATTATTCCTATTTTTGCTGTGACTGCAGCTGAGATACCTGTTGTTTACTGTTTTGCAGCTCTTTTCAATATATGCAGCTGGTAATACAGTACCCATTCCATTCTTAAGGGCATCGGATATATCCCCAATTGCCCTTTTATCAGACAATATCCTCGGAGGCATGCAGCAGGATAGCACTGGAACTGTGGCAGTTGAAGCACTGCAGGAACTTTTTGCCGGTGATGGACAATCGAAAAAAGGTCGAAGAACACAAAACGAGGTCAATTCCCATCTCCCTCCATCTCTCTTCCTCTCCCTGTTCATTGTGCATCTCTCTTCCTCCCCAAAGATTTACGGTTTTCAACATTCTACAGGTGCCACTTCCTCCTAGTGTTTACCAAAGACTCACTTCAAGTTCTACGCTAATGAACCTGGCACAGGCCCTAGCTTACCACAAAATGTAGGAATTGATGTACTTCACCAATTATCAGCTACCATTTTTTTTCTGTTTTTTTTTTTTTACTGCATTTTGTTCGATTCATTGTGCAGGTGCTACGAGGAAATGCCGCTTCAAGAGTTGCAAGCAACACAGGAGCAGCAAACCATCCAAAACCTATGTGACACACTAAGAACCATTCTCCGGTTATAGATAGATAGTCGTGTGCTACATTTCTTTTTCCGGTTGTTGTATGTTATTGTTATTATCTCCGTTGCTTTAAGATACTGCAGGGTATGTTGTATTATATAAAGTTATACATGATGGCAAAATGAAATGCAATCTAAATCAAGCTTTGAAGCTTATATATTCCTTTTTCTTAGAGTTCATTTGATGGGCAATCTATCTTGAGCTCAAGCACAAAAAAGTCCGGAAAGTCGGGCTCATTTTTTGCTTGATAAACATGTTAAAATTTGAATATCGAGATTTCAAATCTAACTCGATATTCGCATAGTTTGAACGTAACTCAGCTTGATTACAGTTCTTGCGACAATGGTATATTCCACAAAGATATGATTAAACAACTTTTCAGCTTATAACCAGACCAATTTCTTTCCCAAATATCTAAAAGAATCTATTTTTTGCCCTCTGCGATCTTTAAACGATAGTGTCTGAATGTTTTGGTAGAAGTTTAAGGTAATTAAAACGGAGCTACATCTAAGATTGAATATATGTGCTCTTTCATTCATTCAAAATTGGTTTCCAAGTGAACAAGATACAGTTGAAAGAGGACCGCAACACAGCTTAATTTACAGTGGAAAGAAACTTTCCAAGGCATACAATGAAATAAACTGTATGAGTCAGTACTACATCTAAGATATTCTTACCGATTCCAACAATGTGCCATATTCTGATATATCTGCTGATTCCACCAATGTGCGGTATTCTCTTTCGCTTATTGATCTTATGCCATTTGGATCAGGGACCGCGTCATCATCATCATCATCATCTTCTCGTTCTTTTTCTCCTTCCTCTTGGATACCCTCCTTCGGAGGGAAGCCCCGTGTGCGTGAAACTATCCACTGGTCTATGACCCCACAGTCAATTGCATACTTGATTGTGTGTTCCAAGTATCCTTTATCTGTAATCAGATCTGGCTGAACACTCAACATTCTCAGCAGACCTGAAAATTTGTAATGGTAAGCTGAAGTTCAAACAACAGCAAATAACCGTGGTTTCATATTATGTTACTCAGACTTGGTCCTGAATGTTGAACACGGGTATGTTCATTTTTTCTCCCAAGATTTCTATGTTTAGAGTCCTTTGAGGATCATATCTTAAACCCATGTCCAAACATGTGTTAAACAAATGTGTTAGGCATGGATACTTCATTTAAAATAAAGGAGCAAAACAGCAGATTTCTATCCATGCATCAAGAATAAGTCGATAATGAGGGAACCCATATTATGATCACCTACCAATTAGCCTAAGCAGTTTTCTAAGGCACTAGGAATACAAAGAAAACAAAATATGAATGTCAATAACATGATAAATTCTACAATTGTTTTAAACATAGAATTATTAATTGTGGGTTTGGGGGTTATCAAATATCAATTATACATAAGATCAAAAAAAGTAAGTGGTGTGGTCCTATTTAACCATAACATGTCACCAATTTAAATAAGAGCCAGTTGAAATGGGACTGTCAGACTCGGACAGCATTTCTTCCAAAATAGTACTCCATACCAAGTGGTTGAGCACTATGTTACTCGGACTCGAAGGTGAGTATGAGATATGGGCATGTATCTGAACAGGAATATATGTTCAATTTCATCTAAGTTTTAAGAAACTATCCTATTCCCATGTTTGAATATGTATTGGATACAAGTTTCAAACATGGATGCCATAGGTTGGACAAGACCTACATACTTTCATGTTAGTCTAGAGCAGAAACAGGCAGATCTGCAAGTTCATACCTGCAACAATGCCATCTCCAGATGCTGACATATCACATGAGAAGGGGGTTAAGGGGGCATCCTCCATCCCATTCACTGCCCCATTTTGCTCCTTAGTGTAGTAGTGTATCTTGGAAGTCCCATTTGTTACAAACAAAGTCTTGAGGTTTTCATGCCAAAGTGGCACAACCACTTCGTGATCATAATGGATAAATTTCGAGCTTGCATTGTTCTTGGTGTCGAATTCTTCCGTAGGCTTTATTCTACAGAGGAATTCCAGTTCTTGCTTGGTAACCTCAATAAAATCAGCAAGGTTCCATGCTTCTTGTATGAACATCTTGGTCTCTTCATCGGACTGCCAAAGTGGCAGTGGAAGGTTTACATCGTAGAAAACAACCCCTCCTAATTTCTTGGACATCTTGATAGCTTTCAATGTAGTTGATCTCATGTTCCGATCGAGCAGAGAATGTGTGTTGAAGTAGAACATCTTTGCCTACAAGGAAGTCATTAAATAAGTCTATTATTTCTAGGAGCATTACAGCTTTCTTACAGTATTAAATCTAAAAACTTGGATGGATTACTTTTTGCTTTGTTACTGAAATCTATTACCTCTTTTAACACGTCAATATTGATCTCGGACTTGGAAAGAGAATCCTCAGCACATGATTTAAGGCTGGTCATTCTCAGGCGACCCCTCTTGCTAATTTTCATCTGTGATATAGCTGTTGGCCTTTTACTATCAATTTGAACCGATCGTGTTTGAACATTGTTTACATTTAAATACAATAGCATGGCCTGGCCATAATCATCATTCCCGAGTTTCCCCATAAAGGCAACTTTACCACCCAGGCTAGCAAGAGCAAGAGCAACACTACCAGCAGAACCCCCAGGTGCCCTAACAAAATTTTCAGGTGCCCATCGAGCATCCTTCATCCTCTCATGGATCTCGTAGTCTATAAGTCTGTTGGCTGGTCTTCCAGAGGGAACAAAAGCATGCTGTGCAGCTCCAAAGCAACAAACAAGTGGAGGCCAGCCATACGTGTAACTAATATCTTCACCTTCATCTATGTTCAATTCGAGTTCTTCCTCACTCTCATCACCTGAAATTGTCATTAAAGTTGACTCCTCTGTATCACTAATTTCAGATTCACCTGATTGCCCGTCTGCATCATCATCCTTCTTCATTGTCCTTCTCCTCCTCACCCTTTTCTCCGGTTTGGGTTCATTGTCAGTAGTAGAAGCTGATGCCACTATGAATGATAAAAGTATTAAATCAACATCTACAAAAAGGAAATGTTTAATAAAGCAAGACATAGATGAGATTTCAAGGTTATACCTTTCTTTCTAGTCCTTCTTGGGGCTTTCTTGCTATCTTCGCTTGATACAGATGTCGTGCTTTCACCATTATCGGAACCAGTTTCATCGAGCACATCAGCTTTTGCTTTCTTTCTAGTTCTTCTAGTAGTTCCAGAAGCCTTCTTCTTGACAACTGCTCCATTTTCACTAGGTTCATCTTGAGTAATGTCAGCATTTTTCTTGGCCGAGAGATGCCATTTGTTCTGCAACCGGAAATCCAGAGGTCGCACTAAGTTCAGTGCTGGGTAACAAATAGAATTTGATTTCCACCTGCATATAAAACAATCACCAATTGATTCACAATCGAGCCGAATCTAAACCCTAGCTAATCTGTAACCTTACAAAGTAAAACCAGTTATTTACCATACATCCCATATAAACTCCAACAACAGAAACTTTCCCAAGACAAAAGCTAATACACATTAAATTCAAAGTTAACACACAAAAAAGGAATCCAAACAGACCCAGAAAACATTTTAAATTTTAGTCAAATTTTTTATAAAAAAGAAAGGTCAAGTTCCACATTTCAGCATTGAATAGCAGAGTAAGGAAAGCAAAAAAAGCAAGGGTCTTCGGCTAACACGTGAAAAGGGTGAAAAGAAAAGATATTTGGAACAAAAATAGCAAAGTAGGATTAGAATCTCCCAGAAGATGGGATTTTTCAAAAGGGAAAATGAAGGTGAGAACGAAGAGAGAGGGAGAGAGAAAGAACCTGGAAAGTGAGAGAAAATGAGGGAAAGAAAGGGAAGCCATCATTGCACTATCGAATTGCAGTTAAACAAAGAAAGCATGTAAAGGAGTGAGAAGCGAGTTGTTGTGATGCGAGGGTTTTCAGATTGGAAATGAAGAAAGACAGGATAGAGGGAAGGGCAGGGGTTTTAGTTCGACACGCGCTCTCTTCGTCTCGACATATATATAGGGTCCTATTATCCCATGCATAATAATCAAACCAGATGATTACAATTTCTTGAGCTAACCTGATATTTTACCATTTAATTTTACTTTTATTCCTTTTTTAGATAACCTAATTTTCCAATTTTTTAAGAATAATTTTAGTCTTTAAACTAATAAAAATATCATGTTTAAGATTGGGGTATATTTAAATTTTAAACTAAAAGATTTTATCTTTATAAAGTTAACTAGTTCCTTTTTTAAGTTGAATTTTCTCGGATTATTTATGATAATATCAAAATAAGTACTAATATTTTGACCTTCATGATTTATAAAGGTGTAATTATTTATTTGGCTTTTCATTTAAATAAAAAATTTATTTTAATTATTTATTTAATTTTTCATTTTTTTATTCTTAAATTTTTATTATTTTTTAAATTATCTTAAAATAGACGATAAAGTTAACAAATGATGTGACATCTACATGAAAATTTACATGAATGCTACGTCAACAATTAATTATTTTTTTAAATTAAAAATTATTTTATATTTTTTAATTTTTAATAATTTTTATACCTTTTCCTGAAATTTTTTATATTCGAAAAATATTTATATATTTATATATTTTTAAATTTTTTTAAAATTAAGATTAAATTGAAATTATTTACAAATTTTAAGAGTAATTTTTTAAATTAATAATTAAATTAATATAATATATAAAAATTAAGAATTAAATTTATTATTATATTTTTTAATGACGACTTTATATATCATTTAGATAAATTTAAATGAACAATGTATTTATTTACTGTAAAAATAAAAATAATTATAACAATAAAATTAAATACTGTAATGAAATTATAGAGTGAGACAAAATGAAAGCAAACTTCTTGATTTACCAAATTAGTAAGTGAGAACAACTACCATTAACTTTGAAAGTTGTGCCAAGAAGAAAAAAATACGAATCGCTTATGAGATTTTCTGAAAACAATTTCTATATTTCAGAACATAAAATTTGAATCCTTCCACTTTTTTTTTGCTTTGAATATGAAAAACCTTCTATCAAACCTCTAAACCCATAACCCCCAAATTTGATCCTTTTTCCTATTTTCAACTACATGTTTGAAATCTTGAAAAGCTGAATCGTGATCTACTCCGAAATTGGGTAAGTACTTGACAGTCTTCAACTTTGTTTTTTTTTTTTTTTTTTTTGTAGCTGTTGTTAAATTGTTTTTACATATTTATATTGCTTTAGAGTTTGATATATAAATGATTTGGGAGGGTTGACAGCAACCAACTTCGAAAATTTTCAAAATTTTTCTTCTGCTAATTAGTGTGGTTTATAAACGGCTCTCCTGTCGAAATGCTTTTGTTTTCTCCAATCCACCCTTTTATTTTTGTTTGCGGCTGACTGGTTTGCAAAGAACAGTTTAACTTTGGCTGGTGATTTGCTGGTGTATGAACAGCCACCTCGGGGAGTGCTGCCGCTGATGCTTGCTGATAGTGTGGGCGTTGCTTTCCCCGGCTTGTGCTTTATTTCCCTTTAATTTACCGAAAAAAAAAAATCCACACCATTTAAATAAGAAAATCCATGTCATATTTTTCTTTTTAACGGGGGAAACTAACACCGTTAACAGTTGTTCTTATTTGTAACTTTTTATTAGTACAGGGATTAAATCTATTTATTCCATAATAGAGGACTAATTCGATCCAGTTGCTATAACACAGGAACTTGCCAAGTACATTTACCCTTAAATATAGATTATATTAATCCAACGGTGAGTTTTGCTTGTTTTCCTTTTGTTATATCTGGGTAAAAGCCAGGATCGGCGCAAATCTCTGTTTGTCCTCACCGCAGCCTCATCTCAACTCTAGGATTTATCAGCCTCAGCTCATCTCTAACTGCAGTTTTGATGCTGCTAATTGATCAAAGCTAAAGTCATTTGACATATAAAAATATCAATTAGTTGAAGAAACCTATTGATATATGAATCTTTTCAAGAAGCTTTTGCCCACCAAAAATGGGATTGTTGGTGCCCAAAAGTATTGTAGAGGTAAATATCAAATTCGTTCTTCTTTTCCTATTTCCTTCATGGGTTTTAAACATGAATAAATAATTTTGTGTCCTCCTCATACTACAATGGCCAAATTCAGCTCTCAATGTGTTTATTGCACTGATTCACTGTGGGTTGTTCATACTGTTCATAACATGATGCTAAAATTTAGGTTTTCCTGGAATTAGTTGTAATAGTTAGCTTCAGAATGTATAAGTTTTTGTTGTTTAAGTTATGTGAGTTGTTGAATTGGTGATTGGTTTAAATGCAAAAGAAGATTGAATCTTTTAGTTCTATAGAAATGAATCAAATTGTAGCTTTTTGATGATATTTATGTAACATTTACTGCAGCAACCTTCTGTTCGATCCTGCATTCAGCCGTGGATCACTCGGTCGAAGTTCATTCTCCAGACCAGGAAGTGGTGATTGCTTTAGGAAGCAATGTCGGTGACAGACTTAATAATTTCAATCAAGCCTTGCAGTTAATGAGGAAATCGGGGATCCATATTACAAAACATGGTTGCTTATATGAGACAGCTCCGGCCTATGTCACCGATCAGCCTCGATTTCTGAACTCTGCAGTTAGAGCTGTTACAAAGCTGGGGCCACATGAACTTCTGGGTGTGCTTAAGACAATTGAACGCAACATGGGTCGTAGTGGTGGAATAAGGTATGGTCCAAGGCCAATTGATCTGGATATCTTGTTTTATGGAAAGTACCAGATTGGTTCTGATATACTTACCATCCCCCATGAGAGAATTTGGGAGCGACCTTTTGTGATGGCGCCATTAATAGATTTACTAGGAACGGTTATTGACAGTGATACCGTTGCTTGCTGGCATTCTTTGTCAACAGATTCAGACGGACTATTTGGTTTGTGGGAGAAATTGGGTGGTGAATCCCTCATTGGAAAGGAAGGGATGAAAAGGGTTTTACCAATTCGGAATCACTTATGGGAGTGGTCAAAGAAAACCTCAGTCATGGGTATTCTTAATCTAACCCCAGATAGTTTTAGTGATGGTGGAAAGTTTTTATCTGTGCAGAATGCAGTTTCTCATGTTCGTTCGATGATTTTAGAAGGAGCAGATATAATAGATATTGGTGCACAATCTACACGACCAATGGCTTCTAGGATGTCTGCGGAACAAGAATTGGATAGGTTAATCCCTGTATTAGAAGCTGTTTTCGAAATGCCTGAGATGGAGGAGAAGCTTGTATCCGTGGATACTTTCTATTCAGATGTTGCATCAGAGGCCATAAATAAAGGAGCTCATCTCGTAAATGATGTATCTGCCGGGCAGTTAGATCCTAACATGCTTAAGATGGTTGCTAGCCTTGATGTTCCTTACATTGCAATGCACATGAGGGGAGACCCTACTACAATGCAGAGTAGTGACAACCTGCAATACAGTGATGTTTGTTCACAGGTTGCCTCCGAGTTGTTCTCAAGAGTTAGGGATGCAGAATTATCTGGAGTTCCTGCTTGGAGGATTATTCTTGACCCTGGAATCGGATTCTCCAAGAAGACTGAACATAATTTGGACATTCTCACCGGTTTACCTGTCATTCGTTCGGAGATTGCTAAGCGAAGTTTGGCTGCTTCTCATGCTCCCCTACTTATTGGGCCATCGAGAAAGCGATTTTTAGGTGAAATTTGCAACCGTCCGGCTGCAGGCGAAAGAGATCCTGCAACCATTGCTTCTGTAACTGCTGGGATTTTCGGAGGGGCGAACATCGTCAGGGTGCACAATGTGAGAGACAATGTAGATGCTGTGAAAGTTTGTGATGCAATGCTGAAAGATAGGAGCATTCAATTATGATGCTAAGAAATGCAATCTTCTCAGTAAAGCCATTCTTGCACCCTTCCAAAAACCACAGATTTGTGAGCTAAAATTTTGAAGACCTCATATGATTTGCTACTCTTTTCTTCTTAGTAAAGAATGAATTTAGTTAAACAATTGTGTACTCGAGAGTCAAGATCTAATGAAGTTTCCTTCTGTGTTTTTTTTTTTGGGGGAGGGACCAAGCTTGTACTTGGAATTCAGATTGAATTGAAAATTTTGTTGTAAACTCTAATCATTGTTTATTCGGCGTTTGTTTGATGGTAGAATTGATATAAACCAGCAAATAATGCAGTAAATGGCAACGTAAGCTAGTACGTAAGCTAGTCCCCATATATATATATATATATAAATCCATGTACGGCATTCTTGTTTGAGATATGATTTAAAATTTGAACTTTCTTATGTTAAACACAAACATCACCAAGTATCATAGAATAGACCAGCCTAACGCACTGGAATACTCTGCAACTCATAGGCCACTGTTTCTTCTTCTTGTTTAACTTCCAAGAATGGTATTTCTGGTTCGTCTTCTGGTTTTCCTATGATATTATCATAAGAATACGATGAGGAGACATAAGCATAGAGGAAACAGTTGAGTATGGCGAGTATGACATAAGCACGATAGATATCACCAACCCAACTTTTTTTATATCTGAACCTGCTGTAATAATCTATCATAGCTATGAATCCAATGTTAAGTAGTATTCCAAATCCTGCCAGCGTGTCTGTAAATACAGGTCCATATCTCCTTGAATCAGGCACATAATGACCAAAGAAATCGGCGATTCCGCTACCTGCTAATCCTTCCATTGCACCCAGAGAACAGAATTGCAGAAGCAACCAAGCTGCAGAAATGGGGGCCCTTGCTTTGGGATCATTCAACAACCCGCTTTCACGCAAAGCTTCTAACCTTTTGGACTCAACTGATGATGCAACAGCACAGCATATTATGGAGGTTAACATACCAATGCCGATCTTCACTCCATCAGAGTATTGTCTTTGCATTCTTTGTATACGTTTTGCGAACACTGCTTTATACCCTCCCTTGACTGCATTTCTAGTAACCCCTTTAATAACCTGAAGAACTATTATCGGTATGTCACCACTCATGCTGTCTGCCTGCTCGAGGAAGAACGTATTACCAAGAGATTTCACCATGCCATACACAATGAAAGTTGCAGACATTGGAATCAGATCTAAAAGAAGCTTGCTTTGTTCTACTTCTTTCACCGAACAAAGTCTCCAACTTCTAGTTGGTAAATTGTCATCAGCCAGTGACTCTTTCACTGCAGCATTATTGAGCATCCTGTATTTATCAAAAGCATTGGGTATATAGTTAAAAATTACGGTGAACAAATCATACAAAGTAAGAAAAGTATGCAAATGTTGTCCCAAGAAACAATCCAGGAAGAGAGTAACTCACTCAAGATGGTCTGTAAGAAGTTGATTTTGATCTTCGCCGTCATGACGGTGAAGTTGGTCCAAGTGTTCTTGGTAATTCAGATGCCTCTTCTGCAAAGCTGCAATCATGGTACGCATCATAGTCAAAAGTGGGCTTGGCTGCAATAATCGACGGCCATAAAAGGGGAAACCACAAAGAAACCAAAGTAAACCAATGAATATGGCAATGGCTGATGCAAGATAACGTTGATGCCAATTGTTTTTAAAAGAGAGAAAACCATAGACTGATTTTATGATTCCCATGATCAAGAATCCACGGCAAAGCCATCGGGATCACTTTCTGCAGAAATTGCCGCCAGCCTCCTAGTTTGACCACAAACCTACAGCATGCAACTTTAACCCTTGTTGGTCCACAGTCTTTTGGTGCTTTTACAACCTTGGTTTGCTCAAAAGAAAGGGAGTAAAGGGGAATAACTTGAGAAGCCCCACCAACAATTATAAGAGCTAATCCTTCCCAGAAAGGTGTATGTCTCAGTGTCTTAAAACAATCCTTTAGAGGACATTCTTTACCATTGTTGAAGAAGTATTCAGGCACCGAGAATGCTAAGAGGACAAGTCGCTGCATGATCACAGTTACAAAATCTAGCTTTAATGTTCAATTTCACAGATGTCATGTAATGTCATGTCTGTGTCTGATGGCTTTGTTTTTATAATGAATAAACTTTCCTTTCAGATTGAGGGGAACAAAAAATCAGAAACTGACAAACTTACAGCAGAATATAGAACGCTAGAAAGAACCAACATCCATCGATAACCAAGATAGGCATCAATGCAGAGGGCGACACATATCTGCAACATGTTCCTTAGACCTTCTTGAAGATTGACTATTGCTGCTGCTTCTTTTAGGTTCAAATTCCAGAAATCAGTGAGGAATGTCATAAGGTTGTTCAGCACATAAATCATCAAGCCCTTGCAGAAAACCAGACCTATATATATGGCCAAAACACTTTCTTAGGGGTCATTGAACTGAGATTATAATTAAGATTGCAAGAGATTACTTCACTATATAGCTAGTCTCGTGTTTTATATGCGATGCCTAAAATACATATAAGGATCAAGTGATAAATCCTACTACACTACTAAAAAGATGGTAGAGAAAGGAAATGGTGAAATACCAAAGGTGAAAATAACCAGTCGCTCAGGCCATCTGAACCATATTCGTATTCGACTTTGGAGTCCCCTGCATATCCGTTTCCATGTTCTCATCTTGATATAACTTGAAATGTCCTCCCTTCCCTTACCTTCACTCATATGCAGAAATATATTTTTCTGCACAACACAAGCAAATGGCAATGAAGTTAAATTAAGAAACAAAAGAAGGAAAGTTTATCATCATTAATTGTAGGGTTTGAGTCAACTGATACCTTGAAACAATATTTATATTTATCATTAAAATGTGATGGTAGAACATAGTTTACAGTTAAATGTTGAACTAGAAATAGGGATTTTTTTTTAATACTGGAAAGAAGTAAGATAGTGAAGTTAATTGAGATCCTGATCATCCAACCTATCTATCCCTTTAACGTACGTTAAGCTCAAAACTAGAAAATCTTGGTGCAAGAGTTAACAAACTGTGCCTACCTTGTATGAAGCTTGGAGTTGGCGGAAGCAGAAGCAAAAACCGACTTGGAATGTTCCTGATACATTGATAAGCATTTTATATAAACTTTTGAGAACCACTTCCTTTGTTTGTTTCTAATAGTAGCGACGAAACTTTAAGGAAAAAGAAAGGAGGGTGCGTAAATAATAATTAATTACTTTTCAGGTTGACTCTGCATGCTTTTAATTATATATATATATCTTCATCGCTGTTAACCAGTTTCCACAACGCGGGTGGAAATTCTGGTGTGAAACAGAAGAAAGATGAGACAGAAATGAATTGATCACAGTCAACTTTTGCTTTTTTCCTTTTTAGTCATCTTTTGATGCTAATTGACGAGTTGACTAATTATTATTCTTATTATTACTACTTACATCCTAGTCGTTTGTTGAAAATATTCAATTTAGATTTGCTCTTTTCTAGCTCAAAGATTTGCTCATGGCACAAATCTTGTTAAACTTTCGGAGGGGCAAACATCGTCAGGGTGCACAATGTACTGTAGATGCAATGCTGAAAGCGAGGAGCATCCAATCATAATGCTAGCCAACTTCTCAGTTCAGACAGACTTTCTTGAACTCTTCCAAACCCCGCAGATTTGATGACTTACTCCCCTTTTCTTCGTAATAAAGAATGAATTTATTTAACCAGCTTGTGTACTCAACATGAAGTTTCCCCTAGTGTGTTTTTTTTTTTCGGGGGGGGGGGGGGGGGTTGGTTTCTTTTAGCCAAACTAGTATTTGAAATTCAGATTAAAGTTTATTTGGCGATAGAATTGACATAAATCAGCAAATTATGCAGTACATGTCACCGTAAAAAAAAAAAATTTAAACAAGCCCGCATAATATTTTTCACCGAATAAATAGATAAAAAAATATTAAAAGTGTTTTGCTTCACACAATATAAATTTATAATTTTAAAAAAAATAATATCATAATATTATATTACTTCCTCATCAATTAAGATAATCTTCAATCACTTTCTGATGCTATTGTTCGAATATAATTCGATATTGTCCTTTTGAAAATTTCAGTCTCCGCTTATTTTATCAGTAATTTTTCTTAAATGTTGCTTAGTTGAATATGCTTAATTATCTAATGCTATTTATAAAGATAAACTCAAATTTTAATTGGTATATAACTCTAAATGTTAGTTAAGTGTAATTAATATTGTTAGAGTTCTACTCAAGCAATTATAATTATAATTATAATTATCATAAATTTTCTATATTTTATGCTTAGAGTTTTATTTAAGTAATAACTCTATTTTAAAATTAACACAACTTTTTTTAACTATAATTTTAGATTAAACTATAATTATTTTTAAAGTTAATTTAGTAATATGATGAAAAATAAAGTATATTCTCGTCAACAAAAGTTTTTTCAAATTCGTGCTTTTATATATACTAATTTCTAATGTCACATTTATTGCATGTGATTTATGCATTTAATATTTAATTATTTTTTAAATAATTTTATTTTTAATTACAGTAATTAGCATAAAATAATGTTTGAATTATCGAATATAATTCAAATATATTAGCTTTTTAATTCAAATATTATAATAAAAAGTTTTTAAATAATAATAAAATATTTTTAACATATTCAACCTACAATATAATTTTATTTTATGTAGTTAATGTACAGTAATATTATTTAAAATAATAACTAATTTACTAACTCTAATATTAATTAAGTGATAATTAAGATGCTTAGAATTGTATTAGAGTAATAACTATATTTTACATATATGATTATAAATATCACAATTTCTTACCTTATAGTTTATGCTTAGATTTCTCTTGAAATAATAAATTTATTTTAAAATTAGCATAGTTTATTTTAACTAATAATTTTAATTTAAATTCTAAATATTTTTAAATGTGTAATCAATTATTTTAATTTGGCACGAGATATAATTAAGCTAATCGAGTTTGAGTTTGATTAAAATTGTACATCTTGACTCAATAACTAAGATAAAAGTTAATACCAACAAGTGGTTAGGTGCAATGCACTTCTAAGAGGAAAGCGTAGATTCGAACCTTGAAGATGATTGTAATGACCTATTTTTAGTGGTGTCGAAAATGATGGTTTCGGGACCTCATTTTCGTAAACTGAGTCCATAAATATGTAATAATAATATTTACAGAGTTAAAGTATATATTAATTGAAATTTAATTTGTAACGACCCGAAAATCAGTGGAGTCGAAAATAGTGATTTCAGAATACTATTTTCTGATGATAGGATCAGTGAATATTATTTATTAATATTTACGAAGATATTACAGTACTATATTGAAGTTTGGTATAATAATTTTGGTTATTTGGAAATTAGATAAGGTACAAGTGTATCGGTCCTAAAGTCGATAGTTTCAAAATACCTCATTTTCGTGAACTAGACTCGTAAATATGTATAGAGTTATTTTAGAAACGAATTAAATTTTTTATAAGTAATTTTCATGAAATTAGGAGTTGTTAAGGTCTAGGGATTGAATCGTGTAAGGACTAAAAGTTGCATTATAAACTAAAATAATTTAAGGGACTAAAGTAGCAATTATACCATTGATCTTCTAAATGGATGATCATAATGTGACATTTATGATAGATATAATATATATTATGTTAATTTAATGTGTATATATATACATGTTATAATAATAATTATTATAATAATAATAAAAGGAAAGAAACAGAATATTTCATTATCTTTTTCATGCAAACATTTCGAAAGCTTAAGGGGGGAGAAGAGCAGACACCGCCTAGGAAATTTTGAGGGTTAAAACTTTAATTGGTTAATCAATTTAGTCTTTTTTCTTGTAATTTTTATGTTTTTGGAATCCTGGTATTTAGAACTACTTGACCTATGTCATAATTTTCAGTATTGTTCAAGATTGAAGATGTTACTATTGTTGGTTAATTAGAGTTTTTGGCATTGAATTGATATATTTTAAAGTTAGAAGTGGAAAAACACTAAATAGTGAAGATAATAGTTGATTTTTAGTAATAGAGACTAAATTGTGAAATACTTAAAATTTAGGGGTAGAATTGAAAAATAGGGAGCTAAATTTAGATTACAATGAAATTAGTATAAAATTTAGAGGTTAAATGTGGAAGTTGAGTTAGTCTCGGTTCTAGGGACTAAATCAAACTTCACACAAAAGTAGTATAAATTTTGTAATTGAATGCGAATTGGGTTATGTATTGTTAATTTATTTTAACTATTTCAATTCGTAGCTAACTTTGTCCCAGAGTCCTCGAAAAAGAAAGGAAAAGACAAGGTCGACGACGAATAGCTTAGAATTTACGGTTTGTATTTCAATGACACGGGCCTTTTCAATTGTTGCATCCACAAACTGTACTACATGGTAATGCCATACAATAAGTTGGAATGTTAGAACGAGATCATTTGAACTGATTCGAATTAATTATTTGTGATAAGGACTAAATTGAATAGATTTGAAAATATGATATTGTGACAGCCTTAAAACGACACTAGTCGGAATGTGGTTTCGGGACCACAAAACCGAGGCATAAAATATATTTACTACTCATTTTGATGCCTATAATATGTGTTAATTCATGTGTGACATGTTTGGTGCATTAATTTAGAGTTATAAATTTGAATTTTACAAAAAGGGGCTTAGTAGTGAACTTTGATAATATGCTAGACAAATGTGTGATGACTAATAATTATATGCATGCAAAATAAGGGAGTTGCATGTCAAATTCCCCTTTTTATGCTAGTGGATGGTAATGATGACTTTGTTTGTCATTTTGTGCTTTGTTTGTTGCTAATTAATAATAATAGAAATAGGAAATTAGTTGTCATAAAATTTAAATGATATAACTAATAAAATAAGGATTTTTGGTAAAAGAAAAAAAAAATGTTCATCTTTTTCTCTTCTCCATAGCCGAAAGGAAAGGAAAGTGAAAATTCTTCCTAGTTGATTCGGTCATCACTTGGCCAAATTGAGAGGTATGTTCATGATTTTTTGCTTTTGAAATTGGTGAATCAAAGATGGATGCTAAGTTATTTACTTAGTCTTGAATAAAATTTGAGTTGGTTGTGCTATAGAAAAACCGGCCATGGATGCATGTCTTCTTTGGTGATGTTTTGTTAGATTTTCCTTGTTTTGAAGATTATTACCAAGGGAATTTGAGCTTGGTAAATATGAAATCCTTGTGTGATAGGCAAGATGTAACATTCGGCCATATCAAGTTTTGGTTAAGGGACTTGTTTTGAATTTATGAGCTTATTAAAGCTTGTTAATTTTTATGATTTTATTTGAAGAAGCATTCGGTTATGGTTTCAAGTATTGAGTTGTTGATGTCTTGATGATATATGATAATAAGTGAATTTGAGCTTGTTAAATGCACATTTGTGAATTGATTGTGAATAGGGATCAATTAAAGAGCTTGAATATGCCCATGATTGCCGAATATGAAGTTTGAAAATAGCTATGAAGTAATTGAGTTTTCAAGTTGTTATTAGAGGGTTTGAGATGTGCAATAATGAATATGTTTAATATTATGTTTTTGGGTGATTCTTAAGGGGCATTCGGCCATTGTAAATTTAGATGGTTGAGGTTGTGATTCATATGTTAGATAGCATTCGGCTAGTGTATCTTTGTGCCAATGATTGCCAATTTTGGACTTGAGCATTTAGTTGTAAATTTGTTAAATGAACTAAGGTAAATGAAGATGCTAAATGCATTATGTGTATATGCATGCATTCGGCTAACTTGGTGATATTGATTTGATTGGTAACTTTAAAAATTTCTATTAGGGAATATATGTGCATGATTAATAAAATGTTTTGAGTGACATAGCTTGCAAAGGTGAATATTCGGCCATGGGAAAATGCAAGAGGGGTTGATGTTTGATGTTTCAATTGTTATAATGTATGTTTGTGCAATGGCCGAATGTGCCTTTGATGTTGCTTTTGGATGTTTTTGGGTGTCAAATTGATAAGTGGCTTGGTTTGTGTTATATGGAGAAATCTGATTGTGGATGGAATGAATATGAATTTTGTATATATATGTTAAGGTCAATGACTACTCTAAATGGTGCCTTAGGAAATGCTATGTTTTAAGTATGTGCATAAGAACACTAAAGAGTGAACTTGGTATAAAATCTGCTTGGTACAGCAGCAGTAATGTGTTTTGGAAAAATCACCATAAATTGTGAGAGTTGAATTAGAGGCTGAATAAATTGTGTAATTAAAGCTTAATGAGTCTAGTTTCTTATGAAAGAAACCTTGCAAGCAAAAGAATTTTCGATAAATAGATTTTTAGAGTAGAGTGAGACAGTGTCAGATTGACTTCGAAGTCCCCTGCTTTGTTTTTGAAAAATCACTATAAATTGTATAGAAATTGTTATAAGATAAAATTTATATGCCTAGACTCCTTAATGAGTCTAGATTCGAATGAAATTGGCCAGGACACATTTTGAACTCTGTACAAGGAGAAATTCGGTTCGTAGTATAGAGTGGTCAGTTTAATCAAACAGTGAAATAGAGAAACTTTAAGAAAATTCTGGTATTGATTGGCCAAACCAAAAATTATGAAAATGAGTCTATTTTCATGCAAAATTAACGACACTTCATTTGGAGTTTCGTAGCTCCAGTTATGAGTAAATTATTGAATGCTGCTCAGAAAATCAGCTTGTTGTGACTTATGATATGTATGTGAAATGACCGAATGTGCGTGTGTGTTTGCAATGAGAAGAATATGCACGTATTATTTGACTAAGTGAAAATGATTCATTGAGATGCTTGAATAAGGATTAATAGAGTTAAATGTTTTATTTAGCTCAAGAGCATAGAGGGACGAGTTCGGATAAAGGGAAGGCTAAAGTGGTCGAGTAGCCAACTCGTAATTTCTCGGGAAAGTTCAAGGTAAGTTTTGAGTAATCGAATTCGGTATTTAAGTTAAAATGCCATGATATACATGCTGATATTTGAATGATGTCCCATTGAGAAAGAAACCTTATTCATGTTTGCTATATAGCCGAATGGCTCATAGAGAAAAGGACCGAAATTGAGATTGGAAATGCATTGCTTATGTATGTTTGATCATTGGGCCGAAAGTCTAGAAAAGAAGAGTATACGTGTATAAGTTTTGAATTATATATATTTATGATATAAAGGCGAGAAGCATGTTATATGTTTGTATGCACATGAAATGATTGAATTACAAGTGCAATCTTGCTATGTGAACCTTGGCCACATGCGAATATATATATATATATATATATATGTATGAGAATTTGTGATGCGAATCTGGGATTAAGTCCCGCTGACTATATGTGGAGACTATGTCCGGGTTAAGGCCCGAAGGCTATATGCAGAGATGATGTCCGGGTTAAGACCCGAAGGCTATATGCGGAGATTATATCCAGGGTAGAGACCCGATGGCTATGTATAGAGTTTACCCGAGCTAAAGATCTCGATGATGATGAGAGTAAAGCCTAAGACTAATGGTCTTCAAGGTAATGATCGCTAATGAATTGCGCTGAAAGTGTTAAGTTATACAGGTATGTACCCTTGGCTTATATGCAAGCTGGATTTTTGGACCGAATACTAAGGTCATTATGTGATTTCATATGTGTTCATGAAATGAGATTATTAATATGATCAAAGTACAATTGGCATATGTGAAATGTTATGTGAATTTTTGTGACATGTATATGTTTACGTGAACTTACTATAAGTGAAAGCTATCCATTTTCGTATGTGATGTGAATGTATATGTTTGGAAAAAAAAAAGGGGGGTGACTTACCTAAAAGAAGAGGGAAACAAAGATACGAACAACTATGTTATAATTTGATGCTTTATCTGTTGTCATTGCTTAAAACTTACTAAGCATCGTAATGCTTACTCCGTTTCCCTTGTTTCCTCTGTTTTATAGATCTCATTTTGGAAGCTACGGACTCGGGGATTGAAGCCTTTATCACTTACACTATCGCTGTTATTTTGGTACTTTGATTGTTATTTTGGATCAATGGCATGTATAGGCTAATCTCCTTCTGTTGAATCAAACTACATTTTGAGTTGTAAATATTTCTAGCCATGCGAAAATGGCTTGCTTAGTCTTCGAGTTTGACTATATGTGTTTGGATGATTCTCATATGATTCGATGTTGTGGCATGATATTTGGTTAGTACCCAATATGCAATGAATTTCTAATATGGTGATCGGTTACTGAAATGTTCGATTTAGCCAAATTGTTAGTAGCCACAAGGTAGAGATTTGCTAGCATGCTTATGAAACGCTTTTAATGAGATATGACGTACTGACCGAACCTATTTACAAGTGTTATACATTTGGTTATAAAACTCAATGAATCTATGTCTAGTGTGTAGCTATGAACCTCGGTAGGTTGTATTTAGATATGTGATACCTTAATACCCTATTCCGGCGACGGACAGGGGTGTAGGGTGTTACATTTTTATTGGTATCAGAGCTACGTTTTAGTCGATTCTCGGACTAACGTAGCGCGTGTGGGTATAGCTATACATGCCATTTTGTGATAATGCGATAGTGTGGTGATTTCTGACCTTTGAAATATGTTTTTCGTATATAATGGATCCCGATCCCGATCGAGCCGTAGCGGAGGATATTGAGAGTGTGGCGGCCGCTCCCGCGCAAGGAACCACGCCGACCGACTCTCAGCCAAATTCCAGTCATCGAGATGATGACATAAGGCAGAACTTCTATGCAATGATGAATGATTGGTTCACTCAATTTCTTTGAACTAATCCGGCTATTCCACAACCTCTTCCCCCGAATAACCCACTTCCAACCCCTGTGGCTCCTCCCGAGGCTGACCCTGTGAGGTCGAGTAAACCCCCGGTCGATAAAATTAGAAAATATGAGGCTGAAGAATTCTGGGCTACAGTCGATGATGATGCTGAGCGGGCCGAGTTTTGGCTCGATAACGTAATTCGTGTGTTCGATGAATTGTCATGTACACCCGAGGAGTACTTGAAATGTGCCGTATCTCTGCTGCGTGATTCTGCCTACTATTGGTGGAACACATTGGTTTCTGTTGTGCCGAGGGAGCGAGTTACTTGGGAGTTTTTCCAAGTTGAATTTCTGAAAGAAGTATATCAGCCAAAGATTTATCGATCAGAAACAGAAGGAATTCCTTGAGCTTAAACAAGGCCGGATGTCAGTGACCGAATATGAGAGAGAATTCGTACGGCTTAGCCGATATGCTCGCGAGTGCATAGCATCCGAAGCTATTATGTGTAAACGCTTCGAGGACGGGTTAAATGAAGACATCAAACTTCTGGTTGGCATTCTGGAAATTCAAGAGTTCGTTGTTCTTGTCGAGCGAGCCTGCAAGGCCGAAGAGCTTCGAAATGAAAAGAGAAAAGCTGATAGCAGAGCCAGAGAGTTCCGTAAGAGATCTTCCGGGAGGTCTATTCAAAAATCCTCAAAGAAGTTCCGAAGTGAGTCGGACAGACCATCTGCTACTTCGGGTTTTTCTAGACGGGACCGTGATCGACCCCCTATTAGTACACGTGCTACTTCTGCTGCTAGTGTTGGGAATGACCGTCGAGACAGAGCCGAGTGCAAGTATTGTGGAAAATGGCATTCGGGGAGCTGCAGATTTCATGATCGCTCCTGTTATAAATGCGGGTCGGCTGATCACTTTATAAGAGATTGCCCCAGATGGTCCAAGCAAAATGTGAACCCGAGTGGGAAACCGAGTACTACTTCAGCACGAGGTAGGCCACCTAGAAATTCGGGAAATGCTAGCGGCGTTCAGAGAAGGTTTAAAGATGCCACGACAAGATCCGAGGCTCATGCTCCTGCTAGGGCTTACGCTATTCGAGCACGAGAGGATGCCTCTTCGCCTGATGTTATCACCGGTACTTTCACTCTCTTTGATACTGATGTAATTGCTTTGATTGACCCCGGTTCAACTCATTCATATGTATGTGAAACTTTGGCATCCAGTAAGACTCTCCCTATTGAGTCTACTGAGTTTGTGGTTCGAGTGTCAAATCCCTTGGGTCGTTGTGTTTTAGTTGATAGAGTGTGTAAGAAATGTCCCCTTATGATTCAGAATTCCTGTTTTTCGGCCGATTTGATGCTTTTGCCGTTCGACGAATTCGACGTTATACTCGGAATGGATTGGTTGACTGTGCACGATGCGGTAGTGAATTGCAAACGAAAGACTATTGATTTACGATGTTCGACTAATGAGATAATTCGGATTCAGTCTACAGATTTAAACGGGCTACCAGCGGTAATATCTTCTATGTTGGCTTAGAAATTTATGAAAAAGGGTTGCGAGGCTTATCTTGCTTATGTTTTAGATAGCAAAATATCCAAACTAAAGCTTGAGACTGTACCTGTGGTTTGTGAGTATCCGGACGTATTTTTCGAAGAATTACCGGGATTACCGCCTGTTAGGGAGGTCGAGTTCGGCATTGAGCTAGTTCCGGGTACAACTCTGATTTTGATTGCTCCATATCATATGGCTCCAACAGAGTTGAAAGAGTTGAAATCTCAGTTGCAAGAGTTAACTGATAGAGGTTTCGCAAGACCGAGCTTTTCACCCTGGGGTGCACCAGTCTTGTTCGTGAAAAAGAAAGACGGGACTTTGAGAATATATATTGACTATCGGCAGCTGAACAAGGTGACTATAAAGAATAAGTATCCGTTGCCTCGTATCGACGACTTATTCGATCAGCTAAAGGGAGCCTCAGTGTTTTCAAAAATTAACTTGCGATCCGGCTATTATCAGTTGCGAGTTCGAGACTCAGACGTGCCCAAGACTGCATTCAGAACGAGGTACGGACACTACGAATTTCTAGTGATGCCGTTTGGGCTAACTAATGCCCCCGCTGTTTTCATGGATTTGATGAATCAAGTGTTTAAGCAGTACCTAGATCAATTTGTGGTCGTGTTTATCGATGACATTTTGGTTTATTCTCGCGATGAGATTGAGCATGCCGAGCATTTAAAACTTGTGCTACAGATTTTGCGTGATAACCAGTTGTATGCGAAATTCAGCAAGTGTGAGTTCTGGTTGCGCGAGGTTGGCTTTCTGGGACATATAGTGTCTGCTGCGGGGATCCGAGTTGATCCGAATAAAATATCTGCTATCCTTGATTGGAAGCCTCCTAAAAATGTCTCAGAAGTCTGAAGCTTTTTAGGACTTGCCGGGTACTACCGACGGTTTGTGAAAGACTTCTCGATGATCTCAACCCCGTTGACAAAGCTATTGCAGAAAGATGTTAAATTTGAATGGTCTGAAGAGTGCCAGAAAAGTTTCGACCATTTGAAATCCCTTTTGACAGAGGCTCCAGTCTTAGTTCAGCCTGAAACCGGTAAAGAGTTTGTAGTATATAGTGATGCGTCTTTAAATGGCTTGGGGTGTGTTTTGATGCAAGAGGGCAGAGTTGTTGCATATGCTTCGAGGCAATTAAAGCCTCATGAGAAAAACTATCCGACTCATGATCTCGAATTAGCTGCTATTGTGTTTGCCTTGAAGATTTGGCATCACTACCTTTTTGGTGAGAAATGTCATGTCTTTTCCAACCATAAAAGCCTCAAATACTTGATGACGCAAAGAGACTTGAATCTGAGACAGAGACGTTGGCTTGAATTGCTAAAGGATTACGAACTTGTCATCGACTATCACCCGGGGAAAGCGAATGTAGTTGCTGATGCTCTTAGCCGGAAATCATTGCTTGCTCTATGAGCAATGAATGTGCATTTATCGGTAGCTAATGATGGTGTGATGATAGCGGAATTAAAAGCGAAACCGGTGTTTCTACGACAAGTTTGTGAGGCTCAGAAAGCAGATGATGATTTAATTGCCAAGCGAGCTCAATGCGATGTAAATGCGGATCCTGAGTTTCAAATTGACGACAATGATTGTTTGAGGTTTCGAGGCCGAGTATGTATACCGAGAAGTTCAGAGTTGGTTTCGGTGATTTTAGAAGAAGCTCACAATAGCCGAATGTCAGTTCATCCGGGAAGTACCAAAATGTACAATGATTTGAAACATCAGTATTGGTGGCATGGTATGAAACGAGACATCTCAAATTTTGTGTCGAAGTGTCTGATATGCCAACAAGTAAAAGCGGAACACCAAGTGCCATCGGGTTTGTTGCAACCGATTTTGATTCCCGAGTGGAAATGGGATAAAGTCACAATGGATTTCGTATCTGGGCTACCGTTGACACCGAGCAAGAAGGATGCGATTTGGGTTGTCGTAGACCGATTAACTAAATCCGCCCATTTTATACCCGTGCGTACGGATTACTCACTTGATAAGCTAGCGGAGTTGTATGTTTCTCAGATCGTCAGATTGCACGGGGTCCCTATCTCTATCGTATCGGATAGAGACCCGAGATTTACATCGCGATTTTGGAAGAAACTACAAGATTCTCTGGGTACTAAGCTACATTTTAGTACCGCGTTCCATCCTCAGACGGACGGTCAATCAGAACGAGTAATTCAGATACTCGAGGATATGTTGAGATGTTGTGTCCTTGAGTTTAGTGGTTCGTGGGAATGGTATTTGCCTTTGATTGAATTCGCTTACAACAACAGTTTCCAATCGAGCATTAAGATGGCACCTTACGAGGCTTTGTACGGTCGCAAATGCCGCACCCCATTGTTTTGGACCGAGCTTAGTGAAAGTAAGATCTTTGGGGTTGATTTGATTAGAGATGCCGAGCAGAAGGTAAAGGTGATTCGAGATAGTCTTAAGGCAGCTTCAGATCGTCAAAAGTCATACGCGGATTCAAAACGAAAAGATATCGAGTATCAGGTCAGAGATAAAGTATTCCTTAAAGTATCACCTTGGAAAAAGGTACTCAGATTCGGTCGTAAGGGCAAATTGAGTCTGAGATTCATCGGACCATATGAAATATCTGAACGGATTAGACCGGTAGCATATCGATTGATTTTGCCTCCCGAACTAGAAAGGATCCACAACGTTTTTCATGTTTCGATGCTCCGACGATATAGATCCGACCCATCACATGTAATTAACCCATCTGACATTGAGATTCGATCTGATATGAGTTATGAGGAGGAACGAATTCGTATTTTGGCACACGAGGTTAAGGAGTTGCGGAATAAGAGGATTTCGTTAGTGAAGGTGTTGTGGGTCAAGCACGGGGTCGAAGAAGCTACTTGGGAGCTTGAGGATTCGATAAGAGAACGTTACCCAAACTTATTTTCCGGTAAGAATTTTCGGGGACGAAAATTTCTTAAGTGGGGGAGAGTTGTGACAGCCTTAAAACGACCCTAGTCGGAATGTGGTTTCGGGACCACAAAACTGAGGCATAAAATATATTTACTACTCATTTTGATGCCTATAATATGTGTTAATTCATGTGTGACATGTTTGGTGCGTTAATTTAGAGTTATAAATTTGAATTTTACAAAAAGGGGCTTAGTAGTGAACTTTGATAATATGCTAGACAAATGTGTGATGACTAATAATTATATGCATGCAAAATAAAGGAGTTGCATGTCAAATTCCCCTTTTTATGCTAGTGGATGGTAATGATGACTTTGTTTGTCATTTTGTGCTTTGTTTGTTGCTAATTAATAATAATAGAAATAAGAAATTAGTTGTCATAAAATTTAAATGATATAACTAATAAAATAAGGATTTTTGGTAAAAGAAAAAAAATGTTCATCTTTTTCTCTTCTCCATAGCCGAACCTCAAGGAAAGGAAAGTGAAAATTCTTCCTAGTTGATTCGGTCATCACTTGGCCAAATTGAGAGGTATGTTCATGATTTTTTGCTTTTGAAATTGGTGAATCAAAGATGGATGCTAAGTTATTTACTTAGTCTTGAATAAAATTTGAGTTGGTTGTGCTATAGAAAAATCGGCCATGGATGCATGTCTTCTTTGGTGAAGTTTTGTTAGATTTTCCTTGTTTTGAAGATTATTACCAAGGGAATTTGAGCTTGGTAAATATGAAATCCTTGTGTGATAGGCAAGATGTAACATTCGGCCATATCAAGTTTTGGTTAAGGGACTTGTTTTGAATTTATGAGCTTATTAAAGCTTGTTAATTTTTATGGTTTTATTTGAAGAAGCATTCGGTTATGGTTTCAAGTATTGAGTTGTTGATGTCTTGATGATATATGATAATAAGTGAATTTGAGCTTGTTAAATGCACATTTGTGAACTATTTGTGAATAGAGATCAATTAAAGAGCTTGAATATGCCCATGATTGCCGAATATGAAGTTTGAAAATAGCTATGAAGTAATTGAGTTTTCAAGTTGTTATTAGAGGGTTTGAGATGTGCAATAATGAATATGTTTAATATTATGTTTTTGGGTGATTCTTAAGGGGCATTCGGCCATTGTAAATTTAGATGGTTGAGGTTGTGATTCATATGTTAGATAGCATTCGGCTAGTGTATCTTTGTGCCAATGATTGCCAATTTTGGACTTGAGCATTTAGTTGTAAATTTGTTAAATGAACTAAGGTAAATGAAGATGCTAAATGCATTATGTGTATATGCATGCATTCGGCTAACTTGGTGATATTGATTTGATTGGTAACTTTAAAAATTTCTATTAGGGAATATATGTGCATGATTAATAAAATGTTTTGAGTGACATAGCTTGCAAAGGTGAATATTCGGCCATGGGAAAATGCAAGAGGGGTTGATGTTTGATGTTTCAATTGTTATAATGTATGTTTGTGCAATGGCCGAATGTGCCTTTGATGTTGCTTTTGGATGTTTTTGGGTGTCAAATTGATAAGTGGCTTGGTTTGTGTTATATGGAGAAATCTGATTGTGGATGGAATGAATATGAATTTTGTATATATATGTTAAGGTCAATGACTACTCTAAATGGTGCCTTAGGAAATGCTATGTTTTAAGTATGTGCATAAGAACACTAAAGAGTGAACTTGGTATAAAATCTGCTTGGTACAGCAGCAGTAATGTGTTTTGGAAAAATCACCATAAATTGTGAGAGTTGAATTAGAGGCTGAATAAATTGTGTAATTAAAGCTTAATGAGTCTAGTTTCTTATGAAAGAAACCTTGCAAGCAAAAGAATTTTCGATAAATAGATTTTTAGAGTAGAGTGAGACAGTGTCAGATTGACTTCGAAGTCCCCTGCTTTGTTTTTGAAAAATCACTATAAATTGTATAGAAATTGTTATAAGATAAAATTTATATGCCTAGACTCCTTAATGAGTCTAGATTCGAATGAAATTGGCCAGGACACATTTTGAACTCTGTACAAGGAGAAATTCGGTTCGTAGTATAGAGTGGTCAGTTTAATCAAACAGTGAAATAGAGAAACTTTAAGAAAATTCTGGTATTGATTGGCCAAACCAAAAATTATGAAAATGAGTCTATTTTCATGCAAAATTAACGACACTTCATTTGGAGTTTCGTAGCTCCAGTTATGAGTAAATTATTGAATGCTGCTCAGAAAATCAGCTTGTTGTGACTTATGATATGTATGTGAAATGACCGAATGTGCGTGTGTGTTTGCAATGAGAAAAATATGCACGTATTATTTGACTAAGTGAAAATGATTCATTGAGATGCTTGAATAAGGATTAATAGAGTTAAATGTTTTATTTAGCTCAAAAGCATAGAGGGACGAGTTCGGATAAAGGGAAGGCTAAAGTGGTCGAGTAGCCAACTCGTAATTTCTCGGGAAAGTTCAAGGTAAGTTTTGAGTAATCAAATTCGGTATTTAAGTTAAAATGCCATGATATACATGCTGATATTTGAATGATGTCCCATTGAGAAAGAAACATTATTCATGTTTGCTATATAGCCGAATGGCTCATAGAGAAAAGGACCGAAATTGAGATTGGAAATGCATTGCTTATGTATGTTTGATCATTGGGCCGAAAGTCTAGAAAAGAAGAGTATACGTGTATAAGTTTTGAATTATATATATTTATGATATAAAGGCGAGAAGCATGTCATATGTTTGTATGCACATGAAATGATTGAACTACAAGTGCAATCTTGCTATGTGAACCTTGGCCACATGCGAATATATATATATATATATGTATGAGAATTTGTGATGCGAATCTAGGATTAAGTCCCGCTGACTATATGTGGAGACTATGTCCGGGTTAAGGCCCGAAGGCTATATGCAGAGATGATGTCCGGGTTAAGACCCGAAGGCTATATGCGGAGATTATATCCAGGGTAGAGACCCGATGGCTATGTATAGAGTTTACCCGAGCTAAAGATCTCGATGATGATGAGAGTAAAGCCTAAGACTAATGGTCTTCAAGGTAACGATCGCTAATGAATTGCACTGAAAGTGTTAAGTTATACAGGTATGTACCCTTGGCTTATATGCAAGCTGGATTTTTGGACCGAATACTAAGGTCATTATGTGATTTCATATGTGTTCATGAAATGAGATTATTAATATGATCAAAGTACAATTGGCATATGTGAAATGTTATGTGAATTTTTGTGACATGTATATGTTTACGTGAACCTACTATAAGTGAAAGCTATCCACTTTCGTATGTGATGTGAATGTATATGTTTGGAAAAAAAAAGGGGGGTGACTTACCTAAAAGAAGAGGGAAACAAAGATACGAACAACTATGTTATAATTTGATGCTTTATCTGTTGTCATTGCTTAAAACTTACTAAGCATCGTAATGCTTACTCCGTTTCCCTTGTTTCCTCTGTTTTATAGATCTCATTTTGGAAGCTACGGACTCGGGGATTGAAGCCTTTATCACTTACACTATCGCTGTTATTTTGGTACTTTGATTGTTATTTTGGATCAATGGCATGTATAGGCTAATCTCCTTCTGTTGAATCAAACTACATTTTGAGTTGTAAATATTTCTAGCCATGCGAAAATGGCTTGCTTAGTCTTCGAGTTTGACTATATGTGTTTGGATGATTCTCATATGATTCGATGTTGTGGCATGATATTTGGTTAGTACCCAATATGCAATGAATTTCTAATATGGTGATCGGTTATTGAAATGTTCGATTTAGCCAAATTGTTAGTAGCCACAAGGTAGAGATTTGCTAGCATGCTTATGAAACGCTTTTAATGAGATATGACGTACTGACCGAACCTATTTACAAGTGTTATACATTTGGTTATAAAACTCAATGAATCTATGTCTAGTGTGTAGCTATGAACCTCGGTAGGTTGTATTTAGATATGTGATACCTTAATACCCTATTCCGGCGACGGACAGGGGTGTAGGGTGTTACAAATATATTGTTATAATTGTGCAATTGAGTTCAATTAATGATGAATTACGCCGTTACATATGTGATTTAATGATTGGTTGATGAAATTAAATATTTTGATTGGTTAGTAATGCTTGTGACCCTAATTTGACGACGGAGAGGGGTTAGAGAAGTTACATATATAGTTAATTTAGCCTAAATTGTGGTTAATTAGGACCCAGGGACTAAATTGTGAAGCCAAATCACTATAAATTTATAATTAGTAAATGGATTGGAGGCTTAAATTGTAATTAATCAAAGGTTCATAAAAACAATTATACCATGCTAAAGTGTGTGTTAGTGGACGGTATGATTATATGGACATTAAATTATGTAAATTAAGATTTGTTTAATTAAAATATGGTTAATTAAGTTAATTAACAACTTAATCCTATTATTTAAGTGGATTTTCAGTGGAAAGTGATATAAAACTCATCTTCTCCAACCGGTTCTAAGAAAAGAAATGTTTGACATCATTGTAGGGTTTTCAAGCTTTTTGGCCTTAATTTCAAGTAGGTCCCTAGCCATTTTTCTTTAATTTTTATGGAAATTAGATCATAGGAGCTTGATTTACCTAACCCATGTATTAATTTGTAAAATTGTTAAAGTTTTAGAAAGTTTCCATGGTTGAGAATTGAATGGTTTCAGTGTTAAATTGTTAGAAATTAAGCTTAATATATGAAAATGACTAAATTATAAAGCTTAATTGTTCATTTTGTACACTAGAGACCAAATTAAATAAAATAAAAATGTCATAAATAAAGGGTCCCTAATCAGATTTTAATCTAAGACCCTAAATTGAAAGTTATGTTTGTCTCAATTTTAGGGGCTAAATTGAATAATTTACAAAATATGTGAAATTTGGTATTTGATTCTAATTTGGCTGGAATTTGATAATGTAATATGTTTTATGATTATTCTTAGCTAACGAAAACACCGAATTATCGAAAGGGAAAGGAAAAACGAAAATTGTTGATGAGTGACATGCGAAATCTCAGTTTGTACATTTACAATTTAAGCTTGTATTAATTGATTACATCTGCATGTTAACTGCATTTAGAAGTATTCAAGGTGAGTTATTGATGTGTGGTATTTATGATGGTCAAGTAATATGATCGTACCTAAAAACTAACTATTATCACGATAAAGGGAAGCGCAACTATTGAACAGTAGTATAGTTTAGTTGCAAGACCGGAATATCGAACCTACAGGAACTAAAAATACTAGTAATAACTTTCTTTCTATTATCTAGCTTAGAAATAAAAGGGAATTGTTTTAAACTAAAATATAACTAAACTATAACACAACATAGAGTAAATTGGGTAAAATACTTTTGGAAAACTGATTGATAAAGGCAATACCTAAGGAAGAATCCACCTAGACTTCACTTGCTATCCGATTCTGAACTAGACGATTTATTCACTTGACTTAATCCGTAGAAATCTCTAAATTATGTTAATATCTCTTTCAAGACTAAGAACAACTAACCCTAGGTTGATTAATTGAAATTTCTTTCTAATTAAAACCCCTAGTGTTGCATTAACTCGATCTATGGATTCCCTTATTAGATTTAACTTTAATCTGGCAAATTTTCGTCGTCCTATGTCTAGGATTGTAATCAACTCCGCTTAATTGTGAGGATCTACTCTTAGACGGGGACTTTTGCTCCACTGAATAAGCACATTCGACTTGAATTAATATCCTGAAATATTAACATAAGAATTAATACACAATTAAGAACAAATCAAGTATTTATCATATGATTCAGAAAATAATAACAAGATCTGTCTTAGGTTTCATCCCCCTCAGGTATTTAGGGGATTTAGTTCATGTTTATAAAAGAAAAAATCTCAAAATAGGGAAAACAACAAAACATAAAGAACCCAAAAACTTCGAGAGAAATTGAAGGGATATTTTCAGTGTTGATGTAAATCCTTGCTTCCGAGATGAATCAATTGGTGTTCTTCAAGTAATTCCTTGCTTTCTACTCTGTGTGTCCCTTTGTTCCTCCCTTAGGGTGTTTTTATAGACTTTGGAATGCCCAAAATACCCAAAAATTAACTTTTTTCGCGTGAAATTGAAGCAGGGCTCGACAGGGACACGCCCGTGTGAGGTTGCTCAGGCCGTGTTCAACATTGATAAATCCACACGGGCATGTGGTTTACCGCTGTGAAAATGCCTTAGGCCGTGTTAATGCTAATTTGGGCCTATTTTGTCCACTTTTGGCTCGTTCCTTGCTCTTTTCTCTTCCTTATGCTCACCTAAGTATAAAACATGAAATTAAAAGATTAGGAGCATCATATTCCTTAATTCTAATGATAAATCATCCATAAATGTGCCAAGGATGGGTAAAATATGTATATATTATAGTTTATCAATTATTAACAATAATATAAATTCTGAATTAATTTTGATTGTGATTGCTAAAATAGAGGACTAAAATGAATAAAATGTAAAATAACATGAAATGTTTGAATTGATATATATAGATGCTATGAGATTGGTGGAGAATGTGTTGAATGTTATGAAGTATATATGAGATGTTTATAGAATTGAATTGTGGAAGTGTATAAGTTTGATAATTGAAAATTGTACTGATTCATAAATGAGTTGAAAATGATATCATATTATCTGTTTGGGCTGTGACGGATATAGTTGACATACCATAGGATTGAGTTTATATACGAGATTATGCGTTAGAATTCACTTTGTGTGTTAGTATGCGCATTGTGTGTCAGGATGTGTTTTCTATGCCATTATGCATGTTATATGCCAGTTACCCTAATTTAGTTTGTCTGATGATACACTTCAATGTCAATTTGGTGTGATGGTTGGATGATCCAAGTATTCATCCGAGTTCGAGTCAAATTAATAGGGGTAATAAATAAAAAATTTAATTAAATTATGTGCATATGTATCATAAGGCATCATTGAGCTAAATATGTACATAAGTGGATAGAAATAAAAAGAAATTATGTTAATGATTATGAAAACAATTAGAAATCGAGCCCTTAAGGCCGAAACGAATGTAAATAAGTCAATAAACTTTAGAAAACAAATCAAAGTATGAGATTGGCTCAAATCCTTAAATATATGTAGTAAGAATTATGAATGAATGCATAATCTAAAGTTAATATTGCCTTGTATGATATGTATAAATGATTATTGTTATATAAGTAGAATTGAACATATGTGGTACAATTTGGTTAAATTGTTTTAGTAATTAATGTAATCATGTTGTATGCTTGGATTGATGATAAGAGGATAGTAGTTAGTATATATTGGTTAGATATCATTTGTATGTTGCATATACTTAAATTGTAAATGTATCACCGAGTCTTATTACTTAGCGTATGGTTTGTTTTCTTCGTACGTAAGCTCAGGTAATTCTCAAAGCCCTAGGACTTGAAGCCAACATTTAGACTATCGTTTTCAACCTAACAAAATTTGTATTAAGTGGTTCATTTTAGTCTTTTGGCATGTGCCTAGAAACTTTGAACTAAATGTATCAAATACCTAAATTGAATATGACATGATATTTTGCCTAGGATTTGAAATGGTGCTTGGATGTGTTCAATTAATTAATTTGGTGTCTTATGATATATGGTTATGAAACTAAACGAATGTTTGGTTAGTTTCAAGTATATATGGTTGAATTTGGTTTGGATGGTCAATGATTTAATATTTTATCACTTGGAGTTATTGATAGGTTGTAAATTGGTTGCCTTGAGAATGTATAAATAAAAATATAGATCTTTTAAATTTGAGCAGGTTAAATTTTGTTGGTAACAGATTGTTACATTATGGCAACAAATTCTTGATGTTGCAATGACGAATCCCTACCATCACGACGAGGAACGGAGCATAATACTTGCAGTGACGCTGTTGCTTCAAAGTCATGACAAGCTTTTATAGAGAGTCATGTCACGACAAGAAAACTCTGAAGTCGCAATGTTGACTCAAAACTTTGTATTTTTTACATTTTAGTCCATATCGACCTCGGATTAGCAAATGAACTTTTGTAAGCTTGTATAAGACTTGACAATAACTATATAATGTTTAATATGCATGATTTACTTATAATTGAATGCATATTGATTGTCGAATTGAATATTATAAATTTCAGTTGCTTTAACAACGAATTTGATACCTTGTAGCTCAGATATCGGGGTGTTAGAATGACACTGTGTTGGGGTTTTGGAACAATTTATCTGGAGGAAGTAAGAAGCTCAATCGAGATCTTGAGCAACAATATAATAAACCCGGATGAAGAATGAAGAAACCTAGAAATTCAAGTCTAGAGATTTTTATGAGACAAAACGAATAGAATCAGACTTGAACAACGAAAGCAAAAATTGAGAGAGTGATTTTCTTGAATGATTTCTATTGAAATTAATTAATTAAAAAGATGGCATAATGCCAATACATATACCAGTCATAAGCTGGTCAGCTTTAACAAGTTGTCCTGCAACTTGCACAACTTGTACATTATAACTTTCAAAGTAAAACTTGCACAATGAGATAAGTTGATCTATCAGTCTTATCAGCACCCAATTACATTAAATGCATTACCTACTTATTTCTAATTGAACTAAGTTACAAAATATTACTTAAGGTAACAAAATGAAAATCAAAATTGAACAGTAGCATTAACTTCAGTAGTTGCATGTACTTCATGTGGAAATACTACAGTAGCTTGATCTTCATACTTCATCCAGTAATAATACAGCAGTTTGATCTTTTTACAACTGCACGTACTTCATCCGCATAACTTATGCAGTATTGTCTACTCCTTGGCTGCTTCATGTGCTGCATGCAGGCTAACTTCAACACTCCTCCTTGGCTTGCATGTTGCAGATTCCCATTTTGCGTCGATACCTTGTTGAGCATGTCCAGGGACAAGATCTCAAGTCTGATTCTTATGGATCATACTCATCTCATCGAGCATGGCCTACTTCCATCATTGTTGAGCTTCAGTTTCTTGAAAGTTGTTTGGTTCAACTGCAGCCACTTGAGCTCTCTCATAAATCTCAGCCAATGGTCTAGTGCCCCTGACTGGTTCATCATCGATGTCTATTTCAGGATCATTTTGATCAGCTTCAATCTAATTTGTCACTAAATTTTCATCAGTAGTTCCTAGTTTATTTTTATCTTAGTTCCAGCTTAACTTCTCATCGTATACAACATCTCTGCTCACAGAAACCTTGTTTGTTGAAGGATCAAGTATCTTATAACCCTTCTTGATACTGTTATAGCCCATCAAAATACCAGGTTGAGCTTTCTTAGCAAGCTTGTCTCTTTTTGCTGCTGGAACATGAGTATAACAAATACAACCAAAGACTCTCAGGTGAGCCAGTGATGGTTTGAACCCAAACCAGGCCTCGAATGGAGTTTTTTGAGCCAAATCATTGGCTGGGAGCCTGTTTTGGAGGTAAACTGCAGTGTTAAATGCCTCTTCCTAGAATGTCTTAAGTAAATTTCTTTTAAACATTAGGCACCTGGCCATATCCATCAAGCTTCTGTTCTTTCTTTCACTTATACCATTTTGTTAAGGTGTAGAAGTGTTGGTGAGCTGATGTTTAATGCCTGCTTTATCACAAAACCTTTGAAACCCAGATGAAGTATACTCAGCTCCATTATTAGACCTCAATGTATTCAACTTGCAACCTATTTCAGTTTCTGCTGTAGCCTTAAACTTCCAGAATATTGAAGTTACTTCATACTTATGCCGGATGAAGTAAACCTAGCAATGCCTTGAGTAATCATAAATGAATAAGATGAAATACCTACTGCCATTCAGAGATTGAGTCTTCATTGAACCACACATATCAGTGTGTACAAGTTGCAATCTTTCAAAAGCTCTTTACAGTTTATTTGTAGGAAATGGTAGTCTAGCTTACTTTCCTAGTTGACATACTTCACAGACCTATTCTTTCTCAACTGAATCAGCAAAGTTTTCAACCAGGTCTTCTTTGGTAAGTTGAGCTATTGACTTGTAGTTCGCATGACCAAGTCTCTTGTGCTACAGCTTGGATTCATCTGAAGCAGCTGTGTAGGCATTGTCTAAGCCTTTGCTCCAGTCCACAACAAAGTTTTTGTCAGCCATGGTTACTAACATGAGCTTGGATCCATTTAGGTCATTGATAGGTACTCCTTGCCTTTGAACACCACAGAATAGTCCTTTCCTAGCAACTGAGCTATACTAAGCAAGTTTCTATCTATTTCAGGCACCAAAAGTACATTTGAAACAAGTTTGGTACCTGTAGGAGTGTCAATCAACACATCTCATTTGCCTTCTGCTTTGATGAAGTGTCTATTTTCAATCTTCACCCTTGTTTTGAAGCTTCTGTCAATTTCTTAAAGATGACAGCATCAGAAGTCATGTGGTAAGTGCAAAAAATGTCTATGAACTATCCATTTGTGGCTTTTCTTTTGGCAGCTGAGCAAGAAACTGCAAAGACTTGCTCTTCTTGGCCACTACCTTCTTCTGCTACTCGAGCTTTAACTCTTGGCTGTTGAGGTTGATTTGGTCTCTATTTGCTTTTGTTTTTACAAACTTTGTCTGCATGGCCCATCTTTTTACAGATTTGACACTGCACATCAGGCTTTGTAATGCCCTCAACCCTTGTCCGTCTCCGGAAGGGTTATAACGTATTACATTAAACAATTCTCCAACAAATTTCCATTCCAAATTCAAGATTTTACAATCAGATGATTTAAAGAAACGATAGCAATATATATATAAATATATGTGTGTATTAAATTCAATTAAACATGTGTATATAAAATCCATTCATTTGGTGAGTTTACTATCAAGGCCGAATGCCTAAATAAGCACATATGATCACATAATTTAACTCATAAAAAATAAAAAAAATAAAAGTAACAAACACATCCCATGGCTGAACGCATAATTTGACTTAAATACCACTTTAATATATTATACGAACCATCCACTTAACATTGATCTTTTTAATCAAAAGAGTTGCATTAAAATAGACATACTCATATTTCATTCTTGGAATTTTGGCCATATTCGCATAGCCATATTTACAAAGACTATTTAAACTTTAAAGTACTCAAAAGAAAGACTATACATGCCATATCATGAACTAAGAACTTAAAAAAAAAGGTACCACACGAAGATAGATGTGATGACTTCTATCACGATCCCGAGTTCCCGACGGATCCAAAAATCTATATAAAGGAAAAGAGCAAATAAAACAAATGAGAGTTTTTCTTAGTAAGTTATAAGCAATTCAATAAACAAAACAATTTATAAATTTAGACGAACCGTAACGATGGTTAACATCATATTTATTAAATCATCCCATATATTAAAATGTATATAATATGACGAATGACCTTTTTACTTTAATTCAAAGCCAAGTCAATACTTCCTCATAAATTTAATACTTCTTATCCATAAGTATTAATCATAAGAAAACACTTTTATACAATGCCATATATCATAAATATCATATAGTCATACCACACTATAATTCTCGACAATCAATTGAATTAATAATTTCATACCAACCTACTTGAATACCATATCAAATAACAAACCCACATAACCGAATGCTTTCATACTTTTCTTTACAAGTGATCATTAGTATCAAAGATAAATAGATACATATATACAATCATTTTAAGCTCAATTCCTCCATTTATCTCCTCCATCATATTCATTTAATCATTCCTACACATAGTACCCAATTTACCGAATCCGCACACATAGTGCCGGTCTAATCATTCGCACACATAGTGCTCGGTCTAATTATCCGCACACATAGTGCTTATACTTCCATACGCACACATAGTGCCCTCTCCATTCACACACATAGTGCCTCTCATTCCATGTATATGCGCACACATAGTGCTTAATAATCAACCATAGCATATTAGTATAAATCAATCGGCTCAAATAGTCCAACACATATTCAACTATCATTCACCTATAGAAATATAAATCTTCTAGCTACATGTATACTATGAACAAGTAACTAAAATCTTAATTGCTTAACTTACCTTGTTAGATGGAATGACTCGAATTAGCTACTCAATAACCTTTGTTTTCCCTTTACTCGTTTCTCCTCCCTTTTGCTCTTGAGCTTAATTTGAGCACAAGATTAGCCGAATGCCTATACCCTTATTCTCCTCTCTTAGTTTTGTTTTTCGGTTGAAAAAAAAATGAACAAAGATGAAGTTCCTTGTTTCTTTCACCCACTTTATTTTATTAATATGTTTTATTATTATAAAACTATTATAGACCATTCTCTAATATAAAATATGTATATTCTTGCCTACTAATCATTTTGACCGGCCACTTATAAAACAAAAGGGGTAATTGACATGCAAAACCCCCGTGTTCTAAGCTTCCTAAAATTCGGCCATCACAAATTAACCTATCAAAAATTCAATGTTTTCACAAAAGTCCCTTTTTAACAATTCCTCAATAAAAAACACAAATTGAAACACCAACTTACTCAATATGAAATTTACACATTAAAAATGTGAAATAAATAATATTTAGTATTTATATATTTTTTATTTTATTATTATTTTATACTCTTCGGTTTAGTGGTTCCGAAACCACTTCCCGACTAGGGCCGGAATAGGGCTGTCACAGGCTTAAACCAACATACTTCACCCAAATGACTTACCCTTCTACAATGTGGGCAAGGTGGATATTTTCTTGCACCATTTGTTATAGGCTTGTCTTTCCAGGTTTTCTTCCCCTTATAGGCAGATGAGTTTGAGGCTGGTCTAGTTTTGGCTTGAAAGGCACCTTTTTGATGCTACTCCAGTCTACTTACTCTCCTTTGCTCTTAAGCATAAAGAGCATTGATTAGCTCTATCAATAAGATGCTGGTCAGGTCCCTTGAGTCTTCAAGGGATGATATCTTTGCCTCATACCTTGCAGGGAAGATTGAGATCACCTTCTTTACAATTCTTGTTTCACTAAACCGTTCTCTAAGTAGCCTTATGCTGTTTACAACAGCCATGATCTGTCTGACTACTGCTTGATAGTTTCTTCCTCTTTCATCTTCAAGTTTTTAAAATCCCTTCTCAAGTTCAGTAGTTGTTGTTGTCTTGTTCTTTCAGTCCCTTGGAACTCCTCCTTCAATATGTCCCATGTAATAGCCCAAATTTCAGCGATATTGGAAATAGTGGTTTGAAACCACCAAATCTGACAAATGAACTCGTAGATTATATTATTTAATATTTACAAACCAAATGTAGCTTTTAAAAGATTTTTGAAATAGTAAATTATGTTTTATAAAGATTTATTTAGTCAAGAAATTGAGAAAAAGAGGTATTGAGATCTCGGTGTTATAAACCGAGCCATAGATATTTTTATGAATATTTTAGAGTGTTAATAAGGTAGTATTAAAATTTCGTTAGAAAATTTTGACGTTTGGGTGGTTAATTAAATAAAAAGGACTAAATTGAAAAAGGTGTAAAAATTGCTAAAAGGATTAAATAGCTTAATTATCAAATAAGGAAGGACCTAAAGTGAAAATAAACCAAAAAGAGATATTTTGGGCAACAATAGCTGAGAAAAATTAAGGAATGAGTGAAATAAGGGCAAAAATGGGACCAAATTGGATTGTCTAGAATTCTATTCATTTTTCTTTATTTCATCAGCTGAAAAACAACCATGGAAGAGGGTCAAGCTGGTTTTCATACTCTAGCTTCATGTAAGTTTAATTCTTGCTTTCTCCTTAAAATTTTTTATGTTTTGGGACTTTTACAATTGGGTCCAACTTACCATTTTGTTAGTTTTTGATTCCATGGCTAATTTTTAAAGTTTCTATGAATGAGTTGTAATGGCCTAAATTCTGGGTTATCGGAAACAGTGGTTTCGTAACTATAAATCCGATTTAAAGAGAAATTTATTTTAATATTTTTGCATAAATATTGATATGATAGGAAAATCGTATAAAAATATCGATAGAAAAATTTTATCGATTTAGTGGTTAGTTAGAAAAGAAAAATTATTAAAGAAATTAGGTAAAAATAAGGTATCGAAACTTCGATCTCGTAAAACTGAGTCAGAAATTTTTTTATAAATATTTATGAAATGTTAGTAATATGGTATTAAAATTTCGTTAGAAAATTTTAATGTTTGGACAGTCAATTAAATGAAAATGACTAAATTGAAAAAGGTGTAAAAGTTACTAGAAGGATTAAATAGCTCAATTGTCAAATGAGGAGGGATCTAAAGTGTAAATAAGCCCAAAGGAGACCTTTTGGGTGGCATAAGCTGAGAAAAATAAGGACAATGGATGATTTAAGGGCAAATTTAGAATATTGCATTATTAACTAAATAAAATTAGGACTAATATGGAAATATCTAGATTTTTGTGATTTCTCTTCATTCTCATCAGCCAAAACACCATAGGAGGGGTTCTGTAAGCTGTTATTTCATAATTTTTGCACCAAGTGAGTTAATCCTTGCCTTTTTCTTGTAATTTTTGTGTTTTTAAGACTTTTACAACTAGGTCCTACTATTAAATTCATTAGTTTTTGATTTCATGGATGAAATTGGAAGTCACCATGGTTGAGTGCTGTAAATATATGATGATTTAGAATGGAATTGAAGCTTTAATCTTATTATATGACGATTTTGTTGAATGAAATGAATAAGAAGTGGATATTTAGGACCTATTTGTAAAAGAGTGTGAAATTGAAGTCTAGTGCTGAAATTCTAATTTCCAAAGGCTGTAAAGTAGTTTAAAATGATATAATAAAGTATTAATTGAGAAAAATCAGCTCAATTGAGAGGTTAATTGAGTAGGGATGAAATTATCATTTATTAAAAGCTTAGGGGAAAAATGGTAATAAACCTCTTGCACTAAAACAGTTTTGGACAGCAGCAGTAGTCCAAATTTGAAAAATCACATAAATTTTAGAAATCAAATTAGAGGATGAAAAAAAAATGGAATTAAAGCTTATTGAGTCTAGTTTCTCATGGAAGAAATGGTGTAAGCAGTGGAATTGTAAATCATGAGATATAATAAATTTTGTGAGATAAGGTTAGAATGATTTCGGGTTCTCCTATTCTGACTTTGGAAAATCACCAAAAATTTTAGAAAAATAATTAGGGGCTTAAATTTATATTTTTGAAATTATTAATGAGTCTATTTTCAAGAAAAACAAACAGGAACATCATCCGAATCCCGTACAAGGAAATACTTAATTTTTAGTAAATAAGGGTCGGAACTGTCAGACAGCAGAACATGGGTGACTTCAAAGAATAAATTGTATTTATTGGCTAAACCAAAAATTATGAAAATTTTATGGTAAGAATATGTGTGAGTTTAGTTTCAGGTAAAATTAGCGGATCTTAATTTGGAGTTCCGTAGTTTAAGATAAAAATAATTTAGTGACTATGACTCAAGTAGATAGCTTTGAATGAACTATAAATAATAGTGGAATTGTAGAGAATGGTACATATGAATATAAAATGTTAAATTGATGATTAAATTTATTTATTTAGATCCCGAAGACTCAAATACGAAGCTAGATCGAGGAAAGAAAAAAGTTCAGGATTAGTAAATTTTTGTATACGAACAAGTATCGAGGTAAGTTCGTGTAACTTGAATTATGTTCTTAAATGTTTAAAATGTATGTTATTGATGTGAATATGATTTGAATGTTCATTATATGAAAATTCATGAAACATTGATATATTTGATAAAAAGTGGAAAAAATCTCGGTTGAATGAAAGGAAAATTTGATGGATCTCTGAAAAAGAATTGACGGTAAAAAGGATCTAGCCCAAACGGGTGATCCTATCCTGATATAACCCTCCCGAAGAATATGTGTAAAATGGATTTAGCCCGGATGGGTAATCCAAATTAGGATCTGAATTTAGCCTGGACTGGTAATTCAAATCCAAACTCATTAGAGTAATTGTCGTTGCAGGGGATTTAGCCTAGACTGGTAATCTCGACAATACTCTATGAGTTTATATTATAGAGGATTTAGCCTGGACTGGTAATCCCGCTGTAAGGATGAGGTTCGCGGGAGTGTGCTCTTTAAAATGAAAATGTGCGCACATGAATATGAATTAATGGACCCAGATTTGTACACTAAAGCGTACTCATGAAAATCCATTGAAATTCCGAGAAATTCAACGGGATAAATATGGGAAAATAATAATGGAATGGAAATCATTGTATTGATGAGCTCATCAATCATGGTATATATTATTGATACATTGAAATTATTGGACTAACTTAAATGTTGAGTTTGTGCATGTTAGGGTAACAATGCATTGAATGGATGTATGAATGTTTATTGTCTTGTATTGAAAATATTAGGTAAGTATAATTCTTGTTACATGAACTTACTAAGCACAATGTGCTTACCTTGTTTCCTTTTTCCTTGTTTTGTAGTATTAAGAGCTCGGAGATCAGATTCGATCGGAGACACATCACACTACCAGCCTCAACATTTTGGTATATCAAGAAACTTTATTTTGGAAATCAATGGCATGTATAAGTTAATAAAAGAAATGTTAATGTGAAATGAATGTAAAGTTAGCCATTGGTGTGGCTAATAAATCTTGGTTTTGGTACGTGATGAGGTTATCTTATGGATATGCATGAATCTATCTTGAAAATATGTTGAATTGGATTGGTTGATTTGAATTGGTCTCGGTTTAAATTTTGCAGGGAAGGTTAGATATCTATAAAGGGGTTATATTGAGTTAAAAAAATTCCCTATGGTTTCGATTAAATCCCGATTTGGTCCCGATGTATGTTTTGGACTTCGGAGACCCATCTACGGGACGTCATAACATGTTTCAGTAAATGAATAGTATTTAACTCGTAATAACAAAAAAAAATTTATTCGGTAAACTCCAGTAATGCCTCGTACCCTATTCTGGCGACGAATACAGGTAAGGGGTGTTACATGAGTTCTGGAAGCATATGATGAAGAAACATAGAATTGAAGCTTTAATTTTGATATATAATGATTTTATCAAGTAAAATTGATGGAAATTGATTTTAGGACCTAATTGTGAAAGAGTTTGGAATTAAAGTCTAGTGCTAAAGTTCTAATTTTCAAGGGTTATGAAATAGCTTAAAATGATAGAATAAAGTATTAATTGAGAAAAATTAGCTCAATTGGGGGGTTAATTGAGCAAGGACTGAATTGTATGAACTGTGAAATTTGGGGCAAAATGGAAATCAACATGTTGCACTAAAACAGTTTTGGACCGCAGTAGTAGTTCGAGTTTGAAAAATCACCAAAAATTGTAGAAATCGGGTTAGAGGATGAATAAAATATTAAATTAGATCTTATTGAGTCTAGTTTTTTATAGAAGAAGCAGTGTAAACAATGAAATTATAAATCATGAGATATAATAAATTTTGTGAGACAATGTCAGAATGATTTCGGGTTCCCCTGTTCTGAATTTGGAAAATCATCAAAAATTTGAGAAAAATAATTATAGGCTTAAATTTATATGTTTAAAATCCTGAATGAGTCTATTTTCAAGATAAACAAATGAGAACATCATCCGAATCCTGTACAAGGAGATAATTAATTTTTAGTAAAGAAGGGGTGGAACTGTCAGACAGCAAAATAGAGGTAACTTTAAAGAATAAACTGTACTTATTGGCTAAACCAAAAATTCTGAAAATTTTATGATAAGAAAATTTGTGAGTCTAGTTTCAAGAAAAATTAGCAAATCTTAATTTGGAGTTCTGTAGCTCAAGATAAAAATAATTTAGCGACTAGACACGGATGGACAGCTTGAATATTCACATAAGTAAAAAGTAAAAAATATAGATAATGTTACTTACAAATGTGTTGTTTATACTAAGGATGTGGATGGAGAGGAGGAGGAGGAAAAAATATATGAATGACTTGTTTATAAATTGATCACATGCCCGATTATAATTGATAAATGTTGAATTAGAAATGATATAGTGTTTTATTTGAGATATTTATTATGAAACTATGATTATCATTATAATATAAAAACCGAACTTGTGAGTTTATATGGCTAAATTTTAGTGATCTTTTGTTAATTCTATAAATTTCACCATGTGTCATTTCATATGTATTGATGATAAAATCGTGAATAATGTAAAAGCATGAAAATTTAATGAATGATCAAATTGAATACTTCTGTCCAGTGATAAGCGATTAATTGATTGAAAAAGACCATGGTTGGATCATGGCAACAAGCAATAAGTGATAGTTTCGACTACACTTATCTGATAAGTAAAAGTGAAAAGTGGTAGCTTCGGCTACCTGATTAAGTGAAAAGTAGTAGCTTCGGCTACCTAATCAATGAAAAGTGGTAGCTCCGGTTACCTGATCAATGAAAAATGGTAGCTTCAGCTACTTGATCAGTGAATAGTGGTAGCTTCGGCTACAAGTGACAAGTGATTTCCATGTAAGACAATATCTGGGATATGACATCGGTGTGATACATGTTTAAGATGTAAGACCATAGCTGGGCATGGCATTCTAGTGAAAAGTGATGAATTGACAAATAAGTCCATGGTTTCACGATGGCATAATGATATTGAAAATGTAAGACCATAGTTATGTTATGGCATTAGTGATTATCAGTGAAATTCAGTGCATACCGGCGCAGACCAATTCTATATGACATTCACTACTTTGGCAAAGTTTGGTAAGTGTTACATGGAATTATGTGATATAAGGAAATACGAGTTGAGGAGACATGAACATAGAACTGGGTTGATGAATGAATTCATTTGTGATTATATATTTGTATACCTTGAGTGTATTATCCGTATGAACTGGTATTGCAAATGAGTTAATGAGAAAAGTTCTAATATGAAATAATTTGAATTTGAAATGAAATATTATGAAAACGTACTTGAAATAAATTGGTATGTCTTGTATATGTTATTTGAGTTCATAATGTGGAAAGTAAATGTATGTGAAAATATGAAATGGTGATACCTATACATGAAATTTATTGGTGGATACGTATATCCAAATTTATATGATAGATTTAATGAACATTGAAATTCGGCTCAATAAGTGATTTATCAATTTAAATTGTAATTGGCAGGAAGAGTTAGTGAATTTCATGTTTATGAATTGTTACACGTATTTTTCTAAAATATAAGGAAATGATGGTAAATGATACATGGAAATATGAGACTATGATATATAAAAACATGGAATATGTTTGATAAACGTGTTTATTCATAATTATAAAATTGTGCACTTCAAGTGCACTATATGTGTAAAGATGATGTTTCAAATGATTTGATGAGTAAAACTCAAATAAGAAATGGCTTGAAATCAAGACAATTTGTTATGAAAATGTATATGAAATACAAAGGTATGATTGTTATATGTTATATGAATACATAATGTGAAAAAGTATTAAGTAGAAGAGAAATTTAATGAGAATTGAGCCCATATACATTTCTTGTTATTTATATGAAGTGTACGACTAACAAATGGTATTAAGTATAAGGCTCGGTTGAATATCTTGAATTGGTTTTTGTATGTATTAAATGTCGGTATTTGTATGATAAATGATTTAAATTATCTGTAAGTGTTCCGTACTCATCAGTAATGCCTCGTACTCTATTTCAGCGACAGATATGGGTAGGGGGTGTTACATCTCAGGCCTATTTTGGTGTTTTACAGGCCATTATCCTTGTGAAAATCACATCAGAGACACTATTCTGGATGCAAGACATAGCTTTATGCCTCTTTGTTCTTTCATCAGCATGCTGCCTGATCTAAGCCACTGTTGGATTGGCTATGAGTGGTTCTAGTTCAACATTTGAGTTGACCACCTCCCATAGGTTGAATGCCTGCAGGTAGGTCTTCATTTTGACCACCTATATGTGATAGCCTTCTCCATTAAAGATTGGTGGTGCAACTGGTGAGAAGCCTAATAAAGGCATTTATTTTCAAGGTTGAAATATAACAGGTCCATTGAGAATACAGCCTTAGATACCAATTGAAGCTCAGTCAAGATCTTGAGCAACAGTGTAATAAACTCGGATAAAGAATGAAAAAACCTTGAAATTCAAGTCTAGAGATTTTTGTGAGACAAAATGAACAAAATCGAACTTGAACTATGAAAGCAAAAATTGAGAGAGTAATTTTCTTGAATGATTTCTAATGAAATTCATTAATTAAAAAGATGGCATAATGCCAATACATATACCAGTCATAAGCTGGTCAGCTTTAACAAGTTGTCCTGCAACTTACACATTACAACTTTCAAAGCACAACTTGCACAAAATAAGTTGATCTATCAGTCTTATCAGTACCCAATTACATTAAATGCATTACCTACTTAGTTATAATTAAACTAAGTTACAAAATATTACTTAAGGTAACAAAATGAAATTGAAATTGAACAGTAGCATCAACTTCAGTAGCTGCATATACTTCATGCGGAAATACTACAGCAGCTTGATCTTCATACTTCATCCGGTAATAATACAATAGTTTGATCTCTTTACAACTGCACGTACTTCATCCGCATAACTTATGCGGCATTGTCTGCTCCTTGGCTGCTTCATGTGCTGCATGCAGGCCAACTTCAACACATTGTTAGGAGTGCAGCCATTAACCTCAAATATATAGAGAAAAGTGAAAAAAAAAAGCACATAAAAGAATACATATTTTGGCACTCACATCCAAGCATGATTAAACTTAAAAAAAAAGCAGCCTAACGCACTGCCATCCTCTGCAACTGATATTCCTTTTGCTCTTGTTTGTTCTGCTGATCTCCTGCTGCTGTTTCTTCTTCTTCTTCTTGTTTAACTTCCAAGAATGGTATTTCTTGTTCGTCTTCTGGTCTTCCTATGATATTATCATAAGAATACCATGAGGCAACATAAGCATAGATGAAACAGTTGAGTATGGCGAGCATGACATATGCACGATAGGTTAAATCCAAACGACTTTCGTTTACACTCTCACCAATCCAACTTTCTTTATATTTGAACCTGCCGTAATAATCTATAATAGCTATGAATCCAATGCTAAGTATCGTTCCAAATCCTGCGAGTGTACTTGTAAATACAGGTGCATATCTCCTTGAATCCGGTGCATAATGACCGAAGAAATTGAGGATTCCATCCCCGGTTAACCCTTCCATTGCACCAAGGAAAATGAATTGCGGAAGCAACCAATATGCTGACATGGGGGCTTTAGCTTCGGGATTATCCAACAACCCCGTCTTTTTCAGAGCTTTTAACCGTTTGGACTCAACTTGTGATGCAACAGCACAGCATAGTATGGAGGTCAACATGCCTATGCCGATCTTTACTCCATCAGAGAACCGTCTTTTAATTCTTTGTATCCGTTTCTCGAACATCCTTTTATACCCTTTATTGACAGCACTCTTAGAGATCAACTGGATCAACTGAAGAACTACAATAGATTCACCGTCACGCATTCTGTCTGCCTGCTCGATGAATAATGTATTACCAAGAGACTTCACCATGCCATACACAATGAAAGTTGCAGACATTGGAATAATATCTAAAAGAAGCTTTGTTTGTTCTACTTCTGTCACGGTACAAAGTCTCCATCTCGTTCTTAGATTGTCATCAGCCGGTGACTCTTTCACTGCAGCACTGTTGAGCAGCCTGTATTTATGGAAAGCATCGATATATGGTTAACGCTACAACGAACAAATCACGGGAATTAAGAAAACGATGCAAATTGAGGTAAAAAGAAATGGCAGGGAGAGGGAAATTCACTCAAGATGGTCTGTAAGACTATGATTTTGATCTTCCTCGTCCAAGTTTATTTGGTATTTGAGATGCCTCTTCTGCCAAGCCGCGATTAAGGTACGCAGCATTATCGAAAGCGGACTTGGCTGCAGTCGACGAGGGCCATAGAAAGGAAAGCCACAAAGAAACAAAAGTAAACCAATGAATATGGCAACGGCAGATCTGAAAAAATGTTTACACCATTTGTCGTAATAAAAGTAAAAACCATAGACTGATGTTAGGGCTCCCATTGTCAAGAATACAAATAGAAGCCATCTGATTACTTTCTGCAGAAAGTACCGCCAGCCTCCTATTTTGACCCTAAACCTAAAGCTTCCAACTTGAACCCTTGCCGGTTCATAGTCTTCCGGGTTTTTTGCGACCTTGGTTTGCTCGAAAGAAAGGGCGTAAAGGGGAATAACTTGAGCAGCCCCACCCGCAATCACAAGAGTTAATCCTTCCCAGAAACTCGTATGCTTTAGTTCCTTTAAACAATTCGAACGACATTCTTCACCACCAGGCACTGAGCGTGCTAAAAGGAAAAATCCCTGCATGATATAAATCTATGTTATTCAAACTTGGCTGTGAGCGTGGGATATGTATGTTTGCTGGAGTGACGCAGCAACAGCCCGGTAAATGATTTTGAAATTAGTATCAAACTTACAGCAGAATATAGAAGACTAGAAAGAATCAACATCCATCGGTAACCAAGATAGGCATCAATGCAGAGGGCGACACATATCTGCAACATATTCCTTAGACCTTCTTGAAGATTGACTATTGTAATTGCTTCTTTTAGTTTCAAATTCAAGGAATCTGTTAGGAATGACGATAGGTTCAGCAGCACTAAAGTCATCAAGCCCTTGCTGAAAACAAGACCTATTTATATATATGGCCAAAATGAAATTCTAGGGGTTATTAAACTGAGAGTATATAACTAAGATCGCAAGGGATTAGCTGAACAGGAGTCTCACATCTATATGCTTTAGTTAATCATAATAAGTAGTTCACTATATCTAGTTATATGCAATACTCAATCAGTTAAGAAAAAAGTGAAAAGAAGACACGTAGGTATGAAAGTGATAAATCCTACTAAAAACAGATTAATCCTTAATATATATATATATATATATATATACACACACATATGAAGTAGGAAGGAAATGGTGAAAATACCAAAGGTGAAAATAACCAGTGTCTCAGGCCATCTGAACCATTTCCATTTTGGACTTGGGAATCCACCGCATATGCATATCCATATCCATATCCATGTTCCCATCTTTATGTAACTTGAAATGTCGTCCCTTCCTTTTCCTTTGCCTTCACAAATATGCAGGTATATTTTTCTGCACGGCACAAGCATTGAAGTTAATTAAGAAACAAAAGAAGGAAAGTTTATTATCATTAATTGTTAATAAATTGTGCCTACCTTTGTATGAAGCTTACAGTTGTCTGAAGTAGGAGCAACAAAGCATTTATATGAATTTCTCATAACCATTTTTCTCTTCTTTTAATTTGTTTCTTTTTGAAACTTCTAAGAAGCTTCCCATTTTTTAGGAAAAAGAAAATAAAATAATAAGCAAAGACTTTTCAGGTTGACTCCACGTGCTTTTATATCCATCGCTAAGCTACGTCGATATGAAAATTTATGATTTTTATTAGTTTTATATTTTAATAAATATATAAAGAAAATATCAATGTTGCATGAGGCAAACATAACCAAAAAACAAAATCATTGGACTTTAACGGTGACTTATTAAGATTTAATTAGGTGTATTTTTACAATTCAATAATGTAATTAGATAAAAAAATTAAGGGCTTAATTAATTTTCCGAAAAAATTAAGTACCCTTAACCTAATTATTTCTATGGAAAGGTACACCTAGAAAAGTCGGATAAGTTTCAATTTTTCCATAATTTTGTTCCTACCTATACATGTCTTAGAATTTTGGGTAAACTATATAAATAATCCTCCAATTATTAATGTGTTTTTGTTTTGGCTATTCAGGTTTAAAATTTTCTATTTTAGTCACTAATATTATTTAAATTTAATATTTTGATCACTCATCCATTAAATCACTAACAAAGTACTGATGTGACCATTTTTCTTTGACATAATAATAAATTTAGCCTTTCAATATTTACAAATATTATCAATTTGGTCTTAATTTCAAAAAATTCAATAAACTTAACCCTCAACCTTCCACATTATGTCAATTTAGACTTGATTTTTATAAAATCAAAAATAAAATTTAGAAAACTTTAAAAAATAAAAAATATTTAATTCATTTTTTGATAAAAATATATAAGATTTTATAAAAATGCATACAAAATTATAAAAAAATACATACAAATAAATGAATAAATATTTTTCTATTTTTTTAACATGACATCATTTATTGAAATAATAATTTTATAAATAAAATAAAGGGGAAAAAACCATGAAGAAGACTTAAGTAGATTTAGCTTTTCCTTTTTTTAAGCATTGACGAGCATCAAATTTAGGTTGGGCCAAAAACTACAGCCTCAGGTTGAAAAGGGTAATAATCAATATCTTTAGGTTGTTCCCAAAATCAGTTTGATGCGTTTGAGTACATGCATGATTAAGGATATATAGGTGAATGTGAAGTCCTAGAGAACCAATAGGTAGATAGCCATGTTGGCAACTCCACAATTAATTCTTAATTCAATGGCACAATGATCGATGACGTGAAAATCAATGAGCTCGAAGAAAAGATTACTGGTACGGGTGGTTGTGGGCAAATGTGATGCCTAGTACTCGACAAATTTGGTGAGGACAAAGGAATAAAGCCAAATAAGGGTCTACATTCGATCAATTCGGTTTTTTTATACCAAAAACCAAATAAACCAAATAAAACAAACCAACTTAGGGAGGAAAATCGAATAAACCAAACCGAAAATTTTCTGTTTGGTTTTTCATTTTTTTTAGTAGGAAAAAAGTTCTAATTTAGGTACTTATAATTTTATTTTCTTTAATTTTTTTTTACACTATTGTTTTCCTTCTTCAATTTACTATATTTTATCACTTTTAATTTTAATTTTATTTTAAATTAATCATAAAAATATTAAAAATTAAATCAAACTTCTTTTAACTCAAAAAATATTTATTTTCTTACCTTACTTTGATATATGAAATTTATTATAAAAATTTATCATAAAAACAATGGGTCTATGAAATTTATCATTTAATTTTTATAAAATTATATATATATATATATATATATATATATATAAGTGATAAAATATTTTCCTATTAAATTTCAAAATATTGTACATATAAATTTTATAAAAATTAAAGGATAAAAAATTTTTATTTTTATTTTCTTACATACAAATATTAAAATTAAATTAGCTTTTATATATCTTAAATGATAAAATTAAATTATCAATTTGAGTTTTTAATATTAATGGGTATTGAGTTTAATAGGTTCAGGCTTTAAGAGTGTAACAACTCATTTTCTAATGGTGTCGGAAACGGTAGTTTTGAAACCTAATTTTTTTTATTATTGAGTCTGTAAATATTAATTAATAATATCGAGTCTATTTTAGTATTCGATTTTGATTTAAGAAATTAATTTGATATTTAATTAAGGTATAAGTGTCATGACTCTAAAGTCAGTAGTATTCGAAAATGAGATATTGGGACCTCGTTTCTGTAAATCGAGCCCATAAATATTTGCGGAGTTATTTTTTAGGTGAACTAAGTTTTGGATAGGTAATTTTGCTGAATTAGTGACTAATTAAGGTACAAGGATTAAATCGTAAAATTAATCGCTATTGATTTTTATTAGTTAAAAGGCTTGAATAGAATTTGTTCAAAGATTTAAATGACAATTAAACCTTATATTTTAATAGTGGACGGTTTATAATGATGTTTAACTAAAATTAATAAAGAAATTAAAATGTAATAATAATAAAAATAATTAGCTAAAGGTGGAAGGAAATAGAAACCATTATTTCATCTTCCTCCTTCCACCGAATCTCACCGTTTGGAAGGGAGCTTTGGAGAGTTTGAAGGTTTGACCCTTACATGGTGAGTGATTCTAAGATCATTTTTCATAAATTTTATATTTTTGTCATTGTTGTATTTTGAATTAGTTACTTCGGGTGTTAAATTGTAAAACTATTAAAGATTTTAAATATTATAATTGATTATTTTTGAAGCTTTTGGTGTTAATATGTTAGTTTAAAACCTTTGAAATGAAAAGAGAATATTTTGTAAAGTGAAAGTTGTGAGTTTTGAACATAGAAACTAAAGTGTAATAATTTCAAAATTGGCATGAAATTTCTGTAAATATAGATATTAGAAGGTTGTAGAAGGATGTGAATGAAATTGGATTGAAAAATGGGGCTTAAATGTGAAAGTTGTGATTGTTTCAGTTTTAGGGACTAAATTGAATAAAATGAAAAACTTTAGGAAATTTCTATAAAATGAAATTGAACTATCATATGCATAAAATAAATTGTTATAATACATTTTAAACTGATAATTTGAAATGAATTACCATATAGATCAAGATTTGAATCAATCGGTAGATAATTAAGAAAAAGGAAAAATTGTTGATTAGTCCCTACAGTTCAACTCATTAGCAGCCTTTACAAGTAAGTTCATATGGTGTAAATATATGTATAAATGGATTGTTTGTATCTCAATTGTGATATTATAATGTGTAATTGTATTTTGACTTGTTTTCAAAGTGATACAAAAGGTGAGAAATGGACTTAATTGTAATGAATGGAATTGTTGTGTTAAATGTGCCTAGATGAACGTATGATATGATAAGATAGGACACATTTGGCATGCCAATATGGTCAATTGTGTGCTTGTGTAGGTTTGCACTTTGGTGCCACTGTTTGTATTTCGGTGCCTCTACTTGTACTTTGGTGCCTCTGTACATCACTAAGTTGCTTTCTGGTGTGTTTGGTAGTTACTTGTGTATCTGTATCTATTTATTATAGTTCATCAGGCAAAACAATTAATATAGAAATGAAAAATGACTGAATGATAGAATGTATTGTGATTAGAAATGGATATATGTGATTGGACTGGTGTAAATGCTTTTATGTTTGATAATTCTATTAGAATGATACTGATTGAAACCTACATTGTACGAATTAAAATTTTATAAATCTCATATTTTACAAACTCACCTTACCTTTATGAAATGTGATGACAAGAAAGCTGTATAGTTAGCAAATTAGTATGTTAAGTGTGATTACAAGTGAGTTTTATTATTTTTAAAACCTATGAACTTATTAAGTATTCGTAATGCTTACTTTGTTTTGTTTTCTGTTTTTGTAGTTGGCATTTTGCAGAATGTATCTATCAGATCACCCCAGAGCTCACACTATCCAACTTCAGTCTCGATAGACTTTTAAATCATTCTAGACACGATTATGTGGCATGTGTATAGGTTTTAATGTGAATAGGTGTTTATGTTGGAAGATGTTGAAATGATACTTATATAATGTTTGTTTTGAATGTTTATATGATATGTATATACTTGAATTGTATATGTGTTTACTTGGAGTGTTCATGAGTTTGAACCAAGAATGTGGTTGGTTGTGGATGTTTATTATGGTGTTTAAAATGTGCATAATGACATTATAGTAAGCTATCGTTGAAGCTTATAAATGGTCAGTTTTGAATGTAAAAAGGTTGAGTTAATGTGATGAAAATGGTATGATGGTTTAGATGCAATTTTGATGGTAACAAATGTTTAGTTGCATGCTTGAATAGGATGAATGGTGTGGAATGATATCAATTACTTGAATGGTATGTAATGTTCTTATGACCTTGTTGTTTAATAGTGTCGATGTGGTATATTGGTTAGATGTTTAAGAGGTTGACATATGATATGTGATGGCTTGGTTTTGGGATGTTTTGAATAGATTTAAAAGTTGTTAAATGCATTTTTGAGGTTACTTTTAAAGGTTAGTTTTAAAACAAACACCAAATGGTCTACACTTGCACCACAAGGGCTAGTGGCACGGCCATGTGATTTTTAGTAAAAATGAGTTTTTGGAGCCAGACGGTTCCTAAAAGTTATACGGTCTAGCCACACGGCTATGTGAGATCTGGTGGAAAGGGTCACTTTTAAACCACATAGTCCTAGAGAGTTACACGGCCTGGGCACACGGTCGTGTCCCCTGTTTTTCATAAATGTCATTGTTTTTGTAAAATATTTTAGAATGACCTTTTTTAAAGCTCAATTTAGAATCGGTTTTGTTTGTAAAACATGAATTGTGAGTATATATAAAATAATTATATGTTTAATAAAAAAATTGAATTAAGTTTTGCATGTACTTGTTCCGTTGACTGTTGTAGCTTTCTATAGCTCGGGTTCGATGATCAGACCGGGTGAGGGGTGTTACAAAAAGTATTAAGTTTTAATAGGTATTTGGGTTTAAGGTTTAAATTTGGGCTTGGGTATGTAAATGAGTTATGGGCTTATTATCTTAATTGGTTTAAAATGTCAAAACCAAAAATCGACTGAATAAACCAATTAAACCGAACATGAAAACTAATTAAATCGAAAAATTGAATTTTCAGTTCAATATTTATAAAATAGAATTAAAAATAATAAAAAGTTTGAATGTTGTGAGTTTTTTTTAAATATTATTTAATAAATTTCATGTTAGAAAAGGAGCAAAATGGATATTCATTTATTTATAAATTTGTATGTATTTTTATAAAATGTTATGTATTTTTATTTACAAATGAAAGTTTTAAATAATTTTTATTTTTTTAATTTTTAAAATCAAGGCTAAATTTACATAAAGTGTAAAGTTGAAAGTTAAATTTATAGAATTGTTTTGAATTAAAACCAATTTGATAAAATTTGTAAAAAATAGAGAGCTAAATTTATTATTATACCAATAAAAATTGATCATATCAACACTTCATTATTGATTCAACTGTCACTAACATTAGTGACTAAAAAAAAAAAATTAAACCTAGATGTCTAAAATAGAAACAAGTTAATAGCTGGATGACTTTATATAATTTACCTTAAAATTTTCTTTAATTTCTAATGGTTTTATAAATCCCGTGCCATGTAATATCTCGTAACTGGAATTTGGAACAAAGTTAAATCTAGATGGTGCTTCTTTAAAGCTTAAAATTGGAGACACCGCACCGGAAATTGCAATTATACGCTCTGATTTTTTCTTTTAATTTTTTTTCCAAATTATTTATTATATATATTAAAAACTAAAAATGTATCTTTATTTTTAATTGAAAATAAATAATATAAAAGTTTTAACTATTAAATTATAATTCAAAATCAAATATATCAGAGCACACACACAGTTGGGCGAAAAAGAATATGTTTGAAACAATTATACTGGGATCTGTGTTGCACTATTACGATCAACAACAGTTACATGTTTAAACAAGAGAGAATCATGGAATAGTAGCTAATTTAATTGCTACTTTTCTTACATCTTTATTAAGTTTCCTTGGTTGTGTAGATAGAGCAGTTACACGTTTAAACAAGAGAGAATCATGGAAGAGTAGCTACCTTATTTGCTACTTTTCTTATTTCTTTACTAAGTTTTCTTGGTTGTGTAGATAGAGCAGCAACTGTCCGTCATCAGCAGCCACAGCCACAACTTCTGGCCTCGACTCATCTGTTGCAATACACGAAACACGCCCACCTGATATTCCGAAAAGGAAAAGATGCAATCACTCTGTCTAAAATCAGAAATGTATGTATAATATTGAAGCAAATTTCCAAGTATGAAAACTTCTGGAATCAGATCCATCCAGGATCATCACAACCAATCCAATGAATCTTCTATGTTCTTCATAATCAGAATTTAAACTTATCCGATACATATCTAGACATTGCAATTATTATAGATGCACGTTTCTTCAAATACCAATATCCAATCCATATCTAGATACGAGTATAGAAATATGAACCTCCAAAGATGCTATGAATTCACGGGAAATCTTGGAAAAATACTGAATATAGACATGTATTTCCATACAGTAATCACCCAAGTCCAAGCAAGCTGTTTAGTAAAGGTCCATGAATGGGTTTGATTTAAATTCTAATATTGTCCCCTGCACTAAGTACAGGCAGATTACATACCTTTGAAATGATGCAAAACGCCAAGTTTAGTTCCAGTGGACAATTCCCACATATACACTAACCCATCATCTCTTCCCATGATCCCGTGATCAAGTGACGCACTAACTGTAGCAGCCCTGTAAAATAAAGTTCAACAATTATTTTTGACACATTTGCTTGCTAAAGTCTCAGAAACTACTACTTTTTTTCAAGTGTTTACAGTAGCCATAAATCGATACAATAGTTCTCTAATACCACATATAACAGCTGCATATGCGTAAAAACATTCTAATATATTCTAACATTCAGTATGAGCAGTTCCCAGACTTCTTTCAGTTACTACAAACACAGAAAGGGAAATATCTGATACAAGAAAAACAGGTTCCTTGCTGCCTTGAGAAGAAACAACAGACCGACTCCATTTTTATGAACTCTACATCTCTTTAGGAAACCAAAAAAGCCTAGTTTATATTTAAGATGTAAAAAGAACTTTAAACTACCTTGGATCTAGTGTACTTCCCAAGATCATCGTGTCCTTCACCAGCAAAGCTAGCCTCCACCATCTGGATGTATTTGCTAAGCGATTACTTGATAAATGTTCATGCTGAGCATCAGAATTAGTCAAGACAAGAAGCCAGATAGCAACATCTTTCCCCTCTAATGGAAGAAAAGAACTATCCTTATATTTGGAAAACCAAAATTTTGTTGATGTGGTGATTTCATCAATGCGCTCTTTCATGTCATCGTAGCTGAAAACAGGCTGCCAACTAAGTAAACTGATCGGTAAGAATTGCTTGATTGGATCGCCTGAACCAGAATATCTTGAGATATTGACCCTTTTCAGAATATCCCTGAGAAGTAAAACCTATTATCAGTAGCTAATCAGATTTTACGTGGAGAGGCAAATATAAGAAAGCCCCTTTGAAGCCTTGTCCCTTCTGCACAAAATGTTGCATCAAGGATATAAAAGACCAATGCATATAAATATATTAATATTTCTACATTGCCACCCAACAATTAATACAAACTATCACTCAGAAGTCAGAATAATCAGAAGGTATAAAAGAATATAGATTTCAAGCAGAAGCCAACATACCATATAACAAAATCCCCAAAACCATTATGCCCAATCACCAGATGAGCACACTTTGGAATTCTCTTCAACTCCACTACACAAGCGGATATGCAGTCACCAGATGGTATAATAAATTCTTCTGTCCATGCACTGCAAAAAGTGGACAAGATTGGTAAAATTGCATGATTCATTGAAAGTAAATAGGCAAGGGACCATATTGTCAGAATGAAAAAGGAAGAAAGGTTCCACAATCTATTTTCAAATTACATAAAGCATTCTTACACTTACAACAGCTGAATGTACAGCAGTATATGCCTGTTTCTATAATATGAAACCTACTAGGTGTTTCTCAGAACAATACAAAAATGACTACAATCTGCTATAAGAATAAAGATGTAAATTTTGTATAGAGGGAATGGAAAGACATTCACCTCCATGTTGAATTCATGGCCCAAAGATACAGTCTCCCACTCTTTCCAGCAGCAAGAAGATAGTCGTTTTCACAAACCAGTAGACATAGCACACTTTCAACTGTCTCCAATTTTGCAACCAAAGAAACATAACCAGGATTCACTCGCACAATTTTTACTGCATTCTCCTTCGAGCAGCCAGAAAAACAAATTGAGCAGATACAATCTATTCTCCCTTCCCTAAGAAAATAATTCTGATATTAGTATAATATTTGTTTCAAATCAGTTTGATATGATAGAGACCTAAAGAAACAGTTAACCTGCAATAAGGTGTTTTAATCCTGTCAAGTAAAACAAGACATTGCCCATCTGGGGTAAATTGTAAGCCACATCTTTCTACACCAATCTAGGAAAGAACAAAAGAAATTGTCAAAAAGATTATCACAGACCAGATAAGCACCATGTCAAGGAATCAATAAGTGCAATAGAAATAGATGAAGAATTTATATATAAAAACATATCTGCCCACTAAAGCTTACTTCAGAAGATGGTAACACTACTGATGTGTAGCCAACAAAAGAAGGGCATCCTTTCCTTGGTTCTTCAGTAGCTACCTTGTAGATGAACAAGGTTCTGTCCGTATCTACAAGAAGACCACATGAAACACAAATGTGGATTTCATTTCCTTTTGTACCCAGCAATACTGATGAAATCGGCGAAGGATGAAAATAGCCTCCTACAAAGTTGACAATGCCCCTTAGATCACTATTAAGCTCTACACCCCTATGACGGTTGACACCTGAACGACCTTGAACTTCCATTGCTGTAGATAAGTTCTTGTCACAAAAACTAGTCACCTGGTTTTGACATGATGCAGAACAGCCATTTTCTACAATAAACCTCTCTTTGTAACAATTTTCTTGATACCCCCTTTCAAGTGAAACAGATTGATTAAGTAAACAAGATGCATCCTTTTTAGATGCACAAGTCAACTTTTGGTTTTCATTAGATAGAATAGGTGGCATATTATTGATTTCAGGTTTGCAATATGCAGTAGTTGTCTCCGTAGGCAATCCACAGGATTGTCCTTCAAGCATGGGTGTATTACCAAAGACATCTCTATTGCATGGTTTGTCATCAGAAGAGTGACAACTCTTTGAAACAAGTGAAGTTCCTGGCGTAGCAGAGTTATTAGGGGCATAATCATCTCCAGAATTTCTGCATATGATACTTTCAGATAGAGGACCAACGTATTTTCTAGTTGAATAAGCTTGCTTTGAGATTTTCTTTCTGGTATACACTTTATTTTGGTCTTGATGGGAAGAGTTAGTAGTAGGAGCCCTGATTTCAGCACTACTGTCTTTCCCTGATAATTTCAATGAACTTGCAATTCCTCTTGAATTAATATCATTAGCATCCACAACTGCAGAAACATGATTATTTGCTTCAAATTGAAAATCATCAAAATCATGATTAACTGAAACAAAAATAAATAATAGAATTATCATGGAGTTCCATGTAAACTATCAGGAATTCAGTAAATTGTATTACATACAGCTTTCCATAATGTAAGTTCTGTTCTGAGTGACAGTTTCTAACCATGAAGTTAAACTTTAGGTGTCAATCAATTTAGGAGCTAAGGCTTGCCCTGTGAGGTCTTAAAAAGTAAATTTGACAACTAAAATTTCAAGGTTGGTTGAACTTCATTACCTTCAGCACAATTAAGGGCATTCTTGGGCTTCTTTTGCTCGGAATGGTTTCCAATATCTGCTGAGTTTTCATCCAAAGTTATGGAAACACCCTGGATATCTTCAGAGAGAGTTTTCATGATTGGAAATGCACACTCTAAAACAGACTCGGCCATGTTTACTTCCTTGTGGCAGATGGTGTCTTGGTCCCCACAGCTCTCGCCACAACAAACTGGTGTTTCCTGATTCGGTTTGATGCTAACAAGCTGTTCCTGGATGTTGGAATCAAATGCTTCTTTGTTTAAACTAGTCTGTTTAACCTCCATACTTTTTGAAAACAATATAGCTTGGCTAGCTACATGATCCCCTCCCTGACTATTCTCAAAACTGTCAAGAATAACAGAGTTCAAGTGTTCAAGATTTGGCACAACTAAACCTTGGATATGCATTCTTGTGTTCTGTTCTGTACGTGCATCCTCTGTTAGAATGAAGCCAGCAGTTTTAGCAGAAAAAACTCATGAGCTAGCAAGAAAAGATTAACATTACAAAGTCTAGGGACTCGATGTGTTGGATGCAACATGCCAAGATGAATATGTTCAGAGAAAACTTCAAAATTTATAAAATTTAACAGTACCTGGAGATGGAAGGTTCAACAAATGGTTAGTGACAATGTTGTCCTCTCGAGAGTTCATCACATGAGGCAATACATTGCATGGGCTAATTGTTTCCTTTTTCTTCTTTGAAGACTCCTTAAGCAATGGAACAGCTTGAGGAAGTAAAACAGTCATCATCAACTTAGCCATTTCCTGACCTACTGAATCAAACTCACTTTTTTCAGAACCTGTATTTGAATTAGATGTGCCTATTTCTTCTTCTTGATGAGACTCAGTCACCAAGCCATCAGAATTAACCATATTAGCAGTGATTAACTCTTCTTTCATACTGCCAGTTATGTCCTTTGCACCTGAAGCAACATTTATCCTATCATCTGCATAGATGTTGTTGCCTAATAAGGTGGATGCTAAGAATGATAAATTATAAATGTAAAAGAAAACCTAGGTTACAATGTAGTATATACTGCAGATAAGAACTACCTTCAAAATCCAAAGTATCAGGTGCATAAAGATGGACATCATTTATGCCCATGGAGTCATTTGGAAATGATGAATCTTCAGGTCTGTCATCTGTTTTTATAGGAGAACAGAATCCTTCCAGTATAGTATCTTGTGACCTATCCAACTGTAAGAAGTTAAGAACGTTTCTAATATTGTGGCGACTAATGTTACTTGTAATAGCAAAACAAAAACTGCATCAATTGATTATAAAACCATGATTTCACATAATTTGCCCCCAAAATGGAAGAGGGTGATAATTCTGAGGACATTGCTCTTAAAAGCTAGCTCCAGATGGTAAGACTAATTCAAGCAGTAAGTACCTAAATTTTGCAAGAAGATAGAGGGAACATGATTTCAACAAGATGTTCAACATGGGCAGAACCAAATGAAAATGAGACATGATAGACAATCTTACCTCTTTACATGCAATGTTTGCTACTCTAGTGAATTTTTCATGTTGGGAACTAATAAACTTGCCCTTGGCTTCATTCTCACCATGATGAACCACGAAATCAACAGATTTTGATGGAAAACCATCTTTGGCTGGGGAGCTTTCTACAATTTTCCCTGCTGATTTAGAGTGCACTGCCGATGCTTCGGGAAATCTGTCAATTTCATCTTCCGAAGCATTATGAGTTACCGAGAACCCATGTTCATGTTTCACTTGATTCCCTGGTACTAAATTTGAACCCTCAGCATCATAAGTCAGGTCCTTAGATCGGGGTCGTTTAAGGCCAGGCCTGTCAACCAACTTGCTTTGCATTTTTTCACACCTTGTAGTTCTCTTTTTCCTGATCTGGGGCCAGGCCAAGTATGGTAGTAAATCAGAAGCAGTACAGATAGTTGAGCTCCCATTATCATTATCCATTCTAGAAGCGCCATTGCAAAAGCTGGAAGATAACAAACTCCTTTCTGCTGTTCCATTGACATTTGCCACCAATTCCCGAAGTAACCTTTGAACAAATGGATTTTTAAATCCAAAAAACTGCATGAAAATGCAAAGAAAAACTCAGTGAAATTACCTATGTTTTTCTTTACTTATCCAAAGTTAGGAAATACATTTTCAAACATTAAGCAAGTCAAAACAGTACAGCATCAAGTAGTTCAAAGAAGCACCACAAATAAAAAAAACAGCTAAGAAATAAGTGAAAGTTTTTAAAATATGTACGCAGTATGCATGCATATAAAGGCATCAACATCTGTAAAATAATACTATAGAGCACCTTTATTGCATTCGTTACAAAGAATACAACAACCTGAGCCACCCAGTGAAAAATCTATCAAAGAGAAAAGATCGACTTAAATGCTCCACATTATACTGCTTCAAATTGATGTCAGAGCTTGATCTTTATCATGTTAATCACTCTCAATCTAAGCGACTCTGAGGTTAATATTTAAGGTAACCACATAAAGATGAAAGAACAAGACAGTAACTCAAAGGATTTCCACAAGCTTAGCTATTCTTCTCACTAAGGCTAAATTATAGTAGTAACCAGAGCAACCCCTAGATCATCTTGTTCAAATTAGGATGCATCTCTTCTATAAGAAATCTTCAATCTAGAGACCAAAGTGTTTGACAGAAGAGAGTTTTATAATTCTGAACAACTAGAAAACAAGAAAAAGTAGAATGAATTGTCATCTAGGTGGAAAATGCTTTCCAGATACCAGACATGACAACAAAATAAGAACATAAAGATGATATCACCAGAGCCGCAATTGTCCATACTAAAGTTGTAAATAGCAATGCAATTAACCAGAAAAAGAGGGCTAAGGAAAATGCAACTTCAGAGTGCTATGGAAGCACCACCAAGTAATACCTCCACACCGTCTATCTTGCATGAGAATCTCTTTCCATGCCATATCTTCAAATGTGGGCAACCAATCTTCTGAAATTTCTCCCATGCAATATCTGGAGTTTGTCCAGAACACGATTGCCCATCACAGGAGATCTGCATGCAAATAGAGGCACACTTTTGCTTTATAATTCGCTTAAAAAAGTATCAATGGAAAACAAGATGCAAGTGCTAGGTAAAACCATCATGTCTGCTTACTCACCACAAACAAAGGCCCTCTAGGACCTTCATGAATTTCTGTCTTATAAGTGCTTCCATTGTGAGCCCGAACAGCTTGATAGCCCACAGGATAAGGATATCGATCTTTACCCTACAGATTAACAAAGTTAAATCCACTTAAAAGAAACACCATTAGTCCATAACAATTTACTTCAATTTTCTGCTGTTAGTTCGAATATATATATATATTTTTAATTTGCCAAAACTTGCTAGGATCGAAGATTCGGAGTTCCTAAATTCCAATTACAAATTTACACCGTACTTGCAGAAAAATATATTACTATTAGAGACACCGGCAATCAACCAGAGTTCTTTAGTTTTCATTCAAGTTATTCGGCAGGTATCTATATTGATTACACAAAAAAAATCATACACCGTGAGAATGTCGAGTAAATTGCAAATAGAAAAGCAAACGAACCCTAGAGGAGCTCCAATACTTCTTCTCCCAGGGGCCTTTGTATAGAGATCCAATGGAAACGATCTCCAGATCGTCTAATTTCGCTGTTTGTTCTCCTTCTTTAGTTTTCGCCATTCAAAGAAATGAGAAGAAAACAAGATTTCCAAACAAATAACAATAAGCGAGTAGAGAGGATTTTCAAGATAGACGAAGAGATGGCTTTTTAAATGGCGGGAACTAAAATCTTGAAATGCGTCATTTCCCTCTAAATTCTAGATAAAAAGTTTATTTGATTAGGAAAAAAGTTAATCGCCGTTGCCGGGGATCGAACCCGGGTCACCCGCGTGACAGGCGGGAATACTCACCACTATACTACAACGACTTATTCCAGCATTTCTTTTAATAACCTTCATCTAATATCTGGAGTTTGTCCAGAACTCCAAAAACTTTGTTTGAAAATTTTTAGGAAAATAACAGTCACTGTTGCCGAGAATCAAACCCAGGTCACCAGCATGACAGGCGGAAATACTCACCACTATACTACAGCTAGTTGCTAATTGTTAGTAGTTCTTCTCATATTTGGCCCATGCAATATCTGGAGTTTGTTTAGAAGTCCAAAAACTTTATTTAAAAAATTCGCCGTTGCCGGAGATTGAACCAAGTTCACCCGCGTGACAGGCGGGAATGCTCACCCCTATACTACAACGACTTGCTGATTATGGTAGTTCTTTTGATATTTCTCCATGCAGTATCTGGAGTTTGTCTGGAACTCCAAAGCTTTAACTGAAAATTTTAGGAAATATAATATTCGCCGTCGCCGGAGATCGACCCGGGTCATACTACGGCTTGTAGATTTTCAGTAGGTTTTTTAATATTTATCTGGAGTTTGTCCAGAAATCCAAAAACTTTTTTTGATAGGAAAAAAAAATATTCACCTTTGTCCGGGATCAAACCCGGGTCGCCGGCGTGACAAGCAGAAATACTCACCACTATACTACAACGACTTATTGATATGTAGTTGTTCTTTCTATTATTTTTTTCTAAATTATTCAAAGTCTAAATGAATAATTGCTTAGGGAAGATCCGATATTCAAAGCAAGCAATATTTCCAGTCAAACTTCATAAAATCATATTTAGGTTGGGTTTGGATGGGCGATTAGGTGTGGTGTGGTGCGGTGTATTTAGCCTATTTTTTGTCTCACATTACAGTATCGTTATAGTATCTAATCTCACCGTCACTACTATTTTTACACTAATTACAGATAAACGCACGCCCATCCAAATTCACCTTTACTTTGGAAAAAAATCACTGCATAGACCTATCTCATCCATTAGGATGCGACATGGTTTGCTGGACCCTTAGCTAGGGTGCCCCCATGCATCATTGATGTCTATCATGTCGTCCTATATAGGCTTTTTTAGTGCTCTACAGTACATACATCATTTTTGTGCATCATTCTTTCTAAAAGGCTATCAATAGGCTTCATCATCCATTTAGCGTTAGACCTTTATTCTGATTCCAAGTGACACTAAGGAAAGGGTAGAGGGAGAAAAAACACTACTAGCTTTATACGCATGAGTTGAATTTTGAAAAGGACTCTTGGACTCAACTTGTAAAATATAATCTGAAGGCACAAAAGTTGGTTCTTAATTCTTAATTATTATAAGCAAGCAAAACTTGCATCTGTATAGTTAAATAAACAACACATGTCTTTGTATGTTTAGTTGTCTGATTGCACAGGAATTTAATGTTGTTGGCATTAATCAAAACTCTTAGTAATTTGGGATTTAAAGTGGAAGTTACATTATGAATGATAAGACGTACGTCCGTACGAAGTTTTACCCTTCAATGCTTTACAACTTCCCTAGTGCTTAACCCACCATTGTTCATCATTGCAACTATATCAGATAAAGATTCAGACATTTCTCTACATGTAAGAATAATGATGAATTCTAGGAAGCCTTGTAACTTAAGTTAATTGAAATTGCTGAAAAAGAAGTTTGATTTCTGAACTTAACTCTAGATATATAGATTAGACAGTGGTATTAACTTTGTTCCTGCATTCACCAAAAAAGAAAAAAAACTCTGTTCCTGAAGGTTTGGAAGATGAACCTATAAATCAGGCATGCAAAAACTTAATGAATTTGGCTGTAGTTTATTCGATTCATACAGTTTAGTTTAGAAATAACATTCTAGACTTGGGAGACAAATTGTATCATTTCACCCGTGATTCAATTTATTACGGTATGCTTTGTGTAGAGAAAATAAGGTTTATATGAATCACACGTACGTGCTTAGGAAATATTAATTAATGTGACGTGATGATGGCTTTTGCTGGGTTCTCCATTAATTTAGTGGATAATCATTAATCATGGCACAATCTAAGCGAGCAAAAGAAATGGAGGACTTTTGAGGTTTATGCATTAATCCATGAAAAGAAGTGGCTGGAAAAGGAAAGACAAACAAACAAATTCCAAACTGTACACACAGAGAAATGAAAAGCATTCAATATCTGTTAATTATCACAGTCTTTAATGGAAACGAAAAACAAATGAAGCCAAAGTTTGAAAAAGGGTATAGTCTCAAAGGGCACCATTGGAAACCGGTGCTCCCCTCTTGAAGCTATCCATGTTTGTAGTTTCAAACACAGGCAAACCACTTGAATAGCTTTGCAACTCAAAAAGATCAGAGCTTGAATCACTATCTGCACCATCATCAACCTCACACAACTTACTGAAGTCTTTCTCTTCTGATTGATATCTATCAACCCTAATGCTCATATTCTTATCCTGATGATGGGGTTCGATATTCTTGTACTTTTCTAAGAACCCATCAATGAGCTTCGATGTCTCATTCCTTTTTGTAGGTGTGGCTGCATAAGGAGGTGGGGTTCTGAAGCCAGAGCTTGAAGAAGAATAAAAGGACTTGGTATCAACAGTGTTAGAGCTACGAAAATGGCTGATACTAATCCTCCTTTTCCTTCTCCCACCAGGGCTCACTTCTTCATCTTTCATTGATTGTGTGGTGGATTTCGAATTTTTCTTCTTTTTGGAACCTGTTTGATTGAAAAGAGAGTTCAAGAAGGTAGCGAGTTTACCACCTGGGGAGCTTGGTTGCTTGTGTTTCTTCTCTTTGACATGTTTTTCCACCAAATGAGACTGGTGAAGAAGAGGTTTTCTTCTCATCGCTGCATCCAAGCTGATCCGATCTCCTTTCAATGGCTGCCTCTCGTCCCGCGTTACCTTTTGACTGATTAATGTTCCACAATTGTAGCTCGCTGCTTCATTGTACCCTGAGAAATACCGAGCCGCTTCGAACACGTCGAGCTCGCCGGAACCATTCCGGTGATGGAATGACTTCTTCAACATTGTATCAGGGTTGAAACTTGAAACCTTGATGCTTATGATATTATGTCCACCTGGTTCATAAGGTTTATAATTGTTACTAGAGAGAGTGATAATCTGTAAAGTGAAGGAGAACAGGTTTGGAATGATTGAGAGCAGTGGGAAGGCTATATCTTTTAACTATATATATTGGCCCCTCTTCACTTGTTAAAATTATTTATAATCTCTTCAAAATGCAACTAATATAATAATAATAATCAATCGTAGGGTCTAATAATGCAATATGACGAAGTGTGGTTTGGAGGATTTGTGGAGGAGACCCCTGACCCCTCACTTTTGACTATGAATTTATGTTTTGGGGTAGAAGTAAAACAAAGTTTTTTTTTTTTTTTTTTTAATCCTTGTTTCAAACTGTGGTTTTGTGAAAACCAGACACTTTTTTTTCTTCTTTTTTATCACTCTAGAGAACGTAATTAATATTGTCCACAGTGAGAATCAAAAATAGAAAGGACGGCAAAGAGCGGTGCGTTTCCTTGGATTCTAGGGAGTCTACACTGTTGTTGTTGGCCATGGCTCAATGTCGAGTGCTTCTGCAAACTCAACTTTTACATATAAATCATTACAATGTTAGAGGGTCATCAGAATTTAGTAGATCCCACTAGGGATTGAATTCACTCTTTAAATGAATAGATTCTTTCGTTATAATGGTGTTAATTAATTGGTTGCTAAGTTACTTTTGACTAACGTAAAATCAATCTTAACCCAGTAATATCTGCCTGCCGACTCTTTGGGAAAGCCCTGGTAGTGGTATGGATCAGAACCTGAACAGCGGCTTGACTTTCAGGATTCAATCCTTTTTTGCTCAAGGACACCACAATTTTTCATCATTGAATTCGAAAGGAGTCAGGTCGAAGGAGAGCAGGACGCAGTTTTTCTTTTCTTTCATAATTTCATCACATTTCTGCTATCTCCAAATACAGATTTGTTTTGTAGAAAGCAATAACTTTCCCTTTTTTTGAGATATATATGGGTATTTGGGTGAGTCAATAGTCATTATATTTGGCCAAGCTAATCTATGACAAAATCCCTATCACTTCCAACTCATTTTCCTAGCTTTTGACGACAGATTTCAGCATACAAGATTCTTAATCAAGACTTGGATTTACTCCTAAACTAAGCTGGATAAAATCAATCAAATATCTTTACTTAAAAGCCAGGAAATGAGGATACATACCTAGCTGTTTCAAAATTTGAAATGTAATTGGAGCCATAGAATGGCAAGATATCAAAAAGGAAGAGCTTATGTAATCAGGTACAATAAAATCAACTGCCTGAAATCTTAGGACCAGACGGACCCTACTGAAGTATGGATCGGATCAGATCTAGTTGCCCCTTAAAAACTGTTTTGGTTAAATATCAAAATTATCGGTGCAGTAGCAAAAGGTTTATATTATTTAAATCTTTGTCGAAATTAGGTTTTGAGTTCTCTTTGATAACAAAAAAAATTAGTTGATTAATTAACGTAACCACGTGTAAGAGGTAACATCCAAAATGCTCAAGGTTGGAATGTCAACATTTTCAACATTTGGACTTCTTCTGTACCGAAATCAATTATCAAAATCTTGATACAATAGCAAGTAGTATGTAAACTTCCAATATCCTTCGAACGCTTGTCCTAACATAGACGTACGTTAGTGGTTTCATCCCCTCTAGCCAAAGTTTCAAATGATCTTTGTATGGATTCATGTTTGATGTTGGGTAGCTTTCTTTTGTTATGCACCATGCATTCCTAAAGTTACCTTGCAGGGCCACGGGTCTTTAGGGAGTCCAATTGATTTTCCCCTATTAATCTCTTTTTTAAATTTTTTTTAAGGTTCTTGTTGTATTTGTTTAGCTCTTTTTATTTCAGAGTGATGGAAAACACCATGAACACAGTAGCTGTACATTAATTGAGCTAAGAAATAGAAAGAAAGAAAGAGGAGAATTCTAAGGGAGGAATTTTGTGTTTATGAGAGAGTTTGAAAATTGTCATTAATTGAGTCGAGGGTTGGCATTTATAGTTATAGCTACAACCCTTCAATTGCTTAACAACTTACAACCATTTACAATAGCTTTCAACAACATTATACTCATAGTTTGCGAAGTTGAAGAAAGAAATTTGATGAGAGTGGCTTAATAAGTGTGTAATCAAATAGTTATTTTTTTTAGTTGAAATTAGGGTATCCACCGTCGATAGCAAGATTAATTTTTTGGTCATGGGATCTCATCAAAGAGGTAAACTATTGGCCATAAAATGTGCTCTATTTTCATAAGCGATGATTGAACCTCTAACCACATGATTAAGGGACAAGGTAAGTAACTATCATGCCACATCTTGTTGTTAATTTCAAGAGCATAATTAACATGCACCAATCCTTCTACTTTTTACCTCACAAAGCACGTGTCAACCTCAACATGTTTTATGCAAGCACGTAGAACTAGATTAATTGTCTGTGCGATAGCACTATTATTGTCACACTAAATCACCAGTGCCCTTGTCCAATCAATACATAATTCATTCAACAGGAATGACATCCACAACATATCACACATGGCATAGTAAGGGTTTTGTACTTAGCCTCCGCTAACGGAAAAGCTAAAACATTTTGTTTTTTTAAGCTCCAAGCAATTGGGTTACTACCCAAGAAAAAGCAATGACAATAGTGGACCTTTGATCATCAATATTGTTTCCCCAGTTTGAGTCTAAATAACCCACAAAGCTAGGCTCAATGTATGGCTTGAATAATAACCATGATTTATCACTCCTTTGAAATAGCCAAGTACTCTTTTGAGAGCCTTCCAATGTGTAGTGTGAGACTACTAGATTAGCTACTTTAATTTGCCAAGCCTTGTAGTGCATATGTGTTGAAGCGCACCATCAACCCAACATCATCGTTGGATCTCCATCTTTGGTGGTCATCAAAGGGGTTATGATCATGGAAGTGGGGCATAGGATAGCACCCATCATATTAGTTCACAACGATAATTCAAGAATATGTTTCTTTCAGCTAAGAATGGGCCTAACTGGAGTGGATCAAACAATAATCGATAATTGATAATCATCCTTGGATCTCCATGCCTTTGTAGATATGGAATTTCTTAGCAAATGCAATAATAATTGATAATCGAGTCAATTGCCTTTGTCTTTAGACCCATAATAGTATTTCCACTAGTATCTATTGTAAACTCAGGAACTTTTAGTGTACCATCAAGATATTTGTGCAACGCATGGTTCAAAGCTGTAAAATTAACTTGTTGCCTCCAAAGTAAGTAGTTTGTTTCATTTAAAAATATAGTGTTAGTTTGTTGCAAGAGTTTAAGTTGCATGACTTGATTTAGCACCATTGGTTGAAGTAGCAAAGTCCTTATTACCAAGAATCAACAAGAATTTACTGAAGTTAATAGAAAAACTAGCAAGAATTGACTAAAGGCTAGTATTTGCAATATCGGCTAGCAAGAATCAATAGATGTTGGTGTGTGGGGATAAAAATAAACTTATAAGAAAATAATCGAAGGCTTTAAGGCATGTAACCATGGTGTGCAAAAGAGTTAAAAGTAAATGAACCTTGAGGATACAATCTACATTTTGCATTGATGAAAACGGTCTACTGAGCACTGAGCAAAGCATAGCAAAGAGTATCAAATTTTATAGAGAACTTTTATAGCAATTTTTTATAAAACAATCTTTGAATATTAAAAGACGAAGAAGGATAAAAAAAACTTTTGTTTCTAAGGTTTTTTATTATTATTATTATGCAAATAAAAGTTCACATCTATTTATACGAGTTTTCATATCACTTCATAGAAACATAACTATTCAATGTGTATATTTATGGAGAGACAATTCTCTTAATTAGGTACATAATGATTAAATTAAGTGACATAACCTTTGGTATTCAAGAGTCATCACTTATTACCATGAAAAGTGACAACTCTTAACTTTTGGTTACTTACAACTTTTCATTTGTAACTATTGGAACATTATTATATTTTGAAAATGTTCCAACAATCTTCCCTTCTCAATTTTCAAAATATTCTAGATTTTGATCATGGAAATCAATTATATATAATAAGGTGTCTTACGATTAAACTTTCATTTAGTGAAAACATTTTAAAATTAATCGAAATTTTAAGGTAGACTATGTTTTAAACCAACTATTCCATTCGATTAACTGAACACATCTCACACAATAATTTTAACATTAGTCAATGCACGGTATCCGAGTACACTATTATGGGCATATCTTTGTAACCTCTTCTTATGAGTTATGTTAAAGCCAAGCCATTGAGCTCATAGAAACAGTCATACTTCCACTCATATGAGTAGATCCTATTGAGAGTGTTTCAATAATTGTAACAGTCTAACATATTTTTGTTATGGGTCTATTAAAAGTATATTACTCATCTTTCCCCTTATCATTACGGGACCTAGCACTTTTTACCCTAACATGATATATTATTTATTGTTTTATAATGCTAGCAGTCACATTTTGATGATGATTTTGTCTTATTGAACTTAAGACTTCTATGTTATACCAAGCGTTGCGTTGAGTTAAGTTTCCATAATGGGTGACTCAAATATTATGGGCTTGTATCTAATTCTTAAATTTCCAAATTTCTAATATAGTTATGTTAATAATCTTACCACATGGTGAAACCCTATATTTATTTGTGTCATGAAAATTCACAAAGCCAACACCTCTACCATGTTCAAGTATCCATTCTTTTGTAAAAGAAATTCAGATTTGAATTCATTAAACAAACATATGTTTTTGGCTTAAGGCACAAATTGGAACATCATTTCCTTTTGTTGATTAAAAGTTTCATTAAGTTTCCTTCCCTCTTCCTTTCATGATTTTTATATAGATAAATGTATATAATATATATTATATAATTCCATAACAATCATAATTATGCATTTTAAAATATCATGCATAGAATAAACTAGTATTTGATTTTTTATCAAACAGTTGATGCACGAGACACCCACATCTTTTATATGATATAACTAACTTCAATAAAACATAAACATGAAATTCAATTCATGCAATAATAGTAAACCACAAATTTGACTAACATAACTCTTCTTGCTACAAAGATTTCTTCTAAATCAATAGTTAGATCACTGACATCAATGTTGTTTTATTATTGATAGTTATCCTCGTAGTGTCATGATTCTAGTGTCATGTGAATGTGTGGAAAAAAATACACTTTAATTAATTTACGATAATTTTGGGAAATTAGAACCTTAAAATTGTTTGTGTGCGGGGATAAAAATAAACTTATGAGAAATTAATCAAAAGTTTTAAGGCATTTAACCATGTAACTTTTTTTAAAGTTCTATTTGCCCTACCTATATTTTGGTATGCAAAAAAGTTATATATAAGCAAATGAACGTCGAGGATACAACGAAGTCTAATGACTTTTTATGTTTTGCACTGATGAAAACAATCGTTTAAGTACTAAGCGAAGCATAGCAAGAGCATCAAATTCTATAAAGAACCTCTGAAATAATTCTTTATAAAATAATCTTTGAATATTAGAAGATGGCGGAGAACAAAGAAACTTTTGTTTTTGAGTTTTTGTATTTTGTTAAAATATCCCTACTATTCATAAATTTGAAATTTAGTCCATATACTTTTATTTCCAAAAATTTAGCCCAGTTACTTTTTACGAATTCAAAATTCAGCCCCAATTGTTCACATTGTTAAATTTGCTGGTGTGACATTTTGAAATAAAAAAAATATTTAGTTGGTAACTATGTAAAAATGACATTGCAATGGGACCTCAATTTGACAATATAATTTTAATAGTGTTAACAATTGGATCTAAATTTTGAAATTTGAAAAGTAGCGAAACTAAATTTCTAGAAATAGAAGTACAACGACTAAGTTTACAATGAATATAAGGACTTATGACATATTTTAACTTTTTTTGCGTGTGTTATGCAAATAAAAATTCACGCTTATTTATGGGAATTCTCATGTCTTTTTATGGTGACTTAACTTTTCGGTATCTTTTTTTATAGATGTCTCTTAAATAGACATAATTATTTAATCGACTTAACTTATCAACATGAAAAAGCAACAACTCTTGATTAAAAGTTATAACTTGTGATTACTTACAACTTTTCATATATAGCAATCGGAACATTATATATATTTTGAAAATATTCCAACAATATAGATAATTCAAATGAATTTTAACAGCGGTTTACAACAAATTTCAACAGGCAGCTAACAATAGTAACTCATACTCTATCACAAAGTTGGTATGGTGTAGAGTAAACAATTTTATTTTATTTTTCAAATCCAATGCTTAAATTTGAGAAATATTTAGTCAAAGGGACAAGGGAGGCTTGAGAGGGTACGTGTATGTTGTTTTCAGCCCAGCCAAGATCCTGGTTTAGGGAGAAAAGGTCGAATGAGCAAACAACCCCACAAAGACCAAGCGTGGAGCCTGTCTCTTATATGCAAGACAGTTTAGGGAAATTTGTCTTAGCCAAGGTAGTGGCCAAGAGCTCGCTGTCTGGAATTGGATATGCTCCATCTTGGGTCATTAACAATCGGATATGCTGGGTTACATGACAAATTAGGTTTGGAATAATAAATAAATCTGGAAGTGCAAAAGAATTATATGAAAAGTATGTTTAGTTAAGTCATGAACGTGGCGATTCTAGCTACACATATAGTGCTGTGCTTCCTCAAAAAATGGATTTGTTTTTCCAGCCAATGAGATTCTTTTTTTTTTGGAAAGAAAGCCAATGAAATTTTGGATAAAGTTTTGGGAATTTGATCTTTTTAGAGTCAAAATTCGACTCAAAATTGTAAAAACTAGTTTATACGTCTATTGATTTCTTATAATTCATTAATTAATTGTAAGTTAAGAAAGAAAAATATTATCAATTCTAAGATATGATTAATTTTTTTTATTGGCTTAATACCTCTTTTGGCTCCCATAATATTATCAACTCTAAGATATGCTTAACTTTTCTCATCATGCTTGTGTTATTTGTACAGGAAGAAATCCTACTGGAAACCAACCAAAACCTGAGAAGGAAGGTAACACTTCTGCTTCAATATTTGTTATCCCGCGTCTCTCTCTGACTTTTTTATTATATCCAATGTTTCCGAATAAATGCGTATATTATATTTGATGTTCTGCTTTATCAGTTGAATGAAAGTTGTTCAGGAAACTGGGGAGCAAAGCGTTCCCTACAACCATCCGCCGCCTCAGACATGGAATATTTTGATCCTTTACAATGCAGCAGCTCTGTGCAGATCGGTTAACTTAAGCCTTTAAAGTTTTGCAGATATCTGATGTTTAATGGCCGATAGATTATTCACGGCTAATGTCTTTTTTTTTCTTTAAAAACTTTGTTGGTACAGTTACAATCAGTGTGTTTAAGATCAGGCCACTGTCAAAGCTTCTGCAGCAAATGATTTCGTCCCTGGTTGGATGATTTGATCGTTTTTAACTACAATTATAGAATTAAAAATCTTCATACATATATAAATACTAAGGTTAGAGCACAATAAGCAAAACCAGACCTATATTTTACTGTATATATGTGTTAGCATGAAGCGATGATCGAAATGTAATGCTATATCTCCATTTTGTTGTAATAATCTGGATAACATATTGAATATTATAAGAGTAAAGCTTAGCTACTCATTATATATATGATCGAAATGTGAGGCGGTGCCCCCATTTTGTTGCAACAATCTGGATAACATATTGACTATTATAAGAGTAAAGCTTAGTTACTCATTACATATATATATAGATATAGATATGATATCTCTTTAGTTACTCATTTTAAAAAACAAACACAGGCCCAAACTTACATGAAGTCCTCGAATCTTAAACTTTCATTTGCGCAAATTACGGAAATAGCTAGCAGGATCACGTTCAAAGTCGTCCCTGAAAATCCGATAGTTCCTTCCAGGAGCTTTCATGGTTTTCTTGTTGCTAGAAGAAGAAAACAAACCCATACGACCCAAAGCAAGAAGTCCCGCCGCTATTGTCACTGCTACATTAGCCACTGTCTTCCAGGAGCTGTTGCTCTCATTGCAACTCATTTTGATTCCAGTTGGCGTTTTACTTACAATTACTACATTTGCTTAAGCCATAAATAGTGAATATTTTGAGACACTCGAGAGCCAGACTTAATCAATTCTCTCAGTTTCTTGGGATGGGGTGGCATTGATTAAAACACTGATCAATAATCTTCTTTCAAGATTTCTTTTAGGCATAATGACACACAGAAGCCTAACAGACTCGAAACAAGAAATATAGATCGTCCAAGTTCAAAGCGACAGTCGACACCCAATAAGGAACCCTAGCTACTTCGATAGGCAAATCTATTTCATTTCTTTAATTAATCAGGCCCATGTAAGACTAATGTATAGATATAGACCTATTCTTTTCTCAACTGTTCATTTTTCTCAAAAATAATTTAAATTTAAATCATCTTTGTATAGAAAAAAAACCTATTGGGACCACAGTTTCATTATATGAACATTTTCTAGACCTGCCAACCATTTACCTTCAATTCAAAATATAAAATTAATATAAATATAACAAAAGGAAGAATTGAAGGAGAAGGCAATAGCAACAAATAGAAAAGGATAGTTGTGGCATACTTTGGGAATGATCAGATTTGGGAATTTGGGATGGTTCATTAGGCTTTGATTTTTTTTCTTTGGAGATGGTGTTGTGGGAAAAGAAAATCGAAATAATTGCCAATTGGGAAGTGGGTTTCGGTTCCTAGGGTTGAAGAATGAATAAAGACTATCAGATTTTAGCTGCCATACAATATATTATTAATTATAAGGGTAAAATATACTTAAAGTCACTCAATTTTAATTAAAATAATAATAATTATTAAATTTTAAAAATTACAATTTAATTACTGAACTTTAAAAAAGTAACACTTCAGTTACTAATGTTATTGAAAAGTGAAAAATTAATCACCCACTAACATTTTCGGCTACAAGCCTAACGAAATAGGTAATGTGTCCAGTTAACTTGTTGATTTGGCCAGTTAACTTACCACATTAGACATGAGGAGCCGAAGGGTCTTAATTTTGGGGTTTAAGGACGGGCAAACAAAAAAAAGAAGAAAAGGGACTATTGGAGTTAATTGAAATTTTTTTGGAAAATGGTTGGACGATTGAACAATTGAAAATTTCTAAGTAAAGGGACGATTGAAATTTTGGAGAAAAGCGACCGAGAGAAAAACCAACAACAAAAAAAATCAAGATTGAAGCTGAAATAATTAGAATGGTTAATAAAAGAGAACCAATTAACAGTGTTGCATCCATTGTAAACGAGTAAGTTTCTTTGTTGATTTATGATTTTTTAGATTTAGTGGGATTTGGATTTATGATTTTTTAGATTTCTTTTTTGAAATATGTTTCTTTCACATGAAGTGGGTTTCGGTTCCTAGGAAGTTGAAGAATGAATAAAGACTATCAGACTTTCAAAAGATTTTAGCTGCCAGACAATATATTATTAAGGGTACCATACACACTCACTCAATTTTTAGAAAATTACAATTTAATTATTAAACTTTAAAAAAGTAACACATCAGGTAATATAACATTATTAAAAAAGTAACAAGTTAATTATCCACTAATTTTAAAATTCCTTTTCCCTTTTTCTCAAACCCAATCGAATATTTTGATTTTATTAGAATCTGTCGTCTGAGTTTATTTCAAAATTCTTTAATTTTAACGTGTTAAAGATATGTCTATAATTATGATGGATTCCATATTGGGAGCTGTTTTATCTTTACGAGGTTGAAGATTTTAAGGAGTTTGTGGGATGAGATAAAAGGTCCCCTGGTGTAACTTCTGCAATTTGAGCAACGACCCTTGGTTTAACTCTGTCACTACTCCTATCCCTATTCTCGTGAATCTTGCTCCCCATACCTAAAAAATTTATAGCTGCACTCTGTTTATCTCAATTATTTGTATTCAAGCTTCTCCAAGATGCCCTTAGTAGATTAACCTTGGCCAAACTCACCAATAATTTGTGATTAAGAAACCACCTACCATTTAAACTAGATTTTACTGATCGGGTACCTCTGAGTTTAAAAATAATTATAAAAAATTTAATTTTAATTTTATTAAATTATTATTTAAACATTGTAATTATATTTAAACAATTATGTTAAATTATACAAAAATTTGAGATGAATTGATATACAACAAAATTAAGGAGTTTGTGGGATGAGATAAAAGGTCCCCTTAACACTTATACTTAATAGTTTGGGGACTATTGATTTAAACATAAACTAATTTTTAGTACTTTTTTCTAAATCAAACTGGAAACTTTTTATTAAAATAAAATAAACTCAAATATAAGCTCATTTTAAATAAAGTTAATTATCTTAAAAAGATTAATTGGAGTCCAAACCTCGAAACCAAAACAGAACACTCTAGAACTAAAGCAAGTGAAATAACAAAATAAGATAAAAGTCTTGATAATCCCAGTCTGCCATTAATGATTTGCCTCCAACTTTTCCATTTTCAATAGTGTCTTTTGGATTTTGTTGGATTCGGAAATCAGAGAGTTATATGACTAGATTAGAGGGAGGGCCTCTCAACTCCATTTTCATCAGTTCTTCATCTATTCGCATCAATCTGGTTCTCTTGGACGTTCCATTTCTAATTGACGTTGAGCGTAACTGGGGACCTCTCCCATCAGGTAAACCATTTTTTCTGCTTTAGGCTTGTCGTGGATATATTATGGGCTAGTTGATTAGCCGACCTAGGAACAAAGTGAAAAACTAGTGATTGAAATATTTCTTTTTCTTTTTGGATGTTCCAAATATGCACGTTGATTTGTGATTTATCCGTTGATCTTGTCATGCATTTGTTGATGATGGATTTGGAGTCTTCTTCCACTATTACAACTGTGAAACCTATTTCGATCCCTGTAAGCATGGCTTCAAAACATGTGATAGCTTCTGTGTCAAAGGCCGTACCAACCGTCGTATGGAGGCAAGATTTAGAAATCATGACTTCTCCGTTAGCATTTCGTGCCACAATTGCAGATGCCGACTTAAAGCCTATATAGTCGAACGAGGCATCAAAATTGATTTTAATGGTCGGGTCATCAGGTGATTTTTATTTCTCCTTTTCCCCAATGGTGATAATTTTTTTTTCAGCCAAACCATCTAGTTCATAAATGTAATGGTTGGTGAAATTTGCTGCTTCTGTTCATGAGTAAGATTTTCTTTCATGTAGATTTTTGTTTCTGTCAAGTTAAAGCACCCACATTCCGCATACAAACAAGCGTCGTTGGAGCTCAGTACACCTCTAAAAATCCATGTAAGCCATTCTAAGCAATCTATTAATTCCCCTTAGACTATCTAATCAAAGTTTAAGTTTTGCCATATTTCTACTGCTATAAGGCATTCGACAAAAACATGCTAAAGGGTTTCAATACCCACCTTGCATCTGGGGCACTTGTTGCTGTGGGTCGATCTCCTAACATATAAGTTGACCATGGTGGGGAGGAAATTCCAGGACACTCTCCAGAGTTGAATCTTAATTTTGTTAGGGATTTGTAGTTCCCATAGTTGTTTGTAGAATTGTTTTATTGCATTCTGTGAAGCATTAAATCTAGTTGTAGTATTCTGGGACTGTAATAGTTTATAGGCACTCCTAATCGAGAATTTACCCGAGGGTTCACCGTGCCATATGATCATATCAGCATGCTCATCTCTCGCCAATGGGATATGCATGATTCTATTTTCATCATTTGTCTCAAAGGTATTATGAATAAGCTCTTCCTTCCATGCTCTATTGGTACTGTCAATTAAGCATGCAACAATAGATAAGTCTGCGTTATTAATTTGATTATGTAATCTATAATTGTTTGTCTCGGACAGCCATGCATCCTCGTTAATTAATATGCTTTCACCTGTACCAACTTTCCATCCCAAACCTTCATTGAGGAGACCTTTTGCTGCCCAAATACTTTTTCAGGTGTATAATAGAGTGCGTCTAAGCTCAGCCTGTAGGAAATTAGTAGAAGGATAGTATTTTGCTTTTAGAACCTGTGCTAGTAACGAGTCTGGTTTGTCAATTAGACGTCATCTTTGCTTAGCGAGTTGGGCCACATTAAATTTGGCCAAATTCCTAAAACCGAAATCAAATTTCTGTTTTAGTTCACATATTTTCTCCCAGCTACACCAATGGATTCATTTGCACCTACGTTATTTCTACCAGCAATGCTTAGCTATTATTGTTTCCATTTCTCCACATAAAGTTTTTGGTAATAAAAAACACATTATGGAGTAAGTAGGAATCCCTTGCAGGAATGATTTGATGAAGACTTCCTTACCCCTTTGTGACAAGAATCTCAAACTCCATCCATCAATTCACTTGTTAATTCAATCCTTTAAACTTTAAAAGGAGGTTTTTTTTTTTCCTACCAAATTGGAAAGACCAAGATACTTCTCAATATCAATCTATTTTCTAAGGTATTAGTGCTAAAAAATATGGTGGACTTGTTGTGATATAAGTGATATGATCGTACCTGTAAAACTAAAATATTATCACGATAAAGGCAAGCGCACCTATCGAACAGTAGTATAGCTTATGGCAAGACTGGAATGTCGAACCCACAGGGACTAAAAGTACTAGTATTAACTTCTTTTTATTATCTAGCCTAAAAATAAATGAGGTTTGTTTAAACTAAAAATTAACTAAACTAAGAACGCGACAAATAATAAATTAGAGAAAATAATTTTGGAAAACCGATTGATTAAGACAATACCCAAGGAAGAATCCACCTAGACTTCACTTATTATTCGACTCTGAACTAGACGATTTATTCACTTGACTTGATCCGTAGAAATCCCTAACTTATGTCAATATCTCTTTCAAGACTAAAAATAACTAACCCTAGGTTGATTAATCGAAATTTCTTTCTAATTAAAACCCCTAGTGTTACATTAACTCGATCTATGGATTTTCCTATTAGATTTGACTCTAATTCGACAAATTTTCATCGTCCTATCTCTAGGATTGCAATCAACTTCGTTTAATTATGTTGGATTTACTCTTTGACAGGGACTTTTGCTCCACTGAATAAGCACATTCGATTTAAATTAATATCATGAAATATTAAAACAAGAATAAAAAACACATAATTAAGAGCAAATCAAATATTTATCGTATAATTTAAAAAATAAAAATATTCGTCTTAGGTTTCATCCCCCTTGGGTATTTAAGGGAATTAGTTCATATTCATAAAAGAAAACATCTCAAAATTGGGAAAACAACAAAACATAAAGAAACCAAAAACTCCTGAAAGAAATTGAAGGAGATCTTCAGTCTTGATGGAGATCTTGCTTTTGAAATGAATCAATCGGCGTTCTTCGAGTAATTCATTGTTTTTTATTCTCTGTGTCTCCCTTTAATCCTCTCCTAGGGTGTTTAAATAGACTTTGGAATGCCCCAAATACCTAAAAGTTAGCCTTTTCTGAGTAGAATTGAAATAGTGCTCGATAGGGACACGGGTTTGTGGTCAGTCCGTGTGAAGATGCTCAGGCCGTATGCAATACTGACTTGATTACTTGTCGACACAGCCGTGACACACGGACGTGTGACCATCTCGTGTGTCACACACGGGCATGAGGTGTACCCGTGTGGAGGTGTTTAGGCTGTGTTGAATTCTGATTTTGGCCCATTTTGTCTGTTTTTGGCCTGTTTTTCGCTCTTTTTACTTTCCTATGCTCACCTAAGTATAAAACATGAAATTAAAATATTAGAAGCATCAAATTCATCAAATTATGAGATAATTTATCCAAAAATATGCTAAGCATAGATTTAAAATATGTTGTATTTGTGGTTTATCAAATATTCCCACACTTAAGCATTTGCTTATCCTCAAGCGAAATTTTTAACTCACAATTAAAAATAAATTTTTCTCAACTTATAATTCTTATCGACAATATTTCGAACTAATCCACAAGTAATCATACATTGAGAATTCAACTAAAAGAACATCAAAGTTTCAAATAATCCAAGTTGAGTATTTTATCCCGAAAACATAGGTATCTCCTATTATCTAAGTAATTACCTTTAATTCAAAATTACACAGCATTGACATCCTCACTAAAGATTCACTCAAATCACTCAAAGTGTTTAAGGTTTAGAAATTAAGCACTCATTAGTCAACATGAAAAGTTATTACCATAGGCTTGCATAAAAATCAAATCTCCACCACTATGAATTGAAATGATACACCAATCAAAAGGTCTTTAGAAAGTTGTAATGGGGCTTTGGTTAGGAGTGTGGACACAAGTTGAAAAGGAGGTTAGAATCAAGATTGAACTAAAAATTTACCTAACTAAAAATTGAGAAATTACATTAGTGAACACAAATACTCCTAGAATTGAGCTTTTCTTCATGAATAAAATCGTTTAAATACATAGCTTCGTAATAATATGCTAAACGGTAGATTAACCACTAAATTTTTTTAAAGAACAAACAAAGTAATAAAGCGTTACTAACTAAAAAGGACGACATAGCCAGATAATTATTCAATTCAAATCTCGATGAAATAGGGCTCAAATTAATTAAGGGAAATTCTCATGGAATCAAAAATAGGTTTATGGGTTAATATTAAGGTAAAATCAATAAATAGTTTGTTAGGCTCAATGTGGTTCACTAAGGGTTAATTATCAGGGTAGGCTTTTTATGGAGTGAGTGGGTTAAACCTAAGTGCCATTATCATTTAGGTATATCAAATCAATGGTGTAGTCTCGACATGTATAATCGAAGCAAATTATAGAATAACAAATCAATATTGACACACTAATAGCAACAATAAAAGTGACCAATAAAGAATATATGCTCTAAAGGCTCAAGATCTCACAAAAATTATGGCTTTTAATGTCAATCCTGTGAATTTTAAAGTTCAAGATAATACTTAAATTTGGGGAAACAACCTAGCAAATTTTTACTTCTCAAAAATTCAAATTATCATGCTTGATTTTCTAATGTCTTAAAGTTTAAATAATCAAAGCACAAATACCTATGATTTAATCCAAAACATACCAATAAAAATCATAAATCAATCAGAATTTCTTTCTAATAGTAATATAAGAAAGTTATTTGAGAATAAGGTAAAATTTAGGGATTTTCTGATAAAGCTGTAAATAACCTCCCTACACTTAAGATGTACATTGTCCTCAATGTACAAAGATAGGTAAGAATATAGGCATAGATCATAAGAGAATGGGAGGAATAAAACTCCTTGATTTTTGGATGGAATTATTGGAATAGTGAAAGCTGAATTGGAGGAAGAGCTACTTGAAGTGCATGATTCTGAGCTATTTAAGAAAAAAACACAACTGTAGAGAGAATTAAAGTATTACTCGATAAGAACCATAAGAATAAACAAAGTTTAAAATAAGTCTTTAAAAGGGAAATAAAAACATAGGAGATAAACAAAAATAAAAATTAAAATTAAAATTAAAAGAATTAAAAAAATAGACTCAAAGGTCCTCATCATCAGATGCATCGTGAGTCGACAGTGCCGAAGGAGAGATATGAAGATGGTGACATATTTATCAAAGAGTGGCATCAATGCTGTCGAATTGCTCAACACTGCTACTTAAAGCGAGTAAGTTGCTCGGATATGTCGGTCAATGTAACAGCAGAATGAGTAGGTGGGCGACTCGGTGGTGGTGAAGGTAGGTCCTCGTGATGTGGAGGGACATCGTCACGAATGTCTTCAGGGTCATCTTGGTCGTCAAATTGAACAAGCCTGTACTGAGTGGGGTTAAATCCACGTCGACGTTCTATCATCCGCATGTGAATCATGCTCGAGATGTCCTATGATGACATCTGGCCTACTAGGGTCAACGTGGAGGACATATCTGGTGTGTCGAAAAGTCTAAAATGTCAAGCGAGACGAGTCACGTAGGGATCCAAACAGATAGGGCCCCTCCTATGGCGGTCCGTCTGATAGTGAAAGGCAAGCGCGATAAAATAAGTCAAGTCGAAGATGTGGCTTATCGCCATACTCCAAAGATAATATGCATTAGTAGTGGACACAACTTCGGTGCTCTCTCTCCGTCCGGTCAGGGTATGAGCCAAAATAGCGTGGATGTATCAAAGTGCTAGAGGGAGAACAGTTGCCTTCGAGCGACTAGCGTCATAAGGAATCTGGCTCGCTGTAAGGTCAATCCAACAGCACGAGGGCGAGTAGTGTATGTGGCGGTGAAGGTGGAGAAAATCCTCAAAGGCCATAAACTCCTCCGTGTAAAGGCCTAGTGCTGCTCCAAACTCCGGTATGCTCATATGTCGTATGAGTCCATCGAGCCAAAAAGTGATAGTGTCAGCCTTCTCGTGTGTACTCATCACATGCTGCAAATAGAATGTCATATAGAACTCGAGGATCAACTCAATATAAGTGGGTTCGACAATGTCAAAGAATCGATCCCAGGAGGCAGTGGCGAGATGAAATCGAATAAGGTGGGTAAGATAGACCAGTTTCAAGGCGACCCAATCAATACAACGGCCCACTCCCAATGGTCGTGCATGGAGGAGCTGAAATAGATCTTCTTGGGGACCCCTTGAAAATTGGAGCAAGGGATGGCGAGCTTCATCGGAGGCGCTCGATGAAATGGCACATGTACTCTTCCACTTTTTCGAAGTGGGGACTGCAACTTTCGACTTACCTCGAGTGTTCATCATAATGGACCTGCAAGGAAATAGTATAAGACTTGCATTAGAAACAAAATATTAAAAATAAAATCATAAAGTAGACAAATATAGTTAACAATTTCCAAAACTAAGTAGTCCTAAATGTTTTAATCCTAAGATAGCATCAAAACTCAAAATCAACCAAAGTATATAACTAAACTAGCAAAATAGAATAGATGGTAAGACATGTTCATGACAACTCCCACATTAGTCAATAACAATGAACATAAACCAAAGGGAGTAGGTATCCAAACAGTATGAAGAAATTTGAGAGTGGTGAAATTATACTAACTAAGACTCAATGTTATCAACCAAAACAATTCAATACTTAGAGTAATATGGAAATAATAAAGAAGAAGAAAAAAACTGAAATAGATAATAGAGATAGAATAAATAAATAAATAAAATAAAGGAATAAATAGAAAGAACATGGTAATAAAAGTGGTGAAAGAACTCGATGATATGAGTGGTCGAAATGTGGGTGTGAGACGTTGCGATGGAGCTGGTGGCGTGCCAGGGATTGGGCCGACGAAGGAGAAGAAGAGAGGAGAGGGATGGGAAGTGCGAAGGGCTAGGAAGGGGGTGTGGCCAAATGGGGAGAAAAGGGTGGAGGTGAGGCATTTAGTGGTTAGGGTTTAGGGTTGGTCGGCAGTTAGAGGTTGTGGGGGAAGTTTTGGGGAAGAAGACAAATGAAAATAAAAAATAAAGTTTAGAGGTTTAAAAGGAGCACGGTCGTGTTTAGGCCCCGTGTTGGGCCATATGGCCGTGCTACACGCCCGTATGACTCGAGTATTGCCAGTGTTCATCGAGTAGAGGGGGTCAGGATTTCACACGGCCTGTGAACACACCCGTGTGTCCAAGCTGTGTGGTCCACACGGCCATATCGCATGGTCGTGTAGTACTTTGTTCGCTTCTCCCACGCCTGTGTGATGCTTCCTACGCCCATGTTATATTACGCACACCTGTGTGGCTAGGCCGTGTCTCGCACATGGCCCTGTGCCTTGCCCGTGTTCGTTTCTGACTTGTTTAAAAAAAATGAAGAATTAAGCTTCAAGTTTCACATGGCCTAGGACACGCCCGTGTGTCTAGGCCGTGTGGTCCACACGGCCGTGTCGCATGCCCGTGTGGATTTATCGCAAGCCGTGTACATGTTAATATTTAGGGATTTTTTACCATATTTCTACATGGCCAAGGACATGCTCGTGTGGGTTAAAAACTTACATGTAAAACATGAAAAATAGATAAAAATAAGTTCGTTAGTGGTGTTAGTGCTCGGGTTACCTCCCGAGAAGCTCTTATTTATAGTCTAAGCTCGACTTAGCTTAATTTTTCACGGTCACAGTGGTTTGAGGAGTTGAAACTCCTCTTTCCTACTATCAAAGTAAGGTTTGAGTCGAGTATTATTTACCTTGAAAGTGCCGAATTTAAAATGTGTTACCTCGACTATACCGTAAAGAAAGATATTTACTACCGTGAAGGGTAGTGCATCATTTGTATGAAGCTCTGAAATGGCAATTCAAGGGTCTTTTTCGTCTAACAATACCTTGTCCCCGACCTTAAATTGCTTTGTTTTCACCTTAGGTTTGTCATGGATTCGCTTCGGTTCTACACGGTGTATCATAAGTTCCTCTTTGCCATAGGTCCGCCATTCGTCTAGTTCTTCGATTTGTAATCTTTGTTCCTCAAAATCCGTTCTGTTCGTGTTGCATGAATTTGATTATGACTCCATTATGTTATTATGAGACATGTCCTGCAAAGAAGGTTAAACCATGTGATTAGTCTCATTAACAGATTTTAAAAAGTCATCTTCTTTACTCGATATCTTAATTAAATCACGAGCCAGAAGGGTAATCGTATCATCGCCTACACGAAGTGTTAGTTCACCTGTACCCATGTCAATAATAGTCCTAGCAGTGCTAAAAAGGGGCACCCTAAAATTAAGGACACGCCACTATCCTCATCCATGTCTAGAACAACAAAGTCTACTGGGAATATGAATTTATAAATTTTTACAAGCACATCTTCAATTATACCTCTAGGAAATCTAATGGTTTTATCTGCCAATTGTATATTTATCTTAGTTTTTTTGGGTTTCCCAAAACCTAGTTGTTTAAACATTTTATAAGGCATTACGTTTATACTAGCCCCTAAATCAGCCAAGGCATTATCAACAGTTAAACTACCAATTAAGCAGTGAATCGTAAAATTCCCTGGATCTTTTAATTTGTTGGATAGTTTGTTTTGCAAGATGGCCGAACAAACTGCATTCAATTCCACATGCGACGACTCATCCAACTTTCATTTATTTGCTAAAAGCTCATTTAAGAATTTAATAGCATTTGGTATCTACAAAAGAGCTTCAATAAATGGCAAGTTAATATGTAATCTTTTAAGAGTTTAAGGAATTTACCAAATTGTTCGTCTATGCGGTCTTTCCTTATCACATTGGGGAATGGCACACGAGGTTTATACTCTTTGCTCACTGTCTTTTATGTACCATGACTCACCTCAACCTTACCTTTAATTACCACATCTTCTTGTCTCGGTTCTGATTTGTCTTCAACTAACCCTCTTTTATTGAGTATAGTGATAGCATGAAGTTGCTCCATTGGGTTAGTCTCTGTGTTCCTTGGTAAGCTCCCTTATGGTCATTCTAAAATCATCTTGGCAAGTTAACCAATCTAATTTTCCAACACTTGAATCAATGTTTGTTGATTTTTTAGTACGGCTTCAATGTTTTAAAAATGAGTCTTTGACACCGAGATGAATTTCGAAAGCATCTCCTCTAGGTTTAGCTTCTTTTCTTGCTGGAAAGGTGGTTGTTGAAAGCCTGGGGGTGGTGGCTTTTGATTTCCTTGACCACCCCATGAAAAATTTTGATGATTCCTCCAACCTGCATTGTAAGTGTTACTGTAATGATTGTTTTGAGGTAGATGATTATTACCTATATAATTCATTTGCTCGTTTTCCATACCATGTCCATAAGGGGAGTACTCTGGGTTACCTATACCACTTCCAATCGCGTCACACTATATTACTGGATGTACCTGTGTAGAACCAACTAAACTATCAATATTTTTATTCAAAAGTTCTACATTGTTCGAAAGCATGGTGACTGCGTCGACATTAAAAACACCGACGGTTTTTGCAGTTTTGTCCTCATAACTTGCCATTGATAGTTGTTTAGTGACATACCCTCTATAAACTCATAAGCCTTCTCAAGTATTTTGTTATTTATTATTTCACCGGTAGCTGCATCGATCATTTGCCTTGTTGAAGGGTTCAAACAATTGTGAAAAGTTTGAACCTGTAGCCATAAAGGTAACTCATGGCGATGGCACATTCTCAATAGGTCCTTATATCTCTCTCATGCATCGTAGAGTGTTTCTAGATCCATCTGCACAAAAGAAGAGATGTCATTCCTCAACTTTGCTGTTTTAGCTGGCGGAAAATATTTAAGTAAAAATTTCTCGGTCATTTGTTCCCAAGTAGTGATGAACCCTCATAGTAGAGAGTTCAACCACTGTTTAGCCTTATTTCTCAAAGAGAAGAGAAATAACCAAAGGCGAATGATATCATAAAAAACGCCATTTATTTTAAATATATCGCAGAATTTTAAAAAGTTTGCTAAATGTGTATTAGGGTCATCGTCCTGCAAACATCAAATTGAACAAACTGTTGAATCATCTGTATAGTGTTAGGTTTCAGTTCAAAATTATTTGCAGCAACAACAGGTCTAACAATATTTAATTTAGTACTAGCTAAATTAGGCTTAGCATAATCATACATAATATGAAGAACATGATTCTGATTTACAGGATTTATGGCTACCACAGGAGGTAGTGGATTATTCAGATTTTTCGCCATCTCTTCAGTAAGGTAAGTATCGTCCTCTTGCTCTTTCTCTATATACTGTAGACTCCGCCTTATTTCTCGTCAGTTTCTGCTAGCTGAAGCTTCGATTTTACTGTCGAAAAGCAAAGGTCCTAACGGGTTCCTTCTAGTCATAAACTAGAGACACCTGTCAGAGAAAAATAAAAAGAAAAATTCAGTAAATAAAAATTAAGTTAAAAATAAAAAGTAAATTGCAATAAAAGTAAAAATGGCTAAATTAATAAAAATCAATTATTTCTAATATTTTAGTCCCCGACAACGGTGCCTAAAACTTGATGTGATAAAAGTGATATGATCGTACCTGTAAAACTAAACTATTATCATAATAAAGGCAAGTGCACCTATCGAACAGTAGTATAGCTTATGGCAAAACCAGAATGTCAAACCCACAATGACTAAAAATACTAGTATTAACTTTCTTTTTATTATCTAGCCTAAAAATAAATGGAGTTTGTTTAAACTTAAAATTAACTAAACTAAGAACGCGACAAAGAATGAATTGGGGAAAATAATTTTGGAAAACCGATTGATTAAGACAATACCCAATGAAGAATCCACCTAGACTTCACTTATTATTCGACTCTGAACTAGACGATTTATTCACTTGACTTGATCCGTAGAAATCCCTAACTTATGTCAATATCTCTTTCAAGACTAAGAACAATTAACCCTAGGTTGATTAATCGAAATTTATTTCTAATTAAAACCCCTAGTGTTGCATTAACTCGATCTATGGATTTCCCTATTAGATTTGACTCTAATTCGGCAGATTTTTATCGTCCTATCTCTAGGATTGCAATCAACTTCATTTAATTATGTTGGATCTACTCTTTGACATGGACTTTTGCTCCACTAAATAAACACATTCGCCTTAAATTAATATCCTGAAATATTAAAACAAGAATTAAGAACACATAACTAAGAGAAAATCAAGTATTTATCATATAATTTAGAAAATAATAAGATTCGTCTTAGGTTTCATCCCCCTTAGGTATTTAGGGGAATTAGTTCATATTCATAAAAGAAAACATCTTAAAATTGGGAAAACAACAAAACATAAAGAAACCCAAAAAACTCTTGAAAGAAATTAAAAGGAGATGTCCAGTCTTGATGGAGATCTTGCTTCTGAGATGAATCAGTCGGTGTTCTTCGAGTAATTCATTGTTTTCTACTCTGTGTGTCTCCCTTTAATCCTCTCATAGGGTGTTTAAATAGACTTTGGAATACCCAAAATACCTAAAAATTAGCCTTTTCTGAGTAGAATTGAAACAGTGCTCGATAGGGTCGGCCCTTGTGAAGATGCTCAGGCTGTGTGCAATACTAACTTGATTACTTGTCGACACGGTCGTGACACACGGGCGTGTGGCCATCCTGTGCGTCACACATGGGCTTGTAGTGTACCCGTGTAGAGGTGTTTAGGCTATGTTGAATTCTGATTTTGGCCCATTTTGTCCGTTTTTAGCCTGTTTTTTGCTCTTTTCACTTTCCTATGCTCACCTAAATATAAAATATGAAATTAAATGATTAGGAGCATCAAATTCATCAAATTATGAGATAATTTATCCAAAAAATGCTAAGCATGGATGTAAAATATGTTGTATTTACGGTTTATTAAGACTTTTGAAAATTCACATACTGGCCAAGGCATAATTCATATGTTTTTAAAATTCCTCTAATCTATTGAGCTGTTAAAGTCGTTGCCTCATCGAATATGATGCAATCATCCGTAAAGAGGAGGTGAGAAATCTGTGGGCCACGCCTACTTGTCTATGCTCCTTTAAGCTCTCCTCTTCTCAATGTCGAATGCATGAGGGATGAGAGTCCCTCACTGCAAATCAGAAAAAGAAAGGGGCTCCCCTTGATGAAGTCCTCTCGTTGGCTTAAAATGTTCTCATTTACCCCCATTTAGAATGATTGAGTAAGAGACTGTCGTAATACATTTCATTATAAAATCCACCCAAGTTTGCACAGAACCCATTCGCGCCATCATAATCCTTAGAAAATCCCATTCTACCCTATCATATGCTTTACTCATATCGAGCTTGAGTGTCATATGCCCTTTTTTCCCGACCCTTTTATTCTTTAATGTATGCATGATTTCATAAGCCATAAGCACATTATCAGTAATTAAACGTCCTGAAATGAAGGCACTTTATGCTTTATCAATACATGCTTCCAAAACATGTTGAAATCTATTAACTACCACCATAGCTATTACTTTGTATAGAACATTTGTAATAGCCCAGATTTCAGTGGTGTCGGGAACGGTGATTCGAGATCACTAAATTCGACGTTTAGAAAATTAAATGAATTAATATTTATGAGTCGAGTATGATTTTAGAAATATTTTTGAATTAGTGAATTTCGTGATTTAAAAGAAATGATTAGGTACAATGGGTCGAAAATGAGGTATTGAAACTTCGATATCATAAATCGAGTCTTAAATATTTTTATAAATATTTACTAAGTGTTAATAAGTTAGTATTAAAGTTTTGTTAAAAAATTTTAACATTTTGATAGTTAATTGAATGAAAATGGCTAAATTGAATAAAGTACAAAACTTGTAAAAGTGATTAAATAGCTTAAGTAGTGAATAAGAATGACGAAAAGGGTAAATGAACCCTTCTTAGAGGTATGAGGTGGCATAAGCAAAGAAAAATCAAGGATTAGGTGTGAACTAAGGGCGAAATGGTAATTTGGTTAATAATTAAAAATAAAAACTAGTGACCAAATTGAAAATCTAGATATTTATTCAATTCTCTTCATCCTCTTCAACCCAAAACACCATAGGAGGGTTATCTAAGCTGGTTTTTCATAATTTTTGCATCAAATGAGTTAAATTCCTGCCCTTTTCTTGTAATTTTTGTGTTTTTGAGACTTTTACAATTAGGTCCACTTGTTTAAATCATTAGTTTTTGATTCCATGGATAGTTTTGAAAGTTTCCATGGATAAGTGCTGGAAGGTTATGATGAATTACCATGAAATTGAAGCTTTAATTTTATTATGTGATGATATTATTGAATGATTTGAATATAAATTGATTTTTAGGACCTAATTGTGAAAAAGTTTACATGTTATGGTTTGGCATAAAATTCTGAATATCAAGGGCTGTGAAATATTTTATAATGTTTAGGTGAATTAATTGAGAAAAATTAGCTCAATTGATGGGTTAATTCATTAGGGACTAAATTGTAAAAAATTGTAAAGTTTGGGGTAAAAGTGTAATGTCAAAAATTAAATGGTATAAATTTTGAATTAGAGTAAAATTGAAATGAATGCTAATGAATGGATGATTTTATAATTATAGGTCAAGAGCCCGAAGATAAACGGGGAAAAGAGAAAATAACCGATTAGTCATTGAACTATTACAATCTTTATAAATTAGCCTAGATAAGTTCATATGGCTAAATTTAAATGAATATTTGTTAGTTTATTGAATAATATAATGTATTATTGTAATAAATTCGTTATTGAATTATGATTGTTGTGAAAGTATGACAAATTGAAATAAATGTTCAAATTGAGTAGAACGCAAGGTTGAGTATTTTCGTTCAGTGTTAAAAAATGAATTGACGGAAAAGCCATGGTTGGACCATGACAATATGTGAATATGTGACTATGTGATCCCGTATAAGACCATAGTTGGGCTATGGCATTGGTATGTGATTTTGTGGTTCCGTGTAAGACCATAGCTGGGCTATGGCATCGGTATATAATTATGTGATTCCATGTAAGACCATAGTTGAGCTATGGCATCGGTATGTAATTATGTGATTCCATATAAAACCATAGCTGGGTTATGGCATTGGTACGTGATTAAGTGAATATGTGTAAGACCATAGTGGATTATGACATCGTGAAAATAAAGTACTCAATTCCGTAAGACGTTCTCTAATTTGACAAAGTTATTAATCAATTGAATTTATATGATAGATTTTAATGATCAATGAAATTAAGCTCAAACAAGTGATTTCACCATTTGGATATTGTGAATGGCAGGAAGTGTTATTGAATTATTTGTTGTGAATTTGTTATGCAAATTTGGTAAGATTTATGTTCAGTGCCTATGAACTTATTAAGGTTCTAGAAGCTTACTTTTGTATTCTTCATGTTCTTTGTAGATTGATGTGAATTAGAAGGATCGGATCAACTCATTGGGTCACACTATCCAGATTTTTTCTGGTAGTTTTTGCTAAACATCTTTTGGTTTATATGGCATGTATAAGATGGTTTGATAAAGTAATAGTTTGAATTGAGGTTGTGAAACTTAGTGAATATGTATGTATTAGATATGGTAATGTTATATCATGTATAATACATATTTGGCTTGATTTAGTCGATTGATTGGACTATATTGGTATATAAATGTGTTTATGTATAGGTTGATAATGTACGGGTGAGAAAAATGGTCTCAAATGGCTTATGTTCATCCACACGGTTAGACACACGGGCATGTGTCTTGGCCATGTGTGACATACGACCTGGCACATGGGCATGTGGTTTGGCTGTGTGTCTCTTGCACCTTAAAATTTAGAAACAGAATGCTCATAATTGAGGACATAGGCAGAGACACAGGCGCGTGCCTCAGCCGTGTGAGGCACACGGCATAGAAGCACGGACTTGTGATACGGCCGTGTGAAACCTGCACTTATTTTTAAAATTAAATTAAGCACACGGCCTAGCAACATTGGCATGTGCCTTGCCCGTGTGAACCTAATTTATTCATGGGTTGCAAGTTAGAGAGTTACACGGGTTAGGGACATGGGTGTGTGAATTCACACGGTCTGACCACAAGGGCGTGTCCCTTACTACACAGGCGTGTGACTCCTATAAATAAGAAAAATTTTAAAATTTTGGAAAAAACTCCCTGAGATTCTAATTTAGTCCCGAATCGTTTTTAATGCATGTTTTGGGCCTCAAGGGTCCATTTAAGGGACATTATGATTAAACTTGAAAAGTGAATAGTAATTGCCTCAATTTATCTGAAAAATGTTCTGTAAACTCTAATAATGCCTCATAACCCTATTCCGGCGATGGATACGGGACAGGGGTGTTATTATATTACATAAGCTAATAGGTCTAAATTTTTTCATGCTTGTGGGTAGAGAGATTTTGGGTATCAATACAATGTTCGTGACATTTAGAAGTTCTAAATCTCTGCCTTCATTTAAAATTTCCAAACAAAAAGAGGTTACCTCTATACTGATTACATGCCAACATTTTTGGAAGAAAATCGCTAGAAAGTCGTCGTCTCTGAGAGCCTTTGTAGGGCCCATTCCTTTCAAAGCTATCCAGATTTCTTCAGCGATATATGTCGAAACCATTTTTAAAATTTTAGAAAAACGGGGATCGACTTTAAAAAACATGGAGCGCCACCAACCTTTTTTGTTTAGGTGTGATTGGATCACCTTCTTTTAAAAATTTTGGTCTATGGGAAAAAAAAAGAGTTTAGAAGTCGGTTACGTATGAGGAAGGATTAGCACCCTCGTACGCCCAAAACTGGTACCATTTTGATTAATAATTGTCCTAATATTGACATCTTGAAGAGATTTTGAAAATATAATCTCTTTGAAAAAAGCTGGAATGACTTAAGTTTGAACGCAAAATTCACTCGTTTTAAAAGAACAAAATACTACACCCAATACGTTAGGATGCAATATTTTGAACCTTCAAAGTTGAGATCGTTTTACGATTTCCAAGACTTGCAATTGAAAAGGGTATTAAGTTATTTGGTCAAATGAAAATCTGCGGCCCAATACGCTAGGGCACGATTTCTCGTATTTTCAAATACCAAAATATTACTTATCTTGATAAGCTTTTCGAATGGGAGATTATAAAACAGAATTGAAACATATTTTTGTTTAATTGGTTTGGCTAAAAAAGGTTTTGCATAAATAAGTTTGAAATATAATTACAAATATAAAATTGCAATACATGGTAATAATAAAACATGAAGGAGCGGTTAGAGTTCATACAATTGCAACACGGCATACACTATATAAATACTAACATTAATATTCGAAAGCTAGTGGATTAAAAGCCAATTTTAAAAGAAATTTCAAGCACATTAACACAAATAATATGTAACAAGCTTTAAAATAAATAAAGAAATGAATAATATGAAAGAAAGAAAATTTGAATTTATCAACATGCAAATAATATTTAAAAGAAAATTTTAAAACAAATAGTATATACATAAAAGTTAAAAATGGATCAAAAATATCAAAAATAGATTAAGACAGGAATAAATAATACATTAAATAGTAATATACAAATGGATTTAAAAAAAATAACATAAGTAATATATAAAATACCATATATCAATCTATATAAAATGATAAAATTTAATGTAAATAATGTATATATGAAAATAATACTATACAGAAATGTTTAAAAAACACAAAATATCTATAATAAAATAATATCATTAAAAGAAACAAATTATATATAAATAAATTTAAAGGAAAACAAATACATTCACAATTTGATTTAAAAGTAATATATATTCATAAAATAAGATGAAATTTATAATTAAAAAATGACTTTAATATAAATTACATATATGTATATGTATGTACAAATTACTAATATATAGAAGTATTTAAATTAAATATTTTACAAATCTTTTAAATAAAAAATATATAAGAGAAGATATCGAAATAAAATATTTATATAATAAATCACAAAGTATATACAAATGGAAGTGTAAAACATATTAAAATATTGTAAAATCAATAGAACAACTCAAAATAACTATTTAAACAATTTCTAAGCATATAAATAATAAATAAGTTTAATACAATAAAATGATTTTTAAAAGAAATAGAAACTAAAAAAAATACTTAATTGAAATAAAAATAAAATTAAAAGGACACTTTAAAAATAAACAAGATTATTAAGTCAGATCGTAGATCAAACTGAAATGCGCATAAAGGATCAGGGAGTAAACTAGCAAATACTCCAGTCGACGAAACGCAGCGCATAGATGGGGACTAAGTTGAAATAGCACCCAAAATTCATAGAAAATTTAAAAACGAAGAAACTGTAACCAGATCTGATTGAAAAGCGGTTATTACTTAAATATTCAAAAGCCTAAGAAAGCTTTGTTTCTCTGCTAGGGCACGAAATAGCCCCAATTTCTTGCGATTGGCCAAATCCAAATTATCCGATCACCAATACACCATTGAAGTCGGTGAATGGTGTTCGAAAAAGACCAAATATGCCCCCACTTTCGATCCTAGCCATAAGTGTTACCATTTTCAGGCCTCAAGACCCGACTCCGATTACGACGAAGCAACAAAGGATTCGGCCATGGCATTCGACAGATAAGCTTTCTTTCATTTCGTTTATTTTCACATGCAAATAGAAAGAGAAGCAATAGAAAGAAATGGAATCAAAGAACGGAGATCATCGCAAGAAACAGAATAAACTTAAATCACCTTCAAACGATTTTGATTTCTTTTCTCTTTGATTTCGTATGTGTGTGTATATACAAGAAAAAAAAGGGATCGGCCCTCTTTACAGTCGAATTTGGCCTCTTTTTATAGCCAACTAAAAAATAAAAGGAAAAAAGAGAACTATTTTTGATTTTCCAGCTATATTGCTACTGTCATTTTTGCTGCTTGTTATCCTCACTGTATTGCTGTTACGATTGCAGTTATTTGCCATAGCTGTCATTCTGTTTTGCAGGTTCGGCAATGGCGGTGATGAAGCTTGCGTGAAAACTGCGGATCGGGGAAGCCTAGGGTTCCAACTTCCATTCACCCGGGCTATTTGGGCCGATTTGAAGTTGGGCTATTAATGTAATTGGGTTTGGGTGTAATGCAATTGGGTAGGTTAATTTGGGTTAGAATTTAGTATTTAATTGGGTCTTGGATTTAGGCCTATTTATTTGTAAAAGAACTGTTATTATTGGATCACATGTAAAGGTTTGGGCTATCTGGACAATATAATTTATTTGGTTATTATTATTTTTTGGTTTTTAATTTAATTTTGGGCTTCTGAATGGGCCGGGCGAAATGGGCCTATTACAATATACTTGGTTATAAGCTGTATATTTGCATATTTAGTAATGCATTTCTCATTTCCTTGTAAGGCCAATTCGATGTTGCGTACTCCTCTTGACGTGAACAGCTCTTGAAAGAAGTTATGTGTCATCGTCTCCATCTCGTCTGCATAATTGACTTCTTCCTCGTTTTTATTGCTTAAGCTTCTAATAGTATTAGTCCTGTGTCGCTGAGTGGCACATTTATGGAAAAAAATGCCGTGTGTCTATCTCTCGATTTTAGCTAATTGACACGTGCTCTTTGCTCCTAGTATGCCTCATCTTTATCAATTTCTAGATTGAAATGTATCTTTGTGTCTATAATCTCAGCCAAGTTCTCATCATTCCTATCCTTCTCTAGCAAACTCTCCAATTTTTGACTTAACTTAGTAAGATCCCCACCCTTCCTTTTCCGATTTGAGTTGCCCATTGAATCATTCCCTGTTCTAAATTTTCAAGTTTATCCGGTAATGATCTTACAGATTTTTCCCAAATATCCGACACCGTCTTCTCTAAAGAACTTTCTAGTAACTACTATGCCTCAAACCAAAAGGAAGCTTTATGGATCTCCTTACGTTCCTGCTCTGTATGAATGAGTAGAGGACAATGATTTGAATGTGAGTAGGGTAAGTGTTGAATACGAGTATGTGGGAAAGCCAAAAACCACTATGTATTAGCCACACCTCTATCTAGCCTTTCCCTTATATTTGTTTTTAGTAAGTTTCCCCTTTCCCATGTAAACTATAGTCTAAAAAACTTCACCTCCATAAGTTGACACTCATCTTGAACTGTGCGAAAGGTCTCCATTCTACTTTCATCTCTTGGCACCCCTCCTCTCTTTTTGAAGAAAATATAAGATTTCATTAAAATCCCCACAAACTAGCCAGGGATGAGTCTAAGTCATGCCTAATGGTCTGAGTAAGTTTCAAGTGCTACACCTTTCATTAGCAAAAGGTGTTCCATAAAATCCCGTAAATCGCTAATCCCTGTTGCCTTGATTTTCTTTAATAATAGCATCTATATGATTTTTAGAATAGCTAATAAGCGTAACTTGAATATCTTGTTTCCAAGCCAATAAAAGCCTACCCCACGGCATCAACATCAAAACCATTTATTAATTCACAGCTTCTCCTAATCCTTTCCATACGAGTGCCATTCACATTCACCTCCATGAAAAAGACCATACGGGTCTGGTTGGCTTGCCTATTGGCAGCCATCGGTCCTAATTGGAAAGATATATCCATCTGATCTTCCAATTTCTTCAGGGTGTGGTAGTTTACCCCATCATCATCAAATCGTGCCATTTTATGATTATTATTAATGACAGAATAGATCTCAATATCGTCTTCTTTAGCTAAAAGATCTTTCCTCTTACTTGTTACGTTTTCCAACTGGATATCTTTAATCTGCCCTGCTCTTCCCATTCTTTTCCAACTCAGCTTTTTAGGGTTTTCTATTTTTCCTATCTCAGTTGCATTAATATTTGTCACGCCTTTTGTTGTATCCCAAGGCTATTTTATTTTCGTAAGTAAGGCATTAAAATCAGTACTTCTAAAATCAATTAAGTCAAAACCAATTTGATTATTTGTCGTGTTTTCCTCAAACTTGCTGGGTATTTCCTCAGGTCACAGATTTGTCGAAAATATTTCCTTTTGTAGTTTTTCCTGCCCTTTGTTGTGTCGCAACCTGCTTCCTACTTGTGATTAAATCTTTTAGACCATTAGTTCTAGATGTGTCTGATTCTTCCTTCTCCTTAGTATATAAGCACAGTTTCATGGATTTTTTTGCTGAAACACCTAATTGGAGACTCTCTTTACCAATTAGATTAGATTCAGCTTTCAACGTTAATAAGTAAGGGAGGTCATATTCCCTTTTTTCCACCCTCAAATTTGATATCTCTATACAATCTTTCGCGACATGTCCTGTCAAAACCATTTTTTGAAAATGTCGACTTTTTATTTAAAAACGAACATGAGAGTCGCCACCAATCTTTTTTTATGAGGTGTGATCGGATCACTTTGTAATTTAACCGTTTTAACAAGAGGTTTAATTTATTAAAACAATATTTTTTTTGATCTATAAAAAAATCCAAAAATGGGTTCGGAAGTCAGTTACGTACAAGGAAGGATTAGCACCCTTGTAACGCCTAAAATTGACACCTAAATAATTAATTCATGTCTTAGTGTCTAAAGTTGAAAACTTGAAAATAGGTTAGAATATGATCCCTCTCAGTATTAATGTATTTTTAATTAAAAAAACGCTTGAATAAATTGAAACAAATGTTAAAGACCCTCTCGTCTCAAGATAACAAAATGCCACATCTCGTAAGTTAGGACACGACACCTTGAACCTTTAAGAATAAGCTTGTCTTTATTTTTTTCGTTTGAAATCTTATGTATTTTGATTTTAAAAGGATATTTGGTTACTTGAGTTCAACAAGAAAATCAAGACCCCGTAAGTTAGGGTATGATTTCTCGAATCTCCCAAATATGAAATATTGTCTTATTTTGAAAATTTCCTTTTTTTGCGTATTTGGGTAAAAATTAATGTAATATTAAAAATGACGCATGGACAAAATGTTAAGCTAATGAATAACAACAATATAAATATACTAATAAGCAATTCTTAATACATATAATGGCAATAATCACATAATACATGTCACTTTAATACCCATATTATCAATCAAAGAAAAATAAACAACGAAATAATAATAACAATATAATAATAAAAATAATTATACCAATAACTATTGTAATGTTAACATAAATAATAATAATAATAATAATAATAATAATAATAATAATAATAAGGAGGAGGAGAAGAAGAAGAATATATATCGTAAAAGCATAAATAATCTAGTTTTTTTTTAAATATAAGAAAGGGATAATAAATAAATAGATGAATAAATAATAATAAAATAATAATAATAGATAATAAAATGGTAACAATAATAAAGATATAAATAAAATAAATAACCAATGAAAGAGAATAAAAAAGTTAAGAAAAATGAAAGAATAATAAATAAATGAATACAAAGGTAAAAATATATAAATGAATGAACAATATATGAATAGACAAGTAAATGAACAAACAAATGAACAAAATAAAAACAATAATAAATAAACAAGTAAATAAATAAATGAATAAATAAAAGAATTAAAATAAAAAGGGTTAATTATAATTTAAATGAAATCACAAGGGCAAATTAAAATAAATAAATAACAAAAGGGGTTTTAAATGTAAATAATAAAATAATTAAAATAGGGTCAAGGACTAAAATGAAACACGTAAAAAGGAATGGGGATTAATTGGGAAAATATCCCAAACCCCATTGAACGCGCCATTTCCTTTGGAAAGTCAAAGGACCAAATAAAAAATAAAATAAAATTGCATGGCCAAATTTAAAAGAAAAAGAAAAGAAATTAGGATCAAAATATAATACGCACAAAGGTACGAGGATTAAATGAGAAATTATTCCCCGTCCTACAAACGTACCATTTCATGGTGAACTAAAAAGATACGAAGCCAAAATTACAAGGTAAAATTAAAAAGAAAAAAAATCAGGATTTAATTGAAATAGGCGAAAAAGCAGAAGGATCAACCACGTAAATATCCCTTTGAGGGAAAAACACGCGGATCCTTGCCTGAAAATGGGTCGAGTTTCGGGTCAACCCTCCAAAATGACGTCATTTTGGGCATTTGGGAGCTGAGTGAAATGACGTCGTTTCACTAGGCTATTTAAGCCAAAATTTCTTCAAAAAATTCTCATTTCTCTCATCATTTAAAAAAAAAAACCAAAAGAACTCCCATTTTCTCTCAAAATTTCCCCCTTTCTCCGGCCTAAGGTTTCAGCATGTCCCAAGGTGGCCACCGGTTGCCAGTGACGGGCTCTGTCGCTCTCAGTGGCCGAAAAATGTCAAATATGCCATTTTTATCCCCTCTTTTTAACTTAAGTTTAGATCAAAAGGGGATAAATTCCTAAAAAGAAGAAAACGACCCAATCCACACCTCTCTCCGCCTTTCTTTCAAAGCCCCAATGAAACCTCAAAGGGTTTCCATGGCTTTCGCGAATGGAGGAAATCTTCGGTGAACCAAGAAACGGGTAAGTTTCAACCCCTATTTCTGCCTTTTTTTATATATTTTTTACTTATTAAAAATAAATTCGTAAAAAACAAAATAAAAAATCATATTTTTCAACTTTTCATTCTATTTTTTTTATTAATATCGTCTGTTCGTAAAAAACTACAGGTAATTGTTGTAGCCCTTTTTATAGTCGAAATACAAAACTATCTATTACCAATCTCTTATTTTTTTTGCTTTTGTTTGCTGTTGCCTTTTATTTTTTTTGCGTTGTTGTAACGCCTCCAACCCGAATCCGTCACCGGAATAGAGTTACGGAGCATTACCGGAGTTACTAATTTATTTATCAGATATTTTATTTCAACTAGCATTCATATTTAGAACCAATTAAAATCAAACATATTGTCCCCTAAACGTACTTATTTTTCTCGACATGTTTTACTTAAATTTTATTACTCATCTCAGTATCTTGTATCATCGTATCAAAAATAATCACATATTTACATGTCAAGATGAATATCATTTTCTTGCCATTTTTTTATAAACTTAAATCAAGTAATTCATTATATCAAGATTTCATGTATTTAAAAATACAATTCAAGCTACACTAATTTACCTCGTTGCTTGTTTATGTTTATAATTTCACTAATCTGATATCTTTTTTTTCCACATTTAAGTCTCGTATTTTAGTTACACAGATCTTTATAAATAAATTTAATCATCATTTTCATTCATTTCATATTCTAATACATTTAATTATTGCTCTGGGCAAAATTTCCATTTTACCCTTAAAACTTTTAATTAATTACAATTTCATCCTTGATTTAGAAAAATAAAATTATTGTCATTTAATCCTTGTTTACAACCATTATTCTTATACATATTGATAAGAGCCCATGAATTTTATGAAATATCATAATCTTCCATAATTTCAACACTTTTCAATTTAATCCTTAAAACATGTTTTCGTCTGATCTTGATCTAAATTAATATTCTCATTCAATTTTGTAATTTAAATAATAAAATAATCCATTACATGCAATTTGATCATTTTTGACATTTTTGCAAAATCACCCATAAAGTTCTACTTTTATTCAATTTAGTCCCTGAACCTAAAACATGCAAATTAGCCATGCTAGTTGAATATTCATACATATTTTCCTCCTCCTCCACTCCATTCCACATCCTTAGTATAAATAATACACTTGTAAGTAACATTATCTATAATTTTTACTATTTACTTATGTGCATATTCAAGCTGTCCATCTGTGTCATTGTCACTAAATTATTTTTATCTTGAGCTACAGAACTCCAAATTAAGATCCATGAATTTTATTTGAAACTAGACTTGCATATATTCTTACCATAATTTTTCCAGAAATTTTGGTGTGGCCAATTAGTACAGTTTATTAGTTAAAGCTTCCCCTGTTTTGCTACTTGACAACCCTGACCACACTTCACTAAAATTTCAATTTCTCTTTATACAGAATTCAAAATACGTTCATGATTATTTCCTATAAAAATAGACTCAATAAGGATTCCAACCATACAAATTATGTTCCATAACTATTTTTTTTCAATTTTTAATGATTTTTACAATTCAGAACAGGGGATCACGAAATCAATCTGCACCAGTCTCACAAAAATGTAAATATCTCAAGATACAAAATTCCTTTGTTTTCTCTGTTTCTCCCAAATGAAAATAGACTCAACAAGCTTTAATTCTATACCTCACTCAACTTATAATTCAATTTCTACTATTTTTGGTGATTTTTCAAGTTTAGACAACTGTTGCTGTCCAAAACTGCTTTAGTGTAACATGTTGATTTCTATTTTGTCCCAAATTCCACAATTCATACAATTCAGTCCTTGCTCAATTAACCCCTCAATTGAGCTAATTTTCTCATTTAATACCTTTCTATATCATTTTAAACTACTTCATAACCTTTGAAAATCAGAATTTTAACACTAAGCCTTAATTTCACCTATTCCACAATTAGGTCCTAAAACCAATTTCCATTAATTTTTCCTTGATAAAATAATCATATAACAAAATTAAATCTTCAATTAAATATTTATTCATCACATTCTTCCAACACTAATCCACATCAACTTTAGAAATTAGCCATGGAATCAAAAACTAATGAATTAATAAGTTGGACCAAATTGTAAAAGTCCAAAAACATAGAAATTTCAAGGAGAGAGCAAGAATTAAACTTACATGAAGCTAGATTATGAAAAACCAGCTTGATCCCTCTTCCATGGCTGTTTCTCAGCTGATGAGAATGAAGAAAATGAAGAGAATTCTAGATATTCCAAATTGGTCCCATTTTTATTTAACCACTTTTGGCAATTTTCTAATTTTGCCCTTATTTCACCCATTTCCTGATTTTTCTCAGCTATTGCCGCCCAAAATATCTCCTTTGGGCTTATTTTCACTTTAGGTCCTTCCTCTTTTGACAATTGAGCTATTTAATCCTTCTAGCAACTTTTATACATTTTTCAATTTAGTCCTTTTTATTTAATTAACCACCCAAACGTCAAAATTTTCTAACGAAATTTTAATGTTATCTTATTGATACTCCGTAAATATTCTCAAAAATATTTATAGCTCAGTCTATAACACCGAGATCTCGATACCTCTTTTTCTCGATATTTTGACCAAATAATTTTTTTATAAAACACAATTTACTATTTCAAAAATCTTTTAAAAACTACATTTGGCTCATAAATATTAAATAATATTATATACGAGTTCATTTATCGAATTCGGTGGTCTCGAACCATAATTCCCGACATTACTGAAATTTGGGCTATTACAGTTGTCTTCTTGCTTTGCATGCCTGTTCGGTTGCATGTTACTCCTTTTTTGCCGGTGTCCGCGAAGTGGCTAATGGCAGCGGTGGTAGAGGCATGCGCAGATGGATGTCAACGTGGCATGCGGTTAGGGTTTCTTCCTTTCTTTTTTCTTGCTGAAAATTAGCTTAGTTTTGGGCCATTTGGGCTACTAGGGTTTGAATTTATTTTGGGCTATTTGGGCCTCTTTTGTAACTGGACTTTGAGGACTATTATTTTAGTTTAAATTTGTTTATTTTTGTAATTTGGGTCTGGGCTAAATTGGCCTATTACATGTCCTATACAACCATAGCCGAAGCAAAAATTTGGTAGGGCTTCACATTTAAAGGGGAGCCAAACTTTTCCTTAATTGCCGATTTCAATAAAAATTCCCATTCGAAGTAGTTTCTGAGCATCCAGCTAAAATTTCAAACAACGAACATCACTTTTTATTTTCAACAGTAATATTCCTCCAAAAGTAAAACCTATTGCGTGCATCAAATTTTTCTTTACACACTCTGGTGGGTAAGGGCAAGTTTTGTGCCAAAACGGGGAGAAAATTAATTTGATATTTGCTTCTTTCTGTGGCCTCCTTCAATCTATAAAAAATTTTCAATTGTCTCCTAAATAGCTACAGTCTGCCTTCCATGATCATCGCTAAATCATTCTCTTCCTCGAATGAGATTTGAAACAGATTCTACCCAACCACTTGGATTCCAAATTTTCTCTTTGTTGTCTAAATACTTCTTAGTTATGCACGAAAACTATCTGGGTTGTATGATTTCCTCATCCACACAGAGCATAATAATGATAAGTTACTATTCAATACAACCAAATAGCTCTTTACCATCAACTATATTAGTTCTTCTGCTAAGAGGAAGATCTTGTCTCCCGCCATATCGGAAAAAAATCACCGCCTTACTCCACCGTAACCACAGCAAGTCATGTTTCTTTGGGATACTAAGAGATAACACTTTTGACCTTTTTGTTATACTTTCTTTATATAAATTTAATATATAAAATGCACAATATATAGTTATACATATTGTAGGTGAGCATCTTCATCTTCATGGTATAATAAAAGAATACAAGCATTGGATTTTTCATGGAGAATCATTTGAAAGGACATTGGTGCAAACCAGCCAAACGGTAAGAACTTTTCCGTTAATTAGTACATTGTCACAAGAAAACGAAGCTGATATAAGAGATCTCATAACAAATGCTTTAGGTATCAATATCCCAACTTTTAATGGTTAGCTCTAGGTATCAACGTAAGCCCAAAGGGCTACAGAAAGAGCAACTACTCTTCTAGATGATTATGATATTCCGCTCTATCTCGGTTGTATCAAGTTCTCATTCGTCTTATTCCTACTTCAACTTTACCACTTCAAAGAACTTTTTAGATGGTCAACAAAATCATTGACATACTTATTGGAGTTTTTAAATGAGACATTTCCAGATGGAAACATAACCCTGACTACATACTATGAAGCAATAAAAAAGATTTTTGCACTAAATCTTGGGTATGTAAAGATTGATGCATGCCCACATAATTGTATGTTATACTGAGGTAACACTAGTAACAAGGTCAGTTGAGATGCCTGTAAAAGCTCAAGGTGGCATTCTTCTAATGAGTTGGATGCAAATAAACAGGATAATAGTAGTTTCCACTCTCCTAAGCCCGTTAAGGTATTACAGTACTTGTCATTGATTCCTAGACTTAGAAGATTGTTTCAATCCTCCAAGATATCACAATCCATGAGATGACATAAAGAAAGACGAACCAAAGATGGTATCTTAAGACATCTAACCGATGGTTCTACCTAAGATGCGTTTAATAAGAGGTTTCTTGATTTTGCAGTTGATCCTTGCAATGTTAGGCTATGTTTGGCTAGCAATGGATTCAATCTATTTTGAACAATGAGTACAAGTCACAGTACATGGCCCATATTTCTTATTCCTTATAATTTGGAACCTTGGGCATGCATGAAGCAATTATTGATGATATTACCAATGGTTATCCCTGGTAAGAAAGGACCCAGCAATAACACTGATGTCCACATGCAGCCTTTAATTTATAAGTTGAAGTAATAGTGGATAGGAGTTGATACTTTTAATTCATCAACTTCTGAATCTTTCACTTTATGGGCTTGTCTTCTTTGGACAATCAATGATTTCCCAGCTTACGTTAATCTTTTAGGGTGGAGTACGAAAGATCGTGTTATATGCCTAGTATGTTCTAAAAAACTCAATCTCGATAGCTACGGTATGATCAAAAGTTCTGTTATATGGGTCATCGTTGATGGTTATCGCCTGAACACCCATTTTGAAAACAAAGTCGTGAATTCGATAACACTATAGATTATGGTGTAGCTCTTATACCATGATCTGGGAAAGATATCTTAAAAGAAATTGAAGGTATTAATTTCATTTATGGAAAATCCCGAAATAGGGATAGAGAAAAACTTGATAAATGGTCAGTAGAACTCGATGTAGATGAAGGGTATGATTTGTTTAACGACTTTGAAGAATTGGCGGTAGAAGGAGATTAAACAAATCTCATAAATCAAGACAAGACTTTATGAAAGAGGATGAGCATATTTTTTAGATTTCTTTATTGGTGTTACAATCTACTTCGACATAACTTGGATGCCATCCACATCGATAAGAACGTATGTGATAATGTCGTTGGCGCTATTCTTAATCTCTCACGCAGTGGTAAAGACAATATCAAGGCATGTAAGGACTTGCAAGATATTGGCATCTAAAGTTATCTTCATCCAAAAATGAGAAACGGGAAAGAGTAGTATCTACCGCAAGCATGTTACGCTCTTGCATCAAAAGAAATAGATAATTTCCTTTCCATTGTAAAGATCTTGAAAGTATTCGATGGTTTTGCATTAAACATATCTCAATGTATGAATTTAAAAAAGTACAAGTTGAGCAACCTCAAAAGTCATGACAGTCACATTCTCATGCAATACTTGCTTCCTATATGCTTAAGAGGAGATGTAGAAAAGAAAGTGCTAAGTGTTATTACAAATTTGTCAGACTTTTTCAAATGATTATGTACAAAAAGTCGATCCACAAGAAGTTGATCAACTTCAAATACAAGTCGTGTCAACACTTTATGAAATAGAGAAAATATTTCCTCCAAGTTTTTTTACAATCATGATTCATTTGATTATTCATTTGCCGATTGAGGCTAAGCTTGGTGGACCTGTTCAATACAAGTGGATGTAGCCGATCGAAAGATATATGAAATATATCATTAATATTCCACAATATTTTATCTTTATTATTTTAATATATTATATAATGAACATGTAAAAATATATCGAAAGGTTGCCATGGACGGGTCTATCCTAACCTTTTTAAGTTTGCCTTAGACGGGTCTATCGCAACCTTTTTAAGGTTGCCTTAGAGGGGTCTATCCCAACCTTTTTAAGGTTACCTTAGATGGCTCTATCTCAACCTTTTTTAAATGTCGACCTTGACTAGGTTTTTGCCAACCTTTCAATAAAGGTCTGCTTATGTTAACTTATGCCAACGCTTTTTCAAAAGTGCCATGACATATATGCCAACTATACTAAAAATGACCTTGTCGAAAGCGTTGGGAGAAGTGTCGTGACACATTTGCCAACATTTTTTGCGTCGTCTTAAGTAAAAAAAAAAAAAGTGTTGCGGTAGGCCTGTTTTGTTGTAATGTGTATTCAATGGGTTTATGATTTTTTATTATATTTTGTTTAAAAAATGTTCAGGGTTTATGACAGAAATGGATTTGTTTGTATTAAAGTGTATGGCATATGGACCTAGGTTGTATATGCTAAAGACCCTATTACCTTTATTGTGACTGAATTTTGTGGCATGGGTTTATGATTATTGTTTGTATTAAAGTATATGGCAGGTTTGGATTTATTTGCTGAAATATGATTATTGTTTGTATCAAAGTGTATGGTTATCTTAGTCATGTTAGTTGTAAAGTATCCAAGTTAGTTATGTAAATGCGATGTGACATCTTGTAATCGAACCCGTCGATTAAATCGAATATAGGGTGTTTCGAAACAAATCATGCTATATAAAATAAAAGAAAAAAACATCAAAATTCAAATTAATTTCAAATAAACTATATGCAAATCTATGCTCACAAATGTTATTCAAAACTAATCTTTGTTGTTAAATTTTTTTATATTTTACATTGCAATACGACCATAAAAGTGGCATTTAAAACGAACAAAAGTAAACTAAAAATACAATTTATAAAATCGAAAAGATAAAAAATTACTAGCATATACTTGTGGAAAATGTTAGAAACTATTTATGTGACTAAGTATCTGGCTAACCGTTTAATGTTGAAACAATATCTATTTACCTTTTACATGAATAAAGATGAGCTTCTTAGAAATCATATTAGGCAATTTATTACTCTTTCAAATTATTTAAAAAATGTTGAGGTTAAGATTAACGATGAAGGTCAGGCTATGCTATTATTATGCTATTTACTTTTTTCATACAAGTTTTTCAAGAAAACCCTAATTTATGGCAGAGACAAACTCTCGTTCGAGGATGTGAAGGGTCATTTTTGAGTAAAGATAAACTTGAAAACGAGTTTTAGTTTAGATAGCAAGGTAGATAGATAAGCTTCCATTTTGTTAGCATCAAAGAAGCAACACAAAATATGTCGCTATTGTAAGAAGGTAGGTCATGTTAAAGTAGGTTGTTATAAACTATGAAATAAAAGGGTTGCTAAAAGTAACAAGGAAGATATAACTGGTGCTAATTTGGCCGACGAAAGTGGTAATGATTTATTGTTAGTGTTAACGAGCGATAGCTTCGAGCTTACGTCCTATTGGATCCTAGATTCGAGATGTTCTTTTCACATATGTTCTAACTGAAAATGGTTCTCCACATACAGTTCGGTTGAAGGTGGAATTATACACATGGGAAATGATTAATCTAGTAAGGTAATCGATATTGGTACTATTAAAATTAGGATACACGATAGGACAATTAGGATACTCTCAGATGTTAGGTATGTCCCTGATTTACGAAAGAATCTCATCTCCTTAAGTATTTTAGACTCAAAAGGTTACAGAATCAACATTGAGTCAAGCGGCATTAAAGTGTCACATTGAGCTCTCATTTTCTTAAAAGGTAAAAAGATCGACAGTCTTTATATTTTGGAAGGTTTTACAGTGATCGGTGAAACCAGACATCCCTCGTCCGTTATGGAGTCGAAGTCATCTCGTTTGGAGCGGAGGCAACTTGGTCATAGAATGGAAAAAGGTATAACCGTTTTGTTGAGAAGTTCTGTTTTGGATACAAGTTTTAAAAAGTTACGGCACCGTGTTCGTGAAAATTAGGTCTGAGTTAGTTTTGATTTGGCAGTGCATAGATCAAATGCTAGAAGTCTTCTAGCTTCTAAGCATAGATTCAACTCAATTAATTCCTTGCATAGTTCAAGATAGGCCCATGATGGGCTTTGACAAAGGTGGTGTTATGGAAATACGAGTCAATGTGGAGATTTGTTGAGTATGACACGTATTTGAGTTAAATTTAAAAGATAATCTCCTAATTAAACTCTATTTATTTATTTCAGTCGAACTCTGATTAGTCTAGATTATTTTATTATTATTTGACCTGCAAATTTAGCCTATAAATAAGATTTTTTACAACCTAAGAAAGTACGCCTATTAAAGATTAAAACTCATAACACTTTTAAAAAATTTTGTGTTTACGTTTTAAAGAATATAATATGAAAATTGTTCTACTTCAACAATATATGTAACACAAGATATATATAAGTTAGGATGTAAGATAGACAACAAATTAAGTTAGCAAATTGATTTATCTTTTATTTGATAAGCACATATGAAATACACAATTACATAGAATGTAAAATGATTGTCCATCATATATTTTTCATCTTTGTTGGAACCTTTTGACTGTTTCATCCGACTAGATTTATTCTTAACATTTTTAGAGCCCTAGGCAAAATAATAAAATGGGGTTTTATGTTCCTTAAAAATTGGAGAAAAAAATTTTGGCCTTTAAAAGTTTTAAAAAAAAATTTAGAGCCTTCAAAAACTAGAAAATAATATTTTGGACCCCTTTCAACCTTAGGCCCTAGGCGGCCGCACCTCCAAACAGTCCCCAGGGCCGGGCCTCTCATCTGACTCTCAAACTTGCTACTATTCTTTATTATCTTATGGGCTGATTGAAATGTGTTTAAACCAATCCTTGTACCAGTCAAAGGCCTTCAAGTTGGCATCTTCGATAATGAAGGACCATGTTTTCATGGTTAAATCTGTAGAGACATAAATGTTGCTTGAAGTACATGTTTAATTAGTTCGAGGTTCTTTATCATAAAATATTTTATGTATTGTTTATCTCATTTTATTTTCAAATAACAGTTAAATCAAGTTAATTTAGAACAGTCAAAGTTTTTATATTGACATGTTTGACTTTTGACTAAATCTCGTTAAAACAACAAACGTGGAGATATTCAGTGACTCAACATTCTAGAATAATCATTATCATTTGTTTGTGTAACTTGAAGAAGAGGTAAAAAAGTTTGATATGCTTGAAAAGGCAATATTTTTCCTTAATAATTATCTATTGAGAGTTTTGAAGTGATGAAAAATTGCTTTATAAAAAGCTTTATTTGAATATTTTTAAGATAATTATCAATATTTAAACATGTGATAAAGAATCATTTTCTTATTGTTGATCATGTTGAAGGAGAACCTATAAATAGATTGTTGGTCGAGTCATTTGAAGTGTGTGTAGGCACTAAGGTATCTGGAAAAAATGATTTGTAATAATTTAGATTTGACTTTGGGGTTGCAATTATTCATCGGCAATTGGTAGATTGAACTTTACCTAATAATTATCTAAGATATAGGATTGTTGAATCTAAATTGTGTTAACAAATATCATGTTGATTCTTTTTTTATTTATATATTTGATTTACTTATGTTCTGGATTTGTTATACAAATTCTCTAATTCTGTCTCAATTTCTATTTTAAAATAGAATGATATTATTTTTGAATAACAAAATATAAATTATTAATAAATATAAATAATTTTTATAATAAATCTAAAAATAATTAGATAAATATTGATAAAAAGAATAGACGATAATAACAAATTATAGAAAATTGTAAACTATAAAATAAAAATTTGATTGAATTGAAAAAAGGATTTTCATTAAAAAGTTATAAACTATAAAAAATTTGTAAAATAAAAACAATGATATTTAATTTAAATAATATTCCATCTCTTTGTCATGTTTGATGAAGTTGATATTGTCTCTTCAAAAAATCGTTATTTTAATGTTCCATTCTTTTAAATAATTTTTATCTTTTTTCGGCGTTATTTTTATTCAAATATAATTCGATATTACCTCTTCCATGAATCACTATTTTAATGTTTTCTTCTTTTTTAGATAATTAATGTTAATGATTTTTACTTTTTTATTAGTAATTTTTTCTTAAATCCTACTTAAATATTAAATATATCTAACTGCTATTTATAGAGCTAAACTTAAATTTTAATCAATGGTATTTAAATCGGATTGAAAATTAGTTAGTATATGAATCCAATGTAAGAGGGAAAACTATTTCAACCATCAACCACTGCGAATCGCAGTTAGACTGCAAACTACATACTGGATGAACCGGTTTTTTATATTTTTGGGCAAAATTTACTGACCCAAAACGGAAATATTACCCTTTTCGGCCCAAACTCTTAAATTTTAACAAACCCAACCCAAAATAATTAAATGAATTGAAAAATAAAACAGTCACCTGCCTAACTTAAACACATAAACACACACACACACACACAAAAAAAAAAGGAAAAAATTATCATTTCTGCTTCTTTTCTTTTTAGCCTTGGTTATGTTTTGCTGCCGAGTACATCTCTTTCTTCTCTTTAGACTTAAGCTTTTCTCTCATCTTGAATCTCACTATTTTCTGCCGCCGATCGTCGTCTTCGGGTGCTGTCGCCGCCATCGAGGATATATATCTGGCCGGTGAACCTTTTTAAACACTGCCTCAGAAACTCTCAAAGGGTTTGAAGAATACAAATGAAGGTCTAAAAGGAAGAATGGAATGGCAAGAGGATGGTTGTGACATACTTCGGGAATTTGGGATGGTTCATTAGGCTTTGATTTTTTTTGTTTGGAGGTGTTTTGGGAAAAGAAAATCGAAATAATTGGTAATTGGGAAATGGGTTTCGGTTCCCAGGGAATGAATAAAGACTATCAGACTTCCAAAAAATTTAAATAAAATAAGGAATATATGAATTGTGTGAACTAAAAATAAATTTCATCGTCAATTATAAAAGGATTAATGATAAATTTAATATATTTTGTTAAAATGGTATTAATTGTATTTTTGAATTTTGTTTTCATTAACTCTTAATTTTTTTTTAAATTACTTTTTTTAACAGATTTACTTAAAGTATAGTTAATAAAATTAATGGAGATTATGTAGAATTTTAAATATACTTTATTACTTAGATAACTTAATAAGATAATTACATGTGAAAAGTAATAAAATAAATAAATAATATATTAAATTAAAAAAATAACTCTTAATTTAAAGAAAATAAACGTAATTATTTAAAAAAATTAACTCAGTAAGTATTGAAATCTTTTGAACGAAAAGAAAGTTTAAAATCTTGGATTTATTTATTAAATCTCTTAAAAAAACATATTAAAAAAAAGTTGATGGTAAAAAAAAACTTAAAAATACAATTGAGACCATTTTAAAAAATATGCAAACTTTAGTGACTAATTTATCATTAAACCACTATAAAATTATTCACAAATCATCTCTTCAAATTCAGACCTATTCGTACACCCTAACCATACCCTGTTCTACCTTCATTAGCCCTTCTCTCTTCCTCTTGTCATACTCCTCCCTCCTCATACCTATCTTCTCTAATCCACTTTTTTTTATAACATTTTTACCCTTCATTTTCTTTGCATTCCACTCCTTATTGTGTGTTTCAAAAAAATCCTAGCTTTCATCCAGGGTCTAAACATCTTTACCTCACATATGTAAAATTTACAATCCTTTTTCATATGCCCTAATCTACCATGAGAGAAACAAAACCCAACCAATCACTCATACTTTGTCACATTCCTGGTACCTAAAACCTGTTAAGCAGTGACTTATTCACATCAACATTCACTCGTACTCTCAAAAATCATCACCAATCCCCCTCTACCCAAAGATGTATCTTCAACTCATATAACCTCTTAACATTCTTACTACTCTATGCATCTAGGTGTAGCTTATGCACTTGAATAGAAAAGGACATTTTGTCAAAACATATATCCTCTTCTCCTCTTTTAATGCACAAGCGACGTCCCAATATTGTTCATGGCCTCTGTCCAGTAGTAAGATCCATACATGTTATTGCCCAGTTTTGGAATGGAAACCATTTCCATTTCCAACCAAATCCTTCTAAGAACAGCCATCACCACCTTCCAATTGTGATTATCATCCCAATCGATACAAGCTTTGAACCCTCAAATTCTTTTCATCCCACTCTAGTTCTATGATTAAATCCCACCCCATTTGCAAAACCTAAATCTTAAAGCTTTCCTTCCAAATAGGTATGCCAAGTCATTAAAAGTTTATCTCAGTTATAACCTTGTTAGTAGGACCGATCAAATCATAATATCCTAAAAAAATTGACTTACGCAAAACCTAAAGCAATCAAAAGAAGCAAGAATTGAAAGCAATACACCAAGTGGGAGATGTAAGGAAAGCTAAACCTAATGTGCCATGATTGTTCTCAATTTACCACTTAAGACTCAAGGGACACCAAACTAAACAAAACATAAAAGGTCATATTAAAATTGACATTTCTAATAGTAGAAAAACAGCCTCAAAATCTAAACTAACCCTAATAATTCTCAAGAACAATGACGTATCTAGGGGCTACGGTCCGATCCCCCTAAAATGAAAAATTGTCAATTTAAGTCTTTTAGAAATTTTAAAAATTTAAATTGATTTAAGTAAAATTACATTTTAACCCTCCTAAAAATAATAAAAAATTAATTTAATCTTTTAAAAATTATAAATATATAAAATTTTAAAATTTAATTTTGACCCATGAATTTCTACCTTCTCCCCTACTTGATAAAGGAGAAACAAAGACTTATTAGCCGTGGAGATAGAAATTCCCACGCCAGAGAAAACTAGATAATTAACCTTGAACCATAACATTTTCAAATTTGATCATATATATTAATTCCAATAATTTTTATACTAGATTTGTGTTTTTCTTTTAATTTAAATAATTTCAAATTCAATTTTCATTCAATCCAACTAAAATTTAATTTAAAAACTTCTAAGGAAAATCGAATTCATTAGCACTAATATTATGCCATTTTTTTTCGCCAGATTGCGTCTAACAGTGCAAACCATGATAAAGTTGAACTCCTAAAATAAAGTCTTAATACATACATACATATATATGAAAAGGCAAATCATATGCCGTCTTTTTCTTTTCATGTGCAAACATGGCTGGAAAGACAACCATATAGTTTGGTGGGTTTCTTATTTATTTATGCACCTTGACCTCTTTCTTAAGGCGGCTCTTCCATACACCACGTGGCAGTATCCTTGCCCATCATTTAGGTTAATTTACAGACTTATCTTTATCTAAGAAGAAAAAAGTTAAAAAAAGAAAAATTTTAAAAATATGAAATATTAGAGCGATTAAGTAAAATTGTATTAGATGTTTATCTTTTTTCTGTTAAGTTTGTGATATACTTTTAGTGAAATTTACATACTTCACAAATAAGGTTAAAGGATTGATAAGTGTTTTATAATAATATGAAAAAATTAAAAAATAAATATTTAAAAAACAGAGACACATATTATTTTTTAAGGCTGCTTGTGGAATAAAAAAAGTATCCTAAATTTATTCAAAAAAAATTGTATTGTTAAATACTTTCTTTTACTTGTATATTACATACAATTATATAATATTAAGTATTGTGACTAGTTTAGAGAATATTTTTCGAGTGTTATGATAATTTTTACAATATTTAATATTATATACAACTTAAAATTATGTAAATTTATAATACAAGTTATACTATCAGACTGTGAGTCAAAAACGTTTATGGAATTAAAATTTCTCATAATTATAAAAATATTAAATACGCTTTCATTCAAGATTTAAATTATGCTATTATCATTTTACTAAGTCATAAAATATAAATTGGGGGTTTAGTTTTGGGAAATATTAGGCAAAAGCTAAACACAAATGGTAAAAAAGGGTGATATGAGTGGACCATAGCAGGATTGCAATGGAGAAAAGCATGAAATGAATGCGTTTGAAAATTGATTCAAGTTTGGAGACTCCAATTCCAACATGGCTGCCTCCTATAATTAATTCAAATGCACAGCTACTAACTAACAAAATGTTTCAACCATAAGAAAAGGCGGGGTTTCCTTCATTCCATATCACCTTCATATCTTATTTCCATTCAAATATAAATTCTTAAATAAACAAGTTTTTGTAGAAAAATCATTAATACTTTTTTTTTTTAATTCTACATTCCGACAGCAATTCAATGTATAAAAAAATTAAATTTTAGATCAGATTTAAAATTATTTCAGGAAATATATTATTTTTGTGTTGACAAGGTAAAATCGCACTTTGCAAGGAGTATTTTTTTCAAAATGCGTTTTTTGCTAACAAATCATATTTTATTAGTATGCTTTAGATTCAAATCCTCTCTCAAGCATTTTATGTTCTTTATTTTAAATTTACGTTATTTTAAAGATTTTTTTATATTTACTTTTTATTTTATGTTTTTTAATTAATAATTTTTTATTTGCATAGATAAAATATTAAATATGTAATTATAGGATGAAAATATATTTTTTTTATATAGCATTATGTTAAATATATTTTATTTTTTTAAAAACAATTAATTATGTTGATATATTTTTCTTGTATTTTTTACTTTTAATTCCTGTTTTTAATTACTAATTTTTTATTTATATAAAAAATAAAAATATGTAATTATATAATGAAAATATATATTTCAATATATATATATATATATCATTATGTTAAATGTGTCTTATCATTACAGCCAACTACGTATATTTTATTTTTTTTAAACATCAACTATTTATTTTGATATATTTTATCAAAGAAAGATAGGATTAATTGAGACTCTTCAAACAGACACAAATCAACTAAATGGTATTCCTATAACGATAGAATATAATTATCAATCATTCGTTTAATTGAATATGCTGTAAATAATTTGTTACCTCTTATTTTAGTGTGTTTTCAAATGACTAAAATATTTTGCGTTTTATATGACCATTAATCAAATAAAAAATTATTTTATGTAATGTGGATCAACTACAAGTTTTGGCATGTTAGGGATATCATATTGCATTTGTGGGTAAAAGAGTGATTGAGCAAACATCACGTAAAACAATAAATGTTTTAATCGTACAATATAATCTTTTAAAAGGTGTTTTCCAGTTGATTTAGCTCCATAGTTTTTTTTTTTCCTCTTTTGAATCAAAATCCAATCAAGCCCGAGTAATGGTGTTTGACTTTTTGATATAAAATGAAATTGTTAAAAAAATAATTATGTAGATAATTAATATCCGATATTAATTTTAAATTATAAAAGAAAAAAATATATCAACATAAATAGTTGATAATATGTTTAATATATAATGCTATATTCAAAAAATATATTTTCATAATATAGTTACATATTTATTATTTTGTCTATATAAATAAAAAAGTTATTAATTAAAAAAATAACTAAACGTAAAAAAAATATATACAAGGAAAAATATATCAAAATAAATAGTTAATTTTTAAAAAAATTAAAATATATTTAACATAATGCTATATATTAAAAATGTTTTTTCATTATATAATTACATAATTATTATATTATCTATATATAAAAATATATTAATTAAAAAATGAAAATATAAAAAAATCATTAAAATAACATGAATTAAAAATAAAAACATAAAATTCTCACACCAATCAAATTCCATATATAACCAATATACTGCGTCAAATGCTTTGTTAGTAGAAAGCATATTTAAAATGCATTTTTTAAAAAGCGTGTCATACATAGTAATAATTTAAAAATTAATCGAGTCTAATTTTATTTTAGTAATAGCATATATCAAAAAGATAATTATATGTTATATAATTTTTTTATAAAAAAAATCATCCACTTAAAAAAAGTTGGCAAAAAAATAACTTCTAAAAAATAACATGGTCTTAAAAAAAAATATTATAAACCTAATCTATTTTTTCTCACCCATACAGTAAGAGTTACATAATGTAGTTATTTAAATTAGAATGATGAACGTTAATAACTAGCATACTATCTCCAAAAAAACATAAAAAAATTTATTCTTTAAAAAAAATTGCATTCTTGGAGTGAAAGCGATGTTAAAAAGATTAACATAGAAAACTTGGTAGAAGAATGAATATAAAACAAACACCAAAGCCGCCATCCTCATTTGCGTGTCTAATGGCTGATTTGGTGGTGGGTGGGATATCAGTCAAACCCTAAGTAGTCACCCTCCACTTTAAATAATCCCATCTCCTCATTTTCTCTTCTAACTATTCTAATTTAAACATTTTCATGCTTGACATTTATTTCAGTTTGTCTATATATTTATTTTAAATGGCTCATCTTCACTAATTTCGAAATCCTGCTTTTACTCTTTTTTTTTTTTTTTTTCCATTTCCAGTTGCTGTTATATATATACACAATAGGTCAAATCTTTGTACAATAGTCCAAAATTACAGTCAAAACAACGGCAGCATCTGTCATTAATACAGATAAAAATAAAGATAATCGAAGCAATGAAAATTGAGAGACTTGGGTTTTGTACAGAAAGTCATTGTTTCATTTTTTAGCATTTGTGGATCCAACTATAGATTGAATACACAGTAAATAAAAAAAAAAGGGGGTGAGCTCCCATATTTACACGTCCTTCCATTTCTATTTCTATGGTTTAATTTCCAATACCAGAACTGAGAAATGATTTCTTAGACTCCACAACATCTAAACTGGAATCCATCATCTAAAGCAAAGTGGGTTTTCATTTACACGTCAAAGGACCTATATGTATATAGATTCCTAAGAATAAGACCTAACCAAGCTGAAGTTGACAAAAGATTTTGATTTGAAGAGACCACCGAAAAGGAACCTGGTTGGAGATTCCTGGGAAACTGGTTTACTATCGTCAGGGTTACCTTTAACTTTTAGAATGGTCTGGCCAAGAACTTGTCTGATAGAATCTATGGTCTTAACATCTACAGGATAGCCTGATGCGTCACGAACATAGAACGTGTTCACAGCTTTGCCTGCTTTTGTTGTCACTTCTGCTCGGGTGACTGTCAGGCTGCTCTCTCGGAAGATCCGAGTTACATCAGACAGCAATCCCACTCTGTCTGTTGTGCAAAGTTCTAGCTTCAAACCCTGGATTAGAGACAAGTTTATGAGCAGTGCAAATTTTAATGAAAGGAGTCCTCTAATTTACGTATCTTATTAAACATGGAGTTGGTGGGTCGGATATGAATCAGGCACATCATTTGACATGAATAATTCAAGAAAAATGAAGAGTAGGAGTATGTAGATGGAGACAGCTAGCTAGATAATGAGATAACATAATTTGACAAAAGAGTCAACAATGGGGCAGCTAGAGATCTTTGACTGGACGGTCTGCTAGACTGGACTGCTATAATGTTTTGATTATGACTACTTATTATTATATTACAATATGTATGGATTCATGTTTTATAAACAATTTGTGTCAATATCTGTACCAAACTATTTAAATAGCTTAAGATAGTTAAATTTGAAAGAGGGACCATTAACTGCAAACAAATTCCACACTATAAGATTAGTTTATTCACAAGCACTAGGATAGTACAAACACATGGAAAATGATTCCTAACAAATTGTATGTTATTTTATAGAAATAAATACTGCATAAAACATATGAAGAAAAAGGTGATACTTTGATGTCATGAAAAGATTAATTTACTCACCTCAGATACTCTTCTTTCGATTGCTGCTTCAAGACATTGAGTTACCCTTTGTCTCTCTGCATCAGATTTCACTGGGGATCCGTCTAAATGTCGAATGTAATATTCCTACGAACAGAACATAGTTTTAGTCCCAGAACTCATGAGAAACTGCTATGTGAAAGAGAGAAAAAAAAATGGCATTACCTGATAAGAATCTGGCCCCAAAGTATCAATATTTGCGTGAAATACTACATAGTCCATATCTGTCAAGGTGCAAACAGTATCGAAGAGAAGTTTCGGCCTATCTTTACACCTAATGGTAACCACTGAATAGTCCTTATCATGCCAATTAACAACATCAACATTTGGCCTTTGTCTGTCGTCCAAGACATCGCCCCCAGTTCGTTCATAATCCCTATCAGCAAACATCATCTGGTGAAGCCTTCTCTCGGTATGTGTGACTGAATGAGAGACAACAGTTTTGGCTAAACTTGATTTGTTGCTTCCCTTAAGTACATTGCAAAGAAGTGACTTTATCCTGGATAGCCTTTCCGGGTCAGTAATTGCAGTTTCTGTTTCCTCATCAGTCACTTGCATCACAGCGGCAGCACGAGTGTTATGTGTCCAAACCTCAGCATTTACTACATTGCATTTAAGATGCCTTAGGACAGCACTCACTTCAGAAAGCAATCCCGGTCTGTCACTTCCTGTTAACTCGATCGCAGTGTGATCCATTGATTGCTTCACCCCAACTGATCTTATTGAAGGCATGAAACAAGATTCTGGTCCTAGAGACTGAAGACCAAACCAAAATAACATATGAATGTACAAAAAACCAAGAAAATTAAGAGGTAAAAAAGGTAAATCAATTAAAACTTGTACTGCTGACCTTCCTTATATAATCTAGAATCCCTTCATCTAGGATCTTGTTTCCGTCTTGATCAGTAACATTAAAAACTGGTTTTTAAAAAAAAAAAAAAAAAACTAAGAATCAAATTTGTACTTGGTAGACAACTTAATAATTAAAAAGGGGAAAGAAAAGGGGACAGGGTATCTTACCATCCATGAACCAATTGCCATCAGAAGATATGTAAGCTTTAGTAATAATAAGATTAATATCAGTAAGGATTTGTACAACTTCAAGAAGGATTCCATGTCTGTTTGCACTATCAACCTGCATTAGAAAATCTAATAAGAACCAGAAGACGCAAAAATAAATAAATAAATAAATAAAAATCAACAGGGTCATACATACCCTTATCACAGTTGCATTTTTGCAGGATTCATTGTCAATCACAACCCTGACAAGAAAGGTAAGTGAGTAATACTGTAGTTTTTTTTTTTTTTATTCCATCTCAATAATTGTAATGAAAGTAGCATAAAGAAGAGCTTGTGGTTACCTGGGTGGATTCATTCTTCTAATGAATTTCTCATATTCATCATCCATGTCATGAGAAAAGCTCATATTCATCTCTAGAAAAAAGAAACAAAGATTCAGTCAATGACAGAAACTAAGGATAGAAGTTCGAAATAAGAGCAACCAATCAAAAACTAAGAACCAAAGCCTATGCAGAACCTTGGGTGGTAAGTCCTAAACAAGGACTCTTGGAAACATATATATGAAGTAAAAGAGGAGAGATGAGACTTAAAAACTTGAAACTTTTAAGCAGAGAAAAAAAAAAGTAGAGCAATTAAGAAGACTCCAAAAGAAGAAACAGAATATTGACTTATACCATACCAAAGAAAAGGCCATTCAAGACTTGGAAAAGTCATTAAACATAGCCGAAACCCCCTCCGGAAATGTAGTTCTCTATGTGTTTGTCAATTGGTGTAAAAACATACAAGTAAAGAAAATAAACCTACCAAATCAAATCCATAGAAAAACTTTCTTTAAAAAAAAAAAAGAAAAACTTACTAGAAGATAAAGCAAAATTCATAGCGTAAGACTCTGGATCTAAAAACTTTGAAAATTTTCAGTATTAACAAAAACAAAACAAACACTCTGAAAAAAGAAGAGAAAAACCCAAAGGAGATAGAAGCAAAAAATGGATACCCATTATAGCTTTGTTTGAGAAATTTGTGATGTGGGACTAAACAAACTTCGTCTCTCTCACTTTTGATTCTCTGTTTAACAAACAAGGCTTTTTGTTTTTCTGCAACAGTATATGAAAAATGGATTGATAAAAGAAAAAAAACCTCTATTTATATACTAGAAGAATAGAATCTTTAGACTCCCTGAATCCTCCCACTCTTATTAAGGTAAATATAATAAAATATCTCAAGAATTAAAAATTTTGACAAATAAGAAATCATAATAATAATAATATTATTATAATAATTCTTGAATCAGAATCAGACACACCCCGACACGATGCTCCAAAAACCTGCAATTTTGTAAAAAAAGGCAACCCCGAGAGGAAGGCGTACGTTAGCAAAGGCACACGACGGCGTACTTTAAACAAAATTGAAATCAATTTGATCTGGATTTAGTTTTGTTTTGTTAATTATATTTAGTTGATTGGATTTTTTATTTATAATTATCTAAACCATTTTAATTTATTTTTTATATATGAGTTAATATTTTTATACATTATTCAAATAATTTTTTTATTTCTAAATTAGTAAAATATTTAAAATAACGATTTTTTAAGCTTTAAAAATACTTAAACCGAACTAAATCAATAAATTCAATTCGATTATTTATAATATCCCTTTCAATTTTAAATAATCAAAATATTATATATATATTTTATTTTTGATGAAACAAAATATTATATATTATATCACGATTTTTGCGAATAGTGCATTTTTAGGGAAGTAATTGAAAGCATTAGCCCACGTGTTTAAATTTAAGCAGAGATGAACTTAACAGTCGATTTTGATCTTCCAAGGTTTATGGAGTTTACTTTCTCTTAGCTGTCTTGTTGATGTTGGTTGGTTTTCTAAATTTAAGGCTGTCCTAAACCCTAGCCTTTTAATTCAAAAAAGGTTAGATTTCAGCCTAATTCAACCCACCCTATCTACATTAAGAAAAACGTGATTTTATTTTCGTTTATTACATTTATTTCTTACCGATAGAGATTAAGGCAAGTGGTTTAAATTAATTCTATAAAGTGAATTTTGGTTTATGAGTTGGGTGTTTTATTGATGGAAATTATCAACATTCACATGTATCAATTATATTTATAGTTTCAATGAATTCTCAGCATAGTTAGTTAAAGATAGAGATTTTATGTTTTAAATATTCAAGTTCGAGTTTCATTATGTGTAATGTGTGGATCTTTGAGTCCTACCATATATTGTTGATTTATGTCTGTTTTAGTTCAAATAATTAGTTCTAGTGTAAATTATTTTATTTCTTAATTTTTTTATGTTGTAATTGTTTAATTTTACACTTATTAATCCATTTATTCTATAATAGTTTGATCCTGCACTTTATAAGTGCTCCAACGTGTAATTGTATTTGTACTTTGGATATATTTGTAAACTTAAAAAAAAAACTTATAGTTTTATGCTGTGTTGTCTAATAGAATAGTTTTCATAATGCGAAAGAAATAAATACTCGAGTTTTAATTATTTTACACCTAATTACTTCATTTAGAGTCCTCACTATAGTTAAGGAGGTATTCACCCAACTAAAGATTAACCAATTTTTCTCATATGAGTTAATTCACTTGAAAGTCTCTTTCATCACATCTAAAGTCCCTTTATAACTTTACTATTGAATATATATAATACTATCTAATCTACTATCAAATCACATCTTGACTGGACACTTATAACCTTACTACCAACCTTACAGAAAAAGATATTTGTTTAAAAAAGCTCGCGTCAAACTCGTCTTTTAGATTCTTTCTTTTAAAAAACTTCCATAACCTCCACCAATAATCTTCAACATATTCATATGAACCACTCTAAGCATCGCCTCCAAATATTCCACCAACAAATTCAATTAATTTACAAAAGTAGTTTTAAGCTTATTCAACCAACTATCTCCACTTTAAAACTTTTAGGATAATATCAAAACGTCATCAAATAGTGTAACATCTATAAATCTAAATTAGGCAACATTAAGGGTTTAAGGTGTAAAAAAATATGAGATAAGATTGGGAACCTTAAATTACTCATTGTTTAAATCTGTATTGAATCATAAACTAAACAGCTATCAAATTTTCGATTTATTCTAAATAATATTAGGAAATAAGTTTATTCATTTTGTCTCTCTCCTTGACTAACTTTCCTCTTTTGTCTTTTTCTCAATTTTCTTCTTTTTTATCATTGATTTCCTTTTATAAAGTCTAATCTCATCCCAAACTTAATTCATATAACCTCAGATATTATTTATGGAGATTTTATATTTCTAATAATTAATACACCCGACATAAATTTCCTCAAAAGGGAAATTCAAAGATAAGGGCCCGACCACTCATGTAAGTTGGCTTTATTCAGGGTTATCATTCCTACACAGATTATGTTCCTATTAATTTACTTCTTATACCATTAATTTTTTTTAGATGTTGCTTAAAAAATTATCTAGTAATTGGATTTGCATGTAATACATTAAGGTAATCATTATAATTAATGGGTCTCATCGAATTAAGTATAACTAAAGCATCTCAATTACACTTCTCACTTCTTAAGAGAGGGTGAGAATGAAAATAATTATGCAGGTAATTACAACCAAATTTAATTTTAAAAATTATTTTTATACAAATTTAAGTTATAAATTTTTATATTATAAGTATAAACATGTATGAGTGTTTGGGATGGTTATGGTCAAATATTTATTATATTATAAATCCTAAAAAGTTAAATTATAAAAATAATTTGTATATTTTATAAAGTTGTAAAAAATACATTATTTAAATCCTAACTTTTTTAAGTTTTAGCTAAAATGTTTGTTAACAATAATAGTTTACATGTTATAAAAGTTTTATAATATATTTATTTATAAAAAATTATGACCAAAAGTTTGGACATAACTTATTTATTTGTCCATGCTATATATTATAAAAATAATATATTTATGCGTTAAAAAAATGTTATAGTGTAACATAACTTATTTGTGAAAAAAAAACTTTTTAAAAGTTGACAAAAATATATATTATTTATAAGAAGTATTATGATAGTTTTTGGATAATTTATAATTTTTTTATAAAAGTTATAAAACTTCATATTATTTTCACCATAAACCCAAATATTACAGGATAAATGCTAATTATGCAAATACAAAAAGTTTTCTTGCACCTTGTCGAGAGAATGGAGTTAGACATGAACACTAGAGATAACTTGTGAACTTTTTAATTCGAGACATTCAAAGCTTCGAAATGCAGTTAAGAGTAAATTTGTTGTTCTAAAAAAATATTTTACATATTAACATCATCATCATAGTATATGATAAAAAAAAAAATAATGTTGAATCATACTAGCATGTTGCACACTTCATAGCTTCATTCATGAGTAGATTTTGGATGATCCATACTTTGAAGAGTACTTAGAAGAAAAAATCTTGATTAATGACATAGATCCAGATGATGATGATGATGAACTCAGCAAAGACCAACATTTGATAGAAATGAGTTTATGTCAAATATTAAAAGAAGGAATAACTTTACAAACATGGCACACTAGAACAATTAGATAAAACTGCATATAATGCTTATTTTTCGTGTTATTTTTATTAGTAATTATCTTATCAACTACTTTTTTGGACTGCCATAATACACATGATGATTTGATTTTAATTATTGTTACTTGTTTAGAAAATTCTTTTATTATGCTAATATTTTTATAGTGACTAATATTTTTTTTAAATATAAATTATGTAACTGTATAATTACAATTTGTACTACCAAACATGACATAGGGAATTACAATTTAATTACACTTTATCAGTCAAACACGTCTAGGGAATTATAATTCTTTGTAATTATAAGAAAATGTAATTACTATTAAACCCTAAACCCTAAACCTTAGTAATTATACTTTCATTGAATTACTATGTGTTGTCCAAACGAACCCTAAGTTAGCACATGCAATTAGGCATCAATCAAATTCATATCATGTTAAACAATAATTTCTAAGTCTTAATCGAGCTTGCGAAAGCAATTTTGTCAACTCGAACATGAACTAGGATCAAATTGCATAGTTTTAAAAGTTCAAGGTCAATGTCCTAGCATCATCTTTTCCACATCATGAAGTCACCAAATAGTTTGCCACATTGCGTCATGCGACATTAGGCCACTTGACAAGAAAAGATCGACGTTGCGTACTATCGACCGACGTTGCGACAAGAAAAGGTGCTCGTCGAGATGAGGACCCTATTTTTGGTAAAAATGAGTCATTTGGTACCTATTTTAAAGTTTCCAACCAACTTATCAACATATTCATCAGATACCAAATTCAATTTAATAAAAACATGCCAAACAAGTTTAAATACTCAACTTCAACTTCTCTATATTACAATCTACACTTATTCATCAATCAAAATTAAACAATTTCATATGGAACCAAAACATATCAACCAACCATTAAATTATCTATTTTTACCTATGCCCTACCATTTAAACATGCCTTTCCACTTCATTTACCTAACTTGTGAACATTATGTTAGAATTGTAAAATAAATTAGAAATAAAACTTAATAAACCAGGATCCATCATGTCAAATCATCAATAATAAATCAAGAACAAAACTAGATGAAGAAGCGTACCTGAATTCATCGATTTCTTGCACATTATGCACATATGGCATTTGTAACATCCTCACCCAACCCGATCGTTGAATCTGGGTGTAGAATGTCACAAATGGGTGGAAATGGACTAAATTCCAAATTTGAAACTTAGTAATTTAAAAATCAACTTTATTAGAAAAAATAATTATCTTTTACAACAGAAACATTAGATTTTAAAACAAAAGTCTACTATCTCCAATCTCAACTTTAAGAGAACTATTTCACCGTATTATACTCACATTTAAGGCGACGCCTCTGAAAATACCCCTTCCTATGTGTAGGACACTTCACCGTCAAACCAACGACCAAAACCATGCATAAACCCAAAATTTTAGTTCAAAACCAAAAACTCACAACTTTACGAGTCCAAAATCAAAATATATACCACAACTCATATAACTTATTTACAATCCGATTGAAAATAATTTATTAACTCTTAGGAAAAACTTATTAAACCAAACCAAAATGAGTAACACTGAACATAAACTCTTCAGAAGCTTTCAACTAACTTTGTACCGTCAAATATTGCATTAAATTGGCTTGTTACAGCACTAAATAAGATAACTTAATAATAAATGTGAAATACATTAATTTGCATGAGTGAATGGTTGTATGGTGAATGTGTGATTATAGTTGTTATAGCAGCTATTGTAGCATCTCATAACTCGGACTTGACAACTGGGTTGAGTGAGGGGTGTTACAAATAACATAAGACAATGACCTTTCATACCACATCGATAACATAAGCTCTCTTCACTTCTTAAAGGGTTCTCTAGGGAATACTTGTTCTTCTCTTATTTATCTTCATTTATTCACTTCTAGTGGTGAGAATAATTAATATGATCATCCCTCTTACGATTATTATATGGCCACTTAATACATTCAAGTCAAAGATTACGTCTTTATATATTGCTAAATTCGCTTCAAGGAATGGACCAGATCTAATACAAAGGCTTTATGGTTTCTCATTTAATAGATCATTTTTTAATTTAGCCATAAGTAACATGACATTAATTCATAATATATCTTAAAACATTTTTCATGGTATTGCATTTGAAGAATGAAAAGTTAAAAAGTTTTCTCTAACAAGTTCTCATTAGTAATATTATTTCCACATAATTGAGAACTTGTCTTAAATACTGTAAAGTTATACTCACTTACAAATTCAAAATATTGCAACTTTATGTGCATCTAATCATAATGAGTTTTAGATAAATTTATTGTATTCCGATGGTCATATATCTATCTTAAATTAATCCACAATTCAAGTGGATCTTTCACAATCAAAACTCGATCTTCCACTATCCTTTTTAAAATAAAGATAGGTATCCAAATATCATGTATAATATAATGCAATGGTTGAATCTTTCTCTATCAAAAGATATAGATATTTATAGTAATAGTGATTCATATTAAGTATATATTTTCATCATTCACAATCTCAATTTAAGATCCACTACAATAAATATATTTGAAAACTTCATAATTTCTTTGAAATTGCATTAAATCACAAATTTTGATACATCAAGTATAAATATATTAGCTCTCCAGGAGCTTTCAACTTTTTCTGTACCGCCAAATATTGCATTAAATTGGCTTGTTGTAGTACTAAATAAGATAAATACTTTCTACTATAAGGATGACATTCATTGTTACAAAATATTTGGGCATATGATAGGCAAATGACTAATGATTTTTCATATAAGATTGATAACATAAGTTATTTTTTCCGTTTGCAAAGTTATCTTGAGAACTCTCATTATTCTCTTATTTATTACCATATTTCCATTTCTAGTGGTTACTATTGTTATGCTACTTATAACAACCATTATCATATGGTTTAATTTTTTTTATGTTTGTATTCACTTTCGGAAATGCAACAAATCTATTAGGACGAACTTTTAAATGTCTCTATAATTTTTTTCTTTAAAGGGGATGAATATAATAAAAACTTATGGTTGAGTCAACAATCAATATAATATATAATTAAACAAGAAAAAATTGATAAGAAAATAATATGTACTAAAATATAAAAAAAAACATGATATTGATATATTTCTACCAAAACCCAAGTATTTTCTAAAATATTAAATAAGTAAAAGAATATTAGTATACGACCAATTTTTCATTATAAACAATTATTTAAAAATAAATATTATAAAAATTTATTAGTAAGCCTTATGAACCCACTCACATTTAATAACCTAACTTAATAATTAAATTAAATTTTAAAAAATAACAATAATTAGAATCAAACCTCAACTAAAAATATTTGGAAACTTCTTACCAATTTAAATTTTACTTGATAAGTGTAAGATCAAAAACCAAAATTAATGTTGAAATTAAATCTATCACCATCCTTAAAATAGAAATAAAATAAGTTAATTAATTAAAAATTAAAATTAAAATAAACCTATACATAAAATATTCTAAAAAAAGATCCTACAATTTTCAACATCTTGTGTCTAAAACCTCAATGGTGAGGAGAGTTGTTGAAGGTTGTAGTTTCAAACCCTTGGTGCGGTTGCTTTGCTTTTTTGTTCATCTCTAGAGGCTATAAGATTTATAATAATTTAGACTCAAAATAACAGTAAAACTTGAGTGGTTGAGCAATTAAGAAAAGGTGGGACGATAGCAAGGCCTTAGTTTGATTCCCGTTGGTTTTTCAGTGGTCAAAGAGCTTAAAAAATATATAGCTTGTGGTTCAGGGCTTAAAATTGTGTTAATAACGTGTTATGAAATAAATAATAAAGAAGATAAAAAATAAGAGAAATAGGAAGATAAAGAGAAGTATAAATTTTAATAATTAAATAGAGATTTTTATAATACTTCTTCAAAATTTATATTTATAGACATAAAAAGTATAAATGAAATAAAACACTACTTAATAAACATTCACTTAATTGACTTGTTCATGGGTCGAGTCATCCGGCCCGCCCGAAATGTGGGAGCGTTTGGTAAAAAATATAGGCCCGAAAATGGGCTTGGACAAAAAATAAGGCCCGTTTAAAGAACGGGTTGGGCCTTGGGCAAGACATTTTTGGCTCGAGCCCGGCCCGAATTCATTAAAGGACAAAATATTTCTATTTTTTAATATTATTTTCTTATTGTTTTCTCCCTATTTTGCTACCATTTTACTATTATGTTGCTACTATTTTGTTGTTATTGTTTGGATATTGCATAAAACTTATTTTATTGTTACTTTTGTTATTATTTTAAAGATATTTGTTAATTTTGTTATTATTTTAGAGGCATTTGCTTGTTAAGTTGCATCTACCTTAGTGTTATTTAAGTGTACATATTTTTTTAAAATTTAGTTTCAATTTGTTGAGAAATATTCATTTTGATGTTTTTAGTATTTTTGATGTATTATATATCGTTTAAAATAATATAAAAATTAATATGGGCGGGCTAGGTCAGACCCGGATTTTAACATTTTTATCCGGGTTGCGCTTAGGCAAGATTTTAAGCCTATTTTTTGGGCCGGATTTGGACCTAGCAAATAGGCCTAAATTTTTAATTAAACCCGACTTGGCCCGGCTCATGCACACCTTTGCACTTAATAAATATCAATTTCTTTAAAAATGTTTAATTCAATATATTCGTTTTTAATTTTCGGAATGCCAAATTAAAAAAGAAAAAGAAGAAGAAGAAGAAGTTGAAATTAAAAGTCATTGGAGATCAAATAATCATAAAAATACATAAAAAAAGATAATATAGAAATATGAAGTAATAAAATAAAAAAGGAAGAACAAAATTTAGTGGAGTTCTTCAAATTAGTGTGATTTTGTTAATAACATAGAAGAAGGACCCCATTCCTGAAAATAGGGGTCAAAAGTTGAAACCAAATCATCTCCACCCCCAAGGATTTGGCAACAAAACACACTCTCTCTTATTTTATTAATAAAAACAATTTATGCATACTTTAAACTATCAGTTACAAGTTGAGTTTTAATAAATATTTGTTAATTATTTTATCAAGTTCAAAAATATAATTATTTTCATTTAGATTAAAAACATAAACATACTTTTAAACTTTTTTTCAAAATGTAGGTGAAAATTATTTAAATTCATTTAATTTTTTTAATTTAATAAAATATCATGTTAAAAATTTATACACGAATTAACAAAAAATTCTGCTACATAAATAAAAAAATTAATTAAATGCGAAAATTAAACTAAAATTAAAATTTAATATATACAAAATATATCAAATTAAAGGTATATAACGATACAAAATATATCAAAATTTATATACAAATTTAATTAAACAAATTATCCCTCTTAATAACAAGCAAACTATCCAAAAGTAATAAATTAATTTAGCAACGTAACGCTGAACTGGCAGCGACCCTTTGGACACTCCAACAGACCTTTTCAACAATTAATTTTAAATAAATTAAGAGGTAAAAGAAAAAGGGTTTCGTGCGTGAGTGACAGCCATGCTAGCTCCATGTGTAATTCTGATCACGTGTCTGCGCTCTAACTCATGTCACGTGCACCTTTTCTACTCCCAAAGATTTAAATTTTTTAATTAATTTTAAAAATATATTCTTGGGCCAGTTAAGTTTAACGAAAATTAGTTTAGTTACTTTCTCTCCCATTTACCCTTCACTCATAACATTTTTAATTTATTAAATTATACCACATTCACGGCTAATAAATATATTTATTTCAATTTTATGTAAATATTAAATGATATTTAATTGAAATGGTAAAATCAAAAATTTATAATTCATAGTATTATTAATTCAAATCTTATTAAATGAAAATTCTTATTATGTATAAAAATATAAATGTACAAAAATTAAGGGAGTAGTTAGGGGCTAGTAGGGCCTGACCCTTTTAAAATGATTTCTTTTTCATTTTAAACATTTCTAGAAATTTTAAAATTTTAAATTAGTAAAAGTAAAATTGCACTTTGGTTCCCCCTAAAAATGATAAAAAATTTATTTAATCTTTTAAAAATTATAAAGATATAGGCTACTAAAATAGTGAAATTACAATTTTACTGTCGTAAAAATTATAATTTAATTTCGCCCTCTAAAATAATTTTCTCGCTTCACCCTTGACAAAAACATTCTTATAATAATATTATTTTGTGAAAGAATAAGTTTTTAGTAATTTATCAATTGGGAATTTTATTAAAGTAAAGATTAGTGTATGTAAACTATGTTAGTCATCATTATTATTTAAAAATAACTTTAGTAATTATTTATAAATATCATAGAGTGATATGTGTTATACCTTACGTAACGAATCTCACAATATACCTTGCAAATCTGACAATATACTCATAGAGAACTTGACATGTGTCTCTCAATGAAGCTAACAACACGATAGACTTTGGGTTAATTTACGAATCTCATCCTGAAAAAAATTAGGATTAAACATCTCCGTTAAGATTATATGAGAACCACATGGAGGCTCATGGTAATTGATTGCTAATCATCTTAAAACGTCTAATCTTAAGACATAACATAAATGTCGCTGGCAAGAGTATCAAACCAGACTTCACTATCAGTAGCCTCAAGACAAGTAGCTAAGCTTGGCCCCACTAGATAAGGACGATGCAAACAGTTCATACATACTTTTACTCTCCCCATCTTCTTCAATTCTTAGACTTTTCCATAAGCAAACCCTTTTCCCCCAACCTTCATCTTATATTCCTCCATTAAGCCAGCATCTTCTTCCTTTGTTCACCTCACTGGTAAATAATTGGTGCGATGAGTGTAGACAGACATGACAAACCTAAGTGTCAATGATCTTCCCAGCACTGAGTTTAACTTCCACCAACGACCGAACCTATGAACCCATTATTCAAAACACCTGAGTAAACACAGAGAAAGCTAGAACAACTCGAGCTCAAGACCCCTTGCATGGTGGTCAACATTTAAACCCACAAAATCAAACCAATCTTCAAAACAAAAACCAACAAAATCCCTACCAGCAAAATTCACACCAACAATATTACCAATTCCCCCATAGTATTATAACCCTTAGAATCAACACCACATCGGAGCATTAGCAATTAACCATGGATCTCAACACCACTAATTAGATAGTCAACACTATTTGGACATATAAGAGAGAATAAAAGTCATGGATGAATAAACATCTTCCCAGCAGAAATTATATGAAGAGCAGCAAAAGTTTATCTAGGAACAAATGAATAGAAAAAAACAAGCAAATGAAAGAAATGAAAAACATATTGAGAAGTTAAGAGTAATGAGGATGAATTTTTGAATGATTTGTGACCAAAATCCGCAGCATGGGAGGGAAGAATCCATTCACTCTAACACGATCATCAACATGCAAGTCAAGGTAATGAAGATTAAGTAGATGATATTGATAGGCATGAGAGCTATAATGAAGATTATGATGATAGTTATAACTATTCTAGTCAGAATGCTTTTAAAAAAAAATAGACAGGTTAGAAAAACTTATACAATATTTTCAAAAGGTTAAATCATTGAGCTTAGTGAAAAAAAATACAAAAATGAACCTTTAGTTGAAAAAAATATTGTGGCGTCATGTTTTTCTAACCTTTAAATTCTCAAAAATAATGTACGATGGTTGAAGTGATCCTCAAGTGTAACACCCCTAACCCATATCCGTCGTCGGAATAGGGTTTCGAGGCATTACTGGACTACAGAACATTTTCAGATAAACCAAGTCAATTACTATTCACTTTCCAAATTTATTCATAACGTCCTTTGAATGGGCTCCCGAGGCTCAAAACATGCGTTAAAATTGATTCGGGACTAAATCAAAATCTCAGGAAATTTTTTGCAAAATTCTAAAAAATTTCTCACTTAAGGGAGTCACACGCCAGTATGGTAAGAGACACGCTCGTGTGGTCAGGCCGTGTGGGTTTACACGCACGTGCCCCTAACTCGTGTAACTCTCTAACTTGCAACCCATGAAGAAATTAGAAACACACGGCCAAGTCACACGTCTGTGTGCTAGGCCGTGTGGCTAATTCGAATTTCCAAAAAAATAGATGCTGATTTCACACAGTCGTATCACATGTCAGTGCTTCCAGGTCGTGTACCTCACACAGCTGAGACATATACCCGTGTCTCTGCCCGTGTGCTCAATTTTAGGCATTCTATTTCTCAATTTGAAGATGCAGGGGATACATGGCCAGACTACACACCTATATTCAAGACCATGTGTCACACACGGCCTAGACACACGTCCATATGTCTACCCGTGTGGACAAAATAAGGCTATTTCCCAACCCTTATTCCTTACCCTTTTTCATTCAAAACCTGCACAAAGCTATACCAATACCAACCAATCAATTCAACAATGCTTTCATGCCAATTTAAACATCTAGCTTAATGTATATACTTACCTTCTTACTTTATCTCTTACCTTTTTGCATATACATGCTTAAACTAATTATAACAACTCATTCAAAACATGTCCAAACATTGCATTTTATCTTTATACACAACAAAATCAAACCATCACTAGCCATTCCAATGGCTAATTCACATTCATCCAATTTATTGTCAACATTGGTTTTAGTAGCCTATACATGCCATTATACCAAAATAAACATCTTTATATACCAAAATGAGTCAGTTGATAGTGTGATGAAGCTCCGACCTATCTCCAATCTTCTCGAGCTTCCGAGCACCATAAAACAAGGAAAATAAAGCAAAGTAAGCACTTAGTGCTTAGTAAGTTCATGTAACAAGAAACTAGCTTACCGAGTGTTTCTATTAAATTTAGTCAATCATGCACACATTCAAGCAAATAGATCATAATCCTATCATTCACTACTTCAACACTTAAAGTTAGTCAAATAATTTCACATAATACAACTCATTGATGAGCTCATCATATCATACTCCAAACATGCTTAATTCTCATATTACATATGCATTTTCAAAATAAAATACCTCAAGTTTCATCATCCTTTTTCAAGTTTTGCCTATTGAATTTATTAGAATATCAATAGATACTCATATAGTACACTCAATATATACGAAACTCTCGAGCTACACTTTTCAAGTCTTTTGGGCAATCACATACCTCGATGCTCACACAGAGCTACGGTAGTTCCACAACTTATGTGAAGTTACTATCAATCACTTTAATACCTCGATGCTTACACAGAGCTACGATAGTTCCACAACTTATGTAGAATTATTACCAATCACAATTAAGCAAATCATGTACTTCGATGCTCACTAAGAGGTACGATAGTCCACCATATATGCGACTACCAATCATTACACTTGTAGGACTTTATCTCATAGTGCTCGAGAGGCTTATCAAGATTACTCGTCCAAGCTAAATTCTATCTGCTACACATGCAGAATCACCTTTACACTAATCTATCAAATTTCTTTTATTCAACCGTGACTTATCCCTTTTCTCAATGTAATATCAACCATTTCATCATATTTATACATTGAACAATCAATTTAATATTCATATCACATATCATGCATTTCAAGCATTTCAATATTCAATATTAAGTTACATGAACTTACCTCAATGCTTGTTCGTACAAAAATCTACTAATCTAAAATCTTTTCTTTTCCTCGATCTTGCTTCGTATTTGAGTTTTCCGAATCTATATAAATGAATTTAATCATAAATCTATCACATTTCATATTCTTTTGGACTTAATTTAAACTCTAGGCAAAATTACTATTTTGCCCCTAAACTTTTTCATTAATTCTAATTTCGTCCCTAGGCTCGGAAAATGAAATTTATGCAATTCCATCCTCTTTCCAAGCCTAGATAAAAATTTCATGTAATATTTAAGCACATATATTTCACAAAAATCATAATTTTTCCATGAATTTTACATCTTTATAATTTAGTCCCTAAATCACAATTTCATCCAAAATCACTTTGTAAAAGTTGTTTATCTATCCACAACCTTTCATTTCTACCATAAATTTTCAATTTTTAGCATTTACATTCATAGCACAGTCTCTATACTTTGATAACTCTTCAAATTGATCCCCAATTTAGATAGATTTCACTATCCCGATCTTAAAAATATGAAAATTACTAAAAACGGGACATGAAAACTTACCAATTTATGCCAAGAAATTTTGTTTCCTCTCTCCTAGGGTTTCCACGGAAATATTTGGGGATGAAGATGATAAATGATGATATTTTTTCATGTAATTAATTATCATATTTTAATTTTACTAATTTCCAATTTAATCATTTTCCTTTTTCTCAAATTGGATGATTCATCCATAAAAATCTACTAACTTTTGATTGATAGTCTAATTACCAGATAAGGACCTTAATTTTTGAATTTTATAGCTATTTAATCCTTCTAGCTTCTAGAATTCAACTTTTACATTTTATGCAATTTGGTCCTTTTTTTAATTAAACACTAAATCGGTAAAATTTTCCTATCAGTATTTTCATACAGCTTTCCTTTCATAATATATACCATGCAATAATATTAAAATAAATTCTCTTTTTAACTCGAATTTGTGGTTGCGGAACCACTGTTTCGATTTCACTGAAATTGGGCCGTTACATCAAGACCATTTGGCTCATTATGTAAACCATATGAACATATTTGGAGCGTCAAGTGAAGTGTAAAGCATTTTCTATGATGTTGAAAGACTTAGCCTAATCGTGGTATTTATAGCTACCACAACACTTTATTATGAACTTTGAGAAACTGACGGGCCTATTTATGAGCAGGTTCTTAGAAAACAAGACGTTTAAGGAATCACCTGCATGCCTTTTGTCTATTAAGCAACATTAGGGAGAATCTTTATGAGATTTTGTGAAGAGGTTCAATACACTGACCATAATAATAAAAGATGTCCTAGAAGAATTATTGTTCATACCTTTATGTTTGGAACAACACATCCATTCTTGAAGCATAATGTGGTGTATAAACCTTTTATGGGATATAAAGTTATCGATAACGGTTTTACATGCATTTTTATCATTAAGATAATGAAAGAAAATGAGGATCTTGAAGAAATTTGTTGAGAATTATAGATAATAAATAAATTGGCCAAAATGGAAAGACGCAATTTAAATAGAATTAATTTCGTGAAGTTTCTAGATCAATAGTTCAAACATCTAAATGTATAAAGCTAATAGGTGTACAAATAAGTAGTTTTTGTGAAAATGAAATAAGAAAAATTAAGTTATTAGACAAGTCCTAACAATTATTATGAAAAGATATTTTGTTGTGGTGGATGCAATAACCATTAGGTATATTATTAATGTGGCGGTTCATGAAATATTTAACATGCGTCTTATGATTGTTATTACAATATTTATATAAATCACCATAGAGCGAAGTTTATATTAAAATATTTGAAGGATTTAGAATGTTTGAAACGTGTAGAAATTATTGGGAAATTTTTCAATATGTTTGTGCAAATACTTATATAAGTTGAAATGATTTGAACATTAGCGGTAAATTTGACCTAGTGAATAGTAGTTGAAGGAAGATTATAAAATGATCCAAAATTCGTATTTATATTTTTATAGAAGGATCATGATCAAAGTTTGCTATGACTATTTTTAAAACCACTAAAGAGATTAAAATATATTTCCTCAAAGTTGTTTATTCATGACATTGGAAGAATGATGATATAAATGTTTAGCAAATTCTTTATAGTGATTATTAGATAAGCTAGTATTTAAGATTTAATACGTAGAATTTGAGATATTATGTGATGTTATCATGAGGGGGAGTAAATAAACGTTGCCCTCTTTTTTCTTTAATCGAGGTTTTATCTCACTAGGTTTTCTTGGTAAGATTTTTATGAGGTAATATATTATGTGTTTTATAGATAAGTGTACTCTTTTTCTTTCACTAAGATTTTTTTCCCTCGGGGTTTTTAGCTCAGTAAAGTTTTAACAAGACACATTATGTACCAATGAACATCAAATGGGGAATGTTATAAATATTTTATTATTAAGTGGATGCCCATCAATATAAGTTTAATGTACTTTAGGACTCTAATAGTCATTAGAAGTAGAGTTTTATTTCAATTATACTTATTATGCCTGTAAATATAAACTTTGGAGAAGCATTGTAAACATCTCTATTTGATTAATAAAATTCATACTTCTCTTTGTTCTCCTGTTTCTCTTGTTATTTATTTTTTTATTATTTATTTCATAACATTTTTTCTTATTTAGAAAAATAATAATATTTTTTTTTCTCTAACAATGCTCCGCCATGTTAGATGGCGAGAATAACAATAAAAATATCAAGCATTAATTTAATAAATTAAAAAAGGAAACAAATTTTAAACAGAATACGAATAATGAAAATTTAAACAGAAAATGACATATAAAGGACAAATTCTCAAAGGGTTAAAAGAAATTTGAAGCCAAATATATTGGTTGAATTTTTATTTTAGTTATTTTAGCATGTTCAAGTTAAAGATTTAGTTTTTATCATTTAATTTATCATAATTTGATTCTTTATTTATTAACAAAAAAGTGAAGTGATGGATGGTGGTTCAGTTGAGATTAAGGCGAAGAGTCATTGAAGATTGGTTGGGTATTTTAGTTGATAGGTCTTTGGAAGGAAGGGAATGAAATTTAGAAAGGAACTTAGTTATCTTCGATTCCTATCTTGAGCTTTTATATTGGGAAACATGGATGTCTACTTGTTTAAAGATTGTTGACAGTAAAGTTATGCTTCATTCTCTAGTAGTGATAATGATGTGACATCTTAAGATATAATTTCTTAAGACAATTAGGTAATCAATTAGTCTATCTCTCCTATTTGCATCTTATGCATGTTTAGCGAAGATCACTTTATACAAGTTCGTCACTATAGTGTGATACAAGGTTTGCTAAACTCGTTTAGCTCAGAGATTCGTTATTGTGAAAGGTGAAAAGTCTGCTATCACATGACACACCATTAAAGAAGACATGTAGGGGCATGTCGTGAAAGTAAAATATTAATGTTAATATTAATATTTTAAGAAAAATTAAAGTAATTATTTTAATGGTAGTTTCAACCAATTAATAATATTATGAAATTAGAGAGAGAAGAGTTACTATTTAAAAAAATATTTAATTTAATATATTCCTACAACAAAGTAATGATTTAATTACTATTTTTAAAATTGAATTAAATTAATGGTTTAAATCAATTAAATCTAAAATTTATTTGAAATAAAAGTTGGAAATAATTTTGAAAGGTTTAGAATTAGGAGGGTTTTAAATGCGTAATAATGATACGGCGCAGAATAGTGAATAGGGAAAGGCCCATTAGCCGTCATTTGTAGCGTAGATGTAGATAACGCCCCGCCCCACAGTCAGTCCCGGTACTGGTTCTGAAATCCGCATTTAATCATTTACACCCAAATCAAACACTGTATCTAACTGAAAGAGACACATTCAAGACGTCCACTTGTGTTGTGTGTGGTCCGCTCTCTCCCTTTTCCAATGTTCCTTGCTAATATTTTCACCTCTATATTATAGTGAATTAATATCATAAACATATAAAATTATTAAAATAATATTACGTATTTAAAATAAATTATATTATTGAGTTTATTTTCAAAAATGAAGTTAGGAGTTAGCAGAGATTCTCATAAAATGAAAAAAAAATTATTTAGACCCTTTTTTATAATTTATAAAATTTTAAATTAATAATGGTCAAAATGTACTTTAGTTCTTTCAAAAAATAATAAAAAATTAATTTAATATTTTAAAAATTATAAAATATAAACTATTAAAATGATGAAATTATATTTTTTACTATCGTAAAAATATATAATTTAATTTCGTCCTCTCAAAAAACCGTTTTTGACTTCGCCCCTAATTACTTTAATTTTGTTTATGTAAAAAAAAAAAAAATGAATATGATGAGATTTGTACTCATCCAATTGCATTAGAAAAATTATAAATTTTTATTTCAATTTTTTATACATTTTAATTTTATTATGCACACTTTATTACTTTCATCAATTATATTTATTATTAATGTTGTTGATTGAGTTAATGTCGTAAATTAATTCGGCACCAATTTAGTATTCTTAATTTTGATGTACTTACGTGTTCAAATTTTGTTTTATTCACAATTTAATTTATTTTTTCATTTTAATGTTGTACATATTTTATATGTAATTATTAATTAGTTTCAAATTATACGTGTAATTATTCATTATATGTTATTTTCAAACACACCTCTAATATCTAAATACATGATTTTCATATATATATATATATATATATATGTATGTGATAGAATTTCTAATATTAATAAAAATACCACCAAAGATTGAATTATTTACTCAAATTTTTGCTTCGAAAATACCTAATGAAAAATACTAATTTTAAAAAAAAGTTTAAGAAAAAAATTCATATTTAAAATTGACATGATGACTTATTTGTCTCTTCATTCTTTCTAGAAAAATTAATTTTAGTTTTCCATTTAATCTTTTTTCTTTTAACATTTGAACTTGTGTTATCTATCAAATCACACTCAAAATGGATGAAAAAGTTAACACATATGTTAACTTTGTTAATGTGGCATCCACATGGCAATTTACGTATGTGTCATATTAACAATAAATTAAGTTTTTAAAATTTAAAAAAAATATTTTTATACCTTTTAATAATTTTTAATTTTTAAAATAATTTCTATAATTTTTTATGTTTTAAAAAATTAATTATTTACTAACATGATATTCACGTGACAATTCACATATATATCACGTCAATAAAATAAATAAACATTAATTTTTTATTTATTTTGAAGTAATTTCCCAAACAATTGAAAAAAATTATTGAGATTAGTATAAAAATGTACAACCTCAACCCTTTTCTGTCAAAGATAGCCACGGTTTTCGTTTCAAAAAGGTTGCTTCTAAGCTTTTATACCCAACTCAAAGTCAAAATCACCATCATTCATGCCCCTTCTAAACTCATCCTAACCCTTTCCCCCATACCCATCTTATTATCTCAAATTCTGACCCTTCAACCCCATTTGGCTGGCAAGCCTGGAAAAGGAAAAGAAAAAACCCATTATTTTCCTATACATACATGACAATAGTCTTTCACGTTCTCAATTGGCTGCTATTGCTTTCAATTTTTCTCATTGGTTCAATCAAAGGTGGGTGTTTCTGATGTTGGCTTCCATCTCAGACTTTTTAGATAACACAATTTCTTGATTACATCCCAATTTTCCAAATATTTTTAAGATTTGCATTATTATGATAATATATATAAATTCTTATCAATATTTTTTAGGCATAATAACTTAATTCGCTTAATTTTATAATAAAAATTATTTTAGTCATTCATTTAATTTTGGTCTCTTTTAACTTTTAAACTTGTATTATTTATCATTGGCGTGACATACACTTGAATTGTTACGTTAACAATTAATCAATTTTTTAAACTTATAAAAAAAGAAAAAATTATATAAATATATTTTAATTTTTTAAATTAATTAATCGTGAATAGCTACATAAATGCCTCATTAGTAAAGTTAATAAATATTAACATTTCTATCCATTTTAATAATCATTTCACAAATAATGCAATTTCAATAATTAAAAAAATTAAATGAAAAATTAAAATAATTTTAGTTTCAAAATAAGTTATTATGTTTTTCTTTTATCAAATAAAAACAATGGCCAGAACTGATTTGGCCACTATGAAAGTTGCACAATTTACCAAGATGCCTTTGGCTGCCAGGAACAAAATCCAAGGGCAAAAACACTACTACTCCTACATCATTGACTTCATTATAGCAGCTGGATGAAGCAAAGCATGCTCAAATGGTATGGGCTTTGTGCTAAACATATGACCTTTTGAAGCACAAATGGAGTAATTGCTGGGTTACAACAATACCTAGTTTGCTTTCATTAAAATCGTAAAGAAAAACATGATCAGTATTGATGGTATAAATTAGTGGTACGGACCCATATATTAAAATCCAAGTGCTACAATATTGATTAATATCTTAAAAGTACAATTAATAAGGGTACGATGGTTTGCAATTTATAGAAAAAGACAAATGGGGTTTTGTCCATTTATGTAATGGAAATTGAACGGGAGGCAACAAATAAGATGGCAGAATTCAGCAGATTTGGTGTTGTCCCCCCACCACAACATGCTCTCCTCACTTCGTCCAATTCAGACAAGGGAGATTGTGCTGTCTTTGGCTGGTTTTATCGTTCTGGATAGACCATTATTTAAATAAAAAAAAAGATTCATATAGTTGTACTTTGTTTATTTAATACGGTAAGAAACATAAATGTGCAAGTCCTTGGTTATGTGACAGCTCAAAGTGAAGGCTTTTCCATGGGATCATGGAAAATGGCTCAACGAAATACGGACTCTGTTTCCCTTTCCCCATCCGATTGAGTGACAAACGAAGAGAAAAAGTGGCAATCAAAGTTACTCGGGTGCTTCTAAAATACTATAAACTCCAACTTCATAAAAGGAATTTTTCATCAAAAGAAAGACGGAGTACATGCTAAAAACACGGCTTTGAAACTGCAACAGGATACATGAATGCTATTTTGAGAATGGCCATGTCAAGTGGCACGAAAAGCCACCAGGGCACACCAAACTTGTTGACTGGCCGAGATGAATCATAACTTGATTAGATGATGTAGTGTATTTTCAAACAATCACACATCTCTTTGTGAAGCCTCATGAATTTTTTTTATATAACATTACTTTAAATTAGATATATAAGAGTAGAAATAGGAAGATGAACATGTGTACATGAGCATTGAGCCCAAAAGCTCAACCGAGTGCAAATCGTTTGATTTCGCTCCCTCTATACGCCAACATATTTTTGCATTGTTTGTCTTTTAAAATATTTAGTTTTGAGTATTCTTACTTCTCTATCAAAATTATCTACCTTCTTCCTTATTGATATGTTCTTGAGAAATAGAAATATTTGTTGAATTCCGAAATTACGTTATTTGTGAAATATCATTAAGGATAATGCTAATCACGCCTCGCGCAACACAATCACTCTTCCACTTTTATCCTGTTTTATAACAATTATTAGTGTAAACTAGGGGTGAAGCTAGAGGGGAGCAAGCAAAGGCCTAACCCCTGGGAAAAATTTTGTAAATTGATAAAATTGTTTTTTGAATCCTCCTAAATTTTAAAATTAAATTATGCACTCTCTAAAAATAAAAAATTTATAGCTTAATTTCTTAAAATTTATAAAATTTTACATTAATACAATGATGAAATAACATTTTTAGCTCACTTAAAAATTTATTATTCAAAACCAACCCTCCAGAAAAATAATTCTAACAGTCCGTTGATTTATCGTAACTCTTGTATAAAGCCTGAGATGGAGAGCTGCAACCAATGAAACGAACAAAGAACACAAAGGCAAAACCCAAGCATCATGACGAAAAGGAGTTGAGAAAGTGGAGTACATCACAACATATTTTATCCAACAAGCTTTAAATTTCAACGTATTTCATCCTATTTTCAGAGTCTCATAAAATCATAAACATATTCCTATTTGCATAATAGGATCAAATCTTAAACATAGGAATGTAATATTAGCTACGTGTGCATGGATATGTTAAACTGACATAATAAAAAAAAAATCTCATTATTCTCCCATTCTCTCAGGCGCCACAAGCCCAAAATGAAGCCACCGCCATAAAGCAAGCCTGTAGCCACCATAGTCCACCATCCACTAACTCTCCTCTCTTTATTTTTCCACCAACTTTCTTTTTCTCTTCCTGGCAATTTCACCCATGTCCTTGGTCTAGTTTATACGGTGGTTGTGCAATTTTCATTATATAAAAGATAAAACCAAACCAAAATTTTGAGCTCACTTAAATAGGTTTAGTTTATTCAGTTTTTAGTATATAAAAAGCACACCATTATTTGCAACCACCAAAAGGTATTCTTATTCCAATATTCTTAAGTTGAGGTTATTTTGGAATTATTTCTCTTCGGGATATGGGAGGTGATCAAGGGATGAAATTTTGAGATAATTAAGTCGGTTCATTTTGATAAAAATATACAAATCTTATTAAACTAGTTACTTAATTCCATCTAATTTAAAATTAATTAAAATGTTAAAAATAATAGAAGGAAAAGAAAATTAGTTGCGACTTACTAAAATTATAAAAAAAAATGGTAAATTTGTCAAAAATATCAACATTATCATAAGAATATTACACTCTCTAACGATATTTGGTAAATTGTTAAAAAAAAAAAATCAACATTACTGCGAGAATTTACTCTCTGTAAAGAAAAGACATAATTAAAATTATTTTTATATTACTTAATCTTATCAGAATATAAAATTATCTATTCAAAGTAATCTTTAAAATCCGAAATATAATTTCAAATCTTACCCTAACACAGAAAATATAAGATTTAACTTCAAATATAAATATATCAATACCTTGACAATTAAAGCAAGTCACGGTTTAATTATTTTTCTTAAAAAAACCAAAAGAAGTAGGTATGACTAGTATTTTTGCTTTTGTAATTTAAAGGTTAAAATCTGTTATGAGTCCTTACACTTTTTATTAATTTAGAATTTAATTTTTATACTTTTTAAGTTTAGGAATTTAGTTTTTTTTTGAGATTTTAAAGTTCATGTCCAACTATTAACACTTTTAAATTTAGGTTTATTATGATGTCATTTTTTAGTTACATTTAGAGGTGTACATGGGCCGAGCGGCCCGGCCCGGCCCGAAGGCCAGCCCGAAATGTGGGAGGGTTTGGGCAAAAATATAGGCCAGAAAAATTGGCTTGGAAAAAAAATAAGGCCCGTTTAAAAAATTAGCCGGGCTCGGGTAAGGCATTTTTGGCCCGAGCCCGGCCCTAATTCACTAAAGAACAAAAAAAATATTTTTTAAAATATTGTTTTCTTATTGTTTTTCTCCCTATTTTGCTACCATTTTACTATTATGTTGTTATTATTTTGTTATTATTGTTTAGATATTGTATAAAACTTATTTTATTGTTAATTTTGTTATTATTTTAAAGACATTTGTTAATTTTGTTATTATTTTAGAGGCATTTGCTTGTTAAGTTACATCTATTTTAGTGTTATTTAAGTCTACATATTTTTTAAAATTTATTTTCAATTTGTTGAAAAATATTTATTTTAAAATTTTTTAGTATTTTTGATGTATTATATATATTTAAAATTATATAAAATTATATAAAAATTAATACGGGCGGGCCGGGCCAGACTCGGGTTTTAGCATTTTTATATGGGCCGGGCTTGGACAAAATTTTAGACTTATTTTTGGGCCCGGCCCTAGCCCAATGAACGGGCCTAAATTTTTAGTTGGACCCGACCCGGCCCATGTACACCTCTAGTTACATTGCTATCAAATAAGTATTTTTTAAAATTTTAAACACTAACAAATTTAACAAAAAATTAACAGTGTTAATAAATGAGCTTGAATTTTAAAAATTAAAAAAATATAGAGACTAAATTCCTAAAAATAAAAATACAATGAGTAAATTCTAAAATTATGAATAGTACATGAACTTAAAACATATTTTAAATTCTAAAATTATATTTTAACTTAATCTAAATAATTTACATAGCATTTAAAGTTGTTGGAATCAAATTAGATTAATTGATTGGATTAATAGTTGTTCGATATACTAGTTACGGCAAAAAGGTTGAACTAATTCATTTACTAGTATAAATTAATTGAATCGGATAACATGATGGGATCAACTACCGGTCTGAGTAACAATGGGGGACATGTTTTAAAAAATCATGACCAGTTAATCTAATCCAACTGGCGAGCACTTGGTTCTATAATGAAAACGGTTGTGGAGGATCATTTCGGGGGGGGGGGGTTGGAGGAGACAATAGAGAGTTTGACCTGGGAAAAAATGGAGAGGATTAAACTAGACAAGAAGGGGACCCACGCGAAAACAGACAGCTCGACATATCCAATTAATAACAAACACGTTTAAACTTGAATCATCGTCACCGTCATCACCTTCAGTGGATTCGCACTTGCAGTTTATACTTTATATATAAACAAAGCTCCTTTGACTTCAAAGAAGAGAGCTGATGAGGTTCTTCGATATCGTAGTGTCAGCATCCAAGAAAACAAAAGTCAAAAGGAAAGAGTAAAACATTTTTATTTCTCATGCATTTTGTTGAGGCAGCTGTTTGGTTGGAAGGAAAATTTGGTTTTTCTTTTTCCAGAGAAAGTGAACAGGTAGGGTGGCGTTGTCAGTGTGGTTATTATAGTTCTAAAAATGGGGTGGGTATAGTTAATGCTAAAACTGAACCTAATAAATAAAGGGTTGTTGTGGCAGTTGGAATCTCTCAAAAACTCTAAACCCAAGAGAGAAAAAATGGTTTTTTTTTTTTTTTGGGGGTTCATGATATAAGTGTGATGTTTTGATTTTGACACTTTTGATTATGTTTATGTTTCGATAGTTGCATGTCATTTAATTTCTGTATTAATTTAGATTTTCTACTCTTTTGCCTTGCTTTTGCTCTTTACTTTGTTGTTGTTAAAAAGGCCTCTTGGAAGCACCCAAAGCTTCTTCTTTTAGAAACCCCTAACCTCCAAAGGCTCTTCTTTTCCCTAAGGATCCCCTTTGTTTCATTTATAACGTGTTTTCTCTTGGCTCTTTTGCAGTGAAGATCGGTGAAAGTTCATCCTCCAAATCAGAGAAGAAAAGGTACAAACAAACTGTAATTTATTTTAATGTTTTGTTTTGTATGATTGTTTCTTTTTGTATTTGTTGGGATCTGCTTTAGATCTTTGACATTCTCTCCTTTTGTTTTTTACTGCAGCTTTTTCATTTATTTGAAGTTAAATAAATCTGGGGTTTTCTTATAACCAATTATAATGGACTAGATCTGGTTAAAGCTAGAAAATATAACAGATGGAAAGGGTTTATGTGGGGGGGTTTTAAAATCAGCTTTTTAACTTTTGAGTCATAATTTAGTGGTTTAAAGTTTATGTAAGCTTTTTTCCCCTAATAATCTTTTCTGAGTCTTGTCTTTTTGTATTTTGAGTACTGACTAAAGGAAGATTCCCCTCGAGCTGAAATGTTTTTGGTGCTGGAGCAATTTATTCGTGAATATTACTTTTTGCACTTTATTGCTGTATTTAATTGGATACTATTAGCACTTTTAGGTAGTGCATAGAATTGGATAATTGTTGGTTTCTAAGCAAGTGAATGAGCTTGAATTACATGGTTGTTCTAATTTGGTTTTATCATTCTCTCAGCACTGCTATAATTTTAGCTTTTCTTTTGAAGTCTATCCTTTTTCTTTTGCTTTCTGTCTTAATCTCTGGATATTGATTAGTTTCTGGGTTAAGGCTGCTTGGTTCATATGAGCCCTTTACTCCTTGTTTGGTTTCATATATTTCTGTGCTTCCATGGAGGTGGATGGCTGTTTTCCTTTTCGACTAATTTAGTTAAACAAAAATCATGACATGGTGGTTTCCAACTTTCACTTGATCATATGATCTGCTTTGTCTTGGTGAAATGTTCTTATTCCATCCTTTTCGAGCAACTTAATGTTTAATATGTCTGCTTGTTGCTGTTTCTGTTTTCTGCGAACTTGAATAATTTGAGTTTGTTGCTGATCAAACTTGTCCTAAATTTCATGTACAGAGTAGCTTTCTAGTGCAAGACATAACTCTTGGTTACCACGAAGCAGGTAGAACTTAGTAATAACACCATCGTTAATTTTCCTTCTTGTCGATTTGGTCTCTATAGTCTATCTCTTCCACATGAATCGCTAGTTAAGATATTTGGTTGATATCTCATCCTGTAAGTAGCGGGCACTTTTGGTAACTTCGCTTTACAATGACTTCTATACTAAAGTCGGTCTTTGCTTTAGTGCGTTACTACTTTGTTTTAGTTTTATGTTTAATTTACGTGCGGACAGTGTTCAATAGATATTTCACAGCATGAAGTTGTTTAACATGGCTACTAGATGGTTTTGAATGGCTTGATCTATGTTTTTTTGTCTTTCAGACGTTGCTGTCCTTTATTCTGCTGGACATATTTGATCGTTTACATATGAAGGTCACAGGTTTTATTGAATATTTTATTGTACTTGCAGATAATGAACAAGTGACCTTCTATTCAACAATAGGCTACAAGAGTGACTTAGAGCCTTATTCAACAAGTGACCCTCTATTCAACAATAGGCTACAAGAGTGACTTAGAGCCTTATTCATACTTGGTTGACATAGAACCTTTTGAGAACAAAGAAAAGCCTCTGGATTTGGTTGGACCAAAAGCCGAAGGAAAATCAGAACGGAGTCTTGCATGAGCGTAAATGACTTTTCCTTTGATAACGAAACGGATGTCACAGATTTCGTGAGATCAAACTCTCATTTCTCAAAGAATATGGATTCAATTCAGGACTCAGTTTTTTATTTGGATAGAAGTGTGATGGAGTGTAATTTGCCTGAATTGGTAGTTTGTTATAAAGAGAGTACATATCATGTTGTCAAGGATATCTGTATTGATGATGGAGTCTTGACAAAGGACAAGTTTTTGTTCGACAGTGGTGCGAATGAGAAGTTTTTGCCTTCCGAAACGGATCCAGAAGCTCAACTAGTGAAAGAAAACTTGAAAGCCCATCCTGAAGGAAATCAATCTGGCAAGGATATTGATGATGAATGCGGCATGAAGAAAAAACTTGGTGCTGATACATGTATACAAGATGTTTCCTTATTAGAAGAAAGTGAGTCTAACAAGGGAATTCCATATCAATGTGATTCTAAGGATTTGATTTTATCAAGGGAAATGAAGGAAGATGCAGTGAAAATGATTACAGAAGACGTCTCCAAAGAGTTGTATACCCTTGGACTTGGAGAGTTACTTTTGATGTCAGAAATGAGCACGGTGAAAGCTGAAATTGTGTGTTCCAATTACAGAAGTGATGGAACCCAACAACAGGATTTTCAGGTAAATTTTAATTAATCAAAGTTACTAAAATGTTGATGTATTATACTGAAATTCCCAATGAAAATGGACCTCTATGCTTAAAGTAAACAAGTATGACAGTATTTATATTAGAAATCTATGAATATCCATTATGTATACTGATTGTTCAGGAGGAGAGGGTTCACATTTTAGGAAGTAACATGATATGTTTCTATTTGCATGTAGAACTCGAGCGAAAAGGAAGCGACGGTGATGCCTGCTTTGGTTTCTCCAGTTGAGGAATCAAACAATGGCAATGAGGAGGCAATTCTCTCAGCTCCTGCTTTGGTTTCTGCAGCTGAAGAATCCGAGCATGGGAAATGGGAAGCTACCTTGATCAGTTCTGTTCTGGCCTCCGCTTCTGAGGAATCAACCGGCAGCAGAATTGTCGATGAGGTATCTGATTCCTCTGCACGAACAAGCAGCAAAGATCGTTGTTGCCACAATCTTGATCTTGAACCTCTTGCAAGTGGAAGTACGCCCAAGCTGGAAGATCCAGCTGATCAGCTTTTGTCTAGCAATCTTCAACGCGGCTATGGAGAGTGTAGTTTCTCTGCTCCAGGTCTAATAACTTACTCTGGGCCAATAGCATATTCAGGTAGTCTCTCTCATAGATCAGATAGCAGCACAACAAGCACTCGTTCTTTTGCCTTCCCTATGTAAGTACCATTCGTTTCTTTCACGTAACTTGTCCTTCATATCCAACCCAAAACTAATCATAGGCTGCTTGGATATTGTTCATTCCTACAGATTGCAATCTGAATGGAATAGCAGCCCGGTAAGAATGGCAAAAGCTGAGAGGAGACATTACAGGAAGCACCGAGGTTGGAGACAGGGCCTCCTTTGCTGTAGATTCTGAATACTTCTCTATTCAATCCATAGGCTATACAAATATATTATTTTGTGCTTATCAAAATTATATTTGGGGGGGAGGGGTTGATCTCATGCATGTAAATTGAGCTGTAAGCAATGTCTTATCATTTTCATACACCATTGGAGCATTTGGTTTTGGTTTTTTCACTTTGTTCATAGTATCATCTTATATCATCTGATAAAGAGTGTTCATTGTTCGTATTTTTTTTTTCTACCATTTACCCAGAATATTTTTTGTCCATAATCTCAGCCTATACTCTAAATTCATTCAGTTCCAAGAACATATTGCGTCGTTCATGTTATTGAACTGAATCTCAAAAGTGATAATATTTGCAGTGTCATACTGTTTTACTTGATGATACTTTGAGTCTGCGTTTGCCAAGATTTAAGGGCTGAAATTGTTATTAAATGTCAAGCTGGATATGCTTGAAATTATGTTGCCACAGTTCTTTATTTTTCTCATTTATTTATCCGACGTAATTCCAACATAACTATTTTTTATTTTAGTATTCTTCAATTACTAAGGTTTTTCTTTTTTAAAATATATATACATGAATCTAACTTTTCGGCCGCGTTTGAAGCATGGTGGCCTCAGAGAGCTAGGCCTACTTTTTGGTTTACTGAAATTCAGAATAGTGGATTGGGCGGATGGATGATAAGACTGAAATCAACTGGCATTGATGGATAGCCGATTGCATAATTAATTTATTAGTTTAATTGGTTGAATTGATTTAATTAAAATATTATTAAAAATTTTAAAAAAATTGAATTTAATTTTCGGTTCAATTAGTTTTATTAATTTATACTGGTTCCTAATTTAATTAGTTTAAAACTATTTTTTTAATTAATAGTTGTTGATTTTCGCTTCAACCGCTTCAATGATCAATTCAATCTTGTTTAAACACCACAAACATAATATATTTCTGAAAGATCAGGGAGGCTTTAATTGAGGATTTAAAGAAAGGATAATTATGGATTAATTTAAAAAAATACTATGTCTATTTGTCCTTTTAATAATATATTGAGGATTAATTTAAAAAAATACTATGTCTATTTGTCCTTTTAATAATTGAATAATCACTTTAATTTTGCAAAAAAGAAAAGATAAATAAAAAAGTTAACCTGAAATAGGAACTGCGACTTTGACATTCGTACAACCGTTAGATCCAGCCCATCCAAGTTAGGCCTTAAACGATGGGACCCACTTCAAATAATTATCTCATAATTAAAAAGCTTTTTATTTGAATTTTAATTAATTATAATAAAACTTTTTAAATAAGAATAGTAGCCGGGATCTAGGGATCTATTGACTCTGGAAACGACGCCGTTTCGTGAGAGTCCTCCAAGAAGCAAAAGCGAAGTTCTTAAGACGGCAAACAGAGAAACAGAGAAAGCGAAGAATCAAATCTATCAGATCCCCAAGATGGAAGATTTTTGGAAGCGAGCGAAATCATTTGCTGAAGAAGCAGCTAAGAAATCGCAAACCCTAACTTCGCCCAACAAATTGGCCGATCTTGTCGCTGAAACCGCCAAGAAGTCCAAGGAACTTGCTGTCGAAGCCACCAAGAAAGCCGATGAGCTCAAAACTGCCGCTCTCAAACAAGCCGACCAAATCCAAATCCAATCCATCTCTAAGTCCATTTCCGATTTTATCCCTCCTCAACTCTCCTCCCTCTCCATTTCCTCTCCCGCCTCCACTTCTTCCGATCCTCCTCCTATCCCCGACTCGGAGCTCCGCAAGTTCGGACTCACCGATGATTTGAGAGATTTTGTCAAAGGCTTTACATCAACTACTTTTAAGAACTTCCCTTCCCCTGTCCAAGGTAAACTTTTCGTTTAATTGCATTTCATTTGTGAGTTTTTTTTCTTCTGAAAGATAAAATTGTCTGGAAGTTTTAAATTTCATTGTAGACGAACCAGAGCCGTCCGATTCGACTACCGCGGGGTCCAATGTGCGGAAGGATCTGAGTGAATGGCAGGAGAGGCATGCCACTCTTGTTCTTACTACTGTGAAGGTATATATGTGTGTGTGCGTGTGTTACATTTCACTATAGATTTTGTAGTCTGCGTTTGGCTGTACTCTGTAGTTGTGTTTAATCCTAATTGCTGAATTTGGCATTGAGATGAACTTTTCCTGAAGTCAATTCTTTGTATCATTATAATTTTGTATTCCAAAAGGAAATGTCAAGCTAGACTTTAAGTTTAGTAAGAATTGCATGAAACATTTCAGATTTTATACTTCCAATAATTAATTTATGCAAAACATATTATTCTTATGCAGGAAATCAAGAAATTGAGATATGAATTGTGTCCTCGTTTGATGAAAGAAAGGAATTTTTGGAGGATATATTTCACTCTTGTAAGCACTCATGTTGCACCGTAAGTGTTTAATTATGATGATGATGTGATGATTATGATAATTTAGGGTTAGCAATCAAATTCTAATTATGATGTAAGCTGTTTATATTTATCAGTTATGAGAAGCAGTACATGGAGGAAGTTAAACAGAGAGGAGTGGAGGGGGTAAAAGAGGATAAACCACAGCAAAAACCTGTTGTGAAGGCAGAGTCAGAAAGTAGTTTGAAAACTAAAACATCAAGTGCATCTGCCGAGCAAGATTTGGATACATTTTTGTTGGGAGATTTTGATAGCGATGGTGGTGGAGGTACATTCTTTGATATTCTTTCATTATTTGCATTAGTGATTTTTTACTATAAGTAGCTAATTATTTGCATGCTTTTCAGATGATGCTGATGCTGATGCTGATGCAGATGCAGATGGGAGCTTGGATGATGATTTTGACAAGATTGAAAATTCTGTAAGATTGAATAACTTTATACATCCTGTTATTAAGGTGCCCTAACTCCTAATAGGTCTGTTGCATCCTTGGATCTACATCTCGTAGCATGTTTAAGTTTTGGCTCAACAATGTTGGTCCTAAGGTGGTTCTGCCTTCTTTGAATTGGTCGTAACATTATATGATTCAAATTTGTTGGCTAATTGCAGGATGTTGAAGATGAGAAGAAGAATGCAGCAGGAACTAAAGCTTAAAATGGGAGTAAGTCTGATGGCGAGGAGAAGGGATGCAGAAGCTGTTAAAGAAAGGGGGTAGTCTGAGAAATGATTTCAGTGTGTTTGGTTTATGCAAAGAGATATTATGATATGGTATTTATTCATTTATTTAAACGCAAGAAACAATTAAAACATCATTACTTGCCTTGTACAGAGAAACTCATTCTTATTAATCAGATTGTTCTTGTTAATGCTTTTCCTATGTATTTGTATTCGTAATTCAGTTTCGTCCAGTGGGTTCAAAAAATTGAATATACTTATACTGAATCCAACTTCAAGCTCAATTCCAAGATGAGTTTAAGCTCCATTTGGTTTGCTAGTTGATTTTCTTCTTTATTCTTTTTAACAACCGGTAAATTATATTATTTTCTCATATATGTTTAATTTTTCATATAATATAAATTATATTATTTATATACCTTCAAAAAAATTTACATAATCTATATAAAAAATTATATATCATAAACTTGGAAAATAGGTTAAGCTAAGAATTATATTGGAACTTTACTCTTGCTTTTATTTTAAATAAGCTTATTATTTTTGGATTAATATTTTTGTTCAAACTATTTCGAGTTTAACTAAGTAATTAAACCCATAATTTTTATAAAATATGAATTTTATTATTTTAAATATTTTTTTTATTTTTTATATTTTATATAAATAAATTTTTTAATATAAATATAAATCAAATTTAAGATTTGAAACAAAGTTTGATTTGATTTTTAAATAAACTTATATATCTTTTTCCATAAACCCTTCTTTAGCCAGATTGTGGGTTTTTCATACCGTAGTATATAGAAAGAGGGAGTGAAGGCAAATTGTCTTGGGTCCTAGAAACTACATCGATATGCACCTTCTCGCCCGCTCAGTCTCCAACGCTTCACTCAGAGCCCACTCTTTCTCGCTGTCTTTCGCCTTAATCCCCTCCATATCTGCTTCTTCTTCATCTTTCTCTTCCAAATGCAGAGCAGAGCCCATCTCAGTCCCTTCTCAACCCCCTCCAGTTCCCAAAAGGGTTCCTTTCACACTCTCCCTTCACGGCCATTCCTGGCAAGATCCTTACCATTGGATGCGCAACACCAACGACCCTGATTTCTTAAACTACCTCAACCAAGAAAACTCTTATGCTCAAGCTTTCATGGCTGACACTGGATCCCTGCAACGAACTCTTGTTGCTGAGATGAAAAACCGGATGCCCTCTAAGGTCTCCACCCCTGTTGAATGTTTTGGACCCTGGTTTGTGTTTTCTGATATGCCCCATTTCATAGTTTTGGCTTAGTTTTTAGTTTTTTTTAATATGAAATTTCTATCTTTCTTTGACATTAGTGGTTGTGTTGTTATTTGGGGTTTATGCTAGTATTTAGATTTGGGTTTTTATTAAGTGGTGCCTTCTTAGAGCTATTTTGTTTACATCGTGTCTGTTTTAGAAAATTTACGGATGTCTACTTGTTTTTGGTGTAGAACATGGTATCACCTAATCTTTAAAATTTATTAGAATCTTAGCCAACGGTTGCAGCTTAATGAAATTTGAGTTTACATACGTTTTACGCAGGCTGTATTACGAGTACATACCAGAAGGGAAGGAATACCCAGTTCTCTGCAGGAGGTTACAAACTAACAAACCTGGTTGGGCGGAAAAGATTCTCAGTTATGTGAAAGCTGAGTTTAGAAGGGAGGAAATTTTGCTTGACTGGAATGAAGTTGCTGAAAAACGTGGTAAATTTTCTTTGAACTTTTATTGTATCTGTATTGGATGGAGGCACAGCATATGTTATGCCATCACTATCTGTCTATTACTGTTAAAAACTTCAAAACTTGAATGAATAGAATAGAATAGCAAAAAGTGAGTCCTTTTAAACAGAAAATGAAAGTTTATGGTTCTGATTATTTGGCCATGATATTGTTCTTTATCACATATGTATGACTAAAACTGAAATAACTTTCTTTGCTTAAAGTTTTGATTGGTGTTATTATGTCATATGTGCAGGTTATGTTCATGTGGGTCAGTGTCGAATTTCACCAGATCACAATTGTCTAGCATACACGCTTGATGCTAGTGGCAGTGAACAGTTCATGCTTCAAATTAAGGACCTCAGAAATGGATGTATTATTCCAATGGCACCAGTAAATGGAGTTGTTAGCTTGGCATGGGCTCAAGATTGCAAGACTCTGTTCTATACAATTGCTGATGAGAATCAAAGACCTTACAGGCATATTACTTCACTGTGTTGCCTTATTTTTCTTAGAACTTGATATGTTGTCCAACATATCTCTAATTTTTTTTGCAGGGTTCTTTGCACAAAATTAGAACCGGGTAATACAGATGATACCTTGGTATTTATGGAAAATGATCCTAGCTATTGTGTGGACCTAACAAGTACAAAAGATGGCAAGTTCATAACTGTGAATTCAAATTCAAGGAGTTCATCTGAGGAAGGCATTTACCTTTTCATTACCTTTTTTAGATTATAACTATCCCTTATGCCAATCTTATATCCATTGCATTATTACAGGTTTATGTTGTAGATGCAACTGAACCTTTGAATGGCTTGCAAAGAGTACATGAGCGTGTTTCTGGTGTACAATATTTTTTGGAGCATCATTTTGGTTTCTTTTATGTTCTTACAAATGCTCCTATGAAAGAAAATATAAAGTGTTCCCATGAAGGTTTATATTTAGCTAGATGTCGAGTTGGAGACATCCAGTCAACCACCTGGCAGGTTTGTTCTATTCGTGATACCCGATTCCTTTTTGTATTTATCTTTTCTCAACTGAAAATTTCTATTCAAACTATCCTTTATGCACATCATGATACATTTCTGTATGTATATTTTCCAAGAATATTTTCTATCCAGGTGAAGATACCTATATACAGGATATGGATATTTTCAATGGACATTTGGTGCTTTTTCTCAATAAGGATGGCTTTCCTATGATATGTTCTATTGATTTGCCTATTAATGTTGATTGCAAGGTATTGCAATTTCTGCTTTTGTCTCTCTTTTATTAAATAAATGTGCAATATGAATTATTGTTTGTGGTTTCCAAGCTTTTCATTCTATGCTTCATGAACTTTTAAGTCGCTTGTAACATATTATTCATTTTTTAGCACAGAAACTTAGTTTTCCTTGCCTTTCGATACAATATTGAGTTTCACCATGGAAACGCTTTTTAGTTTTGGGTTTTTTAACTCCTAATTGCAACTTTTCAATTTTATATGGTTTGATGATTTCTTTTCACCCTTGCAAGTTATGAAAATAGAATTAAGTATTAGTCAAAGTACATAAAAGGATACTGATGAAGAACTGCCTAAAAAATTTCTAGATAATAAAATTTATCATTTTGTTGATTTTGGCATTGTTACTACATGCACTGATTTTCAATGTGGTGAGTTATTTTGTAGCATCAAATGCTGATCGAGGATCTTAATCCATGGTTTTTTCCTATACCCTCATATTCATGTAGTATTGGACCAGGTTCAAACCTTGACTTCATGAGCTCAGTATACAGAGTTGTGCTGTCATCTCCAGTGGTAAATTTCTTATGAGCTTGATTATGATAGAGTTACTTTTAATATCTTGATGCTTTGGACTCTTGGCTTTCTCTCTCTTACATTTGATGTCTATATGCTTAATGTGCATCTCTGTCACTGAAGTTACTTTTCAGTTCATTTCTTGGTTTACAAACATGACAAAGCTCTTGCAATGCTGATGAGTATGAATGATCTGCCTTTCTCCAATTGAGAAAAGGAGCTTTAAAGGCTGATGGCAAGAGATTCAAGACTCTAGGGAAACCTTACATTTTCTCAAGTCACTAAAATGAACTGTTTATTGATCTTCTCTATTTTCATAGTTATTTCATTTGCTAATGATAGTAACAAGTCTCTCTGCTCAGTAAAAAGTAAAGACTGGTGAGTCAGATTTGTTGTTTATGTGCTGTGCTTATTTTAGTTACTTGAGCTTGGATGTTTATCTTGTTTGATTGACTCTAAATTTGTTTAGCCTGTCTTTTTGCTTCTGTAGATACCTGATGTGATTGTTGATTATGACATGGCAAGACGAACTTTCTCAATTATCCAACAAGAGGAAGTGCTTGGTGCTCCTAGTAATGCTCGATCATGCTCTTCAGTATATGAACTAGATACCCTGCAACATCGTGGCATTGAAAAGGATGCAAAGGACAAAAATGTTGAATTAGAAAGATGGAAAGACTTTTCCAGTACTTATTGTTGTGAAAGAAAGGAAGTTATTTCGCATGATGGCATCCGGGTTCCTCTGACCATTTTGTACTCTCCAAAAGCATGGAAGAGCAGTGAGTCTCCTGGAATTTTACATGGTTATGGAGCGTACGGTGAAGTCCTTGATAAAAGTTGGTGTGTGGACCGCCTCAGTTTACTTGATCGTGGATGGGTGATTGCATTTGCTGATGTAAGGTTGGTTCATGTTTTTTTCCTTCTATCAAATTTGTTTGGCATCCCTTTTTTGGAACTAAACCACGTAATTTGTGAATTTAGTTGTCTATTTCTGTCTTTAATATTGTTGATTTTTGTACACAAGCATATGGATCTTAAGATGGGTGACAAAATGCAACTAGAAGTCATTATTCTCTTTCTTGTCTGATCAGTTGTTTCCCCCATTTGTTTGAATCATTTTCTCCTTAAATACTTGTTCACATTCTTGATTTTACATTCCTGGCATTGTGGTTGCATCAATGTTTTTTTTCATTCTTTGTACTTCATGTTCAGTTAAAAAATGGAAAGAATTCAATAAACATTTGCCGGTATATGACAGTCTTGGATATTGTTATTTGTTATCTCGGATGCTCAATTGTTTCTCAACAGGGGTGGTGGCGGTGATGATCCTTCATGGCATAAAACCGGCAATGGACTGTTTAAACAAAATTCTATACATGATTTCGTGTCATGTGGCGAGTACCTAATTGATGAGGGCTATGTTCAGAGAGATCAACTGAGTGCCATTGGAGTCAGTGCCGGGTGTCTTCTTATTGGGGCGGCTTTCAATATGTACCCAAACTTGTTTCGTGCTGCAATCTTGAAGGTTAGCCATTTTAGCAAGATACCTGACATTTATTATAATATTACTCTTCTTGAGTACTACATAGCTAATAAGCAGACTTTAAATAAACAGAAGTTCGATCTGAAGTACTGATAAGAAACCTTCCAGTGCTAAATCAAGGATTAAAATTTTTTTCCTGTACCTTTTTGCTAATAAAACTGGGAAGACCATGAGGAAGCTGTTGTTTTCCGGTTTTCTGTCCTTAAAGTGTCATAATAGAGAGTTTGTTAATATTTCAAACAGGTACCTTTTCTTGATATATTGAACTCATTACTGGATCCTAGTTTGCCTCTCACAATGTTGGACTATGAAGAATTTGGGAATCCTGGGATAAAGTCTGAATTTGAGTGCATAGCAAGTTACTGTCCATATAAAAACATTCGTCCCAGAGGTTGCCACCCTTCAGTTCTTGTTACAGCATCATTTAACGACTCGAGGTAAAAGCCAGCTTCATCCACTTCTATTTTTAGTTTATATTTGCATGAATGTCTCCATACTTGTGCCAATCCATGGCTTTAAATTCTTTTTGTACAGTCATTCAGAAAACTTGCATACACCCATTAACTAATGATTGTTGCATTTAAATCATTCATTGATTCAAAGGGTTGGAATTTGGGAAGCTGCCAAATGGGTGGCCAAAGTACGAGATTCTGCTTGCTCTTCATGTTCTCGTACTGTCATTCTTAAGACAAATATGAGCGAAGGACATTTCGGTGAAGGTGGCCGCTATGTTCAGTGCAAGGAATTGGCTTACGATTATGCTTTTCTGGTTAAAGCCATGGGAGTTGACGTGAATTAGCAATAAATTTGCCTCATAGAATGTAACTAATTAACAGGGAAATTAAAATATTAAACAAAGGGATTTGTTTCATACCCTTTGTTTAATACAATCCTTTGTGTGAGTGATTGATGCTTGTGTCTTTTGAATAACCAATTGATTGGCAGTTGAGGCATCTTTATGATTTCAGATGGCTTAACCTTCGCCATCAGGATGATTTGTTATATACATACATGATCCATTATAATACAGTTAAACATTGATATTCCACGGATGGAAATCCCAGGAACCATCTCACAAAAACATATGCTACAACCAAAACCCAAGCATATACCAATAAGCCAATGAAACCAAAACAGATATATAACAGATGGAAGGATAAAAGTAGAATGTTATTTCTTCAGCCGCTTTTGAACCGGATTTGAATCCTCTCCATTGGCAGACTCCTGTAAAAATATTATAGCAGAACATGCATGATGTAGTGGTATATTAACCCATCTCAATAATAAACATGGGATAATAAACCCTATAACAGGTTCAACCAACACATGCTTTGCTTAATTTGAGTTAATACCTTAGCAGACGATGTTAGCCCTCTATTGGAACGCTTTCCGAGATCTATCTGCACCGAGATGTTGGCCTGTGACAGATCCAAACCCGTTCTCTGCAGTGCTTGTTTGAGTGTGTTCAATAACCTGCTTCACATTATCATCCATAAACAACATTCAGCAACATAAGTGCCTCATGATGTATGCAAAACAAGCAATGTTGCTGGGGGATATACCCACCCTTGAGAGTAGACGCTAGAGATGCTAATCGTTCCTCCTTCAATGGCCAGATCATCCTGTTGGTTCAGTGTATCATTGCTGGCAAGACACTCCGTTGTTTGAGCCTCAGACACAGGTCTCTGAAGTGGATAGCCACCTTGAATGGGCACAGCCAACTCAGCTTGCTCATTATCTCTGATTGGATCAGCTTCTGATGGATCCAATGCACTTGCGATCATTGAGGGGCTGATATTGATGTTATTCCCATCTAACTTCCCAGAAAATGTTGACCCCAGCCCAGGATCATTTTTAATAGCTTGCGGATGATCAACAAAACTCTGACCGCGCCAATGACTGTTTCTCTATTCGAGGAAGGCAAGAGTAAGTAATTAATCGGAAGGTTAATACCACAAATAAGCAGGCACCATCTACAGCCACATTCTTCAACACCAAGTAAATTGTTAATGCAAGCAATCAACACCTTCAAAATAAACCAATACAAAGCACTTGAATATTGCAATTCTAAGCAGTGCCATGGCCTGAAATTCAACAATCATATAAGGACTAATAGATAAGATACTCCTCCACATCCAATTATTGCAACGCTTAACATAAAATTTAAAAAATAAATACCATACAAATAAATGAATCGAGTCTATTCTCTTATCACCACGATGAAGAATTGCAACAATGACTTAAAGCAATTCGCATATTCAAAAAAAAGACCAGTAAAATATCACATACATCATTAACAAGCCTAATGAATTGAATTTCCAATAATAACAATGACAAGAAAATAGAATATCTAATAGCTTAATAAAGCATATACACGCAAAACATCATAGTATGGAAATTAACCACTTAAACCACATGAATGGAAAGCATTCCATATAAGAACGTACCCATGGCATTGATTTCGTGGGCTCTGAACTCCATCCCTGGTAAGAACCCTCATATTTTTGAACCTTCTCCTGTAAAAATTGGACATACTCTATGACCTGCAAAAGAAGATTGATCCAACAACAATTATTCAAGCAGAGTTCTTCAGAAGGAAAATAGTTATACAAACACCATTCTGGATTCATAACATACCTCTAGCAAGAATGAAGCCGTATCTCTCTTTTGATCCGTGTTTGGTATAAGATCTCTCAATATTTGAAATCTAAAAGACGCCAAAGCTATTAGTATTACTACTGTTCAAGAATCCATGGTACATATACAGTAATACAATAGCACTTAATTTTGGATCCAAGCTTCCATGTAGAACAAACACTTAACTCAGTGCTAGCAAGAGAAGAAGCAAACATTTGCAGTCACCATAACATGGCCAATAACGTCAACATTTCAGGTCCCAATTCAAGTTAGAATTTTATAAACTTAATCGTTCTTTTAAACGCTCAGTAGAATCATCATCTATTCATAATACAGTGAATTAGCTACAAAATACAATTCCTTGTGTCAATCATCAATATTTCCATAACAAAGTCAACCAAAGCTGATAAAGTTAAAAATTTTGTTAGAGTCAACGTATCCTGAACCATTACATCCAATGGTTTATGCAATTACTTGAACTTCAGCTCAATCCCCTTCCCTCAATTTCCATAGTAATGATAAAAGATGGACATTGAAACTGGAAGAAAACAAAAGGAGATACCTTTCATTAATCTTACTCCTCCTCCTCTGTTCCGTGACAGAGTGTTTTGATCGTATAGCTTTAGCCTTATCACTGTCTTTCCCGTCTGCTTCTACAGCCCCAAACAAACAAACAAACAAAAAACGAAACAAACCCAGAATTCCAAATTCAACAAAAAAAGAGAAAGAAAACACCCTTTAAGAAACAAGCATATAGAAATATAGTAATAAAGGAAAAGGGAGATCTGGGTTAAAGAGTGGGATAAAATCTAATGATATACCATTATTGATGTTGGTGTTGGTGTTGGTGTTTGTATTGGTATTGGCGTTGACAGAGAGAGTATGAAAGGAAGAAGGCCCTGTCTTTTTGGAACCAAACTCTTCTTCCTCTTGAGTTGCCTTTCCCCTTCTCATTTCTTTTCTTCTCCAGATGTCACAAGCAAAATATACATAATATGTTATAAAAAGGAAACCGCCCAAAAGTATAAAAAGAATGAAAAAGCAAAAAGACAATTTGTAAGGTTGAAGGAAAAGGGAAGAGAAAAAGCAAAAAAGTGGAAGGAAATGGAAAGGAAAATATGGAAGATTGTTGGTAGGTTGGTTCCCGGCGAGAACAACAGTACTGTGTGTGGGGGGTTAAACTACAAAGTTGTCTTTCTTTTTTGATGGAATGGAATGGAGAGCGTGACAAAAAGAAAAGGGATGGAGTGCGAGTCACGTGAGTGGATTTCCCGTGAGAGGTTTGCTTAAATTGGGCCTTTTATATTTCTTGGGCCCTCCTTTTATTATTATTATTTAAAATTATTTATAGGTTCCCACCAATTTATATCTTTTTAAATTAATAATAATATTCATGTCAACCGATCAAGATCTCATAGATTTTATGTTATATGAATAGGGAGAAATGCAAAGCAATTTATGAATTTAATTAAATTTAAATATGATATTTATACCTACTTTATTCATATGATTGGATTTATTACATTAAAACATGCTTTTCATGGGTCACAAACCTGGGCTTGATGGTGTAGCCCCTTAGACACGGATTTTTGTCCATGCCTGCATTAAGTCCCATCTAGTCTTCTGATCTATTTTACGACTTAAAGAAAATATAAAATATATTATTATGAAAAATGGTACAACTTTTTTTTTATTTGTTTGAATTAATTATGAAATCTTTAGATTTTAGAAACAGGATTTAAGAGTGACATCTACGTTACAGTAAAAGATAAAATTCAAGAATTAATATATATATATAATTCTATTTGAATCCTACGTGATGGAGCGACTCTCGGTTACCATGTGGTTTTTTTCACATTTTTCTCTCAGAGCAAATCTCCTTTTCTCTGGCCAGGGGTCTCCTCGGCTCTCGGTTTCTTCTGCTCCGGCAAGGTTTCTACATTTGGTGGAGCCACCGTCATCGATAACCCTCATCAGCTCGCGCGTGGTGGCTGGTTGCTGAAGCCGCTCCGAAGGCTTGAAATCTCCTTAAGTCGGTGACTCCTGAAGATGTCCACGGTGGTGACGGTGACCCTTCTCCAGGCTCTTCTTGTGGCTTTGACTCCCCCTTAATGGTGGATTTGCCTTTGAGCCTTTGTATTGACTGTGTTATCCTGTAGGCTTTTGGAGCCCAATGCCTGATATTTTGTAAAAATATTAAAATAAAAAGTAATCATAGTTAGATGGGTCCGTCCAAATAGGAAGAGTGATTGTTCAAAGTTACAGAAGGTAGATCCAAATAATAAATGGGCTCTATTCTTGGATTTTAGTTTCATTTCTTAGACATGGGCATTACAATATGAAGCTCCATCTATTTTTATAATCATCACTCATACTTTAGTTAGTATTTACCAATAATTACATCTTTTTGTTTTCCTTACTTCAACTACCCCACCTTTCATTATTAGCCAATACCAATGTTGCTTCACCAAACATATTTTATATGCAAAGTTACTATACGATAGTTGATTTTGCCCATCTCTACATTTGTTAATTAGCAGAGATGGACACAAATTTAATCATGCACTTTACCAATTTTTCAATTTTATTCCGACATTAATTTATTATAAATTAACAATTCAAGACGATTTAAGTTTGTTAAAAATCTTTTAAATATGCGCGGTCTAAAGTTTTTTGCTCAAATGATGCTAATAAAATATAATAAATTACATCATGTACCAGATACAAATTGAGTTATAACTAGAGTTACATCTGAACAATGTAATTGTGACTAACAATTTTACCTTTGACATTTTTATCAAAACATAACAACATATTCAAACAATGTAATGTGATATTCAACACGACACTCTCTTTTAATCCAACCATCTATATATATAAACAAAATTATGAAATTAATTATGAGTGCATAAAAGTAGAAGAGTACTAACAAAATAAAATCTTAGTAATATAGTAAAAGTTAGAGACAAAAAATAAAATCCAACAACAAAATTATAAGTGAAAAAAAAATTATATTCTCCCTAATTTCTTCACTTGACTCGTTACTTTTCTTCTTCTTCTTTTTTTTTTTTTTTTAAATCAAAAAAGCATAGGCATTACGAGCTATCAATTTTTTCTTGTAACGGAGAACACGAGTCATTTGTCCCTTTTACAACTTCATTTTTGTAGTTGTTTATTAATGTAGACTAAGTCTTCATCTAAATGTTACATTAATCTAACCTTATCAGCATTAGAAAGCCCTTGCAACTAAAACATCAACTAGTGTAGGATCTTCATCATCCTCAATCTTAGCTCCTAAATCTATATCAACAACATGTTTGCCCATTGTCCACTTTAAGCAATACTTCAATTCTAATACCTGAGGCACGGTAACATTATCCTTCTACACTATTAAATTTTATTTTTAAATATTTTGATATAACAAAATAAATAGTAAAATTCTCTTAATCAAATTTCAAAAATTAATTTGACAACACGAAAGATTATTTTCAAGTGTTAAAAAAATTCAAAATCAAATTTCCAAATGCCTTAGAAATATTATAAAAGTTTTTGAGTACTTCCAAGTCATTTTACAAAAGTTTCTAAACTTAATGATGTAGCATTCTAGCTAAGTATCGAGACCTTGTAAGTCAGTAGCCAAACTTTGCTTTAGGGGAGCAAAGTCTAGGGATTGCCATGAAAGTCTCGAGATTTAGTAGCTAAGTCTCAATATTAGCAAAATCAATAACCAAAGTTTGCTTCAAGGGAGGAAAGACTCGTCACTTGCCTTCATAGTCTTGATACCCAGGCTTTTCTAATAACTATTTTTCAACTTAAAACTATAAAACTTGAGACTTGATCTTGCAAATTGCATTAAATATTGTTGTACTCATTTTCTTATACAAACACTTGTAAGGTCATCCACACCACGAGGATGAAGAAATTTGTTGGTTACCACAGGACTAAATGTGAAAAAGTGTCCCCTTAAATATATCTGCATATAATGTGTCGAAACCATTTTTAAAAAAAATGGGGAATCGACTTTAGTTTTGAAAATGGAAATTAAAATGGGGAGTCGCCACCAATCTTTTATATGAGGTGTGATTGGATCACCTCGAAAAGGGGTTGTTTTTAATAAATAATTTGATTTATCAAAACAATGATTTTTGGTCCACAAAAATCAGAAAGATAGGTTCGGGAGTCGATTACGCACGAGGAAGGATTAGCACCCTCGATGCGCCCAAAATTGGTACCTAGTTAATTAATTGATGTCTTAATGTCGAATATTTGAAAATTTGAAAGAATTTAAAATATGATCCCTGCTTTTTCTTTAGAAATATTCGAATAAAATAAAACGTTAAAGCCACACTCGTCTCGGAGCGACAGGATGTCACACTCAATAAGTTAGGGTATAACATATAGGGCTTTTGAGATCGAGTGCACTTTTCTCAAGATCAAAAAAGGATATTCGGTTATTTAATTTAGACGAGGAGAATCGAAACCCAGTAAGTTAAGGTACGATCTCACGAGTTTCCAAACACCGAATGTTGCCTTTATTTGTAAAAGATCTTATCTTGAGGCAACCAAGCATCGTATTCAGGAAGTTAGAACACGGTATCTCGAGCATTCGAGAATAAGTTTTTATTTCGAAAATTGTGATTTTAAGGTCTATTCCGTGGTTTAGACTAGATAAGGAAAATCGAAGCCCAGTAAGTTAGGGCGCGATTATCTCTAATCTTTTAAACACGGAGTAAAGTGTAATTTTTGACGAAAAAGAAGTTTTAGCGTACACAAGTTCATAGCATAAATATGCGAAGCGGTATAATGAAAGTAATGATAACACAAATAACGATGATGAACGCATAAAAATAAATGAAATAGAAAAGAAACGTCGTACTAATTACAATCATAATATTACTATGCGTAGCGGTATAATGAAAGTAATGATAACACAAATAACGATGATGAACGCATAAAAATAAATGAAATAGAAAAGAAACGTCGTACTAATTACAATCATAATATTACTATAATAACATAAACGATATATATTACTTAACAAACGATAAGAGGAATAAAATAAAGGCAATAAAGATGAGAATATCAATAATAGAAATAATAACAGTGATAAGATAATATGTACAAGAAGAATAATAAAAATGACAAAGAGAATTAACAACACTATGTATACGTAAATATATATATTAATATATACAATAATAGTGTAGGAATATAGTATAATATTAAGAAAAATGTAAATAATATATATACGCATAATATGATATTTAAAATATACATATGAAATAACATAAAAATACATGAATAATATGATATTAAAATATATAGAATGTGTATAAGATATATACGTAATAGAGTATTAAAATATATACATAATGTATAAATATTGGAACTAATAATAATGTTAAAAAAATCAACTATTGATAATATTTCATAAACATGTATTAAAAAAAATATCATATATATATATAACAATAATGTTAAAAAACAAACATTAATAATACTACATTAATATGCCTACACATATATATTAAAGATGGTGAAAAGAAAACCACAATGATAGACTAATAAAAGTATTAACACGGTAATAATAAAGTATAGTAGTTAATATAATATTAAAATAATATTAAACATAATACGATAATAAAAATAGTATACATAAAAAAACAGTAAAACGTAACATTTAAAAAAAATAATACAAAAATAAAAATAATAAAAATAAATATAAATTTTGAAAGTAAATAAAAAGGTATATATATATATATATACATATATATATATAAACTTCAAAGCAATAGTAGATAAAATAGTCTAAAATAAATGATTAAAATAAATAATATTTTAAAATATGTAAGAAGCTTAAACTGCATAATAATAAAACGACTTAAAATAATTATTAGAAGAAAACAAACTTAAAATTAATAAAAATAAAACAGTTCCAAAAAAATCTGAATAAATAAATAAATTAACAAATTAGGACCAGGCTGAAACCGAGTTGAAAATTTAGGGTAAAAATTGTAAATAACGAAAAATAAGCCACGAAGGACTGAAATGAAGCGCGCCGGAAGAAAGAGGGACTGAAGGGAACAATATTCCCAGTCCTAATGTGCGTGTTCAACGAGATGGGTCAAAGGGCCGATTTGAAAGTCAAGCAAAATCTGATGGCTAAATTCAAAAGAAAAAGAAATAAGAAAATAGGGCCTGATTAAAGTGGTGCTGCAAAAGGAAGGACCTATCGCGCGAATCCCCCTTTTTGAAGGGAACATGCGTAGGTCAAGTTCCTTTACTGCACTGTTTCATAGCCTTTATAAAGGCTGAAAATTAAAAAAAAAAAGTGCTGCAGATTTTTTAATTTAAAGCTCCCCCTTTTCTTCTTCTTTTCTGCTAGGGTTCTTTAACCCATCATCGCTCGATCACCGGAATGCCACCGTGGGGTGGCCGGGGTTCCGTAAAGGAACCTCCTTTCGGCCGATTATCCCTTATTTAGCCTCGGTTTAAGCCTAAAATCCCCGAATCCCTCAAAGAAAAGACAAAAATGAAAAGAAAAGACGAAGGCTCTCCGTCTCCCTCCCGTACCGGCAACGTTTCCGACGAACCCCGAGGTTTGGCCGTCCAAACTCAATCCGCGGGTAAAGTGAACGATTCCTTTTTTTGTTTAATATTTTCGTATATAAAATATAAAAATCAAAGATTTAAGAGTAAAAATTTAAATAGAATATATGAAATGTAAAATCACCTTCAAAAATTTAGTTCTTTTTTATTTCTTGTAAGCAAAAATGGGATCCCTTTTTACAATTGCTTTCGGCCTCTATTTCTAGCCGAATGAGATAAGAACAGTAAAAATTTGAATCCCCCCATATATGGTTTTTATTTCGGTCTTATATAGCCGATTGATACAATATTTAGCATCACTGTTGCTTGTCTTTGCTATACTGTTTCTCTTTGCTTGCATCTGTCCCGTTTTGTTTGCTGTTTTGGTTCATTTTGCAGGTCTATCAGGAGTCAACGGGTCTGGATGGCTATTTCAGTGCAAGCCTCGACGAGGGCACCATCATCAGGCGTCGTGCGTGCCGAGGGCGCACATGGGTTGGCAGCGGCGCGAAGAGAAAGAGAGGGAACCCTAGGGTTCCCAAAATTTTAAGATTTTTGGACGTTTGGGCCCTTTGTACTTGGGTTATTATTTTCATTATATATATATATTTTTTATATTTGGGTTGTAATCGGGCTGGAAATTTTGTTTGGTTTGCCCGGTTAAATTTGGGCCTATACAGCTGCCCCTCTTTGCTCATTGTCGTGTAACGGGAATAGAGCAAAGACTTTAAAAGGGCCAAATTTGCTTGGTATTTAGCTTCACTGTAACTTCATGAAGGCAAGATCTACTATCCTTGATTTGCTCCAATGCGACTTCAAGGAAGTAAGATCTGGTGTCTTTGGTTCACTTCGCGACAAACTTCATAAAAGCAAAATCTGTCTTTTGATTAGCTTCACTGCAACTTCAGGAAGGCAAAATCTGGTCGTTCGATGAGCTCTACTACAACTTCAGGGAGGTAAGATCTGTCTTTTGATTAGCTTCACTGTAACTTCAGGAAGGCAAAATCTGAATTTTTGATTAGCTTCACTGTAACTTCAGGAAGGCAAAATCTGATGTTTTCGATCTGCTCCTCTGTAGCTTCAGGAAGATAAGACTTGTAACTTCAACCTACTCTACTATAACTTCAGAGAGCTAAGATTTGTTCCTCATTGTAATATCAGAGAGATAGGGATTTGTAGCTTCAACCTACTCTACTGGAACTTTAAGGAGATAAAATTCAGGGAGAAGAGATTCGTAACTTCAATCTTCTCTGCTGAAACTTCAAAGAAATAATGATTGATCCTCATTGTAAACTCAGGGAGGAGGGATTTTTAGCCTCAACCTACTCCACTGGAACTTCGATGAGAATTCAGGGAGAAGAGATTCGTAACTTCAATCTTCTCTCTTAAACCTTCGAAGAAATGTTGATCCTCATTGTAAACTCAGGGAGGAGGGATTTGTAGCCTCAACCTACTCCACTGGAACTTCGAGGAGAATTCAGGGAGAAGAGATTCGTAACTTCAATCTTCTCTGCTGAACCTTCAAAGAAATGTTAATCCTCATTGTAAACTTAGGGAGGAGGGATTTGTAGCCTCAACCTACTCCACTGGAACTTCGAGGAGAATTCAGGGAGAAGAGATTCGTAACTTCAATCTTCTCTGCTGAACCTTCAAAGAAATGTTGATCCTCATTGTAAACTCAGGGAGGAGGGATTTGTAGCCTCAACCTATTCCACTGGAACTTTGAGGAGAATTCAGGGAGAAGAGATTCGTAACTTCAATCTTCTCTGCTGAACCTTCAAAGAAATGTTGATCCTCATTGTAAACTCAAGGAGGAGGGATTTGTAGCCTCAACCTACTCCACTGGAACTTCGAGGAGAATTCAGGGAGAAGAGATTCGTAACCTCAATCTTCTCTGCTGAAATTTCAAAGAGATAAACTTCACTGTTTTCGATTTGCTCCACTTCTATCTCGAGGGAGCAAAATCTAGAATTTGCAATCTGCTTCCTTGCTATTTCAGGAAGACTTCAATTTTCAATCTGCCCCACTACCATCTAGAGGAAACAGAATCTGAATTTTTCAGCCTACTCCACTGTTGCTCAGGAAGATAGGGCTGTGATTTTACCGGTGTTGCCACATTGTTCTCTGAGGAACCTGTCTTGTATGACCAGTTTTATGCGCTCATGCCTATGTAAAGTGATTAGGATGTAGTGATCGAAATGAATCAAATGCTCCTAACTAAATGGGTCATGTATGACACTTGTATGAATGTAAAATGTCATGAGAAGACCTTAATTAGAGCGTCATCACTTGTTGCTCGTCAAGGCTCTATCAACGATAAAGTATGCCGCCTTCCTCTTCGATTGGTATTTTAACCAAAATCCAAAAGAACAAATGCATTTTACTCGGCCAGTTTGCCCTATCATAACTTTGGGGTTCATTTCACTGTATCTCGGGGACATAAGGGACATAAGGCTTGTACCCTATCCATCATAACTCAGAGGTATAGGATCTGCATCCTCTTCAATCCAACCCGCCGTAAATCAAGGGTATAAGGACTTGTTCCATCAACTGATCACGCTTTAGGTGACCTGACCAGATGCGTATGCCCGATACTCGCATGGATGTAGAGTATCATTTTGAGAATGATCTCGATTACTCGTTTTTTCCATTGGGATTGTATCACTGATCCAATATCTTGTCTCTTTTATTTCGCAAATATCTCCAACTGAAAGTCTGAAGAGATGATTTCAATTTGGACTTAAATATTTCCAACCCTTAAGCTTTGAAGGTCCTAAACAATAATCTTATTTTAGGTTTCCGTACTATTTAAAAACTTCCAGGGTAATATGCAGAACTCCTTTCATGAAAGTGTTACTAGTCCACTAGCCATTATTTCAATACAAAATGTTTGAAAAAGATCACGACAATAAACAAGAAGGAAATTGAGTGAAAGCATAACTCGAAACAAGTAAGTTAAGCAAATGCAATCAAGGAGAAAATTTATTGAGAATGTATTTTGAAACGAATGAAATAATCAAAGATAGCAAAATTAGAAGAAGTAATATGGCAATTAGGTGCCCCAGATATCGCGGCCTGAGCTTCTTTGTTCCAACTTCTTGAGAACCATTCCAAGCTCAATATATGCCTAGGGGATTCGGAGTACTTTGTCGATGCCCCAAGACGTAGCATACTTCTTCCTTGCGAATTCAGGCATGGCAAGACTACCGCGTGCCCCTCTTTTGATCAAAATTTGAGCCGTCCTTTTCGGGTTTTCAACTCAAATCCGCTTTGGACTCAAAGCGCCCTTTGCGGGTTTTCACCTTGGCCTCTCCTTTTTCTTTCTTCTTTTTTCTTTTTCATTTCTCTTTCTTTTTTCTTTTTTTTGATCGACTTTCTTAGAAGGTCTCAATGCGCCATTTGCGGGTTTTCACCTTGGCCTCTCCTTTAAGGTGAAATAACTATTGACTGAATTCACCCAATTGAGCGTGTAAGTGACATACCTCTTGACTGAATCCATCGAATTGGGCACATCACTACCATTTATCCTGATTAGTGCAAACCTTCTTCATTGTGTAAGGTCTTTCTCCATGCGGTCTTTGTTTTTGCCTAAGTACTTGGGCATATGAAGGAACTTCTTCAATATGAGGTCACTCTTTAAAAACTCTCTAAGATAAGCCCTTTTTTGTCATAATCCCGAATCATCTGACTATGACGGATTAACTTCGATTGATTATACCGGTAGTAGATCCATTCTGTCTCATCTAGCTCCAGATTTGGTAAAACCCAGAATAAATAATCTCAACTTCAATGGGCAAGACCAATGAGAAATATGTCGCCCTGGCTCTTGTAAAACTCAGAAGAAAGAATCTCGACTTCCATGGGCAAGACCAACGTGAAATGGGTTGCCCCGGCGAAGGTTCTAGCTAACATTTGATGAGTAAATAGGGTAAATGGTAGCTTCTCTACGTCGACCTTTACAAGTCTCAGTCATCTTTCAAAATCCTTTTGAATGGTTTTGGTTGTTTTTTTTACTGCGCTGGTATGGTGTCTAATCTTTGAACAGACAGAAAATTGGCGCCCTTTTTTTTTTTAGATTCGAATTTGAATTCGAATTTTGAGTTTTGAATTTTGAATTTTGAATTTCAAATTTGGACTTGAACTCGGATTTGGATTTGAGTCAAGATCTAGATTTGAATTTTGATTTGGATTTAAATCTGGATGTAAATTTGAATTTGGATTTGTACCTGGATTTAGACTCGAATTTGGGTCTGTATTCGAATTTTGAATTTGATGACTGTTTACTTAGTAACTTTGACATGTGAAGCGACCTTACCCTCTTGGTGAATTAATCGACCATCATGAAGATAAATTGAAGTCGGTGAAGTTGGTCTAGTGACATCCGTGCCCCCACATGGAGAGTCCTTAAAGAAACATAAATTTTATCTTCCTCAATTTGACCTTTACGATACACTAATGTAGCCCTCTTTCGTGGCAAGCTACCAATATCTTAGCCTCATGATCAGCCTGGCTATTGTATAACCACTAGCATGTATCCTTCTGATACCCTTGTGGTCCTCTTTTTTTTTTTTAAGATTTTGGCATGCCCATGTCTAGGTAGCCTAGGCATGTCTTGGTATGGTTGTGTGACGACATGTTTGAATTTTTTGAATTCACTCAATGATGTCTCGCCTTTTGGTAGTGAGCTAGGCTTCAATCTTTTTTATTCACGATATCCACTGATCTTTTGTAATGTGGGATTCATTTTCATCTTGTTCTACCATCCTTGACAAATCAGAGGATAGGTCACAATCTTTGTCGTCTTCAAAGTTCTGAGATTCCCCTAGATACATCTTACCCAAAAGGGAGTCGGTAACAGTTCGCTCTTGTCATTAATATCTGGGTACCCATTGTAGGTACAAAAGCAAATTTCAACGAATAAATGAATCTAAGAATGATTATTTATATGGCATGATCATGAAGAAAGAGTAAAAGAATGTTTGAAAAGAGTCCAAAGAACAAAAGGATCTAAGAACAATTGTGCGGTATGGTCATGAATAAAAGAATAAGAGAATCTAAGAATAATCGTTGTATAGTATGAAATAAGAAATAAATGGAAATTTACTCAAAAAGATGCATTCTTACTAAAATAAAGATTTTAGACACGAGCCTTCTTCACAGAAAGATTCTTACTGCCCTCTAGGCTTAAGGCAATAAGCGTGTTCTGAATATTACTCTAAGTTAGTTCTAAAAATACAGGGATTTCTTCCACAGTCCCATTGTTTCAAACACTTCCAAATACGTAAGGGCAGACACCTTTCTTCCATGGTTCTTTTCCCTAATATTCCTCTCGGCTTTGTTCAAGGCATCGCAAATCTGTTGTCTCCGCTTTTAACTATTTACTGCTTCATCTGAGCAATTAGATTCTGAGGAATCGTTGATCTTCACAATTCCCATCTCAATGAACTTTTCGACCAACTTTTTGAAAGCAAGGTAATTTTCTATTGAATGTCCTGTAATCCCTGCGTGGTACTCACATTGAGCGTTTGAGTCGTACCATTTGGGATATGGGGGTTGCATTGGTTCCACGTGACGAGGAGATACAGCATGCGCATTAAATAAGTTTTGATAGAGCTCTCGATACGTTGTTGGGATGGGTGTAAACTAGAGTCTTTCTGTATTTACCCTCGAGTTGGATTCTCGCCTTGAAGAGCCTTAATTGCCAGTGGTTACGGCCCTCGACTGTCCTATGGTAACTGATTTGGAATACCCTTTGCTTATATTATTCACTTCATTCTCTCTTTTCTTCGGGATGGACCTTTTGGCGCTTTCTCCCGTGTCTATCTTCCCGCTCCTTATTGCATTTTTGATTATTTCACCTGACATTACTATATCTGAGAAGTTCATAGTAGCGTTTCCCAACATGTGGTTAATGAACGGGGCCTTCAGAGTATTAATGAAAAGCATGGTCATTTCTTTCTCCAAGAGAGGTGGTTGGACTTGCGTCGCTATTTCCCTCCATCGTTGGGCATATTGCCTGAAGCTTTCACTTGGTTCCTTTTCCAAGTTTTGTAGTGTGATTCTGTCGGGTGCTATGTCTGTTACATGGCCATATTGTTTCATGAAAGCTTGTGCCAAGTCCTTCCATGAACCAATTTGGGCACGACTTAGCTGGTTATACCACTTGGCCGCAGATCCGATTAGACTATCTTGGAAACAGTGGATTAATAGTTGATCATTGTTGACGTATCCTGTCATTCTTCGACAGAACATTGTGATGTGAGCTTCAGGGCAGCTAGTCCCGTTGTACTTTTCAAACTCTGGAGTTTTAAACTTTGGTGGGAGAATTAGATCTGGGACCAAGCTTAAGTTTTTGGCATCAATCCCGCAGCGGTAATCAGCAGTCTCCATTACTTTGAGTTTTTCTTCCAACTATTTGTACCTATCCTCGAGTTGTTTTGGCAGTTCCATCTTTGCTTTTTCCCTTTTTGCCATTTCGTTCAGCTCAGGAACTTCAAGAGTGGTTGGATTGCTCCCCAAATTAGAGTCTGAGCCTATCGGGTAATCCATTGGTGCCGAGGTATCGATACCATATGGTTGGGGTCTGATAGTAACAGGTATCCTTTGTGGGTTCACATCTGGCTGCGCCTGTATGTTGGTTGGGGCAAAACCCGGAGGGTAGACAGGTTCTTCATTATCCTCAACAGGATGGGTCACGGGGCTTTTTCCTTTATTTGACCTTTCGGCCAATAGCTGGGCCAATTGGGTCATCATGTTTCTTTGGTATTCGAGCATCTGATCCCTCATGTCTTGTTGTATTTTGGCTAGTTGTTCTTACATTTGTACTTGTAGTTAAGCTTGCATCTCTTTTTGGAGCTGCTCGAGCCTGTCTAATCTCTGGTCCATATCTTTAGTCTTTTCCCGTATACTGTAAAGATGTTTAATCGATTGACTCTTATCAGTTCCCAGGTTAACTGAAATAATTTCACCTAGTTAGGGACCTTTTGTGAAAGTGTAGTGCGCAAAATATAATGCGAATGAGGTAATGCAGATGCATGAAATACGAATGCATGAAAAGAAGCATCGACCTTATATTCAATTCCATTAGCAGAACTTTTCTAGAAAACAGATTTCTTTACATAAAACGGATCACATATGCGGTCTTACCCTTAGAATCCTAGTGGAGATTCCACTCATTTCTTCATATCTGGATGTTATGGTCGAATCTTACGAGCTTCCAATAGACGCCTCTACTAACTCTCTTTTGCTTGATCGCAACCCATGGTTCTCTTATCCTCGTGATGCTCCTTAGTTCCTCTGACGTAATGGCTCTCGAATACTCCTTGTTGGTTTGAATTCTCGAGCAGAGTTTTGCATTCCTTCGTGAGCTATCAACCTTCTTCTATTATGCTCACTTGGACTATATCGGAGTGACCGTATTATAATCCACTTTATCAAGAAATTCGCCCCCTTATGATGAACTCTCCTATTTAGGAATCGAATATGAATCAACACCTCTTTTCTATAACGATGCGATGCAATGCAATGCAATCAAAACAAAAGAAAACGCGTTAGCACAAGAGAGATAAATAATAAAACAAAGCACCTAATTGGGTGACCACTAGGGTTCGGCGTGGCTCTACCTAGGGTGGGTTCCTAAGGTTCGCTATATGAGATTTGGTTCTAGAGTAAGGGTACCTGAACCAGCAGATTCCTCGATCTTCACCCATCATAAGCTCATATGGATCGAGTTCAGTTCAGGGGAACACATTTTCTTATGGCTGCACGGAGATGAAAATCTCACGAAGCGCATAAGTACGGATGCATTCCGGAAGCGGTTCACTATCCTGCACGAAGGTGAAAACCTCACGAAGGAGTAGTTTCTTGCTCCCACTTAAAAGGTGTGACCCGGTGGTCATGCAATGCTATGCACAAGTATACAGAAAAACTTGAAACATATTAAGAAAACAGGAACAAAATAATGAAGACCGCAATTCAAAATGGATGAAATGCAAAAGAAGGGATCGTATATTAAAATCAAAATTTCAATTTTTGACGAAAAGATAAAAATTAATCAACTAGTGGCTTGACTCTCTTTTTAGTCCCAGTGGAGTCGCCAAGCTGTCGAAACCATTTTTTAAAAAAATGGGGAATCGACTTTGGTTTTGAAAATAGAAATTAAAATGGGGAGTCGCCACCAATCTTTTATATGAGGTGTGATTGGATCACCTCGAAAAGGGGTTGTTTTTAATAAACAATTTGATTTATCAAAACAATGATTTTTGGTCCACAAAAATCAGAAAGATAGGTTCGGGAGTCGATTACGCACGAGGAAGGATTAGTACCCTCGATGCGTCCAAAATTGGTACCTAGTTGATTAATTGATGTCTTAATATCGAATATTTGAAAATTTGAAAGAATTTAAAATATGATCCCTCCTTTTTCTTTAGAAATATTCGAATAAAATAAAATGTTAAAGCCACACTAGTCTCGGAGCGACAGGTTGTCACACTCAGTAAGTTAGGGTATAACATATAGGGCTTTTGAGATCGAGTGCGCTTTTCTCAAGATCAAAAAAGGATATTCGGTTATTTAATTTAGACGAGGAGAATCGAAACCCAGTAAGTTAAGGTACGATCTCATGAGTTTCCAAACACCGAATGTTGCCTTTATTTGTAAAAGATCTTATCTTGAGGCAACCAAGCATCGTATTTAGTAAGTTAGAACACGGTATCTCGAGCATTCGAGAATAAGTTTTTATTTCGAAAATTGTGATTTTAAGGTCTATTCCATGGTTTAGACTAGATAAGGAAAATCGAAGCCCAGTAAGTTAGGGCGCGATTATCTCTAATCTTTTAAACACGGAGTAAAGTGTAATTTTTGACGAAAAAGAAGTTTTAGCGCACACAAGTTCATAGCATAAATATGCGAAGCGGTATAATGAAAGTAATGATAACACAAATAACGATGATGAACACATAAAAAAAAATGAAATAGAAAAGAAACGCCGTACTAATTACAATCATAATATTACTATAATAACATAAACGATATATATTACTTAACAAACGACAAGAGGAATAAAATAAAGGTAATAAAGATGAGAATATCAATAATAGAAATAATAACAGTGATAAGATAATATGCACAAGAAGAATAATAAAAATGACAAAGAGAATTAACAACACTATGTATACGTAAATATATATATTAATATATACAATAATAGTGTAGGAATATAGTATAATATTAAGAAAAATGTAAATAATATATATACGCATAATATGATATTTAAAATATACATATGAAATAACATAAAAATACATGAATAATATGATATTAAAATATATAGAATGTGTATAAGATATATACGTAATAGAGTATTAAAATATATACATAATGTATAAATATTGGAACTAATAATAATGTTAAAAAAATCAACTATTGATAATATTTCATAAACATGTATTAAAAAAAATATCATATATATATATAACAATAATGTTAAAAAACAAACATTAATAATACTACATTAATATGCCTACACATATATATTAAAGATGGTGAAAAGAAAACCACAATGATAGACTAATAAAAGTATTAACACGGTAATAATAAAGTATAGTAGTTAATATAATATTAAAATAATATTAAACATAATACGATAATAAAAATAGTATACATAAAAAAACAGTAAAACGTAACATTTAAAAAAAATAATACAAAAATAAAAATAATAAAAATAAATATAAATTTTGAAAGTAAATAAAAAGGTATATATATATATATACATATATATATATAAACTTCAAAGCAATAGTAGATAAAATAGTCTAAAATAAATGATTAAGTGTGGTACGGTTTCTCTGTCTGCCTCTTGGCATGTTCTTCCTTTGCCTCTAGTTCTTTTGGTGTGGCCTTTCTTTTCTTTCTTCTTTGCTTAAGTGTTCCAGTTTGGCTTTGGGGTTTTGGTGTGGTTATTATTTTTCTCTCTTCTCGGCTTAGGTATTCCAGGTTGGCTTTGGGGTTTTTGTGGTAGGAAAGATATGGACGAGGACTTAGCAAAATTGAGTTTATTGGATGAAGAGGATGAAGTGATTCAAGGAGAGATAATAGTGAATGATCAAAGTTTTCGGCACTGTTTGGTGGGCAGATGTTTAACAGATAGCGTGGTGCATTTTCCTTCACTGCGCAATACCATGGCGGATCTCTGGCACCCTATTGGAGGGATTTGCATATCAGATCTTGGGGATAAAAGATATCTTTTTCAATTTTTCAATGAGATTGACGTTCAAAGAGTGATATCGGGCACTCCGTGGTTCTTCAATGGTCATTTGTTAATACTGCAACGAATACAACAAGGGGAAGTCCCATCAATGTTGGTACTGAATCACACTGAATTCTGGATTCAAGTTCATGAAATACCTGTGGGGATGATGGCTGAATCGATGGGTCAGAAGTTTGGAGATTTTTTGGGGAAATTTCTGGAATATGATGCATCCTCTTTGGCTTTGGGACGTAGTTCATATATGCGTATTCGGGTTCATTTAGATGTGACAGCCCCGCTGAAGCGTAAAAAGAAGATCCAAATGGGAGATAATTCGACAGCCTATGTTTATTTTAAATATGAGAAGTTAAGCCTGTTCTGCTTTATTTGTGGAAAGCTCGGACATGGGGAAAGCTTTTGTCCACTCCGGTTAAAAATTGAGCCCTCAAAAATTAGTGATGGATGGGATTTAGCGTTGCATGCGGTAGCAAGGCGGCGGAATACGATGGTGAGCAGGTGGCTGCGCGAGGCTGACGGTTCGCAAAGCTGTAAGGTAAACATGAAAAGTGGCAATCAAAGCAATAGCTCTAATTGGGAAAATAATTTTAGGCGAAAATTAGGGAGCGATTTTGGGAATCAGATGATGAATCCTAATCTAATCTTGGTAGGGACCAATCAACAAAATCTTGTTAATAGGAATATTAATGATCGTAATCTGGGCAAAAGTGGTATGTATGGTGGTGGGTTGGCTTCAGGACCCATGGATATTGTTTTAGGGGAGGAAAATACACCCCTGGAATCTGTAGAAGGGAAAAAACGTCAAAGAATTGTGATGGGCCATTTGGACACTGTGGGTATTAATGCGGAAGGTGGATCCCATGATTTAACGGCTAGCTCTGGTGACTAGAGCAGCCGAGCACAATGAAAATCCTAAGCTGGAACGTTCGTGGACTGGGGAGGCCACGAACTGTTAAAAGGCTCAAGAACAAATTGAGAGCCATTAATCCCCGAATTTTGTTTCTTATGGAAACAAAATTATGTTCTAAACGGATGGAGAAAGTCAGGTTGAAGTGTGGGTTCGAGAACGGGATTGATTTTGGAGTTATGGGGACAAGAGGTGGTTTATCTTTGGGTTGGAAAGGTAATTCTTTGGTTTGCCTTCGAAGTTTTTCCTCCTTTCATATTGATGTTGACATTAAGGATAATGAGTGTGGGGATTATTGGCGCTTAACGGGATTCTATGGTAATCCAGAGGAAAAGCATAAAAGGAAATCTTGGGAATTACTTCGGTAATTAAGTCACGATCAAGCTACTCCTTAGGTTGTCCTTGAAGATTTCAATAAGATTGTCAGCTCTTTTGAAAAGAAAGGTGGTCGTCTCCATCCAGATCGTCAGATGAATGAATTTTGGCTAACATTAGAGGAGTGTAACCTTAATGATCTGGGCTATATTGGTCGCTGGTTTACTTGGGAGAGAGGAAAATTTTCCAGAAATAACATTAGGGAACGCTTGGATCGTGGAGTTGTGTCGTTGGACTGGGTCAACCTTTTTCCTTATTACCAGATTAAACACTTGAGCCACTCTTTCTCTGACCACTGCCCAATTCTATTGGATACTGTGGGAAAAAGAAAGAAAGTTCAGTGCTTCACTGATAAGGCTTTTCGATTTGAGGCTAAGTGGTGTTTGGACGCTTCTTTTGAGGAATTGATTGAAAAATGGTGGACTGAGTGCTCAGGAAACGTTCCATTTAGACTCTAAAGTTTGAGTTATCAAATTCAACGTTGGAGTAAAAATAGAAGGCAAGAGGAGCAGAAAGTCTGTGCGGATTTAGAAGATAGATTAAATTTCCTGTATAATCAGGATCCCTCTGATGAAATTTTAGCTGAAATTTATGATATCCAATTGGGTCTTAATTTGGAGGCTGACAATGATGAATTGTTTTGGGAACAGCGAGCGCATGTTAATTGGCTTAAGAATGGAGACTGGAATACTAGCTTCTTCCACAATGTAGCTGTACAAAGACAGATACGGGGTCGAATCACTGAGCTTAAGGATGGAGACGGTAGGCGAATGTCCTCAAATGAGGATATGTTAAAGCTTGCTGCGAAATTTTTTAGTGATCTATTTTCAGCTTCAGAAATGGGACTTGATGAGCATGTGTTTGGGTTAGTGGAAAAAAGAGTGACGGATGACATGAATGACAGTCTTCTTGCGCAGTTCACCGTAGAGGAGATAGAGTCGGCAATAAAGTCGATGGTGCCTTTGCATGCACCTGGAATTGATGGATTTCCTGCAATATTTTTTCAAAGGTACTGGCATATCATAAGGCCTGATATTTCATCTTATTGTCTTTCGATATTGAATGGTGAATCTGAGTTAGATGACTTTAATAAGACCCGAATTGTTCTAATTCCTAAGGTTGAGAAGCCAATAAATTTGACTCAATTCCGCCCCATTAGCCTTTGCAATGTTGTTTATAAAATTGTGGCAAAAACGTTGGTGAAAAGGATGAGTTCTATTTTGGGTCATTGTATTAATGATGCTCAAGGCGCGTTTATTCCAGGTAGACTCATTTCTGATAATGTGCTGGTAGCTTATGAGGTCCTTCACTGCCTTAAAACGAGGAAAACTGGTAAGAACGGAAAGTTTGCGCTTAAACTCGATATGAGTAAGGCGTATGACCGTGTCGAGTGGAACTTTTTGGCGGGTATGATGACACAGTTGGGCTTTCATCCTGATTGGGTTGTTCTTGTTATGAGATGTGTGTGCTCTGTCTCCTTTACGGTCAGTCTAAATGGATCCAATAGTGACTGGTTTTCGGCTTCAAGAGGTTTGAGACAAGGGGATCCTCTCAGTCCTTATCTCTTTCTCTTTTGTGCAGAAGGGTTTTCTACACTTATCAAGGATGCCAAACCGAAAGGATGGTTAAAGGGGGCTTTGATTGGTAGGGAAAGACTTTCAATTACTCATCTGTTCTTTGCAGATGATAGTATCCTTTTTGGTGATGCCACATGTGAAGGAGCTCGGGTAATTCGCGATGTGATTAGAGGGTATGAGATAATTTCTGGACAGCGTGTGAATTTTGACAAGTCGCTCATCTATTTTGGAGCCAACGTGGAGTCGTCTATTAAGGACAATATTGTTAACTTGCTTGGGGCTAGAGTGGCTACAAACCCAGTGAAGTATTTGGGTTTGCCTATGATGGTAGGGCGGAAAAAAGCATGGGTTTTCACAAATTTTATTGATAAGTTCAGAAAACGTGTGGATGGGTGAAGATTGCGATATTTGTCTATAGGGGGAAAGAAGTCTTCATTAAGTCAATCTTACAGGCCATTCCCTTATATGCTATGCAATGCTTTCTCATGCCTAAATCATTATGTCATAAGCTGGAAGGAATAATGAACAAATTCTAGTGGACAAACAATAAAACTACAACAGGCATTCATTGGAGCACTTGGGACTTCTTATGTCGTCCGAAATGTGTTGGTGGAATGGGTTTTAAAAATCTTGTGTTATTTAACAAGTCGTTGTTAGCTAAGCAAGTTTGGCGTATCTTCTCTCAACCTAGTTGCTTGCTAGCTAAAGTTTTAAAAGCCCGTTATTTCCCATCTTCAAATATTCTATCAGCGAGAATTGGGTCTTACCCTTCATTTACCTGGAGAAGTATTTGTAGCGTTAGGGAGCTGTTCGCGGAGGGACTTGTGTGGCGGGTTGGAAATGGATCCCGTATTAATTTATGGAATGATCCCTGGTTGCCTGGAAGGGAGAACAACCGATTGTCAGTTCAAAGGATTCTACCTAGTTGGACATCTGTGAATCAATTGATTGATGCTGAGACAAATACTTGGAATAAGGAGCTGATACTTAACTTAGTTGATGAGGATACGGCGACACGTATTATCTCCATTCCTCTATCGAGAGCTAATGATGAGGACATGATGGTATGGAAATATGAAGGTTCGGGAGAGTATACAGTGAAAAGTGGGTATAGAGCTTTTTCTATAGAATGGTTACAGAAAAAGTTCCCTATTAATTCTAATGAAATTGTCCAATAGAATTTTTACAAGGCCCTTTGGAGTTTGAGTATCCCAGAGAAAATTAAAATTCACATATGGAGACTTTTCAATAATTTGTTGCCCCATTTCGGTAATCTGGCGAAGAGTTCCTTGTGTACTAAGATTGTCTGCCCTTTGTGTAAAGCTGCTCCAGAAAACGCTGATCACTTGTTGTGGTCTTGTGACATCCTTCAATCTGTATGGGCCCTTCTACAAATTAAGCTTCCGTCACTTGAGGAGATGACGTGTTGCAAGCTGTGTTTCTTCCATACTTTTCTCGCTGCAGATGAACAACAAAAAAAAGTTATGGCCGTTTCTATTTGAGGTCTCTGGTACAGACGAAATAAACTGGTTCATGAAGGACTTAAATTTTCTTTGCAGGAGTTAATGGGGTTTGTTCATGGATATTGCCGAGATCTCAATCTGTCACAGGAAAATCTTTGTTCTACCAATAGATCTAAAAGTAAAGAAGTTTGGAAGCCACCAGCTTGTGGTATTCTTAAATTGAATTTTGATGCCAGATTTAATTGTGAGTCAAGGGTTGCTACAACGGCAGTCATAGTTAGAGATTCGGAAGTAGGGATTAGAGGGGCGGAAACTTATCTGTTAATGGAGGTTGCGGATGCTTGCGTGGCTGAAGCAAGGGATTGTGAACGGGCGCTGCTGTTCGCGGTTGGTAGGGGTTATCGACGCCTGATTGTGGAAGGGGACTCACTCACTGTCATTAAGAGCGTTAAGAAACAGGAGACGGACAGATTAGGTCTTCGATCAATAATGCAGCAGATTTGTGATCTGAAAAAGTGCTTCGACGAGGTTTCTTTCAACTTTGTACCCAGATCTGTTAATAGAACGGCTCACATGTTGGCAGTGGAGGGTTGGAGAAGACAGATTTATGGTGCTTGGAACGATGGCGTACCTGACTCAATGATGACGATGGCAACGATGGACAGACTGGAAGGGAAATTTTGATATGCTGTTGATGTTGCTTTCTGCTGTTTTAGCTTTGATTTTGGTGATGGTTCACCGCTACTCCGTTTTTGGATTCAAAGCTTGGTTTTCTTCTCTACCAAAGTATTGACTCTTTAGAATGGGAAGTGAAACGTCTTGCTGGCTGATCTGGTTTTTGGTTGCTGCAGGTTTTTGGCTCAGGTTGTTTTGTTTTACTGCTTTGTGTCGAGTGCTTTTCTTTACAGCTGTTTCATTTATTTTTCTACCGGTTCTTTTATTACTTTGTATGCTGTCTTTTCACTTTACTTGGGCCAAGTGTTATAATAATATCAGCTAGTTTATATTGACTAAAATAAAAACTTCAAAGCAATAGTAGATAAAATAGTCTAAAATAAATTATTAAAATAAATAATATTTTAAAATATGTAAGAAGCTTAAACTGCATAATAATAAAACGACTTAAAATAATTATTAGAAGAAAGCAAACTTAAAATTAATAAAAATAAAACAGTTCCAAAAACCTCTGAATAAATAAATAAATTAACAAATTAGGACCAGGCTGAAATCGAGTTGAAAATTTAGGGTAAAAATTGTAAATAACGAAAAATAAGCCACGAATGACTGAAATGAAGCGCGCCGGAAGAAAGAGGGACTGAAGGGAACAATATTCCCAGTCCTAATGTGCGTGTTCAACGAGATGGGTCAAAGGGCCGATTTGAAAGTCAAGCAAAATCTGATGGCTAAATTCAAAAGAAAAAGAAATAAGAAAATAGGGCCTGATCAAAGTGGTGCTGCAAAAGGAGGGACCTATCGCGCGAATCCCCCTTTTTGAAGGGAACATGCGCAGGTCAAGTTCCTTTACTGCACTGTTTCATAGCCTTTATAAAGGCTGAAAATTAAAAAAAAAAAAGTGCTGCAGATTTTTTAATTTAAAGCTCCCCCTTTTCTTCTTCTTTTCTGCTAGGGTTCTTTAACCCATCATCGCTCGATCACCGGAATGCCACCGTGGGGTGGCCGGGGTTCCCTAAAGGAACCTCCTTTCGGCCGATTATCCCTTATTTAGCCTCGGTTTAAGCCTAAAATCCCCGAATCCCTTAAAGAAAAGACAAAAATGAAAAGAAAAGACGAAGGCTCTCCGTCTCCCTCCCGTACCGGCAACGTTCCCGACGAACCCCGAGGTTTGGCCGTCCAAACTCAATCCGCGGGTAAAGTGAACGATTCCTTTTTTTGTTTAATATTTTCGTATATGAAATATAAAAATCAAAGATTTAAGAGTAAAAATTTAAATAGAATATATGAAATGTAAAATCACCTTAAAAAATTTAGTTCTTTTTTATTTCTTGTAAGCAAAAATGGGATCCCTTTTTACAATTGCTTTCGGCCTCTGTTTCTAGCCGAATGAGATAAGAAAAGTAAAAATTTGAATCCCCCCATATATGGTTTTTGTTTCGGTCTTAAATGGCCGATTGATACAATATTTAGCATCACTGTTGCTTGTCTTTGCTATACTGTTTCTCTTTGCTTGCATCTGTCCCGTTTTGTTTGCTGTTTTGGTTCATTTTGCAGGTCTATCAGGAGTCAACGGGTCTGGATGGCTATTTCGGTGCAAGCCTCGACGAGGGCACCACCATCGGGCGTCGTGCGTGCCGAGGGCGCACATGGGTTGGCAGCGGCGCGAAGAGAAAGAGGGGGAACCCTAGGGTTCCCAAAATTTTAAGATTTTTGGGCCGTTTGGGCCCTTTGTACTTGGGTTATTATTTTCATTATATATTTTTTTTTATATTTGGGTTGTAATCGGGCTGGAAAATTTGTTTGGTTTGCCCGGTTAAATTTGGGCCTATACATAATGCTCTTGCTTTTATCATTAATTGTTTTATGGATTCATTCTTTAAATAAGATCCCACAAATTTTTATGTAGTATGGGGTTATATAAACAATCTCATGTCTATTCTATTACTTCTTTGTTTATATTTATTTTATTGTTTTAAATTACATTTTTCGACTATTGAAATTCACTGTATAAATATTTCGAAAATCTATTCACTTGGTGTGTTTTCAAATAGGTACCTAAATGGCTAAATCTCCAAGCAAAGGCATATCCTCATAAATTTTTTTTAAAATTTTTGTTATACCCTTAAAATTTTTCTAGAAATTTTAATTAGACTCTTCCAAAACTTTTGAAAATTATTTTTAAACCTTTATTAGACTCTTAAAAAATTTAAAAATTTTCATAAAATCTCTAAAAAAATTTAATTTTTAATTAGACTTACTAAATTTTTGAAAATTCTCACTAAAACCTTTAGAGTTTTAAAAATTTTTAATTAACTTCCTAAAACTTAATACTAAGGTCCGACGATGTGTTCTATTTGAATAATAATTTGCTGAACTTCAATAAAAACTGCAAATCAAGTTATGCACTACAACACTTGAATTTTAAATTCGAGTTAAATTGATTTGAATTTAATATTTTAACTAATATTGAACTTAAAATAAAAGTGAATGTCTTCAAAATTTCAAATCCATTTCATTAAATTTAAGATTATTATTTTTAAAAATAAAAAAATTTATACAGGTAATTAAAATATCAAAATAAAAATACATATAAAGATTTAATTTACCAATTACTCAAAATTAACACGTAAATTTGAGTCACGTTGGATCTCAAATATGAAGAGAAGATAATGGAAACAAATTCCTAACAGTTATATATATATATATATTGGAATTGCGTGAGGGCCATGCATGAAAAAGGAGATAATGGGTTGGGGAGTCAGTGTCTGAAAACGTGAGGCGCAATTATGCAGGGAATTCTGTGTACAAACGCCCACTGGAAATCTTAATAAATATTCCCCCATTATATATAACAACTAACATTATATATGAGACGGCCTCTGAGGGTGATGCGTGACCACATTATCTTCAGCAAAATCCATACCTTTCCTTAAAACTACAATCTCCTGCTTCTTGAACTACCACTTTGTCCCTTCTTCATTTCCTTACATTTCAATGAACCTGCTTACCCACTAACGTAACATTTCTGCTATTTATATTTTTAACCATAATGAAATATTAAATAATATCCTGATTTATTTATCACTACTCATATGCATATTTAGATGAAAAAGGATTGTATGAAACTGAGATTATATGAAATTGTAATTCCATATTATCCATATTACTTTCTAATAAGAGAATGACAAATTAGATTTTTTCTCTTAATTTTTAATTTTTTCCTCTTAAAATTAAAAATTAAAAGAAAAAATATAATTTGTCATTCTTCTATTAAAAAAAATAAAAGTAATATAGAATCACAGTTTTATACATTCACTTTTTTATTTAAATTGAATACATATGTCACCACCCTGCACGTGACCTAAACTTTGACAAGTACCACCCTAACAAAAGCATGACCAAAATTTACCTTCAACACCAAACACAATGTCCATTTTTCTTTTTCTTAATATTTAAGGTAAACTATGTCAGTAAATTTAAGTTATAAAATGATTAGTATTTTTAAATTATTGTTGCATTTTTCTTATTCGTACTATTTGCACTAATAAAAAGTTTTTATTTTCTTTCTCTTTTACAGTTCAATTCTTTTTATGAAATAACTTTGAACGTCATAAATCTACAAATTAAAATCTAAACAATTTCTTCTCCAATCTCTGATACTGATAGTTAAATCGACTTGGATCTAAGATATATTTTTTCACTCATCGATGAATACTAACCCACCATACTGATCGTTAAATCATTACATGGAACTCATTAGCTAAATTTAAAAAAAAAACCTTAACAACCGACTAGAATAATTTTTTTAAATAATTCAGTAATTTAAAAAAAAACTTTTGAATAATTTAGTGATCATTTTATATTATTTTAAAATTAAATGATCAAGATATAAACATACTAATAATTTAATAATCTTGAGTATAATTTACTCTAATATTTATTATTCTTTTATTGTTACGGATGAAAAGTAAATAAAATAATTAAATAAATAATACTGACAAAAAAAGACGTGGCATGATAATACCAAGAAATTGATGGGATTCAGTAAGAAAAAGAAAATATTGTTGAGTCACCGTCACGTGCACAGTCCATGCTATTGTTTGACCTTGGCCGTTTGATTTTTATTATCAATTTATTATATCTTAATCAGTTAACTGTTTTCTTCCCCAGATTAATCAGTCATTATTAAACTTATGTGATGGCCTGATAATTAATGATATTTATCACTCCAGACATGATTTAAATTTGAGTCTCATTAATTAAGTTTATTATTTGAATTTTACCTTGTCATTATAACTTATCAAAACATATACTTTAATATTTTTTATAATAAAATATTATTTTAATAGGAATATTATTTTTTTTTATTTTTATCATTAGGAGTATAGTTTGAAACAAAAGAAATGTTTAAAAATAATAAAAATCAGGGCTTTATGTTATTTGTTGTCGCCAGCACATGAGCAAGATACCGTTTTGCACGACCTAACACTTGTTAAACCATATCCATAGCGATAACGATGTCTGATTAAATCAATTATAAATCTCTTTTTTTTTATATTATTAAATTCGAAACAGATAAATTAATTAATTCTTTACCATCACGAATACATATTATTGTATTATGTTTGGTCCACTATATGTACAAAAATACTTTTAAAAATATATATTTCTATTTAAATTTTTGATTGAGTTAATTTTATAAGTCAATTAAACACTAATTTAATTAGAATTTTTTTAAAATTTCTTTTCGAAAGTATTTTAGTCTTTTTCATTAAAAAATATTAAAAAAATATGCATACAATAAAATTTGAATATATACTAATCAAGTTAAGAATATTCTAAATTTACTACTCAACCTAAGATTTATTTTAATATTCTTTTATATATTTTTAATGTTATTATGCCCATTGTATTAACTCCATCAATTATATATTTGTATCATTATTTGAAATTTCTATTCGTTTTAAAATAAGTTATATTGTTTAAGGCTCCTTTAGTATTTTTATTTAAAATTCATGTAAACTACAAATCGTCCAACTATCAAAATTTTTCATTTTAGACACCTAAAATAGTTAGTTTACAATTTAAGCACTCACAGTACGTAGTTCAGTCATTTTAGTCACTCCTGTTAAAATCACAAACAGCAAACTAACGTGGCAATTCAAAAAGTGATACAATAACAAATTTAGCCCATAACTTTTACATATTATATCGATTTAATCATAATTTTAAAAATTAACCCTCAAAATTTACAAATATTCTTAATTTGATTCTAATTCTAAAAAATTCAAATAAATATATAAAAATACATAAATATTTTCAAAAAATATAATAATAAATTTAAATTTTATATTAATATTAATATAAATATTAAATGAATATAATTATATTAATATTAAATAATATAAAAATTCTCCACCCCTCCCTCATCACCTTCCTCCTCCAGCATTACCATACAACAGCAGCAGAGAGGGAGAGAGACGATAGTGGGGGGATTCTTATTTTATTTATATTTATATAATTATATTTATTTAATATTAATATAAAATTTAAATTTATTTTTTTAAATATTTATGTACTTTTATATATTTCTTTGATTTTTTAAGAATTAGGATCAAATTGAGATAGTTTGTAAATTTTGAAGGTTAACTTTTTAAAACTATGACTAAATCGATATAATATGTAAATGTTGAAGACTAAATTTGTTATTATATTAATTTTTTAACTACCACATTAGCTTGTCATTTGTGATTTTAAATGAGAATGACAAAAACGACTAAACTATGTAACGTGGGTACTTAAATTGCAAACATTTTATTTTGGTGCCTAAAATGAATTTTTTTTTTTATAGTTGCGTGACTACCTATGTTGTTTACCCTTACGAATAATAAAAAATATTCATACGATGGGATTTGAACTCATGCCAATTGTTTTAGGAATACTCTAAATTTACCACTAACCAAAAATTTATTTTTATTTTTTATACATTTTAATTTTTTTTGTACATTTTATTACCTTCCTCAATTGTAGATATTAATAATGTTGTTGATTGAGTTGATGTCACACCAATTAACTTGACACCTGCTCCGAATTGATGATAACATCTTTATAAATAATTGTATTTATTTAATATTAATAATATGATGTATTTATGTATTTAATTTTTGTTATAGTCACGATTTCATCTAATTTTTTTCATTTTAATATTGTACATATTTCATGTGTTATTATTATTCAATTTCAAATCATATTTGTTATTTGTTATTTTTAAATGCACCTCTATGTTCTAAATACGTGGTTTTCATACGCATACGCGTGTAATAGAGTTGGTGTTACGAGTTAACTGGACACCAACTCGGTTTTATGAATAACTAATACTATTATTTAAACCCTTTATTGAGTTAGTGTCACAAGTCAACCGAGCATCAACCCAGTTAGGAAAATTATTAAATCTCATTTGGTATTTAAAATAAGTTATATTATTCAATGATACTTTAGTATTTTTTTATTAAAAACAATAAAAAATATATGCATATAATGAGATTTAAACTCATGCCAATTGCATTAAGAAAACCTTAAATTTACCACTCAACCAAACTTTTATTTTAATTTTTTATACATTTTAATTTTATTATGTACATTTTATTACTCCATCAATTATATATATACTTCTATTTAAACCCCTGACTGAGTTGGTGTCACGAGTCAATTGGACACCAACTCATTAAGAAAATTACTAAATGTCCTTCATTATTTAAACTAAGTTATATTAGTCGATGGTACTTTATTTAAAAAACAATAAAAATATGCATGTAGTAGGATTTAAACCTACGCTAAATGTGTTAGAAAAACCTTAATTTTACCACACAACCAAAGTTTTATTTTGTTTTCTTTATACATTTTAATTTTAATATTTTCATCAATTGTATATATTATTAATATTGTTGATTGAGTTTGCATCACAAATTAACTCAACACCAACTCAGGATTGATGACAATGCCATAATAAATAATTGTATTTATACAATAATTCTTAATTTGATGTATTTATATTTAAATTTTTTTATTCATAATTTAAATTTTTTATTTTAATATTGTATATATTTCTTGTATTATTATTAATTAGTGTTGATCGAATATTGCATAACAAGGATATATATTGTGACAAGTAGTGTAAAAATATTATTTCCACATAGCGCTATTATTAATTCTAACGTTAATTACCAATTATGACTCTATAACTTATCCAACTAAATCCGTAGTAAAAAATTTCAAACTAAATCTAGTAAATAAAAAAATTGTGAAACAAATTTAAAACAAAATCATTCATCAATAATAAAAGCCTAAGATTGCAATATCATCTAATGTATTAGCTAATTGTTCTATCTCCACCTAATTTATCCTAATAGAGTTGAATACTAACTCGGGTACTAATTTTCCCTCAGTTCTCTTCTAAGCAATTAAAGAATTAACTTAATCTAATTATTAAGCTATATTCTCATTCCGATAATTTAGACCAAATCGACTAAAAACAAACCCCAATTATAGCTACCCAATGTAATAAAATATATTCCTTTTCTAATTACAAATAAAGTTTTGATTCATCTAATTTAAATCAATAGCTATTCATTTCAAAACCTAAAAATAAAAACATTTTCCAATTTCTTTAGGTTTTGCCAATTTAATTGTTGGTTAGACTATTATCAATAAAGAACAATAAAGAATAAATAGTCAAATCCCTATCAATAATAAAAACATATTGAAATAGAAAAATATTGAATTAAATAAGCATGTAACACATTGTAACCCTAGAAAAGAAAATTTAGTTCATAGAAAATTTGAAAACATCTTGAAATAAAAATAAAAACTAATCATAGAAAAAAGAAGAAGAAGAAGAGAGAAAATAGATGAAGAAATTGAGCCTTCTTAATGATATTCGTCGATCCTTGATGCTTAAAGGTTTTAGTGGCTTCTCCCTTTTTCCACACGCTTTTTCTTAATGTTAGGTCTTTTCTTTTCTTGTTTATTCTATAAAAGTTCGTAGCCCTTAATTTATTGAGAAATTGTGTTGTTCCAGCAGACAAATCTTTTCTGGAGTTCATTAGAGCGGAAAGTTGCCTGTCACTATTCACCTGGTATGCACGCTCTAGTGGGCAAATCTTTCAATGAAGCGAAAAACTACATTACTTACATTTATCAAGTTATCATTTTTCTATACTTTATTGAAGAACCTATAATAGGTAAGAAACACTCAAAAATGAGTTTGAACTAACACTAATAATATATAATAACTTAAAATACAAATTAAATATAAATAAAAGAAAATTCCTAAACCTAGAAAACAAACTAAAGTCCTACTAAAATTTAAAAAAAAATTCAAAGATATTAAAGTCATCAATTAGTTTCAAACTATACATTTCATTATTTATTGTATGCTATTTTTAAATATAACTTTGTGTTCTAGATACGTGGTTTCTACATGCATACGCAGATGATAGAATTTCCAATTATTATTAATTAGTTTCAAATTATAGGCTTCATTAATTATTTTATGTTATTTTTAAACATACTTTCTAAATATATAATTTCCACATGCATACACGTATGATAAAATTTATAGTATTTATAATTTTTCTTTTAAAATTAAAAAAAAAATCTTCTTAGAAGCAAATGTTAAGACTTTTCCATCGCAAGGTTTATGATTCAAACTCCAGCATTATAATTTTTAGGTATATTATTTTTAAGATTTTGTATAAATTAATAAAATACATAATTAACCTTGTAATGATAGTTATTGTTTATTAAAAAAGTATTTTAAACTTTTTATCAATTAATTCCCAGGCTATTAGGAGGCTTCAACACACATTGAAACTCTACAAACCCCAACTGGTCTTCATAATGGAGACAAAACTAGATCGTATTCGTATGGAATGGGTAAGGAAAAGGTGTGGTTTTTAGAATAGGATGGACATATCAGCTTCGGGTACACGTGGTGGTCTATGTCTTGCATGGAATGACAATTACTTGATTCATGTCTGCAGCTATTCAGAGTATCAAATCGATGTTGACATTAATGGAGATGATAATTCAAGCAAATGGAGGTTTACGGGGTTTTATGAAAATCCAAGACAATCAAATAAGCAAGAATCTTGAACCTTCTTCGAAGGCTACGAAGTACAGAATCAGTGTAACACCCTAAACCCGGTCTAGACATTATGGCTGAATCTGACGATGTCATATGGAAATGTGTTTGAAATCCGTATCATTTGCTAAAACCAGTTTCCGTTTAGAATGTATCATTATCTTTTATTAATTCTCAAGTCGTGATTTTTGTTTAGTAGTTAGTTCTCAAAACATTATACATTGCGAAAGTTTTTTAAAACAGTTTGCGTCATAGTGGGTATTTTGTTAAAAACATGCATTTCTTTCGAAAACCCAAGTATTACCTACTTCTAGCAGATATTAAAACATAAAACAGTATAAAACCCCAATTTAAACTAAAAATCTATAGAGGCCATTATTACAGAAAAATACTCCCAACTAAGACTTAAAATCATAATTAAGTATGAAACAGTAAGAAAAGGGTCGTGTGACCACTGCTCAGTCCCCTGCAGCACCGTCCGCCTAAGTCTGTAAATTACCTATACAGATTAAACAGAAAGGGTGAGTTTACGTAAACTCAGTCTGTAATCCCCATACAAACAAGCAAATAGTATACAGAGAATCACAGTTTAGGCCTAAGCCTATTTCAGTATCAGTAACAGTGTTAGTAAGCAGTAGGGCCTTAGCCCATTGCAATGATAGTAACAGTAATAGTATCAGTAAACAGTAATACGATGTACAATATGCAAGTCCTACCTAACCAACCGCTATATGCCATTTCCTGTCCAACCCTACACTCCTGTGGGGATTAAATCACCCACCCATCCTTACACGTACAATTAGCACCAATTGCGGCACTAAACAATATTTGCAACAAAGCTGCCAATATAATAGGCGTAAAGCCATCACTGATTTACAGCAGAGTTGCCATTATAATAAGCATTAAGCATTTCAGTACACTTCTTCCACATATCACCCCATCCTTATACAATGTAACATACAGTCATAATATGCCATGTCATGGTAATAGTACTTACAGATCAGATCAGTGAGATATAGTCATGCTCAAAAACATATATCAGTCATACAGTCATTTCATTCAATTAAGGGTCTTAGTATCGCTTACCGACCCTATAGTAGGTTCATAGTCGACTTGGGTGACCAGTGCAACCTTGGCAAACAAATTAGTAAAATTGAGCTCACACGCCCGTATTGGTCTGCCCGTGTGGGCTCACACGCCCGTGTGGCCCACATGGCCCAAATTGACCTTGGCCGTGCGGATCACACGGCCTAGCCCAAAATTCCACACACCTGTGTGGATCACTCGTATGGTCCCACACGCCTGTGTGGCCCATACGATCCGATTGGTCGATCCCGTGTCTTGTACACGGCCTCGCCTAGCCATCACACGGTCGTGTCATACGCCCGTGTCATGCGTACAAGGCCTGGCTCGTCGATCACACGCCTGTGTTTCGTCACACGACTTACCACACAGGTGACCACACGCCCGTGTGGCTTCGACATAATACTTTTTCGGCTCTCACCAAATCACGTTTTCCTTGCAATCAAGTACACACATGGTTTTAATTGACGCTAAATTGATCCCTGAGCACTCTGAAACCCCCAAACACCACGAACCAATTGGTTAAAAGATAGCACAAAGAGAATCCTGATCCTCGCAACAACCCGCTATCTACAACATAAAAAAAAAAACCTCAATTAACAACTTAGTTAATTAGAGCTTATAAACCACAAGAGAAACACTTACTAGAATCATGCAATGACGACAAACTAATAGAAAAGAAAGTAAATTAGCAGGGAATAAAGAGAGTTAAAATTCAAAAAAGAAAGAAGAAGTGAAAATACAGCAGCAAAAAGGGTTACAAAAATCGTCCAGAAAAAAAAAAGAGAAGATGGGAAAGATGGGAGAAAAACGGCAAGAGAGGATTTTTGGGAAGAAAATTAGCTATTCAGAAAAATTTGATACCAACCCTTATCCCAACTTCCCTTACTTTTCTCCATCTAACACCCCACTCCCTAGAGTCTATCCACAGTACGACTCTAGCCGAACAAATAACAAAAATATTCCCCTCGCATTAGCAGTGATTCGAACACAAGACCTTCAACACACCAACACTACACTTAACCACCAAACCAGTAGGCCCATTCTGATGTAATTTTACCATCATTTAAACTTAAGCCTACTGAACATAAGTAAGGCTTTATTCACAAAAATACTAAAATTTGCCTAAGGTAGGGCTTGAATTTGAGACCTCCCACACACACTCAGAACACTTAACCACTGAAGCAGACAGATAGTTGTGTCATAAATACACAAAAACAGATATACAAATTTTGGAGCGTTACAATCAGGGCCATGATGTGTGTAGAGACTTTAATGAGATTACGTATACTTATGAAAAGAGAAGAGAAACAACAAAAAGGCGAGAGATAGATGGAGAAATTTTGGAAGGTCTTAGCTAAATGCGATTTGATTGACATGAGTTATACAGGAAATAAATATACATGGGAAAGGGGTAATTTTAAGGACACAAATATTAGAGAAAGATTTGACAAAGGAGTGGCAAATAATAACTGGCACCAATTGTTTATTGATTACTCGGTACAGCATCTCTCACACTCATTCTCTAACCACTATCGAATTTTAATCTAAACGGAGATAAACAATTTACATGGCAGAAGACACCGTTTTAAATTTAAATTTTGGTAACTTCTTAAGCCGAATTGTACTGATATCATTAAAAAATTATGGGATGAGAAATCAGGTGATACTTTAGACAAACTGGAAAATCTTCGAGTTGGCCTATAGAAATGGGGGCGAAATATCACGGAAAAACACGATAGGAAAACGAAGAATCTTCGGGATCGATTGGCTAAACTTGATGGTATGGATAGGGAAGATGATCTGTTAGCAAAAATTATCGACGTTAAATTAGAGCTAAAATGGGAGATGGAAAAGGAGGAATTATATTGGGAGCAGAGGGCCAGAGCCAATTGGTTGCCTGAGGGTGATAAAAACACGGCTTTTTTCCACAGCAAAACATCTCAAAGACATAGGATGACTAAAATTCAAGGATTGAAAGATAGTGATAGGGTTCTCAAAAAAAAAAGAGTGAATATAGAGTTCATTATCAAATATTACTTTATGGGGCTCTTTAAATAAAAAGGGGTCGGTAACACAAACCACATTCTTACGGGTGTTAACAGGTGTGTTGATGAGGACATGAATCAATTATTATCAGCAGAATATAAGGAGAAAGACATAGTTGTGGCGCTAAATAGCATTGGGCCAACAAAAGCCTCTGGGCCTAATGGTTTTCCAGCTATTTTCTTCCAGAAATTTTGGCATATTGTGGGAAAAGAGATTAGTGATTACTGTTTGGAAGTCCTAAATAAAGGTAAGTATTTGAAACCTCTAAATCATACGAAATAGTGTTAATTCCAAAAAAGTTCATCCAAAAAACCCTATAAATTTTAGGCCCATTAGCCTTTGTTTAGTGTTCTACAAAATCATTTCAAAAACCTTTGCCAACAAACTTTAAAAAGTACTTGATTTTTGTATTGACCCAGCTCAAAGTGCGTTTGTCCCGGGAAGGCTAATAACTGAGAATGTCCTCCTAGCCTATGAAATTCTACATACTTTGAGGAACAGAATTGCAGGGAAAAAAGGGCTAATGGCTCTTAAGATTGATATGAGCAAGGCATATGATAGGGTGGAATGGGGTTTTTTTGAAACAAATGATAATCAATATGAGATTTGATGCTGAATGGGTTGCAAGGATTATGTATTGTATTGACACTGTTTCGTACTCGGTTGTTTTTACCCCAGTGAGAGGGTTGCGACAAGGTGACCCTCTTAGTTATTTACTATTTCTCATATGTAGTGAAGGACTTTCTACTTTACTTAGGTTAGCAACCGAGGATGGAAGACTAAAAGGGATTAAAGTAAGCAGACGAGGACCTCAGATATCTCATTTTTTATTCGTAGATGACTGCATTCTATTCGAGGAAGCGACTGAGAGAAGAATAGTGATGTTTGAACAAGTTCTTAAAGAGTATGAAGAATGCTCTAGTCAATGCATCAATTATGGAAAATCAATTGTGTTTTTTAGCTCAAATACAATGGAGATAGTTTGGGTAACATTTCAAATCGGTTGGGAGTTAAAAGGTTCAATAATTCTAAAAACTATTTGGGCTTGCTAAATATGCTGGGCAGGAAAAAACGCATGGCTTTTCAACATTTGAATGATCGTATAAAGATGAAAATTGATAATTGGAGTACCCGTTTGTTATCACAAGGAGGAAAAGAAGTGTTCATTAAAGCCGTTTTACAAGCAATTCCAACATACACAATGGCATGCTTTCTATTACCGTTATCAATATGTAATGAGATGGAATAGTTAATAGCTAATTTCTGGTGGCAGAAGGGTCAAGGTAGACGCGAAATTCATTAGTGTCCATGGAATAAATTATGTGAATTAAAAGACGGGGGTGTACTTGGATATCGTAATTTAGCTAAATTCAATTTAGCCCTCCTCGCGAAGCAATGATGGAGATTAATTGATAATCCTACGTCCCTTTTAGCAAGAACATTAAAAATCAAGTACCACCCAAATTCTAATTTTTTAAGTTCGGATTTAGGGAGCTTACCATCATATACTTAGAAAAGTATATGGGCTGCAAAAGGACTTCTGCTTTAGGTTTGAGATGAATGGTGGGTAACGGGTGTAATATCATAATTGAAGAAGATGTTTGGGTCCCAAACGTTGATGACCTGTTGATAAAAAAAACTGTCAATAGGCAAAATGTCATAAAGGTCGAAGATCTTATCGGTAATAGGAACAGAATATAGAGATCTGAGCTGATTTCAAATACCTTCTCTGAAGAGTTGCTCAAAAGATCATGCTAATCCCACTAGCTCATCTTTATCATGAAAACTTTTTGAGTTGGAAGGGCAAGGCATCTGGAGAATACACGGTGTGCAGCGGATACAAAATTCTTTTACAGAGAAATGAAAATTACAAGCCAAGTGAGATTAACAAATACTACAAAAAAAAAACTTTGGAATAATGACCTCTCTTCAAAAATTAATATTAAATCTTGGAGAACCACCCTCAACTATCTTCCTACTCTAGTAAACCTAAGAACTAAGTGATTAATTAATGAAGCTATCTATCAGAGATGCATGCAAGGGCTGGAAACAAGAGAGCATGTCTTCTGTGATTGTGCTGTCACAAAGGAAATATAGGAAAAATTAGAGTTTGCATGGTCACAGAGTATTTTACAATCAGAGTTTATGGAATGGTTTACTTGAATCCTGTTTAACAATACAACAGAAGTGGGTCGGATCTTCATCTGCGCTATATGGGCTATCTGGTCAACTAGGAACAAATGGATGCATGAAGGCCACAGGAGATCTGGAGCAGAAACAACAAAATTCATACTAAAATATATGCAGGAAAAAAAGACATTGAGAAAAAGGATCTCGCCTTGAGTCTGGATTTCGAGCTATGGAGGCCTCCGAAACAAGGTTTTTTTAAAATAATTTTTTATGCTGCTTTTGATAATAGGCAAAATAGATCATGCTCAGGAATAATAATCAGAAATTTCAAAGGAGAAGTTATAGCATAAAAAACAACAGTTCATACCAACATTTTTTGTAGCTTTGAGGCCGAAGCCAACACATGCTTACAGGCAGTTAAAGTGGGCAGAGACTTGGGTTTAAAGCATGTTATTATTGAGGAGACTCCTTGACAGTAATAAAGAAAGTTCAAAGCCCAAAAATAGATAGATCGGAAATAGGACCTTTTATTTTCGATATCAAAGATCAGAAAGCAGTATTTTATTATTGCCAGTTTCAACACGTAAGAAGAATAACGAATGTAGCAGTACACAATCTGGCATCAGAAGGGGTAAAGATGGACAAAAATACATACCTTGCTCATGGGTACGCTGGAAAGGGTATTACTGAAGCGGAAGTTGATCGAGGTTGGAGATGAAACATCTGGAAATAGAATCACTACCAACTATAGTATTGAATAAGGAGAAGACGATCTCTACATCAGAAAACATATATGATCTTACAAAATCTTTTAAATGGGAAAGAAGAGCAAAAATCAGGTTGAGAACAGAAAGAAGTGAAGAAGGAAAAAAGAAAGAACAAAAGAAGAAGATCAATAAACATGTAGCAAAATCCTTTCCTTGGAAATCTAGAAACGTCTTTACAAAGCAATGGCAGATGAAATGACAAGACGAATACAGACTTTTCTGATTGGGCGAAATAATGTCGATATTTAAAAAAAAAGTTTCTAGAGTTTTCTGCTTTATTTTTGTTTTAACTTTTCTCTTCGGGCCAAAAACTTGTTTGGGTCGACTCTTTATTTTTATCTTTCTTGGACTTTTATCTGTTTTTCATGGTTTTCTAATAAAGGCCAATCGGAGCAATAGTTTCAAAAAAAAATTATCAATTGAATGAGTGTTCGATTAATTCATGACACCACTCTAGACAAAATTCTTATATAATATTATATTTATAATATCTTTACTCGTTTTATATATTATTTATACTACACATTAAGAGAGTAATTAAGTTGGTGTCACTCATTAGGTGAATCCTAACTCAGTTAGGAAATTACTAAATATTCTTTCATATTATAAAAATAGAAAATATTATTTTGAGAGTATTTATAATTTTTATATTTAATAAATATAAATATATATGCATGGGAATAATGATATTTGAACCCAAAATATTATTGAAATCTTAGTTATCTCAATTTTATCATTTCAATCAAAACACTTAAGTGTTATATATATATATATATATATTATAAATGTTTTTACTTACATCGTGAGGTGTCATAACTTAGTAGATGTATAATATGTTTACTCGTTTTTACATGGACATTCAATATTAAGATATAATGATGTTTCTTATTATTACTAGATTTTATATAGGTGAAATAAAATATTTTTTTGTTAAAAATATATATTTTTTAAAATTGATTTAATAAGAATATAGAAGGAGCAGTAACATACGTGTATTTTAATACTATTAACATATATTTGATCCTAACATTTGTAATTTTTAATTTTTTTATTTAAAATGGTATAAAATAAAAAAAACAAAAATGTCATAATAATAATAATTTAAAAAAATATATTTTTATAGTTCCATAACTAAATTGACGATTCGAAGAGTGATGTCAATATAAAAAAGTATTTAAATATTCGTATCGATAAAATAAAAAACCATCAAATCTTGATAGTGTTAAATGCTCAACTTTTATATATATATATATATATAATTGGAGGTAATGGGTTAAAAAAGAGAGCAAGAAAACCTTGTTATATGGAGAAGTTCTTAGTCAAAATTATTAGCAAATTGGTGAATTCAATTGGATGACGTTTCTAAACAAAAATACAGAAAATGATAATTAAATTCTACCCTCTTAATTTTTTTCACTCGCACAACTCTTGACTTTTAAGTTATTCCATCACCTCTGTCGTTCTCTCTCCACTATTCAATACACTGTAATATTTTGTTTTGTCTGATCATGGCCGACAGTTACAATGATATTTTTTAAAGAATAATATTTATTATTAATAGCAACCAATCAACCATAAGTAAGGAATACATAGATATTGGATATAATATAAACTATAAATAAATCATTATAAATTCATACATAACTATCATTGTTTAAAAAAATCTAAATAAATGAGAAATATAAACGGATATCGAAAGAATTTATAAATGGTTAAATATAAAATTGGTAATTGAATTTCTCTATTTCTCTCATACTATTACTTATAGTTTTTTTGAGCCCCAGATTGGTACCTGAATCTTTTTCCCCTCAACTAAATTGGTATCTGAGTCTAACGCCGTTAAGTTTAGGACACGCGACTGAATAAGATTGTGACACGTGGCATAAACAATGTCATGATGACATCATAATCTAGTTTTTTTTTCTTTTTAACTCTTGTCCCCCTTTTTTTGTCACAATCTTATTCCATTATGTGTCATGAACTTAACGACGTTAGATTTGGGTATTAATTTAGTTGATAAAAAAAGAAGTTCAAATACCAATATGGGATAAAAAAAATCATAAGTACTAGTCTAAAAGAAGTAGACAAGTTCAAATACCAATTTTATATTTAACCCAAAAATTTAAAAACAACTAAAAATGCATCACCTTAATCAACTGTCAATAATTGCATCCTAACCCCATTATCATTAGACCTCCCTAATGACGAACATAGCTCAACTAAAAAATCTCAAAAGGTCCACTACATTACTAATGCACAAAAAATTATGTCTCAAATGATATATCTTTCTCTATGACATCTTGGAGTCTAATTTTGTGAACACGATTATAATTCTCAATGTCGATGAGATCATCTAATAATAATTCTTAATAGATCTGACGATATTCTTACTTTAATAAATCAATATATGTGCAGACTAAAAACAAAGAAAAAAATGAAAACTAAAAACTAAAATATCACAAATTATTTATATACAAATTTGATACGGTAGTATCTCGATACTCAATCGCCATGAAAAACACCGAAAAGGTGATTAGTAAGAAAGAAACCTCACAAGACAAAAAAAAAAAAAAAGTAAGTAAAACTATAGTTAAAGGTCTAACTTCCACTTTCACTATTAAAAATCCATTTTCTTAAAATAATTTTAATTTGGAAAGCTGAATGCAACATCTACTAAATTGCATTAATTTGATTCTGTACTAAACTAAAAAGGCGTAATTTTTTTTTTATTTTCCAGCTTCTTTTGTGGATAAAAAAATTGTTTATCTTTAGATTTGATTTGAATTTAATAGAATCAAAGGTCAAAACTTTTAGATTTACCAATCCTATTGATTTACTACTAACAAGCTTTATAAATTTTAATATTTTAGGTTTGAGTTAAATATTGTAAATTTTCTTTTAGATTTGAGTTTTATTACGTGTAATTCATGTATGAATTCTTTTTTAGAGTTTTTTTAGGCGAAGGTTTGAAAGTGGCTTCTCATTTGTAATAAGATTTTTAAAATCTAAAAGAAATTACTTATTTGGGTGTAAACACAATAATTAAAAAGAAACAAATTATTAAAATTCTTGTATTTTATATTTTAATATCAAATTAAAATGACATGTTTTATATTATATATTTTAATATCATTATTTTTCTTTTATAATTTGTTAAAAATTATTAATTTTTATTAATTTGTTTTTATTTAATTATTTATCCTAACAGAATAATGAATATCAAAATCATGCATTTTAAATTTTAAAATGCTAGGATTTTGATTGACTTTATAATTTTGAAATTTTTTATCTAAAAACCATTGGAATTATTCTGATTAATTATTTGTTAATATAATTAATAAGTGTTCTGTATAATGTAAGACACATTATACTTTTAAGGACAAAATTGAGATTTGAACCTTAGAAAAAACATTATTAAGAAAGATACGTATGAACTCCAAAAAAAATTAATTTTTATAATTCGTAAAATGACATGAAAGATATTAAAATTTATCTATTGATGTAATTATAACTTTAAATATGTATATTAGATTTGATTTAATCTCATTGGAATTATTAATTATTACCTAAAACTAATTGCAACATATACAAAATACTACTATAAAAACAAAATTATATTAAAAAGCTATATTCCTAATCTATCATATTCAAATCACTTACCACAAAAGTCCACACAAGAAAAATAAGAGTTAGTGATGGTTTGAATCTGGTAATATAGTAGAAGTTAGACATGATAGCCCCACAACAAACAAAGGGCACTTATGTCCAATAAAAGCCATTTTCAACAGTCCAAAGTAAAGAACCTATGCTACCCATGTCATGTCAAACTCTGGACATATAATCATATCATAAACCTTTCTTAATCAAAATGTTCACTAACAAACAACTTCAACCTAACCTTTTCATTTTTCACTATTCTATAAAATATTCCACTTTTGTATCACAGACTTAAATAACACTAACTTAATTGGTTAAATTTTTAATTAATTCTTAATAATTAAAATGAATTATATTATCAAGAAAATATTTTTGCCTTGTTATATATATTTTTTAAAAATTTTATACAAAATTTGCATCTCCATTAATATTAAGTCTTTTCTAAGTTTGGTGTCATGAGCTAAGTGACACGAATCAGTTAATTAAATTACTAATTAATCCCTTAATACTTGAAATAAATTATATTATTATGAGAAAATTTTAATCTTTTTTATATTAAAAAACAATAAAAAATTGCATACGAAAATATTTGAACCCATATCACCAACATCAATAGCACATCAACTTGACCACTTCAACTAAAATTTTATTGATTGAGTTAGTGTTATAAGTCAATTCAATACTAACTAAAAATTGATGAGAGTTTTTTTTTTTTTTTTAAAGTTAGAACTCTAACTATGATTCACAATTTACAATTTCACTTAAAAGAAGCATAAACTAAGCACGAATTTGACTCAAAAGTATATATAAATTAAACACTTACCACATACCATAGACCTAATTGCATTACGTGAAAAGGTCAATTCGATAAGTGTCTTCAACCGATTATCATAGCATTTATTATCCTTATTGTCCAACGAAACACCAAACAATTAATAACATGAAGATACTAATATAATGTTGCTAACTTTGATTACGGCCTTTTTGTCGATCCAAAGGTTGATTATTAAAGCTACATTTATTAGAGTTGTAGTTGCTTCCATACATGAAAACTGAACGGTATACGATTTTGGTCTCCATCTTTCCAGCGATACTGCAAGTAATTTTGGTATCATTGCAAACTTGATCAATCTAGATGTCGCTAACAGACTTGGCCTCTTTAAGTGACATTCTATACATCATCAGGCTTCGAGAAATTTAAACTATATTAGGTATGAACACTTTGATCTCTGCCCACAATTTATGTGTATTTCTTGAAACTTTAGAGATTTTTTTTTTAAAGAGAAGTAGAAATTTTAAGGGGGCTTTCTTGCTAGGTGGGAGGGAAATTTTTTTATATCAAAATGTTCGAAAATTTAAAAATAAATTTATTTATTTAGTTAAAATAATAAAGAATTTTAAGATATGATTTCAGTATTTTTATTTTCTTTATTAAATTTTATCTGAAGAGGTGATTTTTTTAAAAATTCTCAATTTTTTTTCATTAAAAACATCTTGTTCTACTATAAAATAAAAACTTAATGTCTAAAATTCAATTCTATTTAATTTCGATGTAGTTTTTAAATTTTGTTTTATTAAAAATATTTTTAAACTTCTAAAAACTCTAGTGTTCCATATTGATTATTTTTATATTATTTTTTTAATATCATTAATTTTTTTATAATTTTTAAAATTTTAATAATTTAATATTTCTAAAACAATTATTTATCTAAACAAAACAAATTAGTATTTTAAATTTATAAATTTTAAAAAGGTAGCATTTTGAAGATTTCCTAAGTTTCAAATTTCTTCATCACAAAAGGTGTTGGATTAAAACATAAATGAATGGGGTGGGGGTATTTATAAAAAATGACCTCGATATTTACCGTGTTGACATCTCTTGTATTACATTAACTAATTAGGCTCACATATAATAAATACTGAATCAATATTAGATATCGACATTAGAGTTGCTTATGGGTAGGGTTGAGCCTAAGTATAATTTTAACATATTTATGTTTGCCCAAGTTCGGCTTAACCTGAAATATGGGTTTAAAATTTTATCTAAATCCGTCTATATTTACAAAAGACTAACCTAAATTCATTTTAGGTTCGCCCATATTATTTCTTAAATTTTTAATTTTTTATTATATTATTTTAATATTTAATATTTTTATAACTTTTTATTTATTGAAATGTTTTATATAGTCATCTTAACATTATTTCAATGTTTATATTAGAGCAATATTATATATTTAGTATAGGTTTATTTTTTAATTGTTTTAAATTATATAATATATAAAAATAATATAATATAAAGTATTATAAACTTAAAAATAGTTCAGGCTAGGCCAGGCTCGAGCCTTGAACGTTCAAGCTTGAGCCCAACCTATATTGTAAACGTGCCTAATTTTATTTACCCAAATTTATTTTTCGAGCTAAATATTTTTATGTAAATCCTTCCAAATTTCGAACGTACCTTTGAAGCTAGACGAGTAAATCGACCCATTTATATTAGGCAGTGTACTTCTACTCGTTGTATTTCCATAGAGACAATATATTCTGGAATATAAAATTCCGTATACATATTTTAAGATGTAAACCATTTTTTTACTTTATTTAAATTAAAATAGTGCACTAAACATGAGTTTTGTTTGACGGATTAATTAATGTAATCACTATTCTAATTTTACAAAGCTTAGGACATTTAAAGAGTTTTAAATTATTTTGCCTTTTTAATTAAAATTTACAGTTTTTATTAATCAATTTGCACTTGCATCAATCTTTATAAAATATTTTCAATGCATTAAAAGTTTTATTTGAAATAAAAAAAATTAATAAATTTAGTTGTGGAGTTTGTTTAAAAAATGTATTGTTGAGCTTTGCATTTCACTAACTTCAGTCCACTGATTAACACCAAATAAATTGAGGTCAAAGATTGAGAATTCCGTCAAATCAAAACCGTAAGATCAAATTTCCAGAAAAGGAAGTTATCAGATACGCTAGGACCCAACCTAAGCAGAAGAAGAATTACGGGTTAAACTCTGCTATTAGTCCCCATACTTTGCAAAATTTATGAATTTACTCCCTGTACACTAATTTTGTCATTTCTAGTCTCTGTTACTTTTCAAATTTTGGAATTTTAGTCCTCATCAATTGAATTCCATTTTAAGTAAAGTTCTGATATTTTCAAAATCTAATTTTCCAGACATATTATCATATGTGTAATGACAATTTAGCATGTTATTTCCACATTCATTTAATGGATTGACTAAACCCATATCGTTTAAAAAATACAGCGACTAAGAGCAGAATTTAACCAAGAAGTCCAGCTTTTTCAACAAAATTGGGGTATTTTGGTGATTTCATCATAAGGGTCATTTAGGTATCGCAGATCAAATCGGCAAATAAAAAGTTAGCAATAACCGGGCCATTTGCTAACACTTCCTGGAAAGACGGTGACTCCCGCCACGTCACCATCCAATCCACTATGTCCACGTCGCCTCCACAAATATTAAAATCTTTAAAGACTAAATGCAAAATAAAAACAAAAGCACATCCAACGGTCCAATCCCTCTTCCCCCCACATCCAACGGCCAAAATTCCCAGTTCTAGATCCTTCCATTTCCCCCCTTAACATAAAAAAATGAAAGTAGTAATAGAGTTAACTAGGGTTAGTCAATTTAACTCAATAGCTAGGTAAGGGCAAAAACTGAGTTAAAGAGCGTTTCTTCGATGAAGGAGAGACCTAGCTGAAAGGAATTAAAAAAAAAAAGATAGAGAGAGAAAGAGACAAGGGAGCTTTACTGTGTTTAGACAACTGTGTCAACTCGGACGATTCCTTGCCTCCTTTTACACTCCCCCCTCTCCCTGATTCGTTCTCTGTATTGAACTCGTCCACTTGAGATTTTATTTCTGTTTTTTTTTGTTTTCTTCGAAATTAAAGTTCAATCGGCATTTCTTTGTTCCTTTTCCTTCAGATCTCGGAATTTGGTAAGTTAATTTTCTTCAATTCATAGGTTCAGTGTCGGGTATTAAGTAGAATGGAACGTTGAAGATCAATGTCTTGAGATTTTATCCATGTTATGTTTTATTTGTTGGAATTAATTGAAAATCTTTAATTTTCTTTAGGCGTTTTTTTATTTACTGTGGAAGTTTCTTGGATCAGTTATTAATATGGATGCATTTTAAGCTAATATTCATATTAGCGGCTTCCTTGTCTTTTAGTAGATTCTTTGAATATGTTGAAGAAATGCATTAATTTCACTCTGTTTTGGATTTGAGATTCTGTTTGTTTTGTATTTCACGAATGCATTCATTGTAGTAACTGCTACTTTACTAAGCTAAATCTAACCATTTGGAGAATGCTTCGGCATATATAATGATAGTATTTCTTTTATGTGCTAAATCAGAATAGGGTTTTGAATCAAATCTTGGTTTTTTTACAGGTTTTCTGGGCTTCCAGTCTGTTTATGGGTGCTAAAGATGGCTCATTTAATGTAGTGTAGGGATAGATCTTCATTTTCGTCTGCGATCTGTCGTCTGGTTTTTTTTTTTTTTTTTTTTTTTTTTTTGTCTCTTTTAGCTTCTGTGTTGGGCTTTTTGGCTTTGGTTTTATTATTTGATGATTGTTGGTAAATTAGAGTTTTTTCTGGTTCATTTGCGATCGGCTTTAGAGTTTGGAGTCTTCTTGAAGGACAAGAAGTTCTCTTCCATCCTCGACTCTGCCTCCGGCTACCAGGAAAGCCGTGATCGGTTTTTCTCAATTTTTCATGTCGCGTAAGTTGGACAGTCCTGTTCAAACTCAGATGGCTGTGGCAGTGTTTAAGAGTCCTCTTGGAGGGGAATATCCTAGGAACAATGCGATGGAAGAGAAACAACCTACCCGAAGAAGACGGGTTTTTGTTCAGACTGAGACCGGCTGTGTCTTGGGCATGGAGTTAGATCGCAGTGACAATGCTCATACAGTTAAGAGAAGGTTGCAGGTTGCCCTTAATTTCCCTACGGAGCAAAGCTCGCTGACTTTTGGTGATGTGGAGTTGAAGAACGATCTTAGTGCCGTTCGGAATGATTCTCCACTTCTCCTGACACGGAACTATCTCCATAGAAGCTCCTCTACTCCTTGTCTTTCGCCTACTGGAAGGGACCTTCAGCAGAGAGATAGGAGTGGTCCTATTGAGATACTGGGGCATTCTGATAGCTTTAACGTATTAAAAATTCTGGTTAAGGATGTTGTTAAGGCAATTAAGATGGGTGTTGATCCACTTCCTGTTCATAGTGGCCTGGGAGGTGCCTACTACTTCAGGAACCCCAGGGGTGAGAGTGTTGCAATCGTGAAGCCAACAGATGAAGAACCTTTTGCACCAAACAATCCAAAAGGCTTTGTTGGGAAAGCCCTTGGACAACCTGGTTTGAAACTATCTGTCCGAGTAGGGGAGACAGGTTTTAGAGAAGTTGTGGCTTACCTTCTGGACTATGGTCATTTTGCGAATGTGCCTCCGACTGCTTTGGTGAAGATTACTCACTCGGTCTTCAATGTCAATGATGGGGTGAATGCACATAAGCCTCTCAAGAAGAATCTGGTTAGCAAGATTGCGTCTTTCCAACAATTTATACCACATGATTTTGATGCTAGCGATCATGGAACCTCAAGCTTCCCCGTTTCTGCTGTGCACCGCATAGGGATACTTGATATACGAATATTTAACACAGACAGACATGCAGGAAACCTTTTAGTGCGGAAACTTGATGGTATTGGGAGGTTTGGTCAGGTAGAACTCATTCCTATTGATCATGGCCTTTGCTTGCCAGAAACTTTGGAGGATCCATACTTTGAGTGGATTCATTGGCCTCAGGCTTCAATTCCTTTCTCCGAGGATGAACTTGAGTACATAGAGAAGCTTGATCCTATTAAAGATTGCGAGATGCTGCGAAGGGAACTTCCCATGATACGGGAAGCTTGCCTACGTGTTTTGGTTCTCTGCACAATTTTCCTCAAGGAAGCTGCAGCCTTTGGTCTCTGTCTTGCTGAAATTGGTCAGATGATGACTAGAGAATTTCGAGCTGGAGAGGAGGAACCTAGTGAGCTAGAGGTTGTTTGTCTTGAGGCAAGGAGGTTGATTGCAGAGCGGGAGCTGTCATCTCCTAAGTCTGAAGTGGGAGATGCAGAGTTCCAGTTTGAAATTGACTGTGAGGAACCAGAATCGGAGTTCATCCCAAAAATGGCAACTGATGATTCTATGACCAGAGCATCATTCCAATTTGGAAATGGATTTGTGAATAACCACCACCGTTTACCACTTTCGAAGCTGGAGGAATGCTTTGAGGAAGATGAAGAAAGTGAAATGGAAGCTGAGCAGAATGGTTTTTCTCCTTTCGAAGCTCTTGAAAGGATCCCATCCATTTCGAAGCTTTCAATGTCACTTAGAGATACTTGCTTAGGTGACAAGAGCCAGAAATATTCCAAATTTTCAGGAACAAAACAAGAAAATGGTTATCTTACAAGCTCATCCGGGCATAGGAGTGCAAATGAGCAACTTCCTGCAAGTGTGAGCTTTGTGAAGCTGGCTGACCTGAATGAAGAGGAATGGAACTTCTTCTTGGAGAAGTTCCAGGAGTTGCTGAAGCCGGCATTCAGTAAACGAAAATCTGTTACCGTAGGTCAAAAGCAGATGCAGAGGCTTGGTACATCGTGCCAGTTTTGAGATTGAGGTGATACCAAAAGAGGCAAGTTGAGTTGAGTGAAGAAGAAATAAGAGATTGTAGGTTTGTTGGGAGTTGAGATGCATGGATTGTTAGGATAGATACAGTGATATGGATTTTGCATGGAATGTTGTAGGATGAATTCCCCTGTAAATATTCTTTGGCTTCAGCCAAGTGGAGAGAGCTGAGGTTAGTAGAATTGCTTGTATTTTTTTTTCCCTTAAACCCTTTAGCTTTGATTTTCTTCCTTTTGTCCCCTTTTACTTTCCACCGTAACTTTGTTTGATAAATAATCTGTAGATTGAAGTTAAAAAAGGAAATGAATATTTATGTGACTTTGGGCATTTCCATGGTGGAGATTATAATTATACTATTGCTCGTAGTGTATAATCGCATCCCATTTTTTATGAATATATGTGACAAACGAATTGTTGAATCCAACCATTTTATCATATTTTGTATGGAAATCTGAAATAGCGTATTTAGGGAGGTGAGTGTCTTGCATGTATTTTGTTATGTAAGTGAGGTTAACAAACAAATATAATAATTTAAATGTTGTTGATAGCAGTGCGTGATAAAAATGGTTTGCGAAGCAGATATTATTAAATTGATTTTGGGGTACAGCTACAGTTGGTTAGGAAAACGTTGGTATTTGCTAAACATGGATTGATCATCATTGATGTCATTTTTATTGTTCCGAAAGTGCTTCCGCCTGTCATCCACATCCACATCTTGTATATATTATTGTTTCTCAATTTGTGGATGACTTCATCCATTTTGTTTTCAAAGGAAAAGCCGAATAACATGTAAATATTCATATACCACGTTTATGTAGATTATTATCAAGTGAAAGGGCTTGAAGTAACCACAACAATCATTCATGCCAACCAAATCAAACTTCAATCTTTCTGCCAAAATTGGGTTAGATCCAGTGAAGGAAAACTTCTCAACAACGATTATTGCTTTACGTGTAGATCTTATCAACTTGGATGTTATTTTTACTAAAAACATGATAGATATAAAGCATAAATTAGTAAGAGTTATCAGAGTTAATACATGATTAACTCTTTTAGATATAATTAGAATTCGATCCAAATATCAAATCAAACTAAAATCTAAAAGCAATGCATATTACTCCATAATACTAAAAGTTGGACATAAAAATTTAATATGAACTAAGTCAAGATTCATTTCATTACTTTGCATCTATTAATATCTAATACAATAATCATTACGATGAGCTTACTTTTCTTTGGTTTCCAATATAGGTCTAATAATTTGTGTATTTATGCAGATTTAATATTAGACTAGAATATCAACACAAAATAATGTTAGACTAGATTTATATCCCTCTGCAAATTTAATTTATTATTAATGTATAATATATACGTAATGATTAATTTTGTGCAAATAAATTTATAATTAAAAATGAAATACTATGTAATTTATGAAATTAATTGAGACATTGCATAAAATATGAAAAATAACATAAATAGACACAAATAATGAATGTGCATAAAATAATTATTAATGTGTAAATATATAAATTGATAATACTTTAAACAGAACAATAATGCAAATATCACAAAAAAAAAAAAAAATTCTCTTCATTGAACGGTCATCACAAATTATAAAAGCTTAATGATTATTTCAATTTCAAAAAATATTTTAATTCTCTATTTATTTTTTTCTTTTAACTTTTAAATTTGTATTTTTTGTAAAATCACCTCAAAATAGATAGAAAAGTTACCAGGTGGATGACATATCAATATTTAATTAATTTTTAAAATTTTAAAAATATTTTTATAAATTGTATACTTTTTCTAATAATTTTAATGGTTTTTAATTTTTAAAAAATTAATTAAATGCTCTTGTGTCATCCACATGGTAGTTCAGATATAAACCACGTTAGCAAAGTGAGAAAACGCTAATTTTTCCAACTATTTTAACATGATTTGACAAAAAATTTAAATTTAGAGACTAAAAAATGTGAAAAATTAAATGAAAGGCTAAATTACCATTATTTTTTATAAAATTGAAAGGTCAAATAAATCATTATACGATTATAAAAAAAATATGTATTTAAGAACTATGCGAACACACAAATTATTTACTATATTGCGTCACTATGAAAATATTATGTCAAATATCATCAACATAAAATACATATACGAGTTTATAAAAAATATATAAACCAAAGAATTAAAATGCAAAATAATTAAAATGTAAATGTATGATACTTTTGAACAGACCAAAAAATAAACATAATTAAAAAGTAATATGAATAAAATAGGTAAAAAAAATCTTCGGTCCCTTTTCATTTTGATATGGAGTAAATTAGTTCCTTTAAGAAAAATAGGAAAATTTAATTTATGTCAATTTTGAAAGTGAGTAACTGAGGACAATTAATTATGGTGTTAATATCTTCCGTCAATTGTATATGATTTTGTTTGGTATAATAACAAATTTAGTCATTAATATTTATATATATTTTGTCAATTTGGTCTTGATTCTAAAAAAATCTAACAAATTTAGCCTCAACATTTACACAATCACATAAATGTTTCGGGCTAAATTTTTTAAATCATGACCAAATTGATAGAATGCGTAAACTTTGAGGGTTAAATTTGTTATTATACCAATTAAAATTATGTACCATTGATAGAAAAAATTAACGTTGTGATCAATTATCTTTAGTTGCTCACTTTTGAAATTAACAATGATTAAATTACTCTAATTTTTTTAAAATGGATCATTTTACTCAATATCGATACTGAGAAGTACTGGAAAGATCTTTTTACCAATAAAATATGAAGACATAAATGTGATAACATAAAATAAATCCTCAACTGACTTTTAAATTACTAATAATAAATTAAACTTAAACCCTAAATACGTAAATTTACCCTTAAATTTTCTATTTTTTTTAAATTTCATTGTGTTTGTTAATAAGCGCTTCTCAATTTGGGGACAACTTTTTGTTATTTGTTATAGATAAGAAAGAATATATATGATTTTAGTATTATAATAACATATTTTATATTCCATTTATAAAATAAAACCAAACCATAATGTAAAATTAAAAAGTTTTACTATTTTTAAAATTTTGATAAAAATAGATATTTTTCTATTTTTAAGTAATCGGCAAAAAATTTAAATAATTGTTATACATAATATATATATATATATATATATGGTGATTCATCATTTATAAAACCATGCATAATGATGAATGAGCATGATAAATATATTGACAAAATAATTAATGAAAAAGAAAAATATGTAATCGTAATTGTAATCCTATTCATATTTGATATTTATATTCGAATTCAGATAATATAATTTGATTGCAATTATTGCTACAATTAAACTCGACTTGTTAAATTATGTCATGAATGTATAATTTAAAGTTGTCCTTTTTGAATATTCATTCTACAAATTCAAACTAGAAAAATAACACATAAATGGATATACCCGTCTAATAGATACCAATTTATTTAGTTTGCTTCTACGTATTCAAATAAATGAATGCATATGATGAATTCATCTACGAATTTTAACTCAAAATATAACACGCAAGTCAGTGCACAAATGATTTACTTTATATTCCAAACTAGTCATGACAATGGTCAAACTAGATTGGGTTTTATATAGAGGTCAACATCAGCAAAGTTACAATCATGGGTGCGACCCAAAGTTCATAAACATTCAGGTTTTGATGAAGTAATTGTAGCTAGCAGATTAAGCCTTTCCACCTAAGATTGTAATCATGGAGCAGCAGCAGCTGCTTAATTTGACCATAAATTAATATATAACAATGAAGTGTAAAATTAAAAGCTTACCGAACTGTTGTGGACAATTTGGACATGGCAAGGCAAACCCTAATCTCTTGCTGCCATTTGTTTTTTGGTTTTTTGCAATTGGGGGTTTATTGGTATTATATTATTAGAATATTCACATTGATTGTAGTTGAAGGTAAAATGATAAATGAGGAGAGAGAAGGTGAGGGGCAGGCAAAAAGTTGGGGGGGGGTGTTTGGTAGGTTGTTTGTCGTCCTCAATATTACTGAAGCAAAATGATGGTTACATTTGGTGAAAGATCAACTTTAGAGAACAATTCATCAGCATGTGCAAGAAAAAGGGGATTCAATGATCCTTATTGCATCTCACTTTTCTGACCATCTTTTTGGATAATTTATGTTTCTTTTGCTTCCACCACCAAACTAACTGATCACCATTAATGTTTTAAATTAGTATCCACGTCCAAAACCTACATAACCCCATATCTCAGTAACATAACAATTTTTGGGAAGAGAATATTTTTGGGGTACATGTTCGAGTAACATAATAACTTGGGGTTTAGGTGAAGTATTTCAGTCATGGAGATAAACATGAATTCCATAAATTGAGTCTAAATGGCTCTTTAATATCACATGGGATAAAAGTGGAGGAAGCTACCGCTTAACATCAACAATTGATTTTAGAGTTTAATTTGTGTTGAGTTCAAAAATCTAAAGTAAATTATGAGGTATGGTGTAGTGAATATTACTCATCTCATCTCTTATTCATGTAGTCAGGTTTTGATTTCACTCATAAGAATGAAGCAGATTTCGTGATAAGTTGTTTATCTTTTCTAAAAATATTCACGATGAGAAAATTAATTACTATTACTGACGATGAATACATTAATTACAACAACAAAAAAAATCTAAAAATAATATCGTATTAGTTCTAACTTAAGTTATCTTTAAATTTCACCACAGGTGGGATGGAATTTAAAGAATATATTTTTATTTGTTATTTTTCAGATCAAAAGGTGAGAGGTAAAGTGTTTTTTAAATTTACAAAATAAATATCAAGCAGAAATTTTCTATTTATTAATATTATTATATAAAATATATTTTGATTTTTGTAATAATTTAATAAATATATAATAAAAGTTATATGCATTAATAATACAAATTTAGTATATATTTTATTATTTAATATCAAATATTATTTTTTAATTATTATCTAACTATTATCGTAATTCAATCCAAACAATATTTCACCACTACATTATTCAATCTTATTATTACAATAATTAATTCCATCGACTATTTTTAATCTCACCCGAGTTTATATATATCCGAAGGGACTCTTAGACCAGTCATTTCATGCAAATTATATTTAAGAACCGGATGAGTAGCAAAAGCTGGGCCGGTTTTACATGTATATCATTTGATTTTAAACGACTTGCCACCCAATATTAGCACTGTGATGAATCAACCCCATGATCCAGCTTGGGAATTGAGACCAAATCCATATATTATTGTGGGAACTCCAATTTGACAAAGCGTGATTAGTTCAAACAAGAAGCCCATATATGCTGCCTGCATATATTCCAGGGACTTGAGAGTTTCAGCAGGTTCATGGCAAACGCACATTAACAATGTTGAGGTGAAGAATAATTATGAGTTTTCCAACTCAAATTCATAAGAAGCATTAAGATTGAAGAATTCAAGACAAGTTTGATGGTGTTTTGGTTAATGAGGTAGAGATTTCATGGATTTTGCAGATAGTTGGAATTAAACCGCCGGTGCAGGCAGCAGGGTAATCCATGGATTTTGCAGGCCATTGGGCCTTCAGGGCAAAATGAAACCAGTTGAGTTTCAAGGTGGATGGTTGATTTGCGTTCCTCACACTCTTGACTGATGATGCAGACACACGTACTGATGCCCATCTGTTTACTCATATGTGCAAAGTGTTTAAATCAATAAAACAAGCAAGTTTTGGCTAATGATTGGCTCCCATATATTAACACAACATTTCATCTACCTAACCCTCCCAACTACCCGCGGATAGACTGAAACAGGTTTATCATGTAAACCTTTCAATTATTCTATTGTTGTTAGGACATCAATTCCATAATATCTATACTCATAGATACCAATGTGAGGTTTGGATATAATACGTATATGTTTATATATTTGTGGGATCATGTGATCTTATAATTACAACCCAAGGTTTCAACTTCACTTGATATATATATGCAAAACAATCGTATTATATAAAGCTAACTTCACAGACCAATTTATACATGAAGAGCTTAGTTTGTGTTTGAGTAAGAGCAAGAAGGAGGATGGAAAAAGATAAAGAATTAGGGTTAGCAGAGAAATGAAGTTAAATGTGCCTCCATGGTCTTTCAGCTAGGCTTACACATTCACTGTATCTGAAACAATCAACCAGATGATCGATGGTCAACCCTGCTGCTTGCATGAATGAATACACAATCACTGGCCCAACAAACCTGAATCCATGCTTCAGTAAGTCCTTGCTAATGGCTTCCGCTTTTGGAGTTCTAAGTGGAACATTTCTGGGGTATTTGTATTTGTTGATGGTTGGTTTATAATTCACATATCCCCACATGAAGCTGCTGAAGGATCCATATTGCCTCACTATCTGTATTTTCATCCCCAAATTTCATTCACTTTTAGTTCCGGAACATGAATACCAGAACGAATTAAAATGTTTCGTTTAGAACTTGCCTTGAGTATGCACTTGGCGTTGTCTACTATGCACCTTACCCTACTCTCTGCCAACATCATTGCTTTGTTTGATGATATCTCATGGATTTCTTTATCCCCCATTTTAGCAACAATTTCAGGATCAAAACCCAAGAAGGATTCTCTACATGATTTAAGAAAAAAAAAAAAAAGGTAACTGCAAGCTTTAGTTCAGTGTTCATACCAGAAAAATTAAAAAAGAAAAGTTGCAGTATGTATCTGCAAATTGAAGAACATTGCACCTGAATAGATCCTTCCTTTTCAAAATCTCCGTCCAATTATAATCCATCAGCATACCAGACAGTGCAAGCAGCTCGAACAATTTGCTGTTTGATTGATATATCAGTTGAAGATGTCAATAAAAACATTAGTTGATTAGATGCCTGAAATTTGATGTTAATGAATTGGAACTTAAAACTTACTTGTCATCATAAACAGGAACACCCCATTGTTCATCGTGAAATGATATGTAAACCTTATCTGTATCAAAAACTTTTCTTAGTTTCTTTGGCATCAAGTTATTAACAGCTTCTTCCATCCTTTTTACTCTTTCTTTTTCTTCTCTTTGTTTTATTTCTATCTGTTACTAAAGCAACTACTTTGACACTGTAAATACCATATAACTTATTATTAAACATGAATTTTAATTCACTAATGAAAAGAAAATGCTGGCCATCCAACACATTAGTTCTGAAATGTAATAAAATAGTTTAAATGAGGTTATTACTGTGTCTTGGATGTGGTAAAAATTAATTAAGGAAGACAAAGATTGAAGATCTGCTATCAAACTTTAACACTAAAAACCAACGACCATTATTAGTCGTGTTGAGAATTCCGACAATGTTGCTGTGTGAAGAAACTTACCACTGTTCCTAGTAACCCAATGGCACCTCCTCACTTCACCATTGCCAGGAGAATCCTGCTGCTGCTGCTGCTGGTGATGATGGTGGACATGAGTTTTGACAACCATGGGGAACTCTCTTCGCTCACGGTGAGGAGCAATCAAGCTAAGTGCCAATGAAATCTTTTGTTCCAAGGGAGTGCTGGAATGGTCTGTAAGGGATGAATCATTGGAGTTTTGTGACAAAGACAAGGACAAGGATGATAACGATAAAGATGAAGAGGTTCTTTGAAGCCCAATCGGGTAGATTTTCTTCAGATGTTTAGATAAACAACCACTTTCTTTCTCTTTGGAACATGATCTCTTCTTCTCTAATACATGTCTCCTTACCATATTTGTTTTAGACATGTTTGAGAACAACATGGACTTGTTTCTATGGGGGTTTTTGTGTGTGCGTGTGTTTCCTCTCTACTTTGATGTCGGTAGACGTAAAAGTTTGGGGTTTTATATATGTATATTATGTGAAGGAATGTAATGTCGGCCATACCTAAGTTGGTGAAATGTGAATTTCATATGAATATTATCTGTGTTTTTGGCTCCCTATTTTGTAAGCAAAACAAATAACAAGGGATCAATTTTTTTTTTTTTTTGATACTAGACAGATTTTAGATATTATTAATTTAGTCTTTGTTTTACAATAAAAACAAATATTAAGATTTTATTTAAAAAATTCAAATAATTATTGGTTATACGCCTTAGCTAAACTGATTAATATTGAGTTAATAAAAATTACATGCAAAATTTGCGTCAAACAGCTGTTTTAAATGTCAGTGTGTGTCTGGTAACTTAGTCCATGTCTTTAGTTTGGTCCAGAATTTTAATATTTGGATTACTCATTGATTTGTTAGATTACTCATGCTAATATGAAAGATAATGACTACTAAAGAATAATTTGCTTTTTTTTGCCACATAATTATACTCATTGTTTTAAAGTTTTTAATATATTTAGAAGATTAATAAATAATTAGATCAAATAAAATAACTTAAAAAGGTTCATATAAACCATTTTAGAATAAAATTATATTGTGAAGGTCTATTTTAGGTGAAATGACAATGGGATGATGAAAGAAGAGATATATTAATTAGGGTTTTTTTTAGTTGCAGTGGGTTTTTCTGAATAGCAAAGAGAAATGGGGTCCAAATGTATATAAATTCTTAACTTGCACTCCTTAATTATAACCCCTCCAGGTTGAGGCAAACCTCTGGTCTGCATAGACAAAGATATCTCATCCTTAACACACAATATCCAAGAACTTGATTATGTTGATATCTTTCTAGAAAAATAAAAACCAGCGGCACCAACCATCAACAAATTTGAGATGAGTTGAATGATGGTGTCCAAGTATCAATCTTTGTCGGCAAATTTAAAGCCAAACCAAACAAACATGTAAAAGAAGAAAAGGAAATAATAACATAAAGAAGACAGGCTCTTCCCAGCTTCTCTAACATCAACTTCATTTCCAATTTCATTTTCCTTTTCTCAAACTTTGGATTTTTATACCCCCATCCTTTGATTTGCTTCTCATAAATTCAGTTTTTGCCTTTTTCTGAAAATTCTACATTTGTTTTCTCTTTATTGCGTGGATGAGCATCTTCTGAAATAAACAAAATTATTTTATACTCAAGGGTAAATTTTTCATTCCATTTGGCTTGTGATTTTATTATTTGAATAGATCTTCTTTAAAAGCTTAAATATATATTCCATCTCTAGCTTTGTTAAATTAAGTAAAGAACAAGGAGGGGCTAATTAGCCTAAAGGAATCATCTAACCAATACAGTACTACATATTTAGGTTATGTCCCTCTATCATATTTCAAATAAAAATTCATATTCAAAGGGACTTGTATCCTTGAAAAAGAAGCTTGCTAAACTTATCTGATTTCAGAATAAATTAAGTTTAAGTTTTAAACTTTCAATATTAAAAAGTTGATTAACTCACAAACTATTTAAATTAAGTATTATAAGAAAAATGATTGTATGAAGCTATGATTTCATGTTATCCTTATCCCTTTCTAATAAGAGAATAACAAATCAAGTTTTTCCTTTTATATAATACTTGAATTGATTCATTCAATCTCTTAAATTCAAACATGATTAACATAATTTATAAACCCAAATACTTTTAGTTACAGTCTTAATCTAAAACTCATGTGAGAGTAAAGAAATTGAGGTTGGATGGATGTATCCAACAGAAAGCCCATTAGAGTGACAATGGGGCCATGGAAGGAGGCAGTTATAAGCCCATTTAGACACGAGTTCTATCAAATAAAACTCTAGTCTTTCTTTCCTCCAAATTAACACCATCATCATAATTAACCATGCCATAATTCGCATTAGAGATACTATTGAACTGGTTAGGTGAAGTCTAAATATGTTATTAACATATTCTATATTTTTTAAGTCCGGCTTAAATTGAAATATGAGTATAAAATTTTGTTCAAATTCATTTATATTTGAAAAAATTTAACCCAAACTCATTTAGGCTCGTCTGTATTATTTTTATTTTTTAAATCTATTTATTTTAATATTTAATATTTAATATTTAATAATTTTATATATTTTATTATTTATTGACAAATTTTAATCATCTTAACATTATTTTAATGTTTACATTAGAGTGCTATTATGTATTTAATATAAGTTTGTTTTTTAATGTAAATCACATAATATAAATTATTATAAACTTAAAAACAAGTTAGGTAATAACTTTAAATTTTCAAGTTTGAGTCCGACTTATATTTTAAACAGGCTTAATTCTTTTTACTTAAACTCATTTTCAAATCTAACATTTTTACCTAAACTTTCTCAAATTTCAAACAAGTCTAGGTGAAATTTACATTCCCACACAAGTTAACTTGAGACCCCTTTCTTTCATTATGTTTTGAGTATTGATTTATTTGGAATTTGATTGTTTCATTATTATTAAACGAACAAATCTAATAAGAATTTCCAATTAATTTCAAAAATTAAAATGAACTTTTTTTAACCAAACAAAGATTTGGGGACATAGTTTCTTTAAACGTAGCCAATTTTTTTTTTTTACTGGTGGAGAAGGCTAAGGTCTAACATAACAAAATTTTCTTTATCTTTGAACTTTACTCAAATCAAAAAAGGAAATTATGGAAAGTTCATGACACTCCCGACTAATTTACCAATAAATGTAAAAAAAATACTATGTAAATATGCCAATTTTAAGAAAAGTTAAGAAAATAGATATTTTTTAGAAAACGCTTCCAATTGGAAGCAGTTTTAGGTGATTTGTAGGAAAATGCTTATAGCTGGAAGCGTTTTCAGCGTGTTGCCTAGAAAATGCTTTTAGCTAAAAATATTTTCTGCCAAGTCACCTGAAAATGCTTCCAACTAGAAGTGTTTTTCCCCCAACGGTCAAAATTAACAACTATTTTTCCAACGGCTATTTAATTAGTCGTTGGACACCCCCAACCGGTTAATTTTATTTTCTTATAACCCCCATTCATTTTTTTCCCAATTCAGTCTCAACCCTCTCTCACATTCTCAATTCTCTCTCAAATTTCTCTTAACACCCACTTAAATGCACTTAATTTTTTTCGCTCTCTCAATTTTATTCCTTTTTATTTATTTAAATTATCTTAACATTTTCTTAAATTATTTTTTCTAACACAGATTATTCTATCTTATTATATTTGAATGTTGTCTAATTTTTATATTTTTTTGTTATATTTGAATTTAATATTTTGTATATTTTTTTTCCTTGAATAGGCAAAAGATTGAATTTTACAAACCAACAATCATAATCTACTTGTTCCTCCATCACCCTTGATCGAACCCTACTTAAGAAAAGTCAATTTTTTGTACGTGGCCCTTGTAGGTAAGGGGTGTAAATTAGACCCGACACTTGTAAGCGCGTTGGTGGAAAGGTGGAGACCCCAATCGTACACTTTCCATATTTCATGCGACGAGTGAACTATCTCTCTAGAGGACGTACAATTACAGCTCGGGTTACCAGTGGATGGGTTTGTAGTGACTGGGATTGTTCACGCAGGATTGTTCATGCAGCCGATTGGAAAGCGGTAAGTAACAAACTTTTGGGGCTAGTTCCAGAGACAATTTTTAGAGGCCGGATAGAAATGACTTGGTTAAGAAGAAAATTCGGTAAACTGGATGAGGATTTAACTGTAGTCAAAAGAGAACAATACGCTCGAATTTACATCCTTATGATAATCGATGATAATCGAGGGTATCATAATGCTGGATAAGTCATGAAATCTCGCCTATTTAAGGTGGCTACTGAAACTTGTCAACTTTGAAGAAGCAAACGAACTCAGTTAGGGTCCGTCGTGTTGGTAACCTTGTACCGAGAGATGCATCTGGCGACGTAACCACAAAAATTAAATTTGGTGGTTATATGCTATTATTACAGTCATAGGTGCGGTACCGACTGTCCTTTTTATGTCTTGAAGCAAACTACCCTTACACGTTCCCACTCATAACAATGTAAAATTCATTAGATAATCTATTTACCACAATAAAATAATTTAAAGTTTAAATTATTCTATTAACAAAATATTTCAAGAGGTGGAATCATGGGCCGAGTTACGCGAGACTACCAAAGGAGCTGCGAGATAATACGACTTCTGTTAGACTAGCATTCTGAAGTGGAGGTAATTATTTTTTAAAATTTGAATTAGATAATATTAACATATTTGATTTGAGATTTAATAGTATATATGTAATTAATTTTTTATTACTTTAATATAGTTTGAATGGATGCCATACGAAGATTCGGCAATTCAAGAATGCATCCCGTTCGAATTCTTAGTAAATCCCTACATCTGGCACTTAAAGGTGCCATTGGTAGTATACGCTACCGTGGAGATTCATGAGTCGGATAGGGTGTTGTAGCAATTCAGGTTATTGGGAAACGAGCCCATATTTTAGTAAACATGTAATTATTTTCTATATTTTTAAATAATTAATAAATAAATTTCATATTTTGTGTTGTATCTTTTGTATTTTTGTCTTTCATATTTTGCATACATAGTGAAATTGTGATAATCAAATATTAACTCATTGATTGCCTAAGTTCAAACCGATGATATGTGGCATAGTAAAAACGTTTACATTGTAAGAAAAACAACTTACTTCAATAGATAATTTAAACGAGTCCGTAATCTCGTAAAAGAATCAAAGTGAGTATTTGATTCAAATACTGAGAATGATTATTATGTCGTCTACAATTCCAATTGAGGAGATGGTTAGTCTTAGCTATCGAAACAGTTGACTCCATGGGTAGGGACATAGATGTATTAATTGGCAGAATAATACATTGGACTTTTGAAAATTGGGTCTAGAAAATGCAGCGAAAAATGAATTTAAAGAAAAAACAAAGTTTTTAAAAACTTTCCAAAAACTTGGTTGTGATATCTAAAATAATAAACATTTAATCAAAATTATAATTTTTCGATTCGTTTAGAATGAATGCTTCGACTGAGTAGTCTTCTCCGCTATCCTCAAACTCACGTCTGTCGAGTGTGGACTCATTTCGAATCAAAAATTTTTTCATAAAAATTACCAGTAGGGTAATTTCATAATTTCTCAAAATTTTTTGGCCAAGTTGTAAATAAAAAATATCTTTAGAAATTTTCTAAAATAATATCTTCAGAGAATTTTCTCTCTACAACTTTCTCTTAAATTCAAGTGCGTCAAAAATAATTATCCAATGCTCTCTTTATATAGGGAGAGTTTAGAGAGTTCAACTTTGATTAAACTTAATCACTTTAATATTAAATTAATATAATATTTATAAAAAATAATATGATATTTATTAAGATAAATATTAGATTAAATTTAATATTAAATTTTATTAAATTAATAGAATATTTATTTACAATGTAAACATTAAATTAAATTTAATATTAAGATAATCACTTTAATATTAAATTAATAAAATACTATTAAGATAAATATTAAATTTAATTTAATATTAAATCTATTAAAATAATATTATTTTTGAAATATTTAATCTGAAATCAAATTCTCTGGTAGAGTCCCAATAAGAGTGTAATTCTTCCACTCCTCAACCACCGAAGACCTACCGTCGCTGACTATTTTTCAGTCACCGGAATGTCACCGTCGCCGTCGCAGTCAGTGGCACCTCAAGCTAGTTCAGTTTTTGTTGGTTTGGTCCAAGTTAGTGGTGACTCAACCGATCCGATCTAGCCATCAGTTGGACTGTTGGCTCAGTTTCACATACCTAACTCGGTTCGACCAGTTTTTGGGCATTAGTCTTTGATTTTGGGCTTTTGCCCAATTTATGATCTCAGGTCTAATTTTCAAGTTCAATTACCTATTGGGCCAATTGTTTGACTTGATCAAAATTAATTTTCATAAAAATCACTTACATTTTCCAAATTAATTTTTAAGAAAATTCTTTAATCAAATTATCTAGTTAAACAATTCTTTCGACTACCTAACTTAAATTCACATCGAACAAATCGACTCAATTAAATTATTTTCAAAGTAGTAGAATTTTCTTTTGATTCAAAAGTAGTCCGATCGAGCCAGTTCACAAGAAGCATCGTTCCTATAATTTGCAATTACTTAATCATGAAGCCAATTCACAAGAAGTATCATGATTGAAAACTCTTTATTGTATACTCTTTATGAAAGTAATTCATCCAACTGCTTCTTCCAATGACCTCATCATGTGTGTGTTACCCTTATAAGATATCTTTTATTCATTTGAGTTAAATCTGTTCATTCAATACAATCCTATTTAATCTCATTGTCACCATTATATCTTTTTAATGATTAATATGATTATTGTCAGCTAATGACTATGACAAATTACTTGTTCGAGAACAACAACCCGTGACCACGTTCCATATTTATCAATCCACACAATGCTAATGGGAGGATATTGTTAACCCTTTAATTAAGTTATGAATTCCATTATTGCTAGTAAAGTCATAGCATACACAAGTCATGTACCCAACATACCAACTATCGACTCGATCATCTTTAGAGCATAAACCTCCACTTATATCAAAACACTTGAGTTATATACGCATGGTCAATGGCTAACTCAGGATTTAAGTAAATCACATCATGAACATCACAAGTGAATTAATTGATAAACGATTCACTGCCAATATTCGTATATACCATATAAATAGAGAAATGGTGATCCACTGCCAATATGAGTCTGCACCATCGCCTCCAACCCCCTCGCACCTCTGATTTTGAAAGCGTAATATCTAATGGGGTCGATCGAAACACAAAATTGATATTTAAATGATGATACTCTTATCTGGTTAGATCTGACGATTTTCCGCCTAATTCTTTTCCAAAGTTTTGGCAATTCTATGTTCTGGTTAAAAGCCAACTGCGTTGTGTTCTCTAATTAAAAACAACACCCTTCTTGGTGTAGCGCACTTCACCATTGTAGCGAACAATAACATTAAATTGTCCACTCAGTTTCAGATCGGGATAACATGTTCTACATGTTTGAAAAAAAATTATCTAGAGAAATGTTGTAATTAAATATAAGCAACAAAAGTTAATGTTTACTTTATGCAAATAGGTTGCTTCAACTTATACCATATGTGTGGACTTCTCCTTTTCTAATCTTCTTACGATTTTATTTGCTCGTAAACAGATTATGCCACTCGATGTTGAATTAAGTTGGTTTCATAGACCATAGGTGACTCGCAGTTGGTTCAGAAAATTCCTTAGGCCTAGTGAGTTGAAAATTGTAGAGAGAAAACGTTTCAAGTATGACGCATTGTCAGCAAAAGCACTGAAAGTGCGTCCAGCTAGAAGTGTTTTTGATACCATGTTAGCTGAAAACCCTTCCAAGTGGACGCACCGGTGCTTTTGATGACATGCATCCTACTTGGAGCATTTTCTTTCTATAAATTTCAATCCGAACCTTATTCCAAGAAACCCATCATATATCTTAAGATTCCGGGATATATTTTCTGAAGCTATCTATTCGAAAATAATAGAAAAGAGAATAAATAATTTACTGAAACATCATATCAAACTAATATTAAGAAAGCAAAAAAATTAATAACTAATATTTCATTCCTGCCGAGTGAATCGAGTTTCGATTATGAATCTAATTCAACTTTTCAATTCGAATATACGATTGGTGTAAATACAATATTTTTAAATTTTGAAGTAAATAACTTTTATTTAACATCTCAAAAATTATTATAAAATAAATAATTTTAAAACTCAAACCCTAAACACTGGACATTTTACAAATAAAGGCCCATTTCCAACTTTATTTACGAAACTGAGCCAATTTTTTCATTATTTACCGGGAAGAGCTGATTTTAACAAAACGCTTCCACGTAGGTGCATTTTTGGGGAAAATTTCAGCAAAACGAATTCCTAGGGTAGCGATTTTGCCATTTCAGCACAAAACGCGCCCTCGTGGACGCGCTTTGCTGATGTGGCAAAATCGCTCCCCCAAGGACGCATTTTAGCCTTTTTTTCCCCAACGGTAAAAAAAAAAACTATAAAACCCCCTCCCTCCTATTTTTCACACATTATTTCTTTAATTTTCTCTCAATTTCCTCTCAATTTTCTCTCAAATTTCTGAAAGCCCTCTTTAATTTTTGAAAAAAAGCTCTCTTTAATTTTAAAAAAAAAGCTCTGTTTAATTTTTTTCCGAATTAATATTTTTTATAATTTTAAAAATATTTGATCGTGTTAGCAATGGCCAGAGAATTAATTCATCTCGATAATAAACATATCTCCGTCGAACAAATGAAAATGGTAACGGTTAATTTTAATTTTTCAATATTATTTAATATTTTTTCATTTATACAATTTTAATTAATTTTATTTTTTAATTTTTTATAATAGCCTGTATATCGGGTGTTACAATGCTATATTTGTAAAATGTCTGGTTCTCCATCACCGTTGATAGAGAATTACTTGCGGGAAACGGGCTTTTGACACGTGGCCATGATAGGCCAGGGGTGCAAGTTGGACTCGAAACTCATCAGCGCGTTGTTAGAGAGGTGGAGACTTGAGACGCACACATTCCATCTTCCATGCGGAGAGTGTACCATCACTTGGAGGACGTGCAGTTACAATTGAGATTGCCTGTAACACCCCCTAACCCTAAACCGTAGCTAGAACAGGGTTACGAGGTATTACCGGACTTATACACTAACATCCGAATAAAAAGGAGACATAAATTTGAGTTTCAATGTAAAACCATCTAATTTCCATCAAATAGTTCTTAATATGGACCTACAGGGCCCAAAATAAGTATAGAAATTGATCTGTGATTAAACCGGGAACTTTAAGAATTTTTCTTAGAAAATAGGGGCACATGGCCGTGTGACTTGGGACACCCCTGTATAGCCAGGCCGTGTGGCTCCCCATGGCCGTGGGGCCAGGCCGTGGGCAGATCTGACTTACTACACACGGCCGTGTGACTAGCCCGTGTGCAAGTCTATTTTTCCCACACGGCCTGGGCACACGCCCATGTGTCTTGGCTGTGTGAAAACACCATTTTTCACCATTTTTAGGCCACTTTCACCTACTAAACATACCTCATTCATAGTCAATTCATTTGCTTATAAAACTTGATCGAATAACATTATCATACCCTTCAAAACTTAGCAAATATTCATACATTCATACCAATAATTTCTTAAGGTTTATAAACCATATTTACATTCAAAATATTAGACATTTACAAGTGACTAAAATCTAAACCTAGTACATGCCACATTTTCAAAAGATAGTTACATCACCAAAATTTGAGTTGAAGCCGGGATTGATTCAGATGTTGAGCCGGACTTTAACTTTACCTAACTTGCGCACGGAAAACAACCGTACGCTGAGTAATGGAAATACTCAATGGTATTATCATAATTCAAATATATAACCGCAATCAAATAACATAACATACTTATATAAATAGTACATCAAACATATAATTTCATGCTAAGGTGTCATATTATCAATGTATCATTTTCTACATTCGAATCAATATCTCAACAATAGAATCCCGATCATTCATGAACCTTAGGTTCAACTCTCAATCACATATACTATCCAATTCACATTTCAATAGATTTTCTCATTTCACATAATTACCCCTATTAACACGACTCGGACTTTTGCGGATACACGGATCCAACCAAACACACCATATTGGCACCTAGTGCCTCATCGAATAGTTCGAAGCAAAGTTGACACCCAGTGTCTCATCGGCCTAGCCGAAGTAAAATGGTACCCAGTACCTCATCGAATCTATCCGAAGCAATATGACACTCCAAGTGTCTCATCGACTCGAGGTCGAAGTAACCCTGAACACTTCCAATCCTATGCCATGCCAACTATATCCACTAAGCCCGACTAGTTAATAGGGTATCGGAAACATATATCAATTTCAATCACTTTCTCGTATATTCAATCAAATTCACATCATTTGCTCTTTGGCCACATTTTCTCACATATTTTTTAATTCAAGCATAACTTGCTTCAATTTCACATTTTCACATATTTTCACTTTATTTCCATTTCCAATTGTTCAAAATCATTCAAATTCAATGCAATCACATTAATAGTACAATCTCAAATTTCAAATTCATATACATACCCACATTACTCATATCCAATCACATTCAAATTAAATATCACTACTTATTTCAATTCCAATTCCACGCACATATATTAAATAAATTAAACACATAATAGTAAATAACTTGAATTATGATAATACAAACCGATATTTTTTTCTTGAGTTACTCATCGATCACTTTTTCCTTCCCTTTCGTATTTGATGTCTCGGTCTCCTTGTTTGCTACGAAAATTAGCATAATTACGATTAATTAATAGCACACATAATTTATATAAATTTCTAATTTTCCATGTAACTTTTACCATAATACCAAATTTGTCCTAACCAATTCCATCTTCTTCCTTTTTACAAATCCTTTCATTTTCTTATTCCATTTGTATCAAAACTTCAATATAACTATTCAATTTCCATCATTTTTCCATAAATTTGAATTTCTTTCAATTTAATCCCTAAAACACAAAACTTATAGCCTAGTTTACAATTAAGTCCTTTAATCAATTCTAATCAATAATTTTATCAAATTAATCCCTAATTTCATCATTTTATCAACATAAACCCTATTCAAAAGTCTATCAACTTTCCATATTTCCATACAAATTCAAGAGTATTCAACTCTAAAGCTTCAAAAACATTAAAATCACAAAGAAATGAACTTAATTGACTTACCAAATTAACTTCCAAGCTCCAAAACCCTAATTCTCCCTTTTTCTTTTCTTTTCTTCTTTCTTTCTTCTCAATTTCGTTGGTTCTTGTTCTTTTTTTTTTTCTATTCTTTGTTTCTTTTTACTTATTTTAATTCATTAATAATAAAATATCTAATTAATAACAAATAAAAATAATACACATGTATTATACACACATATACACATGTATTATCCATCACCATACACTTGTCACCATCACAAATAAATAAATAAAATATAATATTACATAAATAATAATAATATAATAATAATAATATCTTTTACTTAATAAATAAGTAAATACATTTATAACATACATTTGTACCAATAATTTCAAAACACATGTATTTATTTACCACTCATATCACTAATTTGATTTAATTACTAATTTAATCCCTTAACATTTTTCTATTCTATAATTAAACTTTTATTCTCTATTCAATTTAGTCCTTTTTATTAATTATTTCTAATTAAACTAAATTCACTTAATCAAAATCTAATGCAATTCATAACTAACTTCATAAATATTTTTAATAAATATTTACGGACTTATTTTTCCTAAGACGGAGGCCCTAAGACTCGTCTTTCTGGTGCTCGTGAAATTTGGGTCGTTACATTGCCGGTGGATGAGTCCGCACTCACCAGGTCCGCTCAATCTGCTGATTGGCGAGCGGTATGCTACGATCTTTTAAGTGCGATTCCGAATAATATTTACGAAGGTCAGATCAAGATAGGTTGGTTATGAAACATATTTCCGGAGCTAAGGAATGATTTGATTGAAGTATAAAGAATACGATATGGTCAGGCATACATCTTTGAGATGATTGGAGGTAATCTAATGCTGGGCTTGTCATGAAACCTCGTACATCTAAGGTGGTTGCTGAAACTCATTGATTTTAGAGTAACTGGAGAATTGAGTTGGGGTTCTGCCATGTTGGTAACATTGTATCGAGAGATGTGGGGCGACGCGACCAAATAAAGCCAAAATCTGAGGTTGCACTACTACAATCATGGGCTCGGTTTTGCTTTCTATTTTTCGTCCTCGAGTGGATAACCCATATACATTCCAACTCATAACGAGGTAAATTTTATATTAGATTTTGTAATTATTACATAGATTTAAAATATAATTGTATGCTAAAACATTATTTAATTAGGTGGAACCATTCGATGAGTTATGTTGGAATATCTACTGCTCTTGAAGATATACGGCTTCTATTAGACCAACGGTCGGAAGCACAAGTAAGTATTAAATAAAATATATATACATAAAATAGTCGTTTCATATTTAGTATTTAGTATTAAGTAGATAACTAATATTTTTATCATGTTCATATAGTTTCAATGGACACCATACGAGGATCCGGTAATTTGAGCAATAATTCTGAATGAATTATTTCAAAATTCAAACATTTGGCATGTGAAGGTTCCAATAGTCAACTATGCTATCGTGGAGATGCACCAGACGGATAGAGTATTGCGGCAATTTGAATTCCGACAATCGATTGTCGTGGCACCTGAGGTGCTTGATGATGAGCACAAAATTGGCTTACGACAATTAAATACGAATTGGTCGGTATTCTGGTCAGAATATATTGAAATGTTTAAAAATCGGTATGATCATATACCTACTTAGGAATCGATTATCGTTCTAGAGTTAGCGTGCGCGCTAGGTTACATGCCATGGTTTACGATCCATGGTAAGTCATATTTACTGTCGAAAGAGTAAATGCGATGGCAAATTCGTGTTGAAAGAGAACGACGGGTGATATGCGTGATATGAAGTAATAAAATTTATAATAATGATCGAACCAAAAACTAACTATTATCACAATTTTGAGGCAAGCACACCTATCGAACAGTAGTATAGCTTAGTGGTAAGACCGAGTTATCGTACCCAAGGAAACCAAAAGTACTAGTACTAACTTTCTTCCTATTATTTAACCTAGAGATAAAATGGGTTTTTATAAAACTAAACTAATTCTAAAACTAAACTATGAATGCACAAAAAGTAAATTGAGGAAAAACTCTTAGGAAAACTGAATGATTTGGACAATCTCAAGGGAGAATCCACCTAGACTTCACTTGTTATCAATTCTTGAGCTAGACGATTTATTCAATTGACTTGATCCGTAAAGATCCCTAACTTATGTTAATACCTCCATTGAGGATAAGAACAACTAATCCTAGGTTGATTAACTAAAATCTCTTTCTAGTTAAAACCCCTAGTCTTGCATTAACTCGATCTATGGATCCCCTTATTAGGTTTGACCCTAATCCAGCAGATTTATGTCGCCCTATGTCTAGGGTTGCATGCAACTCCACTTAATTATGTTGGATCTACTCCTATGCAGGGACTTTTGCTCCCCTACACAAGCACATTCGACTTAGATCAATATCCCAGAAATATCAATCTAAGAGTTAAAAACACAATTAAGAACAAATCAAGTATTTATCATATAATTCAAGAGAAAATAATAACAAGATCAGTCTTAGGTTTTATCCCCTTCAAGTATTTGGGGGGTTTAGTTCTGTAACACCCCCTAATCCCAAACCGTCGCTGAAACAGGGTTACGAGGTATTACCGGACTTATACACTAACATACGAAAGAAAACGAGACATAAATTTGAGTTTCAATCTAAAACCATCTAATTTCCATCAATTAGTCCTTAATATAGGCCTATGGGGCCCAAAATAGACTTAGAAATTAATTTGGCATAAAGCCGGGAACTTTTAAAATTTTTCTTTGAAGACAGGGGCACATAGCCGTGTGGCTTGGGACACCCCCGTGTGGCTAGCCCGTGTGGTTCCCCATGGCGTGGGGCCAGGCTGTGGGCAGATCTGACTTGCCATACACGGCCGTGTAACTTACCCTTGGGCAAGTCTGACTTCCCCACACGACCTGGGCACACGCCCATGTGTCTTGGCCGTGTGAAAATATGATTTTTCACCATTTTTAAGCTACTTTCACCCACTAAACATACCCAATTCATACCCAAAACATTGACTTATAAATCTTAATCAAATGCCACTCATTTCATTTCCAAACTTAGTAAATATTCATTTATTCATTCCAAAAACTTCTTAAGGTTTATAAACCATATCTACATTCAAAATATTAAACATTTACAAGTGACAAACACTAAACCTAGTACATGCCACATTACCAAAAGATAGATACATCACCACAAATTGGAGCTGAGATCGGGATTGACTTGGATGCTTGACTGAACCTCAACTTTACCTAACCTGCACACGGAAAACAACCGTACGCTGAGTATTGGAAATACTCAGTGGTATTACCATAATTCAATTTACAAAAACAATAAAATATCATAACCTTACATAAACAACTATCTGATTATACATATAAGTTCATACCATATTATCATCAATATAGATTTTAACAATCCACAAACTTTAGATCATTTCTCAAGCATTTACAATATTTCAAATCACATTTCAACTTAAACTTTCCATGAATCTTTGATTCATGTATTCATACTCATTATACAAATCTCACATCAGAAATTTCATTTCACATCCCATATCACAAAATCTCTTTCGCTTTTCATCCATAATTTCGAACAATCAATTCAGATAACTTACTCATTTCACTTAAACACCCCTATTAACCTGACTCGGACTTCAGCAGATACACGGACCCAATTAAACATATCAGAATGGTGACCAACGCCTCATCGGCTTAGCAGAAGTAAAGTGGCTACCAAAGCCTCATCGGATAATTTGAAGTACATCTATGACACACTAAGTGTCTTATCGGCTGAGCCGAAGCAAAGTGGCTACCAAAGCCTCATTGAAACTATCCGAAGCAAATCTATGGCACACCAAGTGCCTCATCGACTCGAGGTCGAAGAATCTCTGAACTGTTCCGATCCTATGGCATGCCAATTATATCCACTAAGCCCAACTAGTTAATAGGGTATTGGAATCCCTTATTCATTTCACTTCCACTTTCAATTGAATGAAATCATTCAAATTCAATCATAATAGCATTTCAATCTCAATTTGCTTCAAAATCACATGATCACATATTCACCAATCAATTCCAAATCAATTCACATAATCATACATTCACCAATCAATTCCAAATCAATTCACATAATCATACATTCACCAATTAATTCCAAATCATATTTAATTCAAATATCACTACTTACCTTAATTTCATTCTCTATACACTTATGTTAAATTTAAACACATAACAAATAATAACTTGAATTAAGGTAATACAAACCCGAATTTGTCGTATTTACTCCTCGATCACTTTGTCATTCTCTTTCGTATTTTACGCCTCGACTTCCTTGTTTGCTACGAAAATTAACATAATTACAATTAATTAATAACACCCACATTTTATATTAATTACTAGCTTTCCATGCAACTTTTTGCCATAATACCAAATTTGTCCTAAACACATTCATCTTCTTCCTTTTAATAATTCACATCATTTCCTTATTCAATTTCCATCAAAACTTCAATATAACTATCAAATTTTCATCATTTTTCCATAATTTCGAATTTCTTTCAATTTAGCTCCTAAAACTTAAAACTTATAACCTATTCTACAATTTAGTCCCTAAATCAATTCAAATCAATAATTTTATCAATTTAATCCCTAATTTCATCATTTGTTCAACATAAACCCTAGTCAAATATCTATCAACTTCCATAACTTCCACTTAGTTTCAACAAAACTCAATTCTGAAGCTTTTAAAACATTTAAATTAAAGAATAAGGGCTTAATTAACTTACTTTTCAAACTTCTAAGCTTCAATTCTTCAATTTCCCCTTTTTCCTTTCTTTCTTCTTTTCTTTCCCAAATTTTGTTTCTTTCTCTGCAACTTTCTTTTTTTCTTTTTCTTTTGTTTTCTTTATTATTTACTATTATTTACTTAATTAATTATTATTATAAAATATCTAATTAATAACTAATAATAAACATACATTTGTATATACACACATTATGACACATGTAATTCATCATCACCATACAATTGTCAAAATTTAACTTATCATAAAAAATATTTTCATAACTATAAATAATAAACAATTAATTAAATATATATATATATATATATTCCTTAATTACTAAGTAAATAAACATATTATGTACATTCGTACTAATGATTTTAGTACACATGGATTTATTCATTACCACACACATGTCACTAATTTGGTTTAATAATTAATTTAATCCTTTAATATTTTTCTATTCTATAATTAAACTTTTATTCTCTATTCAATTTAGTCCTTTCTACTAATTATTTCTAATTAAACTAAATTCACTTATCAAAAATCTAATTCAACTCGTAACTAACTTTGTAAATATTTTTAATAATATTTACGAACTCGTTTTTCCTAAGACAGAGGCCCTAAGACTCGTCTTTCCGGTGCCCGTGAAATTTTGGGTCGTTACAAGTTCATAGTTAATAAAGAAAACATCTCAGAAGTAATAAAAATAACAAAACATAAAGAACCCAAAAACCCCTGAAGGAATTTAAGGAGATCCTCTGTCTTGATGTAGAATTCAGCTTCTGGGATGAATCAATTGGCTTCCATTGGAGTAATTCCTTGCTTTCACTCTCTGTGTTGGCAGAAATACGGCACTCTCTTGTGGGAGAAAAGGCACTCTCGTAGTGAGAAATAAGCACACCCTTGAAGTTGCCTCCTAGGGTCTTTATATAGAGTTTAGAATGGCTTTCTTAGCCCCTAAGTATCCTTTTTCGAGTGAAATTGAACTTCCTCACGACAGGGGCACGCCCGTGTGCCACGCCCGTGTGGATCGATAAGAGACCGTTTGTCGGCCTGTCGAGGGTGGCACAGCCGTGTGGCCTGGCCGTGCTTGTTAGGGCTGGGCCGTGTTGGACCTTATGTGGCACGGCCATGTGGTGAACCCTTAGGCCGTGTCGTTTTCACACTTTGGCTTATTTTCTTCGTTTTCGGCCCGTTTTTCGTTCTTTTCTCTTCCCTATGCTCTCTTGAGTATAAAACATGAAATAGAAGGATTAAGAGCACCAATTCTCACAAATTTAATGATAATTCATCCAGAAATTAGGCTAAACATGAGGTAAAAATATGTATAATTTATCGTTTATCAACGGGACCTTTTAAATCCAAGGAGAAGGGATGATGGCTCGGGCCCATCAACAGCACCCACACAATTATCAAGTTCAACGCCTCAATCAGCGACACCCAATCACAACCTCTTCAGATTATGCTAGGTGCGTATTCTAGCCCTTAGATGTATCCTAACCCTTATATGCTTCCTTTTCCCAATCCTATGCCACGTTGGAATGTATGACCCGGTTCATCTCCTTTCCCGATGACTCTGACTCAATCAATGATATATAGGCCACCATCGCAGGAAGCATCGCATGAGGCGCCATCGGAGAGCTCTTCTCATTACCAATTCCTATTGCCTTATGGGGTTCAAACACCTCCGCCGTGGGTGATGCAAACACCTCTGCATTCTTTATTCTATTAAGGTGGGTTATCTTCCCAACACCCACAACCACCGCCAAAGCAACCACAAACCCTGCCGGAAGCTAAACCAATGAGGAATCCAGTGCGTAGCCGTTGACAACCCCCATGTGGCATTGATTCTGACTGACACCAACATTGATTTTTTTAATATATTTGTACAAACTATTTTTATCTTATTTTATTTAATAAAATAAAAGTTGTTTTTAATATTTTAATAGTAATTTATTTTTTATATTTTTAATATACTTGTTCAAACTATTTTTGTATTGTTTCATTTAATAAAATAAAAGTTGTTTTTTTAATATTTTAATAGTAATTTATTTTTATATTTTTAATGAAGTAGAAGTTTTTTTGAATAAGACAATATTTTTAATATTTTTATATTTTTAATAAAATAGAAATAATGCAATATAGTTTTATTACAACAACTATCAACTATTTCGATTTGGACATTATCGAGTTCTATGACCTGAGTTCTTATGTAACACCTCTAACCCCAAACCGTCGTCGAAACAAGGTTAGGGAGCATTACTGGACCTATCAGACAATATACAAATAATGTGCAAATAAATGTTAAACATAATGTAAAATAATCATATAGTCCCTTATACGGACCCTCGAGGCCCAAAAATACAAGTTAAGAGTAGTTCGGGACTAATTCGGGTACTTATAAATTTTTTCGAACATTTTAAAATTTTTCTCAAGTGCAGGGCTCACACGCCCATGTGGATTGGGGAAACGCCCGTGTGACCCCATTACATGCCCGTGTGACCACACGCCCGTGTGCTTAGCCATGTGTCTCACACGGTCTAGTCACACGCCCGTGTGCCAGGCCGTGTGGACTCTACATGAGTTTTTTTAAACTAACCTAACTTCCCTGCAAATTTCAAACCAAAACTAATTTGCACCAATATATCAACCAATATATTTCCACATTTAAACATACATAACTATACATTAATCATTGACTCATTAATTTACTCAATAAATATTCTTAACCATTTTCTAACTTATACTTCATTCATTCATTTCTATTTCATGCTTGTGACCAATTTAACCATCATTTTACAACCATAATCACTATACTCTTATATTTAACCTATACATCTCCTAGGTACATGCCATATTTATCAAAGGAAAGGTACATCACTAAAATTTCTCTAAGATCGAGATTACTCTGAATGCTGAACCGGACACTGACTTCTCTAACCTGCGCACGGAAACAACCGTACGTTGAGTATAGATATACTCAGTGGTATTACCATAATTCAAATTCATATCATTATACAATATAATATGCATATTCAATTTATACTTATAATCTTTCAATAACTATTTCATATATTAAATCAATTTATAAATTTCAATAATTAATAATATTAATTATCTCAAAACTTGTATTCAAATAAATTTTTGCACTATTTCCCTACCTCAACTTTATTTGATTTTCAAATCTTATTTCCATAACTTATTCCATTTCTTAATCAAAATCATTTAATTTAATATTTATTTCATATCAATAGCTATTTAACTAATTTTTCTCTTTTGGAATTCACGTATCATTTATCAATAACAATACTCTTTTCATAAACCTTTAATTCAAACATTTCAATCCATTATAATATTATCCATTTTATGGATAAATTATATACATTCAAATTATGCCTACAATTATTCATAAATTTTCTCATACTTTAAATCGACTTATTCAATAGTAACAATAAGTAATATTTCAAATCTGGTATTAAATTGAATTCATACCTTATTTCATTATCTCCATTTCATTGGAATTTTTCAATCTCATTTTAATAGCTCATTTTAATTCTTATACAATTCATATAACTTATCACTTATTCAACATCAATTCTGTTGCAATTTGTATTTACTAATATCATATGTCAAAAATTTAATCTTAATCAAATTATGAACCTTGGGTTCATACTTTCAAATCTCATATCACAATTTCCAATTCACAATTTCACTTTCTCATTTCTTTCCATAACTCAATCAATCATATTTATTCGAATTTTCTCATTTTACTTATTTACCCCTATTAACTCGACTCTGACCTTAGCGAATGCATGAATCCAACCAAACACACTAGAATGGCGACCAACGCCTCATCGGATAGTTCGAAGTAAATAAGTGACAACCAATGTCTCATCGGCAGAGCCGAAGTAAAGTGGTAACCAATACCTCATCGAATCTATCCGAAGCAATATAATGACACACCTAGTGTCTCATCGACTCGAGGTCGAAGTATCCCCGAACTCTTCCAATCCTATAGCATGCCAACTATATCCGACTAAGCCCGACTAGTTAATAGGGTATCGGAATCACATATTAATTTCACTTTCACTTCAAAATTCATTTTCATTTTAAAATTCACATTTCCATTCACTAATCAAAATACAATTCAATACTAACACATATTTCTCATTCAATTCAACTTGAATCAATTTGATTCAATTCCAATCACTTTTCACATTTCAATTCCGTTCTTTTTAATATCATTTAATTGAAAATCATTCCCATTACAATTTCTCATATATTCTATTTATTTCACTTTTCCAATTAATTTGCATTTTAAATGCTCACATATATTCATAATTTAATACTATAATAACTCAATAATTCAAATCATATCATTAGTAATTTCCATTCAATTCACATACAATTCAATATCATTTAATTTATTACCAATATTCACCTTATTTTTATTTACTAAACATATTATTCAAAATTCAACAATTGCTAATAATAAATTTAATACCAATACGTATTTATCATTCAATTAAATCTTGATACTTACCTCAATTTGCTTATCATACATATTAATATAAAATTTAACAATTAATAACTAAATTCGAATTATGGTAATACTAACCTGAATTTCTCGTTTTTACTCCTCGTTTATTTTCTCTTTTCCTTCCTTGCCTGATGTCTCAAGTTCTTTACTTGCTACGAAAATTAAAATCATTTTCACTATTAATATAATACTAATTTACAATAATAAATGAATTTCTATGTAATTTCTACTTTATTTTCAATTCACTCCCAACTAAGTTCATTTACTTTTCTAATTCAATTCATACCTTATCCCTACTCAATTTCTTACCATATTCAACTTAACTATCAATTGTTCATGATAAAACCCTAATTTCAATTTTCTTTCAATTTAACCCCTACTATACAAAACTTATACCTTACTTTACAATTTAATCCTTTACTAGCTTCTAACTTTAATTTCTATCAATTAAACCCCTAATTCATCAATTTACTCAACATGACTCATATTAAAAAATCTAAGAACTTCCAAAATTTCAACTTAAATTCAATAAAACTTTGTTCTAAAACTTCTAAAACATCAAAATTAAAAGAAAATGGCTTAATTAACTTGCCTTTTTAAAGTTTAAAGCTTCAAATCCTCAATTTTCCCTTTTCTTTTTCTTTCCCTTTTTCTTTCTCTATTTCGTTGCTTATTCTCTATAACTCTTTCTCTTTTTCTTTTGTTGCTTTACAACTTATATATATATGTGTATATATATATATTAGTTTATAATAATAATAATTGTTATTCTAAAAAAAATCTATTTAATAATAGATACTTATACTACAATTGGACAAATATATATTTGACATTTGTTTCTATTTAATTTATTTATCAACTAAAAATATCATAATATAATTATTTAATTAATAATTATCTCTTACTTAATAAAGATAAATATCTATTTAATGACAAATACATATATTACACTTGTACACATACATATTATCACACATGTACCATTTATCACCCTACATTTGTCATATTTTACTTTATTTTTCATAATATAATATTTATAATAATAATTTAATATACAACCACAATAATAATTTAATATTCTAATTAGGTATAAAAATCTTAGATTTTTAGACATTATGCTGCCTCAACTTTGAAGAATAGCATATTTGTAATTTTGGTCCCTCTTTTTTCTATTAACCTATAATACAACTTTTATCCCTTATTTAATCTAGTCCTCTTTTCTAATTTCCTTAAATTAAACTAAATTCACCTAATCAAAGCCTAATTAAACACATAACTATTTTTATAAATATTTTTAATAAATATTTTAAGGACTCGATTTACTAAAACGGAGGCCCTACAACTCATCTTTTCTGATACCCATGAATTTGGGTCATTACATCTTATACCATCTGCACAACTTCTGTTGGTTCGTTCTTTCCTAGATATCCCTATTGTTACCCATTTTACTTGAGCAAAGTCAACCTTTTGGTTTGCGATCAATTCTTTATTCGATAACAACTTAAACGGAGCAAGCGATACAGACGACCACTTACGTTCATCTAAGACCGGTGGGAATATGTGTCTCCACACGTTGTACATGTTTTCTATTTTGTACACTTCGTCGACATAGCCCATAGGATCCAAACGAAGATTCTGACAAGCTACAATTACATGAGCACATGGTTAACGAAGTGCGTCAAACCTCCCACAGTCGCAAGTCCTGTTTCTCAAGTGTACACGATATTGCCCGCTAGTAATACCTTGGTTCGGTCTGTCAAACTTCGTCACACGAAACCATAGGTTGTCGCGATCGTGACACACTGTGTGCATGGTGTTGGCCTGTGCCTTTGCCTTGTTAATTTATTGCAATGCCTTCCGGCACCATACATGGCCTCCCTGCATTTGGCATTTATAACTCGCTGCTTGTTTTGGAAATAGTGCCACTAAACGAAAATATGTCTCTCAAAAAATCGAGGTTATCCGCAAATGATGCGTTCTTTTTAGAACAGAATTTATGCATTTAGCCAGGTTTGAGGTCATATGACCATATTGTAGGTTGCTGTCGTATGCTTATATCCATTGTTCGAAAGGTATGTTACAGAGGTAGTCTACGCCTTGTTTGTTAACTGAACGTAAAACCGCCAACATCTCATAAAAATAGTCATTACTTATCTCGTACCCTGCCAGTATAAGTTGATAGCAAAAATTACTTACCACTCTTCCATTCAGAATAAATTGAATATTACAAACAAAATTATATTAATAGAGATTAAATACTCATGTTGGTTACTTGCCGTCGTTCAGTGGTAGACCGATATTGTCCGTAGTAGTTCGACGCAACGTGTCTTAGACAATACCGGTAGTGTGTGTGATCCCATAAGCTTCCTTGTCGCTAAATTGCGGTTAGTATTCTAGTGCACCGATCCGATATAACGCAGATATCAGGTTGGAGGTAAAAATGCCTTCTTAACCTAGAAAGAAAGAAATCCAAGTCATCACCTGACTCCCCCGGTGTTATTGCTGATGGGTATATCTACTATACATAAATGTATCACCAATTTTTACCAATAGCCTGCAGTACTAAAATACGTCCTGACATTGCTTAAAGCTCTAGAACAGACGCTTGAACACTTGGCATCCATGGAGCAATTGGTCGTTGTAGTATACAGGTGCCATTTTAAGGTTTGTTATGCAACCTAGGACATTCTCTCCAGCACCTGACACTACTGCCACACTTCATTATATGAAGCGTCCCACCCACTATGTATCTTTTTCAATGCCTTCTGCTTAGCTATCCAAGCCTTGCGGTAAGAGGTCGTGTACCTCAATTGGCTAGGAATATTGACAATTAAGATCGACACTGAAGTCTTAGGATCCGCTTTCACTGTCGGTAGTATTAAGCTAGCTAACATATCTGAATTCATCTTGGTATGATCTTGTGAAACACCTGTCAATGAAGTACGTTAAATAATGCAACTTTACGAAATAACAATATTATTCAAAAACCTTAAACACCTAGTAATACTATACTGGCATCACATGTTTTTAGACCTTTGTACTTTTTTATCTCCCACAAGCTTGTCTTTTTCTTAACCAAAGCCATGATTTCTATGAACATGTATCGTCTTGTACTGTACACTTAGCCACGAACTTCTCGGATTTGGATTAACCACTTTGTAGTTAACCTCGTTCATGATGTTATGTTATTTCAATGCACCAAGAAACTATTCTTACTGGAAAACTCCTTACCAACTTCCAATTCACCCAAATCCAATGATGAACTTATACAGTCACGCCTTCTGTGTGGTAGATCTGAAAACTCCAACGTATCATCTGTTGATAGTTCGACATTATGCATGTGGGCTGGAGGCGAGTGCGCCCTGAACCGCAGATCTTCTTCTTCATATGAACCCCCTTCAACATCTTCAAGTTTGGTTGGAACAAGCTCCGGTTCAGAAAATAATGCAACTTCTTCACCATCGGGATTGGCCTCGAGGTGGATCCACATCGGGCTTATCATCTCACCCACCATCATCTGCAATTTACGAGGTCCCCTCACTGGTGGACGTCGTAGGGAGTACATAATCCCTTCTTGTGGACATTTTATAACGTCCCCAAGCAGATGTGGATTGCCAACCACTAGAAGTTGATGTCATTCCCCAATATGTATTTTCAGCATCGAACATCGACCCACCGAGGTGTATGTGTCATCCACTAATCGAGTGTCGCGCAGGGGTTGTGTATTCCATATTGCTACCAAACATGGGTGCTTCTGTGTTCTACCTCCCACTAACAGAGTGTCGGGTAGGGGTCGAGTATTCCTCTCGAACAGCAGTAGATGTTGAAGTCACAAATGCTTCATTTGGATATGAAAATTGTACATATTACTCAAGATAGGGTGATCCACTAGCGAGATGAGTCTACACTATTGCTTCCAAGCTACGAGCACCTTTAATATCAAATGAGTCATATGTCACGGGATCAATTGAAGCACAAAATCGATACTTAATAGATGAAATTGGCATCATTCCAAAGATTTTACGCCTAATTCTTTTATGAAGTTCTGTCAAATCTATGTTCTGATTAAAAACTAATCGCGTTGTGTTCTCCAATAAAAAAATAATGTCGTTCTCGGTGTCACGGACCTCACCATCATAATAAATAACAATACTAATACATTCACTCATCTTCAATTTCTATTCTACTTAGCCTAAATTTCTCTTACCGTAACTTATGCAACCTAAGAATGAAATTTGGCTCATTTATAGTCTAAGGCCAAATAGGAATTACTGTAGAAAAAGAGTGTCTATGTGGGAGCTTTTTTCAGTAATGTTGCTAACAGTACATCTTGCTTGAAGCGTTTTTAACACTATTTGTTCAGAACCATATTCTTAAAATTATTTTTTCAGAAACTACTGTAGAAAAAGAGCGCCCACATGGGAGCTTTTTTCAGTAATTTTGCTGACAGTGCATCTTGCTTGAAGTGTTTTTGACACTATTTGTTTAGAACAGTTTTCTCAAAATTATTTTTCAGAAACTACTGTAGAAAAAAAGCGTCCACGTGGGAGCTTTTTCCAATAATTTTGCTGACAGTGCATCTTGCTTGAAGCGTTTTTGACACTATTTGTTCAGAACCATCTTATCAAAATGATTTTTTCAGGAACTACTGTAGAAAAAGAGCGTCCACGTGGGAGCTTTTTTTAGTAATTTTGCTGACAGTATATCCTGCTTGAAGCATTTTTTACTCTATTTGTTTAGAATCGTCTTCTCAAAATTATTTTTTCAGGAACTACTGTAGAAAAAGATCGTCTACGTGAGAGCTTTTTCCAGTAATTTTGCTGACAGTGCATCCTGCTTGAAGCGTTTTTTACATTATCTTTTCATAACCGTATTCTCAAAATTATTTTTCAGAAATTACTGTAAAATTTTTTTTTATATTGTTAATATAATTTTCCCTAAACCGTAAACACAAAATTATTTAAAAAAATTAATCCATAATTTAATTAATTTTCTTAAAAACCTTAAACCCTAATTTAATTAAATTTTTTAAAACCCTTTAAACCCTAATTTAATTGATTTTTAAAAAAACCCTAAACCCTAAACCTACCAAAAACCCTAAAAACCCTAAACCAAAAAATTCTAGGGACTAAACATGCAAAAATCTCTAACCATAGAAATACACGGGCTAAAACGCGTCCTTGGGAGAGCGATTTTGCCACGTCAGCAAAGCGCATCCACGAGGGCGTGTTTTGTGCTGACATGGCAAAATTGCTACCCTAGGGACGCGGTTTGCTAAAATTTCCCCTAAAAACGCGCATGTCGAAACCATTTTTTGAAAAAGGGTCGAATTTTATTTAAAAACGAAAATGGAGTCGCCACCAATCTTTTTTATGAGGTGTGATCGGATCACCTCGTGATTTGATCGTTTTAATAAACTGTTTTGATTTACTAAAACAATAGTTTTGGTCTATGAAATTTAGAAAACGGGTTTGGGAGTCGATTACGTACGAGGAAGGATTAGCACTCTCGTAACACCCAAAATTGGTACCTAATTGATTAATTAATGTCTTAGTGTCGAAAGTTGAAAAATTCGAGGAAATTTAAAATACAATTGTAATATCCCGAAAATTTCTATCATTGATATAGTAAAATAAAGAAATAAAGAAATAAAAAGAGAAATTTTGAGCTATATCAACAAAATCTATGTAGGAAGTGATTATGATGTATTAATCCAAGAAAGGACTAAATCGTAAAAGTGAGAAAAGTTTTGTGGCCCAAGAGTAAATACTTAAAATTTAAGGGGTTAAAGTGTAAATATGGAAAAGTTGAAGGACCAATAGTGAAAATATTTTAAGGGTAGAATAATCTAGAAACTAAGGAAAATTGATGAATTAGGACTAAATTGAATGGGTGAAGAATTATGAGGGACTAAATTGTAATTTTACCAAATTAAGTGATGACTCAAGGATGGAATTTTAAAAGATCATAAAGGGTAAAATGATCAATTGGAAGAGAGAGAAATCTAGAAAGTAATGATTACATTGATGATATTTTATAATTATATAATTAAATAATTATTATTTTATTAATATTTTAATAAGATATTTATTATTTTATTATTTTATTTAGTCTATATATATGTGTATGTGTGGAAAAAAAAAAAAAGGAGAAAACCACCACTCCTTTTCCATGCAATTCACGTTAGGAGAGAAGAGGAGAGAAAGAAAGTTTGGCTTTCTTTACAATTTGGTCCTTCCACCAAAAATTCACCATTTTTACCTAGAAATCAAAAGAATTTCCATAGCTACCGAAGGAGAAAAATGTTAAGGAGGCTATGAGGAGTTAGAATATCAAGTTGGATTCAAGAAATAGAAGCTGGAGGAGAGAGAAAGTGAAGTTAAAGTTTGGAAACAATAAAACAAGGTAAGAACATCAAGATTTCCATGTATTTTTAAGTTTAATATTATTGAAAAAGCATGTAAATGATGTTAATGTAGAGTTTCCTTATATATGATTCTATGTTCTTGATATGGTAGTGAAGAGAAAATAAGATAAAGTGATGGGAAATGGTGTAGAGAAAGAAAATAAGGGTGATATAAACTTAATAATTAATATCTTGCACTAAAACAGTTTTGGACAGCAGCAGTAAGCTAAATTTGAAAAATCACCAAAAATGGTAGAAACTGAATTAGAAGTTGAGTAAGATATGGAATTAAAGCTTGTTAAGTCTATTTTCATATAAAAGAAACATAAGAAGTAAATGAATTCTGTATTCTGAGATATTTATATTTTTGTTAGACTGGTTCAGAATGATTTCGGGATTCTCTGTTTTGACTTTGGAAAATCACCAAAAATTGTATAAAAATAATTAGGGACTTAAATTTATGTGTTTGAAATCCTTAATGAGTCTATTTTCAATATAAATAAGCGGGAACATCATTTGAGTCCCGTACGAGGAGATAATTAAATTTTAATGAAGAAAGGTTGGAACAGTTATACAGCAGAACAGTGGTAACTTTAAAGAATAAACTGTACTTATTGGATAAACCAAAAATTCTGAAAATTTTATGGTAAGAAGATATGTGAGTCTAGTTTCAGGAAAAATTAACGGATCTTAATTTGGATTTCTGTAGCTCAAGATATAAATAATTTAGTGACTATGACGCAGGTGGACAGCTTGAATGTTCACATATAAGTAAATAGTGAAATTATTGATAATGTTACTTAAAAGCATATTATATAAATTAAGGATGTGGAATGGAGAGGAGGAGGAGGAAAATATGTATGAATATTCAGTTAGCATGACTAATTTGTATGTTTTAAGCCCAAGGACTAAATCGAATAAAAGTAAAACTTTATGGGTAATTTTGTAAAAATGTTAGAAATGATCAAATTACATGAAATGGATTATTTTATTATTTAAATTGAAAATTTTAAATGAAAATTGTTAATTTAGTTCAAGATCGGGGGAAAACATATTTTAAAGATTAAATTGAAAAGTGTTGAAATTATGGAAAATTTTGATATTTTATAGAATTTATGGGCTCTCATTATTATGTATGATGACAACAGCTGGAAATAAGGATTAAATCGCAAGAATTTATTTTTCTGAGCCTAAGGGTAAAATCGTCATTAATTAAAAGTTTGGGGGCCAAATGGTAATTTTGCCTAGAGCATTAATTGAATGTATTAGAATATGGAATGAATGAAAACAATTGTCAAATTTATTTATAAAGATCCCAATGACTCAAATGCGAGACTTGAACGTGAAAAAAAAAAGATATTGGATTAATGAATTTATAAATAGGACAAGCAACGAGGTAAAGCTCCCACGTGTCATATAATAAAGGGTAAAATGGTCAATTGGAAGAGCAAAATGTAGTCATAATAACAACAAAATAGTAGTCATATAATAGCAAAATGGTAGTAAAACAACACCAAAATAGTAGAAACAACAAGAAGTTTCTTTTTTTTGGCAAATTAGGGCCGGGCTGGGTCCAGACCAAAATAACTTACTTGAGGCAAGGGTCTCATTTTTTTGTCTAATCTCATTTTCCAGGTCCTATATTTTTATTTAAATCCTCTTACTTTTCAAGCGGACCTTCATGCTGAATCATGATTAAGTCTAAAAATGCTATTTATAAAGGACACGTAAATGAGTGATCAACGCAGTAGTAATAGCGCTGAACTAGATGACCAAACCGTTTGTACAACTGACATTGAGGCCGATTTCCATTGTTAAATTACCCACGACCTTTGTTGTGAAAGTTGCCACGAGGATCGTGAGGTTGAAAGGGAGATTGAAATCCACCATACTGAGAAGAACCATTATAAGTAAACAACCAAGAATAAGAAGTTTGCTACTGCTATGAAAAGTCATATGGAGATTGCATTAGTTGAAATCCAGAACCATGGGGAAAGGAAGACTCAATACAAGATGCACCGCCAGGGGAATCACCACTACTAGTGCTAAAAATAACCAAAATTTGCATGCATAGCCACTTCATCTACAAAGTCTTGCTGCCTAGATTCACAGTTAAGTAACATTTCAGTTACCTCATCAAGAGAAAGAGACTCTTGGTAGGAAGACACCACTGCTATCACAAACTCATACTTAGAAGAAAGACCAACTAATATGACACTTATTTGTTCTTGCTCATAGACACGTTGACTTGAAGGATTTAAAGTTTCGCATATCAACTTCCTTTTAGCTAGATATTCCATGATGGTAAGATTCCGCTTCTTTTGGGAGGGGAGAGTATGCCTTAATTCGAGATTTTTGTATGTGTACGAGGTGCACATAGCCTGGTGATAGCATTCCAAATGGCTAAAGAGGCACTGTGACCAGTGAAATGAAGATAAATGCTATTACTAATAGTAGACAAAAGCGAAGATGCCAATAACTTCGTCTTATTGTATATAGAGCAAAAACTCACGATTTTCAATTAACTTTCCATTCTCTCCTTGAGCGATCTAAGCTGGTATCTCCATTGTGCCTGGAATATATCCACTCAAACCATTTGCTTCTATAATCGACATGATTTGATGTTTCCATAAAATGTAGATGGTATTAGACAAAAGAACAATATCTACTATCTGAAAAGAATTGGAGAAACTAGAGTGTAAACCATTACTAGACTTACCATTCGCTTGAGTTGTTAAACCTGTAGCATCTCTTTGAGATAATGTAGGACTACCACTTGTTGGGCGAGACTCATCATGTGGACCCATGAAGATGAATAACCAACCACGATACAAAAAGAAAATATTGTTATAACCATAATCAGTTTATGCAATAATCCACCAAGAACCAAAGAAACGAAGCATCAAAGAGCATATACTACCGGTATAAAGATAAAAAAAAAAAATTGTCAGTTAATCCATCAGATACATTTATTTCGTCATAAATACTAGTAATTTTTTAATATATTGGTAATAAAATTTTATAGTTAAATTATTACATTTTATATAATTGTCTTAACTGATTTTTAAATAAAAAGTAAAAATGAACAAATCAAATATTAACTCATTGATTACATTTATATTAAGTTATATCATATGGATGGATTATGATTACAGGAAGACAACTGATGTTAATAGGTGATCCAAATTGTGCAGAGTCTAAGGAATCAAAATGAGCAATTAATTTAATGAACTATTATGTCATTTATCAAGTTCAATTAGGGAGATAACTTGTCTTGGGTATCAAAGTGGATGACTCCCTGGAAAATAAAGTCATAGGTGTAATTGTTTGGATTGACAATACATTAGATATGATCCATGTTGAATTTATCTTAGATCTGTTTATGGATTAACTCACCTATGACATTCATAAGATGGCTTACCTCAATCTTGAGTAAATAGCTGACTATGCATATGTAACTCATATACTTTGAGATATCGAAAGCCTATGCTCAATCAATATTATAGCTGAAAGCTAGTATGTTGGGTATATGTCTTATGTATGAGTAATTTCACCTACAATAGTGGAATTCATAGTTTGATTAAAGAGTAAATGACATTCTTTCACTAACATTGCATGGATTATGGAAAAGAAATGTGGACACAAGTGTCATTCAAGGAAAAATTATTGTTATTACTATTTGTTAATAATAATCTTTTTAATCGTGGAAGATGTAATGATGAATAACCCAAATAGGTTAAAGATATCTTATGATTGTGGCCCACTAATGACAATGGCCCACTAATGACAAGATCATTGGATAAAGCATAACAAAATTGCTTTCATAATGGTATGCAATGGAGAATTCAATCATGGTATTTTTAGTAGATTGACTTCATAACTAAAAAATGTGGTAATTAATTGATAAAGAGTTAAAATTTAATTGCAAATTATTTAAATCCTAATTATATTTGTCTAATTGGTCCCCTACTAACACAATACAACTCTGTATGAATTGCAATTAAAACCACTATGATAAAAGAATGAAAGCGACGAAAGAGAAATAGATTGCATGAACTACTATTTGCAATAAATGCATTTTGTTGAAAGGAATAAGAGATGACTTGATTGTAATTAAATAAATGAGTTCAAAGTGAATATTAAATTAATTTCTCTTCACAGCTTTATTGAATAGGAAGAATTAAATTTATTTACTCATAAATTCTATTATGGTAAAATCGTCATGACTTTTACGATATTAAAATTGGCTTAAGAAAATAATTTAATTGAATTTATTACTTTTTGATATTTATACGAACTTGGTTTAATTTAAAACTAGATTGCGCATATAATTGTACCCAGTACATGAAACATTAAATAAGTCCTATACCAGGTAGGGTGGGGGCACAATAGGTACGAGAAACCTAGTGTGCGCTGCCCACTAGGTACAACCTTAAGGGAATCTGTATTTTTGTTAAAATATTATTTTTTTCTATTCTTAGTAGAACTCTTGTGATTTCCCCCTATATAAAGGAGCTATGGGTAGCCGAAAAATAGACTAATCATATACATGGATACTCTGTCAAAATTTAGGAAAAGTTATTTACCATAGAGAAAGTAAAACTTTCCCCACTAGAAAGCTATTGTTTTTATTTTGTGTTCAGTTTGAGATAAGAGCCTACTCTCTTAGCAATCTAAAGGTTTAAGGATAGCAGAGAAAATCATTTGATAGAAAGTCAATAATCGACAAATCTCACTAGTTTAAAAACACATGTACTAAATTTGGTAAAATTTATTACCATAGATAACACAACAAAAGTTCAATTTTATGAAAATTTTTTAAATTCCATTGTCCGATAAAATTATTTTCACAATCAATTCTTCCAACATCAGACCACTCCAATGATCATTAAATCCTACTCCTAATCAAGTTTGCAATGCGAGTCTGGTCTCTTTATGATCAAAACAAGTAGATATTTAGAAAGATTCAAGATAAAATAAAAAACAAACAAATTTATCATATTACTCTAAAGATCACTAAATCTTACTCCAAATCAATTTTGTAACATGACTTGGATCTATCTATGTTCGGAAAACAAATAAATCTTAATAGGAATTTAGAGATCGATAAATAGAAAAGAGAATAAGAAAAACACAAAAGTAAAAAAAAATTTAAACCACAACCCATTGAATGAAACACAAATCGAACAATCAAATCAAAGAATACACAATGATTGCAATGAACGTATAAAACCAGATCAAACAGTAAAATCAAGATGAATACTAGATAAACTAACCAAACATAGTTCGATTTAGCTGATAACATTTGAAACAAACACTCAATTCATCACTCCTTAAGTGCAACTCTCAATATGCTTCAGTTGTTAAACAATTCAGTGACATAAAACGTTCCCACCAGTGATTTGAAAAGCTCTAATACCATGATGATAGTTCTTAAGCATGATGAGAAGACTCAAGAATTTAACATGGAAGAATGTAAGGAAGAAAGAATATAGGAGAATAAAAACAAATAAGAAAAGATAGGTTGCTTCTTTTATTAAACCAACTTTAATATCTAAAAAATTGCGACAAACTTATTTATAATATATTTGGTGCAGTTGAAAATTCAGAGAATTTAACTGATCTAACAACCTTCTAATAAATTTTCTGTTTAAGTTGATTCTCAATTATAAAATGAACTTTACAAACTATAACAACATATAAGACATATTTAACACGTTTATACAATACACTATATTACCCACCCAAATTAATGATTTATTTTTTTATTAGTGATAAATCACACTTAGTATTTTATATTAATAATTATCACTCGATTATTTTTACACTGATTATATTTTATTAATAATAATAAATTAAAAGTACATAGAAAAGTGTGGAGTATTAAAATTTTAATTCTAGAAAGAGTAAATACTGAATTATATTTAAATAACAATGACATCGAAAAAAGATAAAAAATTATTTTAATCGATGATAATGTAATACTATTATATTTATATTTTAAATTTTATTTTTATTCAAATTATTTGTAATTTTTTTTAAAAATTCCATGGCACTAAAATTTAAGCTAATATATTTAATGATACTATAGCAAAATTCAAAGATTTTTTTGAAGGCCTATATTATTACAAATGGATAGGTGGAAAAAACCGAGTTACTAAATAGTTGTCAATGGAACAACTTTTTCAATCTAAAAAATACTTTGATTTTGTTTAATAGAAATTGTATAAGTAAATATATATAATTTTATTATTAAATACAATATATTATTACAAACTTAATATATTTATTTTTTATTAAATAATAAAAAAAATGTATATTTACGTGTAACACAAATGATGAAAGAACTAATATCTATTACGAAGTACCATTGCATTATAAAATAAGAGCGTGTTTGGTTTTAGAGAACATTTTATGTTTTTATTTTTTATTTTCTGAAAATTGGAAAATATGTTTATCTAATGGAGATAAAAAATTATTTTCAATAATAAAAATAGTGAAAGCACGTATTTTTCAAAATAGAAATAAAAAAATACTTTATTTAAAATGTATTAAAATTTTAAAATAAAATGTAGTTAAATTAAAAAATTTAAAAATTAAAAAAATAAAAAATTGAATAAATTTAAAGTATAAAATGAAGGTTAAAAAATCAATTTCCAATTTTTAATCAAATCTATTTTCTTCGCGACATTGATGTTATCTGTTTTACACCCAAGCCTTCTAAGCTGTTAGGGCTTAGCTCAAGGGCATGACCCGTTAACTAAGCGTTGGGCTAATTAGCAGGGCGTAATGAGTTAATCCAAAAGTGAAAATGGGTAGGTTATTAAATTTAAACCCATGGGAATGGAATTGCAAAATACAGAGAAAAATCATAGGTTTTTAGAAGGGTTTAAAGGCGGCTATCCGTCTGTGCGAACAAAACACCCTCCTCCCCCTGTCACGTCCAATCTCCATATCCTTCTCTTCTAAGATCCTCTCACCCTTTCTTACAATTTCGAATATTTCATTGCATTACTCCCCCCTCCCCTCTTTTCTTCCTTTCTCAACCCCTCTAAAATTTTCCCACTTCTTTCATTTATTTCGTAGACAAAAGGAGAAAGGAAAAATCCTAGAGAAAGCTTTGAATTGTAGGCATTCCTTGTACACGAAAGCGACATAGCTCAAACATGTGGAGAAGCTTACTTAAACAAGCTTGCAATACACACAAGTCTAAATTTGTTCCTGAATCATGTACTTCCTCGCTTTCGTCATCTTCTTCTACAGGGTTTTGTCAGACTTCTGCTTTTATCAATAAATTCAGACCTTCCAAGGCCACAAAGGATGGTTTTTCTGGGTGCCCGATTCTGGGTTTTCGAGAAAACTATGTCTTTCCCTCGCAAAAGGATTGTTTGGGCAGATTCGGTTTCTCCCACTCAGGTAACCCTTTAACTTTTTCTGGGAAATTTTGGAACTTCAAAGGGTATGCAAGTGCTGCTGAGGCTATTGTTTCCAATGAAGACGACCTTTCGGGTTCTGAAGAAATCAATGAATCAGTAGAAGCAATGATCAAAGAAGAGAAGAAAGAGTCTTTTTCAAAGCAACCAAAGATAATGGTAGGAGGAATGGGGGTGGCGAAGTACAATACGTTGAAGAGGCGGCAAATAAAGATTGAGACTGAGGCATGGGAAGAGGCAGCTAAAGAATATCAAGAATTAATAGCGGATATGTGCGAGCAGAAGCTTGCTCCCAATTTGCCTTATGTTAAGTCATTGTTTCTTGGTTGGTTTGAGCCATTGAGAGATTCTATTGCTGCTGAGCAGGAGGTGTGCAAGGGGAATTTTAAGATAAGTCATGCTGCTTATTTTAATGAGTTGTCAGCGGATATGATGGCGGTTGTTACAATGCACAAATTAATGGGGTTGTTGATGACTAATACTGCCGGAACTGGGGGCATTAGGGTCGTCCAAGCTGCTTGCCAGATTGGTGAAGCCATTGAAAATGAGGTGAGGAGGTTATAATTCTTGAAGCTGGTGAATTTGTTCTCTTGACATAATATGTGATGTTTATGGTGGATGAAATTTAAGAGAACTATGAGCTTTTGTTAAAAATTTCCAGTTGATAACATGAGCTATATATATTTATAACATTTTTGCTGGAGTTTATGATATTCTATTGTTGAAAATATCCGTGTCCCAGTAAAGTAGAACTTACTTAAAGGTTCAGTCTTGTGATTGGTGGGACTGTTTCTAAATTTAAAATGGTAATTGGTCATATGGGAATGGTTTGTCTTTCATAGGAGAGTGCACTCTGGAAATGAAGTTGGAGTTGAGATTATCAGCACAATTTTGTTTTCTGTTTCACAGGATAGAATTTATGAATTTCTGGATGATATAGATTCAGGCAATTTTAAGTATGTGGGGGTTAGGAGATTGGTTATTGTTAAAGCAAGTTGGGCGTGAAAATATGAAGTTTGAGATTAACATTATCCCCCCTCGCCCCCCTTCTGTTTTTTTCTGAATGATGTTAGATAGATGTACTTATTTTAGATTTATAACATAGATTTGTGCCTTATGCTAAAGGAGTATTTGCTATTTCTTGATGAGAACTTGTTTATGGGTGTTTCATATGTGGATCAGGCCAGGATACAGAAGTTCTTGGAGAAGACAAAGAAAAAGAACACAACAGATAAAAAATCTGCCACTGAATCTGAACCTGAGACCACTGAACAAGGGAAACTGGCCAAAAACGAGGAAAAGCTGAGGAAAAAGGTGACTCAGTTGATGAAAAAGCAAAAGGTGCATCAGGTACGGGAAATAGTGAAGGGACGTGATACTTCAAAGCCTTGGGGTCAGGAGGCACATGTTAAGGTATGCGATTGTTGCTGTTGAAAATAAAATCTGTTCTGGCCATTGTGGGTTCATGATGTTATATCATGGGGTTGCCATTATAGGTTGGCTGCCGTCTGATTCAGTTATTGATGGAAAACGCCTACATACAACCACCAGTTGATCAGATAGGAGATGGCCCACCGGATATTCGCCCTGCATTTGTACATGCTCTAAAAAATGTCATCAAAGATGGAAAGTAAATAGTCATCTCCTCTCTCTCACTTTTGACTTATTCTTCATTCACTCATAACTCACAATAGAATTCTTATTTTTTGTGTTTATCCTTTACCAGCAAAGGCAGTAGAAGATATGGTGTTATTGAATGTGATCCACTAGTTCGCAAGGGACTTGAGAAAACTGTAAGTAGTCTTTAATAGATGGCACTTAACAAGCATTCCGTTCATAAACAGTAACCCCCTTGAATAAATTTCTCTACTTGAAAGCATATGGATAAACTAATATCGCTTATGCAAGCAGGCTAAGCACATGGTCATTCCTTATATGCCGATGTTAGTGCCTCCACAAAACTGGACTGGGTATGTACTCAAGGTCCTATCTTTGTACAGTTTATTCCCTCTACTCATTCAGATATACTGACAGCTTGGTACAAAATTTTCCTGCTTATGCAAATATCTTCATATGTCAACTTGAAAAAGCTATATATATATATATATATATATGATTATATTCCCACTTGTTCAGTTCCTATCCAATCACTGATGAACTTTGTGATACTTTGGCAGGTATGACCAAGGTGCTTATTTGTTTTTACCATCATATGTCATGCGGACACATGGAGCAAAACAACAACGTGAAACTGTTAAAAGAACTCCAAGGAAGCAATTAGAGCCTGTTTTTGAGGTTTGAAATCCTTGAGATTTATATTTATATCTCTATGTTCTGCACTTCTAAGTGTTGGCTTATTTCATTTAATTTAATATGTAATTACATATTTTATTCATTTTTTATGAATATTTATTAAATATTATATTATTATTTTTATATAAGATTGCTGTTTTAATTATATAATTGAATAAATGTATAAGTTTGCGCTTAAATATGAGAACAGTTCTGATAAATTGTTGTCACTCACCAACTTTACATCACTGTTCAGTATAGCCTCTTGTTACAATGATTCTATTATTTCTCATGCATCAGGCCCTGGATACACTGGGGAACACCAAATGGAGGATAAATAGAAGGATTCTTGGTGTAGTAGACAGAATATGGGCTAATGGAGGCCGTCTTGCAGACTTGGTTGACCGTGAAGATGTGGGTACATGCCAAATAAGTAGAATTTGGTTTTCTTGTGCTGGTTTATATTTTCTTTTATTCATTATTTTTTTGTTTCTGGGGAGAGATAATTTTTTTTCTTGTGAAGTCTACTGTTTTATTGCTTATTGAATATTAATTTGCTCTTTCTTAATTTTCAAGTTAATGATCTTCCCTCACCTTTTAAGTTTTAAATTTTAAATAGGTTCCTCTGCCCGTGGAGCCAGACACTGAAGATGGAACAGAAATTCGGAAATGGAAGTGGAAGGTAAAAGCTGTCAAAAAGGAGAATAATGAAAGGCATTCACAGCGGTGTGATGTTGAACTTAAACTTGCTGTAAGAAGCTGCCTTAATCGGTTTCATTGACTTTTTATCATATCATGTTTTTAATATTGCACGTTAACTTAATTTTCTGTTGGAGATAGGTGGCTCGAAAGATGAAAGATGAGGTTGGCTTCTACTACCCACACAACCTTGATTTTCGAGGCCGAGCATACCCTATGCATCCATACCTAAATCATCTTGGCTCTGATCTATGTCGAGGTGTCTTGGAGTTTGCAGAGGGACGTCCCCTTGGGAAATCAGGCTTACGCTGGCTGAAGATACATTTGGCGAATTTATATGCTGGAGGAGTGGACAAGTTGTCCTATGAGGGTCGAGTAGAATTTACAGAGAGTCATTTGGATGATATCTTTGATTCAGCGGACAGACCTCTTGAAGGAAAGCGCTGGTGGTTAAGTGCAGAGGACCCTTTCCAATGCTTGGCAGCATGTATTAATCTCTCTGAAGCTTTGAGAAGTTCCACACCGGAGGCTACCATTTCGCACATGCCTGTCCACCAGGTATTTTTCCCCTAGCAAAAATGAAAAGTAGATGCTGAATTTCTTATTTCTCTGTTAGTTCTTTGGGTTGTTAGTCAAATGCTCCTAGAAACCAACACACATAAATTTATACATAGAAACACCTTTGTGTGTACATTCCTACTCTATGGGTTTTGGAGGTTTTCTCCTTTTGAGGATGCAATGTCCTCCATCTAGGATTTATTGAGATCATTATCACTGTGTTAAAAGATGAGACTGTTTGCTTCATGTGATTGATAGATAGTGCTAACCGCTAGAAGTGCTGTATTTTATGTGATGTTATTGCCACTATAGCTGTATTCTCTGGTGTTCATGATCATTTTGATGAACCATGCTCCGAGGGTTTCATTGTATTTCAATTGCCTGAATCATAATGTTGGGTTTTTATGTCTTAATCTTCTGCAAGGATGGTTCGTGCAATGGTTTACAACACTATGCTGCATTGGGAAGAGATAAGGTAATGCACTTTTCTCTTAAGTCATATTTCATAGAGGTATTTTATCCGGCTTTGCCAAATTCGGATGTTTCAAACTGTTTTCCTTATACTAAAAGCAGAAAGCATAACTATTGATACTTTCAATAATCCAATTGTGCTTTTAACTTTATTGTTAATTAGAATTTAAAGAAAGATTCAATCAAGGTTTTGGGTCTGGCTATAGAGGGGAAGAGATTTGAGGGATCTACAAAATGTTCAAGTTCAACTACATTCCATACATGGATTATTGATTCTTAAATGTGGTTTTTCTTAATATCTGGGTATCTCTTCATTCTCACTTTGTTTTGTAGAATGGCCTCTTCACTCGTAGCAAGTGAAAAGTCGTTAAAGTTTTGATTAACTACGGTAGTCTGTGTTTCTCCATGTTAACTGAATGTCCAGCTTGTATATATAGTTAATGAGTGATTCAATTAGCTTAAATCTGGATGAATACCCTTTTTTTTTGTTCTTTGGTATGTTAATTGAACTGCTTTGGCTTTCAGTTGGGAGCAGCTGCAGTGAATCTTGTTACAGGGGACAAACCAGCTGATGTGTATTCAGGAATTGCTGCCCGGTAAGTCTAACTTCCTCTCTCTAGTTCTCTCCTGTTTCCACCACCCATGCTGGGCAGGAGACTCAACAATTTTGGTTTATATGTAAATGCTAACTAAAGAGGCTTCATTACCCGTGTTTGATCATTCTTACCTCTTTGATATCTGAAGGCTAAGATCAAGGTCCTTTACTCTAAAACCCTCAAAATTTTCCAACCGTTGCCCTCCTAATTTCCAAGCGGGTAGACTATACCTGAACTATGCCCTACAGCAATATCTGTCTAAGTAGTATGGATTCAAAATATAAACTACAATCCCTATTCTGATAAGGTTACTTTATGCTTTTGCTTTAAACTGTGGTAAATTATTAACGTTTGAATGCAAAGGCAGACTCCATTTCTGACAACTAAGGCACATTAATGAATCCATGTATTTTTGTTAACAATCTGGCCCAACTAAGTGTATGGATCGCTCATTTTACTTGATTGGATGAATGGTTTTGCCAGGTTTCTGTAGCGCTTCAGAATTTATACAAAAATCATCTTGGTATATTTTTACCAAAAGCTATATTCTCTCATTGACCTATCCCTCAATTTGCAATTCTGGTGTAGGGTTCTTGATATTATGAAGAGAGATGCACAGGAAGATCCTGCAACAAATCCTAATGCGCTACATGCACGGCTTTTAATCAATCAGGTTTGTTTCATTTCCTTCTGTTACGGTCCTGAGTTACTGATCAAGTCACTGGACGGTTTGTAGACAAACTGTTTGACTCAGCGGGGCTTTTCCCCTTGTTTCTGTTTCTTCCATGCGAGTATCCTATGATGAATATGTGGAACTTGTCAAAGGGAATTCCATACCTTAGACTTGTTAAGAGAGAGTCTTAAACCTCTAAATATTGGAATAATTCCTGACTTAATTTTATTGCTATCACTCAGCATCTTGAATAGAGGTTACATAGGTTTACTCTTTTGAATAGAAGACTTATAAGCCAAGAAATTTAAAACAATGACTCTAAATAAAGAAAGACTCCTAATATCTGTCTAAAATACTTTTAATTAAAAAATATCTCCTAAAGATATCAAATACTCATAAATAAAATCTCCTAATACTTCTAATAAAATAATAACCTGATCTAATAATTAATTGAGGACTAACACCTTCTGTTGGCTGAAAAGAGGAAAATGATGATCTGGGAAAAATGTTATACTAAATAGGATGTGGGATTCTTCTATTGTCTAATTTGTAAATTTGGTCAACTGAAATTGCAATGCGTGTACTCAGGCGGTTAGTTCCTGGTGTAAGGAGTTTCATTGCTCACACTAGTGTTTATCTTATCACTGACCCTTCACTATTTCAAATCTTTAGGTTGATCGGAAGCTGGTGAAGCAGACTGTGATGACTTCTGTATATGGTGTTACTTATGTTGGTGCACGTGACCAGATCAAGAGAAGGTTGAAGGAGCGAGGTGCTATTGCAGATGATACACAGCTTTTCGTTGCATCTTGCTATGCAGCAAGAGTGAGGAATTTTCTTGTGTGTGCATGTATGCATATCATTGGCTGGTTTTGTGTATTAACTTGATTGTTTTCTTTCTATGTTCAGACCACTTTGACTGCCCTAGGAGAGATGTTTCAAGCTGCAAGAAGTATCATGGGTTGGCTTGGTGAATGTGCAAAGGTCAGTCATTTATTGTTTTAATGTTTTCTTTTGGTATTTATGTGATTATGAATACTGCTAATGTTTTCTGACTCTGAAGTTGGCAAATGGCTCTTCGACAAACAGATTTATGAATTTATCATACATGCAAGAAGGCTAGAAAAGTAGAGAATAAAAGAATAGAAAGAAATGTTCATTGGATTGGCACATGTATTTCTAGACTTAAAACCTAAGTGCTTAATGTTCGTTGAAACTGGTAAGAAGTACTTTAAGGGAATTTATGAAAATCTTTATATTGGCTATATAATTGGTGACATCTTCTGGTGAAAATTAGTGAAGTAATTAAGTATGAGAATCGAACTGCTAACACAATATCTCATTCAGTTGGTGATTCCTACTAACTTGTTTTTATGGCGTTGTTTTGACATGCTTTCCATCTTGATTTGTTTGATATATGTGCTCTTGATTTTGTATATTCCTATATCTTTCTAGCATACTTCCACATGCTGACAGATGAATATAAACAGGTTATAGCTTCTGAGAATCAGCCAGTGCGTTGGGTCACTCCGCTTGGTCTTCCGGTTGTACAACCTTACCGGCAATTAGGGCGGCATCTTGTAATTGTCTAAGACATTTATGGAACATTGAAATGGGAAATATTTTACTATGCAAAAATGAAAGCATTAACAAATATTCTAATATCTTTATTTTGATGCAGATAAAAACTTCTCTTCAGGTGTTGACTCTACAACGAGAAACTGACAAGGTACTTTTCTTCCATTATCTGTGCGCTTTTATGGTTGCTGAACAAAGGAAATGATTGTCAAATTTTCTAGGATTTTATATCCATGGCAATAAACCATTTTCTTGATCTCCATTGATAGTGCAATTTTAGATTTGCTTATGTTCATAACCAATTTGCTATGTTGCCATGTGTAACTTCTAATTCTGTTAAAACTGTGATCGTAGGTCATGGTTAAGCGGCAGAGAACTGCATTCCCCCCAAATTTTGTTCACTCCCTTGATGGCTCCCATATGATGATGACTGCTGTTGCCTGTAAAAAGGCAGGTTTGAATTTTGCAGGTATGTAGTGAATCTTTTCCTGTAGTGACTTTTAGTGCATTCATGCGTTCATATATTTGCCCATATGATGAAGTCTAAATTCAATGCTTCTGCCATCACAGGGGTCCATGATTCATACTGGACACATGCATGCGATGTTGATGAAATGAATAGGATACTAAGAGAAAAGTTTGTTGAACTCTACGAGGCACCAATATTAGAAAATGTAATGTATCTCTGATTCTGCACTCTTTTAGAATTTATATTGATGCTTGGATTATTTTAGAGGCTTTCCTTGTGAAATGTGTAGTATATCGGCCAAATTCCAGTTTAAAAAAAAAAGAAAGCATATAGGGATAACCTTGTATTAGTATGGAGGTGATCTGCAAACTGGTTATATATTTGTGTATATAACATGAACTGTCTTGTATATCCAAGTTTCATCCTAATTCTCATGTATATTCGATATATGGTGGAAAACAAATTTCTCAACTGATACAACATTTGTTATGTTTGCTGGGTAATGTTTTCTGCTGATTACACGATGATGGTTGAATTTTTGGTTACAGTTATTGGAAAGCTTTCAGAAGGCCTTCCCTTCATTGAACTTTCCACCGTTACCTGAGCGAGGGAACTTTGATCTTCGGGAGGTTCTGGAATCTCCCTATTTCTTCAACTAGCTGGATGAGCGACTTATGATGGCAATCATATATATTCTTTCACCAAAGGGATGGGATTGTGAAGTGGCAAAGCTCCTTTTTCCACCTCATTAAAGAGTAAGGTCTGAAGTGAATGCATCAACAATGGGCTTGCTAACAACAGCCATTACCCTGTGGGCATTTTTGTACATATGTTATACAAAAGAACCAATTAGGAGATTCCCTTCAAATTTATTGCCCCATGGCTGAAGTTGGGGCGTTGGTCCGCTATATTTAAAGGATTCAAAGAAATAAACGGCGCCAATGGTCTTGAAACTAGGCTGTTCAATTTAAGCTATACAGAAGTGATTGAGGAAGCGATCTATAGAGCAATAATGGGAACTTCAATCAAGCACGTGGATCAGCAGAGTTTTTTTTCCAATTATTGGAGCAACAAACCATAGCAGCCCTGGACGCTGGTCTTTCCATTGATGACCAGGCTCATTCAAGTGTTATTATGGGCATCATTGGTGTGTGTGTTCTTTGTTCCTCTGTTGTATATTTCACCTGTGACACAGTTTTCTGCAAGGGTGGTTGTTCCTTTGAATAGAAAAAAAAACAGTTTATTTCTTATAGTAAAAGAGGTTTAAGTTAAAATTTTTTCATTTGTTAAGATCATCTACTTCACTTGCTGGTTTTTGTTGTTAGAATCCAACATTTTCATGATGAGAAATGGTTGACTGATGCTTATCATCTTTTCTTTTTGGGCAAAGCTTATAATCATGTTTGCTTATTCCAAAAGAAAAAAATTTATTGAAGGGAGTTTATTTATTTATATTTTATGTCACTTCATTCGTGTATATCAAATTCAGAAATTTGTGTTAGTAAAATAATGCTTCATATGATTGGATAAAATATATTTTATTTTCACTTTGAGAAAAGTAAGTTTTAATTTTAGTTTTTGAAAATTAAATAACTCATTAGTTAAATGAAAATGGAAATATACTTTAAAAATGTATATATGAAATTGTTAAATAATTTTATTTTAGAATTCTTCTAACTAAACACACTCAATATGTTTGAATTTTCAAAAGAATAAAATCAACCATGAAATTTTAATTTAAATAAATTTCAGAGTTCATATGTTTGGAAGTAGTGATTTTTTGAGTTTAATTAGTGGGAGAGCAATTCTTGTGTGTGGTATAATAAAATAACTTTCTCAAAAAATGTGTCATTCCTTTGGAAATTATTTTCAAAGGAACATGAAAATGTAATTCATTTAAATAATGATGTAAAGCAACTTTCTCATATGGTTGGAATGTAAAACATTAGGAAGAAAATTATCTTTTTATTTATTTATTTATTTTCATTATTTTTATATGTCGTAACCATTTTTTGAAAAAAAACAGATGTCGACTTAAAAAATGAAAATGGGGGAGTCGCCACCAACCTTTTTAGGTGAGATTGGGTTACCTTATAAATATTTTGGTCTACGAAAAATCGAGAATAAGGTTCGGGAGTCGGTTACGCGTGGGGAAGGATTAGCACCCCCGCGACGCCTAAAATTGGTACCAAATTGAGCAGTTTTCTGTCTTAAGTCGAAATTTGGAAATTTTTTTAAAAAAAATAGGATTCTTTTTTGAAACAGGGATGATTTGAGTTAGAAAAACCGAGATTCCTTTGCCTCAGAAGAATATGAACATCACATCCAGCACGATTGGACACGAGGTCTTTAAATTCTTTGAAACTGTAGTTATCTCGCGAGTTGCAAAATTTTGCTAAAAGGGTGTTTTAGGTATTTAGATGAGCGAGAAATCGCAACCCAGCACGTTAGGGCACTATTTCCCGGATCACTAAACACAAAAACATTGCCTTGATTTGTATGATTTTTGGATTAAGAAATACATTTTTTAAAACAATGATGCGAGGACATAATATTAACAGATTATGAGATATTAATGCTAAAATACGCAATTCATATGATAAAATAAAATACTAACAATGCATGTGATATTTAACATGATAATAATAATATTAAAACACGAAATGAAACAATAAAAGAATTAGGTAAGATGACCAAAGTATAATTTAAAACGAATCATATTACGTATATCTACGACATATAGTATGTATTGAATATAGAAAAAAGAGGCAATATTAAAAGGTCATAAAAAGGCTATGTATGTGATGCATGAGAGTATATATGATATTTATATATATATTGAAAACATGAAAGGGTATGTAAATAACGGGATATTAAAATACATGACATAATTAAGAAATATGAGAAAATAAGATAAGATAGTATATAAAGGAATATGACTAATAATGTTAATATACACAATATAAAAAATATTAAAACGTATATGTATGAAAAATGTATACATGTAGTTATATACGTGGTAGAGATAACAATTATTTAAGAATATATATACACATCATAATACTAAAACTTATACATAGTACATGCATGTAGTAGGAATAATAATGAATATAATAAATATAATAAAAATATAATATGATAAGTACAACATAGTAAAAAAATGATTGTACGAATAATAGTGGTGATAATGCGGCTAACGTAAGTATAACGTAGTGAAAACAACTATAGTAATAATTTACGTATAATATATGGTAATATAAAACAATAATAGTGAGAAATATATATACATAATGAAGACAAATATAGTAGTAATATATACGTATAATATACATGCGTAATAAAGTGATAGTGAAAAGTATATACATATAATATAAAATATGATATACATATATTAGAGTAATATTTATATTAAAACCATTAATAATAAATATATAAGTATATGCGTATATATAATAGGAATATTTAATAATAAGGACAACTAATTGATAAAATATTAAAACTGTAACAAAAGGGACTAATTTAAAAATGAAACAGAAATTCTGGGCAGATTTTAAAAGTAAACATGGCGAGAGGGACTAAATAGAACACGCTAAAATAGGGGAGGGACCGAAAGGGTTATTCACCGCGCCTTTCAAAATTATACCTTGGCAAGGAGGACTGAATTGCAAGACGAGATAAATTAACAGGCCAAATTAAAATAAGTAAAATTTAATTCTAAAACCTTGAAAATGCGGCAGGGTCAATCGCGCAAATAAACCATTTAATTAAGAAACACGCGGACCCTGGTCGGAGTGGGTCGGGTCGATCCGACCCAGGGCAAAACGACGTCGTTTTGTGCCTTGGGTCTCAAGGCAAAACGGCACTGTTTTCAGGTGCTATAAATAGGCCTAAAATCCCCAAAAAATTCATTTTTACCCGTGTAGAAGAAAAAAGAAGAGAGAGAAGAGAGGGGGGGCCGGGGCGATTCCCGGTCATCGGTCCGATCACCGGACTAGTCGCCGCCATCAGCCACCGTCTCCGGCCACCGTCCACGGTGGCCAGAACTTCAAAAAAGGTGAGATTTTTCCCCTTTTTATTATTATTATTTGTTTTAAGATATACGTATATGTATGTATATATACACTGGAAAAAGCAAAAAAAAGGAACGGGAAACAGATTCTGAAACCCAAAAAAAATTTCACCTTGGTTTTTCGATTTTTTGATTCTGTGTTTTGGCTCTCTGATTTGGGTTGATATTCTATCACTGAGATTGCTATCTTTCCTGTTTAAAACTTTGCTGTGTTTTGTATTCAAAATGCGGGGGTCCCCCTTTTACAAAATCTGATTCGGGTTTTATAACCCTTTTACATGTTATTTTATCATTTACTATCTTTTCTTTCTGATCCCTTGCAGGTGCTATGGGCGATGAACGTGACCTGGCGTGGGCGGTGCTGCAGGCGCAAGTGGCGTGGGGCAGGTCAGAAGTCAGAGGCTAAGGCGGCTAGGGTTGGTTGGGGTCTTGGGGTTAATGTTTGGGCTAGGTTAGTGGGCTGCTGGTATTGGGTTGTGGGTAGGGTTAATTAAAATGTACGGGTTTGATTATTTTAGGTTTATTAGTGTATTGGGTAAATTTTGGGGTTGATTTGTAATGGGTATGGAAATGGGTATGGAAATAGGTGTTGGGTCTTTGTAAATAGGCCCGGGCAAAATGGGCCTTGTACATTATACAATATACTTTTCTAGCTACAAAATCATGAAGTTATTTAATTTTAAATTTATTTTAAGTATGGTTGAATTAAATTTTAATTTATATTTAAATTTAATCATGTATTATTTTTTAGAGTAATGTATTAATTTTTTATTTAAAATAAATAATATTCAAGAACAAACAAATATAACTTTTGTTAATAATAAATATAATTAAAAAAATATATTTATTTAATGGGCCTAACTTCAAAAGTTACTATAACATTTTCTACTAAAGTGTTTAATGATTCAAAATTTTGTTCAATATTATATCAAAATCTTAAAATTTTGAATTGTAGTTGATTGGAAAGTAATCTTGTTTCGTTGGTGTTTGGCTCAACTTCACCCACATGCAAGGCAGGCACTTTAATGAAATTGTTGACCAGTATATTGCCATGTTAGAAGAAAGCAAAGAAGGTGTAACAATCCAACTACTACTTAATTACTATCTCTCTCATCATTAAACTTCACACCCATCTTTCGTTCATCCCAAATTAACATGGTCATCAAATCCTATTGGTCGAATGAACTCCTGTATGGGAGAAAAACAATTGGTTTCAGCCCTCATGTTCAACACTAGTATTTGCTTTCTAAAGGAACCCTGATATAATTAATATTAAACACGACACTATTGTCTGACTATTCTTTGTGTCTTGCTGCGTTCATAATCTTTTGTTTCCTTTGTTAGGCAAAAAAGGTGTGGTCCATATGTATATGAAGACGAATATGCATCAAGTAAATATAGATACATACATAATTACGTATGGAAGATAAAGTAGAGAGTGCTTTTGATGTCAAGCAATTAAATTTGACTTACTTTCAGGAGAAAAGACTGATTGAATGAGTCTAACATCATTTCCAACTCAAATCTTCTGCTTCTGCAAGTTTCTTCAATTCCACCAAGCATGTCGGTATGAGCTTTTCAGATTCTTTTCTTCTTCATTTCCATTTTCTTTTCTGTTGAATTCGAGTATAATAATTTAACCCTTTTTTTTTGTTAGTTCAAGATTTTTAATGGCACGCCCCAATCTCAATCTCAAAGAGCTTTAGGACATAACAACTCCCCTGTTCGAATTTGATGTGTTCGTGGATCACACAGTTCATGTATCTCCACTCACGTACAACCCAATTCTGCTACCATTTTTAAAATAATATTTTGATCCGGAAGTTCATTGTTTGTCTTAGAAAACCGTAACAAGTATGGATTTCAGTATCATCAACCAGCCTGTTAGGAACTACACCTATAAACTAGAATAAACCATCAACAGTTCATTGGAAAGATTCCTACGAAGTAATCACGGTGAAATTTTCAGGCATCCCATCCCATGTATACTCCCTACTTTATATACAAAACAACGAGTATATGATTTTGAAACTTGAACTATGAATTTAAGGAAAGGTAACTGTTATCTTCAATAGGACGCAAGTTTCAACCTGATTGGCAGACTTGCAGAATATGTTGAGACAATGGACTGCATCAGCTCCTTAAATTTTTAACATGTATTTTTACTTATGTTGCTCTGACTTTTCATTCTTCTTACAGAATCTGTGTCCAATACAAACTTGCACATAAGTATGAGGATATAGTCCTCTAAATACTCTCTAGACATACTATATTTTATGCTACATTCTAATCCGAGGAACATAGCTTTCTTATATTAGTATGCAGTACTTTTTTTTTTTCAGATAAAGAACACTTCCTTTGCTAGTGTTTTTGAATCCTTGTTGGCAGATATTTCATCAATCATAGAATCTGTAGAATGTATACAAGCTGAGCAGGAAAACTTTGTTGAATTGGGATAATATCTTTATCGAGTTTTTCCAGCAATAATGGAGTTGCAGTTTTCAGAGAATCCCCCAAAAAATACAAAAGTGATTGTAGAATCTCATTCCATGAATGTCAATTTGGTTAAAGATCTTGTTGGAGAATGCCATAAAGAGAACCATCCAGTCTCAGATGCTGAACTTGTGAAGATCATAGCTGAGCTAGTAAGGGTGATTAAAGACATAGGTGAATGTTTGTGTTTGATACCATCTACAACATTTGGGGGCCAGAAGTATGTGGAAACTGCGGTCTGGTCTCTTTCGGATGAATTGCAGAATGTTCATTTTGAATTCAAGCAACCTATAGAATCACAGATGTCTTATGCAATGGAAATCCCAAGTTCTCAAATATTGCCATTGCCGGAAGAATCAGGTCTTTACCCTGTTGATGACGAAGTATCGGTGCCTACAGAGAGTTCTCAAGTTTTTGAGTATGCCATGCCCGGTTGATTTCATTAAGAGTACAAATCAGAGAAGCCAACGGCAACATGAAAACGTGGACAAATCTTTGGTGACATTGCCACATGTAGCTCAATATATCGAACCATTGTACAACACATTCTTCTGTCCATTAACCAAGCAGGTTATGGATGACCCAGTTACCATTGAAAATGGAGTGACGTACGAGCGGAAGGTCATAACAGAGTGGTTTGAAACCTTCAGTCATCAAGACAATGTAGTCTGTCCAACTACAGGGATGAAGCTAAAAAGCAGAGTTTTAAGCGCCAATGTTGCTCTAAAGACCACAATAGAGGAATGGAAGGAGAGGAATGAGGTTGCAAGGATCAAAGCTGCCCGTACCGCGTTATCGTTGGCTTGTTCAGATAGTATGATATTAGAAGCAATAAGAGATCTGCAGCATATTTGCAAAAGAAGACGGAATAATAAGGCACTAGTATTTAGTGTTGGAATATTGCCATTGCTTATTAGGTTATTTGGATATAAAGATAGAGATGTTAGATGTGAGGTTTTGGAATTATTACGACAACTGATGGAGGAAGATGAAGGAAAGGTTTGATTCTTACCCCTTTCCTGATATTTTTATAGCATGATTTTGAGCTTAAGCTTAGCATCTATGATATATATATGCATATATTCACATATATATCTTTGATCTTGCAATAAACCCATGTTTTCCTTGGAGATATGAACAGTTATATATATATATTTCAGGAAATGATTGCTAATATAATGGATATATCAGCAATGATTGAGTTGATGTCAAGTAGTCACCAGGAAATTAGGCATGCATCATTGCTTTTCTTAGTTGAGCTTTCAAGATCTCAAGCTTTGGGTGAAAAAATTGGTTCAGCTACTGGAGCAATTTTGATGCTGATCAGAGTTAAATTCAATCATCATATTGATTCCTTTGCTGCAGAAAAAGCAGATGAAATTTTAAAGAACCTGGAGAGATTTCCAGATAATATAAAGCAGATGGCTGAAAATGGATTCTTGGATCCTCTTTTAAATCATCTAACAGAAGGTAATTAAATTTCATTATGTTGTAGCTGATAACTTGTAACACTCCAATCTAAAAGCTCCACCTATTGAGAGGTCCTTTTGTAGGCAAAAGAACCAATTCTAAACTAAACATTTCTGTGAGTTAGATTTGCTGAAGGATGATTAACTTCTGATAATAAGTTTCAAACATGTTTCAAAGTCAAACATACGCATGCTGATTACAGTTACGTGGTTAACTGAACAGGTTCTGAGGAGGTTCAAATGGAAATGACAAGCTACTTGGGGGAACTCATCCTTAGTAATGACAGCAAAGCGTATGTGGCTGAGAAGGCTTCTACAAGTATTATTAAAATGGTGCAAAGTGGGAACACCATTTTCAGAAACGCAGCATTTAAAGCTCTATCACAAATCTCATCTCATCATCCAAATGGCAAAATCCTTGTAGAAGCTGGCATTCTCAACATTATGGCTGAAATGATGTTCACTCGCAGGATATATGATGAACTAATGGATTCAAAGAAAGAGGCTGCTGCAATACTTGCAAATGTTCTTGAATCTGGGGTTGAACATGACAGCATCAAAGTGAACACTCACGGCCGTAGGTTAAGCTCAGATTATGCTGTTTACAACATTATCCACATGCTTAAGAACTCAACTCTAGAAGAGCTCAACATCAATCTCATCCGGATTCTGTTATGCTTAACAAAGTCACCCAGATCAATGGATACAATTGTTTCGGTTGTGAACGAGACTGAAGCAAGCTATTCCCTCATTGAACTCATCAATAACCCACATGAACAACTTGGGGTTGCCGTAATCAAGCTACTCATTTTGCTTGCGCCGCATGTCGGTAACACACTAGTTGAAAGGCTCTGCAAAACCAGGGGACAACCTGAGAGTTTAATGGAATGCCCTTCTGGAACTAACCACATTACAGAGAAGCAAGCACTTTCTGCAAGATTCCTGGCGAAACTCCCTCAACAGAATCTCACACTCAACCTTGCTCTTCTCAACAATAATGTCGTCCCCACAATCCTTGAGAGAATCTTTCTAATCCAAAGAAATGGAACAAGAACTAGCAGGCATGCAACTGTGTACTTAGAGGGTCTTGTTGGAATTCTTGTTAGATTCACAACTACATTGTATGAACCCCAAATGTTGTTCCTTGCAAGAACTCACAACTTGACATCAGTGTTTACAGAACTGCTCATCAAAACATCCAGTGATGAAGTTCAAAGATTGTCAGCAATTGGACTGGAGAATCTCTCATTAGAGTCAATAAATCTATCACGGCCACCACAGATAAAGCAAACTGGGTCTAAAAAACTCTTCCGCCGACCGAATTTATTGTCTTCCAGGTCAGTTGAAAGCAGAAAGATACCAGTTCCATGTCCAGTTCATAGAGGTGCTTGTTCTTCAGAAACCACATTTTGTTTGATCGATGCTAAGGCAGTTGAAAGGCTGTTAGTATGCCTGGACCATGAAAATGATGAAGTAGTTGAAGCTTCAATGGCAGCTATCTGTACTTTGTTGGATGACAAGGTTGATGTAGACACCAGTGTGAGCCTGTTAAGTGAAATCAATGCTATTCAATATGTATTAAAAGTAGTGAAAGAGCATAAACAAGAGGGTCTATGGCAGAAATCATTTTGGATGATTGAAAAATTCTTGGTAAGAGGTGGAAATAAGTCAGTTTCTGATATATCACAGGACAGAGTTTCTGATATATCACAGGACAGACTACTGCATGCTTCATTGATTAGTGCTTTTCATAATGGGAATGATAGTATGAAGCAGATGGCTGAGAATATTTTGAGACACTTAAACAGGATGCCGACTCCTTCAGCTACTTCTTACAGCATGTAATGAAAAGATGCTTGAATTTCAATTCAGTTTTAGAAGCTCATCTCTGAAAACAAGCCAACCATTTTTGTTGCGTAGTAGTTCCAAGTTGTGATGGGAAAAAAAACAAAAGAAAACTTGTTTTATGATTACCATTACCATTTCTTTCTTGCTTTTAAAAGTATAGTAATTATATATTACCTTTAAATTTGATTAAAGGAATCGATTGGATGATGTATAATTTTGCTTTAGAGCTGACTAGTAACATACCACATTAAACCAATGAATATTAAAAAGACAATTATAAACGTTTAGTTCTTCCAAGTTAGTGGACTGTCTAATGCTTTAGCATTTCTCACTCATTCTAAAACATCTGGATTTCCTACATATTATAACTTGATTCTTCATCCTTGCTCTAGAAAAATGGAGTTGCAACTTATAACTATCTGTGTATATTTTATCATTGCTGGTAGGCTTGACTGTAAGAAAATATATTCCATTGGACTATTATCATCCATCATTAAATAAGAATCATATAGTAATAGATTTGTGTTTCAGACCTTGGAATGACCAGGATTGTATGTGATACAAGCAAGACATGACAGTAAAGGACAAGAGAATGCCATTGTTTACTTTTTCAGGCTTTTCATCCGTAAACTTGATGAAAACCGCCATTCTAGCCTTCCAATAAGTGTAATCCACAACATTAAGCACAGGAGACGAGACATTGAAACTTTTTATTGCAAACATATATCAACATCAGTAAATCAACTAGATGTGTTAAATGGTAGGATATCATACCAATTAAAAAACACTAAGAACGATGTTTGCAGCAAAACTGAGCAGTGGCAGAAGCAATGTCAACTGCGGCACTGATGAAGAACAAAAAAGAACAATGAAGAACACAACGATATGTTAATGCAATTTGGTTTCCCTATGTGTGTTTCCCTATGTGTGTAAGGCCTTGTCTAAAGAGATAAACCATTATCTTAATACCTCATGCAACAAGTGATTACAAACACTAACACTCACTATATTACAGTCTCACTTTTGCACCTAACAACTATATCACTCTAAACTAAAGATAAAAACCAAGTAACACACTTGATTTTACACTCAAATAGAAATAAGTGCTCTTAAATCATTACCACACTTGTACAAGTCTCCTCAATTTATAAACATTCAAGACTTGCTAACATGGTAGATCAATTACAATTAATCTTTACCTAAAAAACACTAGGATAATAAGCTCTAAGAATACGTGTTGAAAGTTGGCAACAATGAAGCAGTAAGCAAATGTCCAATGTGTAATTGGTTGATTAAAACTTTTTGTAACATGTGACTTATGTTTGGTGTGTTCGTAATTTTTGTTTTGCTAAGGATTACTCAAGTACTTAGCTGATTTAGTAGCCTCTTAGGTTATCATTAAGCTGATTTTATAGCTTGGATACTAGCACAAGTAATATTTTGCTTTCTTCCAATGTAATGAAGCTACTTATGTACATGTAATGTTACTTATTTCAAGTAATGAGAGTTGTCAATTTTTCCTCTCAACCAACGCTTGTTTTGTTTTTGCTTTTCATCTTTCAAACTCAAATTTTATTGTTTTTGATTTTTGGATGCTGACATAACTTAACAAATGGTATCAAGAGCCTACCATCTTTGAGGGCCTTTTGCTATGTATTGTTCATTTTTTAAGTGTTCTCTGCTTGAAAGAAAAGAAACAAAAGCTGTTTTTTGTTGGTTTATTTAGTTGCTGCAAAAGAATAAGTTTCTCACCGTCACCACTTTTTGCTGGTGAAAACTACAATATTTGGGCTGTGAAAATGAAAACATACATGCAGGCTCATGATCTGTAGAGTGTTGTTCAAGCTGACATAGAGCCACCACCTTTGAGAGCTAATTCAACAATAGCTCAAATTAGGCAGCACAATGAGGACTGTGCCAAAAAGTATAAGGCTATGTCATGCCTTCAAAATGGAGTTTCAGATGTAATCTTCATAAGGATAATGGCTTGTGACACTCTAAAGTAAGCTTGGGACAGACTCAAGGAAGAGTTTCAAGGGTCAAATAAAACTAGCCAGCAACAGTTGATCAACCTAAGAAGGGACTTCGAGAATCTAAAAATGAAAGAGTCTAAATCTATCAAGCAGTATTCTGGTAGGATTATGGCTACAGTTAACAATATTAGGCTTCTTGGGGGTGATTTCAGTGATAAAAGAATAGTTGAAAAGGTCATTACAACTTTTTTAGAAAAGTATGAGTAAAAAATTTCTTTTTTGGAGGACTCTAAGGACCTATCAACTAATCTTGATAGAGCTGATAAATGCTCTCTATGCACAAGAGCAGAGAAGGGCAAACAAGATAGAGGAGAGTATTCTGAATGAGCCTTTCAGGCTAGAAGTAAAGAAAGCTCAAGCTCGAGTTCAAGCTACAAAGGTAAGAAGCCTTGGTCTAAAAAGAAAGAAAAAACAAAAAAGGATGCTAGCAAGAAGAAGTTTCCACCATGCACTCATTGTAAGAAATCCACTCATTTAGAAAAGTATTGCTGGTATAGGCCTGATATTCAATGTAGAAGCTGCAAGCAACTTGGTCACATGGAAAAGTTTGTAAAAACAAGGCAAAAACACAACCACAGTAGTAGGATCAAGCTCAAGCTACTGAGGATGTTCAAGCTCAGGAGGAGCATGTCTTTGCTACTTCATGTTCTGAAGTTCGAGCAAAGTCAGAAAGAATTGGTTGATTGACAGTGGCTGCACTCATCACATGGCATCAGAAAAGGCATGTTTAGAGAACTAGATACCAGCTTAGTGTCCAAGGTTAGAATTGAGAATGATGAGTTTATTGAGGCCAAAGGTAAAGGCAAAGCTATGATCAGCACTCAATCAGGTAACAAAACAACTTCAGAAGTTCTTTTTGTACCTGATATTGACCAGGATTTAGGTACTGTTGGTCAGTTGTTAGAGAAGGGTTACTCCCTTATCTTTGAAGATAAAACTTATGTGATTAAGGATCTCTTTGGCCAAGAGCTAGTGACAGTAGCTATGCATGATAAATCCTTTATTTTAGATGTGAATCAGTTAGAAGTAAAGGCACATACTGCTCTGACTGATGAATCATGTTTGTGGTATAAGAGGTTGGGGCATGTGAACTATAACTCACTTGGTTTTCTGCATAAGATGAGTCTAGTTGAAGACATGTCCAAGATTGAGCTTAAAAATGAAGCATGTGAGGTCTGTCAGCTTGGCAAGTAGACCAGACTACCTTTTCTAGTTAACAAAGTTTGGAAAGCTCAAGAAAGGCTCCAACAAGTCCGTACTGATATTTGTGGACCTATAAAGACCTCCTCTTTAAGTGGTAACAGGTATTTTGTGTTGTTCATTGATGATTGCACCAGATTCTGTTGGGTGAGTTTTTTGAAACAAAAGTCAGAAGTGACTTATTTCTTTTGCAAGTTTAAGGCCTTAGCTGAGAATCAAGCAAGTTGTAAGCTGAAGGTATTGAGGTCAGACAATAGGACTAAATATGTGTCTCAAAAGTTTTAGAAGATTTGTGATGAAGCTGGAATTCAGCATCAATTAACCACAATCTACACACCGTAGTAGAATGGTGTTTGTGAGAGAAAGAACAAAACTGTTATCGATATGGCTAGGTATTTGTTGTTTGAAGGGAAAATGCCTAACATTTTTTGGATGAGGCAGTAAATACCTCTGTGTATTTATTCAATAGACTGCCAACAAATATAGTCAAAGGCAAAACACCATTTGAAGCTTGGTTTGGACGCAAGCCTACTGTCTCGCACTTCAAAGTTTTTGGCTGCATATGCTACACACTTATGCTAGCTGAAAAGAGAACCAAGCTAGAAAAGAGGTCCATGCCTGGAGTCCTTGTTGGCTATAGCAGCATAAAGAAAGGGTACATGGTCTTTGATCCATCCACTAAAAGGATTGTTGTGAGCAGAGATGTAAAATTCAATGATGGCAGCTGTTGGAAATGAGATGGAACAAATGCAAGCCTATCTGAGTAAGACTAGCAAGATCTTGACTTGCATCATGTTGAGAATGAAGCTGAAATTGAGGAAAGATATGTTGATGTACCTGTCAGAGGTACAAGGACTATTATGGACATCTCTAAAAGATGTGATATGACCATTATTGAGCCTTCCAACTTTGATGAGGCTACAAAAGAGGGCTGCTGGAAAGAAGCAATAGAGGCAGAAATAGAAATGATTCACAAAAATGATACATAAAAGCTGGTTGATAGGCCAGCACACAAAAAATTATTAGTGTGAAGTGGGTGTTCAGGGCCAAGCATAATGCAGATGGGTCACTGAACAAGAACAAAGCAAGGCTAGTTGTGAAAAGATATAGTCAACAATATGTCATTGATTTTTTTGAAACCTTTGCACCAGTTGCAAGGTTGGACACCATAAGGCTGTCGTTTGCCTTAGTTGCTTAAAAGCTATGGAAAGTGCACTAGCTGGATGTCAAATCTGCTTTCTTGAATGGATTTCTCAAGGAAGAGATTTTTGTTGAGCAGCTAGATGGATTCAAGGTTCTTGGTGAAGAGCACAAGGTTTACAAGTTTAAGAAGGCTTTGTATGGCCTAAAATACGCTCCAAGGGCCTGTTATGACAAAATTGATGCCTACTTGTCAAAGCTGGGGTTCGAAAAGAGCATTAGTGAGTCTACACTCTATGTGAAGAAATTTGAGAAACGTTACTGATTGTGTTATTTTATGTGGATGATTTATTAGTTACTGATTGTAGGAATGAATTAATTAAAGAAGTCAAGAAATAGATGCAATATGTTTTTGAGATGACTGATCTAGGATTGATGGCCTACTTTCTTAGTCTGAAAGTAAATCAGAATGAGCATGGCATCTTTATAAGCCAATAGGCTTTTGCTATAAAGATTTTAAGCAAGTTTTGCATGACAAACAACAAACCTGCTAGCACTCTTATAGAACAAGTAGAAAAACTTTCCAGCAATAGTGACCATGAAAAAGTGGATGAGAAGGGCTACAGAAGTCTAGTTGGTTGCTTGCTCTATTTGATAGCAACAAGGCCAGGTATCATATATGCAGTTAGCCTTCTATTAAGGTTCATGCGTTGCTGCAATGTCGCTCATTTCAATGTTGCTAAAAGAGTCTTAAGATATGTCAAAAGGTTCTTAAGCTATGTAGCGAAGTTTGTGAAGAGGAGCTGCAACTGGTGGGCGATTCAGATAGTGACTAGGCAGGCTCAGTTGATGATATGAAGAGCACATCGGGCTACTTTTTCACTCTAGGTTCAGGGTCTTTTGTTGGAGTTCTAAGAAGCAACAAATAGTAGCTCAATCCACTGTAGAGGTAGAGTAAATTGCAACTGCTACTACTGTTAATGAAGCTATTTGGCTTAGAAGAGTGACTTGAATGTTGATCAAGAGGAAGCAACAAAGATCAAGGTGGACAACTAGTCAGATGTTGCTATTGCCAAAATCCTATATTTCATGGCAAGACCAAGCACTTTAAGATCAAGTATCATTTTGTAAAGGAGGCAGAATTATCAAGGGAAGTCAATTTGACTCATTGCTATTCGGAGGTTCAACTTGCAGACATTCTGACCGAGCCACTAGCTAATGCAAGGTTTGAGTATTTGAGGAAAAGATTTGGAGTCTGCTGCTTTGTGGCCAAGGAGGAGTGTTGAAAGTTGGCAACAATGCAGCAACAAGCAAATGTCCAATGTGTAATTGGTTGATTAAAACTTTTTGTAACATGTGACTTATGTTTGGTTTGTTTGTAATTTTTGTTTTGCTAAGGATTAGTCAAGTACTTAGCTGATTTAGTAGCCTCTTAGGTTATCATTAAGCTAATTTTACAGCTTGGATACTAGCTCAAGTAATATTTTGTTTTCTTCCAATGTAATGAAGCTACTTATGTACATGTAATGTTACTTATTTCAAGTAATGGGAGTTGTCAATTTTTCCTCTCAACGAACGCCTGTTTTGCTTTTGTTTTTCATCTTTCAAACACAAATTTTATTGTTTTTGATCTTTGGATACTGACATAACTCAATAATATGCTTACAAGTTTACCTAATTCGGTTCAATCTCTTCAAAGCAGGAAATTCAATTTCCTAAATCTAATTCAGACTGATCTTCAAGATATGTTGTAGTTTGGATATCATAGATGCTTTAGCCTGGAATTGGTCTACGAATGGTACGCTCCCAATAGCTGAAACTTATAACAATTATGTTGGCGCGTCTTGGGGGTTGATGATATGATTGATTGCTGATTTGAAAGTGCCCAACTCCTTAACGTGTGCGACAATTCATTGGATTGTCTTTAAAAGTCACCTCTTGACCAATGAAGAGCATGGAAGACGAGGATTAACTAGAAATAGGTGTTGTGTTCGATGTGGTGCAGAGGTTGAATCAACTTTACATATTTATTTTGAGAGACTGTATGTATGCTAAGGGGTTTCAGAATGCCATTGTTCCTACCAGGTCTAAGGCTAAGTTCTTCTCACTGCCCCTACATGAATGGATGCAGTGGAACTTGATTAATCATGACAAGAATTAGTTTGACGATGGTATTTGGATCATTTTTTTCTCATTATTGACTTAGCTCTTTTGGAAGCAGCGAAATTCTGTTATGTTTCAAGGGACACACATCGATTCGTAGGAATTAATGCGTATTTGAGTTTCATGGGTGCTGTCGTATGATAACACTATGGCTAAAAGGACAGTTGAAATGATTGTTGATGATAGTAAACAATGGATAACTAACGAAGGATGAGTGGGTAAAACTTAATTCGGATGGATCGGTTGGTTTTGAAAGGCATACTGCAACTATTAAAAGATTTTTGTGGAATTCTGTTGGGTTTTAAATCGAGTTAAACAATTTTGAATCTATTCAAACAATAAAAAATCGATTCAAACAACAACAAAATCAAGTCCATCGACAAAACAATCGATTCAAAGTGACTATAATGTTTTTGATGCTTAAGCAAAGATATGAGAGAAAAAAGTTGAGCCAAAGATTGCAGCCTCAACTAATCTGCAAACTGATCTGCTCTATCTGCTGTCTCTCAATTTATCATTCATCAAAAGATTACAATATAAGTCATTTGTTTTCACCAAGCACACCTAAACCCACTAATCTGCCTAGTAACAAGTGAAACATAACTTGTACACATGCTGATTTGTCTAAATCAGTACCTAAACACAAGTAATTTACTAACTTAGTTCATTTACAACTAAACACCATTACAAAAGAACTGAAAACAAAACTAAAAGCTAAGCAACATACAATGTGTTGCATGCATGTGTGCAAACTGTGATAGTTACATGTAAACACCAAAAAACAACCAGTTGCATGGATGGTCATCTTCAACACTATTCCTTAGCCTCCATGCTGATAACACCATTCATCTTCCTTAAATATTCAAACTTGACCTTTCCAAGTGGCTTGGTTATTATATCAGCCAGTTTGCATCTTGATCAGCTCGCAAGCCTGTGGTTTAATGAGCTCGCACTTTTGCAGCTCGCATTTCATTCAACTTGCAGCTTGCACTTTGCACAGCTCGCACATTTGTCAACTTGCACTTTTGTTGAGTTCGCAACTTGTATTTTGGAAGCAAAACTAGTGTAAATCTTTGGAAGCAACACTAGTGTAGCCACTATGTCAATCAAAACTAGTGTTAATTTTGGAAGCACATCACCTTTTCCCTTAGCCTCAATAAACGGGTCATTTCCAATTTTTACTTTGGAAGCAAAACTAGTTTCAATCTTCCTGAAAATGCTCTCATTAGAGGCCATGTGATTTGTGCAGCCACTGTCAATCAACCAACTCTTGTTGACTTTGCTGCTTGAAACAGAACGAGAAGTAGTAAATAGATGCTCCTTCTGAGCTTAGTTCCAATCAACTGCCTGAGCTTGAGCATTGTGCTGTTGTGGCTGTTGCTCTTGCTGCTATTTGTTTTTGCTCACCTTCTCTCTATGACTAAATTGTTTACGGCTTCTACACTGAATATCTGGCATGAGCCAATAATACCTCTCCAAGTGATTGGTCTTCTTGCAGTGAGAGCATGGTGGATTTTTTTTCCTTTTCACTGTCTCTCCAACTCTTCCCTTTCTTCTTTGTTCAGCCTTTCTTTTCTTTATTACCTGAGGAGCTTGAGCCTTCTTTGTTTCTGGCCTAATAGGCTCCTTCAATATGCTTCTTCAGTCTGCTCTTGCTTTCAATTAAAACAAATAAAATAAATAAGAATGGAGTTTTGATTTTTTTTAAATATTTAAAAATTAAAATTAAGATTTGAAGAAAAGTAAAGAAAACAATAATTAAAATCGAGAAAAATCAATAAAATGAAACTCTACCTAAAGCAAATTCTCCATTTAATTTAAGAGTTTAATTATTAATGTAAAAATAAATTTCAATTCGCTTAGCAACTTAATTTTTTTTATTTTTCAATAATCAAGACAATTGCCATTAATTATTTCTTTTATTAACAAATAATCTTATAATGATAGCTTAAGATTTAATTTATCAATAGCATTAAAAATGAAAAAGACTCAATTCTAATTAATAAACACAGAATTAAAGTTCATTTAAATTAGATTGCTACCCACACTACACAAACAACTATGTAGTTCATCACAAATATTAGAAATCAATTAATCGACTAAATCTCTAATTGATAAGACAATTATTCTAAACTATCAAATACTGATCACATATTTAATAAATCTAAATAATTGTTGTACAGACAGGGTCCAAACCACTAAAAACCAAAAATCAAAACACAAACAAATAATAGCCCAAATTAAAAACCAAAAATCCAATCCAAATTACAAAAAACCCTAGCCCGAATGACCCAAAACTTTAAAAATTTTTCAGAACCCTAGGGCTCCTTCTCTTCTCTCGCGCTGCTCCCACGTGGTCTGTCAACTCGTTCAACGCCAGAATTTCAACTTCGTTGACCTCCTTTCAGACCTGCAATACGGCAGCAGAGGCAACAGAGCGGGGAAATAGGACAAAGAAATAGTAGAAATAATAGATATATTGTAACATATTCGGCGATAAAGAGCCACAAAAACAATGTAAAAAGGGGGGATTTTTATCAATAAAAATAGCACAAAAAAATAAAAAAAATAACAGGGCAAAAAAATTTACTTTGTAATAGTTCTTCTTCCTTTCTTCCAGATTTTGAAGTAAAAAATCAAAAAGTTTCAAACTTTAAAGGTGATTCGCTCCTACTTTCGTTTTAAGTTCTGATTTTACTTTTATTTTTATTTTATTTTATTTTTTTATTTTTATACGGAAATAAATAAAAAAAAGGAAGGAGTAAAGGTACTCACCTCCGTCGTTTGGTCCGCCGCCGAAGAAATAAAGGTCCACCTTCCGCAACGCCGACCATTGGCCATGACGGCGGCGTGGTGGACCGCCAAGGAGCCCGATCGTGTCGAAGAATGGTTTGAGAGGTTCTTTAAAACCTTTTTAGTTTTTTTCGAAGTAAAGGTGCAACAAATGAAAAAAAAATAAAGCTTGGGCTTAAATACCCCACCCAAAACGGCACCGTTTAGTGTGGCCTCCCCAGACGCAAAACGGCGTCGTTTTGGGGAGGCCGACCCGCGATCTGACCCATGCCTAGGGGGAACCCGCGTGTTTTGGCGTTTTGGGTTATTTCCGCAGATAGCCCCTCCACTTTTCAATGCCATTCGATTAAGCCTTATTTTGTTTCTTTTGATTTCTGATTTTAACCCGAAATTTATGCGTTATTTCATTTTAGCCCAGGCTGAAGCGCAGCGCATTGAGGGGTCTGGGGTATTTTCCATTTTGCCCCCTTTTATTTTCGGTTTGTTCCGAATTGGTCCATTATGCTATTTTCATTATTTCAGATTTATACCACAAACTCTGGTTCGTTTTCAATCGTGTCCTAAACCTATTTTATTCATTTTTTAACTGTTTATTATATGTTATTTTAAAATATTTATATACTATTTGCTTTAGATTATTTTTATATATTTATTTTAACTCGTTTTATGTATTGTTTCATTCAAAATTGTTTTATTATGTATTTTAAATTACTTATTACATATATATTTATTTCTAAACTATTTCATATATATTATTTATTTTAGATTCTTTTCTCATATTATGTGTATATTGCTTTTCAAAATTTTTTATATATTGTTCTTTAAAACCGTTTCGTATGCCACTTATTTTAAAATTTTTGTTTTGCACATTATTTTAAACTTTTAATATATCAATTTTGAATTGATTTAGGTATTACTTATTTTAAATTATTTTATATACTTTATTTTAAACTTACTTTATTTATTTTAAAATGTTCATTATTAATTATATTAAGTTTTTTATATTATTTATTTTACATTTTTATATATGTATATATATATATATTATCTATTTAAATTTTTTATATCATCTATTGTTAAGTTGTTTTGTATATTATTGATTTTTTAAAAAAGGGAAAATTCTTTTTTACATTATTTGTTTTAAACTTATTTATTACCATTTTATTATCATTTTTAAATAGTTTTTATATTTTTTATTCATGTTAATTGGCTTTATATTATTTATTTTCATATGATATTTGTTTCATTGTGTTTGGTCATTGATGTTGGTATTTAAGTAATGTATCTTGTGTAGTTATTGCCATTATGTGTTTTAATTCTTTACTTCGTATTTTTTACATCATTGTTATTCATTTGCGTAATGTTGTACTCATGTATTATCATTCCAGGCTCATTACCATATTGTCGTTTCATGCCATCGCATCATGAATTAAACTCCGATGTATTTATCCAATGTAAATTGTTTTATCTTTACTCCAAACAAAATAAATGTAAGCCTTTAAATGTTGCACTCGTCGTTATTTAAAGACGAAAATTCTTTTATAAGGCAATATTTCGTGTTTAGAAATTCGAGAAATGGTACCCTAACTTACTGGGTTCTGATATTTCTCGTCTAACCTAAATAGCGGAACATCCTTTTAAAATAAATAAGTTTTGAATAAAAAAGGCTATTTCTCGAGAATTCGAGATGTTGTGTCCTAATGTATTGGATGTGACATTTTGTTACCTCGGGAAAAGATTTCTTAAAATAAAGGCAATATTCTGTATTTGGAAATTCGAGAAATCGTGCCCTAACTTACTAGGTTTCGATTTTTCTCGTTTAACCTAAATAACCGAATATCCTTTTAAAATTAAAATACGTGAATTTCAAATAAAAGGCAAGCTCATTCTTAAAGGTTCAAGATGTCACATCTTAACTTACTGGATGTGATATTTTATTACTTCGAGATGAGGGGGTTTTTAACATTCTTTTCGATTCATCCAAGCATTTTGAAATTAGCATTAATACAAGGAGGGATCGTATTTTAAATTCTTTCAAGTTTTCAAATCTTCGACACTAAGACACTAATCAATTAACTAGGTACAAATTTTGGGCGTATCGAGGGTGCTAATCCTTCCTCATGCGTAACCGACTCCCGAACCTGTCTTCCTGATTTTCGTAGACCAAAATTATTGTTTTGATAAATCAAATTGTTTATTAAAACACCCCCTTTTCGAGGTGACTCGATCACACCTCAGCAAAAAAGGATTGGTGGCGACTCTCACGTTTTTCGGTTACATTTTTAAAATCCAAGTCGACCCCGTTTTTCAAAAAAATAGTTTTGACAATTGTAATTAAACCAGAAGACATACAAATACTAAAGAACAAAGGAAACATTAAGAATAATTCAATCTCATAAATTGTATAAAATCAAACTTTGAATATTATTTTAACTAGAAAAAAAATTTAGCAATAGAAAGAAAATAAAACACACAAAAAAATAAAATTAATAGCAGTTATGTTTTTCTCCTAACCTAATAATGACTATTTATAGGATAAAAATAATATAAAAGAGAAAGTGGAAAAGCGCCATTGAATATATAGAGTTTCTTTTAGATTTTTTTGGCAAATTTCGCATCAAATTTTCAAATTGTTTTTGGGTGTCTTCCTAAGGTTTTTAGGCTTGAGTTGTAAAATAACTTTAACTAAATCTTTAAGTTCTCTTCAAATTGGTATATTATAAATCCAAAATAAAGATATATAGCTCAAGTTATGACCAAAATAATGAAAGTTTAATCAACAAAAATTTATCAAAAATAAACTTTGAACTCATTTTTCTTCAATTATTCCCTAGATTAATAATAAATATAAATTAAATAATTAAAAAATATTACAAAAAATTAAAAATTACAATCTTCAATACTAAAAATACAAAAAATTGAATTTAAATCTCTGAAAATATGTATTCTTGTGGCGTAGTTTCTTTTCTTATAGTTTTGCTCATAGGCATAGCTTTTTGTAAGGATTTATTTTCTCTTCTTTTCCAATATTTTTAATCATTATTTTATTTATATTTAGTTATAAAATATTTTTAAATAATAATTTAAGGGAAAAAATTGTTGTTAATAAGATTTTATCCAATTCAATTTTAATTTTGAAGTGTAATAAAAATGTTAAAGGAAAGGTAAAAAAAATTGGTATTTTAATTGCGCAGGTGTATCTAATTCAATAGCACAACATACATGATAGTTTTATTGGAATCTAACTTCCACCCTAACATTCTACTCGAAAATGGAGTTCATGTATATAATTAGTTTTTACATATGCTGCAATGAATAAAAGTATTATTAGTACCTGAATTTCATACATATTTTTATTTAGTTTTGCAATCATTTCCACTTGGAGAAACAAATTATCTACCTTCCTCTACTCATGACCTGCATAATTTGATGGCTTACTCGGTTCCTCCTTAACTCAAGTTTTAACACTTTATGTCTGATCCTATACATAAATTTTACGTTGAAAGTTCACTTAAAAATTTGAATTCAAATTTTATTGATAGATCTCTAAATTTCTTTACAAAAGAAACTCTTTTGATTCTTCTCTCTAGTTTGACTTTAATTCAAAAGTCGTTTGACTTGATTTTGAATTAATGTAGATTGCATCAAAGATCCTTGAGACTTAATTTTGAAACGGGTTTGGACTTTCATACTTCAGTTGAAATGGATCGAAAAGTAGTTTTCTTTATAAATGACTTTTGACATTTTTCTCCACGGTTGAACTGGATCGGAAGATGACTTTTTTTTGGAATTGGTGTGTCGTTCTTTAAAATTACTTCAAGTTCAACTTATTCAGAGAATACTGCAAAGATTTTTTGGACTTCTTAAACTTGCCAATGTCCAAAATAACTCAGGGTGACCCTTTTATAGTGTCAATTATATGAATAAAAGAGAGTTTTTGTAGAATTTAATTGTTCTATTTAATCCAATCACATTAATAAAAGAGAGTTATTGCATAAATTAATTGCTCCAATTAGTTGTTCTACAAAAATTTAAACTATTTTCACCATTTAATTGTTCTACACATATATGATATCATTTTCATCGTGGTAATTTTCACTTTGAATCACAATAATTTTAGCTTAACACGTGGTATTTTGTAATTGGTCAAAAAATTTTCTTTCACCTACAAGGATGTCAGTGAATTTTATTTTTACAAAAGAAAAACTTCTCACAAGCATAGACTTAAGTCTTAATACATGCAGATCCTCAGATGTTAGATGATGTCATTGATAACTTGTCTGATTACTCATGAAATAACATGAGAAAAATAACATATACCATATAAGATAAAGAAAAAAGCTATATAAGTGACAACAATTACCGATTAAAATTAATATATAACTAAGTCATATAGTAAAACATGGTGAAAATTTTTTACTCAACATGAATTGTGCTGCAAAATATACCAGAAAATGAGACATCTACCAATGAAATTTCGTAACATATACCAGAAATTTCGTTTTCTCTATTTCGCTTGACTATAACCTTTACTCCTTTAATCATGGCTGATGGCTCATCAGCAAGAAAATTATACATATATGCATCAGAATCATTCAAATTTCAAAGTTCTTAACAAATACCAGAAAGAAAAAAAAAAAAAAGAAGAAGCTTTGCAAACCATCAATGTTGTCAATTCCATTATAATTGAAATCATTTTAATACTACATCAGATAAAGAGGGTGTTCAAGCCAATGTCTATAACACAATAAGAAAAGTATTGGTGCTAGAATGGGCAACCTTGCAAACGTAAAAGCATATATAATAGAGTTATCCTCTATAAATATTTAGAACACTTTCCTCGAAACGATGATGTGGACTGGGTGCTTTCGGCAACATGGAAATTTTCCATCTCCATTTGCCTTGTTGTCCTTTGTTTGGTGGTTAAACCCACAGCTCACCAATTGACAAGTACCTAACAGGGCTTTTCCTTTTTACAAAGAAAGGCGCATTTTTTTGGAGAAAAACAAATGATTCCATTAATCAATAAGAAATGACTAATTACAAATGCGTAAAAACTTGGTAGAATATAGGCAATTTGTTTGTTTTTAGAGTTTGTCTAGAAGTTGAGATGGATCATTAGTTAAACTGTTTAGGGGAAAATATGTTGCTAGTTTGTAAAGATGAAGTTAAATGTACAAAAAAGAAAGAAAAGTTGGACCAATTAAGTCACTAAGAGGGTAAACAATTTAGTCGTTTTTGGAAAATGGGAATGCCATGGCAAATATAGGCCTGAAGTGTTGATAAATTGTAAAAGTAACATATTTTAATCCCATTCTTAATGTGTTTTTGGATGATTAATTATGCAAATTAGTGAATTTGATGCTCCTTATTCTTTAAATTCATGTTTCTATACTTAGTAGAGTGTTTGAGAGCAAAAGGAGCAAAAAATGAGCCAAAATCAGACAAATAGAGTTGCTTGCAGGATCCATACGGGCTGGCCACACGCCCATGTGCCAGCTCGTGTTAATTTTGCACCTTGCTTCCCAAATACGTAGGAAAACCCAACTTTTTAGGCTTTCTGAGCATTTTAAAGATTATAAATACCAATTAGAAGAAGACCTCAGAAGGCAATCAGAGAATATTGAAGAAAACACTTGAAGAACGCCATCGAAATCAACTTAGAAGCGGATCTCCCTCAAGATCGAAGATCTCCATTTAATCTCTTTTGAAGTTTTATTGAGTTTCTTTATGTCTTGTGGTTATCCTAACCTTGAGATGTTTCTATTCAGGATTATGAACTAAATTCCTTATATACCTAGGGAGGATGAAACCTATTATGAATCTTATTATTTAATTTCTATTTTTATGCGATAAATACTTGATTTTTGTTCTCAATTATGTATGTTTATTTTATGTTTTAATATTTTTGGGATATTAATTCATGTTTAATGTGCTTATTTCAGTAGAGCAAAAGTCCTTATTTAAGAGTAGATCTAGCATAATTGAGTGGAGTTGCATGCAATCCTAGAAATAGGACGACATAAATCTACTGGATTAGATTCAAATATAATAAAGGAATCCATAGATTGAGTTAATGCGATGATAGGAGTTTTAATTAGAAAGAGATTTCAATTAATCAAACAAGAGTCAGTTGTTCTTACTCTCGAAAGAGATATTAACATAATTTAGGGATTTCTACGGATCGAGACACAAGTGAATAAATCGTTTAATTCAGATTCATAATAATAGGTGAAGTCTAGGTGAATTCTTTCCTAGGTATTGTTGATGGGCGTCGAATCCACCAAAAATAATTCCTACTAAATAACTCTAAATAGTAGCAAAGAGTGGTAGTAGGGTCTAATCCATAGGGATTGGATGTTTTAACCAACTTCTGTGTTCACTTATGAACAGAATATTCGTCGCGTCAAACGTCGTGCCAAGAGTCGTGCCAATGATAAACTATAATTATAACATATTTTTATCCCATGCTTGGCACATTTTTAGATGATTTTCCTTATAATTTAATGAATTTGATGCCCCTAATCTTTTAATTTCATGTTTCATACTTAGGTAAGCATAGGAAAGTGAAAATAGCAAGAAATGAGCCAAAAATGAACAAAATGGGCAAGAATCAGAATTCAACACGGCCTAGACACTTCCGCATGGGTACACCACACGCCCGTGTGTAACACACGGGCTAACCACACGCCCGTGTGTCACAGCTGTGTCGACCAAAAACCAAGACAGTATTGCACACGGCCTGGGCACCTTCACACAGGCTGGTCACACGCCCGTGTCCCTGTCAAGCCTTGTTTTAGTTTCACGCAGAGAAAGCTAATTTTTGGGTATTCTGAGCATTCCAAAGTCTATTTAAATACCCTAAGAGAGGATTAAAGGGACACAAAGAGTAGAAAGTAAGGAATTACTCGAAGAACACTGATTGATTCATCTCAGGAGCAAGATCTCCATCAAAACTGAGATCCCTTCAATTTCCTTCAGGAGTTTTTGGGTTTTCTTTATGTTTTGTTGTTTTCCCAATTTTGAGATGTTTTCTTTTATAAACATGAACTAAATCTCCTAAATACCTGAGGGGGATAAAACCTAAGATGAATCTTGTTATTATTTTCTAAATTATACGATAAATACTTGATTTGTTCTTAATTGTGTTATTAATTCTTGTGTTAATATTTCAGGATATTAATTCAAGATGAATGTGCTTATTCAGTGGAGCAAAAGTCCCTGTCTAAGAGTAGATCCAACACAATTAAGCAGAGTTAATTGCAATCCTAGAGATAGGACGACGAAAATCTGCCAGATTAGAGTCAAATCTAATAGGGAAATCTATAGATCGAGTTAATGCAACAATAGGGGTTTTAATTAGAAAGAAATTTCAATTAATCAACCTAGAGTTAGTTGTTTTTAGTCTCGAAAGAGATATTAATATAAATCAGGGATTTCTATGGATCAAGTCATGTGAATAAATCGTCTAATTCAAAATTGAATAATAAGTGAAGTCTAGGTGGTTTTTTCCTTGGGTATTGTCTTAATCAATCAATTTTCTAAAAGTATTTTCTCAGTTTACTCTCTATCGCTTTCTTAGTTTAGTTAATTTTTAGTTTAAACAAACCCCATTTATTTCTAGGCTAGATAATAAAAAGAAAGTTAATACTAGTACTTTTAGTCCCTGTGGGTTCGACATTCCGGTCTTGCCATAAGCTATACTACCGTTCGATAGGTGCGCTTGCCTTTATCGTGATAATAGTTTAGTTTTACAGGTACGATCATCATATAATTATCACATCAAGTTTTTGGCGCCGTTGCTGGGGAGTAAAATATTAGGAACACTCGATTTTTATTACTTTAGCCATTTTTACTTTATTTGTAATTTACTTTTTGTTTTTATTTTAGTTTTATTTACTAAACATTTCTTTTTATTTGTCTCTAACAGGTGTTTCTGGTTTATGACTAGAAGGAACCCGTCAGGACCTTTACTATTTGATAGTGAAATAGAAGCACCAGCTCGCAGAAACCGAATAGAAATAAGGCGAAGTTTACAGTACATAGAGGAAGAGCAAGAGGATGTGACCAATACTACCGAAGAGATGGAGGACAACCAGAATAATCCACTACCTCCTGCGGTAGCCGCAATCCCTATGAATCAGAATCCTACTCCTCGTACTATGTATGATTATGCTAAGCCTAATTTTGTTGGTACTAAATCAAGTATTGTTAGACCTACTGTTGCTGTAAATAATTTTGAACTAAAACCTAACACTATATAGATGATACAACAGTTTGTTTAGTTTGATGGTTTGCAGGACGAGGATCCTAATACACATTTAGCAAACTTTCCGGAATTCTACGACACCTTTAAGATTAATGGCATTTCTGATGATGCCATTTGCCTTCGGTTATTTCCCTTTTTTTTTAGGAATAAGGCTAAATAGTGGTTGAATTCTCTTCCAAGAGGGTCCATCACTACTTAGGAACAAATGACTGAGAAATTTTTACTTAAATATTTTCTATCGGCTAAAACGAAAAAGTTGAGGATGACATTTCTTATTTTGTGCAGATGGATTTAGACACTCTACGATGCATGAGAGAGATACAAGGACCTATTGAGAAGGTGTCTTCACCATGGGTTACCTCTATGGCTTCAGGTTCACACTTTTTACAACGGTGTGAACCCCTCAACAAGACAACTGATCGATGCAGCCGTCGGTGGAACATTGAATAACAAAACACCCGAAGAAGCTTATGAATTTGTTGAGGAGATGTCACTGAATAACTATCAGTGGCAAGTCATGAGGACAAAGCCCACAAAAGTCGCTAGTGTTTTTAATATTGATGCGGTCACTATGCTTTCTAATCAAGTAGAGCTTTTAAATAAGAAAATTGACGATTTGTATAGTTCTACGCAGTTACATCCAGTGATGAGGTGTGATTCAATTGGAGGTGGGGTGTATAACACAGACTTTTCATCCTACAATCCTAGCACAGAGGACGAACAAGTCAACTATATGGGTAACAATTCTAGACCTCAGAATAAACCATATAGTAACACTTATAATACAGGTTGAAGGAACCACCCCAACTTCTCGTGGAGTGGTCAAGGAAATCAAAGGCCACCATCTCTAGGGTTCCAACAACCACCTCACCAGTAGGAAAAGAAGCCAAACCTAGAGGAGATGCTTTCGAAATTTATCTCGGTGTTAGAGACTCATTTCCAAAACACCAAAGCCACATTCAAAAATTAATAAGCATCGATTCAAGGGTTGGAAAATCAGATTGGTCAACTTGCCAAGATGATTTCAGAACGACAACAATAACACAGAGACTAACCCAAGGGAGCAACTCTATGCTATCACTGTACTCAATGAAGGAGGGCTATTTGAAGACAAATCAGAACTGAGGTAAAAAGATGTGGTAAGTAAAGGTAAGATTGAGGTAAGTCATAACGAACCAGTAGGTAAATAGTATAAGCCTCGTATACCATACCCAAATGCGATAAGGAAGGACCATACAGACGAACAATTTGCTAAATTCCTTAAACTTTTTAAAAAGTTACATATTAACTTACCGTTTATTGAAGCTCTTTCGCAGATGCCAGACGCAGTTAAATTTTTAAAAGAGTTTTTAGCAAACAAACGGAAGTTAGATGAGTCATCACATGTGGAGTTAAATGCAGTCTACTCGGCTATTCTACAAAACAAACTACCCAACAAATTAAAAGATCCAGGGAGTTTTACGATTCCTTGTTTAATTGGTAGTTTAACTATTGATAATGCCTTGGCTAATTTAGGGGCTAGTATAAATGTAATGCCTTAAAAAATGTTTAAACAACTATGTCTTGGGAAACCCAAACAAACTAGGATGAGTATACAATTGGCAGATAAAACCATTAGATTTCCTAGGGGTATAGTTGAAGATGTTCTTGTCAAAATTGATAAATTTATATTCCTAGTAGATTTTGTTGTTCTAGACATGGATGAGGATAGCAATATGCCTTTAATTTTAGGGCGACCCTTTTTAGCAACTGCTAGGACTATTATTAATGTGGGCACAAGTGAACTAACACTTCGTGTAGGTGATGATACGATTACCCTTCAGGCTCGTGATTCGATTAAGATATCGAGTAAAGAAGATGACTTTTTAAAACCTGTTAATGAGACTAATCACATGGTTCAACCTTCTTTGCAGGACATTTCTCATAATAACATAATGGAGCCACAATCAAATTTATGCAACACGAACAGAACGGCTCTTGAGGAACGAAGATTACAGATCGAGGAACTAGACAATGGCAGACCTATGGAAAATAGGAACTTAGGATACACCACACATAACCGAAGTGAATCCATGACGAACCTAAGGTGAAAACAAAGCAATTTAAGGTCTGGGACAAGGTATTGTTAGATGAAAAGGACCTTGAATTGCCACTTCAGAGCTTCATACAAATGATGCACTACCCTTCACGGTAGTAAATATCTTTCTTTACAGTATAGTCGAGGTAACACATTCCAAATTTGGCACTTTCAAGGTAAATAACACTCGACTCAAACTTTACTCTGATAGTAGGAAAGAGGAGTTTCAACTCCTCGAACCACCGTAACCATGCGAAATGAAGCTAAGTTGATCTTAGACTATAAATAAGTGCTTGTCGAGAGGCAACCTGAGCACTAACACCACTAGTGAACTTATTTTTATCTATTTTTCATGTTCTTCGTACAGGTTTTTAACCTACACGGCCTGGACACACGGACGTGCGACACGGCCGTGTAGACCACATGGCTTGGACAAACGGGCTTGTCCTAGGCTGTGTAAAACCTGGAGCTAAATTTTTCAAAATTTTATACAAGTTAGAGATGAGCACGGGTAAGGCACACGGCCATGTGTGAGACACGGCTGAGCTACGCGGGCGTGCAGCATGTAACATGGGCGTGGTGAGTAGTACATGGGCGTGGGAGAAGTGAAGAAAGCACCACACGACTGTGCGATAGGGCTGTGTGGATAATACGGTCTAGACACAAGGGCGTGTCTAAAGGCCGTGTGAGATCTTGACCCTCTTTCCTCGACGAACACGGGCAACACTCGATCCACACGAGCATGTGACACGCCCGTGTGGCCCAACACTGGTCGTTACACGACTGTGTCCCTTTTTAACCCTCAAACTTTAATTTGTTTTTGTCTCATTCTTCTCCAAATTCCTCCCAAACCCAACCACCGTATCTCTTCTTCCCCTATATTCTAGCCTCCATTCCCCTTCCACTCTCTCAAACTCACTCAAAAACCCCAACCATTCCCCTTACATTCTCCCTCACCCAAACCTAAACCCGCCAACCAACACCCCTCCCTCACACTCACAAACCCCATTTTTTTCTAGACCCACGCCACTGTCGGTTCCACCCTCGCGTCGCAGCACCCCACGCCTTTGAACACCATCATCTCTACCGTCAATCATCCACCTTTCAACTCTTTGTTCCAGTATTTTTACAATCATTATCTTTATTCTTATTATTGTCTCTCTATTCTAACTTTTGTCTCTTTCTTTGTTATAGTTTAATTAGTTTCGATAGAACTTTGATGATGCTATTCTGAAAATTTTTACCATCTGTTTTGATGTTATTCTCCTCAACAATATTATGCATTTTTCTTCATTTTTGTTTATTCCTTTTCATTTGGTGTTTATTGCTCATCTTTACTAACTAAGTTGTCATCTAGCATTATTACATTTATTTTGTTTTCTTTCTGTTTGGTTTCCTTCTTACTAAGTTCAAAACTGTTAGTGATTTATTTCTATTTACTTTACCTAGGATCTAGCAGTTGGCATGACAATCTTTGCTTTTATTTTACTTAATTTAGATAAAATATCGATGTTTATTATGCGCTCCCTATTATGTTGGTTCATCTTTTTGACTTAATTAATCATTTTCTTGCAAATTTATGATGACAAACACAAGTGGAAAATCCAAGGTCGCAGTCCTCGCTTCAAAAAAGCGGAAAGGCCCAGGCGCGACCTCCTCGAGTGCCTCTGTTGAAGCTCGCCACCCTCTGCTCCAATTTTCTAGAGGCCTTTAGAAATATTTATTCTAGCTCCTCCGTGCACGACCATTAAGAGTAGGCCGTTGTATTGATTGGGTCACCTTAGAGCAGGTCCATCTTGCACACCTTGTTTGATTCTATCTTGCCACTGCCCCTTGGGATCGGTTCTTTAATATCATCGAGCCCACTTATATAGAGTTGACCCTCCAGTTTTGCATGACATTCTATTTATAGCACATGATGAGTACACATGACCCTCCACTCATATTCATTATTCACCCTCCTATTGCTAGACAGACCTTACAGTGAGCCAGATCCCTTATGACGCGAGTCGCTCGAAGGCGATTGCTCTCCCTCCCGCACTTTAATACATCTACGCTATTTTGTCTTATACCTTGATTGGACGGAGAGAGAGCACTGGCTTCGTGTCCACTACTGATGCATATTATCTTTGGAGCATGGCGACCGGCCACATCTTGGACTTAGCTTATTTTATCGCTCTTGCCTTTCGTCATCAAATGAACCGTCATAAGAGGGGCCCTATCTGCTTGAATCCCTACGTGACTCACTTCGTTCGACACTTTGGGCTTTTTGACACACCGGAGATGGCCTCTACATTGACCTTTGTAGGCCAGATGTCACCATAGGGCATCTCAAGCATGATTCACATGCGGATGATAGAGAGTCGATGTGGATTTGACCCCCTTTAGTATAGGCTCCTTCAATCTGACAACCAGGACGACCCTGAGGACATTCCTGATGATGTCCCTCCACCTCACGAGGACCCACCCCCACCACCACCATCGAGTCACCGCCCTACTGCTGCTACATTGATAGATATATCCGAGCGACTCACTCGCTTCGAGGCAGCGGTGTTTTGAGCGGTTTGACAGCATCGATGCCACACTTCGACAGATATGCCACCACCTTCACATCTCTCCTTTGTCACCGTCGATCCATGACGCATCTGATGATGAGGACTTTTGAGTCCAATTATATTTATATTTATATTTATATTTATTTCTTATGATTTTCCTTTTCCTTTTAAAGACTTCTTATTTATATTTTGAACTATGTTTATCTTTATAGTTCTTATCGAGTAATGCTTTAATCATTTTCCATAGTTGTATTTATTTTCTTAAATAGCCCAAAATTATGCACTTCATTAGCACCTTCTCCAAATCCGCTTTCACTATTCCAAGGATTTCATCCAAAATTCATGGAGTTTCACTTCTCTCCCTATCTTATGATATTATGCCTATATTCTTATTATTTATCTTCGTACATTGAGGATAATGTACATCTTAAGTGTGGGGGGGGCATTCATATCATTTCAGAAAATCCCTGAATTTTGTATTGTTCTCAAGTAATTTTCTTTTCATTATTAGAATGATTTTTGATTGATTTATGATTTTTATTGATATGTCTTGAATTAAAACATAAGTATTTGTGCTTTGACTATTTAAACTTTAAGACATTAGAGAGTCAAGCATGATAAGTTGAATTTTTTGAAAATTAAAAATTTTCTAGATTGTTTCCCCAAATTTAGGTATTATCTTGAAATTTAAAATTCACAGGATTGACATCAAAAGCCATAATTTTTGTGAGATTTTGAGCTTTATATATTCTTTCTTACTCACTCTTATTGTTGCTTATGAGTGCATCAATATTGATTTGTTATTCTAGAACTTGCTTCGATTATACATGTCGAGACCACACCATTAGTTTGATATACCGAGATGATAAAGGCACCTACGTTTTAACCCACTCACTCCACAAAAAGCCTACCCTCGTAATTAACCCTTAGTAAACCCCCTTAAGCATAACAAACCATTTATCGATTTACCCTTAATATTAACCTATAAGCCCATTTTTTATTCCTTGAGAATTTTCTTCATTTAATTTGATCCCCATTTTTGTCGAGATTTGATTTGAATAAATTGCCTAACTATTTTCCTATATTCAGTTAGTAAATTTTCATTACTTGATTTGCTCTTAAAAAAAACATTTACAAAGTTATTTTAGTATTCAATTGTCATTTAGCATATGATTATGAAGTTTTACTTAAATTTAAACAATGTTATTCATGAAAAGAAACTTGATTCTAGGAATAGCTATTCAATAATGTAATTTTTCAATTTTAGTTATTTTTCTAGTTAGGTAATTGTTCAGTTCAATCTCGATTCTAAACCTTATTTTTCAGCTTGTGTCCACACCCCTAAGCAAAGCCACATTACAACCCATCAAAGACCTTTTGTATTGGTGTATCATCTCAATTTATAGTGATGGAGATTTGATTTTCAAGCAAGCCTATGGTAATAACTTCTCATTTTGACTGTTGAGTGTTTATTTTTGAACCTTAAACACCTTGAGTGGTTTGAATGAATCTTTAGTGAGGATGTCAACTCTGTGTGATTTTGAATTAAAGGTAATTACTTAAATAAAAGGAAATACTTATGTTTTCATGATAAAATGTTCAACTTGGACTGTTTGAAACTTTGATGATCTTTTAGCTGAATTCTCAATGTATGATTACTTGTGGATTATTTTAAAACATTATTAATAGGAATTATAAGTTGAGAAGAATTAATGTTAATTGTAAGTTGAGGATTTTGCTTGAGGACAAGCAAATGCTTAAGTGTGGGGATATTTGATAAACCCTAATTATAACATATTTTTATCCAATGCTTGGCACATTTTTAGATGATTTTTCTTATAATTTAATGAATTTGATGCTCCTAATCCTTTAATTTCATGTTTCATACTTGAGTGAGCATAGGAAAGTGAAAAGAGCAAGAAACGGGCCAAAATGGACAAAATGAGCCTGAATCAGAATTCAACACGGTCTAGATACTTTCACACGGGTACACCACACGCCCATGTGTCACGACCGTGTCGACCAAAAACCAAGACAGTATTGCATATGGCCTGGGCACCATCACACAGACTGGTCACACGCCCGTGTCCCTGTCGAACCATGTTTTAGTTTCACATGGAAAAAGCTAATTTTTGGGTATTCTGGGCATTCCAAAGTCTATTTAAACACCCTATGAGAGGATTAGAGGGACATGAAGAGTAGAAAGTAAGAAATTACTTGAAGAAAGCTGATTGATTCATCTCAAGAGTAGGATCTCCATCAAGACTGAAGATCTCCCTTCAATTTCCTTTAGGAGTTTTTGAGTTTTCTTTATGTTTTGTTGTTGTCCCAATTTTGAGATGTTTTCTTTTATAAACATGAACTAAATCCCCTAAATACCTAAGGGGGATGAAACCTAAGACGAATCTTGTAATTATTTTCTGAATTATACGATAAATACTTGATTTTTTCTTAATTGTGTTATTAATTCTTGTGTTAATATTTCAAGATATTAATTCAAGATGAATGTTGATCACTCGTGATTGTGATGAAGTAATAAAATCTGATCGTACCTGGAAACTAACTAATATCACGATAAAAAGGCAAGTGCACCTATTGAATAGTAGTATAATCAGTGGCAAGACCGAAATATCAAATCTAAGGAACTATGAGTACTAGTAATAACTTTCTTCCTATTATCTAGCCTAAAAATAAATGGGGGTTTTGTTTCTAAATTAACTAATCTGAACTAAACTGAAAAGAAACGGTAAGGAGTAAAGAGAGAGATTGCTTTTGGGAAAACTGATTGATTAAAGCAATACCTAAGGAAGAATCCACCTATACTTCACTTGTTATCTAACTCTGAACTAGATGATTTCTTCATTTGATTTGATCCGTAGAGATCCCTAAATTATGTTAATACATCCGTCGAGGATAAGAACAACTAATCTTAGGTTGATTAACTGAAATCTCTTTCTAGTTAAAACCCCTCGTCTTGCATTAACTCGATCTATGGCTCCCCATATTAGATTTGACTCTAATCCGGCAGATTTTCGTCATCCTATATCTAGGATTGCGATCAACTCCGCTTAATTGTGTTGGATCTACTCCTATGCAGGGACTTTTGCTCCTCTACATAAGCACATTCGACTTAAATCAATATCCTAGAAATATCAATTTAAGAGTTAAAAATACAATTAAGAACGAATCAAATATTTATCACACAGCTCAGATAACAATAACAATATCTGTCTTAGGTTTCATCTTTTTTAGATATTTGGGGTTTTAGTTCATATTTATAAAAGAAAACATCTTAGAAGAAATAAAATAACAAAACATAAGAAAACCCAACACTCTTGAAAGGATTGAGGGGAGATCCTCTATCTTGATGTAGATCCTGGCTTCTGAGATGGATCAATCGGCTTCCCTTCGAGTAATTTCCTGCCTTTAACTCTCCGTCTTAACGGGAATAAAGCACACCTTTGTAGTTGCCTCCTAGGGTCTTTATATAGAGTTTTGGAATGCCTTTCTTAGCCCATAAGTAGCCTTTTCCGAGTGAAATTGAACTTCCTCACGATAGGGACACGCCCGTGTGCCACGCCCGTGTGGATCGACTACTAGGCCGTGCTCGAGCCTGTTAAAGTGGCACGACCGTGTGACACGGCCGTGCGGCGAACCTTCAGGCTGTGTTGATTATTGATTTGGGCCTAATTTGCCCGTTTTCGGCCCGTTCCTTGCTCTTTTCTCTTCCTTATGCTCACCTAAGTATAAAACATGAAATAAAAGGATTAGGAGCACGAAATTCCACAAATTTAATGATAATTCATCCAGAATTTAGGCTAAGCATGAGGTAAAAATATGTATAATTTACGGTTTATCAAATACCCCCACACTTAAGCCTTTGCTTGTCCTCAAGCAAAATCTCAACGCACGATTAAAAATTATTCTTCTCAACTTATAATCCTTATCAATAATGTTTAAAACTAATCCACAAGTAATCATACAATGAGAATTCAACCAGAAGAACATTAAAGTCTCAAACACTTTAAGTTGAGAATTTTTTTATCATAGAAACATGGGTTTTCTCCCTTCTCCTAAGTAATTACCTTTCAATCAAAATTAACAAGAGTTGACATCCTCACTAAAGATTCACTCTATCCACTTGAAGTGTTTAGGGTTTAAAAAATTAAGCATTCATTAGTTAACCTGAAAAGTTATTACCATAAGCTTGCAGGAAAATCAAATCTCCACCACTATAGATTGATATGACACATCAATCAGAAGGTCTTTCAATGGTTGTAATGGGGCTTTGGTTAGGGGTGTTGTCACAAGCTGAAAAAGAGGGCTAGAATTAAGATTGATTTGAAAAATCATCTAACTAGAAAAATCTCTATCACTGGAACATATTCCTAGAACTAAGCCTTTTTGATGACATCGTTATAGTTCGGAAGCTTATAACAGAAATATGCAAAAAAATATTTAATTACAACTGAAATATGACTTACAAATGAATTAACTGTATATACATTTTTTTTAAGAACAAATCAAATACAAATAGATTGAATATTTATGAACTTTACAAACTTGAAAAAGAGAACAAAGCTAGATAATAATTCAACTCAAATCTCGACAAAAATAGGGATCAAAATAATTGAAGGTAATTCAACAAAAAAGGGGGTTATAGGTTAATATTGAGGGTAAGTCAATGAATGGGTTGTTAGGCTCAATGGGGTTCACTAGGGGTTAATTTATGGAGGTAGGCTTTTATGGAGTAAGTGGGTTAAACCTAGGTGCCTTTATCATTTCGATATATCAAATCAATGATATGGTCTCGACATGTATAATCGAAGTAAGTTCTAGAATAACAAATCAGTATTGACTCACTCAAAGCAACAATAAAAGTGAGCACGAAAGGATGTATGCTCAAAAGGCTCAAAATCTCACCAAAATTATGGCTTTTGATGTCAATCCTGTGAATTTCAAATCTCAAGATAACACTTAAAATTAGGGAAAACAGCCTAGACAAAATTTAAATTCTCAAAAATTTCAACTTATCATGCTTGATTCCCTAATGTCTTAAAATTTGAATAATCAAAGCATAAGTACCTATGTCTTAATTCTCAACATATCCATAAAAATCATAAATCAATCAGAATTAATTCCTAATAGGAGATTGATATTAATGCAGAGAGTGAAAGTGAGAATTCGAAATTTGAGGACAATGCAACAAGTTAGTGGTAAAATTTTTAGGGGTTTTAAAGATAATACAAAGAATGAAAGTGAGTTCCCCCCCCACACTTAAGATGTACATTGCCCTCAATGTACAAAGATACATTAGTAGCAATAGAAGCATAAAATCATAAGATAGGGTTTTCCCATTACAAATGAATTTGAGCTGTAAAGCTCCTTTGAAACTGTATAGCACTAAAAAGATTTTAGGGATTGTTTATCAATGTGTTATGTTCTTTAAGGAAGAGCCGATATAAGGAAATTAAAATAAAATAAACTAAATTCTAAAAATACTGAAATTCAAATAATGAAAAAGATAAGTTTTAAATAAAATAAAATGAAAAATAAAACTTAAAAAGGAAAATAAAGGAGAAGATAAGCAGACTAGGAACTTCTAGTCCTCAGATGGCTCATGAGGTGGGGACGGTGGTGCGAGATGAAGATGCTGACAAATCTGAGCTAAGGTTGCATCAATGTGATCAAATCGCTGAAAACATTGTTGCTAGAATTGGGCGAACTGCTCAGAAGTGATGTAGCCTGAAGCTGCCGCATGAACTGGGCGGCGAGTCGGTGGTGGCTCAGTCAGTGCCTCTTTCTGTGTTGGGACATCATCAGTAATGTCCGCTGAGTCCTCCTGCTCAGCAAATTGAGCTAACTGGTACTGAGGAGGGTTGTTCCCACGTCGGCGCTGAATCATCCTCATATGTAGCATAGTTTGGATACCCTATAGGGACATCTAGCCGATCAAGGTGTAAAAGGATGTCTGGGCCACGGTGTTAAGTAGGCCGAAGTAGCGAGCCAATTACGTGATGTATGGGCCCATAGAGATCACGCCTCTCCGATGCCTCACGGTCTAATGCTGGATAGCATGGGCGATGAAGTATACAAGATCGAGTAGGTGTGCATGTGCCATGCTCCATAAAAAGTAGGCATCATAGGTGTTGACGATGCCAGTGCTCCCGCGTCTACCCGTCTGTGTATGCGAGTAAGGCATAAATGTACCTCAGTGAAGGGGCGAGAGCTGTCGCCTTGGAGCGACTAGGGTCGTATGTGGCCGAGGTTGGGACTAGGGCCTGCCAATATTTGACTGAAGAAAAGTGAATGTGGTGGTAGAGCTTGAACAGGTCCTCCTCCTCTAAAAACTGCTCTGTATATAGGCCTAGTGCTGTACTAAACTCTAGTACACTGAGTTGTCAAGGCCTCCTAGATGGAACTGAATCGTCCCTGGATCGTCATGCTGGGTCATGACCGTCTGGAGATGGAACGTAGAGCAGAACTCTAGGGTGAGCTCGAGGTAAGTGGGCTCTATGATTTGGAAAAACTGGTCCCATGGGTCTGTTGTTAGCAAGGCCTGAACCGCATCTGCTAGCTGGAGCTGCTCTAGTGCGGCCCAATCGATGCATCTTCCCACTCCAAGTAGTCTTGCCCGTAGCATTTGGAACAATTCCTCTTGGGAACTCTGCGAGAATTGGAGGAAAGGGTGGCGAACTTCAATGGTGGGTCTAGAAGAAGAACCACCGGGTCCCTTTCGCTTTTTAGAAGTCGGGACGACAACTTTCTTTCCACGAGAAGATGATATTTTACTTGAAATAAAGATAGACAAATGAAAAAGAGTAGAAATATAGTATGAATACTCATAGGTTCCTAGACTAAATGGCAAAGATTTCTAATTATTTCATGCAAAGTATAGTTCCACTAACCTAAATTGGATGTTCAATTTATCCTAACCATAAATAAGACAATGGGAATGTAGCGGCTATGTTTAACATAATATAGTGAAAATTAATTGCTTAAGATAGATAAAGGTGGCTGATATGCGTGATATGAAGTAATAAAATTTATAATAATGATCACACCAGAAACTAACTAATATCACGATTTTAAGGCAAGCGCACCTATCGAACAGTAGTATAGTTTAGTGGCAAGACCGAGATATCGTACCCAAGGGAACTAAAAGTACTAGTACTAACTTTATTTCTATTATTTAACCTAAAAATAAAAGGAGTTTTTATGAAGACTAAACTAATTCTAAAACTAAACTAAGAATGCACAAAAAGAAAATTGGGGAAAACTCATAGAGAAAATTAATTGATTTGGACAATACTCAAGGGAGAATCCACCTAAACTTCACTTGTTATCAATTCTTGAGCTAGACGATTTATTCACTTGACTTGATCCATAGAAATCCCTAATTTATGTTAATACCTCTGTCAAGGATAAGAACAACTAATCCTAGGTTGATTAACTAAAATCTCTTTCTAGTTAAAACCACTAGTCTTGCATTAACTCGACCTATGGATCCCCTTATGAGGTTTGACCCTAATCCGGCAGATTTATGTCACCCTATGTCTAGGGTTGCATGCAACTCCGCTTAATTATGCTAGATCTATTCTTAAACAGGGACTTTTGCTCCTCTGAATAAGCACATCAATACTTGAATTAATGCCTAGGAATATTAAAACAAGAATTAAGAACACATAATTAAGTATAAATCAGGTATTTATCATATAACTCAAGATAAAATAATATCAAGATTCGTCTCAGGTTTCATCCCCCTCAAGTATTTAGGGGATTTAGTTCATAATTAATAAAGAAGACATCTCAGAAGAATTAAAATAGAAAAACATAAAGAACCCAAAAACCCCTGAAGGATTGAAAGGAGATCCTCTGTCTTGATGTAGAATTTGGCTTCTGGGATGAATCAATCGGCTTCCCTTGGAGTAATCCCTTGCTTCCACTCTCTGTGTTGGTAGAAATAAAGCACCCTTTTGAGAAGAGAAAAGTCTATCTTTGTAGTTGCCTCCTACGGTTTTTATATAGAGCTTTGGAATACCTTTCTTAGCCACTAAGCATCCTTTTCTGAGTGAAATTGCACTTCTTCACGACAGGGACACACCTATGTGCCACGCCCGCGTGGATTGACAACAGGCCGTGTACGGGCCTGTTGATGGTGGCACGATCGTGTGGTCTGGCCGTGCTTGTCGAGGCTGGGCCATGTTGGACTTTATGTGGCACGACCATGACACGGCCGTGTGATGAATCTTCGAGCCGTGTTGTTTTCACACTTTGGCCTATTTTCTCCGTTTTTGGCCCATTTCTCGTTCTTTTCTTTTCCCTATACTCTCTTGAGTATAAAACATGAAATAGAAGGATTAAGAGCACCAATTTCCACACATTTAATGATAATTCATCCAGAAATTAGGCTAAACATGAGGTAAAAATATGTATAAATTATCATTTATCAGTGGCAGCCAATGAATGATGTAAAATAACATTTTTTCTAAGTTAATAGATCATAGGTATTGCATGGATATCAAAGAATCCTTAGAAGTAACTAGAACATGAATGAATGAAAAACATTATAAAAATAAAAACTAAGTAAAATAACAGTTAACATCAAGTAGGAAAGATAGAAAGGGGAACCGAATGGCAGTTGGGGTGGCGAAACATGGTCGTGGCGAGGGCTGTACGGACGTGATGGTGTTGGCTAGGTCGATGGCAGCACTAGGAGGGATTGGAATGAATGGTGGTGGGAGAAAATTTTAGGGTTTAAGTGGAGAAGAAGATGAATAGTGGGATGTTTTTATAGGATTTTGGGTCACACGGGCATGGCATACGCCCGTGTGACTCGTGGTTAGCCCTTGTGGTTTGAAATTTAGGGATTTTGGCGCGCCGGATTCGTGCCACAGGCCCGTGTTCCTAGGGTGTGTTGGGGCACACAGCCGTGTCGCACGACCGTGTCTTTCAATGTTTACTTCTCCCACGGCCGTGTAGGGGGTCACACGTCCGTAGATAAAATGGCAGGTTCAACCACGGTCTTAAGGCACGGGAATGTCGCACGCCCGTGTTGAATTAACAGGTTTGGCCACGGCCACATCGCACGGTCGTGGCAAGTTGTTGAAGCCCGTGTGTTGGGGAGATCTTGCCCTGCTCATACATGGCCATATCGCACGGTCATGTCTTTGCTCATGGTGTCCACATGGCCTGATGCACACTTGTGGGCATAGCCGTGTGGCTCCAAAAACTGCATTCAAAGGTTTAGTTGATGTATTAGTGAGCCTAAATAAAAAAATTTACTATGTCAGTGCTCAGGTTGCCTCCCGAGAAGCACTTGTTTATAGTCTAAGCTCGACTTTTCTCAAGCTTTTTCAGTCATAGTGGTTTGAAGAGTTGAAACTCTTCTATCCTGCTTTCAATTTCATTATCAACATAAGGTTTGAGTTGAGTATGATTTACCTTGAAAGTGTCGAATAACTCATGTGTTATCTCGAATGTACCATAGGGAAAGATTTTCATTACCGTGAAGTAAGGTGTGTCACTTGTATGTTCTTTTGAACTCAAGATTCGAGGATCGTCCTCCACTAAGATTACCTTATCCCCTACCTTGATTTGATTCGTTTTTACCTGAGGGTTGTCTTGGTGATGCTCTGGGTTGGTGTGGCATATTTTGGGCTTTTCTTGATAGTTCAGCGACTCATTTAATTCCTCAATCTGAAGCATTCATTTTTTATGTACGTCTCCCTTGGATGGACTCATCTATGGTTGGGTCGCCTTTATGTGAAGTGTATCCTGCGAAGAAGGTTGGATGGTGAGATCATTATTATTACAAGGACTCGTAATACTATTTTTATCATCAACAGTCTTAACCAAGTTTTGGGCTTGTAAAGTAACTTTGTCATCACCTACACGTAATGTAAGCTCGCCTGTTCCTACATCAATTATGGTTCTGGCAGTTTTTAAAAAGGGTCGCCCTAGAATTAAGGGTACATTGCTATCCTCATCAATGTCTAAAACAATAAATTCAACTGGGAATATAAATTTATCAATTTTGACAAGCACATCTTCAATTATTCCCTTTGGAAATCTAATGGTTTTGTTAGCCAATTGGATGCTCATTTTAGTTTGTTTAGGTTTTCCAAGACCTAGTTGTTTAAACAGTTTATAAGGCATTACATTACTACTAGCCCCTAAATCAGCTAAAGCATTTTTAACGTCTAAACTACCAAGTAAACAAGGAATTGTAAAACTCCTTGGATCTTTCAGTTTGTTGGGCAGCTTATTCTGTAAAATAGCTGAGCATACTGCATTCAATTCCACATGAGATGTCTCATCTAGCTTTCGTTTATTTGTCAGTAGCTCTTTTAAGAATTTCACAGCGTTTGACATCTGTGACAGAGCTTCAATAAACGGTAAATTAATGTGTAATTTTTTTAAAAGTTTAAGGAATTTACTGAATTGTTCACCTATGGGGTCTTTCCTTAGTGCATTTGGGTATGGGATACGAGGCTTATATTCTTTGACAAATGCTTCTTTGGAACTTACCTCGTCCTTACCTTTACTTACCACAGTCTCCTTACATGGCTCTGGGTTGGTTTTGGTTAACCCTTCCTCATCTATTGTATCCACGGCATTAAGTTGTTCCTTAGGGTTGGTCTCAGTGTTGCTTGGTAACCCACCTTGTGGTCTTTCAGAAATTAGCTTAGTGAGCTGGCCTATTTGAGTTTCGAGTCCTTGGATGGATGCTTGTTGGTTCTTCAGCACTGTTTCGGTGTTCTGGAAACGGGTTTCTGACACGTTGATAAATTTTGAGAGCATCTCTTCAAGGTTTGGTTTTTTCTCTTGTTGGAACAGTGGTTGTTGAAATCTCGGAGGAGGTGGTTGTCTTTGATTTCCTTGTCCTCCCCATGAGAAATTGGGACGATTCCTCCAACCTGCATTGTAGGTATTACTATAAGGGTTATTTTGAGATCTAAAATTATTACCCATATAGTTGGCTTGCTAGGTTTCCATGCCTTGTCCATAGGAGGAGTGATCGGGATTGTACATGTTTCCTTAAATTGAGTCACACTGCATCACTAGGTGTACCTATGTAGAACCAACAAAGTTATCAACCTTTTAAGAAGTTCTACTTGATTAGAAAGCATAGTGACTGCATCAATATTAAAAACTCCAGCAGCTTTCTGTGACTTTGTTCTCATGACTTGCCACTGATAGTTATTTAGTGACATCTCTTCTATAAATTTGTAAGCTACTTCTGGTGTTTTATTGTTGATTCTTCCACTAGCGGCTGCGTCAATCATTTGTCTTGTTAAATGATTCAAACCATTGTGAAAGGTTTGAACTTGTAACCACAGCGGTAACCCATGGTGAGGGCACCTTCTCAGTAAATCCTTGTATCTTTCCCATGCATCGTAAAGTGTCTCTAAATCCATCTACACAAAAGAAGAGATATCATTTTGTAATTTAGCTGTTTTAGCTGGTGAAAAATATTTAAGCAAAAATTTCTCGGTCATTTGTTCCCATTTAGTGATAGACCCTCGTGGTAGAGAGTTCAACCATTATTTGGCTTTGTTTCTCAAGGAGAATGGGAATAGCCTAAGGCGAATGGCATTATCAGAAACGCCATTTATTTTGAATGTGTCGTATAATTCTAAAAAGTTGGCTAGATGCGAGTTAGGATCCTCATCCTGCAAACCATCAAACTGAACAAACTGCTGTATCATCTGAATAGTGTTAGGTTTCAGTTCAAAATTATTTACAGCAATAGTAGGCCTAACAATGTTAGATTCAATGCCTGCTAAATTAGGTTTAGCATAATCATACATAGTACAAGGAACAGGATTCTGCTCAGGAGGACTTACGGCTACTATATGAGGTAGCTGATTATCTTGATTTGCTTCCATCTCTAGAATAGGTTTAGGTTCTTCTTCTTGTCCTTGTTCTAGATACTGTAGACTTCTTCTTATCTCTCAGCGATTTCTACGAGCTGTAGCTTCTAAATTGTTATCAAACAGTAGAGGTCCCCTTGGGTTTCTTCTAGTCATAAACTAGAGATACCTGGAAGGAAAGAGAGAATTTAAGTAAATAAAAACAAAAAATAAAAATTAAAAACAAAAAAATAGTAATGGCTAAAGTAATAGAAATCGAGTGATCCCAATATCTTAGTTCCCCGGCAATGGCACCAAAAACTTGATCTCTCGTGATTGTGATGAAGTAATAAAGTCTGATCGTACTTGGAAACTAACTAATATCACGATAAAAAGGCAAGTGCACCTATCGAATAGTAGTATAGTCAGTGGCAAGATCGGAATATCGAATCCAAGGAACTATAAGTACTAGTAATGACTTTCTTCCTATTATCTAGCCTAAAAATAAAATGGGGTTTTGTTTCTAAATTAACTAATCTAAACTAAACTGAAAAGAAACGGCAAGGAGTAAAGAGAGAGATTGCTTTTGGGAAAATTGATTGATTAAGGCAATACCTAAGGAAGAATCCACCTATACTTCACTTGTTATCTAACTCTGAACCAGATGATTTCTTCATTTGATTTGATCCGTAGAGATCCCTAAATTATGTTAATACCTCCGTTGAAGATAAGAACAACTAATCCTAGGTTGATTAACTAAAGTCTCTTTCTAGTTCAAACCCCTAGTCTTGCATTAACTCGATCTATGGCTCTCCATATTAGATTTGACTCTAATTCGGCAGATTTTCGTCGTCCTATGTCTAGGATTGCGATCAACTCTGTTTAATTGTGTTGGATCTACTCCTATGTAGGGACTTTTGCTCCTCTACTTAAGCACATTCAACTTAAATTAATATCCCAAAAATATCAATTTAAGAGTTAAAAATATAATTAAGAACAAATCAAATATTTATCACACAGCTCAGATAACAATAACAAGATCTATCTTAGGTTTCATCCCCCTTAGATATTTGGGGTTTTAGTTCATATTTATAAAAGAAAACATCTCAGAAGAAATAAAATAACAAAACATAAGAAAACCCAAAACTCCTGAAAGGATTGAGGGGAGATCCTCTGTCTTGATGTAGATCCTGGCTTTTGAGATGGATCAATCGGCTTTCCTTTGAGTTTCCTGCCTTTAACTCCCCGTCTTAATGGGAATAAAGTACACTTTTATAGTTGCCTCCTAGGGTCTTTATATAGAGTTTTGGAATGCCTTTCTTAGCCCCTAAGTAGCCTTTTCTGAGTGAAATTAAACTTCTTCACGACAGGGACACGCCCGTGTGCCACGCCCGTGTGGACCGACTACTAGGCTATGCTCGAGCCTATTAAAGTGGCACAGCTGTGTGACGTGGCCGTGTGGCGAACCTCCAGACGGTGTTGATTCATGAAATAAAAGGATTAGGAGCACCAAATTCCACAAATTCGATGATAATTAATCCAGAATTTAGGCTAAGCATGAGGTAAAAATATGTATAATTTACGGTTTATCAAATGTGCTTATTCAGTGGAGCAAAAGTCCCTATCTAAGAGTAGATCCAACACAATTAAGAGGAGTTGATTGTAATCCTAGAGATAGGACAACGAAAATCTGCTGGATTAGAGTCAAATCTAATAGGAAAATCTATAGATCGAGTTAATGCAACAATTGGGGTTTTAATTAAAAAGAAATTTCAATTAATCAACCTAGAGTTAGTTGTTTTTAGTCTCGAAAGGGATATTAACATAAATCTGAGATTTCTACAGATCAATTCAAGTGAATAAATCATCTAATTCAGAATTGAATAATAAGTGAAGTGTAGGTGGATTCTTCCTTGGGTATTGTCTTAATCAATCAGTTTTCTAAAAGCATTTTCTCAATTTACTCTCTGTTGCGTTCTTAGTTTAGTTAATTTTTAGTTTAAACAAACCCCATTTATTTCTAAGCTAGATAATAAAAAGAAAGTTAATACTAGTACTTTTAGTCCCTGTGGGTTCGATATTCTGGTATTGCCATAAGCTATACTACCGTTCGGTAGGTGCGCTTGCCTTTATCGTGATAATAGTTTAGTTTTGCAGGTACGATCATCATATAGTTATCATATCAACCCACGACACCAAACGTACCTGCAACAAGAATAAACAATTAAATCGAGGGAGTTTGTGAATGTTTAAGAAAGTATAATAATCTAATCAACTTAAATAAACAGTTGACTACTATTGAAAATAAATTTAAACTGGAACTAAATTTAGACTTTTGTAAACAGATAAAATAAGTCTTAGCCTTAGACTTGGTAAATTTCGTATTAAGAATCGATCCTCGAAAATTGATCTTCTCCTCCAAATGATAAGCTGGTTATAGCGATTAAGAATATCCTAACCACCAATTCTTCCTTTCGTAACTGGTCCCGATACGTCCTACAAACCAACCCTTATCGATTATCTAACTGATCACCTCTTCCTCGATTTGTTCTAAAAAAATCGAGTACAGCACGGCCTACTTATTTCTCCAACTGTCAGCAAACACGACTCCAACCTAATGTGCACTTTGACTTGAAATCGAGTTTAATTTTAAGGGATGATTGGTCTATCTCAATACTTAGGAAAAATGAGAATACCAATTGGAAGGATTTTTAGCGCGAATACGAATCTCATGGTTCTTGACTAGAAAGAACACCGGCCTAAGGCTGAGATGAAATTTAGTGTAGCATGAATTTATTCATGCTTGTAGTTGTGGAAGGTGATGGGATTTGTATGAAAGATGATGGGAATTGGGAAGGAAAAGTATTTGGAAAAGAATTAGACCAACTTTGTAAAAGCAAGACAAAAAATAATTCAATTCCAAATTGAAGTAGGAAAAAAACAAAAAGGATAATACAATTCCAAATTGAAGTAGGAATGTAAGATTGATTGATGATTTTCTAAGAACAAAAAGCCCCTATTTATATACATGGGATTTACTAAAAATAGCCTAAACTAATTTAATATAATAATAAAATAAAAATAAATAAAAACAAAATAAAATAATATCTTCTTATTTTTGACTTTTACAAAGTCAACAATATTTGATAAATTCTTGCTTTTCTTTATCTTTTTGATTTGGCCTCAATTCAATGATTGTCTTTCAATTTGGCCATTTTTAGCTTGTTTTCAACCAATTGCATCCCTGACAAGATTAGATCATAAAAGCACTTACTTAGCAGGGTTCAATTCAACAATTAATCAAATTAAACACAAAAAATATGCAAATGAACATGTATATCAATTGTCTATCTCGTTGGTTATCTTCGATTATTTTCCTATTTCATTCTCTGTTGCGTTCTTAGTTAGATTAGTTTAGAAATTTTAGATTAAAAACAACCACTCCAATTTTTCAACTAAATAATAGAAAAATGGTAATTACTAGTACTTTTAGTCCTCGTGGATACGATATTCCTTACTCACCATAACGATACTATTGTTCGATAGGTGCGCTTGCCTTAGTCATATTTATAGTTAGTTTAGTAGCCATCAAGTGTTTGGCGCCGTTGCTGGGGACTAAAATATTAGGAACACTTTATTTTTATTCATTTAGCCATTTTTATTTCTATTATAACTTTTATTTGGTTTTTAGTTTAATTTTTGTTTTCTAATTTTTCTTTTATTTGTTTCTGGCAGGTTACTTTAGTTTATTATTGGAAGAAACTCGTTGGGACCATTATTATTTGACAGTGAGATTAAAAGTACAGCTCGTAAAAATCGTAGAAAAGTAAGGCAGAGTTGACAGAGTATAGTAGACGAGGAAAAAGACATTATTGTTACTGAGGAGATGGGGATAATCAGAATAATCAGCTACCTCCTGCAGTTGCTGCAAATCCAGATCTTGTTCCTCATACTATGTACAATTATGACAAAGTCACTCTAAGTAGGGATGAATCGGGTATTATGAGACCCACTATTGCTGCAAATAATTTTGAACTGAAGCTGAACACTATTCAGATAGTACAACAATTTGTCCAGTTCGATGGTTTGCAAGACGAAGATCCAAATACTCAATTTGGCTAATTTTCTGGAAGTCTGTGATGTTTTTGTTGAGGAACAAAGCTAAACTATGGTTGAATTCTTTACCACGAGGTTCTATTACTACATGGGATCAAATGACTAAGAAATTCCTATTGAAGTACTTCCCACTAGCTAAGACAACCAAGTTGAGGAATGATATCTTTTCCTTCGTTCAGATCAACTTAGAAACCTTATATGATGTATAGGAGAGATACAAGGATTTATTGAGAAGGTGCCCTCACCATGGGTTACCTCTATGGCTACAGGTTTAGACTTTTTACAATGGTTTGAACCTCTCAACTAGCCAGTTAACCGTTGCAGCAACCAGTGGAACACTTAAAAATAAAACGCCTGAAGTGGCTTATGAGTTTATAGAGGAGATGGCACTAAATAACTACCAGTGGCAAGTCATGAGGATAAAGCCGATAAAAGTAGCCGATGTTTTTAACTTAGATGCGGTCAACATGTTATCAAATCAGGTAGAACTTTTAAATAAGAAAATTTACAGTTTATATGTTTCTATGCAGGTACGTTTGGTGATGCAGTGCAATACGAATGGAGAAGGAATGAACAATCCAGAATGTCTACCCTACGGTCCTAGCACAGAGCAAGAACAAATAAATTATATGGGTAATAATTCTAGGCTCAAAATAACCCTTATAGTAATACCTATAATGCAAGTTGGAAGAACCTTCCCAATTTCTCTTGGGGTGGTTAGGGAAATCAAAGAGCACAACCCCCTCCAGGCTTCCAACAACAACCTTACCAGTAAGAGAAGAAGACGAACCTTAAGGAGGTGTTAACGAATTTTATCTTGGTGTAAAAAACCCGTTTTCAAAACATTAATGCAATGCTTAAAAATCAACAAGCATCGATTCAAGGGCTCGAGAACCAAATAGGTCAACTTGCTAAGCTAATTTCAAAAAGACTACAAGGTAGCTTGCCTAGCAATACCGAAACTAACCTAAGAGAGCAGCTTCATGCAATTACAGTTTGAGATGAAAAAGAGTTAGTTGAATTTGAATCAGAACCGAGACAAGAAAGTGTAGTAAGTAACGGTAAGGTTGATGTAAACCAGAATAAGTAAAAACTGGTTGGTAAAGAATATAAACCTTGAGTACCATATCCTAACGCGATGAAGAGAGACCACACGAATGAACAATTTGGTAAATTTCTTAAACTTCTAAGAAAATTACATATTAACTTATCGTTTATTTAAGCTCTTTCGCAGATGCCCAATTTTGTTAAATTTTTAAAGGGGCTTTTGGTGAACAAAAGGAAGTTAGATGATTCATCGACTGTGGAGCTAAATGCAGTTTGCTCAGCTATACTACAAAACAAACTGCCCAACAAATTGAAAGATCCAAGGAGTTTTATTATTCCTTGTTTAATTGGTAGTTTGAATGTTAATACTGCTTTGGCTAATTTAGGGGCTAGTATTAGTGCCATGCCTTATAAAATGTTTAAGCAATTAAGTCTTGGGAAACCCAGTCAATTAGTAGATAGAACCATTAGATTTTTTAGGGGTATTATTGAAGACGTACTTGTAAAAATTGATAAATTCATATTCCTAGTTAATTTTGTTGTTTTAGACATGGATGAGGATAGTGATGTACCTCTGATTCTAGGTCTGACCTTTTTAGCAACTATTAGAACTATTATTAATGTTGGTACAGGTGAATTAATACTTTGTGTAGGTGATGAAACTATTACTTTCTAAGCTCTTAATTCTGTTAAGACATCTAGTGATCGAGATGATTATACAAGTTCTGTTAATATGAGTAACATTGTGGCTCAACCTTTTTTGCAGGAAATCCCTCGAAAAAATGTAATGGAGCCACATTCGAATCCATGCGACAGAAACTGAACAACTCATGAAGATTGAATGTTATAGATTGATGAACTAGATGAATGGCGAACACATGTCAAGGAGAAACCGAGAATACACGATACAAAGCTAAAGCGATGCCATGATGAGCATGTGGATGGAACAAACTAATTTAAGATTGGGGACAAGGTACTACTAGATAAAATGGATCCATGCATTGCCACTTTAGAGCTTGATGCAAACGGATCAAATCCCTTTACGGTACTAAATGTCTTCCTATATGGTATAGTCGAGGTAACTCATTTTGAATGTGGCTCATTTAAGGTAAATAGTACTCGACTTAAACCTTATTTTGATAATAGAATTGATAACAATGAAGAGGATTTTTGACTCCATGAGCCACCATGACCATGCGAATACGAGGTAAGTCGAGCTTAGACTTTAAATAAGCGATTCTCGGGAGGTAACCCAAATGTTAACACTGCTAATTTTCTAAATTTTATTTCATGTTCTTTTTAAAATTAATTAATTTTCAGAAAAAAGTGTTTTTGACCCACACGACATGGACATACGGGCGTGTCCTAGGTCGTATGCACTATAAGGGGTTCTATAGTGAGTTACACGGCTTCGCGACATAGCCGTGTGACCTACACGGCTGGACACACGGGCGTGTCCCTGGCCATATAAATCCTGGGACTTAATTTCTCAAAAATTCGATGGAGACACGGCCTAAAATAGTCCACACAGCCTGGACAGACGGGTGTGTTTGAGGCCGTATGTAGATTGGTTTGGTAATTTTTATTGCACACGGGCTGAAAAAGCCTCACACGGGCCTCACATGAATGTGTCACCCATTTTTAACCCCTAATCCCCTTTTAATTTTTTTTACTTCATCTTATTCAAATTTCAATCCCCAAACTCAAGCTACTGCTCCCTACAACTGCCCCTTTTCCGACCACTGCTCACCACCCCCGTATCCCTCTCTTCTTTCTCTTCCCTTTTTGAAACCCCTATTGCGTAACCTTTCCCCATTCCTCTTTCTTCCTTGCTTCGAGTCGCACACGCCCCCTCGCCCTTCCTTTTCCCTTTCTCTTTCTCCCGTCGAACTACCACCATGACCAACCACTACACTGCCCTCCCCTCTCCTCTCCCTCGGCCTTCATTCAGCCTCGTCACGCTCTAGTCCCAGACCCTAACCACCTTGCACACCCTTCACTCTAACCACCGCCCCTACCACCGTCGTTCCTCTATTTTTCCCTTTGTTCTTTTATTATTATTATCATTTCTTTCTTTCTTTCTTTTTTTATTTTTTTAAGTATTATTTTTACTGATTATTTATTTATTCTTGTTTATTTAGTTTCTTTAATTTTGATATTATGTTTATTCTTAATTTAGTTTTGGACATTTTTACTATTTTATTTTATTTTTCTTGTTTTTCCCTATTACCTTTAGTGTTATTTTGTTTATTATTTTTAGTCTTAGGTTTATTACTTTCATCTTCATTATCATTTTATTTAGGTTTATGTTTTTCAATCATTGCTATTCTGATTATCACTTAATTCTATTTTGTTATTATTATACGTCATTTTGTTATTTTTGAGATTACATTAGGATTTGATAATTCATTTTTATTTCTTTATTATTACGTTAGGGTTTTGTTTTCTATTATTATTCTTGTGTTTCTTAGTATTATTACCTTCTTCTTGCTACTACTTGTTTGTGACAGCTGGAGTCAATTATAGGCTTTTTTTTTGCTTAGTGTATGATCTCATGATTTTTTATGTTAAGTTGAATTTGCATTTCGTTTTGAGCTTAGTTAAATTAATCCATTGTATCGATTCGTACTCTTGCTTTGAATACTGAAATTATTATTTGGTCATTTTTCTTGCAGGTCCACCATAACAAACATACGCAGCAAATCTAAGGTCACCGTCCCTGCTTTGAAAAAGTGGAAGACCCTTGGCGCGACCTCCTTCTAACACCCTCTTACCCTAAACCATTGCTGGAACAGGGTTACGAAGCATTGCCGGTCATTTTCGATTAAATACAAACTTCAAATAAATAATTAACAAATATATTATAAATTATTGATATTGTCCCTTTTATGGGCTACCGAAGCACAAAATATACGTTAGAAACCCATTAGGACTTGTTCGAATGCTTTGGGAATTTTTTGTTAAATTCTAAAAGTTTTCCTAGATGCAGGGCTCACACACCCGCATGAATTAGGGACACGCCCGTGTGTCTATGTGACACACTCGTGTGGTCAGGCCCATGCTCCTTACCCGTGTAACTCCCTGACTTGTTTTTCTTTATAACACATGGTCACACGGTCAAGTCACATGCCTGTGTGCTAGGCTGTGTACCCCACATGGTTGAGACACACGCTCGTATCTCTGCCCGTATGCTAAAACCTGGGCATTTTATTCCTTAAATTTAAGGTGCAGGGAACACACGGCCAGTTCACACTCCCATGTGCTAGCCATGTGTCTCACACCATCCGAACACACGCTCGTGTGCCAGCCCGTGTGGACTTAAAATGAGCCTTAAATATCAAGCTAACCAACCCTGCAATTCTTTAAATACAAGCAATTCAAATTTCAATCTTTCAACCAATCTAAATTACACTTAATAGTACTTGAACTATAACATAAATATTAATCTTATGACTTATTCAATGCTTATTCATACTCATTTCACATATATAACATCCAAATCAATACAAATTTAACACATTCAAATAAGTTCAAGTTTTATACCAAAATATACCATTTCCATTATCTTAACTTCTCATATATATATAATCAACTACCAAATGACCAAAATCATATCCTAGGTACATGTCGTTTATAAAAAAAACACACTTCATTTGATTTTGAGCTCGATCGGGATTTGCTTTGGATGCTAGACTGGAACTTCTATCTTTACCTAGCCTGCGCATGGAAATAAACCGTACGCTGAGTATTCATACTCAGTGGTATTACTATAATTCAAATTTATAAATATTACAGTAAAATATATATAAGCAATTTACACTTATATTCTTTCAATGTTCAATTCATATATTAAATCAATAATTAAATTTCCTTATTTTGTATTCAATTTAAGTTTACATATTATTTCATGCTTTCAAATCTTTTTGTTTTCATATATCATTTCAATATTTCAATCAATTTCATATACAATATCATTCGAATTCAACCATTCATTCCATCTCAATTCTAATTATCAATTTGTTCTTTACCCCTATTAACGTGACTTGGACTTTGACGGATACACAAATCCAACCAAACACACTAGTACGGCACATTGTGCCTAATCAGCATTGCTGAAGTAATACGATACTCAGTACCTAATCGGATTTATCCGTAACAATAATACGACACTTTTAGTGCCTAATCGACTCAAATTCGAAATATCCTTGAACATTTCCAATCTTATGGCATCCAACTATATCCGACTTAGCCCAACTAGTTAATAGGGTATTTAATACATTTTCTCAATTCAATGTCATTCCAATCAAAATTTCTCACATTTTTTATTTGTTTCACTTTTCCAATCAATTTGCATTTCAAATACTCACATATACTCATAATTCAATTCCACATCTCAATCAATATTCCATTCAATTTCAATAATCAAATTCACTTTCAAAGTCAATAACACAACATCCAATACTTATTTCATTTACTTACCATGCATAATAATCAATTGCAACAATTAATAATTATTATATTTGAATTATTATAATACAAATCGAAATTTCCTCGAGTCACTCCTCGTCCGATATTTTTAACTCATGCTTGGTGTATTTTTGGATGATTTACCTTATTATTTAATGAATTCGATGCTCCTAATCCTTTAATTTCATGTTTTATACTTAGGTGAGCATAAGAATGTGAAAAGAGAAAGAAATGGGCCAAAAACAAATAAAATGGGCTAAAATCAGCATTCAACACAGCCTAGGCACTTCCACACGGGTAAACCATACTCCCGTGTGAGACACACGGGCTGGCCACACAACTGTGTGTCAAGGCCGTGTCAACTTCAAATCAAGCGAATATTGCACACGGCTTGAACCTTTGTACATGGGTAGATCACTTGCCCGTGTCCTTGTCAAGCCCTGTTTCAATTCTACTTGGAAAAGGCTAATTTTTAGGTATTTTGGGCATTCCAAAGTCTATTTAAACACACTTGGGGAGGATTAAAGAGACACACATAGCAGAAAGTAAGGAATTACTCAAAGAAAGCCAATTGATTCATCTCAGAAGCAGGATCTCCATCAAGATTGAAGATATTCCTTCAATTTCCCTCAAAGTTTTTGGGTTCTTTATGTTTTGTCGTTTTCCAATTTTTGAGATGTTTTTCTTTATAAACATGAACTAAATCCCCTAAATACCTAAGAGGGATGAAATCTAAGACGAATCTTATTATTTTCTGAATTATATGATAAATATTTGGTTTGTTCTTAATTATGTTTATTAATTCTTGTTTTAATATTTCAGGATATTAGTTCAAGTTGAATGTGCTTACTCAGTGGAGCAAATGTCCCTGTTTAAGAGTAGATCCAACATAATTAAGCGGGGTTGATTGCAACCCTAGAGATAGGGTGACATAAATATGCCGGATTAGAGTCAAATCTAATAGAGAAATCCATAGATCGAGTTAATGGAATAATAGGGGTTTTAATTAGAAAGAAATTTCAATTAATCAACCTAGAGTTAGTTGTTTTTAGTCTCGAAAGAGATAATAACATAAATTAGGGGTTTCTACGGATCAAGTCAAGTGAATAAATAGTCTAATTTAGAGTCAAATAATAAGTGAAGTCTAGGTCGATTCTTCCTTCGGTATTGTCTTCATCAATCAGTTTTCTAAAATTATTTTCTCAATTTACTCTCTGTCGCGTTCTCAGTTTAGTTAGTTTAATTAGTTTAAAACAAATAACCATTATTTCTAGGCTAGTGATACTTGCGATATTAAGTAATAAAATTTATAAAAACTGATCACACCAAAAACTAACTAGTATCACGATTTAAAGGCAAGCGCACCTATCGAACAGTAGTATAGTTTAGCGGCAAGATCAAGTTATCGTACCCAAGGGAACCAAAAGTACTAGTACTAACTTCCTTTCTATTATCCAACCTAAAAATAAAGGGGGTTTGTGTGAAACTAATTCTAAACTAAACTAAAAGTGCACAAATAGTAAATTGGGGAAAACTTTCGGAAAAGCTAATTGATATGGGCAATACTCAAGGGAGAATCCACCTAGACTTCACTTGTTATTGACTTCTTGAACTAGACGATTTCTTCACTTGACTTAATTCGTAGAGATCCCTAACCTATGTTAATACCTCCGTCGAGGATAAAAACAACTAATCCTAGGTTTGTTTAACTAAGGTTCTCTATAGTTAACACCTCTAGGTTGCATTAATTCGATCTATGGATCCCCCTATTAGGTTTGACCCTAATCCGGCAGATTTATGTCGCCCTATGTCTAGGGTTGCATGCAACTCCGCTTAATTATGGTAGATCTACTATTAAAATAGGGACTTTTGCTCCTCTACCCAAGCACATCAGTTTCTTGACTTAATACCTAAGATTATTAAATTAAGAATAAAGAACACATAATTAAGAACAATTCAAGTATTTATCATATAATTCAAGAATAAATAATAACAAGATTTGTTTTAGGTTTTATTCCCCTCAAGTATTTGAGAGGTTTAGTTCATAATTAAGAAGGAAAACATCTCAGAATATATAAAATAACAAAACATAAAGAACCCAAAAACCCCTGAAGGAATTTAGGAAGATCCTCTGTCTTGATGTAGAATTCCTGGCCTCTGGGATGAATCAATCGGCTTCCCTTAGTGTAATCCCTTGCTTTCACTCCTTGTGTCCGCAGAAAGAATGCGCTCCTTTTGGGAGAAAAGAAGTGTTCCCCTAGAGTTGCCTCCTAGGGTCTTTATATAGAGCTTTGGGATGCCTTTCTTAGCCTCTAAGTATCCAAACCCGAGTGAAATTTTACTTCCTCACGACAGGGACACGCCCGTGTGCCACGCCCTTATGGTTTCGACAAGAGGTCGTGTAGCCTAGCCGTGTTTGTCGGGGCTAGGCCGTGTTGGACCTTGTGTAGCACAGCCGTGTGCCACGGCTGTGTAGTGACTTTTTGGGCCGTGTTGTTTTCACATTTTGGCCTATTTTCCTCGTTTTTTGTCCATTTTCTATTCTTTTCTCTTCCCTATGCTCTCCTGAGTATAAGATATGAAAAAGAAAGATTAATAGCACCAATTCTCACAAAATTGCTAATATACATCCAAAATATAGGCTAAACATGAGGTAAAAATATGTATAATTTATCGTTTATCAAATACCCCCACACTTAAGCCTTTGCTTATCCTCAAGCAAAATCTCAATCCCTAATATAAAATCATTCTTCTCAACTTACAATCTTTATCAATAATGTTTCAAATTAATCCACAGGTAATCATACAATGATAATTCAATCAAAAGAACATTAAAGACTCAATCACTCTAAGTTGAGAATTTTATCATCGAAACATAAGTTTTCTCCCTTCTCTTAAGTAATTATCTCTCCATCTTAATTAACAGAAGTTGACATCCTTACTAAAGATTCACTCTATCCACTCGAAGTGTTTAGGGTTCAAAAATTAAGTATTCTCTAGTCAACCTGAAAAGCTATTACCATAGGCTTGCAAGAAAATCACATCTCCACCACTATAGATTGACATGACACATCGATCAAAAAGTCTTGTAATGGTTGTAACGGAGCTTGGTTAGGGGTGTTGTCACAGGCTGCAAAAGAGGGTTAGAATCAAGATTGAACTGAAAAATTATCTAGCTAGAAAAATCTCTATCACTTGGAACATATTTCTAGGGCTAATTCCTATGATAATATCGTTTATACCCTGGTAGTCTTAAAATAGAAATATGCAAAAACTTTTGAACTATTACATATTACAACTGAATTTAACTGTATGTGCACACACAATTTTTTTTTAGGAACAATTCAAATCAAATAACTTGAATATTTACAACTTTTACAAACTGGAAAAGAGAATAAAGCTAGATAATAATTCGACTCTAATAGCAACAAAAATAGAGGTCAAAGTAATTGAATGAGATTCAACAAAAAATGGGTTATTGGTTAATAATTAGAAGGTAAGTCAAAAAAATGGGTTGTTAGGCTCAACGGAGTCCGCTAGGGGTTAATTTATGGAGGTAGGCCTTTGTGGAGTAAGTGGGTTAAATCCTAAGTGCCTTTATCATCTCGGTATATCAAATCAATGATGTGGTCTTAACGTGTATAATCAAAGCAAGTTCTAGAACAACAAATCAGCATTGACTCACTCAAAGCAATAATAAAAGTCAGCACGAAAGAATGTATGCTCAAAAGGCTCAAAATCTCACCAGAATTATGGCTTTTGATGTCAATCCTAAGAATTTCAAATCTCAAGATAATACTTAAAATCAAGGAAAATTACTTATGCAAAAAATGGGGTTCTCGAAAATTTCAACTTATCATGCTTGATTCCCTAATGTTTTAAAGTTTGAATAATCAAAGTACAAGCACCTATATCTTAATTCTCAACATATCAATCAAAATCATAAATCAATTAGAATTAATTCCTAATAGGAGACTAAAGATAATGCAGAATTGAGAACAATGCAAAAAGAAAAAATTTCAGGGATTTCATAGATAATGTAAAGATTTAAAGTAAGTTACCCCCCACACTTAAGATGTACATTGCCCTCACTGTACAAAGATACAAAAATAGCGAGAGAAGCATAATCTCATAAGATAGGAAGAGAATTGAAACTCCCTGAATTTAGGATGAATTTGCGAGACAGAAATTGGAAAAGTCGATAGTTGTAGTGGGGTGTTCCCATTTCCATTTGAATATGAGCTGTAGAGCTCCTTTTTTGAAACTGCGAAAATATTAATTAGCCGTGGGAATTTTGGATTAATAGAGATTACTCGTTAGGGATTGGCCGATATAAAAGATAGAAAAATAATAAACTAAGTTCTAAAAGTACTAATGATTAAAAAGGATTAAACACAATAAAAGTAAAATTCAAAATAAAAAGGAAACTAACGTTAGAAATAAAGGGAAAATAAAAATTAAAGTGAAAAATAAAAACTAAGATAAAAATAAACATAAGAGGAATAGAAATATCTAATCCTCGGATGGATCATGTGGTGGTGGTGGTGGCGTGATGTGGAGATGCTGGCATATCTAGTGTAAAGTCGCGTCGATGTGATCAAAGCACTGGAAGCATTGCTGCTCGAACTGTGAAAAGCGCTCAGATAGGTCAGCATAGGAAGCTGTCGCATGAACTGGTCCGCATGAACTAGATCCTCGCCCTCCTGGATGAGTCGGTACTGAAAGGGGTTGCCTCCTAGTCTCCGCTCAATCATCCTCATGTGGTGTATGATCTGGATGCCCTGAGGAGACATCTGGCTAATAAGTGTATAGGAGGATGTCTAGGCCGATGTGTTGAGGAGCCCGAAGTGACGGGCCAAGCGTGTGATGTACGGACCCATGGATATGACGCCTTTACAGTGCCTCTCTGCCTGGTGCTGCATGGGGTGCGTGATAAAGTAGACGAGGTAGATGGCATGTGCATTCGCCATGCTCCATAAAAAATAAGCATCATGAGTGTTGACGACGCCGGTGCGCACCCGTCTACCTGTCAAAGTATGCGCGAGAAGAGCATGAAGGTACCTCAATGGCGGGGGGAGAGCGGTCGCCTTCATGCGACTAGGATTGTAGGAGGGATAGCCAGGGGCGATGTTGCGCCAACAATCCATGGGTTTGAGGTGCATGCGTCAGGAAAGTGTAGGAAAGTCTTCATCTTCCATGAATTGCTCTGTGTAGAGGCCGAGAGCTGAGCCAAACTCTGGTATGCTAAGGTGTCGTACATGACCTCCTAAGCGAAATTGTATCGTGCTGGGATTGTCGAACTGGTAGATGACGGTCTGAAGATGGAAGGTGGAGCAAAACTCTAGAGTGAGTTCAAGGTAAGTAGGCTCAATGATTCGGAAGAATTGCTCCCACGGATCCGTTATCAGTAGGGCCTGGACCGAGTCTGCAAGGTCGACTTGCTCTAGCGCGTCCCAATCGATGCATCGGCCTGCGCTTAATGTACGTTCCCTCAGTATCTGAAATAACTCTTCTTGGGAGTCCTGGGTAAATGATATGTACGGGTGGCGAGTCTCAAAGGTAGGCCTCGAGGATGAACCACCTGGCCCCTTTCGTTTCTTCGAAGATGAGGCAGCAGCTCTCTTTTCGCGTGATGTCGACATAATGCCAAAATAACACGATAATAAACATTAATCCTAAAATGGAATCGAATAAAAAATTATAAGATTAGTAAATATGACAATGTGCCTAAAAATAAAATGGGGACTAACCTAATTATTCATTCTAATTTTGATATAAAAAATAAGCAATATGGGTATGTATTATACTAAATGCATGAAAAATGGCAATCAAATGTGATTTTAAGTGACATAAAATCATAAAATGGCATATAACATTCCAAATTATTTATCCTAGTGTAACTAATTCCATGCTTGAATCTAAATATATTCATAATATCTAAGATAAAATAAAATAAAACTAAAAAATAAAATAAAATAAAATTTTGAAATGAAAATGAGAAAATAGAACCAAATAGGAGAGGTGTGAGGCGGTGCACGGTCGTGGGTGAGGTGGCACACAGTCGTGGAACACTGTAGACGCGGTGGTAGGGCGTTAGAAAGGTTGGAGGAGAGTTTGGGTGGGGGGATTTAGGGTTTGAGTGAAGGAGAAAATGAATAGTGGCCCCTTATTTATAGTTTTTGGGTCACACGGGCAATGCACACACTCGTGTGACTTAAATTTTACCCATATTTTTCGAATTTCGGTGGTTTTGGAGCGCTTGAATCAAGGCACACCCCCGTGCTAGCCGTCTCTCACAGCTATTTGCGATCGTGTTTGTTTTTCACATAGTCATGTAATAGGTCACACGGCCGTGTGCGACGAGGCTTCGCTTTTCACACGGTCGTGTCTAATTTGACAGTGTTGGCCACGGCTTGGGACACGGGCATGTAGAGTTGTGCAAGCCCGTGTCTAAGTTGAAAGGTTGCCACGGCCATGTCGCACGGCCGTGGCAATTTGTCGACAACACGTGCTTTGGGAAAATCTTTACACGGCCTAGGTGCACGACCATGTCTCCGTTTAAAGTGTCACACGGCCTTAGGCACGCCCGTGTGCCAGGCCGTGTGGTCCTAAATTCCTGTATTAAAAAGGGTTAGTTGCTGTATAAAAAAACTAAAATTAAAAGAAAGAAAAGTTACTAGGTTAGTGCTCGGGTTGCCTCCCGAGAAGTGCTTATTTATAGTCTAAGCTCGACTATGTTCAAGCTTTGTGTGTTCGCGGTGGCTTGAAAAGCTGATACTCTTCCGTCCTATTTTCAATTGCAATATCAAAATAATGTTTGAGTCGGGTTTGATTTACCTTGAAAGTACTGAGTGACTCATGATTTATCTCGACTGTTCCGTAAGGAAATTTTTTTCATTATCGTGAAGTAAGGTGTGTCACTTGTGTGTTCTTTTGAATTTAAGGTTCAAGGATCGTCATCCCTTAAAGTTACCTTATCCCCTATCTTGAACTGATTTATTTGTTTCTGAAGGTTGTCTTGGTGAAACTCTGGGTTGGTGTGGCATATTTTGGGTTTCTCATGATAGTTCAGCCACTCATCAAGTTCCTCGATCTGAAGCATTCGCTTTTCAGGTGTATCTCCTTTGGATGGACTTACCTGTTGGTCGGTTGCCTCCATGTAAAAGGTATCCTGCACAGAAGGTTGAATGGTGAATTTAGTGTTTTTACAGGGACTCAAAACTTTATTCTCGTTTATAGTTTTAATTGAGTTGTGAGCTCGTAAGGTGATTTTATCATTACCTACTCGTAATGTGAGTTCACCTGTTTCTAAATCAATTTTAGTTCTAGCAGTTGCTAAAAAGGGTCGCCCTAGAATTAAGGGTACATTGCTATCCTCATCAATGTCTAAACCAATAAAGTCAACTGGGAATATAAATTTATCGATTTTGACGAGTACATCTTCAATTATTCCCTTAGGTGCCCTAATGGTTTTGTCAGCTAGTTGAATGCTCATCTTGGTTTTCTTAGGGTTTCCAAGACCTAGTTGTTTAAACAGTTTATAAGGCATGACATTTATGCTTGCCCCTAAATCGGCTAAAGCATTTTTTTCATCTAAGCTACCAAGTAGACAAGGGATAGTGAAACTCCCTGGATCTTTTAGTTTGGTCGGTAGTTTATTTTGTAGAATAGCTGAGCAGACTGCATTTAGTTCCACATGAGATTTATCGTCTAGCTTCTGCTTGTTTGTCAAGAGCTCTTTTAAGAATTTAACAGCGTTTGGCATCTGCAAAATTACCTCAAAAAATGGTAAGTTAATGTGTAATTTCTTTAAGAGTTTAAGAAACTTACCGAATTGCTCATCTGTGCGGTCTTTCTTTAGTGCGTTTGGGTATGGGATAAGAGGTTTGTGTTCTTTGATGTCTGGTTTGTTATTGCTTACCTCTATCTTACTTGTACTCACCTCAAGTTCCTTGCATAATTTTGGGTCGTCCTTGGTTAACGTCTCCTAATCTGTTGTATTTACGGCATGAAGTTGCTCTTTAGGATTGGTCTCAGTGTTACTTGGAAGTCCACTTTGTGGTCTTTCTGATATTAACTTGGCGAGTTGACCAATTTGATTCTCCAAGCCTTTAATTGATGCTTGCTGGTTCTTTAATACCGTCTCAGTGTTTTGAAAGCGGGTTTCAGACATGGCCATGAATTTAGTGAACATCTCTTCAAGATTAGGCTTTTTCTCCTACTGTGGTGGTGGCTGCTAAAATCCCAGAGGTGGCTGTTGTCTTTGATTCCCTTGTCCTCCCCCAGAAAAATTGGGGTGGTTTCGCCAACCTGCATTATATATGTTACTATAAGGATTATTTTGAGATTTAAAATTGTTACCCATATAATTGGCTTGCTCTGTTTCTGTACTATGGTCGTAAGATAAACAGTCTGGAGTAAACATATTCTCATGAGTCGCGTCACACTGCATCACTGATTGTGCCTGTGTAGAACTAACAAAATTATCAAACTTTTTTTATTTAAAAGCTCTACTTGGTTAGTAAGCATGGTGACAGATTATAAACTCCGGCAGCTTTCGTCGATTTTGTCCTCATGACCTGCCACTGATAGTTTTTCAGTGACATCTCTTCAATAAATTCATAAGCTGCTTCTGGTGTTTTGTTGTTGATTGTTCCTCCTGCGGCTGCATCAATCATCTGTCCCGTCGATAGGTTCAAACCATTGTGAAAAGTTTGAACTTGTAGCCATAAAGGTAGGCCATGATGAGGGCATCTTCTCAAAAGATCTTTGTATCTCTCCTAGGCATCTTAAAGTGTTTCTAAATCCATCTGCACAAAAGAAGAGATATCGTTTCGTAATTTAGCTATTTTGGCTGGAGGAAAATATTTTAGCAAAAATTTCTCAGTCATTTGGTCCCAAGTAGTGATTGAGCCTCATGGTAGAGAATTCAACCATTGTTTAGCCTTGTTTCACAATGAGAATGGGAATACTCTAAGACGAATGGCATCATCAGAAACGCCATTTATTTTAAAGGTATTGCATAATTCCAAAAAGTTGGCTAAATGTGAGTTGGGATCTTCATCCTGTAAACCATCAAATTGCACAAATTGCTGAATCATCTGAATAGTGTTAGGTTTTAGTTCAAAATTATTAGCAGCAATAGCAGGTCTAATAATGCTAGTTTGAGTACCAGCCAAACAAGGTTTAGCATAATCATACATAGTACGAGGCGCTTCATCTGGTTCTGCAGGTAATGCTGGAGGTGATGGAATGTTTTGATTTGTGTCCATCTCTTCAGTAGGTTCTTGTTCCTGTTCTGATTCTTGGTTTTGATCTTGCTCTGGATAATGTAAGCTTCTTCTGATTTCTCTGCGAGTTCTGCGGACTGTAGCTTCTAAATCTTCGTAAAAAAGCAATGGTCCTGCTGGGTTGTTTCTAGTCATAAACTAGAAATACCTAGAAGGAAAAAACAAAGAAAATTAAAATAAAATAAATAAAAACTGAAAATAAATATAGTAATGGCTAAGGTAATAGAAATCGAGCATTCATAATATTTTAGTTCCCCGGCAACGGCGCCAAAAACTTGATACTTGCGATATTAAGTAATAAAATTTATAAAAACTGATCACACCAAAAACTAACTAATATCACGATTTAAAGGCAAGCGCACCTATCGAATAGTAGTATAGTTTAGCGGCAAGACCGAGTTATCATAACCAAGGGAACCAAAAATACTAGTACTAAGTTCCTTTTTATTATCCAACCTAAAAATAAAGGGGGTTTGTGTGAAATTAATTCTAAACTAAACTAAAAGTGCACAAAGAGTAAATTGGGGAAAACTTTCGGGAAAGCTAATTGATATGGGCAATACTCAAGGGAGAATCCACCTAGACTTCACTTGTTATTAACTTCTTGAACTAGACTATTTCTTCACTTGACTTGATCCGTAGAGATCCCTAACCTATGTTAATACCTACGTCGAGGATAAGAACAACTAATCCTAGGTTTGTTTAACTAAGGTTTCTTTCTAGTTAACACCCCTAGGTTGCATTAATTCGATCTATGGATCCCCCTATTAGGTTTGACACTAATCCGGCAGATTTATGTCGCCCTATGTCTAGGGTTGCATGCAACTCCGCTTAATTATGGTAGATCTACTCTTAAAACAGGGACTTTTGCTCCTCTGCCTAAGCACATCAGTTTCTTGAATTAATACCTAGGATTATTAAATCAAGAATGAAGAACACATAATTAAGAATAATTCAAGTATTTATCATATAATTCAAGAACAAATAATACCAAGATCTGTCTTAGGTTTCATCCCCCTCAAGTATTTGAGAGGTTTAGTTCATAATTAAGAAGGAAAACATCTCAGAAGATATAAAATAACAAAACATAAAGAACCCAAAAACCCCTGAAGGAATTTAGGGAGATCTTCTGTCTTGATGTAGAATTCCTGGCTTCTGGGATGAATCAATCGGCTTCCCTTAGAGTAATCCCTTGCTTTCACTCCTTGTGTCCGCAGAAAGAAGGCGCTCCTTTTGGGAGAAAAGAAGTGTTCCCCTAGAGTTGTTTCCTAGGGTCTTTATATAGAGCTTTGGGATGCATTTCTTAGCCTCTAAGTATCCAAATCCGAGAGAAATTGCACTTCCTCAGGACAGGGACACGCCCGTGTGCCACGCTCGTGTGGTTTCGACAAGAGGCCGTGTGGGCCTGTTGAGGGTGGCACGACCGTGTAGCCTGGCTGTATTTGTCGGGGCTGGGCCATGTTGGACCTTGTGTAGCACGGCTGTGTGCCACAGCCGTGTGGTGACTCTTTGGGCCATGTCGTTTTCATATTTTGGCCCATTTTCCTCATTTTTGGTCCATTTTCCGTTCTTTTCTCTTCCTTATGCTCTCCTGAGTATAAGATATGAAAAAGAAAGATTAAGAGCACCAATTCTCACAAAATTGCTAATAATACATCCAAAATATAGGCTAAACATGAGGTAAAAATATGTATAATTTATCGTTTATCAGCTAGATAATAAAAAGATAGTTAATAATAGTACTTTTAGTCCTCGTGGATATGATATTCTGGTGTTACCATAACTATACTGTTGTTCCATAGGTGCGCTTGCCTCTATTGTGATCATAGTTAGTTTTGGGATCACCAATCAAGTTTTTGGCGCCGTTGCCAAAGACTAAGATATTAAGAACACTTAATTTTTATTACTTTAGCCATTTTTACTTTTTGCAATTTACCTTTTGTTTTTAATTTAATTTTTATTTTCTAATCTCTCTGTTACTTGTTTCTAACAGGTGTCTATAGTTTATGACTAGAAGGAACCGGCCAGGACCTTTGCTTTTTGACAATGAGAAGCATTAGCTCGCAGAAACCGTAGAAAAATAAGGCAGAGCCTACAGTACATGGAGGAAGATCAAGAAGACGATACAGATACTACCAAAGAGATGGCAGAAAATTCGAATAATTCGTTACCTCCTGTGGTAGCCGCAGTTCCGATAAATCAGAATCTTGCTCCTCGTACTATGTATAATTATGCTAAGCCTAATTTAACTGGTACTGAATCGAGTATTGTTAGACTTGCTATTGCTGCAAATAATTTTGAACTAAAACCTAACACTATACAAATGATACAACAGTTTGTTCAGTTTGATGGTTTGTAGGACGAGGATCCTAATACACCTTTAACAAATTTTATGGAATTCTGCGACACCTTTAAGATTAATGGTGTTTCTGATGATGCCATTCGCCTTCGGTTATTTCCCTTTTCTTTAAGAAATAAGGCTAAACAGTGGTTGAACTCTCTACCACGAGGGTTTATCACTACTTGGGACAAAATGACCGAAAAATTTCTTTAAAATATTTTCTGCCGGTTAAAACGACAAAGTTGAGGAATGATATCTCTTCTTTTGTGCAGATGGATTTAAAAATGCTTTACGATGCATAAGAGAGATACAAGGACTTATTGAGAAGGTGCCCTCACCATGGGTTACCTCTATGGCTTTAGGTTCAGACTTTTTACAACGGTGTGAACCTGATCATGATCTCGAGTGATAATGATAAAGTAATAAATTGATCGTACCTAAAAGACTAACTATTATCACGATAAAAGGCAAGCACACCTATAGAGTAGAAGTATAGCTGGTGGCAAGACTGGAATATTGAATCTAAGGAACTAAAAGTACTAGTAATGACTTTCTCCCTATTATCTAGCCTAAGAATAAAAAGGGGGTTTGGTTGTAAACTATCTAAATTAACTAAAGAAATGACAAAAAGTAAATTGGGAAAATTCCTTTTGGGAAAACTGATTGATAAGGACAATACCTAAGGAAGAATCCACATAGACTTCACTTGTTATCTAACTCTGAACCAGACGATTTCTTCATTCGACTTGATCCGTAAAGATCCCTAAATTATGTTAATACCTCCGTCGAGGACACGAACAACTAATCCTAGGTTGATTAATTGAAATCTCTTTCTAATTAAGACCCCTAGTCTTGCATTAACTCGATCTATGGATCCCATATTAGATTTGACTCTAATCCGGCAGATTTTTGTCGTCCTATGTCTAAGATTGCGATCAACTCCGCTTAATTGTGTTGTATCTACTCTTAAACAGGGACTTTTGCTCCTCTGCCTATGCACATTTGACTTAAATTAATATCCTGGAAATATAAATTCAAGAATTAAAAACACAATTAAGAACAAGTGAAATATTTATCATATAGTTCAGATAACAATAACAAGATCAGTCTTGGGTTTCATCCCCATTAGATATTTGGGGTTTTAGTTCATAATTATAAAAAGAAACATCTCAGGATAGATAAAATAACAAAACATAAGAAAACCCAAAACTCCTGAAAGGAATGAAGGGAGATCCTCTGCCTTAATGTAAAGCCTGGCTTCTGAGATGGATCAATCGGCTTTTCTTCGAGTAATTCCCTGCCTTTAGCTCTCCGTCTTGGCGGAAAGACTATACCCTTGGTGGGAATAATGTACACCATTGTAGTTGCCTACTAGGGTCTTTATATAGAGTTTGGAGAGTCTTTCTTAGCCCCTAAGTAGCTTTTTCCTCGTGAAATTGAATTTCCTCATGACAAGGACACGACCGTGTGCCACGCCCGTGTAAGTCGATGCTAGGTCGTGTTCAAGCCTGTTAAAGTGGCACGGCCGTATGGGTTGCCCGTGTGAATCGAGTATAGGCCATGCTTGAGCCTATTTATATGGCACGACCGTGTGATACACCCGTGTGGTGAACTCTAAGCCATGTTGATTTCTTGCTTTGGCCTATTTTCTCCGTTTTCGGCCCGTTTCTTGTTCTTTTCACTCCCCTAAGCTCACCTGAGTATAAAACATGAAATTAAAGGTTTAGGAGCATCAATTTCCACAAATCAAGGAATAATTCATCCATAAATGTGCTAAGCATGAGGTAAAAATATGTATAATTTACGGTTTACTAGAACCCCTTAACAAGACAACTAATTGATGCAGCCGCCGGTGGAACCTTGAATAGCAAAACACCTAAAGAGGCTTCTGAATTTATTGAAGAAATATCAATGAACAATTATCAGTGGCAAGTCATAAGGACAAAGCCGACAAAATTCGTTGATGTTTTGTATGGTTCACGCAAGTACATCTAGTGATGCGGTGTGATTCAAATGGAGGAGGGATGCACAATACAGAATATTCATCCTACAACCTTAGCACTGAGGAGGAACAAGTCAACTATATGGGTAACAATTCTAGAACTTAGAATAATCCATATAATAACACTTATAATGCAGGTTGGAGGAACCATCCCAATTTCTCATGGGGTGGCCAAGGTAATTAGAGACCCCTACCCCCTCCAGGCTTCCAACAATCACCTTACCAACTGGAAAAGAAGCCAAACCTAGAGGAGATGTTTACGAAATTCATCTCGGTGTCAGAGACTTGCTTTCAAAACACTGAAGCCGCACTCAAAAATTAGCAAGCATCAATTCAAGGGTTGGAAAATCAAATTGGTCAACTTGCCAAGATGATTTCAGAACGACCACAAGGTAGTTTGCCAAGTAACACAGAAACTAACCCAGGGGAGCAACTCCATGCTATCACTGTGCTCGATGAAGAAACTAGAACCGAGGCAAGAAGATGTGGTAAGTAAATGTAAGGTTGAGGTAAGCCACGATGAGCGAAAACTGGTAAATAGAAAATATACATCTCGTGTGCCATATACCAACACGACAAAGAAAGATCGTACAAATGAACAATTCGGTAAATTTCTTAATCTTCTAAAAAAGTTGCATATTAACTTACCATTTATTGAAGCTCTATCACAGATGCCCAACGCAGTCAAATTTCTAAAGGAGCTTTTAGCAAACAAACGGAAGATAGATGAGTCGTAACATGTGGAGCTAAATACAGTTTGCTCGACCATTTTGCAGAATAAATTACCTAGCAAATTAAAAGATCCAAGAAGTTTTATGATTCCTTATTTAATTGGTAGTTTAACTGTTGATAATGCATTGGCTGATTTAGGGGCTAGTATTAATGTAATGCCTCATAAAATGTTTAAACAACTAGGTCTTGGGAAACCCAAACAAACTAGGATGAGTATACAATTGGCAGATAAAACTATTAGATTTCCTAGGGTATTGTAGAGGACGTACTTGTAAAAATTGATAAATTTATATTCCCAGTTGATTTTGTTGTGCTAGACATGGATGAGGATAGTAACGTGCCCTTAATTTTAGGTAGACCCTTTTTTAGCAACTGTTAGGACTATTATTGATGTTGGTACAGGTGAACTTACACTTCGTGCAGGTGATAAAATAATTACCCTTCAGGGTCATGATTCGATTAAGATATCGAGCAAAGAAGATGACTTTTTAAAACCGGTTAATGAGACTAATCACATGGTTCAACCTCCTTTACAGGAAACACTTTTGAAAAACACAAATGAGCCACGTTCTAGTTCATGTGACAACAAGGGAGCCATCCATGAAGAGCGAATGCTACAAATAGATGAATTAGACGAATGGCAGACCTATGGCAAAGAGGAACCTAGGATACACCACGCAGAACTGAAACAATGCCATGGCAACCTAAGGCTAATCATATTAAGGTTTTGGGGACAAAGTACTATTGGGCAAAACTACCCACGATTTGCCACTTCAAAGCCCAATGCAAATGGAGCAACTCCCTTCACGGTACTAAATGTCCTCTCATACGGTATAGTCGAGGTAAAGCACAATGAATTCGGCACTTTTAAGGTAAATGGCACTTGACTTAAACCTTATCGTAATATTAAGATTGATAGCAGGAGAGAGGAGTTTCAACTTCTCGAATCACCATGACCACGTAAATAAAAGGTAAGTCGAGCTTAAACTCTAAATAAGAGCTTCTCGAGAGGCAACCCGAGCACTAACACCACTAACTATTTTAATTTCTCTGTTTTTTCATGTTTAAGTGCAGTTTTTTTTACCTACATGGCCTGGACACACAGGAGTATCCTTGACCGTATGGAAACAAACAAAAAATCCCCAAGTATCGACATGAACACGGCCATAAAAAGAGCCACACGATCATGCGACACGACCATGTGGACCACATGACCTGGACCCACGAGCGTGTCTTAGGCCGTGTGAAACCTGGACCATGATTTTTCAAATTTTAAACAAATCAGAGTCAAACACGGGCAAGGCACACGGCCGTGTGCGAGACACGGCCTAGCCAAACGGATGTGCGAAAAGTAACACAGGCGTGGGGGACATTACATGGGAGTGGGAAAAGTGAAGAACGAGGTACACGGCCGTGTGACATGGCCATGTACACCACATGGCCAAGACACACGGGCGTGTCCTAAGGCCGTGTAACGAATGGCCATTAAATTTTCACGACAAACATGGGCTAGCCGCAAGCCATACGGGCGTGTGCTACGGGCCATATGGCCCAACATGGGCCGTTACACGACTGTGTCTCTTTAAAAACCCCATAATCCCATTTTCCTTCTTCTTTTGTCTTCTTCCCAACCTATCCAAACCCTAGCTGCCGCTCACACCAACCACCCCTACTCCGGCCACCTTAGTCACTGTCAACGAGCTCCTTCCCCTCCCTCGCGCCACACTCTTCCTGTCTTCTCTATTCCCTCTCAAAACTTATACCCAAGCCCCCATTCCCCCCAGTCTTCCCTCACAACACCCCCTCCTCCTTTCCCTTTCAATCGGCCGACTGCACACTCTCCACTGCCGAACCACCATCATCCACCAGTTGACCCAGTACCGGCCACCGTCGTACCCTATCGCACCTCATGCTATATGGCCACCTACTTTGACTGTCAGTCAACTCTTATATCTTCTTTATCATTATTATGGATTTTGTTCTTCATTTCCTTTCCCTATTCATTAATAATTTTCTTCTCAGTTTAGCCTCTGATTTTACTTAATTTTAGTTACTTTTAGTTTCATAGTTTCTTTTTAGTTTCATATAGTTTCTCAGTTAGTTCTGACTTTCATTCTTCTTTGTTTGATTGATTTTACTATAGGTTTAAACATTTTATTGTGCTCATATAGTTTATCACTATCATTAAGCCATATATTATATTTTATTCAGCCATCAATATTTCTTATTGTGTTACTTTATATTAGTTATTTGATTCAGTGTCTTAAATTTATTCTTAGGATTTATAACCTGTTTAATGTTCTTTAGCCTACAATTTTGTTTAGTTCTTCAATTTCATGCTCATTGTTCTTCTTATTTACTAGAGTTGATGTTTTTATCATAAATTATGCTTGCCACTCATTCTATCCCTCAATTGTATGTTGCCAGTTTAGCTATTTGTTTTGGTTTGCTTGAGTTTTTAGGATTAAATTATTTAAGACTACTTAGTTTTGGAAATTGTTGACTTTATTTGCATACTTTATGATTTTATCTTTAATTTTAGTATTTTTATTGTTATTTGTTTATTGATGCAAGTCTTGTACTTTTTCTTGCAGGCCCATTATGACGAACACTTGAGGGAAGTCCAAAGTTGCTGTTCCCACTTTGAAAAAGTGGAAGGGCTTGAGCGCATCTGACGAGGCTCGCCACACTCTCCTTCGATTTTCAACAGGCCCTCAGGATGACTTATTTCAGCTCTTCCACGTATGACCATTAGGAGTGGGCCGCTGCATTGATTGGGCCGCATTAGAGCAAGTCTGACTCGCTGATAATGTGCACACCATTATCGCTACAGCTCCATGGGATAAATTCTTCGATATTATCTGTCTAGGCCTGTACGTGACTCGCTTCGCTTGATATTTCTGCTTTTTCGACATGCCAGAGAGGTCATCGGCACTCACACTAGTAGGTGAGATGTCTTCTTAAGGACTTTTCAGTATGATCCATATGAGGATGATAGAGCGGTGTCGTGGAGTGAACCACCCTCAGTATCAACTATTTCACTCCGACGATCAGGATGACCCCGAAGACATTACTGATGATGTCCCTCCCCCTTATGAGGATCCACACCCACCACCACCACCGAGCCATCGACCTACTACTGCCACATTGACAGATATATTCGAGCGACTTACTCGCTTCAAGCAGCAGTGTTTTGAGCGATTCGATAGCATCGATACCACTCTTCGACAGATTTCCCACCATCTACACATTTCTCCTTCAGCACCGTCAACTCATGAGGCATCTGATGATGAGGACCTTTGAGTCCATTTATTTTTATTTTTCTTTATTTTTTATTTTTTTAATTTTCCTTTAAAAGACTTGTCATTTATATTTTGAACTATGTTTATCTTTATGGTTCTTATCAAGTAATGCTTTAATTCTCTTCCACAGTTGTGTTTATTTTCTTAAATAGCTCAGAATCATGAACTTCATTAGCTCTTTCTCCAATTCTGTTTTCACTATTCCAAGGATTTCACCTAAAATTAAGGGCAGTTTCACTTCTCTCCCTCTCTTATGATATTATGCTTATATTCTTATTATCTATCTTTGCACATTGAGAACAATGTACATCTTAAGTGTGGGGAGGTTATTCATATCATCATTATCAGAAAATCCTTGAATTTTGTCTTGTTCTTAAGTAAATTTCCCATATTACTATTAGAATGAATTTTGATTGATTTATGATTCTTATTGATATGTTTTGGATTAAATCATAGGTAGTTGTGCATTGATGGTTTAAACTTTAAGTCATTAGAGAATCAAGCATGATAAGTTGATTTTTGAGAATAAAAAATTTTCTAGGTTCTTTCCCCTAATTGAGGTATTATCTTGAAGTTTAAAAGTTACAGGATTAATATTAAAAGCCATAATTTTTGTGAGATTTTGAGCCTTTAGAGCATATATTCTTTCTTGCTCACTTTTATTGTTGCTATGAGTGTGTCAATATTGATTTATTATTCTAGAATTTACTTCAATTATACATGTCAAGGCCACACCATTGATTTGATATACCAAGATGATAAAGGCACCTAGGTTTTAACCCACTCACTCTATAAAAAGCCTACCCTCATAATTAACCCTTAGTGAACCCCCTTGAGCCTAACAAACCATTTATTGATTTACCCTTAATATTAATCCATAAGCCTATTTTTGATTCCTCAAGAATTTCCTTTATTTACTTTTACCCCTATTTTGTCGAGATTTGATTTGAATTAATGCCTAGCTATGTTCTTCTATTCAGTTAGTAAATTTTAATACTTGATTTATTCTTAATTACCAAAAAAAAAAACATTTACAAAGTTATTTTAGTTGTTAAATTGTCGTTTAGTATATTACGGAATTCTATAATGCTGGAACTTGAACAGTGTTATTCATGAGGAAAAGTTCAATTCTACGATTATTCATTTAGTAATGTAATCTCTCAGTATTAGTTATTTTTCTAGTTTGGTAATTTTTTTCAGCTCAATCTCGATTCTAACCTTCTTTTTCAGCCTTTATCTGCACCCCTAACCAAAGCCCCATTACAACTCTTTAAAGACCTTTTGATTGGTGTATCATCTCAATTTATAGTGGTGGAGATTTGATTTTCATGCAAGCTTATGGTAATAATTTTTCATGTTTGACAATTGAGTGCTCAATTCTGAACCTTAAACAACTTGAGTGATTTGAGTGAACCTTTCGTGAGGATGTCAACTCTGTGTAATTTTGAATTAAAAATAACTACTTAGATGAAGGGAAATGCCTATGTTTTCATGATAAAATGCTCAACTTGAATTGTTTGAAACTTTGATGATCTTTTAGTTGAATTCTCAATGTATGATTATGTGTGGATTATTTCGAAAAATTATTGATAAGAATTATAAGTTGAGAAGAACTAATTTTAATTGTGAGTTGAGGATTTTGCTTGACGACAAGCAAATGCTTAAGTGTGGGGATATTTGATGAACCGTAAAAGTAACATATTTTTAACCCATACTTGGTGTATTTTTGGATGATTTACCTTATTATTTAATGAATTCGATGCTCCTAATCCTTTAATTTAATGTTTTATACTTAGGTGCATAAGAAAGTGAAAAGAGCAAAAAATGAGCCAAAAATAGAAAAAATGGGCTAAAATCAGCATTCAACACTGCCTAGGCACTTCCACACGGGTAAACCACACGCCCATGTGAGACACACGGGCTGGCCACACACCCGTGTGTCAAGGCCGTGTCGACTTAAAATCAAGCCAGTATTGCACACGACCTGAACCTTTGCACACGGGTAGATCACACGCCCGTGTCCCTGTCGAGCCCTGTTTCAATTCTAATCGAAAAAGGCTAATTTTTAGGTATTTTGGGCATTCCAAAGCCTATTTAAACACACTTGGGGAGGATTAAAGAGACACAGAGAGCAGAAAGCAAGGAATTACTCGAAGAAAGCCAATTGATTCATCTCAGAAGCAGGATCTCCATCAAGACTAAAGATCTCCCTTCAATTTCCCTCGAAGTTTTTGGGTTCTTTATGTTTTGTTGTTTTCCAATTTTTGAGATGTTTTTCTTTATAAACATGAACTAAATCCCCTAAATACCTAAGGCGGATGAAACCTAAGACGAATCTTATTATTTTCTAAATTATATGATAAATACTTGGTTTGTTCTTAATTATGTTTATTAATTCTTGTTTTAATATTTTAGGATATTAATTCAAGTTGAATGTGCTTACTCAATGGAGTAAAAGTCCCTGTTTAGGAGTAGATCCAACATAATTAAGCGGGGTTGATTGCAACCCTAGAGATAGGGCGACATAAATCTGCCGGATTAGAGTAAAATCTAATAGGGAAATCCATAGATCGAGTTAATGCAACAATAGGGGTTTTAATTAGAAATCAATTTCAATTAATCAACCTAGAGTTAGTTGTTTTTAGTCTTGAAAGAGATAATAACATAAATTATGGATTTCTACGGATCAAGTCAAGTAAATAAATCGTCTAATTTAGAGTCGAATAATAAGTGAAGTCTAGGTGGATTCTTTCTTAGGTATTGTCATAATCAATCAGTTTTCTAAAAGTATTTTCTCAATTTACTCTCTGTTGAATTCTTAGTTTAATTAGTTTAATTAGTTTAAAACAAATCACCATTATTTCTAGGCTAGATAATAAAAAGATAGTTAATACTAGTACTTTTAGTCCTCGTGGATATGATATTCTGATCTTACCATAACTAGACTACTATTCGATAGGTGCGCTTGCCTCTATTGTGATCATACTTAATTTTGGGATCACCAATCACTACGTAATTAAACAATTAAAATCATCAATACACAATTTCACTCTAAATATTACTATTTATGTATGAATTTTTACCTAAGTTCCAACTTAACCATTAACCAATACTAATTTTATTTTCCCAAAAATTAACTCCATATCTTCATTTAGTTTCTATGTTAAACTCATTTTAACTCATTAATTTTACCATAAATCCCTAATTTTGAAATTCTTTCAATTTAGTCCTTAATATTCAAAACTTATGTTTTATTTCACAATTCAATCCTTTACTAACTTCTAACTTGAAATTCAACCAATTTAACCCCTAATTCATCAATTAATTCAACATGAAAAATGTCTAAAAATATACTATCTTTCAAAATTTCAACATGAACCATGAAATATTTTGTTCTAGGATTCCAAAAGCTCAAAAATTACAAGAAAAATGACTAAATTAACTTACCAAAATAAGCTTGAAACCTTAAAACCCTAGCTTTTCTTTTTCTTTTCTTTTCTTCTTTCTTCCTTTCTATTTCGTCCCAACCTTCTATTTCTTTTGTTTTGTTTAATTAATTAATTAATTAATTAATAATATAATAATATAATATAATAATAAAATATCTTTTACTTATATAATAAGAAAATAAATATATGTATTACAAATGTATATATATAATTAATACACATGTATATTATTTTTGCCACACACATGTCCACAATTTGGTTAATTGCTTATTTAGTTCCTTGACTTTTCTCTATCCTATAATTAAGCTTTTACACTTAATTCAATTTATTCATTTACCTAACTACTTCTAATTAAGACAATTTCACATATCCAAAACCTGATTAAGCACATAACTAACTTCGTAAACATTTTTAATAAATATTTATGTATCCGTTTTACTAAAACGGAGACCCGACAACTCACTTTTTTTATGCCCGTAAATTTTGGGTCATTACACTCCTCTTCAAGCTCTTCCACCGAGACACGCCATCCATTCCTCCACTTTTCTCAGGGTTCTTAGGAGGATTTATATCAGCTACTTCAAATCCGACTGGGCCACTTTGGAGTAGGTCCAATTAGCTGATCATGTGTGTGCCTTTATTACCATAGCCCCGTGGGACCGATTCTTCTCTATCATCGAGCCCACATACACGGAGCTAAATTTGGAGTTCTGCTTTACATTTACTCTCTAGCATGTGATGACGACTCATGACAAGTCAGGCACCATCACTTTCCAACTCGGTGGCTAGTGCATTATATGAGTGTCTTTAAGTTTGGTACTACTTTGGGACTATACACTGAGGAGTTTATGAGTATCGAGAACTTTCTCCTCCTACATCAACACATGCACTACTCACCATCTAGTTGTTGGGTAGGTCTTGCAGCAAGTACAACACCTCATGACACGAGTCGCTCGAAGGTGGCTTCTCTCTCTCTGGCTTTATGGTATATTCATGCCCTTTTAGCTCATATTTTGACCGGTATAAGAGAGCACCAGAGTCGTCAGTACTACCTATGCATATTTTTTATGGAGTATGGCTACTGGGCATATTTTTTATTTAGCCTATTTTATCTCCCTCATCTTCCGCCATCAGACAGACCGCAATAGGAAGGGTCCTATCTATTTAGGCCCTTATGTGACTCGACTAGCTCGACATTTCTGGCTTCTCGACACATCAGAGCAGCCCTCTACGTTTGCACTCGCCAGCCAGATGTTTCCACAGTGGATATCGAACATGACCCATATGAGAATGATCAAGCGACTTCGTGGAGTGGATCCTCCTCAATACCGATTATTTTATTCTGACTCTCAGAATGCACCCAAGGACTTCACTGATGATGTCCCTTCCCATCACGAGGACCCACCACCTCCTCCACCTTCGAGTCATCGTCATGTTTCTTCTGCTGCTACATTTGAGAACCTCTCCGAGCGGTTCACTCGCTTTGAGCAGCACTGCTTTCAGAGGTTCGATAGTATTGACGTGACATTGTAGTAGATCTGTCAACACCTCCACATCTCTTCTTCGGCACCGGCGACTCACCCTACTGATGCCTCGGACGATGAGGATCATTGATTTTATTTGTTTTCTTTTTATTTTATTTTATTTTATTTTATTTTATTTCTATTTTTAGTTGTTTTGTTTTATTTTTATTTTCTTATACTTCTTTTAATTATTATCTTTTGAACTATATTTTTATGGTTGTTTCTACTCAAGTTATAACCCCTTAATCTTCTTTACTATTTGTATTTATTTTCTTATTAGTTTGCTCGGACTCATGCACTACATCTAGATTTGTCTATAATTCTGTTTTTCACCATTCTGGCAATTTCATCCAATAATCAAGGCAATTTTAGTTTTCTCCCTCTCTTATGATATTCTGTTCATATTGTGATGATATTTGTTTGTACATTGAAGACAATGTACATATTAAGTCTGGGGAGGTTATTTATATAATTATTAGAAAATCCCTGAATTATGTCTTGTGTTTAAGTAATTTTCTCATACTTCCATTAGAATGAATTTTTGTCAATTTAAAATTTTTGTTGATGTATTTTAGATTAATTTGCCGATAATTGTGTATTGGTTTATTTAAATTTGAAGACATGAGAGAATAAAGCATGATAAGCTATTTTTCATAAATTAAAATTTTTAGGTTGTTTCTCTAAATTGAAGTATTACCTTGAAGTTTGAAATTTGCAAGATTGACATCAAAAACCATAAATTTTTGTGAAATTTTGAGCCTTTAAAGCATACATTCATCTTGCTCATTTTATTATTGGTTATGAGTGCGTTAATTTGATTTGTTATTCTAGAACTTACTTCGATTATACATGTCGAGACCACACATTTGATTTGATATACTGAGATGATAAAGGCACTTACGTTTTAACCCACTTACCCCATAAAAAGCCTACCTTTTTAATTAACCCTTAGTGAACCCTATTGAGCCTAACACAGTGTTTCTTAATTTACCCATTAATGTTAACCCATAACTCTTTTTTTTTTATTCATTGAGAATTTTTCTCGTTTTATTGACTCCCTTTTTGTCGAGATTTGACTTGGTTAGTTGTCTAACTATGCTCTTTTGTTTAATTTGTTGAATTATTTCTTATTGTTAAAAAAATAAAAAAATAAAAAATACATACATATATATATATATATATATATATTGATTATTATTTTAGTTCTATGATTAATCTTGAACAGTTAAATTCATATTTGGAGAAGAAACTCATTTTCTTATTCTTGAATAGTTTTTGAAGTTATGCACTTGTTTTTAATTTAGCACTTGAGATTTTTCTAGTTTGGTAATTTATCAATTAAATCTCGAGTTTAACCATATTTTTCGGCCTTTCTCCACACCCTTAACCTAAGCCCCACTACAACCTCTTAAAAACCTTTTAACTTGTGTATCATCTCATTTTATAGTAGTGGAGATTTGATTTTCATGCAAGCCTATGGTAATGGCTTTTCTTGTTTGACTATTGAGTGTTTATTCGTGAACCTTAAACACTTTGAGTGATTTGAGTGAATCTTTAGTGAGGATGTTGATTCTTGTAAATCTTGAATTAAAGGTAACTACTTAAATAAGGGGAGACACCTACATTTCGTATTTAAAAATGTTAACTTGAACTATTTGAGACTTTAGTGCTCTTTTGGTTGAATTGTTAATGCATGACTATCTGTGAATTATTTTGAGACATTATTGATGGGAATTAAAAGTTGAGAGATATTAATTTTAATGGGAGTTGGAGGATTTTGCTTGAGGACAAGCAAATGCTTAAGTGTGAGGATATTTGATAAACTGTAAAAGTAACATATTTTAATCACATTCTTAATGCGTTTTTGGATGATTAATTATGAAAATTAGTGAATTTGATGCTCCTAATCCTTTAAATTCATGTTTCTATACTTAGGAGAGCATTTAGGAGTGAAAGGAGTGAAAAACGAGCCAAAATCAGACAAATAGAGTTGTTTTCAAGATCCACACGGCCTGGGCATTTCCACACGGGCTGGCCACACGCTCATGTGCCAGCCGGTGTAGATTTCCCACCTTGCTTCCAAAATATGCGGAAAACCCAATTTTTAGGCTTTCTAAGCATTCTAAAGTCCATAAATACCAATTAGAAGAAGACCTCAGAGGGCAATCAGAGAAGATTGAAGAAAACACTTGAAGAATGCCATCAGAATCAACTTAGAAGCGGATCTCCCTCAAGATCGAAGATCTCCATTTAATCTCTTTTGAAGTTTTATTGAGTTTCTTTATGTCTTATGGTTATCTTAACCTTGAGATGTTTCTATTCAGGATTATAAACTAAATTCTCTATATACCTAAGGAGGATGAAACCTATGATGAATCTTATTATTTAATTTTTATTTTTACGCGATAAATACTTGATTCTTGTTTTCAATTACGTATGTTTATTTTGTGTTTTAATATTTTTGGGATATTAATTCATGTTTAATGTGCTTATTTCAGTGGAGCAAAAGTCTCTATTTAAGAGTGGATCTAGTATAATTGAGTGGAATTGCATGTAATCCTAGAAATAGGACGACATGAATCTACTGGATTAGAGTCAAATCTAATAGGGAAATCCATAGATCGAGTTAAAGCGATGATAGGGGTTTTAATTAGAAAAGGATTTCAATTAATCAACCTAGAGTTAGTTGTTCTTACTCTCGAAAGAGATATTAAATAATTTAGGGATTTCTACGGATCGAGACATAAGTGAATAAATCGTTTAATTCGGATTCATAATAATTGGTGAAGTCTAGGTGAATTTTTTCTAGGTATTGTCTATCTCGTTGGTTATCTTAGATTATTTTCCTATTTCATTCTCTATTGTGTTCTTAGTTAGATTAGTTTAGAAATTTTAGATTAAAAACACTCACTCCAATTTGTCTGCTAAATAATAGAAAATCAATAATTACTAGTACTTTTAGTCCTCGTGGATACAATATTCCTTACTCACCATAACTACACTATTGTTCGATAGGTGCGCTTGCCTTAGTCGTATTTATAGTTAGTTTAGTGACCATCAAGTGTCCTAACCTTCACTCGAAGATGCATTCATTATTACCTGGCTTTGTCTCTTTATAAGTGGCTTTGGCATACTCCGTAAATGAACACTTCTTGTTCCCTCTATAAATGATTGTTTCATGTATCTTTCTCGCGTGTACGGTAATGTTACCAGACATGCTCCTAACTTAGCCAACAACTTAATAATTGTTTTAAGTATTTTACTATTTTATTAAATTAACTCATAATAACTCTGATTTACTTTTATTTAATATTGAAAATTTTCAATAACTCTAATTCAAGTGTAAATAAACCATGGTTTAGTTAACCCTATGAGCTAGTCCCATGATGCAGTTTACTTATTAATGGTGACACCGAAGTTTTGATCTTGACGTGCTTTCGCCACTTTTTTGTTTAGCTTCAAAGTAGTGGTCATTAGTAAAACATCGCATATCTCCACAAAGTCATTGCTTGTGAGCTGTACTTTTAAATATATATATATATAATTTGTATCTAATACAGAACCCAGAGAGATGATCTTTCTCATATTTGTATCTTATACTTATCCCCTAGTACAGATATTATAAGTGTATTGCTTATGTATTTGCCATTAGTAAGTTGTATGGCTTAGGCTACTTGGAGAATCCCCTTTATCATTCCTATAGGAATTCGAGTTAAGAAGATATGCATATATCAGCTTCTTAAATCTGATTTGGTTAAAGGAATTATATGACAATGAGATCACCAAGCAAGCTGAGGCCTATCTATTAACAAGAAGAACTTAGGTCTCTTCATTAAAGACAAGGACATGTGGAGCTTCATTATTCATCCATATATACTCCTATGGATAGAGACTGATCACCCTCACACGTCTACCAGTTCCAACTTCACCAAAAATGTGACTTTATGATTTTCCTATATCATATTCTTTTCAACAAAAATCTAACAATGGATCATTGTGCAATTATTCAGATTCAAAGTAAATATAATGTACAAATATGATTAATGATAAACTAAAATTATAACATATTTTTAACCCACGCTTGGCATATTTTTGGATGATTTTCCTTACAATTAAATGAATTTGATGCTCTCAATCTTTTAATTTCATGTTTTATACTTAAGTGAGCATTAGAAAGTGAAAAGAGCAAGAAGCGAGACGAAAAAGGACAAAATGGGCCAAAAATCAGTGTTTCACATGGCCAAGGCACTTCCACACGGGTTATCCACATGTCCGTGTGAGACACACGGGCAAGCCACACGCCCGTGTGTCACGGTCGTGTCGACAAGTGATCAAGTCAGTATTGCACACGACCTGGGCACTTTCACACGGGCTGACCACACGCCCGTGTCCTGTTTTAATTCTACTTGGAAAAGGCTAAATTTTAGGTATTTGGGGCATTCCAAAGTCTATTTAAACACCCTAGGAGAGGATTAAAAGGACACGCAGAGTAAAAAGCAAGGAATTACTAAAAGAACCCCGATTGATTCATCTCAGGAGCAGGATCTCCATCAAGACTGAAGATTTCCCTTCAATTTCCTTCAGGAGTTTTTGGGTTTTCTTTATGTTTTGTTATTTTCCCAATTTTGAGATGTTTTCTTTTACAATTATGAACTAAATCCCCTAAATACCTGAGGGGGATGAAACCTAAGACGGATCTTGTTATTATTTTCTGAATTATATGATAAATACTTGATTTGTTCTTAATTGTGTTATTAACTCTTGTGTTAATATTTCAGGATATTAATTCAAGTCGAATATGCTTATTTAGTGGAGCAAAAGTCCCTGTCTAAGAGTAGATCCAACATAATTAAGCGGAGTTGATTGCAATCCTAGAGATAGGACGACGAAAATCTGCCAGATTAGAGTCAAATCTAATAGGGAAATCCATAGATCGAGTTAATGCAACGCTAGGGGTTTTAATTAGAAAGAAACTTCAATTAATCAACCTAGGGTTGTTCTTAGTCTTGAAAAGAGATATTAACATAAATTAAGGATTTCTACGGATCAAGTCAAGTGAATAAATCATCTAGTTCAGGGTCGTATAATAAGTGAAGTCTAGGTGGATTCTTCCTTGGGTATTGTTGTAATCAATCGGTTTTCCAAAAAGTATTTTCCCTAATTTATTCTTATCGCGTTCTTAGTTAATTAATTAATTTAGCTTAATTAGTTTAAAACAAATTCTCTTTATTTTCAGGCTAGATAATAAAAAGAAAGTTAGTACTAGTACTTTTAGTCCCTGTGGGTTCGACATCCTGGTCTTGCCATAAGCTATACTACTATTCGATACGTGCGCTTGCCTTTATCGTGATAATAGTTTAGTTTTACAGGTACGATCTCATAAATCATCACATCAATTAATTTCCGCAAGTTTTTTCATATATTTAGAGAATCATATTCTTATATTTATGTTTGAATATGTGTCAAATACATGTAATTTTTTTTAAAAAAATTGAGATGTCAAGAAATATAGACTTTGAGAGCTCTCACCAAAAAGATAATAATAAATATGCAATCAATATGGATTTATATAATATTTTAAATCACTGATTAAACTAATACATGTCTTCAAAGGACCTACATTAACTTTAGTTCCCACATTGTTAGTTGATTAAGACCTTAATAAAGCTATTTGAAAGCTAGATATTAAGCATGCGAGTTACAGTAATATTCTAAATGTAACATCCACCTTTATTATTACAAAAACAAACAGCCTATATGTCATTGACAACAACCCTTTTGTCAAGAATTTTAGGGTTTAGTAGAGAAGATCAAAGATGGTGATGAGTTTATCCTATTTGAAAGCAATCACTGCAAAATGTGGGAAGAAAAGGAAAAAAAGGCTGGGTTGTTTATGTGCACATTCAGTACACGTCAAGGTGACAATTCTACGACATTAATTGCAAGCTTGATTTTGATCTATCATAATAATATAAACAATGAAACCGTAATATTGCATTGTAACTACTGTTTTTTTTTTAAAGAAGTCCGGTTTTAATAGTATGGGGGGATTTCTTAGGTTGTTTGGTCAAAGACTTCCAAGAGACTCGTACCATGATTGAAAGTAGTGGCACCTATATGACATTTATTTGGTTGATCTAAATCGGTTGTTAATATGTTAAAAAAACTAGAGTATGAATGGAAATGACAGTCAAAGTAGGAATTTCTGATAATACTGTGCAAAACATAATAAAAATAAGGGATAAAAAATTATTTATACAGTTCGGTTTCCTTACGTCTACGGAACCTAATTTCATGAGTTGAATCCATTATCTTTAATCGCAATATAATAAGTTACTTTAGTTCTATCACACTTTGATATAACAACCTTACTCTTAGGTTGTAAAACCAAACTACAAACTAGTTTAGTGTCTCAAATGCACTCATAAAAACATTCTTCAATAAACTAATAAATGTTCTCAATACTTAGTAAAAGACCTATACAAGTCTCTCAAATATATTCGAGACTTGTTAATATACTAGAGATCAATTACAACCCAATCTCTATTAAATAGTAATTAAAATAGCTAAATGTAATATAGTAATAAAGACCAAAGTAAAATGGATTGTTTTGGAGATATGACTTCAATGCTACCAATCCGATCTCTATAAAGGGATCTAATTGCTTGATCTTATCTAGACCAATTTTCAAGATGCATTTCTCTAAATGGATTGATCATCATTAACGGGTTTGATATATCCACAATATCAACATCAATCACAGCCCAAAGATTTTGTTTCAAAAATTGACAACTTTCAAATATGACAAGAAAGTGGTCTAACATAGTGATACCTGAATTGGTCAATTCCTTTGGCACATTAAAAGTCACTTCAAAAACTAACCTCAACTATCTTCCCTCTAGCACAATTCTCTTAATCCATCATACTTAACTTAGAACATAATTAAGCAGATTAACCATTAATATTTTGTCTAGAATTTATATTAATAATCAAAATACTATAGTTATATCTAAGTAAGACTCATAAAAAAAATGTGCACCTAAGTAAAATATTCAACCATTATAAAAGTTTAAAAGTTAACCGATCCAACTCATTATTCTGGACCAATACCCGACCAATTTTTAATTCAACCGATCCTATCAATCAATCCAACTCGGTTATGCAAAATAGTGCACTTTAACCTTTTCATTATTTGGAAGTAAAATTAGTTGTTTTAATGTTATTTTTAGTGTTTTACTCATCTGAATATTAGGTTTTAACTTAGTTTTATAAATAAATAATAAAGTTTATTGTGGGATTATTTTGTGTAAGTGAAGGGATGCATATGCAAGGGAATTTAGCAGAATTGTGAAGCCAGTGTGACAAGGTTGAGACATCGTAGTTTCAACATGGTTGTCATTTCTATCTCGGTAGTGGAACATGATCATTCCTCAATTCCTACTGAAGTATTCTACTCGAAATTTCAAAAAATCGACAACCATTTCAAAAAATAAAAGGACAAGCATATGAAGATAAAAGTGCAAAAGGAATCTTTCAACCAAAAATAAGAGATGAGAAAAAAGATCACATGTGAAAAAGTAGAAGCAAATAAAAGTTTTTGAATTTACAAAGAAATCCTATTTATAAATATTTAAGTGTGAAACTGAAATGACTCTTGGAGAAAAGCAACGATGACAAAGAAATGCTACTATTTCAAACCCCAATCAAAGATGAAGTAGGTCTAAAATCAATTAACACAAGGAACAATGATTGGAATTATGACGCTTTGAGGTTTCTCCAAGCCTTGCTAGAGAAACGAATCAACCTAAGTCATTGTACAACCTACTTTTTGTCTAACAAGTAATTATTATACTTAAGCAAATCAAATCTTTCCCCTACCACCCAACACTTGAAGATTCGACGAAACTCAATCTCACCAAGAGCTTAATCTAAATAACACTTCACAATTCCTATCAATCCTTCACCTTCAAACTTAGACATCACTCATCACTCTACTACCTGTAACTACTACTACCTGTACCTATAGAAAGAAGTGGTGGATGGTCAAAATCCACGCCAAGCCAACCTTGTATATAAACACCTCCCTCAAGTACATGAGCACATGAAATAAGGATATAAAAGAACTCAACTACTTATAAGACAAACATCCTACAACAATTCTCTACTTTTTTAAAACACCAACACCTTATATAACTTTATTATTATAACAATATCAAAGCAATCGAAAAACCGTCTAAACCGCAATTTAAATCCATATTGAATGACATAGCTACCTTTGTAAGACCAATTTAAATTATTGGAATTGCTGGTTTAACTGTAGCGATCCTTTGGGGAGAACTAGATTTTTAAATATGAATAGATTTAAATATCCATTTGGTAACTTTGGTCATGATTGCAAATAATATTCAAATAAATTATAATGAATATCGAAAAAAAATGGCAAAATAATTGAAGTAAATTTAAAACCCTCAATGTTCCCGGACAGGAAGAAGGTAAATATATATGGCACCTGGAATCATGAATGTACAGCCAATTTGGCATTTCAACTTCTATAAATGGAATGGAAATCTCCAAACCTTAAGGCTTCATCCAATTATGATAGGCATTCGTACGGAGACATGAAAGTTGTAAGGATATATACGTAAATGGGTTCTCCATCACGATCATTAAGCAAAATTAAACCGATACGTGGTACTCGAAATAGTTGATTAATACTTGGAGAGTCGATTTATATAATAACCCACTGATAAATCTCTCCCTTATCATGTTGGAAAGTGGGCCTCAAAGGATATAAAAGATTAGCAGCAATGTACTTAATTTAATCATCAACAACACAGCTGACTGTGAACTGATGATTAAAGATGCTGCCAGTTCTTCCTTGACATATAAATTAATAACATTACTTGGCAAAGGTATACTTTTGGCACTTAGATCGATGGCAAACGTGCCGATCAATGATATGTGATGAAAGAATAACAAAACTGATTAACCATTTATGAAGCACTGAACTATCCCACGCGTACATTGCAGTGTTCTTCAGTCGATGTCTTCAAGGTTTTTTGTTCCATAACTTATCAGATATAAAGCAATTCATGGCAAAGCAAATAAACTATTAAGACTCGGAGATAACTTTTCCTAACAACTACTCAGCCTAATTGAGATATCAAACTATGAAAATGACTGAATTGAAGTGCTGGATGAGTCATCTAATTGTTAATAAAATTAGTCACGGGAACTATAATTTAGTTAGTTTTTAACCTTTTAAAGTGCACTACTTTGCGTCATCAGGCACAAATCCACTTTTCCCTGCAGGAGTTTTCAACTAATGAAAATTTTCTCATGAAATTGACTTCAACTTTATTCCTCAAATTTTTTTATTTTTTTATATCCGGCAACAGATTAAAGTACACGATTCTGAAATTTCTGTGGCATGCTCACACATCTAATCTCATGCATGCATGCATACATACATCCATCCATACGTGTCACATAGACACGTTTAGTGACACTCCACATTATTAAAAATGTTTGATTTCTGATGTTATAAGCTCTGAAACTGTTACACTTGTTGCGGACAGTGGCCCACCTTTGAAGCCTTTTTCTTCCTATAAAATCTTCGGAGGCTCAACAATCACTGCAAAACATTACGATTTTACAACCTTCAGCCTCAGACATCGACTTCAAAACTTTAAACCATGGTTCCTAGTGAGCTCAGTACTGGATTTCACTACCTTGCACCAGAAAACCCGATCCTTCCAGACAACCTTGGAATGCTGCAAAGCACAATCCCAGGTTTTCATTTCGATAGATTCTTAAACATCCAATCTAATTCCCACATCCCACTGCCCGCTCATGAATTCATTGCACAGTCCTTGTGTACTTCAACTTCAGATGAAGCGGAGGAACACCAACTGAGCAGGATCATCGACGAGCGGAAACAACGAAGGATGATATCGAATCGAGAATCCGCTCGTAGGTCGAGGATGCGGAAACAGAAGCACCTGGATGAACTTTTGTCACAGGTAGTCAGGCTTCGAAATGAGAACCAGTCTCTCATAGGCAAGTTGAAACATGTCTCAGACTGCCATGACCAAGTTGTTCAAGAGAATGCAAGACTCAAGGAAGAAGCCTCCGATCTTCGTCGAATGGTGACGGACTTAAGAACTGGCAGCCCGTATTCTCTAGCATTGAGAGAGCTGGAAGACGTTCCCTGCAACACTGCTTACCTGAGAGCTGAGCCGACAAACCAATCCATTGCTAACTCTGTAGATTTGCTATATTAAGATGAGAGTTACACTTATGCCGCAATAAATAACAATCCTATCAGTCTATGTTCCTCCTTTTCCTTAGTTTTAGTCACGCAATAACATCTATTAATCATTTTAAATACTAGTTGAAACAACTGTTTGTAGCTCTTCTCGCCGCATAACATATCTATGGCAGAAAATGATATCAGCAATAGTAATCCATCATAAACAAATCAAACACTCAATCATGACTTTTAGCCATTAACCATTTTATGATTATGAACCCACCAACTCTGGTTATAGAAGTTTCACTTGAGATATGAATTAGAGAAACAACAGTATATAGCACTGAGAATCCTCACGGATGATATGAATTTTATGTATTGGATTGTAAAGAAACAAGTTGGTTTTAAAGTGGTGGTCTTTTCAATGAACAGGTTCCAGTCATGCCACAAGTGCAGTCCCCATAAAGGCAGTTCAATCTCCAGTGTTGGTCACAATAACAGGGACAAGATGACAAATGATAGTGGAGGTGGCTGCTAATAGTGGCTTCATCATTCAAACAATTACTATATACCAACTACCAAGCGCAAAACATTAGAAAAAAGGCTATCCACTAACATAACCCTAAACTACTATTTTTAAGCTTTTTGATGAGAGGCATCGATCAATTTGCCTGCCTAACAACTTGAGTTCAGCCCAGGTTTACTTGTTTTCACCAAAAAGCATCGACATCAAAGCACAGGCTTCACTTGTTCTTTATATTGTTCAAATGTAATTTGTCATTGCTTGAAACTTCATCTGTTGGTTTCAGAATCTCATCAGCTCTTGAGATTTCTGAATCCTAATAAGCAATAAACTTGAAGGCTCAGCACCCAAATTGACGCAAGAAAGAAGTTAGATTTCATTATGGGAGCACGTGTATTCCACTCATGTCCAATTAATAAAAAGTATATTCATGCTTTTAAAGTTTTCCAGATCACTAATTAATTTATATCAGATAGAGTGTCAAAACACGAAAAAGAAAAAGGAAAAACCCTTAAGGGCCAATCTGAAAATCAAAAGCTCCTGCATGAGAATTCTGTCTGCATTATTTTTCTAGTGTTTTTTTTTTCTGGTATGATATGATCATTGATCGGTCTATCGGATTCATTTAATACATGCTATGATTTCGATTTACATAGGTTAAAACCTTTATCAATGGCAAAAAACATAAGAAGTAAGCAGTTTAAGTTGTGAACATTCCAGAGAAGTAAAGATTGGAATTCATAGAGAAAAGATTATGGAGCATCATTTTCCTGGGTATAAATATAATCCGTATGAGCAGCCAATGACCTTCTAATCATACATTCTTCATCAATCAAACCTCTGCACTCACCATCAATGAAACTTATCGATTCCTGTAAATCGTTAACATAGAAAAAAATCCAGTAAAAATATGCCCACTAAATAAAGAATAGATATGTTCCAGGGAAGAAAATTAACTTACTGGTGTAGAAAATGGTAGCTTCTGAAGGTCATTGGAAAGAGGCCTGGCTTTTGCAGTTGATAGCAGAAGCAAAGCCAATATCAAGAAAAAGAAGCCCTTTGCCATTGTTTTTTTTTTTTTTGAACTTTTTGCAGTTTGAAGAGAGCTCGGAGAAAGGAGTTAAGCAATAACAACTGCAGCCTGTATTATTTATATGAGGTTTAAGTTTTTAGATTTTGATTAGTTTATTTATGTTATGTTTTTTTTAATCAATTTATTGATTATTTAATATATTGAACCAAAAAAATATGGATTAATATATTCCGTTATATTCATATGATTTGTATATGTTATTTATATTTTCCCGTATCATATTTGTATGTAATTTCATAAAAGGAGCAATAAAATCATCAAAACAGCCAAAAAGTCAAAAGATTGGCAAAGTCCAGTTGGGGGACAGGGATAACATTGTTTCCTAGGAAACATCGCCATTGATGAACATCATCGAGAAGTGTATTTTCATTTTCCCATTTTCAGGGTTTAGGGACGATGCAGAGAGACTTATATGTAAAGTAAGCTGTACATGCAGATGCATGCACGTGAGCACCTGTCTACTTGTTGTTGGAATACAATAGTTAATTTCATTATTTGACCTATTTAATTTGTATTTATTTTCATTTAATATTGGTTAATATACTTAAAAAAATCCCTTAAACTATTATACTTTGTTTAAACAAGCCAGCCCTTAGGTTATTTTGTAGTTAAATAAACCCTATAATTTTTATCCATGAAAACCCTTGATGTTAATATTAATGTAAAAATGATTTGAATTTTTAAACTAATTTACTAAATTTTATGAGAATAGTTTATTCAATAAAAATAAAATAATATATTTAAAAGTAAAATAAAATAATATTTTAAAATTTTTTAAAAGTGTTTATATACATAGCCTACTTAATCATTTGTTTGAAAATTTTCATATTAAAATTAAAAGTATATAGAATTTATATTGTATCAACGAAAAATTAAAAGCATAAAATTCAAAATAATTTTCCTTTACTATTAAAATCAAGGGTTCTTTTAAATAAAAATATAAGATAGAGATCTATCTAACTACAAAAATAGTTTAAAGACTTATTTAAACAAAGTGTAGTAGTTTAAGGGATTTTTTTTTAGTATATTAGCCATTAATATTAAAAAGGTTCTTTTTCATTCCATTAAAAGAAAAGGTTCTTATTGTTGAATGAGTCTTAGCTCGATTAGTATCGGTATTGTTGTCGTTGCAGGAGAGACGTGGATTTGAATGTGCTGAAGCACATTATTCTACTATTTAAAGGTTAGGAAGGAATTAATATTAGTAGTTGTAAATATTGTATAAAAATAAAAGATTTTTATTTCAAATTGTTTATCTATTTTTTTTATAAATTTATCTTAATCAAAATCATTAAACATTAATTAATGTTTCCTTTTAAATTAACCAAAAAATGCATACTCATTATTATACGATGCAATTTACTTTTGAATACACACTGGTTATAAAAGTTTATTGGCATATTACCACCAAAAAAGAAGTTTATTTGCATATATATAAATTCTAGATTAAATATACTTTAAGTTTTTGTACTCTTCATATATTTGGAACTTAATCTCTTAATCTTTATTTTGTACTCTTCATGCATTTAGAACTTAATCTCTTAATCTTTATTTTTATGAATTTAGTTTTTATTTTTAAATTTCAAAATTCAAATCTAATTATTAACAGCGTTAAAGTCCTTCTATTAAATTTATTGGTACGTTATTTTGAAATGAAAAAAATATTCATTTAATAGCTCTGTAATAAAAAAAATAGCATTCTAATAAACTTGAATTTAATAAAATAATTTTAATAGTGTCACTTTTAAATATAAAAAAATAGAAGAATTAAATTTTAATATCTATAAAAGTAGGGGACCTAGAACATATTTTAACCTAAGTTTTTATTGTAAACTTATAAATCGCGGCTTAAATCACCGACACATTTAAAAAAAGTTGTAATTAATTAATAACTTATTAAACATGTCGAGGACAATGCCATGAGAAACCAAAGCAGTTTAGCATTCCAATGAATTGAGAATCAAATATTAATGGAAAAAAACACTCCAATAAAATAAATATATACGCACATTATTAATTTAAAGATAGTGATGAGACATAAATTATAGCATTTTAATCGATTCACAAGCTTTGTCAGGCTCTAATATGTTAAAGCTTATAAGCTTAAAATATGAATTCATTGATTAATAGTTAAAACGATTACGTTTTTATGTGTTTTTGTGTATTATTATTGTGTTTAAATTACTTTTTATATATTTTTATAAAATTTAATATATAAATGATGTTAAAGAGGAAGGAATTGGAAGTTTGGGTGATGATTTTACTCGGTCGCGTATGAAGAGTTTTGGTAAGAGATTGTAGGTGTCTTTGGCTTAGTAAAAAGGTAGAAAGAGAAACATTATTCCTCTTCAAGAGCATAAGAGGGTACTAATAAATGAGGGTAATCTTGTGATATTTTTTATTGGGTTAAGCGATACAATGAATGCCATATTTGAACATTAAGAGCATTAAACTAGTACATTATTAAATTCAATGCATTTTAATCAAATTGAGTTTATTTAGAGTGATTTAGGACACTTCTAAGCAATCCTTAAAATTTAGATGCAATCAAGGGTCATTCGAGATCCTTTTAAATCAAAACAGTGTAAATGTAAGGATTAGAAGCACATGTGTCAATACCTCTGAGCTAGGTATTGGTACCCTAGCTAAGTTATTGTAGATTTCTTTTCATTCTAGAAGTTAGGTACTGACACCTGTCAAGTATAAAGAACCCCAAAACATGTCAAAATGCTCTCTTTTCATGCCAAAATCATTACCTTTCATTCCCATACCTCAATTATCCATTTTTAACAAAAAGCACTATCAAAATAACATGTGATACAATATATATATATATATATATATATATATGCGTGTGTGTATATTCCAAATAAGCTCAATCAAGTTCACAGAGCTAACAAAATACTCAAAGTTTACTAAGTTTTTCCACTAGTAATCTCAAACATATACTTAAATTTAACTTATGTACATGTCATAAACTAATATCAAAAGATTAAATCCATACTCTCTTCTAAGCCTTGAGATGTGATGAGATGAGATGAGTTGAGATAGAAACTTCATTCTAAAGCTTCAAGTCAAGCCTCTACCTACGCATTGAAAAATAATGCATTAAGCTTATGAAAGCTTAGTAAATACATCAAAAATTAAAGTTAACCTTACGATTAACAAATGTTAACATTCAAATACATAACTTATAATAATATAAAATGGAATTAAATAGAGGTTAAGCATTAACAATTCTCAACTATCTTCTTATATGACACTTACTAAGTTCACTAATACATTCCATTTTTTGTTTCATGTTAGCCCATATGTAGACTCAATAGAACACACAAGATATGCAAAAAGAACACTGAATTACTAGCACAAATATGCGTACATTGATATGCACGAAAGTGCAAAGTCATTGAAATAGATCGAAATGCTTCTGTCACTAGCACCAAATTGTAGTATCACTATACTGCATCGAAGTGCCACCATCACTAGCACGCATAAAAATTCCTAATAGCATGTCATCTATTTCCTACTAGTTTGTATCTTATCCACATGAGCATTAAATATGCTAAAATCATCACATTCACTCAACAATTAATGGTGATTCAAACTTTACACTCTTTTATAATTTAGTCCTTAATTACATCAAATTCAATAATCATTAAAATATCACTTGGCATCTGATTCACTATTATAAAACACTTAATTTAATTTCTATATCTAATAATTTTATTTTGCTTATCTAATTTTTTTGTACATTTTTCAACTTAGTCCTCTTTACAACAAATTCACTACATATAAATTATTTTTCTTTGTCATTTAAATTCATCTTTTGACACTATTTTAAAATCGATTTCATAGTAATCATCAATCATTATCTTATATAATTTACTTACATAAATGTTACTGTAACAAATTCAATAAATTTTCACTTAATTTTTATTTGGTAAAGTGAAAATTTTGAGGTACTTATAGCCAGGTGTTTGGATTAGTTTTCTTCTTTTTCCTTCACTTTTTAGCTACTTCTTTTCCCTTATCACCAACTTGAGATTCACCCATCTTCTCTTTTTCTTTGTTTTCATAAGAAAACATATACAAGATTTAATATCAAAATAATAATAAAATAATATTTACATACACTTTTGTTGAAATAAACATGAGACTAATGATAAAACCTTATCATCCATACCTTGGTCTTTATACCAAACCATAACTTAAGTTTGATTTCTCCTTCAAGATGAACATCACTCGTCTCTACATAAATCTAAACTTACTATAAGGTTGCTTTATTATTTTCACTAAAAATTTTATGAAAGGAATTGAAGGAATTAAACTTGGGTTAGTTAAAAATAGTGGACAAGACTACAATGAAACAAAATGAAAGTTGATTATCATGAACAATAGAGGTTTATTTGGAAAGGATGGTAATGGATGGAAAATTTTACATTTTTCTATAAAAATCTATTAAATTTAATGAATATAAAATTATAATTATAACTTAAAAATATGAACATCATCGTTTTCAACATGTGGCCTATATTCAATCTAAGTTCTCATAAAAATTTCAAGGCTTAAAATGGGTCAACAATTATGAGATATTTCTCATAATTATCTATGTAAGAAAAACCATTTTTCCCCTGATCAATCTCTATAATTCCATCATTGTTTTATGTCACTTTCTTGGTATAATTACACTTCCAATCTCTACAACCTTGACAGACTTAATTTACGTGATGATGTTTTTAATTATCTTGATACTATTGGTTGGACATCTTATGCGAATATTAATTGTGCTGCATACTACGAACTCGTATATGAATTTTATGCAACATTTTGCTTCAATATAAATGCCATTAGAACTGTGCAAACTCAAGACATCGTCTGCTTCCGATTGCTTGGTAAAACATTTAGAATGTTAGTTTTGAATTTCAATATAGCTATGGGTTTCACTAACCCTAACGATGTTCAATCTGATTTATACCATACTGCTTTACTTGACATACCAAGTAATTTCGGTGCCGATGTTGCTTACTCGGCTTTGACTAACTCTATATCATACACTTACAATTCTAAGACCTCTAAAGCCTTACTAGTGCATGAATCAGCCCTAAGATACATTCATAGATTTCTTGCTTTTAATTATTCGAGCTGCAACGATTCTTCGTCTGTCCTAACTAAGACGAAATTATTTTTCTTGTGCTATATGCATTCTGATTATAAAGTCAATCTAGTTGGTTTGCACAAAGTTTCTATGTTGTTTTGCGGGCCCACTAACCACTCATACTCGGCCCATATATCACACATTTAGCCACAAACATTTTTCCATCTAGAATTGATTTTTTATCTCTTACATGTGCATATACTATGGATAATTTAGATGAATATTTTTTGGATTTTAAGGGCTTGTTTGTTGGCACCTCTACTGCGTTTCATTTTGTTCCCCCAGGTACACGAATTGCTCGCAACAACAGATGTTTTCATGAACAACACAATCTAGCTCCTAAGGAGCAAGATGAGCAACCCCCTTCGGCTGTAGAGGCAAGACTAAACCGCATCGAGACTCGCCTTGACACAATAGGAGCTAAAATCTCAAACATCCCCACCATATTGTAAAGCAAACATTTCTAACACCCTCCACCAAATTAAATATACACACGAAATACACTTTACCCTTCTCTTTTTTATTCTTTTAAATTGCACATTAAGGGCAATGTGGGATAACTAGGGGGGATTCGTAGTACATGTCATACTATTACTTATTCTTCGTTGCATGTATTAATTCTTATACTAAGGTTATTCTTTAATTTGTTTTGAAATTAAACATTCAATTCTTATGCTTAGTTAATTCAAATAATTAGGTAATTTATGAATAATTGCTTATTGCTTAATTTGATTGCCAAGTGTTTTGTAGAATTGAAAATATTGTGACTAAGCCAACATTTCATGAAAATTGTTAGCTCTTTAAACTTGCTTAATAAAAACACTTGAGTCTCATATAAGTAATTTTATCTTCTGTCAAAAAAACAAGTTGAAATAGTAATATATATATAATATACTCTGCTAATGGCTTAGTTATGAGTGAAGATTGCAGAAATGTGACCAAATTGAGTAATCAAGATGAGGTGTTTGGATTGACATCTCATTTCGCGTCAAAAGATTTAAGTAACGAACCGAAACTTGCAAAAACTCCGCTAACCGAGCTTCTATGAGTAGGAAAAAATAATCTGTTTGGAGACGTGTTAAATTAAGTAACCGAGGTGAGGCGCTTTAGTTATCATCTCATTTCACGTAAAAAGATTTAACTACATCCCAAACTTTTAAGAACGATCGCCTTACAAATTTGATTAAGCTTTAAGTCAGTGAAGTAGTTGATTTTTGCATAATGTTAAATTTTTATAAAATGCTTGTTGGTTAAACCTAGCAACTGCTTATTCATGTTTCACTTAAATTGTTTGCAATATGTTTGGTTGTGGAAAGAGACTTGATTTTGAAAAAATTGTTAAATGATTTTTAGTATGGGAATGTACAACATGCTTGAGGACAAACATCAGCTAAGTAGAAGAGATTTAATAGCAAGCTAATTTGTGTGTTTAATATTTAATATACTTATTTTTTTGTCAAATTTTGAATAGAATGCTACTAAGCTTATGATTTTTTGTTTAAATTTTGTTAGGATGCAATTGGAATGTCGAAATTCGAAAAAACAAGAAGGTTTGGCTAAATTGGAACGAACAACAATAAAAGGGGCCAAATTGAAAAGTTGATGAATTAATGACTGATTAAAAATTAGATTTTAAATTTGTCAAACTCTATAAATAAATAAAAATCTGATTTTAGTTGGTTATTAGGCATAATCTCATATGCTAAATTTGGCATGATTCCTCTTAAGGTTATGACACTAGAGCAAGATAGAGGTGAATGTTCCCAAATTCATCACTATCGTTTCATGGTTGGCATGTAGTGCTCCACCACCAAACTCACGTTATCATGGATATATAATCTAGAAAACCATCCATTTCAAGTTGATTTTTTTTTTGTTATTATTAATATTTTTAATATTTTAAAAATAAGTAAATATTTAAATATAATTTTTTTAAAATTTTAATATTTTCAATTTTAACGTTAATTTTGAGAAATATAATTAAAAGAGAAAAGGTGTAAGAATTTAAAGTTATTTTATAATGCATTTTTATAATTTTATCTTTTTAATATTTTTAAATTAAAGTAAATAACAATTTTATATAAGAGAGTAAGATAAATAATTATCATAATTGTTTTATATTTATTATTTAAAAAAAAAAACAGCCCACCTTACACATAATTTGTTTTTAATATTCGAAATTTATTTCATTCCAAATGTTAACATCCTTAGCAAAGGGTAACCAAAAAAAGTTGCAATCTAGAAAATCTAAACAAAACCAGGGCTATTTATGTATCATGCGGGAACTAATAAATTTATTTTTTTTTATTTTGAGTTAATAAATTTGTTAATTTATTGTATTCATTAAAAAGGATACAAAAATAAAAGAGAGAACCAGAGTGGCCGGGGGCTCTCTGCGTATTCCTCTGCATGTGATCCATTTCTTCGACGTCCTTCTTTAGACTGTTTTCTGAGAAAATTTTGGATGAAAAATCAAAACTTGAAAAAATGGGTTTGATTCAGCTTATCAAATCGATTAATTGGGAAGAAGAAGATTATCCTGCTCAAGAAGATTTCATTGTCCTTCCTTTCTTTTTTATGTTTTTCCCCTCTGTTCGGTTCTTTCTCGATAGAGTTCTGTTTGAGGTACTTGTTTTTATCCCTTTCAGCACCTTTTTTTTAATGATAATTTGATTGGATTTTTACATTACTTCTTAAGTTTTGAAATGCTTTTGAAACTTTGCTGCTTCTTTTTTTTATCTTTTAGCTTTATTGAATTGTTTGATGGGTTGTTTTTGTTCTAATGGGATTGAATAATATGGGATTCATACGTGTTCTTTGGTGCCGCTGGTTGTTTCTTTGCATGCGAATGGCATTATAGTACTTTTATGCTTTTGATATGATGCTATAAAGAAATCGATTTGGATATTTGGAATTAGATCCTACTTCAACTTTCTTTTAATTATGTTTTTTGGTTATCGTATCGATATAAGAAATAGATATAGAGTGGAAATGCATCTAAATCAATGTTCTTAGTAAATGCATTTGTATTGGATTGGCTGCATGTCGTCTTTAGCTAAGTGGGATTGAATAATATGATATCTCTCCCTCTATCCTTAACACTTAACAGTATATTAAGAACAAAAAAAACCTTAACAGTATACATGCCTGGCCGTGACTTGGTTTCAGAAAATTTTCATGCCGGGCCTGAATTTGGCTTGCCTCGACCCATTTTGCTGTTCATATATAAAATATATTTTATATCAATATACATATACATATATATAATTTTTATAATACAATTTAAATAAAAAGAGGTTTTATTTAATTTGAATTTGGGTTGGTCTACGTTAACACCCCCAAAGGCTATGGCAGATACTGTGTTTGAACTTTGAATCCACTACTTGCAGATTCCAACCCGACATGGCTGGTACTCAAACCACAAGGCAAGAGTCTAGGTTTCCATTAGGCCTATTTAACTTAGTTGGCGAGTTAATGGTGCCGTAGCATAGACTTAGAGCTAAATCTATGCGCTCGAAAACACATTGAAAGTTTTTTTTCTTTTGATACATCTTTAGCTGTGTTGGAACCAGATTTCTTTGGAAGAAACTTGTATTTTCTTTGGTGGCTTTTCTTGAGAGCTGCTTCTGGCCTTTATTTCTGCATAACACTATGGGTCATATTAGTGAAAAGGATTTGTGGTATTTTGATGTAGCTTGCGTAATATGGAATTGAGTGAAGGACTATATTGGTCTTGTTGCTTCAGGATCAGCTACAAATTAGCTTGGCTCAAGCTTCTGTTAATATATTTTATCTCTCTGAAGCTTGAGCATGATTCACTTCAATGTATAGAGCTGCTGGGAGTCTAAGCTTGAAGTGTTAGCAATAGATGTTTGATGTCAATGAATTCTAAAAGAAAGAAGCAAATGTAAACTGAAGGCTTTCGGTACCTGGAAATGAAACTGTTGGACTCTATTTCCCTAGTCTGACTGAAATGTAGTTCTTTTCTTTATTTTGTTTTCTTCAGATTAGTTCTCCTAAGAGCTTAAAGCAATAAATGTCATCCCTAAGTTGACCCTAATTCCCCAGGATGTTGTTTGAACCTATATTGTGTTATTGAGTGAGACTTTGCCTTGACTGTTGTATGTTTATGGGTTATTCACAAATAACTAGAGTTTTACCATTTTGTAGAATTATTTTCGTTAAATCTTCCCCTACATAAAAGCTTAATGTCTTTGTTTTCATGATCACATGTTGAAACACTGGCATATTCCTATGAAATAGGTGACTGCATTGTGTGTGGACTTGTGCAGTGCTATCTGAAGATTTGCTTCCAGATTATTTTCAGTGCATCCAGGTGCCATGTGTTGATGTAAAAGTATTTTGACTAAAGTTTGAAACTTTCACCAATATGGGGAGATAGTTTGTTGCAATTTATTTGCTAACTGACGCTTGAAATAGATTAAAGTCAAGTGCTATTTGAGTGCGGATAAGGTCCATATCATTGTTGATACTATCAAGTAAAATCATAAATTAAGTAGATCAAAGTGCTTGTCTGAAATGTTTTTTAATGTAATGTAATGTAATTGCTATATGTGTTTAGCTAGTTTGGTCACTCCTCTCCATCGTTCAATCTCTCTTTTTTCTATCAACGTCAATCCTCCTAACAGTTTATTCATTTAGAAAATATCTTACATGGTTTCAGAGAGTTGGAAGGCGGTTCATTTTTGGAAAGGGATATCAGATGCTAGATACCAATACAGCAGACAACAAGAATAAAGTTATAAAATTTAAGGAGTCAGCTTGGAAATGCATTTATTTTCTCTCTGCAGAATTTCTGGCTCTCTATGTAACTTCTAAGGAGCCCTGGTTTAACAATACAAGACACTTTTGGGTAGGGCCAGGGGATCAGGTCTGGCCTGATCAAAAAATTAAGTAAGCTTCATGATCAATATTCAATAAATTGCTCCTTTTTGCTTCAAATATTAAAATCAACTTAAAGGTATCTTTGCGTTTACTATACATTCAAAGATATGAGATATACAACTTTATGAACTCGGCAGGCTAACTATTATGTTTGTTTTCCAGATTGAAATTAAAGGGACTTTATATGTATGCTGCTGGGTTTTATACATACTCTATACTTGCTTTAATTTTCTGGGAAACAAGGCGTTCTGACTTTGGAGTCTTAATGGGTCATCATTTTGCAACTGTCACCCTCCTTGTGCTATCTTACATTTTTAGGTATGCTTTGGAGACTCTTACTCTAATGTAAGATATTAGGCTTGTTGAATCTTGAGATTTTAGAGAGTAGTTGTTTCTTTTCCTTATGCCAGTTTTATGCAGATTTGGCCGTGTGGGTTCAGTTGTTTTAGCAATTCATGATGTTAGCGATGTATTTTTGGAGATAGGGAAGATGAGCAAATATTGTGGTGCTGAAAAACTCGCTAGCATTGCATTCATAGTTTTTGTTTTGTCATGGATCTTACTGCGCCTCATATACTTCCCTTTCTGGGTCCTATGGAGTACAAGGTTTGTAAGATTTCATGTCTGATATATATTTTCTGCCAAAATTTTATGAGGTTTCCTTTCAAGTACTTGAGAAACAAACCCAAATTGATACACATAGCACTGAAGTCAAGGGAAGAGAAAGCAACTATAAAAAATATAAGGCTTGCACCAAGTAACGATTGGTTACATCAGTCAAGTAACCAGCAATCTGTCTCTCTCTCTTATATGAATAAAGAAAGGAAACTTTTGCGGTGTTTTTCTAGCTTATACACATCCCTGTTGCAAGTCCTAGACGTTGGAATAGTCCTGGTACCATGAACTTATATTTTAGATCTCTAGATTTAAATCTGATTTAGGAACTTTTGATAATCCCTTTTGCTATCTGCTTGCTTCAGTATATATGAAGGTTTATCACACTGATTACTGATCATTTTGGAAGGGGTGAGTTCTGGGGTTCCGAGAGCTTTGTCTTGCTACAATGTGATGGGAACTGGCTTTCTTTTAAAGAAAAAAAATATATATATTCTGAACTTGCCTTCGGGTTCAGATAATGTACAGAGAATAAAAATCCACTTAGATTGAGTTTATAATTTTGTTCTTTTTTTAAAATCTTATTTCTGTCTTCAATGGCAGCTATGAAGTTGTCCAGACATTGGACAAGGAAAAGCATCCAGTGGTTGGACCAATTTGTTATTATCTGTTCAACACACTTCTATTTTGCCTGCTTGTTCTTCATATTTATTGGTGGGTACTGATGTATCGAATGCTGGTCAACCAAATCCATGCTGGAGGCAAAATTAGTGAAGATGTTAGATCTGGTAGGCGCAGCATATATATATGTATTTGTTCTTGGAAATAACTGCACGTAAGAACACAGATTAACTATATAAAGTGACAAATCAATCTCAGTGGTAACTTCTGACTTCAAAAACATGGATTTGTTGTTTGTATGTGTGAATTTGTGTCTGTATATTAATATTGTTAATTGGCTTACTTCCTGACTGATAAATAATGATTGCTGCTGCATGGAGGCCATACGAATCATTCTTGCTGCATCTATTTTACGCAACTTAGGATGCTACATCATTCTTTTCTCATATGTAATAAATTTAAAAAAGAGTTTCATACCCTTGTATAATATACATCCATGTTGTTATTCTCCAGAATGTGCTTTCCAGTGGCTTTCCCTTTTGAACTTCATAGCTGGCTATTTTATCTTCAATTTATCTTTTTTATTGTCTTTTTACAGATTCAGAAGATGAACATGAAGATTGATCCAAAAACAAGCAATAGGGCCTCGGAAGGACTCCTGAAAAGGTAATTTTACTTTCATTTGAAAACCTCCTAGTACTCACCATTTTAAGGAGCAAAATCTGTTACAGACCTTCACACTTTGGTTCAGATTAAAACCATCATCGAAATCCGGCATTGTGAACAAGTGGCCAGTGAGTGAACGCGTTGTTTTTGTGTGAAGTGTCGGTTTTCACTGTTGCCATTTTTCTGTAAGCTTCTGAGCAGGTCCATTTTCAGTGGAACTGATAGAGAGGGCTCTTTGTATGTCCTGCAGATGGAGAACAACCCTGGCTTAAGCATCGATATTCTTTCAAGTTCAATGAAATACGCACGTTTTCTTGTAATAGAAGGAAACTTTATATTGTTTCATGATGAAGTATGGGACTGGAGAAGTTTAGTTGTTGATTTTTTATGTCCGGCTTTGGCACCTTCACAATATGGGGTTTAGGTCAGTTGGGTCACCAGTAAATTTTTTGCTGTAAAGATAACATGTCTACCATGAAAACCTAATTCATCAACACGAAGATAAGTCGTCAGCCAGATTGAAGTTTGATTACATTATTGTAGACTCGAGTGTCAAAGCTTATGAAACTGTCATTAACATAGTACCAAAGCTCTCTTTTTTTTCTTTCTTCTTTTCGAGATTAATAACATAGTAAATTTATCAATTTTTTACTACATGTTTATCTTTTTGAATAAAAGAATATAGTATATAAATATTGGAGTGGCTACCATCTCCACGTGAAACTAGTTTTGAACTTCAAGGATCATGATCATGAATGTTTCAAACATCATTCTTGTTTGTCAAGTAACAAAGGCAAAGGTCCTATCACGTGGAAGTTTTAACTTTGAGAAAATCTTTCTTCCTTTTATTATTATTTAAATGGGTTGCAAGTCCAAGTTATGACTAAAGCTGTTCATATTACACCAAGTGAGCTGAATTCCAATTTGTCAACTGAAACTGATCAATATTTAAAGCCTTCGTTTAACCTAATATGTTCAACTGGTTAAGCCTATTCGTATTAAACAAAAAACAAAAAAAAATCATCACTATTTTCTTTTCTTTTCTTTTTTTTGTCGTTGATTTAGATTATAACAAAGAGGCTGCTTTTTTTCTTCTTTTTTAAATTACCAATAAGACATGCAATAACATGTGGAGTTCCTGATTAATAGTAGATGTAGGATTCATAGACCTCTTTAGGATTATGACATCCTTTTTCACTTCCACAAGTTTTTAAAAAAAGAGGTTTTAATATCAGTGTTGGCACCAATTGCAGGATATTGTTTATGTCAATAATTTAGGCTTCATATTTTGTCCAATAAAGTGTCTTGAAAAATGATGTGTTACTTACTTCCCTAGTTAAACTCTACTACACATCCTATATAATATCCATGGCTTTCTCTAAAAACAGATGATTATTAATAATAAATTACACTCAATGTCACTAAATTTTTAGTAAATTTATATTTTGGTTATTAAATTTTAATAAATTATTAAATGATTATTAAATTATTCGAAAGTCTTTCTATTCAAGTCACTAGATTATTAAAATTGTTGTTGTATGACTTTTTTTGTTCACACTAACTACACCAATTAAAAATTCTCTTTTCTCTGCTATTCTACAATTCAATATTTTTTTTCATGAAAAAAGCTTTGAATGTCACAAATCTGTAAACCAAAATGTAAACGATATTCTTCTTTGATCTCCAACATTAATTGTCATACCGATTCGGATCTAAAATATATTCTTCTACTTGTTGATGAGTATTGATTCATCGTACCAATCATCGAACCGCTTGGAACTCACTAGTCGTACTTTAAAAAGAAAATTTAACATCATAGTGACTTAAATAAAAACGTTTAAATAGTTTAATAATCTTTTTGTAACTATTTAAAATTAAGTGATCAAAATGTAAATCTAACGCAGTTTAAAAAAAATTGCAAATGTTGAAATTTAATTATAAAAATAGGATAAAAATAAAAGTTGGATTATTAAGAAGTAAAGTAACATTTGGTGTTGTGTCGATGCATGATTTGGTGGGTGGCCAATAAATCTTTCAAAGTAAATTAATTTAAGAATTAAGACAATGAGCAGGTATTGGGATCTCTCTTTGTATGTGAGTTATAAGTAACATATTTGGTGTGAGAGCACTCACCAACCATGCCAACATTAGTTCCATCCTCTATTGACTAACTGTTTGCACATAATTTTAACTTGTACTAAATAATACTCGGACAGCTATGCCCGAAAAGTAAAAAAAATAAATTATAAAAACAGCATTAATATTTCCCCATAAATATGTTCAAGTACATTTCCCGGCCCCCACGCATTTGTTCAAAACAATGGCGCATCGACCTTCCCTGATCAGTCTGCAATGGTTTTCAATCCTTCTGGTTTGTATTTCGTTGTTCAGTTGGACCATTTTTGCAGCTAGTCCAGACGCTTCATTGACATTGGATTACTACAAATCAACATGCCCCACTGTGTTTGAGATTGTGAGGAAAGAAATGGAGTGTGAAGTAAACTCTGATCCTCGAAATGCAGCTTTGGTTCTTCGGTTGCATTTCCATGACTGCTTTGTTCAGGTTTTCTAATTCAAACACACACATATTACTGCATATATATCGGGAAAGTTAAAAACATTTCCATTATGAATTTTCACATATGTATAATGATTTGTCCATGCATGCATATGCAGGGTTGTGATGGGTCAGTTTTGCTTGATGATACAATCAGTTTACAAGGAGAAAAGAAAGCTTCGGCAAATGTGAATTCTCTAAAAGGTTTCGAAATCATTGACAGGATTAAGAACAAGCTTGAATCTGAGTGTCCTGGAACTGTTTCCTGTGCTGATATCCTCACCGTTGCTGCTAGAGATGCAGTGATTCTGGTATAACAAGAAACTAGATTTAATCATTTTTCTTTTTGGGGGTCTTGATTTTGTTGGGAGGCCACTGATTTAATGGTTGTTTTGCAGGTGGGTGGACCTTACTGGGATGTACCAGTGGGAAGAAAGGATTCAAAAACAGTCAACTATGATCTAGTTGGGGAAAACATTCCAACAGCAAATGAGGGTCTTCTCAGTATTATAGCTAAATTTCTTTATCAAGGTCTATCAGTGACTGATATGGTAGCTCTTGCTGGTAAGCAATTTGCATACAAAATCTTCTAAAAAATATATACATTACATTCATCTTGAGCAAACTTTATGGCTAAATTTCTTTATGTTTCCAGGCGCTCACACCATTGGAATGGCACGGTGTGAGAACTTTCGAGCTAGAATTTATGGAGATTTTGGAGCAACAGATTCATATCTCAGAAACTTGAAATCCATCTGCCCTGCTGCAATTAGTAGCTCGGGAGAGAATAACGTAACAGCAATGGACAATGTTACACCAAATCTTTTCGACAATTCATTTTACCATACACTGCTGAGAGGGGAAGGGTTACTAAGTTCAGACCAAGAAATCTATTCCAACGTTTTTGGAATCGAAACTAAGAAGCTGGTCCGAAAATATGCTGACGACCCTCTTGCTTTCTTCAATCAGTTCTCGGATTCAATGGTGAAGCTGGGCAACATTACGAATTCGGATAGCTTTGTCAATGGTGAAGTCAGGAAGATTTGCAGATATGTTAACACTTAAAAATAAATACCTGCAAAAACACCCGCCATATTTGTTAATGGTTCCTTTGATTGTGCCTAGGAAATCAAATAAAAACTTCTTTCAAGTCAAATTTTGAAGTTCCTTTCTGTAACATTATTAATTTCTAACCTACTCTGTAAATTTGTGATTCTCTCTTGCGTCTACTTCAATCAATTATGTATTTAGTATTCTTATTATTCTTTAGAATGTTATATATTTAAATAAATTTTTACATATTAATTGTTTTTTTAATTATTTTTGTGTAAATGTTCTTCCCATTTTATTCAAAAAAAAAACTACATCATTAGTCATTAAATTATAGGTAAGTTTTTATTTTGATCACTTAACTAAAATAAAGTTACAATTTGATTATTGGATCATTCAAAAGTTTTCATTTAAGTTACCAAACTATTCAAAAGTATTTATTTAAATCACTGATATGTTAATTTTTTTTAAAGTTCCACCAACAAGCTCTAAACGATGATTTGATGATCAGTACGATGGACCAGTATCCATCAACGAATAAAAGAACATACGTTAAATCCAAGTTGATCTGACTATCAAGTACCGGAGATCGAAGAAAAAAATTGTTTGACTTTTGATTCGTAGATTTGTGATGCTCAAACTTGTTTATTAAAAGAAATTGAATTGTAGAAAATAAGGGGAAGAACTTTCAATTGATACAAATTATGTGAACAAAGAAAACCATATAACATCAACCATGAGATGTGATATGGTGGTTGCTCATCTCATTCCTTAACCATGAGGTTAGGGGTTTAATCATTGCCTATAGGAATGGAATACATTTCATGGCTAGCTCTTTACCTTTTTGGAGAAAACCCGTGGTGAGAGGATTAGTCACTGCTAATAATAACAGATACCCTTTTTAAGAAAACTCGACAAAAAAAAAAATATATATATATATATATATACATAACATCGATTTTAACAACTTAATAACTTATATAAAAACTTTTAGATAGTTTAATAATCAAATTATAAATTTTTTTATTAAATGACTAAAGCAAAAATTTACTCATAATTTAATAACTAATGATAGTTTACCCAAAAAAAAAAATATGAAGTCTATACTTACTTTACTTTTATTTGGGCACAAAGAGCCCGTACATGTTTATTTTTTCTATACCAGCCCATACATGTTTTTTAAAAGTAAAATATTACAAATTTATTACTTATTATGAGTAAAATATTCCATACATCCTTATAAATATTAAATTTATTTAAACAAATTATAAGAAAAACTCTGAAGTTACTAATTAATTGATGAAATATGTAATTTCTTCTTTTTATTTCTTTTAGATATGTTTAAATTTGAATATGTGGCACCTAACTCAACATGTTTAAATATAAGCTTTATTCATGATCTTTTTTAATCATACCATTTTCTTATTTTTAGAATTTTTTTAGGATAAATTACATCTAAGGTCACTAAACTATTAATAAGTTTATATTTTGGTCATTTAATTTCAAAATTTTACAAAAAATTCACTGAACTATTCAAAAGCTTTTGTTTAAATCACTGAGCTATTAATGTAACCTCCCCAACTCGGCCTAGACGTTATAACCGAATTCGGAAGACTACATTGGCCACTGAAATGGCCTAGTAAAACTGTCGGAGTTTGTAAAGCAATCTTTTTAAAACATTTGCTTACTTTAGTAGAAAACTTAGTGTATTTCCAAAATGTACAATTTAATTTCAGAAACTGGCTGATCTTAATGATTGTTTAGCAAAAGTTTAATTCTAGTTATATATATATATGTGTGTGTGTGTGTGTGTGTGTGTGTGTGTGTTTCAAATCTCATTTACATAATCATGCAGTGGAAAAGTGATATTTAACATAGTTTTAATTAAAACCAGATTTCATGCAAAATTAAATCAAGTTCTATATTTCAACAACCTAAAATCAAATTAATGCCATGAATGCCAAATAAACCCAAAAACTTAAGTCTCATGCCACATTTCAAATAGAACATTACAGTTCCAAATAATAGAAATTATATAAAAAAATTACTAAAATACTTTTAATAAAAATATTAAACCGAGTTAAGCCCTCCGTATATAGAGTTCGTGTCCTAACCTAGTGGGTTATCTGTAAAAATGAAATTAAGGGAGGTGAGCTTAAGAAACTCAGTATATGCTTAAACACAAGAAAATCAGTACAAAACAATAATAGATCAAGCATAAGTAATAACAGTTTTTAGAACAATCACATTCATATAGCAAAGCAGAATTTTACAATTCGTTTGAGCATGCTTATGAATGTTGATGCAATGCAAGTATAACAGGATAGTTCCTACTCATACTCCGCTACACTCCATAGTAAGAGTTTTCCAAAACTCATCCATCCGATATCATTCCATTTTTTGGATGAGCCATTAATAATTGTAGATGAACTACCAATAAAAAGTGTGGGTAAATCACTGGTATTTTAAAACAAAAGTTTGCAGTTAAACTGTCAGTAAGTTGTGAATGAACCACAAGTGTTTGAAGATTATTAAATTGCCAATACTTTCTTCTTTCAATTGTCCTGCCCCATGCAATGCAATATAGTATGCTAGTAACAGTACAATACAGAAACGTAGACATGCTTAACATGTATTCAGTTCAACAGTAGCAATAGACATGCTTAACATGTATTTTGTTCAATAGTCGTAGTGTTAACAGTATTAGTTTATCAGAAATATGTTGGATCTAGTGCCTTGAGTGTAGTATTTTCGTCTAAGTACACTTGTAATTTTTTTCAAACATATTGGTTAATAAAATTATTAATGAATTAATACTTTATATATTGTCCTCACATGGTTTTTGCACGCCAAGAAAAATGGAAACAAATGTTGCTCATTGGTTATCTAATGTTTAACTAATACTAAGCGGTATTATGTAATCGGATCGTAGTACGGAAAGACAGCTTGTATTAGTAGACGAACCTAAACATTTCCTTAGTCTAATCAGAAATGAGCAAACCGATTGAAAGACTAATATGTCACCTATCAAGTCCAATTGGGGAGATGCCTTGCTTGGGCATCAGAGTGGATGACTCCCAAAAGATAGAGACATAAATATGACTGACTAGACTGATAATATATCAGACATGACCTAAGCAAAATAGATCCTGAATTTATTTATGGATTTATTCACTTATGACGTTCATAGTGTGACATACATAAATCCTGAGTGGATGACTAACTATGTATGTGTGAGTTGTACACTTTGATGTAAGTAAAAACTTGAGTTCAAATAGATAGGAAATCGAAAGCCGGTGTGTTAGGTGTATGACTTCTGTAGTATGTAGTGTCATTCACAACAATGGAATTCATAGCCCAAAACATAGGTAAATGATATCCTTTCATTGGCATTACATGGTTGAAGAAAAGTAAACTTGGCCACGGTTCGTCTGTCTTTGTGATGGATAACTTGATAACTATTTGATAGTGATTGACTTTTCATGAAGGAAAATGTAATGGTTACCATGAGATAAAATATAATCATATTGGGAGAACGGATATTACCTCAAAGAGATCAAGGATATCATATGAAGGTAGCACATTTATGACAAGGTAATTGAACGAGCAATGAGTAGTTAATTTCATAATGATATGTCATTGAGGAGAGCTCAGTCATGATACTATAGTGGAATGACTTCATGACTAAATGAGTTTATAATTAATAGACAAAAAGTCGAAACTTAATTATAAATCATTTGAGCCTCAACTTCATATGTTCAATCAGTCTTCCGCCAGCTCGTTGAAACCAAAAATGAATTACGTGTTTGAATAGATATGAACGAAATGAATAGAAAAAGAGAAAATAGAAAACATTTCGGAATGATTATGGTTTTCTCTGAAATGGAGAAATGAAATCATTTGGAAATAAATGTGGGTTTCCAAAAATAAGAATGAAAATGAAAACTTGCAACCCTATATAGGATTACTTAAAAAATAATTGAAGAATAAATTTATGTTTTTGGACTATTTTGAAGCCCGAAAATGAAAATAAATCATTCGATCATAATGAACATGTTGAGTTGTAACATATTAAATGAATTTTTTCGAAATTTTACTGGGGTTAAAATTGTCAAAATTTTACCAGGAGTAAAATTGTCAAAATTTTACCAAGGTAAAATTAGGGTGAAAAAATTATTTAATATGTAGATCTTAAAGTTTATTTTGGGAAATAGAAAAACTGAATCAGATTAGATCATATTACAAAGTACTGGATCAAAAAGGCTAAGGAAATACTTGTAACTGTACCTGATGTGAGAGAGGCCCAAAACCCCTCATATAATATAAAAGGGGCGACAACCCTAGTAGAAATACAAGGGTGAGTCATTCACCCCTCTCCTACTCTAAGTAGTATGTTTTTTTTTCTATTTAAAATAAACCTCTACAACACTACAAGGGTTCTACCTTCTTTTTCTATAAATAGATGGCACCGGTAAAGCTATTTACATAATTTTTGAGAGATTGTTATTCTGTCAAAAAATATAGAATTTATTCTCAAATGTTACATATATATTTTTTTAGAATAACAATTCTACTGGTTTCTATTAAAGAAGAGAGAATTTTCGTTTTCACCCCAAAGAGAAAACTTTTTCTAGTTCTGCATTTTGGTTCAATTGGTTCGAGCTCACACTTGAAGCAATTCGTGGTACGAGAATAATAGAGAAGATTATTTGGTTGAAAGTCAAAAAACATCAAGGATCCGCTTATTAAAAAACACAAGTGCGTATTCGATTAAGGTTTATTACTATAAATATCACAAACTAGGTCGATTGTGCAAGAAAATCGTTTTCAAACCAAGTTTTTTCCAACAAAATACAATGACAATCTACATATAACATTCACATATCATACTTTATAACGATAGCAATTCAATCATCAATTCACAGATTCTAGCATATGCATAATATCAGGGACTCAATTGAGTGCATAAAAACTCTAAAAACAATTTAGGGACTATACAGGGATTAAATTGAACAATTTATAAATTTGTAGGCAAAACTATAAAACAGGTTCACATGTCTATGTGAGAGTCTTGAGGCCGTGTAACAACCTGATGTCGTGTGCAAATCGATAATTTACCATGCAATAGAGACACGACCCTGTGGCAGGTCCAGTAACAGGCTAAGGCCGCGTGGTTCACAAAGCCCCTAAAATCTAAATGGTCATGTGGTGGCTGTGTGGCCCTATACCCACACACAGTTTTTCCATGCTCACTCGGTAAAGAACACAGACCTTTCACCACGGCTCTGATTCCTTACACTTGATTTTGGCCTGATTCACCTAATTTCGATCATTCAACGACAAATTCGCACGAATTAACGTTTAGTATCAAGATTTGACAAGATTATCAAGGCTTTGGCAAGAACTATTGAAACAATGATGTACTTACTATTTCTTGGTAAAGATAAGGATGTTATTGACGGTAATTACAAATCTGATAGAAAAGAGATTGAACGGGGGAAGCATTTGATTCGGGAAAGCAAAATAATCAACAACAATAAGATGAAAATATGGTGTAAAGAAAAAGGAAAAGAAGAGAAAAAGAGAAGAAATAAATAGAGGAAGGCAAAATTCTATTAGAAATTGAAAAGAAAAAAACAAAGTGCAAAGTCTAATTAGGAAAAAGTGGGTTAAATACCTAGGATTCGAAACTTTAAGGGCGACAATGGAAAATATCTCAAATGTAACACCCCTAACCTGTATCTATCGTTGAAACAGGGTTACGAATCATTACCAGAATAAACAGATCAAATACAAACATATCATATTATTTAGCATTCATGTCAAATATATTTCATAAAGTCCCTTATATGAGCCCTCGAGGCTCAAAACATACATTAGATAAAAGTCGAGACTAAACCAGGTACTTAGTCGCGAAATTTTAAAATTTCTCCTAGGTGCAGGGGAAACACGCCTATATGGTCAGGCTGTGTGGCTCACACGGCCAAGTGACACACATGTGTCTTAGGCCATGTAACTCTCTGACTTGGATCACATGGCCAAGTCACATGCTTGTGTGCTAGGCCGTGTGTAGGTGCAGAGGTCACACGTCAAGCCGCACGCCCTTGTGCCGGGCCATGTGATCAATTCTAAGCATTTTGTTTCTCAATTTTTAAGTTGTAAAGGACACACAACCAGATCACACGCCCATGTGCTAGACCGTGTGTCACACACAGCTGAGACACACGCTCATGTCTCTGCCCGTGTGAACGAAAATAGGCCATTTCCCAAGCCACTTTTCTCAGCCAAATTATCTTCCACCTATATCAACAGTTTAGCACATTCACAAAACAATACCCATCATTCAAATCAAACCAAAACCAAAACCAAGTTTTATGTATGACATATTATCATCTAGATTCAAATATCCAAAATTATCAAAATATCCTACATATACTTAAGCATGTTTTACCAATTATACTATCATAAACCATTTCAAACACACATCAACCACATCAAACATATTAAGACTATTTTGCATGTCAAAACATACCAAACATGAGCCATTCAAATGGCTATTGTCAATCAAACACATACACGCCATCATTAGCCAAATTTAGCCTATACATGCCATTATAACCAAAATTAGTTTGCTACATATATCGAAGAATCCGAGAGATAGTGTGATGTAGCTCCGACCCGCTTCCAACCTTTACGAGCCTTCGAGTACTATAAAACAAATTAATTAAAATAGAGTAAGCATTTAATGCTTAGTAAGTTCGTATGACAGGAAATTAACTTATCATTTATTTACACTTGAGGTAAGTACACAAAATACATCCAAAGCAATTGGCTAATAGCCTAAACACAAAACTTTATCAACATGTTAATAATCTATTTCACATGAATTTCAATAAACATGTATGAGCCCATCAAATATCAAATTTCCATGTTCATAAACTTTCTACATCTTGTGTTCACGCATATTAATTCCATGTATTTCAGGTGCATTTCCATAATAATTCATCTCAAGTTCATATTATTACTTGTCAGAACTTTTCCCGTTGAATTTATTTGAAATATCGATGGATACACCGGTAGTACACTTAAAGTGTACAAATCTGAAATCTGTCAATTCATATTCAGGGGTGCTCATTATAGCACATAATTGGGAAGCCCTCTCTTGAGCCATATAACAAGAAGCCCATGTGAGCCATATAATGGGAAGCTTATCCAGGTTGTATAACAGGAAGCTCATAAGAGCCATAATCAGGAAGCTCATACGAGCTAATAACGGATAGCTCCGAAGAGCCATTTATCAGAAAGCTCCAGATAATCATATATCGGGAAGTTCAACAAGCCATATCGAGAAGTTCACAAAGAGCCTTTAATCGGGAAGCTCACAAAGAACTATATATCGGAACGCTGTGGTGTGTCTACAACACATACAAAATCACAACCAAATCGGGATGCTCTGAAAAGCTATTAATAAGAAGCTCGCAAGAATCATATAATGGAAAGTTCGAGAGGGCTGTATATCGGGATGCTCATGAAAGCTAATAACATGACGCTCTTTTGAGCTATGGTCCGCAACATATGCATGAGCACCACCAATTAAGGAACTCTGTCAAATTTCATTTATTCAAACGAGACTTAATATTTATCGAGCATTATCAGATATGTAACTGATTTTCATACATGTAGATTATACAATACACATACATAAAATTCAATTTTAAACATATAAATATACATAATTTAGTTACACGAACTTACTTTGACAAGTGTTTGTGTATTTGTAATCTACTAATCTGACACTTTTTTTCCTCGATCCAATTCTGTATTTGGTCTATCTAGATGTATACAAGTAAATTTAACTCAATTTAATACAATTCATACTCAATTCAATCCGATTCACAACTTAGGCAAAATTATCATTTTGCCCCTATACTTTTAAGTAATGACGATTTCAACCCTAGGCTCGAAAAATAAAATTCATGCAACTTAATCCTTATTCCAAGCCTAGCCGATTTTCATATATCACAATAGCAACCCATTTATTTCACAAAATTCAAAATTTTTTCATGAATTTTACATCTTTTCAATTTTGTCCTTAAATCACAATTTCATGAAAATTTCCTTTACAAAAGTTGTTTATCTATGAACAACCTTTCATTTTCTATCATAAAACTTCATAATTCAGCTATATTCATTCATGGAAAAACCCTAGTACTTTGATAACTTTACAAATTAATTCCCGAGATAGCTAAATTAAGCTATTACGATCTCGAAAATATAAAAATTACTAAAAAGGGATAAGATTACTTACCCAATTAAGCCAAGTACGCTTGCTTGAGTTCTTTTCTCTTAGTTATGGTTTTTTTAAAGGAAATTTGGGAAAGATGATGATAAATGATGATATTTTCTTTATTTAATCATTTATCATCTTTTATTATTTCACTTTCCAATTTAGTCATTTTCTTTATTTAATTTCCCATGGATGACTAAGCATACTTATTACTAACCCTTATTAATGGTCTATTTGCCATATAAGGACCTCAAATTTTTAATTTCATAGGTATTTAAAACCTATAGCTACTAGAATCTAACTTTTGCATTTTATGCAATTTGGTCATTTCCATCTAATTAAACATGCAACCGATAAAATTTTCTTTACAAAATTTTTATACGATATTCTTATTATAATGTAAATCATGAAATAATATTAAAAAATTTCTTTTCAGACTCAAATTTGTGGTCCCAAAACTACTGTTCTGATTTTACTGAAAATGGGCTGTTACACCGAAATTTGGCCAAAAATAAAATGAATGCATTTGGGAAAGAGTGGATCAAAACTAAGACTTCTAGGTAAGGAAACTTACACTTAACCATCAAACTGAAATCTCATTTCTTGTTTTACTTTTAATTTCTGACCATATATATTTTGGGCGTGACTTTACCCTAGGTTGCCAAAAATAAAATGGAAGGAAAAGAACTCAAACTTAGGTTTCTAAGGAGGACTCTCTAGCACTTAGCCATTAAACCTAATTCATTTTTTGTTTAACCATTTCAATTAACCCCATATATTTTGGGGCATGACAGTTAAAATCATTGATGTATGGCTTTCTCTGTTTGTACTATTTATACTAATCGAAAACTCTCATTCCCCTTTCTCTTCTATAGTTCAACTTTTTTTCATGAATATATAAACCAAAATCCAAACAACTTTCTTTTCTGATCTCCAAGACTGACTATTTAATCGACTTGGATCTAAGGTAAGTTATTCTACATGTTGATAGGTACTAATCCACCGTACTAATCGCTAAATATTCACTTGGAGCACGCTAACCAAACTTTAAAAAAAACCTTAACAACTCATTGACCTAAATAAAAAAAACTTTCAAATAGTTCAGTGCCTTAAATGAAAACTATAAAATAGTTCAATGACTATTTTGTAACATTTTGAAGTTGAGTGACCAAAATGTAAACTTACTAATACTTTAGTGACCTTGGGTATAGTTTACCCTTTTTCATTCAAATTGATACTTAAGTTTAACTTCATCTACGTATTTATCCACTAGAGTTAACGATGTTAAATGTAACGCCCTAAAACCTGACCTAGAAGTTTAGACCGAATCCTAAAGGTTACATTGGTCATCGAAATGATCAAAAATAAAAACTTTAATTTAAACCAAGAAAAACCTTTTTGTTTGTCATGTTTGAAATAATGTTAAAGCGATGTCAAACATTCAGAAATAAAAATCACAGTTTCTAAAGTTTGGTCCACAGTTTGTAGAATCGTTTTACAAATCAACTTAAAGTCTACCGTATAAAACTTATGAGATTTTACTTAAATCATTCAAATCGTATCTGTCTGAGACCTCCGGGATATCGAGTCCAGCACCAAAACACGGAAAGTACCTGAAAGGAAAGACACTACAGAGATGAGCTATGCGAGCTCAGTGTGAGTCCGAAACATGACCAGACGACAACAAATGGAATGACACAATAAATACTTCAGACAAGCATATGCATAAGAATATCACTTACGGAAATCTCAATCAATATGTCAAATACATTATCGAACCATAGGAATGGTTTTCCAGTCATACGAAATATTCAGATCATATTACAGGACAATAATTATATAGCCAATAACCATAGATTCATACAAATAGACAAAATGTTCTAACAAGCATACGTATATTTAGATACGAACAGATGCACAAATCAAAATCCCATCCCGCCAACCAAACACCACTTCGTCCATCCAGCACACCACATAAGGGCTATGGTAGGCCCCTTCACCCTGCACACCGCATAGAACCACAATAGGTTCATCCATCTAACACACCATAACGTGGAACTATACCACTTGAGTAACTGTATACAGCTGAGTTGGTATACGTATAGAATAGCGCGGTAAACCGCTGTACAAAAGTATCACAGTTAAAACTGCTAAGTCTGTCCTCCTTCTCTTCATAACCAGATCCCAAAATTTTTATACTATGAAACAATGCACGTATTATGCAGACAATATACAGAAACGAACATTAACGGTTCCAGTTGAACAGATTCAGATTTGAATACACTTGTATTCTAATGTTCAGTCATGACAACAATAATAAACTCATACAATTCATCACATAAACGGGCAATAAAATTAAAGCCCATAAACGTATATACATACACAAGCCAACCTAAACCAGGTCTTAAACACACTTATTGAGGCTTGAACGAGGGTCGAATTACACAGAAATATAAAACAGACAATTTGTGACTCAGAACAAAAATTTTGTAAAATAGGGGCACATGACCGTATGCCCCGACCGTGTGGGGGGTCTACATGCCCATGTGAAAGCCACACACGCCCATGTGAGTAGCCCATGTAACTCACTGTCCAAAAATGCCAAAAATAAAGAGCAAAGATGACACGGCCATGTGGAGACCTCACACGCCTGTGTGGGTACACATGCTCGTGTGGTTAGACCGTGTGGCACTAAAATTCACCCAAAAACTATAATTCCTAATTTCACACGATCGTATGAGCCAGCCATGTAGGGCACACGCCCGTGTGGCCACCCGTGTGGTCACGAAATCGTACCAAAACAACCTGTAACTCGTGATTTTGATATCGAGGCGCTTCCCAACACTTGGTAACCCAAAATCATGCTAAAACAGACAAAATTCCATGCAATTCAGTAATAATGTGATACTTAAAACAGTCAATTTTGTAAACACACAAGACGTTATCGAATTTCATCTCAATTCAATACCGAAGTTAAAACGTTTCAAAACACACACCTTAGAACATGATATCAAGCAATGCCTCTGATAAAACAAAACGCACAAGAGCAATTTCCTTTGCCAATTGCGTAAAACAAAAGAAGCAAATGGACTAGTAAAAAGAATGAAAAGAACAAGAATGAATGATGGAAAGAAAAATAAAAAGTAAAAGCAAAAATGAAAAACGTTAACTTTCCATCAGTTTTAACAAGTAACTTCCTTTTAAAAAAACATAAAAACAGATAAATATCAAAAACATTCACAGGGATTCGAACACGAGACCCAAAGATATACTAACATACAACTAACCACCAAACCAACAAGCTCATTCTGACATTAAAATGCGAAGTTGAACCCAAAAGGTTCAACCCACTCACTGACCTTAACCACAAACCTCAAAACTTCTAACCCTCGATTTTAGGATGTTACATTAAAAGAATGGGAGGCCACGTTGAGCTTACTAATATGCACCGCGCATTGTTTTTGCCTATGTCAACATGATGTGGCATCCATATGTATTAAAAGCTTATATATAACTTCTAAGATTTTCTAAAAATTTTAAATATATATATAATTAAAAAATTATTAAAAATATGTAAACATTTTTAAAAATTAATAATATATATTTTAGAAAAATCTAAAAATTAATTAAACATTTTAAAAAAATATATTACCAATATACTAAATACTAATCCTAAAAATAAAAGCTAAAAAGTTCAAAATTATAAAACAAATAGAAAAAAAGTTTAGTTAAAAATTTAGAAAATTTGATTTTTTTTTTTTGTATTCTAAAAAAAATAAATATAAAAAACTCTATTAAAATTTGATCTAAGTTAACTAGATGTTTACAAAGGTTGACAATTCTAACCGACGTTGATTGATGTTAACTTAATGTTGACCGATCAATGTTAATCAACACTAAGTCAATGTCAATCAGCATAAGTCAACTTGTCGTTAATATCTAGTCAATGGTAGTTAACATTTGATCAACTCTTAGTTAACTTCGGTCCTTTTAATTTATTAGTTCTTTACTTTTAAGTTTCTTTAGAATATGTATTATATATTTTTTTATTTTTCTAAAAGTTTAACTATTTTATAATTTTATTTTTTAGAATTTATATATATATATATATTTAACTTTATAAAAATTTTAATTACTTTTTTTCATATTTTTGAAATTCTTATATACTTTTTGGAATTTTAGATTTTTCTAAAATATATTTTATTAAATTTTTAACAAATTAAATATCTTTTAAATATTTAAATATTTTTTCTTTTAGCTTTTTTGAATCATATTTATATTATATTACGAGGTCCTGGGGTATTAGCTGACATAAATGACCTAATTTTTTTGATATGTGGCATGTTTATCCTATTGACACATGGCAATTCAATCTATCTATAGATCTAATTTTTTTAATTAATAAAAAATAATATTTTAAAATTGTAATCTATTTTTAAATTAATAGAACATAATCTTAAATTTATAATAACTATTTTACACCCCACTTTGCTTAGGATGTCAAGCATTAATTATAAATAAATTTATCTTATAATTATTTTAAATAATTATTGTATTTTAATATTTATGCAAATAAATTTAGAAATATATTCAAACAATAAACTGAGAAATCAAAACCTAAATTAATTATAGAATTTGTCAAACGCCTTTAAATATTTCTAGCAGATCTCTAAAACTAAGTAATTTAAATAATACAAACAAACTCATAAGTGATACAAAATACAAAAATTAAAATTAAAATTAAAATTAAAATAATAAAAAAACCTAAACAACGAGAATAAATAGATATTCCAAATACATATATAATAATTTAACTTATAATAAATTCATATAAATTTAATTAGTACATGTAATATGTGTACATATAATAAACATTAATATATATTTAATTAATTAACATATACATGTATGTGATTATTATAAAAATTAGTATAATAATATTAAAATATAAAATTAAATATTATATAATGTTGATAATGTTAATAAAAGACTTTATATTTATTAACCAATACTATATGTAAAATTTATTAATTTCAATAACTTATTTAAGATAAATTCAAATTGATGATGAGTAATTATATTAAATATATATGATTTTTTACTAAAACTATGTTAAATTACCATTATATTTAATCATTAAAATACAATTATTCTTTTTACCAAGTTATCTTAAAATATTGAAAATTATGTTTGGTAAAAAATTTAAAACAACCGGTACAATAATTATGTTTTAAAATACTGTAATTTTTTTAACAATTTTTTTATCATATTATTTTAAAAATTCCAAATATTGTTTTTTTTTTAAGATTAAAAGTGTAAATTCACCATCATAGATAAATGTTAAAATTCGCTACTATATTTTATTTTTATTGATATTTTCCGTTGCTTTTTTTAGTATGAATAAATTTGAAAGCCAATTTTTATGCTAATGAATTTTATCATTAAACTTTAAATTTTATTAAAATTTTCCACTAACTTTCATTTTTTTTAATTAAATTCTATCACTCAATATTAATTTTGAAGATTTAAAAATAAATTTTAATAACAAAATTTCTTTCAAATATTTTATTTAAATAGTTAATAATAATTTAATTTATAAAATATAAAAATAATAAATTTTCTTATAAATTTTAAATTAATAAAAAAACTTGAAAAATAAAATACATATATAAAAAGTAAATTTATTTTTATAAAAAAAGGTTTTTTTATTAATTTTGACATTGTATTGTTTTATTTTTAAATATTAAGATAAAATAAAAAAATTAAATTCTTTTCAAGTTATTTTAAATTAAAATTGAGTAGAAATTTTCAATAAAAAATAAAATTTTAGAGATAAAATTCAATTAAATAAATGTAAAGGGGCAAACTTTAATATTGAGTTAATGAATAATAATAAATTTATCTTTAATTTTATAAGTACAATGATAAATATCAATGAAAGTGGCAATTTTCAATTTCACCTATAATATAGAGACAAATTTGCACATAAAAATATTCTTTTAAAGTTTCGTGGTAAACTTTTTTAAAAAATTACAAATTAATGTATATAATTAATTATATATGTTATTGAGTTTTTTTTTTAATTTCTTATAATACATGTAAATGATAAATCATGTATACATAAGCAAAAAAACACCAAGTGACACATTTAGTTTTTTAATACCATTAATTCTAGAGGGCTAAATTGGTGGACGAAATTAAACCTTAAATATCATATTAGGTCAAAAAAAATTGTTTTAAGTATTAAAATGGAAAAGTGGTATAGTTCATGACAAAATCATCAATAATTTAATATAATTAGATTTTGTCACATGCACACGATGTGGGTAAAAAAAATTAGAAAATATTTTATATTATTTTTTAAAAAAATTATTTAATAATGAATATAGGTAAAGTGATAATAAATTTGTATTTTAATATTATTAAATTTTTGTATTATCCTTAAATTTTAAATTTTTAATTCTTTTATTTAAAGATGATATAAAAGTATAAAAAGATAAAAGCGTTATCATAATAATATTAATTATAAGTTAAAAGGAGTATTTTTGTAATTTTATAACTGAATTAATTATCTGATTAAGGGTGACACCAACTCAATAAAGTGTTTAAATAATAGTATAGATTAACATGTTTACTTAACCATATTTACCTTTTTATTACAATTAATAATTTATGGCAATAAAGCAACATTTAGTCCTAGATTTGACAACTTTTCTTGCATTGATCCTTAAACTTTTTTTTTGTTCATGTTCATTTTGGAACTAGGTAGCTTTTCCCAATTTGATCCTTAAATATGGATTTCATTAAAGTATAGTGATGTGTGCCACATCATCACCTAAAAACTTATATTTCGTTAATAGTTATATAATATTTTCTACTTTTAATATTTTAACAACTCAATTATTAAATTTACAAAAACAATTATATTTGCTATTCATGTAAATTTTAAAATTGATATTATATCTCTATCAATATTATATCGATCTATAATATTATCTTTTTTTAATATTTACTTAACGATTGAATTTTTTTAATTAAGATAAATAATTAAATATTTTTAATTTACTCAAAATTTGGCATACATAATTTATAGGAATAGAATATGAAACATAACAATCGGATTGCTAAAATTTTAGTCATACAAAAAGTTATGAAAATATAAATTTAATTTATTTTTATATTAGAGAAATATAAACTTAAAAATACAAAAATATCAATGAAATTTAACAATAAAATTATTAAAATATTAATCGATACGAAAATATTTTAATTTTGTACCGATATAAATGGATATACATTAGTTAGGAGAAGGTGATCCCCACGATTAGCATTGGCATACTTGCTTGCAGCTTTAAAACATTGCCTTTTTTAGGTTGGAGGAAATGAAATTGGGCCTTGAAAAAGTTACAACAAAAAGATAGAATATCAATTTATCATATCTACTCAGCTCTCATGTTTTCCCTTTGAATTCGTCTAAATCCAATCCCGCATGGAATATTTTGATTTTATTTTCAATATCTATTTAATTATTAGCATATATAAATAATAACTTAATCTTTCTTATAATTATCCCACTCACTTTTTAATTTTAAAAATGAAAATAAATATAATTAATATGCATATTTTAAACTATAAAATAAATAAATGAAACTTTTGAAATTTTTTTAGCTCACTTGCGAACTAAATAAAGTAATTCTTTTAATTTAATATTTTATATATTTTAAACAATGAAGTACTTTTTCTAAAACCCATATGGTTATTATATTTAAATTACATTTTTTTCATATATTATGAATTATTACCTGAAACATTTACGGAATTTTTTAACCTCAGTTAAAATTTTTCAGGTTTATCATTTATTTTTTTACAAAAAATTAAATGTGAATGAATGACAATAATTTTCTAATTTCGCTTATGAATTTTAAACTTTTTTATCATTAATGTATTAAACAATGATTCATAGATTATTATATAAAAAAAATATTAACTATTCAAGAAAACAAGAATTCAAAATTAACTCAAGAGATTAAAAAAGTACAGTTATTTTTTGGGTTATTAAACTTGTGATATAACCACATTTAATATAAAATTTAATATATTTATTTTTAAGTTATTTTGTGGATGTATTATTAAAAATATTATTAAAATACTAAAAATATATTTTAAATCTGTTTTTATCTTATAGCAAATGTTTTTGTCTTTTTTAGATGATCCCAAATTATTTTAAAATGTTTAAGATAATTTTAAAGCAATTTAGTATTATACTAATGATAAAAGTATCAATGCCCAACACTAAAGTATTGATATTGTGAGAAGTCAATAGCCATAGGCAATTTTAGACACCTATTATTGAGGTACCTATATTTAATTAAGGTATCGATGTGACACCAGATACTTAACTCGATCGTTGGATTTGAATATGTGACATCATATTATATTACCGGAGCAACTCAGACTAATTTTACATTATTTCACTAATACTAACACGTCATTCAATCAATTATATCACATATAATTTAATTCATTACATACACAAGTTCAATGGATGTTAACTGATCTCATTTGAAATGTATAGAGGTTGTATAAGGTCAAATGCACAGTTAGGATTCGAATCTAAACTCAATGTATAAAAATCCAACAGTGAGTCTCGAGACAAATTCCCTTGTTTTGACATTTTTAATTTGATGTGGATATGTCTTGAGACTCAACTTTTCATGTCTCAAGGAAGGTCTCAAGACACATTCCTTCTTTTTTTTTTTTTAATTTAGTTTTAATGTTTAGATGCCTCGAGATAAAGAGTTCTTGTCTCGAGACCTAAAACAGAATAAGAGCCAAATTGATAAAAATGTAAACATTATAAATTTAGAATAAGAGTTAAATTTATCATTATAACAATAAAAATAACATTATAAATTTAGAATTTGAAACTTTCTCAATTAAAAACTTAATTAAAAAAGCATTATAAATTTAAAAAAATAAAATTACTTAAATTTATAGAATACTTAAATAACTTAAAAAAAGTTTATTTGAAATATATATATATATATATATATATATATAAAAGAAAATTTAAAAGTAAAAATAATTTTAAAAACATGTTTTACTTTAAAAGCTTTCTCAATTTAAAAAATAGCATTTATAAAATTTAATTAATAAAATTACTTAAATTAATAATATTTAAATAATTTTTTAAGAAATTTAATAGGAGCATTCAAAAGAAAGAATGAAAAGCAAGAATTAAATACCATTTTCGGGCTAGAAAAGAGGCCAATCATGGTGGCGCGGGCTAAGTGCAGGGTAAGGTTGAGAGAGGAAGAAGAAAGAGAGAAAAAAGAAAAAGAGATGAGAAGAAATGAGAGGAAAGGAAAGAAAAGAAATCAAAAGAATTAGTGTTGAAAAAAAAGAGGAAAATGTATTATTTTTTATTTATGCTTTTTAGTTTAGAAAAAAAAAGGGAAAATTTCATGCAAGTGCCTTTTTCCTGACCTTTGATCATTCACCACTCTAATCAAACCCCTTTTCCACATGTCACTCATCCAGTGATTCACATTTCAATTTTTGATAATTTTTTAACGCTGTCAGACAAGAGTATTAAAATAATAGATGGAGAAAAAATATAAATACTATATTAATAATTTTATTAAAGTACAGCGATAAATTTTGCAACTATTCCAAATTTCATAACTTAAAATTTATTTTTATGGAAGAGATAATATACCAAACAAATTTTATAATTTAAATTCAAATATTAATATTTAGGCATCTAAATTTAAATTTTCTGTTATATTAAAAATCCAATTTCAACAGCCCAGCCCAGGTAATCAGTTCGGTTTGGAATTGTAAGTAAAGTTCCAACTTCCAAAGCGCAAAAAACAGTCAATTGAAGAGACGCAAACACTTGGCTTCCCAGGATTGAGCATTTCATCGATCCCCGGAAAAGAATCGAAACTGCTGCAAGTACTAGTATTAAATACCTCTCTCTTCCTTGTTTAATCTTTGTGAATGCATTCTCGAGAAAGTGTTTTTTTCCTCCCCTTAGATTCTCTAGAATTCCCAACTTCCAGAAAAAAACGAGGAAAATCCCGGAAAATCACATTCGTTTCTATTCCGAAAAAAGAAACCAGAGAAATAGAATGACCATTTTTTATACAAGGAGAAAGGGTTAATCCAGTGTGAATTATTTACTATAAAGAACAGTAGAAAACATAGAAAAAAATATAAATAAACAAATTAAAAAACCCCGACTCATTCGGTGTGTCTCGGTGAGTATAATCACCATCATTACTAAAAACATTTCTTTTTTTTTTTCTTTTTATTGAATTTGATATATACTCTAATTACGGAATCTGGGTATAGCTTGTTTTGTCATTCTGTTATCTGGGTAATTATTATTATTATTATTTCATTGTTTGCTTTGATTATTTTTTTTTTGGGGGGGGTGGTTACGAAAGATTCAAATAATGTGTTAGAGTAGATGTTTTGGCAAGTTTCTGTTTAATAGTTCGTTGACGTTGCTGTCATTTTCCTCTTTGAATGTGATTCTTTATATGTTTTTGGAATGTTGGGTCATTGAAAATCAAAATTTTGTGGTGGTGGTGTTTTTTTTTTTTTTTTAAATTTAAAAGCTGTTTGTTTTGATCTTTGAAGTTGTTACTTTTATTCTCCATGTAGTTTCCATATCTGTTTTTCTGACTAGTGTTCACCGAGTAAAGCAGAGCTAACAGAATAGTTTTTTTTTTTTTCTTTTTTTTCTTTTTTCTTTTGGTTTTGCTTGATTTTGTTCTTTCTTTGGATCCTTTACGGCTAATGCGCGACAGTTTTTGTTTGAGTTTAATGTTAAGAATGAGATATTCATTGCTTGTATCATGACAATTAGTGACTGAAGGAGATGATAATATGTACTGCTGTAATCTTTAAGCATGATATCTAATAGTTGCTGCCCTTGCTCTTATCAATGTGGAAATTGGTACTTTCATTTTACCTTTATGGATCAGTGTGAATATATATATGCTTTACAAAGATAATTAATCATCTTGATTTCCCTCTTACTTAGTACAAAAAGAGTTGGTCATTTCTGTTATTTCCATAAAACTCTTACTGCTGTGTCCATCCTTGAAGGAATGGTATTTTTTTTCTTATTATTATTTATATTGTTTTTCCTCCTTAAAATTTATACAAAAGGTGAGCCTAAATGACTGAGTCCTTGATTCTACCTGAACTGCTGTCATGGCATTTGACCAATATAATGCTTAGAATTATATAATCAAGGCATCTTGGTGATTCATTTTCTAACCTTATACCTAATGTTGAACTTTGTATTGCTTAAAATTTCTGTATGACTTTGCCTTCTAGTGTGCCTCTATCAAGTAATGCAATTTTTTATTTTTTATTTGTGGCGAGATAATTTCAGTTTTCCCAACGAGTTATACTCTTTATTTCAATTTTGTCATTGACTGAGATTGGGATTACTTTCTTGTTTTTTACATGCAACTTTTATGTAGAAAGGATTTGCAGAAAATAAATGGCTGTATCGATTTCCAGTTGAAAATTGTCCATCTTATGTTAAATGAAAATTCATTGACTTTTTTTTGGAGGCATGCTCTTAGTACTGGAAGTTGAAAAGATTAAAGCATTTTAATTTTTTTACTGGCGCTACTTATATTTTTAATTGTTCACTTATGCCAGAGGTAGCTGTCATATTTTCAATGGCTCAAGACGCTTCTGGTATTGAAACATGCCATAAGAAACCAGGTCTTTTAAAAGATCAAGTTCCACTGGTTAAGCGAAAGGATATTGATCGCCATGAGATTGTTTCAATCCAAGATCCTTTGTCTTTTGAGAAGGGGTTCTTTATTGTTATCCGTGCATGCCAATCATTAGCACAAAAAAATGATGGAATAATATTGGTAGGATTAGCAGGTCCTTCTGGGGCAGGGAAGACTGTATTTACCGAAAAGATGCTCAACTTCATGCCCAACATTGCTATTATAACAATGGACAACTATAATGATTCTAGTCGGATAGTTGATGGCAACTTTGATGGTAAACTCATCTTTTATCTCAATTTTCCATCCTTTTGAAAATGTGATTCTGTTGGAGGTTCTCAGCAAGAAGTTATAGAATTGAAGATGTCTTCACAACACTTGTATTGTTTATGACTTTATTTTGTAGGAATGAGTTTTACATGTCAAAAAAAATGAGACATGACTGACTGCATTAATATTTTATTTGAATATCGATGTTGTTTGGAATTTAACAAACTTAAAAGAAAGCAAGCAAAGCAGTAAAATGAACCTTCTGATTCTTTTAAACGACAGATCCACGCTTGACAGATTATGATATGCTGCTCCAGAATGTTCATGATTTAAAGGAAGGGAAGGATGTCCAGGTTCCCATCTATGATTTCAAGACTAGTTCACGAACAGGATACAGGTTGAACACTGCTTCATTTAGTGCTTATCAGTACTATCATTTGCTTAAAAAGCTGTTAAGGATTAAGTTTTCACAGGTATGCCAAAAGAAAAGTAAATGGTAACAGTATTAACATTTGATTGTGAATTATAGAAATCCTGATTAATGTTGTTTACGGAATTGGATTTACTGCTACTGTAAATCCTTAGTATAAGATCAATTATACTCTTAATCAGATAGGTTATACTACTTTCATAACTGGGTTACAGATTTTAATTTAATCTAGAATGTATCTGTAATAGGACTCTTGAAGTTCCAAGCTCCCGAATTGTAATTGTTGAAGGCATCTATGCTTTGAGTGAAAAGTTGAGACCTATGCTGGATCTTCGAGTATCTGTCACTGGAGGAGTTCACTTTGACCTCGTTAAACGAGTTCTACGAGACATACAGCGTGCTGGCCAAGAACCTGAAGAAATAATCCACCAAATTTCTGAAACTGTATGTTCAGCTCCTTTTTTTCTGGTGAAATTTATTGCTGCAATGAAAAAAGGCTGAGTTTGTAGTTATCTTGTTAAATTTTAGTAAGGTACTTTAATTTCATTTCGGTGCACTATTGTTGTTTTCTGCAAGAAGTCACATGCTCTCTGCTATGCAGGTGTATCCAATGTACAAGGCCTTTATTGAGCCGGATCTCCAAACAGCACATATAAAAATCATTAACAAGTTCAACCCGTTTACCGGATTTCAAAGCCCCACTTATATTTTAAAGGTTAGCATTTGCCTCACCTCTTTGCTTGTTTCTCTATGTTACAAAATAATGGTAATGTACTTATTGCTACTCCAGTATCAATGTCCTTATTTCTCCTGGCATCTCAGTTTTTCTGTTTATTGTAGTCAGCAAGGAAGTGCACAGTTGATCAAATTAAGAGCGTTGTATCCAAAGCACATATGGAAACAGAGGAGCAGACTTATGATATATACCTTCTACCTCCTGGTGAAGATCCAGATTCTTGCCAATCATATCTGCGGATGCAGAATAAAGATGGAAAATACAGTCTCATGTTTGAGGTTTGTTCCTCAGTTTTTTAGCTCTTATTATCACGAGCTATTGTCGTACCTACGTGAGTTCATATCTTCATAAGCCATTGACAATTTCAGTGATCCTATAGTTCATGCATTACAAGAGTTAAGGGTGTCATACAACTCTGGAGGTTTCACTCTAGGTATTTTGAGGAAATATGTATGTGTCTAGCTCTGAGTAGATATTACTTATGATAAATAAAATGTCGGTCACAGCATGTGTTTGATATTGTATAGTTTAAGGGTTTTTTACAACTCTGGTGGTTTCACTGTAGATGTTTTGAGAAATTATGCATGTGTCTAGCTCTAAGTAGATATTACTTATGACAAACAAGATGTTTGTGACTGCATGCGTTTGATATTGTATTCATGTCTGAACAAATAGCATCCAATGACGGTTCTAGGTGTACAGAATTCCTTCTGGAATAGTCTTAAATCAAAATAACTAGGTTGGTATTAAATTGGCAAATGTTGTTTAGTAGTGGATAGATCTTGGTGAAGTCTTCTTACTAAGAAAAAAAAAAGAACAACAATCCTTTATCTGTAAAATTTTGGGGTTTAAATGTTGGATTGAGATTCTTTGTTCTTTCTAATCATCTGTGTTCTTTGTGCTTGATTTCTAACCTTTCTTTGCCGGTGAATGTTTGCTAAGAAACTGCACCCAACCAATGAGAGTCTGATTGGATAGTTTGTGATTCACATCTTCAGGAATGGGTAACAGATATTCCATTTGTCATATCTCCAAGAATTACATTTGAAGTTAGTGTTCGCCTTCTTGGTGGGCTAATGGCCTTGGGTTATACAATATCAGCCATCCTTAAAAGAAACAGCCATGTATTCTCCGATGATAGTGTTTGCGTGAAAATCGATTGGTTGGAGCAGCTAAATCGTCAATATCTTCAGGTACTTCTAAGAATCTGAAATCTTCTTCAACGCTGAGTGCTACAAGATGTGGTGTTTTATTATAACTTTCTGAACCCGTTAAAGTTGAAAACCCGTTCTGGATTTTTTAGTTTTTATAAATGTTCAGTGATTTACTTCATTTTCTTTCCCGTCTTATCAGTTACTTGCATCATGTTTTAATACTTTTTTTCCCTTCAAAATGCAAATTTGACATTTTACGTCATATTTTGTCAATTTGTGGACATATCGATTGGAATGGTCAAAATTTTTGAGCACGGATTTATGTATGACTCATGACATGAATGCTTTTGAAGTGCCATTTATCTTGGAAATTTATCAAATTTACATTTTAGCTTGTACTTTTTATTTTGGAGGAGCTTAGATAACATGTGGTGTATTTGATGCTTAACTATTTCATTTAAAACATTTGAAATATTTCTTGCTTCAAAATATTATGGTAATTTGTAATGCATTGCGCGTTGATATTCTTAAACAGGTACAAGGAAGAGATAGGTCAGTTGTAAAAGGTGTTGCAGAGAGGCTTGGTTTGGAAGGTTCTTACATTCCACGTACCTATATTGAACAAATTCGATTGGAAAAGCTTGTAAATGAGGTTATGGTATGAGAATTTTGCAATTCCTCAAAAGCTTATGATGTCTTTTTCAATTATAGCACTGCTCTTACCTAATCATCCAACAGGCTCTGCCTGAGGATTTGAAGACAAAGCTCTGCCTAGATGAGGATTTGGTGTCAAGCCCCAAAGAAGCACTCTTGGGAGCCTCCATGGATATGGTTGCTTTGAGAAATATGCATCTCAGGAGGTGTGAACTTCTGCTACAGTTCTGTTTTCTGCTGCATAAGAATGTTGTTTAATGGTCCTTTTTTAATTGCATTTAAATCATAGACTGATGTATGCTAACGAAATTAGTGGTATGTCACTTTCATATTCAACTCAAAGAGAGAAGTATATATCAAACTTTGCTGGATTTAGTGTGAACAACCAGAGGTTTGGTGAGAGAAACTCGGAGTCAGCTCTAGCAAACAAGGTCTTTATGCAGCTCTTTTTACATTATACTTGATTTTATACTCATGGAATGCTTCGGCAACTTATATCTGCTGTATTTTTCTTGTTTTCCATGCAGGGAGTCATTAATCAGCTTTCGGAGCAGATATCCTCTCTAAATGATAGAATGGATGAATTTACAACCCGTGTCGAAGAGTTGAATTCCAAGTTAACCATCAAGAGAAGGACTTCCAGCCAACAAAACCTGGCTTTTCGAGCTGAATCTTGCAATGGATCTGCTTCAACTTCTTACTTTATAAATGGTTTAGGCAATGGTTCCATAATAACCAATTCCTCATCTTCCTCCCAACTGCCTAAGGATTCACCTTTAATGGAAGAGGTACTATGGCTATGCTCTTTATTCAAGTTTCTTATGCATAAGAAATCTAGAATTGCCAGAGTTACAATATAATCTAGATCATTGGCAATAAGAGTTGAAACATTTTAAGACTCATTTTGAACCCTGGAAAAGTTAGAAAGTGTTAGGCATCAGTTTTATCTCTATTAAGGACTGTTCTTGATTGTCAAGGGATCAACGGAAATGATCCAACGTACATAATTTAGAACATCAATGCGAATGGCTCGTTTTGGTCCTGGAAAAGTTAGAAAAACTGATATGGATGGATTTTATCTCTAGTAAGGGCTAATCTTGATTGTCAAGGGACCAACCTGAACAATCCAGCATAATTTATAACATCAACAATGGCTGGGAATTCAAAATACTGATGCAATTAACCTCTGCGCGATTATGTTTATTAATTTGAAGTTTCATTGCCAATTGATCTGGCTCAAAACTTTGATTCTTTATGTCTATGAAGCAGATATCTACTGTTGCAGAGGGACAACGTCGAATCATGCATCAGTTAGACAGCCTTAGCAATCTCCTCCATGAGAGACTTGGAGAGAGGTCCGAGCAAGCAAATACAAGAAGGAAATACATGGTGGCTGGTGCAGAACCTATTAAAGTTCCTCTAATTTTAACAACATTGACCATTGGTGGTCTGGGAATCTTTCTATTTAGGGGCTTTCTTTGTAACTCTTCCTCTCAGGTTTTCTAGTAAAGTGCATCCGGCTAATTTTGGCATCAGAACCAAACTTGGAACCTTAATTGTGTTTGATTATACTGAATTTTTCTGGTTGGCTCCGACAGGCTTAAAAGTTCAACCACTTAATCATGCTGTTAGTATTGTTATATATTTTTTATTTATCTTTTGTTGTGTTTTACTATTTTGCTTGTGGATTTATTTGCTGTCGTATTTGCTTGAACTTTTTTTAATCAACAATGAAAAAGACACTGCTAGGTGTGGATAAGAATAGTGGATTTCAGAGTTCGTCCTTTTAATTGATAAAAGTAAATTGCAAAATATCAAGATACAACAGAATATTAACATCTATATCACAGAAGAGTTGACCCCGACATATATATATATATTATCTTTGATTTATATTTTATTTTGATATCTATGATTTATGTTAAATATGATTAGAAGTAACATTTAAATAATAGAATTTTCGTTGAACCTAACAAATCATAAATATCGTTACAATTATCCTATAAAGTATGTTCCATTCTAATTCATCGACTTCTTGATTTTGCCCAAAAGCCATCTCACAAGTTGAAAGATGATATAAAATTTTTTATCTGCAGCTAAATTTTGATGTATAATCGATGTGAAATTCAGAAACTGTCTTAGTATCATAGTACATTGTATAGATACCAAAAACTAGTTCATACAAAGTGAATAATAACATTATTGAGCAAATTGATATAATCTATAAAGCTAAAAAGTGAACATCTTGAAGAAAAAGCAGTAGGTTATGTCTCATCCGAATAGACTGTTTTGTTATGAGAATGTAAGATTTTCTTTGAGAATAATGTGTAGTAGTTCTATTAGTATTTCCACTTATAGGCTGAACACTTGTATTGTTAACATTATACATAGATGCCATCACAAATCACACATACATGCATGCATACATTCAAACATATATAACCTGTACTGTGTGGAAATAAAATTTGGAAACCTCTTTATGTTCTCTAGGTCCAGAGAGCTCCACTACCACCAAGGAAGAGTCATCTGTAAGATCAGAATATCTCTCTGAAGACGACAATGCATTAGCTTTGGACCTACTGCTGGTTGCTTCAGCAGATCTCTGAGAAGCTTCCCATTTTTCAGCAAGTCCATCACCTTCTAGCATCCAAACCACTTCGGACATCTTCAGTCTATAGCTCGGAAGGTATTGAGTGCATAAAAGAGCTACTTGAACCATTCCTTCAACCTCAATTCTATCATAGTTGCTCTTCAGGTCCTTGTCAACTATCATCTCAAGTTTCTTTTCTTGCTCAGTTTTTCCTACCGGTATGTAATAATAATGATAATCAGTTACATCAGATTTCTATAATTTGATTCATTCTGAGAATTGTCTACCAAAGTGAAGAGTTTTTCTTTTTCTTTTTATTGGCTCACCCAGTTAAGCATGGCTCCTTTCTTCTGTGTTAAATATGATATGACTCCTATTTTTAGTCAAATTTGAGAAATAATCTTCTAGTTAGACTTTGTTTATTTGTTTCAATCAAATACTAATTAATTTAAATTATTTTATTATTTGACCTTTAAATTTAGCCTATAAATAGGCTCTTTTACAACCTTAAAAATAACATCCATTAGAGATTAAAACTCATAATACATTTAGAGAATTTTGTGTTTACGTTTAAAGAGTTCTTTGTTTTCGGGTTTTCGGGGTTTAATTATTATCTCCATTTTTTGTACTCTTCTTTTGCCATTATAGTAAAATTATTTTTGCCCGTGATTTTTTATACTTTTTGAAAGGATTTTTCCACGTTAAATTTGTGTGTTTAATTTCTCAATTTCTTCTACTAATTTTACTTATTCATTGCTTAATCGGGACGATTCTTAACATTCTGGTTAGCCGTCTTCCTGAATTCAAGAGCCCTCAGTCCAGATATAAGCTCAAGTAAAAGGATACCAAGCCTGAAAACATCAATTTTCTCGGAGGATTGACTAGTGGATAGATATTCTGGGGCTATATGTCCCACAGTGCCCCTCACAGCTGTTGTTACATGTGAATCCCAGTGATCCAACAAATTTGCCAACCCAAAATCTCCTACTATGGCCTCATAGTAATCATCAAGAAGAATATTTGCGGCCTTAACATCCCTATGAATGATCATTTGGATCACACTGCTCGTGCAAGCACAATGAGCCCCTAGCTGATCCCAATGCTATTTTTTTCCTAGTTCCCCAATCCAATGCTGGTTTGGCTGCAAAAAAAGAAGTTACCAACGTTATTCTGTGATGAACTTTGCCTTACACGGACATTCAGGATAGGTGACGAAATCAGCCTATGTCCAAATATGCGTCAGACACTGCTGCATTACCTTTGAGTTTACTAGATTGGATATATAGGGATAAACTAGAAGTCTCTCAGTTGCTGTCATACAAAATCCATAAAGCAAAAGGAGATTCGATGACCTGAAAGGCTAATCATCGCAACTTCTGTCTGAAATTGGATTTCATCTCCAATTACATTCCCATCTTTAAGCCTTTTTACAGCTACCACTGTTCCATCTTGGAGAGACCTTTTATATACTTTTCCAAAACCTCCTTTCGGAACCAATTTCTTGCTGCTGAAGTTGTTTGTAGCTACCTGAAGTTCCTTGAAATGGAACCTCGTACAATTTCCAAGGCAAACTTCTTCTCTGTGTTGTTCTGAAATGTTCAAAAGAATGTGAATTAGAGCATGCATTACTTTGACTTCATTTTGAATACGAGTGTTGGATAAGGATATGTGTGAAGTTTTTCATGTAATAGAAGCGGCATATCTCTATACTCGTTTTCGAGTATGTGTCAAACACCAATATTGGATATAAATACTTAATCAGAACAAGTTCTGTTTTCAGTTTTCACTAACCATTAACATCGAAGAATATTTGCTGGTTGTGTCTTTGCCTCCAGCAGAGAAACAAACCAAAGCCAAGAACAAGTAGGCAGATGCAACCTAGGCTGGATCCGAAGGCTAGAACAATTTTGTGGCTCTTAGGTTTACCAGAGGGTTTCGAGACTAACAAGAACAGAAAATGATTCAGTAATCTTAAAGCAGGCTATAGCATAAACTTATAGAAATCGTAAATTCTACATGCTGACTCAAATCATGAATTTTACAGTAAAATCAAAAGGAAGGTGACCAATAGTTAGAAAAGTAACATTGAAGAGGGGAGAACTGTTCCAGAAATGTGTATGACGTAGCTGTGTCCGAAATTTTTCATATTTTCTATGCATTTAGAGGGTTTTTAGAGGATCATATCTCCGTATCCACGTCTGGATATGAAGCGGATATGAGTACTTCAGGAGAGCAACATTGCCTATCCTTTGTGAATTATTAAAGGAAATAGACATTGACATTGGCCTTGTTCTGGAGCAGACTCGCTCAGCCCCTGCAGCACAGATCAAAGGGTTTCCAACAATGCTGTATCAACTAATACATTATGTAAGCCAAACAAATAATAAACAAAAAATAGTGTTAAAATTATTCTGTTTTTATAGTTAAAATTTATTGTTTTAGACAGGGTTAAACACAGGAACATAATCTCAATCCACGAATAACTTACTTGAACGATTTTGCAAGCAATCCTGGTATTTGACTACTCAAGTTATTGAAAGACAAATCCCTGTAAAATTGAACAAATACCACATTTATGCATCAGTTTGGAAAGGAAAACTCACATGGATTTATAGGATTTATAGAATTTACAGGAAAGTGAGCTGACCCATGTTTGCTGTTGGAACATTGGCAACAAAACAAAGGCAAAACAAAAGCAAATTGAAAAACAGAAATGGAAAACAAAGAGAATTGAGCAAAAGATAACTGAAAAATTCAAATTCATTTCATTAACATTGATAATATATATGAAGGTTACAAAACATGTGACAGTTACCTAATGAATTAACTACTCCCACTAATACGACTAATTCAAATCTAAACTTACAAAGAAGTAGTGACATATCAGCTATTACATCAGATTCAAATCAAAACTAATCCTACTAACTTATATAACAAGTTACAAGTTACATGACAACAAAAACAAGTTACAATTGAACCAAAGAAAACAAAATGCTGCCGCTGCTCTTGGTTCTGCTTCGATGCTAGTCTGCTTGGTGAGCTGCTGCTGGTCACTTGTTGCATTGCAGGCCAAGAAGGTATTGTTCCTGAGAGACTGTTATAATTTAGCCTCCTGTTATTCAAGGAAAACCCCATTGTCAGATTCACACAAGTTTCAGTAATTAACCATAATTTGGGCCAAAAAGGGAAGCAATATTGAGAGTGTATATATACTTACAGGTATTGGAGGCTTTCTAAATGGGACAAAATGGTGGGAATTTGACCAGAGAAGTTAGAAACATCAAGCGTATGAAGTTGGAGAGGTCTCCCTAATTCAGAGGGTATGTTTCCTGATATATTATTATTCTGTAAATGCCTGCAAAACTTTCATTTGATCAGGCATTTTAGCTATTGCTGAAACTGTAGACTATACTATTTGTTTGATGATAATTTGATACTCACAGCAGCTGAAGATTTGTCAAGTTTCCAATACTAGGGGCAAGAATACCAGACAGATTCTGGCTTGGAGCTCCACTGAAACAAAATCATTTCAACCACATCAAATACCTAAATTGCTCCTACTTTCTTTTTCTTGACGTATCTTTATCAGACATCCTAGTGGACGCATTTATTGTGTGTTTTAACTTTATAAAGAAAAAAGAACTACTTACAGGCTAATGACTAGACCATCATTAGAGCAGGTGACCATATTCCAGCTGCATGGATCAACAGCAACATCATCCCAATTATCAAGAACCCCACGAGGATCAACCAGAAATGATTTTATCCCCATTAAAGCTAGAACTGGAGAAAAGAAAACCCAAAAAACGAAACAATAAAAGTACTATTTCCTGTTAGAAAATTTTCCTTCTTTTACATACAGTTAAACTTTAGAAGAAATTACCTTCTAAGTTAACAGTAACACCTTTGGGTGAAAGCAATCCACATGCAAAAGTGTTGGGGTTGGAAGCAAGTATTACCTATGGAGGTAATCTTTGTTTTAACAGCAAGTCTTTGCTGGTATGAAGGTTGGTGAGAAAAGGCGTATTACCTATGTAGGTAATTGGTTTTGTGTCTAGACAAGCAACAGTTTGTTCTTCAGATTTGGTGTTGACAGCAAGGATTACCTATGCTGGTATATGAGATGGTGATGAGAAGGCTTATTACCTATGATGGTAATGCTTGTATTGGACAGTGAGTTTCAATACTGCTAAGCAAGCAAGCAGAAAACGAGTAAGAAAATGAAGAAGAAGAAAAGCAGAGGAAAAGTTGGAAGATATTGATCATCATAAAAGTTTTACAAAACAAAATACATATATAAGAGGAGATTACTTGTGATAACAAGTCAAAGTCTACCTAGGCTACACCTAACACCACTTAGACTTTGAAATAAGAAGACATAGCTGAACACTTAATTAAAGCTAATTGACAGCTACATCAATCATGAGTTTACATCAAATATCAGCCTAACAAAGTTCAAATTGAACTACATTCAATTACATTAACTAAAGTAACAAAATAAATTAAAATGCAACTAGATAGCAGTGGCTGCAAGTGATTCTGCTTCTGCTGCATGGTTTGATATGCATGGCCAACTTCATGTTGCTACATGCTGACCAATCTTCAACACTCCTCCTTGGTTAGCATGTTGCAAACTCCCAATTTTGGACCTTTCTTCTTGTTGGTTTTTCAATTCTAGCAGCTCTTTTGGCTGTAGCTTTTCCTTTACAATTTTGGCTTGTTTCTTCAACCATTGCCTTTTAGCCTTTTTATGAGATCTTTTATTTTTCTTTCCAGAAATTGGATATTCTTCAGCAGTGGACAATTTGCTTTTGTTCTTCATAGAGTTTGAAAGTTTATCTTGTGCCTTTCTTTTCTTTGTCGAATCTTCATCATCCTCAGATTTCTTGCTATTGCTAAATTCTGCTGTCTTGCCAAATTTTTTAACAGCATCAGGTTTTCCAGCATTAGCCTTGGCTAATTTTTCATCTGGCTTAGCTTTTCCATTTACTGCAGTAGTAGCAGTCATAGAAAGTTCTTCTTCTTCCTCAATTGAATTGGTGAAATTTTCAACCAATCCTTTTTTGGCTAATTGAGCCGATGACTTGTTGTTGGCATTGCTTAGCCCCTTGTGCCACAGCTTAGATTCACTTGCAGAAGCTGTGAATGCTGAGTCTGAGGCTTTGTTCCAGTCAATAACAAAGCTTTTATCAGCCATTGTGACTGTCATGTGCTTGGATCCATTGGGATCACTTATCAAACATTCTTTTTCTTTGAACATAACAGAATAGCCTTTCTCTAGCAATTGAGCTATGCTAAGAAGGTTTCTATTAATTTCAGGCACAAACAAAACATTTGTAATAAGTTTGTTACCTGTAGGAGTGCGTATCAGCACATCTCCTTTGCCTTCTGCCTTGATGAAGTGTCCATTACCCACTTTCACCTTTTGTTTGAAGTTTTTGTCAATTGATTTGAAGATGGCAGCATCATAAGTCATGTGGTTTGTACAACCACTATCAATCAGCCATCCTTTTGTGGCTTTTTCTTTAACAGCTGAGCAAGAAACTGCAAAGACTTGCTCTTCTTGGTCGTTGTCTTCTTCAGCTACTTGAGCTTCAGCCTTTGGCTGTTGTTGTTGATAGTATCTTGGTCTGCCCTTACTTTTGCAAACCCTTTCAACATGCCCCATCTTTTTGCATTGTTGACATTGTGCATCTGGTCTAAACCAGCATCTTTCTTCAAGGTGACCAGGCCTTTTACAGTGCCTGCATGGTTGGTCATCACTAGTTGTAGCATCAGGCTCGTGCCTGTTTTTAAAAGCCTTTTTACCTATGTAGGTAAATGAGCTCGAGTCTGGTCTTGCTTTGGCTTGGAAGGCACCTTCTTGGTACTCTTCATGTCGACTGGCCCTTCTCTGCTCCTGAGCATACAGAGCATTGATGAGCTCTGTTAAGGATATGCTGGTTAAGTCTCTTGAATCCTCAAGGGATGAGATCTTTGCTTCATATCTCTCAGGTAGAGTTGAGAGCACCTTCTCAACTATCCTTGCTTCATCAAATTGCTCACCAAGGAGCCTTATGCTGTTTACAACAGCCATTATCCTGTCAGAATATTGTTTGACAGTTTCCTCCTCTTTCATTTTCAGGTTCTCGAACTCCCTTCTCAAGTTTAGAAGTTGCTACTGCCTTGTTCTCTCGTTACCTTGGAACTCCTCCTTAAGCTTGTCCCAGGCCTGTTTTGGTGTTTTACAGGCCATTATTCTGGTGAAGATTACATCAGAAACACAGTTATGAATGCATGACATGGCCTTGTGCTTTTTTGTTTTCTCTTCAGAGTGCTGCTTCATTTGAGCCACTGTTGGGTTGGCTCTAAGTGGTTCTGGTTCAACATCTGAGTTGACCACCTCCCATAGGTCGAATGCTTGCAGGTAGGTCTTCATTTTGACCACCCATATATGATAGCCCTCTCCATTGAAGACTGGTAGAGCAGCTGGTGAGAAGCTTGATGAAGCCATTGTTCTGAAGGTTTGAGTATAACAGGTCCTCTAAGATGAAAGCTCTTGATACCAATTGTTGGGGTTGGAAGCAAGTATTACCTATGGAGGTAATCTTTGTTTTAACAGCAAGTCTTTGCTGGTATGAAGGTTGGTGAGAAAAGGCATATTACCTATGTAGGTAATTGGTTTTGTGTCTAGACAAGCAACAGTTTGTTCTTCAGATTTGGTGTTGACAGCAAGGATTACCTATGCTGGTATATGAGATGGTGATGAGAAGGCTTATTACCTATGATGGTAATGCTTGTATTGGACAGTGAGTTTCAATACTGCTAAGCAAGCAAGCAGAAAACGAGTAAGAAAATGAAGAAGAAGAAAAGCAGAGGAAAAGTTGGAAGATATTGATCATCATAAAAGTTTTACAAAACAAAATACATATATAAGAGGAGATTACTTGTGATAACAAGTCAAAGTCTACCTAGGCTACACCTAACACCACTTAGACTTTGAAATAAGAAGACATAGCTGAACACTTAATTAAAGCTAATTGACAGCTACATCAATCATGAGTTTACATCAAATATCAGCCTAACAAAGTTCAAATTGAACTACATTCAATTACATTAACTAAAGTAACAAAATAAATTAAAATGCAACTAGATAGCAGTGGCTGCAAGTGATTCTGCTTCTGCTGCATGGTTTGATATGCATGGCCAGCTTCATGTTGCTACATGCTGACCAATCTTCAACAAAAAGTCCACAAGCAGAGCAAGGCCACATAACTCAAACAAAACTTCTCTTTCCTGATTTCCATTACTTCAGTAGTTTTTAATAAAACCAAAAGCAGCTTCTTCTTCTTCTTTTTTTTTTTCTTTCTGTAAGGAACTAGGAAGCAGGTAAGGAGCTGGTTGAAGTTTGTAAGCAAAAGATTCAACTGAACTGAACTGAAGTGATGCCAAGTATAATTGTTTTGTTTTATGAAATGTGCACTGAAAGTACCCATGGTTTCCTTACATGGAAAGAGTTTCAAGTAACATAGGTGATGCCCGCCACTGGTTCAATAAAAAGTAGAGAAAAAGTCATAATATGTAAAACCTAAGATAAACAAACCAAATCTAGATAACCCCAAAAGATGATCGACACTTCATCAAATAAATAATACGTATACATGTTGGTATTATTTTTTTTGTGGTGAAATTATATAGAACAAGAGTTCGGGATTGCTTAGATATGCTAAGCTTCCACTGTGGCCTGTGGTGGGGAATCCAACAATTCCCTGAGGAAGGCCATTTCTTTATGAAGAAAAAAGGTGGGAATCTCGAGGGGATTGTGCTGGAGATTGTTTGAGATCTTTGTTGTGTCAATCATATTTTACGCATTTCTTTTTTATTTATTTACTTATATTTGGGTGTTAGGTGCTGCCTTTTTCGATTCTTATATACTCACCATTGTCTCCACACTCTACAGTCAAGAGACTTTAACATTTGATCAAAGCAAAACCCGCCCTCTGTATACACACACATATCATAGTTTTATACTTTTATTTCTCAAAGATGGATTCATGAATCAGTCTAACTGAAAATGTCTTTTAAGTTTTATCCCAACCTAATCATTTTCTAGACTGATATTAAGGGTATACTCTTTTGATACGAAGCATTAGTTTTCTTAATAATGATCAAATTGATTTGTAACACAACGATTTCATTACCAAAAGATTTCAAGGTTTATTATTATTATTATTATTATAGAGAGAGAGAGATTTAAATCTATATTTATAAGTTATAATATAGATTCTTATTTACAGAAAACAGAAATGATGATAAGAAGCAAAGGTCGATGATTGCTTATTTTGATACACGGGTTCGGTGGGTGTGGAGGCTGACTTTATATTTCTTGAGAACATTTAGCTTTCCTTGGACATAAAAGGACATCCAGCTCAATGCAAATTCATGATGATTTCAACAAAAAGCAAAGTGTCCAAGCCATGGCCGGGCCAGCTGAGCTAGTCCCCTGGTTTCTTAGTTTCAACTGGTTTTTCTAGCTTTCTTTGATTTGTTTAGTTTCGGCAACATGGTTGTTCAATATCAAAAGTAAATATTCCCTAATGAATCATTCAAGTTGGAGTCTATATGTCAATAGAGAAGTGGAAACAGCACATATACATTCACAACCATAATAAGAAATCTTATTCAAGTCTTAATATATAAAAAGGTGATATTATTAATCAGTCTAATTTGGTTTATCCTAATAATCAAATAAACCAATAACCAAAAATATTCAAAAATCTATTTATGTCGAACGGAATAACTTCGATGGTCAATCAATTAATCAACAAAAAAATTCAACTCAACAGTACCACATTGGACAAAGGGACTTCTATCTTTAATATATATAATCAGTGAACAAAAGGAACACTTGCAGTAGCTGAATATATATTATGTCTTCCCATCATATGTCAAATTGGGTCTTTATTTTTCATTGTTTAGCTCCATGAATTTACTATTATTAATCAACAAAAGAAATTACCAAGTAGGGTTTGATGGAGCTCAACAGGGGTCATACAAGGGATTAAAAGGCGAATTCACCATATGATCCAAAAGTGAAAAAGTTAACCCCAAAATGAGTAGGAAATAGTTGTTCCTTTTTTTTTTCACTACTTGATTATGTTTTAATGGAGGAGCTACAATTTTTGAACAACTTGTACACCAAAATGACCAGAGTCCTGGTTTTGTCCCTTAAAAGGCAAAAATGAAAGACATGATAAAGCTTCCAAATTTGGTCACACTCACACATTCTAATCTAACCCTACCTTGTCCCCTAAATTTCTCACTTTAGACTATTCATCTCTTTCAATTTAGTACTTTCAAATATTTTTTTTTATTTAATAAAATATGTAATTAAAAAGTGATTATTATTAAAGATAATTTATAAATAAAAATATTTGGCATCATAATTTAAGTAACCCTACAATATTATTAGTTGGTTTTTTTGTTTGTGTTTTCATCTATTATTGATAAAAAGATTATTTATCCACCAACAAATTATAATCAACAACAACATTAATACAATAATCTTGACTGAAATATCATAATACTCAATGTAGTTAGCCCATTTTGCCCGGGCCCAATTTAAAGACTAAAAACAGAACAAAAATCAAAATCATAAAAACCCAAAATAAATAAAAATCCAAATCAAGTCCATTTACAAAATAAAGCCCGAAATTACCCTTAACTAGTTACAAGGCCTGTTTGGCCCAAATACCTAAACCCTCAACCTCACCGGTCCAATAAGCCCAAATCCCTTGATCCTAAACACAAACAGAGGCCCACAATTCATGAGAAATCAGGAAACCCTAGGGTTTCCTTCTCCCTTGCGCCGTTCGCCTCGGCCACGTGGCCCGTGCGTCGTCCCGAGGTCCCTTGTCCCAAGGTCCATCTCTCTGGCAAACTAGCACGAAAATGGTAACACCTACCCCCTTTGACTCTCCGGAGGACCTGCAAAATGGAACAAAAGAAAAGAAACGGCAGAGACAGGGCACGAAACAGTATAGCAGAAATACAACAGTGACAAACGAAATGACTAAACAGCAAACAGATATACTAGGGTTTGCTTTGTAACCGGCTATATAAGGCCGAAACCAAAACCTTTGTAACGATCGGGATTTGAAATATACAAAGAAAGCATTCGAAGGTAAAGATTTTACCTTTAATTCCCATCCATTTATCTGTCTCTTTTTAAAAAAGGGAATAAATAAAAGAAAATAATAAAAGAGGGTTTACCTTGACCGATCTCCGTCACACGGCGAGGCTCCGGTGACCCAAAAGTCGTAAAACCCATTCGGGTTCCGATGAGGGTAGGAGAGGTAAAGTGAACGGAGGCCTTCTCGCTTGGATGCCATTTCTTTTTTGTGTCGAGTATTTAGTTTTTTAAAACAGGGATTCGGCGTTGGAAAGAAAAAGAGGAGATCGTGAACTTTACCTGAATCTCCGCGCATGCCATACGCTTGGCCATCGGTGTGGGGGTGCTCGAATAAGGCTGAAAGCCACATGCTTCGCCTGTTTGGTCCTTTATCGGCCATCGAAGGGTTGGTCAAGCGACGGCGCGAACAAAGGGTCTCAGAACCCTAACTAAAGAGAAGGCAGATGGGGAAGAAGAACCCCTCCACCCGTTTCCTCTTTTTGATTTCGGGATAAGGCCAAAGGGATTTAATCCCTAGCTTTCTAAAGAAAGCAAAACGGCGCCGTATCCTTTAGGAGCCCAGACCCGTTTCTGACCCGCTCCGTTTTGCCCCAGAATCCGCGCAATCCCAATCAATGGGATATTTGCGCGAGAGGGCCTCATCCTTTTGCGACGGTATCCAATTGGTATCACTTTGTTTTATAATTTGGCTAATAGATTTTACGCGGCTTCCAAATCGATCCTTCGGCCCATGAGACTGGAAGCGCAGCGTTTAGAGTTGGGAATAATAGCCTTTCAGGTCCTCCTGGATTTAGGCGCGTTCCATTTGGGCCCCAATCTCGCTTTCAGCTCTATAAATTCGACTTTTAACATTGGTTTTCATCTCAATTAGGTCCTGATTTGTTTGAATGTCTATTATGTCTTAAATATTCTCTCGTTTCTCTCTCCTTTATCTTTTTATGTGCTTGGTTTCATTTTATTCATATGTTTACATTTGGTTTTCGTGTTCGTTTACTTTTAAATCATTTTCTTATTATGCGTTCTAAATTCCTTTTTTTTTATTTTTTTTATTATTATTCGTTTTATTTCCATGTTCATGTGTGGTTTATTTTATGTGTATATTTTAGAATCATCTTTACCTATACATTACGAATATATTTTCGCATTATCTTTTATTTATATCATGTATTTCCAAGACCATTTTACGTGTACCTCTTCAAATACCATGCTTCATTTATTCAATACCATTTATTTGTTATGCACATATTTTGATACTACATATATATTTTTCATATGTCATGAGTATATATATATTTTTAATTATTGTTCCTATGCCTTACGCATATTATTTACATATAGAATTTTTACGCATACGTTTGCTCTACCCCTTTTATATTATGTATACTATTTATGTACAAATATTTTAATATATTACACATATATATTTTAACCTCATTTTATTTATCATGTACATTATCGATACATAAATATTTTCATGTATTATGCATATACACATATATATATATAGATATATATTAATACATTTCTTTACCTATTATACGTATTTTTAATATTATGTATTAGCCATTCTTTTGCGTGTTTCTTTATTATATTATGATAACATTATATCACAAATATATATATATACTTTAAAGGCCTCACTTTTAATATTTTTAAATTGTTCTAATCTTGAATATTCCTTCATAATCATTAATTATCATTAAGATTTTATTTTTATAGTTCTTTTGGATTCATTCTTAGACTTTAGAAGTAAGTTAATATTATTATTTGCATAAATTGCTATGTTATCACTATCACATGTGTGTCACTTTGTATTAATTCATAGATATGGCGTGACGTTCATAAGTTATTCCTCTATTTTGCATGTTCTTATCCTATGCTCGTGTTGTGTAAAAAAGGGTAGTTACATATCATTTTATTAAATTTGCTTTTTATTCAAAGGCTTTCAAACGTATAACTCGTGTTCGGATGCATTGAAGAGATCGAGCCTTAACTTACTAGGTTCCGATTTTCGTCATTAAATCCCAACTATCGAGTATTGATTTCAAAACTAAGACCCATGAGTTTTCAAATAAAATCTATATTCGAAGCCTCGAAATGCTACGTACTAACTTACTGAATGTAGTGTTCAAAGTCTCGAGATAGGAATTTCTAAACCAAGGTAATATCTTATGTTTTGGAACCTCGATAAATTGGGCCCTAACTTACTGGGTTTCTTTTTCTTCGTGCGATCCAAAATAATTAAATATTCCTTCTTGATTTTAATATACAAGTTTTAGAAAGGAGGCAAACTTAATTTCGAGAAACTAATATGCTACACCTTAACTTACTAGGTATGGCATCCTTATTTCTCCGAAGTAAGTAAACCTCAATTCTTATTCCAATAACCAAGAACCCTTTTTAGACAAAGGATCGTAATTTCAGAATCTTTTCAATCCTTCGATGATAGGACATTAAATAATCAATTAGGTACCAATTTTGGGCGTTATGAGGGTGCTAACCCTTCCTCGTGTGTAACCGACTCCCGAACCTATTCTTTGATTTTCGTAGACCAAAATTAATTGTTTTGATAACCCAAAAAGTTTATTAAAATAATTTAAGGTGACCCGATCGCACCTCGAAAAGGTCGGTGGCGACTCCATTTTAAAATCATAAAGTCGATTCCACCTATTTTCAAAAAAAATGGTTTCGACAGCTTGGCGACTCCACTGGGGAAACTAGAGAGTCAAGCCGTTAAATTGATTATATGTTGTCCTTTCACCTAAAATTGAAAATTGATTTGAAAAATTACGATCCTTTCATCACATTTGGTTTGCAAAATCTTCTGTGATTGCTGTAGATTAGATTACGTGGAATAATTTTGAACATCATATTGCATGACCGCCGGGTCTCACCTTTAAGTGGGAGTAAGAAGCTACTCCTTCGTGAGGTTTTCACCTCCGTGCAGGATAGTGAAATACTTCGGGGATACATCCGTACCTATGCCTTCGTGAGATTTTCATCTCCGTGCAGCCATAGGGAAATGTATCCCCCTGAATCGAACTCAGTCCGTATGAGCCTATAATGGGTGAGGATCGAGGAATCTGCTGGTTCAGGTACCCCAACTTTAGAGTTAAACCGCATATAGAGAGCCCTAAAAGCCCGCCCTAGGTAAAGCCGCGCCGAAAACCCTAGTGGTTACCCTGATAGGTGTTTGATTGTTTCCTTTTCTCTATACATGCTTTGAATTTCAATATATATACTGTGCTAACCTTGTGTTTGTCTTTGCCATGTTTTGCATGCACGTTCGCATTAAAGGGGTGTCAATTCGGGTTCGATTGCTAAATTAGAGAGCTCGGTCATGGAAAACAAACTTCTTGATAAAGTGGAACGCAATGCGGCAGTCCAAAATTGGTCCGAGACAACACAATCGGAGAAGGGGGATAGCTTAGCTGTGGGACACGTGTCAGAATTGTGGGACTACACCCGTATTAGTGTTACACAGAATAATCTTCAGGAATTAAAAGAAATATGGAGTCAGTGGGATGATGAAACCAGGAATTTGTTCTACAATAGTTATGGAGATTTACCGTACCTGCTGGACGTTAACATAGATGAGCATCTGTTTCGAGCTCTCACCCAGTATTGGAATTCAGCATATAGTTGCTTTACTTTCGGAAGAATAGATTTGATACCCACTGTGGAGGAATATACGGCCCTGCTGAATTGTCCAAAGGTTCAAGTAGACAAGATTTATTCGAGAGCCGTTTATGTTCCGGCCTTTTGGAAGAAATTGATGAGCATAACGGGAATGAGCGAACAATGGATAATGGCCAGAATTAAGCAAAAGGGCGAGTGTAAGTGTATCCCTTGGAAGAATTTAAGGGATTTAATTCTAGGTCACCCCGACACTTCTAAGAAGATCGATGTCTTTGCACTTAGTATTTATGGGTTAGTATTATTCCCTAGAGCTTTGGGACATGTGGACGAAGGAGTCACGGATCTCTTCAATCGGCTTGATCAAGGGGTCACACCAATTCCTGCAATTTTAGCCGAAACTTTCAGATCACTAAATGCATGTAGAAGGTCCGGAGAGGGCAGGTTCATAGATTGCGCCCAATTGCTGCTAGTCTGGTTTCACGGCCACTTTTGGAAAGTAGACAAGCCTTCTTATGGAGTCTTCTTGAGCGGATATTCTCCACTAAAAGAAACTGTCACAAAGTCAAGGAGAAGCGACGTATCGGAGGAAAATTGGATAGCACTTTTGCAAAACCTACGAGAGGAGGATATTGAATGGAGAGCTCCTTGGTTCGCGCCGAGTGATATTCTTTTTCGATGTGGAGATTTTGATTGGGTTCCTCTGCTTGGAGTTTGGGGAGCCATTGGTTACGCCCCTTTGATGGCATTAAGGCAATATGGAACAAAGCAATTTGTACCGGTGACGCATGGTTTAGCTCAGTGTGAATTCCCGTACAAAGGAGACAGTTTCAAGAAAAAGATCAAGGAGATCTCCACTGCTTGGAATCAAATTCATAGGATGAAAAATCTACATGCAGAATCTGTGACGCCCGAATACAACGACTGGTTCAGTAGAAGGATTAACGATAACATCCCGAGGCCGAACTTAGAGGGTGCCCAAACAATAGAAGAGTATTTGAGGGTGGTCCCATCGGAACTAGAAATAATAAAACAAGATTATGAGAAGAGGAATTTGGAGCTTCAAAAGAAAATTGAGCAATTGGAGGAAGAAAAAGTACATTTAAAGTGGGATGTAGATGTTCAAAAGTTAGAAGCTGAGAAATTGAAGAAAGGGAAGAACAAAGCCGAAGAGGACTTAGATGACTTGAAGACATATTATAAAAAATATCGTCAATCAGTGAAGACAGCGGGGCTGGGAAAAACGTCACAGCAATGGCGGCAAGAGATCCAAGTAGAAAGGACCAATACAGAAAAATGGGAGAGAAGATTCCGAGAGGGTCTAGCTCAGAGGGAAGTCCTAGAGAAGAGTTTGTTGGAAGCCCAGAACGATAAAGGGGAATTGAAGACCCGAATGGCCGAGTTTGAAAAAGTGCTGCATCAATACAGAAATCGTAATACGGCGATTGAATTGAGGGCTAGCTTGAGCAAGATTGAAGAGATGAAGGGAAGAATAGAGGAGTTGGAGGCTGCTTTGCAAAATTGTGAACTTCGAATAGAGCTCCTCGAAACAAATGAGGAACGTTGGAGAGAGCAACTTCATCACGCTCAAAGCCAAGTTGATAGCCGAGATTATCTCATGGGCGAAGCCATTTCACAGATTCGAGAGGTAGCTGACCACTTGCAGGTTTTGGCGGTCCAAGCGGATATGCTAAGTTTGAAGTATGAGCTGAATTCGGATAAGGGTCAAGAACTAGCGTCGTTGCTTAGGAGAGTCAAGGATTTAGGCATTAGGGCAAAACCGTATCTGTAACCCATTTTATGTGAAGATATTTGATTTCTAGTAAAGTTTTCTAAATGGAACTGAATCAGAATTGACGCCTTCTTTGCATTCATTTCATGCATATGCATCGCATTGCATTATATGCATTGAAACTTAAAAAAAGATTCTAATAAGTGAAAATTATTTCAGAGATAAAGAAAGTTAATCTGGAAAATACAAAAAATCAACCAACTACACATCGCTACGGTACTCGAAGAAAAACTAAAGACATGGACCAAAGATTGGAAAGGCTCAAACAGCTACAAAAAGAAATGCAAGAACAGTTGCAAGTGCAAATGCAGGAACAGTTAGCCAAAATTCAACAGGATATGAGGGATCAAATGTTGGAATCCCAACGAAGCATGATGAGTCAACTGGCTCAGCTATTAGCCGGAGGGTCCGACAAAGGAAAGGGCCCTGCGATTTACCCTGGTGACGACAATGAAGAACCCGCCTATCCTCCGGGCTTTACTCTACCAGCGCAAACAAATATATACACGCAAAGAGTGCCGGTCACAATTAGACTTCAATATCAGGTTGGCACATCAGTACCAACGAATCTTCCAATGGGTTCGGGTTCTAACCCAGGGGACAACCCTACCAACCCTATTGTTACCGATCTCGATGACATGGCTGAGATGGAGAAGGCGAGAGTGGAACCCCCGAAACAATCGGATGATCGATACAAGTGGTTAGAGGAAAAGCTCAGAGTAATGGAGAATGCTGATTTCCGTTGCGGAATGGATGCCAAGGACTTAAGCTTGGTCCCAGACTTGGTACTCCCACACAAGTTCAAGATGCCGGAGTTCGATAAGTACAATGGGACCAGCTGCCCTGAAGCCCATATTACCATGTTCTGCAGGAGAATGACCGGCTACGTTAGTAACGACCAATTGCTAATACATTGTTTCCAAGATAGCCTGACAGGAGCAGCATCTAGGTGGTATAATCAACTGACCCGTGATAGGATCAGTTCTTGGAGGGACCTAGCACAGGCGTTCTTAAAGCAATACAGCCACGTAACAGATATGATCCCGGATAGGATTACCCTACAAAACATGGAAAAGAAACCAAATGAGAGTTTCAGGCAGTATGCACATAGGTGGAGAGAGGTAGCCATCCAAGTCCAACCACCGCTCCTAGAAAAGGAGACCGTTATGCTCTTCATCAATACCCTAAAGGCTCCGTTTATCATCCATATGATAGGCAGTGCAACAAAGAGCTTCTCAGATGTAGTAATGACGGGAGAAATGATCGAGAATGCGATAAGAAGCGGAAAGATAGAGGCGGGAGAAAGTAATAAAAGGTCGGCTCCGAGGAAAAAGGAAAACGAAGTGAACAGCGCGAGTATGGGGCACTCAAAGGCAGTCACCGTCAATCAACCAAGAACAGTGACTACGGGGCATCCGGGGCCATCAAAAAAGGAGTCTGGCCCGAGGCAAAACAACGAAAAACTCCGTTTTACGCCAATCCCGATAACATACAAGGAGATGTATCAGAATTTATTAAATGCGCGCGTCGTATCTCCCCACTATCTGAAACCGATGGAGCCTCCATATCCCAAATGGTATGACTCAAATGCCCAGTGCGAATACCACGCAGGGATCACTGGACACTCAATTGAAAACTGTCTAGCCTTTAAGAAGTTAGTAGAAAGATTTATTGATATGGGTATTGTAAAGTTGGATGATACACCTAATGCTGGGAACCCGTTACCCAACCATACAGATAATCGGGTAAACACGGTAGAGGAAAGTAGAGGAAGAAAAGTCAAAGTAAATATCTCAGAAGTTAAAACCCCTCTTAAATGTATCTGGGAGGAGATAGTGAAGAAGAAATTGACTGTATCCGATATTGAGGGAGATTGTGAGAAGATGGAGGGACACTGTGAGTTTCATCATAATAAAGGACACAAGATTCAAGACTGTAATGAATTCAAGGCCTTGGTCCAAAATTTGATGGACAACAAGGAAATAGAATTTTATGAAGAAATTGAGGATGAAATAGACATATGCGCGACGGAGTCAATGATGAAGACCCCGAAGGTAAATTATCCCGTAATCGTCATTTCACGGGCCAAGAGTAGCGAAGCTGGAGCACAAAATGCACCAAGGGTGATAATACAGAAACCAGTTTCCTTTTCTTATGAAGATAGCAAGAGAGTGCCTTGAAACTACGAGTGTAATGTGACGGTTCCGGGGAAAGAGAATTTAGATGGTGCCTCAAAGGAAAACCAAGACGTAGGCTTTCACACACGTAGTGGGAAGCGTTATGATTTGGTAAAAGGGAAAGCTCCTATGATCGAACAAGAGAAGAAAAAAGGAGGGGAGCCGGAGTTACCCATCAATGAACCCGTGAAAGAGCAAGAAGTTAAGGAATTCTTGAAGTTTTTAAGGCACAGTGAGTACAGTGTCGTAGAACAGCTGCACAAACAACCGGCACGTATATCTGTGCTGGCCTTACTTCAAAACTCAGAGGTGCACTGAAATGCACTAATGAAGGTCTTAAATGAGACATATGTGGCCAATGATATTTCTGTCAGCAAGCTGGACCGTTTGGTTAACAACATAAGTGCGGATAACTTCATCTACTTCAACGATGACGAAATTCCACCAGGTGGTAGAGGGTCCACTAAGGCTTTGCACATTACCACTAGGTGTAAAGGGTACACCTTGCCAGGGGCCTTAATAGACAATGGATCGGCACTAAATGTATTGCCACTATCCACATTAAACATATTACCTGTGGATAGCTCACATATGAAAGAGAGCCAAAGCATAGTAAAGGCGTTTGATGGTACGCAAAGGAAGGTTATGGGGAAAATTGAAATACCTTTGCTAATCGGCCCGGTTACTTACGAGGTGGACTTCTTAGTTATGGACATCAAACCTTCCTACAACTGTTTATTAGGAAGACCATGGATTCATTCGGCAGGGGCAGTACCTTCGTCTCTACACCAGAAGTTGAAGCTAGTATCAGAAGGGCGGCTAGTGACCGTAAATGCTGAAGAAGACATCATCGCAGCGGTGACTAGCGATATGCCGTATCTAGAAACAGGAGATGAAGCCAGTGAGTGTTCATTTCGGTCTTTGGAGTTTGGAAATGCAACCTTCATCACAGAAGGAAATAGAATCCCAGTGCCAAGAATCTCCACAACCACAAGAATGGGGTTACGCCTGATGGTGGGAAAAGGAGCTATGTCAGGAAGGGGACTTGGAAAGCACCTCCAGGGTATGATCGCGTCCCCAGTGCTGAAAGAAAAGCAAGATCGTTTTGGTTTAGGATTCAAGCCGGATCCGAAGCAGAAAAAGAAAGATTTAAAAAAGAGGCAGGAGAGAAGAAGGGCTCGTTTAAACGGCGAAGAAATCAAATGGGAGCCCATGATAACCCCGCATATATCTAAAACATTTGTGTCAGGAGGGTTCATTCATGAAGCACTAAAAGGTGAAGACATAGCGATAACGCTAGAGGGTACCGGTATTAACGCCATATCTGACGCAAGCGAAGAAGGAATCCTATCAGATATCCGACCTTATGAGCCAGGGAGCGTGTTGAACAATTGGACTGCGGAAGAGATTCCTGTAGTATTTAGAGCTTATTCAGAGTAATGTTCAAAACGCACTTGTTGCTTTAAGCCTAGAAGCGACAAGATCTCTTTTGTTGAAATAGGCTCATGTTTAAACATCGTTATTTTAATGAAACACATCTTTCCTATTATTCAAAGCAAATATTCTTTTGTTCTTTAATTTTCCTCAAATAATTCATTCATAATCATACCATACAAATATTCACTCCCAAATTCATTTATTCTTTATATGTTCTTTTGGAATCATAATAGGTCCCTAAATATCAACGATATGAGTGACGCTGGTAATAGCTCTGAGTCTCCTTTTGAACAAGATGTGTGTTTAGAGGGATCCGAAGACTTTGAAAATGACATAGACTATGAATTACCACCGGATTTATTAAGGATGGTAGAGCAAGAGGAGAAACAAATCTTACCTCATAAGGAGACGGTAGAGACTGTGGTGCTAGAAGAGGGAAAAGTGGTAAATATTGGAACATGCATAACTGAAGGAACGAAGAGGGGTCTCATAGAGCTGCTACAAGAATTCAAAGACGTTTTCGCATGGTCATATCAAGATATGCCCGGTTTAAGCACCGATATCGTAGTACATTGCCTTCCCATAAAAGAAGATTGTAGGTCAGTTCAGCAAAAGCTCCGAAGGATGAGACCGAATATTGTGTTGAAAATAAAAGAAGAAGTCAAGAAACAGTTTGATGCAGGATTCTTGCAGGAGATCAAATATTCAGAGTGGGTAGCCAACATTGTACCCGTCCCTAAGAAAGATGGGAAAGTGAGAATGTGTGTAGATTATAGGGATCTAAATAAAGCCAGCCCGAAGGACAACTTTCCTTTACCACACATTGATACGCTGGTGGATAATACAGCGGGCTACTCGTTGTTTTCATTCATGGATGGATTCTCAGGTTACAACCAGATAAAAATGCACTCTCAAGACATGGAAAAGACAACCTTCATAACACTATGGGGTACGTTTTGCTATAAGGTGATACCGTTTGGGTTAAAAAATGCGGGAGCTACATATCAAAGGGCCATGGTGACTTTGTTCCACGACATGATGCATAAAGAAGTTGAGGTATATGTGGATGACATGATTGCCAAATCCAGAACAGAGGAAGAACACATACAAGTTTTGAAGAAGCTGTTCTTGATACTAAGAAAGTTCCAATTGAAACTCAATCCAGCAAAATGCACTTTTAGAGCTAGATCTGGAAAACTACTGGGGTTTATCGTCAGTAAAAAGGGAATCGAGATCGACTCAGATAAAGTCAGGGCTATACGGGAACTGCCTCCGCCTCGCACCCAAAAAGAAGTTCGAGGTTTCCTTGGAAGGTTAAATTACATTGCCCGATTCATTTCACAGTTAACCGAGAAGTGTGACCCTATATTTCGTCTTCTGAAGAAACATAATCCGGGAGTTTGGGACGATGAATGCCAAGTAGCTTTTGATAAAGTTAAGCAATACTTATCTAGTCCTCCAGTATTATCACCTCCGCGCCCAGATAAGCCGTTGATATTATATTTAACAGTGTTCGATAACTCTATGGGGTGTGTGTTGGGTCAGCACGACGAGTCAGGACGAAAGGAAAAAGTGATATATTATCTCAGTAAGAAATTCACTGAATGTGAGATGAGATACTCGCCAGTTGAAAAGCTATGCTGCGCCTTAATTTGGACAACACGGAGATTAAGGCAGTACATGCTGTACCACACGACTTGGTTGATATCAAAGCTCGACCCGTTAAAATATTTGATGGAGTCAACTGCTTTAAACGGAAGGATGGCCAGATGGCAAATTTTACTTTCAGAATTCGACATTGTTTATGTGAGTCAAAAAGCCATTAAAGGAAGCGCAATAGCAGAATTTCTCGCCAGCAGAGCTCTAGAAGATTATGAGCCTTTAAGTTTTGATTTCCCAAACGAGGATTTAATGTATGTTGCAACCACTAAAGAAGATCCTCAAGAAGGTTCTCTTTGGAAATTGAACTTTGATGGAGCCTCAAATGCCGTTGGCAATGGGATTGGGGCAGTCCTAGTATCCCCAGATGGAGATCATTATCCATTAACTTGCAAATTGGATTTTGATTGCACAAATAACATGGCAGAATACGAAGCATGTATCATGGGGCTTAGAGCAGCCATAGAACATAAGATTAGAGTGCTGGAAGTATTTGGAGACTCTGCGTTAGTGATCTACCAACTGAGAGGTGAATGGGAAACAAGAGATCCCAAACTAATCAGTTATCGAAAAGTGATCATGGGGCTAATTGAAGATTTTGATGATGTCACATTTAGCTATCTCCCACGAGAGGAAAACCAGATGGCGGATGCTTTGGCTACTTTGGCCTCCATGATCAAAGTAAGCAGACAAGAGGATGTGAAGCCTATACAAATGAGTATCTACGAAGCCCTAGCCCATTGTTACAATGTGGAAGAAGAAGAGAGAGATGATCACCCTTGGTATCAAGATATAATAAGATACATGAGAAATCGTGAATATCCCGATCAAGCGACTGAGAATGATAAAAGGACATTGAGAAGACTAGCATGCGACTATGTTTTAGACGGGGAGATCCTATACAAGAAGAGAAAAGATCAGGTTTTGTTGAGATGTGTGGACACTATCGAAGCCAAGAAAATTCTAGAAGAAGTCCATGAAGGTATTTGTGGAACCCATGCCAATGGTTTCACAATGGCTAGACAAATTATGAGGTTCGGATACTACTGGTCCACCATGGAAGGAGACTGTGTCAGCTACGCCAAAAGATGTCACAAATGCCAGATCTATGGGGACAAAATTCACGTGCCTCATTCTCCCCTGCATGTTATGACTTCCCCATGGCCTTTCTCTATGTGGGGGATAGGCGTCATCGGGCCGATCTCACCGAAAGCTTCAAATGGGCATCGATTCATCTTCGTGGTCATCGATTATTTCACCAAATGGGTAGAAGCCACTTCATACGCCAATGTCACTAAGTCGGCGATTAGCAGATTCTTAAAGAAGGAAATCATATGCCGATATGGGATGCCTGCAAAGATTATATCGGATAACGCACTTAACTTGAACAACAGTACGATAGCAGAGGTCTGTGATCAGTTCAAGATCAGACATCATAACTCGTCGCCGTATCGCCCGAAAATGAATGGTGCAGTAGAGGCAGCTAATAAAAACATTAAAAAGATCATAGGAAAGATGACAGAGACTTATAAGGATTGGCATGAAAAGTTACCTTTCGCTCTTCACGCTTATCGGACATCTGTTAGAACTTCTACTGGGGCAACGCCTTTCTCGTTGGTCTATAGAATGGAAGCAGTTCTACCCATTGAAGTAGAGATACCCTCTCTTCGGGTCCTATCAGAATTACAGTTAGACGAGGCAGAGTGGACTCAATCCCGATATGATCAATTGAACTTAATTGAGGAAAAGAGGCTGAGGGCTATCCAGCATGGCAAGATGTATCAGAAGCGAATGATGCGAGCTTATGATAAGAAGGTTCGCCCAAGGGAATTTTACGAAGGAGACTTAGTACTGAAGAAAATTCTCCCCATACAAAAGGATTTCAGAGGAAAATGGATGCCAAATTGGGAGGGGCCATACGTGGTAAGGAAGGTTTTCTCTGGAGGAGCACTGATCTTAGCTGAGATGGATGGAAAAAGTTTGCCCAATCCTGTAAATTCGGATTCAGTTAAGAAATACTACGTATAGAGGAGAAAAGGTCCAGGGTGAAAAACCGCATAGGGCGCTTTGAGACCTTAAAAAAAAAAAAAAAGGGGGAGAGGCCGAGGCGAAAACCCTGATAGGGCGCTTTGAGACCAAAGGAGATTTGAGTTGAAAACCCGAAAAGGGCGGCTCAAATTCTGACTGGAAATGGGGCATATGGCAGTCTCACTTTGCTTAAGCTAACAGTGAGGAGGTACACTGTGTCTGGGAGCATCGACAAAGGGCTCAAGATCCCCTAATCACATATAGACTCAAAGAAGATTCTCAAGAGGCTAGTGCAGAAAAACTCAGGCTGCGATATTTAGGGCATCTAATGCTCATCCTTATTCATATTGTATTGGTTATCTTCGAATACCTTGTTCTTTTCAAGATATGCAATTTCAATCAACTTCTTCTATCTCTGTTTTCTTGAATGGACCAACTCGAGTTTCACCTCGTACCATTTTTATGCTTGTCTATTGATGTCATCTTTTACAAACATGTTGCATTAAAGTAACGATTGATGAACTAACAATGTTTCCATAAAAGAAGTTTTCGCATATTACTTTGGATGCTTCTAAATAATACTAGAACCCCAAGCAGGATTAGTGTTCAAGACCCACCAGATACAAAGTTCGGAGGTACATGCTTGACAAAGCAAAACCTAAGATTTCAGTGGGACAAAACGGTAGAGCAAAAGGCAATTGTTTCTTTAAGTTCTGGCAAAATACCCGGCAAACAAGAAAACAAGTGACGAGCTCTTAAGTATTAAAGATCATTCTCATGACATTTTGCATTCATTACCCATAATGCATTCGGTTAAGAGCATTTGATTCATTCTGAGCATAGCTTCCCAACCATTTTGCATAAGCATAAGCATATAAATTGATTCGATATAACAGATCCCCTAGAGGACGATACAACAACATTGATGAATTCACAAATCTCGCTTCCCTGAAGCGGTAAAAAAGAGGATTAAAACTCCGGATTTTGCCCCCTCGAGATAGCAATGGAGCAAATCAGTGAAGTTTATTTCTTGAAAGTCAACAGAGAAGATTGAAGCTTCAGATCGCCTCTCCCTGAAATTCTTGAAGTCCCAGCAAAACTACGACAGATGAGGATCAATTTCTAATCCTTATCCCCTCAAAGTATCAGTGGAATCATAGTGGATGATGATCAATTTCTAATCCTTATCCCCTCAAAGTCTCAATGGAATCATAGTGGACGAGGATCAATTTCTAATCCTTATCCCCTCAAAGTCTCAGTGGAATCATAGTGGACGAGGATCAATTTCTAATCCTTATCCCCTCAAAGTCTCAATGGAATCATAGTGGACGAGGATCAATTTCTAATCCTTATCCCCTCAAAGTCTCAGTGGAATCATAGTGGACGAGGATCAATTTCTAATCCTTATCCCCTCAAAGTATCAGTGGAATCATAGTGGACGAGGATCAATTTCTAATCCTTATCCCCTCAAAGTCTCAGTGGAATCATAGTGGACGAGGATCAATTTCTAATCCTTATCCCCTTAAAGTCTCAATGGAATCGCAGTGGATCAAGATCAATTTCTAATCCTTATCCCCTTTGAGGCCCGGCGGAACTACATTAGATCAGGATCAATCTCCAATCCCTATCTTCTTGAAGGCCCGGTAAAGTAGGTCAAAGTCACGAATCTTTTCTCTTTAAAATCATGTTAAGGCGAAGCGATTTCAATTCCTACGCCTTTGAAGGTGCAGTCCATCAGAATGGAGCTGGTAGAGAAAGAAATGCACCAAAGAGATCAAGACTCAGCAAGCCCGAGCAAAATTAGTCTTCCTCGGAAGTCTTTGCTCTATTTTCGTTACACGACAATGAGCAAAGAGGGGCAGCTGTAGTTAGCCCATTTTGCCCGGGCCCAATTTAAAGACTAAAAACAGAACAAAAATCAAAATCATAAAAACCCAAAATAAATAAAAATCCAAATCAAGTCCATTTACAAAATAAAGCCCGAAATTACCCTTAACTAGTTACAATGCCTGTTTGGCCCAAATACCTAAACCCTCAACCTAACCGGTCCAATAAGCCCAAATCCCTTGATCCTAAACACAAACAGAGGCCCACAATTCATGAGAAATCAGGAAACCCTAGGGTTTCCTTCTCCCTTGCGCCGTTCGCCTCGGCCACGTGGCCCGTGCGTCGTCCCGAGGTCCCTTGTCCCAAGGTCCATCTCTCTGGCAAACTAGCACGAAAATGGTAACACCTACCCCCTTTGACTCTCCGGAGGACCTGCAAAATGGAGCAAAAGAAAAGAAACGGCAGAGACAAGGCACGAAACAGTATAGCAGAAATACAACAGTGACAAACGAAATGACTAAACAGCAAACAGATATACTAGGGTTTGCTTTGTAACCGGCTATATAAGGCCGAAACCAAAACCTTTGTAACGATCGGGATTTGAAATATACAAAGAAAGCATTCGAAGGTAAAGATTTTACCTTTAATTCCCATCCATTTATCTGTCTCTTTTTAAAAAAGGGAATAAATAAAAGAAAATAATAAAAGAGGGTTTACCTTGACCGATCTCCGTTACACGGCGAGGCTCCGGTGACCCAAAAGTCGTAAAACCCATTCGGGTTCCGATGAGGGTAGGAGAGGTAAAGTGAACGGAGGCCTTCTCGCTTGGATGCCATTTCTTTTTTGTGTCGAGTATTTAGTTTTTTAAAACAGGGATTCGGCGTTGGAAAGAAAAAGAGGAGATCGTGAACTTTACCTGAATCTCCGCGCATGCCGTACGCTTGGCCGTCGGTGTGGGAGTGCTCGAATAAGGCTGAAAGCCACATGCTTCGCCTGTTTGGTCCTTCATCGGCCATCGAAGGGTTGGTCAAGCGGCGGCGCGAACAAAGGGTCTCAGAACCCTAACTAAAGAGAAGGCAGATGGGGAAGAAGAACCCCTCCACCCGTTTCCTCTTTTTGATTTCGGGATAAGGCCAAAGGGATTTAATCCCTAGCTTTCTAAAGAAAGCAAAACGGCGCCGTATCCTTTAGGAGCCCAGACCCGTTTCTGACCCGCTCCGTTTTGTCCCAGAATCCGCGCAATCCCAATCAATGGGATATTTGCGCGAGAGGGCCTCATCCTTTTGCGACGGTATCCAATTGGTATCACTTTGTTTTATAATTTGGCTAATAGATTTTACGCGGCTTCCAAATCGATCCTTCGGCCCATGAGACTGGAAGCGCAGCGTTTAGAGTTGGGAATAATAGCCTTTCAGGTCCTCCTGGATTTAGGCGCGTTCCATTTGGGCCCCAATCTCGCTTTCAGCTCTATAAATTCGACTTTTAACATTGGTTTTCATCTCAATTAGGTCCTGATTTGTTTGAATGTCTATTATGTCTTAAATATTCTCTCGTTTCTCTCTCCTTTATCTTTTTATGTGCTTGGTTTCATTTTATTCATATGTTTACATTTGGTTTTCGTGTTCGTTTACTTTTAAATCATTTTCTTATTATGCGTTCTAAATTCCTTTTTTTTTATTTTTTTTATTATTATTCGTTTTATTTCCATGTTCATGTGTGGTTTATTTTATGTGTATATTTTAGAATCATCTTTACCTATACATTACGAATATATTTTCGCATTATCTTTTATTTATATCATGTATTTCCAAGACCATTTTACGTGTACCTCTTCAAATACCATGCTTCATTTATTCAATACCATTTATTTGTTATGCACATATTTTGATACTACATATATATTTTTCATATGTCATGAGTATATATATATATATTTTTAATTATTGTTCCTATGCCTTACGCATATTATTTACATATAGAATTTTTACGCATACGTTTGCTCTACCCCTTTTATATTATGTATACTATTTATGTACAAATATTTTAATATATTACACATATATATTTTAACCTCATTTTATTTATCATGTACATTATCGATACATAAATATTTTCATGTATTATGCATATACACATATATATATATAGATATATATTAATACATTTCTTTACCTATTATACGTATTTTTAATATTATGTATTAGCCATTCTTTTGCGTGTTTCTTTATTATATTATGATAACATTATATCACAAATATATATATATATACTTTAAAGGCCTCACTTTTAATATTTTTAAATTGTTCTAATCTTGAATATTCCTTCATAATCATTAATTATCATTAAGATTTTATTTTTATAGTTCTTTTGGATTCATTCTTAGACTTTAGAAGTAAGTTAATATTATTATTTGCATAAATTGCTATGTTATCACTATCACATGTGTGTTACTTTGTATTAATTCATAGATATGGCGTGACGTTCATAAGTTATTCCTCTATTTTGCATGTTCTTATCCTATGCTCGTGTTGTGTAAAAAAGGGTAGTTACATATCATTTTATTAAATTTGCTTTTTATTCAAAGGCTTTCAAACGTATAACTCGTGTTCGGATGCATTGAAGAGATCGAGCCTTAACTTACTAGGTTCCGATTTTCGTCATTAAATCCCAACTATCGAGTATTGATTTCAAAACTAAGACCCATGAGTTTTCAAATAAAATCTACATTCGAAGCCTCGAAATGCTACGTACTAACTTACTGAATGTAGTGTTCAAAGTCTCGAGATAGGAATTTCTAAACCAAGGTAATATCTTATGTTTTGGAACCTCGATAAATTGGGCCCTAACTTACTGGGTTTCTTTTTCTTCGTGCGATCCAAAATAATTAAATATTCCTTCTTGATTTTAATATACAAGTTTTAGAAAGGAGGCAAACTTAATTTCGAGAAACTAATATGCTACACCTTAACTTACTAGGTATGGCATCCTTATTTCTCCGAAGTAAGTAAACCTCAATTCTTATTCCAATAACCAAGAACCCTTTTTAGACAAAGGATCGTAATTTCAGAATCTTTTCAATCCTTCGATGATAGGACATTAAATAATCAATTAGGTACCAATTTTGGGCGTTACGAGGGTGCTAACCCTTCCTCGTGCGTAACCGACTCCCGAACCTATTCTTTGATTTTCGTAGACCAAAATTAATTGTTTTGATAACCCAAAAAGTTTATTAAAATAATTTAAGGTGACCCGATCGCACCTTGAAAAGGTCGGTGGCGACTCCATTTTAAAATCATAAAGTCGATTCCACCTATTTTCAAAAAAAATGGTTTCGACACTCAACATCCAGGAAGTTAATGGCAATAGGAGTAACACTTAACATATTTGGTATGATTAAAAGATTTAATTGAAATTGATAAATGGATAAATAAAAAGAACTACAATTATTTCAATAAATAATAATCTTTTTATTTTTTATTTTTTGAAATATCCAAATTACCCCTACATACCCAAAATAAATCTTAAAAATGTTTATATTCAAAAAGAAACTTAAAAATAGTACGTTATAAAAATAATTATTGAAATTAAAATTAAAACATTCATAATCCATTTTTTATTGAAATATTTTTAGTAAAGAATATTTTTAAATTATATTTTACGTTTAAGATTTAAAATTTTCATTTCCTAAAGAAATAATATTGAAAAATTAAAATTAAAATGGATCTCTTAAATTCTAATTTAAAATATATTTATTATGCAATAGTTTATTATATAATAATGTTTGTTAATGCTTATTATACAATCTTAATTATTCTAATGTTACTATCAGCATTTATTACATATTAATTTTTTTAAATAGCTTAATAAAATAATTAATATTTACTAATAATTTAATATAAAATTTATTGAATTAAATATGTAATAATAACATTATTCAGAAGGAAAAAAATACTCAACTAACTTCCCTAAAAATAAATCAAATTATCTTAATTTAGTAAAAAAGTGGTTGAGGGTTCGATCCTCATTCTAAAAATAAAGTAACTTTTAAACTCGTGACTAACGTCTACCCCTTAATAAGACTATCGAACGCGAAAGGTTGTTGAATGAATATATTAGACAATAACAAAAAATTTATAAAAATATATTTATTAGAATAGTCAACTAAACAATCACAACAAATAGCAATAAATATTAAATTTAGGCATTAAATTATCGGTTTAAATGCCTAACTAAAACATTGAATAAATATCCAATTTAGATATATCCAAATAAAATATATTTTCGATATCTCATGAGAATGTATCATATAGAATAATATTGCAATATATAAATGATAATTAAATAGTGATTTTAAAATTTAATGCATGCAGGTAAACTTTTAAAACAAAGCATATTATAATTATATTATTTTAATAAATTATCTATTAAAACACGTAAATAAATTTTAAGTTTATTTGTATTTAGATTATCTAATTTCTCATCCTCATTGATCTCACAAAACATGACTTATATATATCAAATATCCCAAAAAAAATTCTACCAGAAGCCTTGAAAATATAGCTAGTAAAACTTGTTATCTATTTTATGAATACTTAACCAAAGATGAATATTGCTATTTAAAATCATTCAAATAAATAGGGTTTTTTTGTCTACCGAAATTGTAGGAGTTGGAGGCGTTCTATTAAAAAATTAGGATTTTGTTTTGAAGGAAGGTGAAAGATCTCGTCGAAATGGCAACAATGGAAGAGGAATTGGCAAATCTCAACATCGCCAATGAAGAAGAAGAAGAACCAGCACAAGCACTAGAAGATGAGGACACAGTAGAATAAGAGTATAATCTTTGTTTAGTAGGAAGGGTATTAACAGATAGCGTAGTACACTTTCCTTCAATGAGAAACATACTAGCAGAATTATGGCATCTATTAGAAGGGTATCCATCACAAAAGAAAAGAGAATCCTATTCCGATATACAATAAGATAGATTTGAAACGGGTATGGGATGGCATGTCGTGGTTCTTTAGCGGACATCTTATTATTTTGCACCAACTGAGAAAAGGAGAGGATCATGTACAAGTTCCTCTTTTTCATACCATGTTTTAGGTGCAAATTTATAATCTATCGTTGGATCTCACATAGGAGGGAATGGTGAGGCAATTTGGGAATTTCATGGGGCAATTCATAGAATATGGTGTTGCATTAATTGCGAAGGGGGTTAGAAAATTCATGTGAATAAAAGTTTGACTGGATGTTCAATTACCACTAAAGAGGAAGAAGCGTATTATATATAGGCAGGATAAATCTACATATGTGTACTTCCAATATGAAAAACTATCATTATTTTGTTTTCTATGTGGAAGACTGGGGCATGGGGAAAGTTTCTGTCCAATTCGATTAACTTTAGGTTCACAGGAAGTGGTGTTTGGGTGGGATATTTCCTTGAAAGCCCCACCACCGAGGGCAATGTCAGCTGCTAGTAAGTGGTTATGCGAAGAACCTATGGAGGGATGAAGGACAAAAATGGACTGGGATAAAGAGGAGAGGGAGGAAGTTTGGAGATGCCCAATATGATCAAAACTACCAAAGAAGGGAAAGGGGTTGAAGGGAGATCCAAACATAAAGATAAGAAACATGAGGCAGATAAGTAAAAGGCTGAGGCAGGAAGCAGAATGTAAGAGATTTGCTAAAAAAAAGTTCTATGAAATAAATAAGTTCTGTGCGCAATTTCCAAAATAACATGTACTAGATTTGCTAAAAATTAATATTTTCAAATCACGTGATTACTAAAGTTAGAGAGCAATTTTTGAAAGTTTTAACTGTTTTATAAGTAAATTGTAACGATCCGATAGTCAGGGGTGTCAAAAAGCGCATTTCTGGGACTCAGTTTCCATAAATTAGACTCGTAAATATTTAATTAGGTTTTGGTTAAGTGAATTTGCATAAATTAAGAGTAATTAGGTATAAGGACTAAATTGCATACAGGGTGAAACTTGAATTATAAATTAAAGAATAATTAAAGGGACTAAAGAAGCAATTATGTCATTGTTCTTTAATGAGGTGGCATTAGGTAAGATATTTGTAAATTTAATATATATTATAATATAAAATCTTAAGTATTAAGTATATATATTATATAATTATAATAAAACAAGTAATAAAAAAAAAAGAAATAAGCCAAACGAAACAGAAAGAAAGAAAGAAAAAGAAAAAGGGGAAAGAAAGAAGAAACGCAAGGCTTAGGGGTTTCAAAGTTTCCAAGTTCAATTGACTAGTCAATTTAGTCACTTTTTCTTGTAATTTTTATGTTTTTGGAATCCCGGTGTTAAGTACTATCCGACCCATGTCAAAATTTTAGCAATTATTGAGTTTTTAAGTGTTGTTAATGTTGAATAATTTTAGTATTAGGGATTAAATTGATAGATTTTTAAGTTAGAAATGAAAAAGGATTAAATTGTAAAATGAATTGTAAATTTTGAGTAATAGGGACTAAATTGTAAAAAATTCAAAATTTATGGATTTAAGTGGAAATAGAGAGTTAAATTTAGTTTAAAGTGGAAATTGTATGAAAATATAGAATTAATTGTGAATAATAGAAATTAGTCTCAGTTTAGGGACTAAATTGAAATTTAGGCAAATATTGAATAAATTTTGAAATATTCAATATGAAATTGAATTGTGTTGTATTGATGAATTTTAATTGTTTTAATTTCATAGCTAACGTCGTACCGGAATCCTCAACTAAAAAGGGGAAAGATAAAGTTGACGTGGAATAGCTCCGAATTCCTTGTTTGTATTTCTATAATCCGAAACTAGTTATTAATTGTTATATTTTTTTATTTAATGCATATGGCAAGTGTTGAGGTGAGTATTTGGCACTTTGACATTAAATTGAATTAAAAGTTGATTGAATGGATATTGAATTGATATATATATATATATATATATATATATTATAAGTATATTGATTATTTAAATTGAAATGAAAATATATGTGCAAATATGATAATTGAATATTGGTTGTATATGGAAAGTGAAATTAAACCCTATTAATTGTATCGGGTTGAGTCGGATATAGATGGCATGCCATAGGATTGGAAAAGTTCAGGGATTTCTTCGCCTTCGAGTCGATGAGGCACTGGGTGCCAATTTACTTCGGTTTAACCGATGAGACACTGGGTGTTAAATTTATATAGCACTGGGCGCAGTTATTACTTCTGATTTATCCGATGAGGCACTGGGTGCCAAACTAGTGTGTTGGTTAGATTCGTGTATCTGTCCAAGTCCAAGTCGTGTTAATAGGAGTAATTAAATAAAATAGTACTATGATTGATATTGGATGATATTGTATGTGCATGAAAATGGGATAGTGAATTGAAACATGAAAATGGGACACATGAATTACGTATTCATGAATTGGATATGGATTGAATATTATTATTGTTTAAATGATATATATATATATATATATATATATATATATAAAATTGTGAAAAGCTATAATATAGCAAATGATGAGATTTGAGAATGGTATGAAATGATGTACTTATGAATTGAATATTGAATGGCTAATGCCATTGTATGAATAAATGTGGTCTTAAATATTCAAATGTGCTTATAATTAAAATATGCATATTATATTATATTGTCTTTAAATAGTCGGATTATAGAACTACCACTGAGTTTTACTCAGCGTACGGTTTTGTTTTCCTTGTGCAGATTAGGTACTTCAATTTTGATCGCTGACTCAGCATCCAACAACGCTCCCGAACTCAAACGTGGTGATGATTACTCTTTTGTGTCGGTATATACCTAGAATGTCTAAATAATAGTTATTTTGTGGATTCTTTCAAAAAAAAAATTAGCTATTTTATGGATTGAATGTAAGTGAGATTATAAGTTTAATATTGGTTGGTTTTATACATAAAAATATGTGTTTGTTTTTGTTTTTGAAGCCATATTATGGCATGGTAAATTGAACTAAATGTAGATAAGTGCATGTGAATTTAATTCTATGTTTAAGTGCTCATGAATAGGCCAATTGATTTGGATTTGGTATGTTTATAATTTGGATTAAAATGATGCTTTGATGACTTGTTTTAATGATATGAAATGTTTGAGAATTCTGCCTGTTTGATTGATAAACTTCGATAATGCTTCGAAACCTTATTTTGGCAACGGATATGAGTTAGGGGTGTTACAAATGTTTAAGAGATTGTGCTGTGAAATAGATGTTGTCAAACTTGTGATTTTCCTGAAACTCGTATAAGCTTAGCTAAATTAAGATTTCGGATCATACGATTTTTAAGCTAGATTTTAAAGTAGTTTTTTATACGAGTTGACGTAACTTCTTCAGATTCAGCAATAATGTCTAGACTGGGTTTGGGGCATTACACAAAATCTTTCAATAAAACTAAAACAATTAAATTTTATTGAATTGCATTCATTATGAATTTAAGTTGGAGCAATTAAATGATAAAATGTATATAATATTTTAATTTTATAGTATTCATTATTTTTAAAAGTAAAACTTAAAATTGAGTAACTAAAATTTTTTTTATCTTAAATTGGATATATAATACATAATCGAATTTAAATCAAAGTAAGAAATGATAGAAAAATATATAGTAACTAAAGCTTACTAAATACATTAAATTGGAAATAAAAAATTAAATAAAATTGGTATATTTTTTATTGCACAAAAATTGGTATGTGTTTCTTTTTTTAAATATTTTACTATACCCCTCCAGAACACTTGTCAATCTTTTAACTTTGTTTGCGGAGTTTAAAAACTCCAATGATTGTGTGTCAAATAATATATATGGTCAGTATTTGGTACATCGATAGTGCATCTTTTTTATTCACAAATAGCCTTAAAAAATTATCACATGTCTTTTTCTCCAAATATTTTTTTTAATATTATACTATACCCTTGTAGGATACTTATTAACCCCTGACCTTACTTGTTGTGGAGTCTAAAAACTCTATTGACAATATACCAAATATTTTCTATATATATGATGTGAATAAAAAAAAATTCCTTTAAAGTTTTTTGTCTAATTATAATTTTATTCTTCCTATTATATTGAATATTTGTGATTTAATCTTTTTATTTTAATTTTATATAAATTTGGTCTACTATTGTTAAAGTGATGAGGACTTTTTTTTTTTTGAACAATTTCAAGCATTTATTTGATACGCATATTTATCTCCTTTCTATTAGAACTTCACTTTGTGTCATCCATGTTTTATATACAAATTTTTTTGCTAAATTATCACGTTACTCTGACTAAAAAATAGGAAAAGGAAAAGGAAAATTTCATGTCATCACTTTTATAGCAATAATTAAGTTTCAGGAATAAACCCAAAATAAAACCTTTCTGATTTAAAAAAGTTAAAACAAAACAAATTTTCCTATTTAAATTTTTAGCAAAGTCTAAGCTTACCTTATCCATACCATATTCTGGACGTTAGACTTTTCTGTCGCCAACTAATAATAGCAAAGAAAATTAATTGAAATACAGCCAAAATACACAGCAATATTTTCAAGTTTTCAATTAATTTGCATTAATTTCATCAACCAAAACGATATAACTAATAATGTAAATATTTTTAAATATTTTAAATAACAAAATAAAATCTTACACTCAAACAAATCTATACTAATATTTTTTATAATTTAATTTGAGTTGACACTAACTTTTTTTTAACCAAAATATTTTTCATATTTATTTTTATTAAGTTTTTTGAATTTGTAATTACTCTTCTCAAACTAACAAAGAATATATATGTCTAGTTTATAGTCTAGTCGAAGGTCTTAGTAATGGCAACTAACTTGGCAACTGATGGTTGAGTGGGGCATGAGCCACAAGGTTTTTCTTCATGTAGACTTTAATTTTTGCGACCATTTGTTCTGGTTACATTAGTTGCGAATTACTCTAGTAGTTGACTCTGAGTTTCCCACTCCTATATATATATTCAATGCTCACTTTCTCTCTGGTGTGTTTTGTTGAACTCTATAACTAGTTTTTACATTGATATAGTACTAGTTCAGTTTTCATTTGTAGAAGAGAAGTCCTAGCTACAAATCGGACCTAAATTTATCAAATATTATAATTTGAAAGGTGTTCGCTTTTTGAATTAAGTTTGTATTATCAATTTTAGAGTTCTAGCATGGAAATGTTTCTTCTTTCAATCAAGTTTTTGGTCGTCGTATTTTTCCTCTCTCAAAATATCCTACAAACTTGCCAACAACTTCCTATTTCAGAAAATTTCTTTCAAATCAAACTCACTCAAGCCACTGGTCCAGAAAGCATCGCCTTTGATTGTAAAAACGAAGGACCATATGTTGGTGTATCTGACGGTAGAATACTCAAGTGGCAAGGATCAAATCTTGGTTGGAAAGAGTTTGCAATTACTTCTCCAAACAGGTACTCTAATTACCCCCTATGTTTCTTAAACTCAGAGCAAGTGTTTACATCATTAAAGTGAAAATTAGACTAAATAGGTACTCAAATATTCATGTTAATAAATATAAAACAAATAATTTTTTTTTAAAATGAAAAATTAGAGTAAATAGGTATTATCTATCCCATGTATGAAATTTGTAAATTTTAGTTTTAACAGAAACAAATTCTCCATGTTTCTCCTTAAATGCATGCATCTACGTAAGCTTATCATTTGCTAGACGTCTCTTTCCTTAGTAAATGGTAGTTTTACTAGTAGAACGTGATACGTGAAATTTGGTCAGACTCTGATCAGTGGTCTCGGTTTGCCTTTATAAATGCAATTGTTAATTGTGAGGGCCATTGCTTCGGTGGATGATGTAAGATTTGTTAGCTATTGTATAACGAAAAATTAATATTACATTGAGATTTAGTTCAAGTATTATAGGTATTATTGTTAATGTAAAAGGATATAAGTTCGAATTCATTGAAATGTATTATCTTTTTATTTATGGACTATGCATAATTTTAAGTATTTTATTTAAAAAAACAGATATAATCAAAACTTATAATAAAATTATTAAAAAATTAATAAATAATCAACATACATATAATATAATATTCTATCAAAAAATTATATCAATATAAAATAATCTAAAAATATTTATAGGACAACCACATATACGCGGTTGTTAGTATTACAATGACACTTTTGGGTTTTTTAATAAATAAAATATTACGCATTTCAAAAAATAATTATAAAACATTATTAGTGTTAAGATTTTAACCTGTATCATTAACATCCGTAGAATTTTTTTTTTACTATTTCAATCAAAATTTTATTTTGATATTTTTTATACATTTTAATGTTATTATACAAATTGTTTCACCCATGATATTTGTCTATATTGATAACATTGTTGATTAAGTGTCAGAAATCAACTCGATATCAACTCAAAAAAAATGACAATCTCGTGATAAATAATTAGAATGTATTTAATATTCTTAATTTGATATATTTAGTTATTTAAATTTCATTTTATTCACAACTAAAAATATTTTATTTTAGTTTCGTACATATTGCATACATGTTATTATTAGATCTTATGTTTCATTATTTTTGTATCTTACTTGTGATTTTTTTGTAGAAAACACTTGTGATATAAATACATAGTTTTTATATACATACGCATATAATAAAATTTTTAATATTTTAATATATTTTTATTTAATATATATTCTATGATACCAAATATATATATTCTGTTTTCCAATAATTGCCATCCAACCATTAGTTAGTTAGAAACGCTTGTGCTTTTGTTTCACAAGAAAATTTGGATGAAAAAAATGAGAATTAATAATTTTAAAGACTCATAATAGTGTAACAAATATTTATCTATGAAGGAAACTAAAGAAAAGGATATTGTAGCACCATAAAGTAATATACCCACTCTACCAAATAGAAATCAACCAATTAACTGTTGCGGCGTGAGACTAGTGGGCTTTGGGGTCAACTAGAGATGCTCATGATTGGGCTGGGACAGGTTCAACTAAAATTTTAGGTCTGTTTATTAGACTCAAGTTTTATTTGGCCTAAAAAATGAGCTTAAAATTTTGCTTAAGCTTAGCTCAAATAAAAATGTTAAAATTCAAGCCTGACCTGACCCAGTCTGTATTAATTTTTTATATTATTTTTTAAAAAAATATAATACATCAAAAATATTAAAAACATTAAAATAAATGTTTCCCAACAAATTGAAATTGAAATTAAAAAGAATATGTATACTTAATTAACACTAAGATAAGTGCAACTTATTAAGCAAATGTCTCTAAAATAGTAATAAAATTAATAATAAAATAAGAATTATACAATAATAACAAAATAGTAGCAACATAATAGTGAAATGGTAGTAAAATAGTGAAAAAAATAAGAAAATAGCAATAAAAAACTATAAAAAATTACGTTTTTTTTTTTGCATATTCAAACTGAGCTCAGGCAAAAAAAAGCATTTCCTGATGCCTGACCTATTTTCTAAATGAGTCTTATTTTTTTGCCCAAGCTCATTTTTCAGATCTATATTCTTACCTAAACCCTCTCACTTTTCGAGCGGGCACTCGACCCGACTCATGAGTAGGTCTAAGGCCAACTCCAAGCCTATATATTTTCTTAATATTTTTATAAATACTAATTCACAATTTTATGTGTTTATTTTTTAAATTTATTAGATGATATATTTTATAAACTTTAAAAAAATACATTTGATAATTAAATGAGAATTGGTCTAATTTATAACAAAAGTTTATTGAAAAATAATTGAGAGAATAAAATAATATTTTAAAAGTAATGAAAATAAAAATGGAAAATAATCAATGGTAAAATATTGAGAACTTAAATAAAATAAATTGTAGTCAAAATTTCACCTATAAAGAATCATTACTTTAATACTTTATTGTCTTTGACATAATATTTCACAACATGATGGTAAATAACATTCACAATTATGTACAAACTATTAAAATCAAATAATAATAAACTTATCAAGTATCCAATAATAATAACTAAACATCCCAAATAATAATGAAAATCATACTCTCTTTTTTTATGAAAACAAACTCTATTAAATAATGCTAAAATATTTTTTTTCCAGCAATTCTTTATATATTATTTTGAATGAAAATGTCTTTCTAATAGATATATTTATAATACTAAATATTAACGTCAGTAGATATATAATTGTAACACTAATTAAGAATTAATCTAAAATAAGTACAATTTAATATGGATCTAAAATTTAATTAAGTGATAACAATTATTATCTTGGTAATGAAATATTATTAATAAATAATTTTATACATTATAAATTATATTATATTATCTTTTTATATATAATGCTAATCTCATATCTTTAATTTTTATTAATTATAAGAAAATAATTTAATATTATTAATTGTTATCATATTTAAAAAAAATGAAACTAAAAAAACATGTATGTCTTTTTAGTTTCTTAGAAAGAAGGAACAACCAATAAGCTTCTATAAGAAACTAAACTTTAAAGGAATAAAATTAACATGTTTGTGATTTATTTTTATTACACAACCCAATTAAGTTATAAATAAAATTACAAAAAAATTAATATTTTGAGAAACTTAATTTTATTTAATATATAATAAAAAGAATTACAGTTAATGGGGACGAATATAATTTATTTAAAATGTAAATATATAAAAATACATGTATTAAAAAAAGATATTCAAAATTGTTGGGTGGCTTCGCCCCCTGGCTCTCATGTAGTTCCGTCTCTGCTAATTAATTTTGTTTGTTTTGTTAGGGATAGGAAGGTGTGTGATGGGTCAACAGATCCGGAATTTGAACCAATATGTGGAAGACCTTTGGGTTTAAAATTTAATTCTAAAACATGTGATCTTTACATTGCTGATGCTTATTTCGGTTTATTAGTAGTAGGTAGGAATGGAGGTAAAGCTCAACAACTTGCTACTTCCGCAGATGGAATCCCATTCAAATTAACAAATGCTTTAGACATTGATACTAATACAGGGATGATTTATTTTACTGATAGTAGTAAAATTTTTCAAAGAAGGTACTTAATTCTAAAATTTAAATTTTCATTTTAGTTTCTCTTCTTCAATTCCTTCCCATGATGTTATGGTAGTAGCAAAAAGAAGTAACTAGCATTTTGGATTTGTTGTAGGCAGATATTGTTTTCTGCCATAACTTTTGACAGAAGTGGAAGGCTACTTAAATATGATCCTCGGACCAAGGAAGTAAGTGTGATGTACAAAGGGTTAGCATTTCCTAACGGAGTAGCTTTAAGCAAAGATCATTCGTTCCTTCTAGTTGCAGAATCGATTAAAATGAGAATATTGAAGTTCAAGGTGCAAGACGGAGGAAAGGGTTATGTTCCAGAACAGTTAGTACAGTTATCAAGAATCCCGGATAATATCAAAAGCAATGAGAAAGGAGAATTTTGGGTTGCACTAAACACGGGAAGAGAAAGCATTCAAACTGATTGGCTTGGGTTTAGCATTGATCCTATTGGGGTGAAGTACGATCAAGATGGGAAGGTTTTGAAGCAGTTGGACGGGAATGGTGGGATCACTTTTAATTCCGTAAGCGAAATTCTGGAATTCAATGGAAAACTATACCTAGGTTCTGTGGTGAAACCTTATCTTGGGATATTTTATGCATAATTTATATTTTAATTTTTGTTGATTTAGTTGGTATCTTTGAAGAAAATACAAGTGTGCTTATTTTTTTGTAACAACTTAACCCTAACCGTCGCCGAAACAGAGTTACGGAGCATTATCGAATAAACAGAATATTTGTAAAGACCCGAATTTTAAGGTTATCAGAAAAAGTTTATTTTCGGGTCTCCATTTCTGAAAAATGAGTTCATAAATATTTATTAAAAATATTCACGAAATTAATTGAGTGATTAATTAGAGTTTAATAAGGCGAATTTAGCTTAATTAAGGATAATTAGATAAAAGGATTAAATTGAATAAAGTGTAAAAGTTTAATTATAGATTAAAGAAAAACAAAAAGGACTAAATAGGAAATTATGCCAATTGAAAAAGTTGAGGCGGCATAGATTTTTATTAGATTTTATATATATTTTATTATTACTTAATAATAAAGAATAATATTATTATATTATTATATTATATAAATATAATAAACAAAACAAAGAAAAAGAATGAAAGAAACAGAATAGAAGAAACGAAACAGAGAAGAAAGGAAAGAAAGAAAAAAAAAGGGAAATTTTAGGGTTTGAAGCTTAAAGTTTAAATAGGTAAGTTAATTTAGCCCTTTTTACTTAATTTTGATGTTTTAGAAGCTTTGGAATAAGGTTTTAGTGAAATTAAGTTAATATTTTGAAAGTTATTAGATTTCTAAATATGGTTCATGTTGAATAAAATGATGGATTAGGGATTAAATTGATAGAAATTCAAGTTAGAAGTGAAATAATGATTGACTTGTAAAGTAATTCATAAGTTTTATATTGTAGGGACTAAATTGAGGAAAATTCAAAATTAGGAAAATATGTTGAAAATTTAATAATTAAATTTGAGTTTGAATGAAATTTGAATAGAAATAAGGTGTGAATTGGTGTTATAAATTTGGTTATTAACATTTTACACCAAAACAGCTTTGGGCAGTAGCAATGGTCTGACTTTGAAAATTCACTAAAAATTGTAGAAATTGAACTAGAGGATGAATAAAATATGAAATTAAATCTTATTGAGTCTAGTTGCTCATAGAAGAAACAGTGTAAGCAAAGAAATTTTAGATCATGAGATATAATAATTTTTATAAGACTGGTTCAGAATGACTCCGAAATCCCCTGTTCAGTTTTGATAAAATCATTAAAAATTGTACAAAAATATTTATGTGATGTAATTTATATTTTTAGAATCCTCAGTGAGTCTAGTTTCAAGAGAAATAGACGAGAACATTATCCGAGTCCTGAGCTATGAGATAATTGAACTTTAGTAGAGGGGGGTCGGAACTGTCAGACAGTGAATCAGGGATAACTTTGAGGAATAAACTGTATTAATTGGAAAAACTAAAAATCCTGGAAATTTTATGGTAGAAAGATACATGAGTCTAGTTTCAAAGAAAATTAACGGAACATAATTTGGAGTTTCGTAGCTCCAGATATAAACAATTTAGTGACTACTGCGCAGGAAGACAACTTTAAAAGAATATATGAATAAATGATAGAATTGGGTATAAAGAATGTAGAATGAAGAGGAAGAGTAGGAATTGAATAAAAATTCAATTATTTAAATTTTAATGCTGTAATTAATAATGTAAATTATTATTATTTTCGTAGCTAGCAAAGAATCAGAAGTATCGAGCAAGTAAGGAAAAGAGAAAGTAAACGATGAGTAAACGCGAGAAATCCGGGTTAGTATTACTATAATTCAAATTTGATTATTTGTTATATTTTAAATTAATATATATATGATAAGCAGATTGAGGTAAGTATCAATAATGAATTAAGTGATAAATATGTATTGGAATTGAATTTATTATTAGTAATTGTTGAATTTTGAATAATATGTTTAATAAAAAAGAATAATGTTAATATTGATATTGAATTAAATAAAATTGATTTAAATTGTGAATTGCATGAAATTGGAATGAAGTTTGAATATGTATGAACATTTGATGAAATATTGATTGGGAAGTGGAAAAGTGATTGGAATTGAATCAAATTGAGTTGAAATGTGATTTGAAGTGAAATTATGTGATTTATGTGAATTTGAAATTGTGATTGAATTGCTATTGTGATTGAATTGAATCCGAATGATTATGATCAATTGAAAGTGAAAGGGATATGGATATGTGATTTCGATACCCTATTAACTAGTCGGGCTAGGGTGGATATAGTTGGCATGCCATAGGATTTGGAAGAGTACGGGATTTATCGGCTTTGCCGATCAGGCACTTTATGTGTCGTATTTCAGGCACTATGTGTCGTATTTCAGGCACCTCGTGTGTCGTTTCAGGCACTTTATGTGTCGTATACTGATTAGGTACTATGTACCGTTTTAGGCACAATGTGCCGTATTGGTGTGTTTGGTTGGATCCGTGTATCCGCCAAGGTCCGAGTAAAGTTAATAGGGGTTGTTACAGGCCAATTTTGGCCTACCCTTAACCCCTTTACCCTTAACCCAATTGGACCCGAGCCCAGTAACCAACTAAACCAATTAACCCACATGCTTAACCCATTAACCTGCCCCCTTCACAGCCCAAACAGCCTATAACCCAAAAAAAAAAAACCAATAACCCAACACCCCAAACCCGGTTAGCCCAATAACCCCTAATCCAAACTAACCCAACCCGGATGGCCCAAGACAGCCCCAAACCCTAAAGCTAACCTAACCCTAACCCTAAAGACCTTAACCACCAGCGCCGTAAGCCTCCAACCACCTCTCTGACAAAGCCACTAACCGGTCAACCACTCGCACCTGCAGCACGCCACCGCCCTTGACGCTGCCCATGCCCTGCAAGAATGAAAACAAACACACAGCAGAGACAGAAGCATTCGAATACGCAAGAAAGAGCAGAAAAATAGTAAAAAAATAATACTTGTAAAAGATCGGTTATAAAAACCGATCTAGAGGACTGTAAAAAGAGGAGAATTTTTGGTTTTTTTCGGCTAATATTTTCTCTGAAAATACAAACATCAGGATATAATACCAGATTTAACAAGCACAAATATTTACCCAAATAGAGCAATATCAAAGCAAGAATAGCAATAGATCAGAATCAAAAAACCGGAAGTCAGTATCAAAAACGAAGGTGATTTTAATCTTTTATTCGGATTTATTCTTTTCTTTTTTCCTTTTCCTTATTTTGACATATAAACATATATAGGGAATAGATTTAAAAAAAAAATACAAAAAAATATATACCTTTCGAACTTCCGGCCACCGCGTGCGGTGGCCGGCGACGGTGGCGGGCGGCGGCCTTCCTGGTCGGAATCTGGGCTTGCCCAGAGAAAAAGAGAGAGAGTCCTCTCTCATTTTTGAAGAAACGGTAGCAGAAATAAAAAAAAGGGCTAAGTCTTAACTTTTATGTCAAGAATAAAACGGTGCCGTTTAGGGGTAAGAGGGTCCGCGTGTAAACCCGACCCGGGAAGCCAGATCCGCGTGTTTTTGAACTATGGGTTAATTACCCATCCAGTCCCTCCGCTTTTGCACCATTATTCAATCAAATCTTAACTGTCTTTTGAATTTAGCCCCAAATTTTCACCCCGTTCCCATTTTGGTCCCTTCGCTGCTATGCGTTTTAAGTCAAATGGCTTTATTACCTTTTCAGTCCCTTCAGTATCCCAGCGTGTTCAATTCAACCCATTTTTCCTTTATTTCTTTCAAAATTATCCCAAAAATTCTGTCTTGATTCAAATTTTGTCTTTTTTTCCTTTTATTTATTTTTATTTCAATGTTATTTTTGCTATCACATTATTATTACTATTATTTTTATGATTATTGTAATGGCCAATTTTGGCCCGTATGAACAAATTAAAACAAATAATAAAGTGTCCATTTTACAATTTTAAGCCCAATAGCCGATTACTACCCTTAACCTTACCCAAACAACCTATTACAGACCTATGCCCTAGCCCAAACCACATTAACCCATGTCACAAACCCAACATCTAAACCCATACCCCATCAAACCCTCAAGCCCAAACAGCCCGAAACCTTAAACACCCCCCTAAGCAGTGGCCCAAGATCGATGGCCCAGAGGTCAAATCAGGGGAGACGACTTTCAAACCCTAGGCGCGGCGCACCTAGGGGTTCTCTGACACCACCACCATGAAGCTGCCACCGCCGGTTGAAGACATCCCACCGCATTTATTGATGATTGACACCTGCAAAATTGAAAACGAAAGGCAGCAGACAGAAGACAGGGATAGAAGCCATAGAATAGCAATCAAATAGGCCAGATATATCTTATTTTTTAGGGATTTTGATGGGGGGATATAAAAAGAAGGGAACCGAATACGAAAAAAAAGGGGGGGGATTGAAAATTTCGAGTTTTCTCGGCTAGAAACAGAAACCAAAATAATTTGTAAAAGGGGATCTTGATCAATACAAAGAAATAAAAACAAAAAGAAAACCAAAAAGGTATTTTCATGGATTTTCTCTTCTATTTTGTTTCGAATCTATGTATATACATGGAAAGAAAATAAAAATGAAAAGTTTCTTTCGCTTTTGGGGGGGTGATCTGGTTTAGATCAAGGAACGTTGATCCATTTACTGGGTTTCCAAAAGATTTTTAAAAAAAAAAAACTCTTCAGGGTCGGACTTAAGTTTAAAGAAATTAGCGTCGAAATGGAGGGGTTTACCTTGATAGAAGCCACTGAAATTTGCCCTTTCTTCGTTGATGTCGAAGCCTTGAGGGGATTTCGAGGCTGAAATCGAAGCAAGAACCCGGTGACGGTCGTTTTGTCCACGCACGGAACCAACCGTCGACTTCCATGGCGCCTTGGTCGTCCGAAAGGTCTCACATCAGTCGGGCATGCGAGTTTTTCTTCTTCTCTGCGGCCGAGCAAACGAAGAGGGGAGAGTTGGCTTATTAGGGTTTCTTTTTAGCTCTTATTTTATCTGCTTTAGTTTTAATAAACGGCGCCGTATGAGTCTTGAATCACCCGTTCGGACCCGACCCGAAACCCCTATGACCCGCGCGTTTCTGCGGAGAGGGGATATTTATGTGATGAACCCCTCCGTTCTGAGCCGGTTTTCATTGGAGTTTAATGCTTTATTTTTAATGCGGTGTTGTTCTTTCGCCTTTGTTACAATCTAGTCCCGTACTACTAGAGACCCACACACGAACGGTGTCGTTTTTTTGAATACAAGGAAAGATTTCCCTTTTGGTCCCTGTCCTTCGCATGCGTATTCGATTGGACCCTGGGTTCTGTATTCTGTTTTTTTTTAAACGGCCCCAAAACTTTGTTTTTGCTTCGAATCTAGTCCTTTTCCAGGTTTAATTTGGTTTCTATCTTTTTTTACCTTTCTGTTTTTTTTTATTTTATTTTATTATTGTACTTGCTATTATTATTAGTAGTACTTATATTCATTTTTATTATATGTAGATGTATCTTTCTTTCAATATTTTTCTAACACTATCATTATATTCGTATGTATATATGTTACATGTAGTATTATTAATGGTTGATTCATTATTATATGTATGTATTACGTCCATCTTTCTCGTACTATATTTTTACTATGTTGTATAGATATTTTTTCATATTATTTATACACACATATATACTTTTATATATTATCTTGTATATTTTAATGTCACATCATGTATATATTTTATTATGTGTGTATTTTTAAGATTATTATATATATACATCGTGTACATTATATATATATATATATATATATATACTCTTTTTTTCAAATACTACATTAGGTATATTTTTGCACACGTATATATTTTTTATACTGTTTATATTTACGTACATTTTTTATATTATCTTATGTATGTGTTTTTGATATCACATTATTTATCTATTTTTATTATTTTATGTATATATTTTAAGTACTCATTATATGTATTTTACATGTATCTCGTATGTATATATTAATATTATGCCATCCATGTCTATACATGTCTTCATACTGTTTCATATTTTAATACTTTGTCATGTGTATTTTCGCACTACATATTATGCATATACATCTCGTATTATTATACGTTTTCTTAATACCATTATAATATTGTTAAATATTGTTCATATTTGTTAATGTTGCATAGTACCACGTTTATGTTTTTGTATATTCGTTTTCATCGTTTGCGTGCTTCTAAATTGAATACGTTTGTGAATTGTTTTTAATTACATCCTTGTCACAAATTTTTTTCATCGTCCTAAATTGTTATTATGTTTTCAATCAATTTCAAGAATAAGGCAATGTACCAATTTTTAACATTAGGTTCGTGATTTCATCGCTATGTTGGATGAATCGCGATGGCTCGTGTTGAAAACGGCACATCCTTCTCAGGAATTGAAATTTCGAATTGCTCGTGTTTTAAACTGATCACGATTAAATTTAAATTGAATTCGTATTTTTGAAAGTCAAGACAACACGTGTTTATTAAGATACCAATTTTGGGCGTCGCGGGGGTGCTAATACCTTCCCCGCGCGTAACTGACTCCCGAACCCTACTATCTTTCTCTGGATTTCAAACGTAGACCTAAGCCTGATTTTCCTTTTAAAATGAATTTTATAGGTGTCCGATCACACCTAGGAAAAAGGATCGGTGGCGACTCCCTTTTTTATAAAATCCAAACTTTCAAAATTTTCACAAAATCACCACAATTAGCGACCCTAAGCAAAAATTTTTCGTCGCTACAGCTGGCGACTCCACTGGGGACTACGGTTTTTGAGAGTCGAGTCGAATTAAACCCGTGTTGTCAAAATGTTCAAAATTCCCTGTTCAATTTGATATTTTAGTCCGAAAATTTCGAAAAAAATCATGCATTTATAAAGGTCGTGAATGTTTTGCGTGCCTGTTTTATCCTTTTATTTAAATTCAAAGTTTACGATTTTAGTTTAGTTTTAAGTAGAATGAAAGGTCCGTGAGCTTCTCCCCACACACTGTTCACGTGCATTCTGCATGGCATGAGCGCCATATCCGGGCTCTATCCATTTAAGTGAAAGTAAACGCTACGCCTTCGTGAGTTAACTCGTCCCTCCGCACAGGCTAGTGAATACTTTCGGGTTATATACGACTTATGCTTTCGTGAGTTAACTTGTCCCTCCGCATAAGCATAAGTAAATGTAACCCCTCGAATTGATCTCGTTAGCCTATGGTGGGCTATGACCGAGGCTCCGTACTAATCTTAGTAGATGATAGTACGGACAATTCGAGTACCCATCTAGAACCAAAACCACATGTAGTGAAACATACGAACCACCCAACTAGAGCCGTGCCGAACCTCTGTTCGTTTAGCAAGTTACCAAATGAGTACACGGGAGAAAGGCCTCTTACCTGATGCATTTTATGCAAGGGAATCGGGTTTGCTTAATAGATTTGATCGGGTAGCTTAATTTGTTAAAATCTCTTTTTCTCTTTTTACTCATGTTACTAACCATGATTTGTTTGTTGTTGTCTTATTTGTCATCATGCATTTTAGGCATCATTTTAGGAAGGTGTTGACTAGAGACCAGTTGCCAAAAGACGGGTTTCTAATGGAGGAGTCGATTACACTAACGACCGAGAGGAATGTCACGGTTCGGGATTGGTCCCTGAAAACCCAAAGAGAAAGAGGGGATAGCTTAATGGAAGGATGTGTTGCCGATTTACCGGGGCACGTAACGGTGAATGTCCGCCAAAACAATCTTGAAGATTTAGTCCAGATTTGGAATCAATGGGATTCAGATACTAGGGGAATCTTCGTCGAGAGGTATGGTGACATAGCTAACCTGGTCGCTGTCGAAATAGACGAGCAGTTGATACAAGCTTTGGTCAAATTTTGGGATCCCGCCTATCAATGTTTCATTTTCAATGGGGAAGATATGACCCCCACTATCGAGGAATATGCAGCCTTACTTCGCATTGATAATGTGCAACCCTACAAGATCTATGTAAAAGAGCCTAAACCGATGACCTTCAAAAAGAAAATAATGAGGTTGACGGATAGGACCGACGCATGGGCCGAGAAGCAGATAAAGAAGAAGAATGAAACTATTTGTATTCCGTGGTCCTCCATACGAGATTTGGTCTCGAGCCATCCTGACACCTTGAAGAGGGTAAATCTGTTTGCTTTGGCCGTCTACGGGTTGGTCGTCTTTCCGAAAGTCCTCGGGCACATTGAAGTCGCGGTGGTAGATTTCTTCGAGAGGTTAAAGCAAGGAGTCAACCCTGTCCCGACAATCCTAGCCGAAACCTTCAGGTCCTTGAATAGTTGTCGGAAGAAAGGGGAAGGACGATTTATTGGATGTGCGCAATTGCTCAACGTTTGGATCATGAGTCACTTTTGGAAAGAGGAACGCACGCCGTATCACATGTTTTCAAAAATGTTTTCCCCTTTAGAAGCCTATTGCAAGAGGGAATGGCCTAAGGAAATTACTGAACAACATTGAGTTTCGGTCTTTCAGAATCTCCGCACTAAGGATGTGACATGGAGGGCGCCATGGATACGCCCGTCAGTCTTATTATATAAGGTCGGAAGTCGGGATTGGGTACCACTGCTAGGTCTGTGGGGAGGAGTCGGATACGCCCCGCTATTGGCCCAAAGATAGTTTTCTTCGCGACAATTCATACCCGCCACCGGAGGTTTAGCGCAATCCGAATTCCCTTTCGCAGGCGAGGGCTACATGAAGAAAGTTCGAGACACCGCTAAGTCTTGGAAAAGAATCTATCTGATGGAGTTGGCGTTGTATGCCGATACTCTCACCCAAGACTATGATGTGTGGAGAAAGCAACGGGTGAAAAGCCAGCAAATATCGTCGACAAGTCATGCTGCTCAGAACCCTTTCGTAGAGGAAGCACCATCCGAGCTTGAAATAGCTAGAGGAGAATTTGAACGCGAGAAATCCAAGATGTTGCGGGATCTCAGCGTCCTTCAAGAAGAGAATTACCAATTAAAGATTGACGTTCAAATTGAAAGATCTAGGACTGAAAAAGTACAAAAAGAGGTTGAAATCGTGAGGAATGACTTAAGAGACCTTCACTTGGAAAATAAGAAGCTAAGAGCCACTATCAAGAATAGCGGACTAGGCAAGTCACCTGAAGAATGGAAGGAAGAATTGAGCAACGTAAAAGGCGGAATGGAATTTTGGAAAGGGAAGGCGAAGAAAGAGGAGGAAAAGACTGCTCGGGCCATGATAGAATTGAGAAAGAAAAATGCTGAATGTGAGACTGCGTCTAATGAACTGATGACTAGCCGATCTGAATGTCAGGGGTTAAGAGAAAGAACAAGAGATTTGGAAGACGCGATGCAAGCTCGCCAACAACAATTGGACACTCTCTTAAAGGCTTTGGAGGAAAAAAATGATCAATACGATAGAGATATCCACGCTTATAAAACGGACCTCCAAGAAAGGGAAATGCAACTTGGCTTCTTGATTAATGAAATCCGTGGAGTAGCAATTTACATGGTCCAATTATCAGATGAAGCGGAAGATCTCAGTTGTCGATTCCCACCGAGTCAACGATCGAGCATATCAGAATTTCTAGAGCGAGTAAAGAAATATAGTGATATAGCTAGAAAGTTCGTGTAATAGCCAAATAAGATGGCAAAATATGTTGTAATGAACTCTTTTGAATGAATGAAATGCCTAGATAAGGGCTATCTTGAAATCAACACCTAATTCTTGCATATGCATTCATGACTAACATTCATATAGCATTCATGCATCCATTCATTGCATACATATATCCCGTAATCGTTCACTAAGGTTAGAATCGTACAATTCGCAGTTGCAACAATACAAGGCTGGAATCACGACATTCGTATAGAACGAGACGACAAACTAGAGTAATGGAGGCAGAGTTTAATGAAAGAATCGAGAGAATGGAAAGAGTTCAACGGGAGTTGCAAGAGCAACTGGCCAAATCACAGCAAGAAACAAGGGATTTGATGGTGAGGTCCCGGGAGGAGTCACTGGAACAAAGAGAGCAGATGGCTAAAATGATGGAAATGATGTCAGTCCTGGTAAAAGGAAAGGGGCCCGTGCAGAATCCTGAGGTTGTTAACCTTGATCAAGACCCGCTTTACCCACCGGGATTCACTCCACCTCATATGACACAAAGAGTACAAACTCAAGGGGAATCCGTTGGCTTAGAACAACGACCTGTGCCGACCACACATCTGGGACAGGGGATATTTGTGTCTGCTCCAGCCAACCCGCCTGTCCCAGATCTAGATGATCCGGCGGAAGTTGCTAGGTTGAGAGTGGAAGATCATGAGGCCCAAGAAAAGTACAAAAGCCTAGAAGAAAGACTAAAAGCGATAGAGGGCACTGAGGCCTTCTCTGCGCTAAGTGCTAAGGAGCTTAGTTTAGTACCGGGTTTGGTTTTACCGCCAAAATTTAAAACACCTGATTTCGAGAAGTATGATGGGACAAGGTGTCCAAAGGCACACTTGGTCATGTTTTGTCGAAAGATGACCGGATATGTAAATGAAGATAAATTACTCATACATTGCTTTCAAGATAGCCTTGTCGGGTCAGCTCTTCGCTGGTACAATTAGTTAAGCAGAGAAAAGATCCGAACATGGAAGGACTTAGCGTCGGCATTTTGCGAACAGTATAAGCACGTGTCTGACATGGTGCCCGATCGTATGACGCTGCAGATGATGGAGAAGAAGCCGTCAGAAACCTTTAGACAGTATGCGCAAAGGTGGAGGGACGTCTCAGCCCAAGTAGAACCTCCGTTGACCAAAACTGAGATAACTGTCCTCTTCATTAACACCTTGAAAGCACCATTTTATGACAAATTGGTGGGAAGCGCTACGAAAGACTTTGCAGATATTGTCATATCCGGCGAGCTTATTGAGAATGCTGTAAAAAGCGGTAGAATGGAGGGGCAAGAAAGCTCGAGGAGGGCAATGCCCATAAAGAAGAAAGACCCAGAAACCCACATGGTGGGAACAGGAAGCCGTTATGCCTCCAACTCGTATCTGAGCCAACCTCGACCACGAAACTACCCACCCCCAAATTTCTACTATCCGCCTCAAACTCCTTACTACCAAGCGCCACCTCCATATCCTTCCTACCCCGTGTATACCACAAACGGCCCAAGACTAACTACCACATTCCCACGAAACACAACGCCCGTCCAAACCCAACCTAAAAACGAACCAAGGCCTGCGAGACCTAATCCGGAAAGACAACAATTCACCCCTGTCCCCGTGCCGTACGAAGAACTATATCAAAAACTCTTGGAAAAACAGTTGATATCTCCACATTACATGGCACCCTTGAAGCCTCCGTACCCGAAATGGTACGATCCTAACGCCAGCTGCGCTTATCATGCTGGGAATCAGGGTCATTCTACGGAAAACTGCCTCGCCTTCAAAAGAAGAGTTCAAGGACTCATTGATGCGGGTATTTTGAGATTTGATGGTTCAGGCAGTGCAACCGGGAACCCATTCCCAAATCACGCTGAAGGGAATGTGAGTGTAATTGAAGAAGAAAACAAACGGCAAGTTAGGAAATGGGTTTCTGAAATAAAAGTACCTCTGCAGAAAACCTGGGAGATATTGGCCGAAAATGGGTTACTCTGTTATCCTAGCAGAGTATTTAAAGAAAGTGGGCATGATCTTTGCAGTTTCCATGGTAATAAAGAGCACGATATCCAGTCTTGCGAAGAATTTAGGGAAGTACTCCAAGACATGATGGATAGTAAAAAGATTGAGATTTTCAAAAAAGGGGAAAAGTCGGATGAAGGAGAAGTGTGTGCCTCCGACAATCAATCACCAGGTTGCCCATACAGCGCTAACCGACCATTGATAATCTACTATGATGCCAAGAAAGAGCTCGTGAAACCAAAAATGATAATAGAAGTGCCATCTCCTTTTCCCTATAAGGATGATAAAGCTGTGCCCTGGAAATATGACGTCAACATTGTCACACCAGAAAGCAAAAAGTCTGAGGTTACAACTGAGAGTGTTGGAGAAGTGGGCCATTTTACTCGTAGCGGGAGATGTTACTCCAAGGAGGTAGAGCCAATAAAGAAAATCAATGATTCGAAACAAAAAGGGAAGGCACCAGCGCGCGAGATTGAAGATGAACACGAAATTTTGCCTGAACCAGAAATTAAGAAGGCCGTGGATGAAGAGGAGGCGCAAGAATTTCTGAAGTTTATTAAGCACAGCGAGTACAACGTAGTGGAACAACTAAGCAAGCAGCCGGCAAAAATTTCGGTACTATCCCTACTACTAAATTCAGAACCACACCGGAACGCATTGTTGAAAGTATTAAACCAAGCTTACGTAGCAAACAACATATCCGTGGAAAAACTTGACAAATGGGTAAACAATCTGAATGCGGTCAATTTCATATCCTTCAGTGATGATAAAATACCGCCCGGTGGTAGGGGCTTGGTGAAAGCGCCGCACATTACAACCCGCTGCAAGGGTTACATCGTGCCTAATGTGCTCATTGATAATGGATCAGCACTCAATGTCATGCCATTGGCTACACTATCTCGAATCCCAATAGACTTGTCCTACCTAAGGCCATGTCATTCCACGGTAAGGGCCTTCGATGGGACGAGGCGTGAAGTAATGGGAAAGATCGAGATCCCTTTAGAAGTAGGCCCCTACGTCTACGAGGTGGAATTTCAAGTCATGGATATCACACCATCGTACAACTGCCTCCTGGGAAGGCCCTGGATACATTCTGCGGGCGCAGTTCCATCGTCTCTTCATCAAAAAGTGAAATTCATCATGGACGGCTGTCTGGTTACAGTCGAAGGCGAAGAAGATATTGTTGCATCCATCTCTGCCGATGCACCTTATGTCGAAGTAAGCCAAGATGCATTGGAGTGCTCCTTCCGATCCCTAGAGTTTGTCAACGCTATGTTTGTCGCGGAGGGAAATAGGATCCCCGTACCCAAGTTATCAAGGAACACAAGGATGGGGATTAAGTTGACGGTAGGAAAAGGAGCTAGAGCAAGGAAAGGTCTAGGGAAATTTCAGCAAGGAATAGTTAGGGCCCTGAAGCCAGTCCCTCACAAGGCTCGGTTTGGTCTGGGATTCCAACCAAAGGCGTGTCACTTAAAGAAACAATGGAAGAAAGAGCAAGAAAGAAGAATCGCAAGAACCCTGGGCCGAGAACCAGAATGGGAGCCCATCCAGTATCCTCCTTTGTTAAAAACATTTACGTCTGCGGGAAAGATATACCCTGGACAAAATAGCTCGCGAAACATACTGCTATCAATCGAAAAGGGTTTTCGAAATGTCAGCATAAATGTTATTGACAAAGGAGTTGATATTGCTACAGGCAAAGACGTCTCAAGAATACGCCCTTGCCCTCCTGGTTTCAAATTGAACAATTGGACCGCTGAAGATCTTCTTGTAGTTTTTAAATCTTCAGAGTAATGCTCAACGTTAACCCTCTATTGTGTCCTTGGATATAATAGAATTCTTTTGTAAGAGCTTGCATTTGCTCTTGATCTATTAAATGAATATTAATGAAGAGGCATTTTGTTATAACCTTTTGCATTTGCATCTACTCCATAATTATTCTCTCATTTCATGGCCTGTTCTTGCACTTACCTCATACTATGCCATAATGTTCTGTTTGTTATTGCCAAAACTTGGATGTCCCTCTATAGCGTTCTCTTTCCCATTCAATTTTCAGGTGTTCAGATGCCAATGACATGAACGAACCCGTTACCAACCTTGAAATCGATTTTGAAAGGACCGTTTGTTTAGGAGAATTCGAGGATGAGGAAAATGCTGAAGACTATGTCTCGTCTCCTGACTTGCTAAGGTTGGTGGAACAAGAGGACAAACAGATTCTACCTCATCAAGAATCTGTTGAAACAATAAACCTGGGGACTAATGAAAATAAGCAAGAAGTGAAGATCGGGACCACACTCTCAGAGGACACCAGGCATCATTTGATTGATTTGCTTCATGAGTACAAAGACGTGTTTGCATGGTCCTATCAGGATATGCCGGGATTGGATGGGGACATAATGGTTCATAAGCTCCCGCTGAGACCCGAATGTAAACCCATTCAACAAAAATTAAGGCGGATGAGGCCCGAAATGCTACTGAAAATAAAAGAGGAAGTCAAGAGGCAATTCAATGCAGGCTTCCTACAAGCTTCCAGATATCCAGAATGGGTGGCTAATATTGTCCCAGTGCCAAAGAAGGATGGTAAAGTGTGAATGTGCGTGGATTATCGTGACCTGAACCGCGCAAGTCCTAAGGATAATTTTCCCTTACCACATATCGACACATTGGTGGATAATACGGCGAAGCATTCATTATTTTCTTTCATGGATGGATTTTCAGGGTATAATCAGATCAAAATGGCTCCCGAGGATATGGAGAAAACCACCTTTATAACGATGTGGGGAACGTTTTGTTACAAGGTGATGCCATTCGGGCTCAAAAATGCCGGGGCCACATATCAGAGGGCCATGGTGACACTGTTCCATGATATGATGCACAAGGAGATAGAAGTTTATGTTGACGACATGATTGCTAAATCCCGAGGAGAAGAGGAACATATTGTGAACCTCAAAAAGTTATTTGAAAGACTGAGAAAGTTTCAGCTAAGGCTTAATCCGGTTAAATGTACATTCGGGGTTACCTCGGGAAAATTACTGGGCTTCATCGTCAGTAAAAAAGGCATAGAGGTAGATCCAGAAAAGATAAAAGCCATTCAAGAACTACCCCCGCCGCGCACTCAGAAAGAGGTCAGGGGATTCTTGGGAAGGCTAAATTACATTTCCCGATTTATTGCTCAACTCACCAATCAGTGTGACCCCATCTTTCGACTCCTTCGAAAGCGCAACCCTGGGGCATGGGACGAAGAATGCCAGGAGGCCTTTGACAAAATAAAACAATATTTGTCTAGCCCCCCAGTGCTAGTGCCGCCGACTCCAGGAAGGCCTTTGATTTTGTATTTAACAGTGTTCGAAAATTCAATGGGTTGTGTACTCGGGCAACATGACGAGTCGGGAAAGAAGGAAAAGGCGATATACTACCTTAGCAAAAAGTTTACAGAATACGAAGCAAGGTATTCATCAATCGAAAAATTCTGTTGTGCTTTGGTTTGGGCAGCTCGGAGACTCAGGCAATACATGTTGTATCACACGACGTGGTTGATTTCAAAGCTAGACCCGATAAAATATATGATGGAATCACCCACACTCTCGGGGAGAATGGCCCGATGGCAGATTCTGTTATCAGAATACGATATCATCTATGTGAACCAAAAATCGGTGAAAGGGAGTGCAATAGCTGATTTCTTGGCGGCTCGAACAACAGAAGAATATGAGCCCCTGAGATTTGATTTCCCGGATGAGGACTTGATGTGCATCACAGAGAAAGAAGGTGAGTCATCAAAAGGGACGCCTTGGAAGATGAGCTTTGATGGTGCGTCGAATGCTCTGGGGCATGGAATTGGAGCAGTCTTAATATCACCGGAAGGAGACCATTACCCTTTCACTGCTAGGCTCAATTTCTTCTGCACCAACAACATAGCAGAATATGAGGCTTGTATCATGGGACTACGGGCAGCCATTGAACGAAACATCGAGATCCTAGAGGTATATGGGGATTCAGCTTTAGTGATCTACCAAATCCGTGGAGATTGGGAAGTGAGGGACTCAAAGTTGATTAAGTACAGCTATCTGATAGCTGAATTGATCAAGGATTTCAAAGAAATAACTTTCAATTACTTCCCACGAGAAGATAACCAATTGGCTGACGCATTGGCCACCTTAGCCTCAATGTTCAAAGCAAATAAAGAAGCAGAGATAATGCCCCTCAAGATGAGCATATACGAGGTTCCTGCACATTGTTATAGCATTGAGAAAGAGGCTGATGAACGACCATGGTACCTTGATATCTTAGAGTACGTCAAGAATCAAACGTATCCTGAGCAAGCAAACGAGAATGACAAAAGGACAATCAGAAGAATGTCAGCGGGATTCGTTCTTGATGGGGACACCTTGTACAAGAAGGGTAAAGATCAGGTGCTTTTGAGATGTGTAGATACTACTGAAGCCAAGAAAATACTCGAAGAAGTTCACGAAGGAATATGTGGGACCCACTCCAACGGCTTCACTATGTCCAGAAAAATTATGAGACTCGGGTATTACTGGTCAACGATGGAAAGGGATTGCATTAGCTACGCAAGAAAGTGCCACAAATGTCAAATTTATGGTGACAAAATTCATGTAGCTCCTTCTCCCCTTCATGTTATGACGTCTCCATGGCCCTTTTCAATGTGGGGCATGGACGTTATAGGGCCGATTTCTCCCAAAGCTTCTAATGGGCACCGATTCATTTTCGTGGTCATCGACTATTTCACAAAATGGGTAGAAGCTGCCTCATTTGCTAATGTGACAAGGACCGCCGTCTGTAGATTCTTGAAAAAAGAAATCATTTGTCGATATGGTTTACCTGAAAGAATCATCTCAGATAACGCCTTGAATTTGAACAATAAAATGATGACAGAAGTGTGCGAGCAATTTCAAATAAAGCACCATAATTCTTCGCCTTATCGTCCGAAGATGAACGGAGCTGTCGAAGCAGCTAACAAGAACATAAAAAAGATCATCGGCAAAATGACAGAGACCTACAAGGACTGGCATGAAAAGCTGCCGTTCGCTCTGTTCGCATACCGCACATCTGTGAGGACGTCCACAGGGGCAACTCCTTTCTCTCTAGTCTATGGGATGGAAGCCGTGCTACCTATTGAAGTTGAGATACCGTCCCTACGAGTCTTAATGGAATCAAAACTCGAGGAGGCAGAATGGGTCCAAGCTCGTTATGATCAGTTGAATCTCATCGAAGAAAAACGCTTGAAGGCAATCTGCCATGGACAGATGTACCAGAAACGGATGATCGCTGCCCATGACAAGAAGGTACGGCCAAGAGAATTCCACGAAGGAGAACTTGTTTTGAGAAAGATCCTCCCAATACAAAAAGATTTGCGAGGGAAATGGGCACCTAATTGGGAAGGACCATATGTCGTGAAGAAGGCATTCTCTGGCGGGGCCTTGATCCTTACAGAAATGGATGGGAAGGAGTTACCAAATCCAGTAAACTCCGATGTCGTGAAGAAATACTACACTTAAAAAAAAAAAAAAAAAAAAAAAAAAAAAGGGGGGGAGGTCAAGGTGAAAACCCGAAAAGGGCACCTTGGTCAAACACAGAACATTAGGATGAAAACCCGAAAGGGCGTCCTAATAAAGCAAGTTTGGGCCCAAGGGGGCAGAAGCAATTTTGAACAGTGGGCCAAGTGACCAGGCTATAGTATGAAGCATTTCTGAACACTCGAGATCTTCTACACAAGAGACCTTGCTCAAAAAGATTCGTGATTGAGAAACGTGGCAGAGTTCATGCATTGAATATCTAGAACATTTGTATCCACTAATATGGTTCCTTTTCTTTCATAACACTTTTATCTTTGGCGAACTTTCTTTGTTGTTACCTTTGAAATTAATATGAAGTCTTTTTCTCATACCTACCTAACCATTTGCATGCATCTTATTATGTTTATTTAACTGATAAATAGTAATATGACATGCTCTGTACAAAAGGAAATGTTAAGCATTACCTGAATGAAAATTGATAAGCACAAGAACCTCAAAGCAATAACAAAAGTTCAACCAGGAGCAAAAGAGTGGTATTAGAGAAATGTAGATTGCTCAGATGACTTGAAGACGGGTGCAAAGCCTGAAGAGAATCAAGAGTCAAAACGCTAAATACAAATCTTCGAAAATCATGACGAAAGGGCACATATGGCCAACGTACCTAAAGCGCATAACATAATCTTATAGGCATGAATGCATTTAAGGCAAACAGGTGCATATCATGATAACATTATGCATAACATGTACAGGTATTTCGAGCAGAGCAAAAGGTTTTGGAGAAAGCTATCCAAATCAAAGAAAAGACGCTTGAATTCCACCATGTGAGAAATTTTGAGGTATTTTCAATTTATGTTTCAAAATCAACTCATATTGCGAGAGGTGAGTTGAGCCTCAAGACACGTTGAGGTATTTTCAATTTCTTTTTCAAAAAATCAACTCATATTGCGAGAGGTGAGTTGAGCCTCAAGACACGTTGAGGTATTTTCAATTTCTGTTTCAAAATCAACTCATATTGCGAGAGGTGAGTTGAGCCTCAAGACACGTTGAGGTATTTTCAATTTCTTTTTCAAAAAAAAAAAAAAAAAAAAAAAAAATCAACTCATATTGCGAGAGGTGAGTTGAGCCTCAAGACACGTTGAGGTATTTTCAATTTCTTTTTCAAAAAAATCAACTCATATTGCGAGAGGTGAGTTGAGCCTCAAGACACGTTGAGGTATTTTCAATTTCTTTTTCAAAAAATCAACTCATATTGCGAGAGGTGAGTTGAGCCTCAAGACACGTTGAGGTATTTTCAATTTCTTTTTCAAAAAAATCAACTCATATTGCGAGAGGTGAGTTGAGCCTCAAGACACGTTGAGGTATTTTCAATTTCTTTTTCAAAAGCCAACTCGTATCGCTAGAAACGAGTTGCGCCTCAGGTCATACGCTGAGGTATTTGCAATTTATATTTTCAAAATTCACCTCATATTGCGAAAGGCGAGTTGATCTGTTCCAATTCATGTTGTTTTCAATTTCTACTTTTTAAATTTCTGTTCATTCAACTCATAGTGCGGGAAGTGAGTTGGTCTTTGTCAATTTCTGATTTTAATTTTCTGTCCATTCAACTCGTGCTACGAGAAGTAAGTGAAATCTCAAGTCACACACCGGGGCACTTTTAATTTATGTTCCAAAGGAATTAACCCATATTACGAGAATGCGCAGGTTGAGCAATTTTTGATTTCATCTCAATAAAGAATAAAGTTGCAAGAGAGACAATTGAAGATGCAAAATTTGCCTCTTTGAAGTCACAAAGGACCCAATCAAAGATATAGACCTGGCATCCCCAGTGAAGTCGCAGAGGCGCAGATTGAAGATATCAGGTTTCGTTTCTGAAATTGCAGGAGATCAGATCACGACGAATTTTATACCCTTGAAGAAGAAACAGATCGAGGTTACAAGATCTCCTCTCTGAAGCTGTAGTAGATTGAACCAAAGTTATAAGATGCGGCGGACTGGAAAGAGACTACATGAACCGGAGTACCATAGAAGTCAAAGTTCGGCAAGACTAGGCAAAATTGGCCCTTTTTTAATGTCTTTGCTCTATTCTCGTTACACGATAATGAGCAAAGAGGGGCAGCTGTAATGGCCAATTTTGGCCCGTATGAACAAATTAAAACAAATAATAAAGTGTCCATTTTACAATTTTAAGCCCAATAGCCGATTACTACCCTTAACCTTACCCAAACAACCTATTACAGACCTATGCCCTAGCCCAAACCACATTAACCCATGTCACAAACCCAACATCTAAACCCATACCCCATCAAACCCTCAAGCCCAAACAGCCCGAAACCTTAAACACCCCCTAAGCAGTGGCCCAAGATCGATGGCCCAGAGGTCAAATCAGGGGAGACGACTTTCAAACCCTAGGCGCGGCGCACCTAGGGGTTCTCTGACACCACCACCATGAAGCTGCCACCGCCGGTTGAAGACATCCCACCGCATTTATTGATGATTGACACCTGCAAAATTGAAAACGAAAGGCAGCAGACAGAAGACAGGGATAGAAGCCATAGAATAGCAATCAAATAGGCCAGATATATCTTATTTTTTAGGGATTTTGATGGGGGGATATAAAAAGAAGGGAACCGAATACGAAAAAAAAGGGGGGGGGATTGAAAATTTCGAGTTTTCTCGGCTAGAAACAGAAACCAAAATAATTTGTAAAAGGGGATCTTGATCAATACAAAGAAATAAAAACAAAAAGAAAACCAAAAAGGTATTTTCATGGATTTTCTCTTCTATTTTGTTTCGAATCTATGTATATACATGGAAAGAAAATAAAAATGAAAAGTTTCTTTCGCTTTTGGGGGGGTGATCTGGTTTAGATCAAGGAACGTTGATCCATTTACTGGGTTTCCAAAAGATTTTTAAAAAAAAAAACTCTTCAGGGTCGGACTTAAGTTTAAAGAAATTAGCGTCGAAATGGAGGGGTTTACCTTGATAGAAGCCACTGAAATTTGCCCTTTCTTCGTTGATGTCGAAGCCTTGAGGGGATTTCGAGGCTGAAATCGAAGCAAGAACTCGGTGACGGTCGTTTTGTCCACGCACGGAACCAACCGTCGACTTCCATGGCGCCTTGGTCGTCCGAAAGGTCTCACATCAGTCGGGCATGCGAGTTTTTCTTCTTCTCTGCGGCCGAGCAAACGAAGAGGGGAGAGTTGGCTTATTAGGGTTTCTTTTTAGCTCTTATTTTATCTGCTTTAGTTTTAATAAACGGCGCCGTATGAGTCTTGAATCACCCGTTCGGACCCGACCCGAAACCCCTATGACCCGCGCGTTTCTGCGGAGAGGGGATATTTATGTGATGAACCCCTCCGTTCTGAGCCGGTTTTCATTGGAGTTTAATGCTTTATTTTTAATGCGGTGTTGTTCTTTCGCCTTTGTTACAATCTAGTCCCGTACTACTAGAGACCCACACACGAACGGTGTCGTTTTTTTGAATACAAGGAAAGATTTCCCTTTTGGTCCCTGTCCTTCGCATGCGTATTCGATTGGACCCTGGGTTCTGTATTCTGTTTTTTTTTAAACGGCCCCAAAACTTTGTTTTTGCTTCGAATCTAGTCCTTTTCCAGGTTTAATTTGGTTTCTATCTTTTTTTACCTTTCTGTTTTTTTTTATTTTATTTTATTATTGTACTTGCTATTATTATTAGTAGTACTTATATTCATTTTTATTATATGTAGATGTATCTTTCTTTCAATATTTTTCTAACACTATCATTATATTCGTATGTATATATGTTACATGTAGTATTATTAATGGTTGATTCATTATTATATGTATGTATTACGTCCATCTTTCTCGTACTATATTTTTACTATGTTGTATAGATATTTTTTCATATTATTTATGCACACATATATACTTTTATATATTATCTTGTATATTTTAATGTCACATCATGTATATATTTTATTATGTGTGTATTTTTAAGATTATTATATATATACATCGTGTACATTATATATATATATATATATATATACTCTTTTTTTCAAATACTACATTAGGTATATTTTTGCACACGTATATATTTTTTATACTGTTTATATTTACGTACATTTTTTATATTATCTTATGTATGTGTTTTTGATATCACATTATTTATCTATTTTTATTATTTTATGTATATATTTTAAGTACTCATTATATGTATTTTACATGTATCTCGTATGTATATATTAATATTATGCCATCCATGTCTATACATGTCTTCATACTGTTTCATATTTTAATACTTTGTCATGTGTATTTCCGCACTACATATTATGCATATACATCTCGTATTATTATACGTTTTCTTAATACCATTATAATATTGTTAAATATTGTTCATATTTGTTAATGTTGCATAGTACCACGTTTATGTTTTTGTATATTCGTTTTCATCGTTTGCGTGCTTCTAAATTGAATACGTTTGTGAATTGTTTTTAATTACATCCTTGTCACAAATTCTTTTCATCGTCCTAAATTGTTTTTATGTTTTCAATCAATTTCAAGAATAAGGCAATGTACCAATTTTTAACATTAGGTTCGTGATTTCATCGCTATGTTGGATGAATCGCGATGGCTCGTGTTGAAAACGGCACATCCTTCTCAGGAATTGAAATTTCGAATTGCTCGTGTTTTAAACTGATCACGATTAAATTTAAATTGAATTCGTATTTTTGAAAGTCAAGACAACACGTGTTTATTAAGATACCAATTTTGGGCGTCGCGGGGGTGCTAATACCTTCCCCGCGCGTAACTGACTCCCGAACCCTACTATCTTTCTCTGGATTTCAAACGTAGACCTAAGCCTGATTTTCCTTTTAAAATGAATTTTATAGGTGTCCGATCACACCTAGGAAAAAGGATCGGTGGCGACTCCCTTTTTTATAAAATCCAAACTTTCAAAATTTTCACAAAATCACCACAATTAGCGACCCTAAGCAAAAATTTTTCGTCGCTACAGCTGGCGACTCCACTGGGGACTACGGTTTTTGAGAGTCGAGTCGAATTAAACCCGTGTTGTCAAAATGTTCAAAATTCCCTGTTCAATTTGATATTTTAGTCCGAAAATTTCGAAAAAAATCATGCATTTATAAAGGTCGTGAATGTTTTGCGTGCCTGTTTTATCCTTTTATTTAAATTCAAAGTTTACGATTTTAGTTTAGTTTTAAGTAGAATGAAAGGTCCGTGAGCTTCTCCCCACACACTGTTCACGTGCATTCTGCATGGCATGAGCGCCATATCCGGGCTCTATCCATTTAAGTGAAAGTAAACGCTACGCCTTCGTGAGTTAACTCGTCCCTCCGCACAGGCTAGTGAATACTTTCGGGTTATATACGACTTATGCTTTCGTGAGTTAACTTGTCCCTCCGCATAAGCATAAGTAAATGTAACCCCTCGAATTGATCTCGTTAGCCTATGGTGGGCTATGACCGAGGCTCCGTACTAATCTTAGTAGATGATAGTACGGACAATTCGAGTACCCATCTAGAACCAAAACCACATGTAGTGAAACATACGAACCACCCAACTAGAGCCGTGCCGAACCTCTGTTCGTTTAGCAAGTTACCAAATGAGTACACGGGAGAAAGGCCTCTTACCTGATGCATTTTATGCAAGGGAATCGGGTTTGCTTAATAGATTTGATCGGGTAGCTTAATTTGTTAAAATCTCTTTTTCTCTTTTTACTCATGTTACTAACCATGATTTGTTTGTTGTTGTCTTATTTGTCATCATGCATTTTAGGCATCATTTTAGGAAGGTGTTGACTAGAGACCAGTTGCCAAAAGACGGGTTTCTAATGGAGGAGTCGATTACACTAACGACCGAGAGGAATGTCACGGTTCGGGATTGGTCCCTGAAAACCCAAAGAGAAAGAGGGGATAGCTTAATGGAAGGATGTGTTGCCGATTTACCGGGGCACGTAACGGTGAATGTCCGCCAAAACAATCTTGAAGATTTAGTCCAGATTTGGAATCAATGGGATTCAGATACTAGGGGAATCTTCGTCGAGAGGTATGGTGACATAGCTAACCTGGTCGCTGTCGAAATAGACGAGCAGTTGATACAAGCTTTGGTCAAATTTTGGGATCCCGCCTATCAATGTTTCATTTTCAATGGGGAAGATATGACCCCCACTATCGAGGAATATGCAGCCTTACTTCGCATTGATAATGTGCAACCCTACAAGATCTATGTAAAAGAGCCTAAACCGATGACCTTCAAAAAGAAAATAATGAGGTTGACGGATAGGACCGACGCATGGGCCGAGAAGCAGATAAAGAAGAAGAATGAAACTATTTGTATTCCGTGGTCCTCCATACGAGATTTGGTCTCGAGCCATCCTGACACCTTGAAGAGGGTAAATCTGTTTGCTTTGGCCGTCTACGGGTTGGTCGTCTTTCCGAAAGTCCTCGGGCACATTGAAGTCGCGGTGGTAGATTTCTTCGAGAGGTTAAAGCAAGGAGTCAACCCTGTCCCGACAATCCTAGCCGAAACCTTCAGGTCCTTGAATAGTTGTCGGAAGAAAGGGGAAGGACGATTTATTGGATGTGCGCAATTGCTCAACGTTTGGATCATGAGTCACTTTTGGAAAGAGGAACGCACGCCGTATCACATGTTTTCAAAAATGTTTTCCCCTTTAGAAGCCTATTGCAAGAGGGAATGGCCTAAGGAAATTACTGAACAACATTGAGTTTCGGTCTTTCAGAATCTCCGCACTAAGGATGTGACATGGAGGGCGCCATGGATACGCCCGTCAGTCTTATTATATAAGGTCGGAAGTCGGGATTGGGTACCACTGCTAGGTCTGTGGGGAGGAGTCGGATACGCCCCGCTATTGGCCCAAAGACAGTTTTCTTCGCGACAATTCATACCCGCCACCGGAGGTTTAGCGCAATCCGAATTCCCTTTCGCAGGCGAGGGCTACATGAAGAAAGTTCGAGACACCGCTAAGTCTTGGAAAAGAATCTATCTGATGGAGTTGGCGTTGTATGCCGATACTCTCACCCAAGACTATGATGTGTGGAGAAAGCAACGGGTGAAAAGCCAGCAAATATCGTCGACAAGTCATGCTGCTCAGAACCCTTTCGTAGAGGAAGCACCATCCGAGCTTGAAATAGCTAGAGGAGAATTTGAACGCGAGAAATCCAAGATGTTGCGGGATCTCAGCGTCCTTCAAGAAGAGAATTACCAATTAAAGATTGACGTTCAAATTGAAAGATCTAGGACTGAAAAAGTACAAAAAGAGGTTGAAATCGTGAGGAATGACTTAAGAGACCTTCACTTGGAAAATAAGAAGCTAAGAGCCACTATCAAGAATAGCGGACTAGGCAAGTCACCTGAAGAATGGAAGGAAGAATTGAGCAACGTAAAAGGCGGAATGGAATTTTGGAAAGGGAAGGCGAAGAAAGAGGAGGAAAAGACTGCTCGGGCCATGATAGAATTGAGAAAGAAAAATGCTGAATGTGAGACTGCGTCTAATGAACTGATGACTAGCCGATCTGAATGTCAGGGGTTAAGAGAAAGAACAAGAGATTTGGAAGACGCGATGCAAGCTCGCCAACAACAATTGGACACTCTCTTAAAGGCTTTGGAGGAAAAAAATGATCAATACGATAGAGATATCCACGCTTATAAAACGGACCTCCAAGAAAGGGAAATGCAACTTGGCTTCTTGATTAATGAAATCCGTGGAGTAGCAATTTACATGGTCCAATTATCAGATGAAGCGGAAGATCTCAGTTGTCGATTCCCACCGAGTCAACGATCGAGCATATCAGAATTTCTAGAGCGAGTAAAGAAATATAGTGATATAGCTAGAAAGTTCGTGTAATAGCCAAATAAGATGGCAAAATATGTTGTAATGAACTCTTTTGAATGAATGAAATGCCTAGATAAGGGCTATCTTGAAATCAACACCTAATTCTTGCATATGCATTCATGACTAACATTCATATAGCATTCATGCATCCATTCATTGCATACATATATCCCGTAATCGTTCACTAAGGTTAGAATCGTACAATTCGCAGTTGCAACAATACAAGGCTGGAATCACGACATTCGTATAGAACGAGACGACAAACTAGAGTAATGGAGGCAGAGTTTAATGAAAGAATCGAGAGAATGGAAAGAGTTCAACGGGAGTTGCAAGAGCAACTGGCCAAATCACAGCAAGAAACAAGGGATTTGATGGTGAGGTCCCGGGAGGAGTCACTGGAACAAAGAGAGCAGATGGCTAAAATGATGGAAATGATGTCAGCCCTGGTAAAAGGAAAGGGGCCCGTGCAGAATCCTGAGGTTGTTAACCTTGATCAAGACCCGCTTTACCCACCGGGATTCACTCCACCTCATATGACACAAAGAGTACAAACTCAAGGGGAATCCGTTGGCTTAGAACAACGACCTGTGCCGACCACACATCTGGGACAGGGGATATTTGTGTCTGCTCCAGCCAACCCGCCTGTCCCAGATCTAGATGATCCGGCGGAAGTTGCTAGGTTGAGAGTGGAAGATCATGAGGCCCAAGAAAAGTACAAAAGCCTAGAAGAAAGACTAAAAGCGATAGAGGGCACTGAGGCCTTCTCTGCGCTAAGTGCTAAGGAGCTTAGTTTAGTACCGGGTTTGGTTTTACCGCCAAAATTTAAAACACCTGATTTCGAGAAGTATGATGGGACAAGGTGTCCAAAGGCACACTTGGTCATGTTTTGTCGAAAGATGACCGGATATGTAAATGAAGATAAATTACTCATACATTGCTTTCAAGATAGCCTTGTCGGGTCAGCTCTTCGCTGGTACAATTAGTTAAGCAGAGAAAAGATCCGAACATGGAAGGACTTAGCGTCGGCATTTTGCGAACAGTATAAGCACGTGTCTGACATGGTGCCCGATCGTATGACGCTGCAGATGATGGAGAAGAAGCCGTCAGAAACCTTTAGACAGTATGCGTAAAGGTGGAGGGACGTCTCAGCCCAAGTAGAACCTCCGTTGACCAAAACTGAGATAACTGTCCTCTTCATTAACACCTTGAAAGCACCATTTTATGACAAATTGGTGGGAAGCGCTACGAAAGACTTTGCAGATATTGTCATATCCGGCGAGCTTATTGAGAATGCTGTAAAAAGCGGTAGAATGGAGGGGCAAGAAAGCTCGAGGAGGGCAATGCCCATAAAGAAGAAAGACCCAGAAACCCACATGGTGGGAACAGGAAGCCGTTATGCCTCCAACTCGTATCTGAGCCAACCTCGACCACGAAACTACCCACCCCCAAATTTCTACTATCCGCCTCAAACTCCTTACTACCAAGCGCCACCTCCATATCCTTCCTACCCCGTGTATACCACAAACGGCCCAAGACTAACTACCACATTCCCACGAAACACAACGCCCGTCCAAACCCAACCTAAAAACGAACCAAGGCCTGCGAGACCTAATCCGGAAAGACAACAATTCACCCCTGTCCCCGTGCCGTACGAAGAACTATATCAAAAACTCTTGGAAAAACAGTTGATATCTCCACATTACATGGCACCCTTGAAGCCTCCGTACCCGAAATGGTACGATCCTAACGCCAGCTGCGCTTATCATGCTGGGAATCAGGGTCATTCTACGGAAAACTGCCTCGCCTTCAAAAGAAGAGTTCAAGGACTCATTGATGCGGGTATTTTGAGATTTGATGGTTCAGGCAGTGCAACCGGGAACCCATTCCCAAATCACGCTGAAGGGAATGTGAGTGTAATTGAAGAAGAAAACAAACGGCAAGTTAGGAAATGGGTTTCTGAAATAAAAGTACCTCTGCAGAAAACCTGGGAGATATTGGCCGAAAATGGGTTACTCTGTTATCCTAGCAGAGTATTTAAAGAAAGTGGGCATGATCTTTGCAGTTTCCATGGTAATAAAGAGCACGATATCCAGTCTTGCGAAGAATTTAGGGAAGTACTCCAAGACATGATGGATAGTAAAAAGATTGAGATTTTCAAAAAAGGGGAAAAGTCGGATGAAGGAGAAGTGTGTGCCTCCGACAATCAATCACCAGGTTGCCCATACAGCGCTAACCGACCATTGATAATCTACTATGATGCCAAGAAAGAGCTCGTGAAACCAAAAATGATAATAGAAGTGCCATCTCCTTTTCCCTATAAGGATGATAAAGCTGTGCCCTGGAAATATGACGTCAACATTGTCACACCAGAAAGCAAAAAGTCTGAGGTTACAACTGAGAGTGTTGGAGAAGTGGGCCATTTTACTCGTAGCGGGAGATGTTACTCCAAGGAGGTAGAGCCAATAAAGAAAATCAATGATTCGAAACAAAAAGGGAAGGCACCAGCGCGCGAGATTGAAGATGAACACGAAATTTTGCCTGAACCAGAAATTAAGAAGGCCGTGGATGAAGAGGAGGCGCAAGAATTTCTGAAGTTTATTAAGCACAGCGAGTACAACGTAGTGGAACAACTAAGCAAGCAGCCGGCAAAAATTTCGGTACTATCCCTACTACTAAATTCAGAACCACACCGGAACGCATTGTTGAAAGTATTAAACCAAGCTTACGTAGCAAACAACATATCCGTGGAAAAACTTGACAAATGGGTAAACAATCTGAATGCGGTCAATTTCATATCCTTCAGTGATGATAAAATACCGCCCGGTGGTAGGGGCTTGGTGAAAGCGCCGCACATTACAACCCGCTGCAAGGGTTACATCGTGCCTAATGTGCTCATTGATAATGGATCAGCACTCAATGTCATGCCATTGGCTACACTATCTCGAATCCCAATAGACTTGTCCTACCTAAGGCCATGTCATTCCACGGTAAGGGCCTTCGATGGGACGAGGCGTGAAGTAATGGGAAAGATCGAGATCCCTTTAGAAGTAGGCCCCTACGTCTACGAGGTGGAATTTCAAGTCATGGATATCACACCATCGTACAACTGCCTCCTGGGAAGGCCCTGGATACATTCTGCGGGCGCAGTTCCATCGTCTCTTCATCAAAAAGTGAAATTCATCATGGACGGCTGTCTGGTTACAGTCGAAGGCGAAGAAGATATTGTTGCATCCATCTCTGCCGATGCACCTTATGTCGAAGTAAGCCAAGATGCATTGGAGTGCTCCTTCCGATCCCTAGAGTTTGTCAACGCTATGTTTGTCGCGGAGGGAAATAGGATCCCCGTACCCAAGTTATCAAGGAACACAAGGATGGGGATTAAGTTGACGGTAGGAAAAGGAGCTAGAGCAAGGAAAGGTCTAGGGAAATTTCAGCAAGGAATAGTTAGGGCCCTGAAGCCAGTCCCTCACAAGGCTCGGTTTGGTCTGGGATTCCAACCAAAGGCGTGTCACTTAAAGAAACAATGGAAGAAAGAGCAAGAAAGAAGAATCGCAAGAACCCTGGGCCGAGAACCAGAATGGGAGCCCATCCAGTATCCTCCTTTGTTAAAAACATTTACGTCTGCGGGAAAGATATACCCTGGACAAAATAGCTCGCGAAACATACTGCTATCAATCGAAAAGGGTTTTCGAAATGTCAGCATAAATGTTATTGACAAAGGAGTTGATATTGCTACAGGCAAAGACGTCTCAAGAATACGCCCTTGCCCTCCTGGTTTCAAATTGAACAATTGGACCGCTGAAGATCTTCTTGTAGTTTTTAAATCTTCAGAGTAATGCTCAACGTTAACCCTCTATTGTGTCCTTGGATATAATAGAATTCTTTTGTAAGAGCTTGCATTTGCTCTTGATCTATTAAATGAATATTAATGAAGAGGCATTTTGTTATAACCTTTTGCATTTGCATCTACTCCATAATTATTCTCTCATTTCATGGCCTGTTCTTGCACTTACCTCATACTATGCCATAATGTTCTGTTTGTTATTGCCAAAACTTGGATGTCCCTCTATAGCGTTCTCTTTCCCATTCAATTTTCAGGTGTTCAGATGCCAATGACATGAACGAACCCGTTACCAACCTTGAAATCGATTTTGAAAGGACCGTTTGTTTAGGAGAATTCGAGGATGAGGAAAATGCTGAAGACTATGTCTCGTCTCCTGACTTGCTAAGGTTGGTGGAACAAGAGGACAAACAGATTCTACCTCATCAAGAATCTGTTGAAACAATAAACCTGGGGACTAATGAAAATAAGCAAGAAGTGAAGATCGGGACCACACTCTCAGAGGACACCAGGCATCATTTGATTGATTTGCTTCATGAGTACAAAGACGTGTTTGCATGGTCCTATCAGGATATGCCGGGATTGGATGGGGACATAATGGTTCATAAGCTCCCGCTGAGACCCGAATGTAAACCCATTCAACAAAAATTAAGGCGGATGAGGCCCGAAATGCTACTGAAAATAAAAGAGGAAGTCAAGAGGCAATTCAATGCAGGCTTCCTACAAGCTTCCAGATATCCAGAATGGGTGGCTAATATTGTCCCAGTGCCAAAGAAGGATGGTAAAGTGTGAATGTGCGTGGATTATCGTGACCTGAACCGCGCAAGTCCTAAGGATAATTTTCCCTTACCACATATCGACACATTGGTGGATAATACGGCGAAGCATTCATTATTTTCTTTCATGGATGGATTTTCAGGGTATAATCAGATCAAAATGGCTCCCGAGGATATGGAGAAAACCACCTTTATAACGATGTGGGGAACGTTTTGTTACAAGGTGATGCCATTCGGGCTCAAAAATGCCGGGGCCACATATCAGAGGGCCATGGTGACACTGTTCCATGATATGATGCACAAGGAGATAGAAGTTTATGTTGACGACATGATTGCTAAATCCCGAGGAGAAGAGGAACATATTGTGAACCTCAAAAAGTTATTTGAAAGACTGAGAAAGTTTCAGCTAAGGCTTAATCCGGTTAAATGTACATTCGGGGTTACCTCGGGAAAATTACTGGGCTTCATCGTCAGTAAAAAAGGCATAGAGGTAGATCCAGAAAAGATAAAAGCCATTCAAGAACTACCCCCGCCGCGCACTCAGAAAGAGGTCAGGGGATTCTTGGGAAGGCTAAATTACATTTCCCGATTTATTGCTCAACTCACCAATCAGTGTGACCCCATCTTTCGACTCCTTCGAAAGCGCAACCCTGGGGCATGGGACGAAGAATGCCAGGAGGCCTTTGACAAAATAAAACAATATTTGTCTAGCCCCCCAGTGCTAGTGCCGCCGACTCCAGGAAGGCCTTTGATTTTGTATTTAACAGTGTTCGAAAATTCAATGGGTTGTGTACTCGGGCAACATGACGAGTCGGGAAAGAAGGAAAAGGCGATATACTACCTTAGCAAAAAGTTTACAGAATACGAAGCAAGGTATTCATCAATCGAAAAATTCTGTTGTGCTTTGGTTTGGGCAGCTCGGAGACTCAGGCAATACATGTTGTATCACACGACGTGGTTGATTTCAAAGCTAGACCCGATAAAATATATGATGGAATCACCCACACTCTCGGGGAGAATGGCCCGATGGCAGATTCTGTTATCAGAATACGATATCATCTATGTGAACCAAAAATCGGTGAAAGGGAGTGCAATAGCTGATTTCTTGGCGGCTCGAACAACAGAAGAATATGAGCCCCTGAGATTTGATTTCCCGGATGAGGACTTGATGTGCATCACAGAGAAAGAAGGTGAGTCATCAAAAGGGACGCCTTGGAAGATGAGCTTTGATGGTGCGTCGAATGCTCTGGGGCATGGAATTGGAGCAGTCTTAATATCACCGGAAGGAGACCATTACCCTTTCACTGCTAGGCTCAATTTCTTCTGCACCAACAACATAGCAGAATATGAGGCTTGTATCATGGGACTACGGGCAGCCATTGAACGAAACATCGAGATCCTAGAGGTATATGGGGATTCAGCTTTAGTGATCTACCAAATCCGTGGAGATTGGGAAGTGAGGGACTCAAAGTTGATTAAGTACAGCTATCTGATAGCTGAATTGATCAAGGATTTCAAAGAAATAACTTTCAATTACTTCCCACGAGAAGATAACCAATTGGCTGACGCATTGGCCACCTTAGCCTCAATGTTCAAAGCAAATAAAGAAGCAGAGATAATGCCCCTCAAGATGAGCATATACGAGGTTCCTGCACATTGTTATAGCATTGAGAAAGAGGCTGATGAACGACCATGGTACCTTGATATCTTAGAGTACGTCAAGAATCAAACGTATCCTGAGCAAGCAAACGAGAATGACAAAAGGACAATCAGAAGAATGTCAGCGGGATTCGTTCTTGATGGGGACACCTTGTACAAGAAGGGTAAAGATCAGGTGCTTTTGAGATGTGTAGATACTACTGAAGCCAAGAAAATACTCGAAGAAGTTCACGAAGGAATATGTGGGACCCACTCCAACGGCTTCACTATGTCCAGAAAAATTATGAGACTCGGGTATTACTGGTCAACGATGGAAAGGGATTGCATTAGCTACGCAAGAAAGTGCCACAAATGTCAAATTTATGGTGACAAAATTCATGTAGCTCCTTCTCCCCTTCATGTTATGACGTCTCCATGGCCCTTTTCAATGTGGGGCATGGACGTTATAGGGCCGATTTCTCCCAAAGCTTCTAATGGGCACCGATTCATTTTCGTGGTCATCGACTATTTCACAAAATGGGTAGAAGCTGCCTCATTTGCTAATGTGACAAGGACCGCCGTCTGTAGATTCTTGAAAAAAGAAATCATTTGTCGATATGGTTTACCTGAAAGAATCATCTCAGATAACGCCTTGAATTTGAACAATAAAATGATGACAGAAGTGTGCGAGCAATTTCAAATAAAGCACCATAATTCTTCGCCTTATCGTCCGAAGATGAACGGAGCTGTCGAAGCAGCTAACAAGAACATAAAAAAGATCATCGGCAAAATGACAGAGACCTACAAGGACTGGCATGAAAAGCTGCCGTTCGCTCTGTTCGCATACCGCACATCTGTGAGGACGTCCACAGGGGCAACTCCTTTCTCTCTAGTCTATGGGATGGAAGCCGTGCTACCTATTGAAGTTGAGATACCGTCCCTACGAGTCTTAATGGAATCAAAACTCGAGGAGGCAGAATGGGTCCAAGCTCGTTATGATCAGTTGAATCTCATCGAAGAAAAACGCTTGAAGGCAATCTGCCATGGACAGATGTACCAGAAACGGATGATCGCTGCCCATGACAAGAAGGTACGGCCAAGAGAATTCCACGAAGGAGAACTTGTTTTGAGAAAGATCCTCCCAATACAAAAAGATTTGCGAGGGAAATGGGCACCTAATTGGGAAGGACCATATGTCGTGAAGAAGGCATTCTCTGGCGGGGCCTTGATCCTTACAGAAATGGATGGGAAGGAGTTACCAAATCCAGTAAACTCCGATGTCGTGAAGAAATACTACACTTAAAAAAAAAAAAAAAAAAAAAAAAAAAAAAGGGGGGGAGGTCAAGGTGAAAACCCGAAAAGGGCACCTTGGTCAAACACAGAACATTAGGATGAAAACCCGAAAGGGCGTCCTAATAAAGCAAGTTTGGGCCCAAGGGGGCAGAAGCAATTTTGAACAGTGGGCCAAGTGACCAGGCTATAGTATGAAGCATTTCTGAACACTCGAGATCTTCTACACAAGAGACCTTGCTCAAAAAGATTCGTGATTGAGAAACGTGGCAGAGTTCATGCATTGAATATCTAGAACATTTGTATCCACTAATATGGTTCCTTTTCTTTCATAACACTTTTATCTTTGGCGAACTTTCTTTGTTGTTACCTTTGAAATTAATATGAAGTCTTTTTCTCATACCTACCTAACCATTTGCATGCATCTTATTATGTTTATTTAACTGATAAATAGTAATATGACATGCTCTGTACAAAAGGAAATGTTAAGCATTACCTGAATGAAAATTGATAAGCACAAGAACCTCAAAGCAATAACAAAAGTTCAACCAGGAGCAAAAGAGTGGTATTAGAGAAATGTAGATTGCTCAGATGACTTGAAGACGGGTGCAAAGCCTGAAGAGAATCAAGAGTCAAAACGCTAAATACAAATCTTCGAAAATCATGACGAAAGGGCACATATGGCCAACGTACCTAAAGCGCATAACATAATCTTATAGGCATGAATGCATTTAAGGCAAACAGGTGCATATCATGATAACATTATGCATAACATGTACAGGTATTTCGAGCAGAGCAAAAGGTTTTGGAGAAAGCTATCCAAATCAAAGAAAAGACGCTTGAATTCCACCATGTGAGAAATTTTGAGGTATTTTCAATTTATGTTTCAAAATCAACTCATATTGCGAGAGGTGAGTTGAGCCTCAAGACACGTTGAGGTATTTTCAATTTCTTTTTCAAAAAATCAACTCATATTGCGAGAGGTGAGTTGAGCCTCAAGACACGTTGAGGTATTTTCAATTTCTGTTTCAAAATCAACTCATATTGCGAGAGGTGAGTTGAGCCTCAAGACACGTTGAGGTATTTTCAATTTCTTTTTCAAAAAAAAAAAAAAAAAAAAAAAAAATCAACTCATATTGCGAGAGGTGAGTTGAGCCTCAAGACACGTTGAGGTATTTTCAATTTCTTTTTCAAAAAAATCAACTCATATTGCGAGAGGTGAGTTGAGCCTCAAGACACGTTGAGGTATTTTCAATTTCTTTTTCAAAAAATCAACTCATATTGCGAGAGGTGAGTTGAGCCTCAAGACACGTTGAGGTATTTTCAATTTCTTTTTCAAAAAAATCAACTCATATTGCGAGAGGTGAGTTGAGCCTCAAGACACGTTGAGGTATTTTCAATTTCTTTTTCAAAAGCCAACTCGTATCGCTAGAAACGAGTTGCGCCTCAGGTCATACGCTGAGGTATTTGCAATTTATATTTTCAAAATTCACCTCATATTGCGAAAGGCGAGTTGATCTGTTCCAATTCATGTTGTTTTCAATTTCTACTTTTTAAATTTCTGTTCATTCAACTCATAGTGCGGGAAGTGAGTTGGTCTTTGTCAATTTCTGATTTTAATTTTCTGTCCATTCAACTCGTGCTACGAGAAGTAAGTGAAATCTCAAGTCACACACCGGGGCACTTTTAATTTATGTTCCAAAGGAATTAACCCATATTACGAGAATGCGCAGGTTGAGCAATTTTTGATTTCATCTCAATAAAGAATAAAGTTGCAAGAGAGACAATTGAAGATGCAAAATTTGCCTCTTTGAAGTCACAAAGGACCCAATCAAAGATATAGACCTGGCATCCCCAGTGAAGTCGCAGAGGCGCAGATTGAAGATATCAGGTTTCGTTTCTGAAATTGCAGGAGATCAGATCACGACGAATTTTATACCCTTGAAGAAGAAACAGATCGAGGTTACAAGATCTCCTCTCTGAAGCTGTAGTAGATTGAACCAAAGTTATAAGATGCGGCGGACTGGAAAGAGACTACATGAACCGGAGTACCATAGAAGTCAAAGTTCGGCAAGACTAGGCAAAATTGGCCCTTTTTTAATGTCTTTGCTCTATTCTCGTTACACGATAATGAGCAAAGAGGGGCAGCTGTAATGGCCAATTTTGGCCCGTATGAACAAATTAAAACAAATAATAAAGTGTCCATTTTACAATTTTAAGCCCAATAGCCGATTACTACCCTTAACCTTACCCAAACAACCTATTACAGACCTATGCCCTAGCCCAAACCACATTAACCCATGTCACAAACCCAACATCTAAACCCATACCCCATCAAACCCTCAAGCCCAAACAGCCCGAAACCTTAAACACCCCCTAAGCAGTGGCCCAAGATCGATGGCCCAGAGGTCAAATCAGGGGAGACGACTTTCAAACCCTAGGCGCGGCGCACCTAGGGGTTCTCTGACACCACCACCATGAAGCTGCCACCGCCGGTTGAAGACATCCCACCGCATTTATTGATGATTGACACCTGCAAAATTGAAAACGAAAGGCAGCAGACAGAAGACAGGGATAGAAGCCATAGAATAGCAATCAAATAGGCCAGATATATCTTATTTTTTAGGGATTTTGATGGGGGGATATAAAAAGAAGGGAACCGAATACGAAAAAAAAGGGGGGGGGATTGAAAATTTCGAGTTTTCTCGGCTAGAAACAGAAACCAAAATAATTTGTAAAAGGGGATCTTGATCAATACAAAGAAATAAAAACAAAAAGAAAACCAAAAAGGTATTTTCATGGATTTTCTCTTCTATTTTGTTTCGAATCTATGTATATACATGGAAAGAAAATAAAAATGAAAAGTTTCTTTCGCTTTTGGGGGGGTGATCTGGTTTAGATCAAGGAACGTTGATCCATTTACTGGGTTTCCAAAAGATTTTTAAAAAAAAAAACTCTTCAGGGTCGGACTTAAGTTTAAAGAAATTAGCGTCGAAATGGAGGGGTTTACCTTGATAGAAGCCACTGAAATTTGCCCTTTCTTCGTTGATGTCGAAGCCTTGAGGGGATTTCGAGGCTGAAATCGAAGCAAGAACTCGGTGACGGTCGTTTTGTCCACGCACGGAACCAACCGTCGACTTCCATGGCGCCTTGGTCGTCCGAAAGGTCTCACATCAGTCGGGCATGCGAGTTTTTCTTCTTCTCTGCGGCCGAGCAAACGAAGAGGGGAGAGTTGGCTTATTAGGGTTTCTTTTTAGCTCTTATTTTATCTGCTTTAGTTTTAATAAACGGCGCCGTATGAGTCTTGAATCACCCGTTCGGACCCGACCCGAAACCCCTATGACCCGCGCGTTTCTGCGGAGAGGGGATATTTATGTGATGAACCCCTCCGTTCTGAGCCGGTTTTCATTGGAGTTTAATGCTTTATTTTTAATGCGGTGTTGTTCTTTCGCCTTTGTTACAATCTAGTCCCGTACTACTAGAGACCCACACACGAACGGTGTCGTTTTTTTGAATACAAGGAAAGATTTCCCTTTTGGTCCCTGTCCTTCGCATGCGTATTCGATTGGACCCTGGGTTCTGTATTCTGTTTTTTTTTAAACGGCCCCAAAACTTTGTTTTTGCTTCGAATCTAGTCCTTTTCCAGGTTTAATTTGGTTTCTATCTTTTTTTACCTTTCTGTTTTTTTTATTTTATTTTATTATTGTACTTGCTATTATTATTAGTAGTACTTATATTCATTTTTATTATATGTAGATGTATCTTTCTTTCAATATTTTTCTAACACTATCATTATATTCGTATGTATATATGTTACATGTAGTATTATTAATGGTTGATTCATTATTATATGTATGTATTACGTCCATCTTTCTCGTACTATATTTTTACTATGTTGTATAGATATTTTTTCATATTATTTATGCACACATATATACTTTTATATATTATCTTGTATATTTTAATGTCACATCATGTATATATTTTATTATGTGTGTATTTTTAAGATTATTATATATATACATCGTGTACATTATATATATATATATATATATATACTCTTTTTTTCAAATACTACATTAGGTATATTTTTGCACACGTATATATTTTTTATACTGTTTATATTTACGTACATTTTTTATATTATCTTATGTATGTGTTTTTGATATCACATTATTTATCTATTTTTATTATTTTATGTATATATTTTAAGTACTCATTATATGTATTTTACATGTATCTCGTATGTATATATTAATATTATGCCATCCATGTCTATACATGTCTTCATACTGTTTCATATTTTAATACTTTGTCATGTGTATTTCCGCACTACATATTATGCATATACATCTCGTATTATTATACGTTTTCTTAATACCATTATAATATTGTTAAATATTGTTCATATTTGTTAATGTTGCATAGTACCACGTTTATGTTTTTGTATATTCGTTTTCATCGTTTGCGTGCTTCTAAATTGAATACGTTTGTGAATTGTTTTTAATTACATCCTTGTCACAAATTCTTTTCATCGTCCTAAATTGTTTTTATGTTTTCAATCAATTTCAAGAATAAGGCAATGTACCAATTTTTAACATTAGGTTCGTGATTTCATCGCTATGTTGGATGAATCGCGATGGCTCGTGTTGAAAACGGCACATCCTTCTCAGGAATTGAAATTTCGAATTGCTCGTGTTTTAAACTGATCACGATTAAATTTAAATTGAATTCGTATTTTTGAAAGTCAAGACAACACGTGTTTATTAAGATACCAATTTTGGGCGTCGCGGGGGTGCTAATACCTTCCCCGCGCGTAACTGACTCCCGAACCCTACTATCTTTCTCTGGATTTCAAACGTAGACCTAAGCCTGATTTTCCTTTTAAAATGAATTTTATAGGTGTCCGATCACACCTAGGAAAAAGGATCGGTGGCGACTCCCTTTTTTATAAAATCCAAACTTTCAAAATTTTCACAAAATCACCACAATTAGCGACCCTAAGCAAAAATTTTTCGTCGCTACAATTATTATCTTTGCAATTACTATTATATTCATTTTGCTATCATTATTAATTTGTGTATTATTATTTCTATTATTATTATGTTACATCATATTTGTATTATACTTGGTGTTTTGCAAATGTTTATTTTTGTTATTATATTTATTATGTTTAATGCTTGCTATTATTTATATTATATTTTACTTGGTAAATACTTTAATATCTCATTTTTTATTGTATATTTATATTTTGTTTATGTACATACTAGTGTTTTCTATTATTATAAATACTATTTCTTGTATCATATTAATATTATTTTTATTTACTTTACCATAAATATTGTTAGTTATTGCTATCATTATCATCTTATATATATATACTTTTTATGTATGTACTATCTTATATCATGATTGCAAAATATATAAATACTTTTCATCATATTAGTATTTTCTTTTCATTGTAAATATCATCATTGTTATTTTGAATATTACTTGTATGTCGTTGCTGTCATTGCCATGTATATTTATTATTATTTTAATATTACCTAAATTATTATATTACCACCTTTTTAATGTTATTTCGTTATCATATTACTATTATATTCTAGCTAACTCTATTTTCGTATACCTATTATGATTTTCATTATTAACATATTACTATTCCTATTATGTGATTAACACATTATTTTCACTATTTTTGTTAATATTATTATCACTATTATTGTTTTAAATATTTTTATTTTGAACTCTACTACTCTACGCCAAATTAATTCCTATATATATAGGCAATGTTCGGTGTTTAGAAATTCGAGAAACCGTGCCCTAGCGTATTGGGTTTCGGTTTTCTCGTCTAAATCTAAATGCTCGAATAACCTTCTCAAAATATAAATTTAAATGAAAAGCTTATGAAATACCATTACTTTTGCATATCATTAATCGTTTCTATGTATTCCATTTCCGTATTGCATTTTGTTATACCTTTATCCCATGTATTTCAAATTTCTTTTACCCATCACAAAATTTTTTTATAAAGGCAATGTTCGGTGTTTAGAAATTCGAGAACCGTGCCCTAACGTATTGGGTTTCGACTTCCTTGTCTAAATCTAAATATCCGAATATCCTTCTTAAAACATATGTTTAAAACCCTATTATTCTCATTTATTTTTGCATGTTATTATCGCTTTTATTTATATTATCATGTTTCATGCAAATTCGCATTATCCTTCGTTATGCGTCTTACAAATTACCCTTTTACTCAACGTAAAAAAAATGAATGATTTTCATAAAAGGTAACGTTCGTACTTAGACACTCGGGAAATTGTACCCTAGCGTATTGGGTTTCGATTTTCCGTTTAAGTCTAAATGATCGGATAGCCTTTTAAAGTCCAAGAATAATTTTCATAAAATCAAGGCAATATTCGGTACTTAGGAATTTGAGAAATTGTGCCCTAACGTATTGGGTTTCAATTTTCTTCATTTATCTCGAGTATACGAATACCCTTTCAAATCAAATACGTGATTCCTGAATAAAAAGCAAGTTTAGTTTCTAAGGTCGAAATATCGTGTCCTACCGTATTGGATGCGATGTTTTACCTTAAGGCAAACCAACCTTTGATTTACGTCTTTAACATACCCAAATGGTTTTAAAGCAAATAAGGATCGTATATTAAAATTCTCCCAAGTTTTCGAATTATTGATCCCCAAAGACATCAATTAATCAACAAGGTACCGGTTTCCGGGCGTATCGGGGGTGCTAATCCTTCCCCGTGCGTAACTGACTCCCGAACCTATTTTTCTGATATGCGGACCAAAACCGTTGTTTTAATAAATCAAATGGTTTATAAAAAAAAAAAAACAATCCCCTTTTTGAGGTGACCGATCGCACCCTAAAAAAGATCGGTGGCGACTCCAATTCATATTTTTAAGTCGACGGCCGTTTTGTTTTCAAAAAAATGGTATCGACAGCTTGGCGACTCCGCTGGGGACGCTAGAATGAGGGTCGAACCACAAGTTGATTAATTTTTATCCTTTCGTCGAAATTTGAAAATTTACTTTTAATGTATGATCCTTCCATTACACTTTATCAATTTTATAGCATGATTTCCATTATTTTTTTTGTATTTACTGCAAGCTTTTTATATCCCTGCACATTTCATTTGCATGACCATCGGGGTCGCACCTTTTAAGTGGGAGTGAGAAACTATGCCTTCGTGAGGTTTTCGCCTCCGCACGGGCTAGTGGACTGCTTCCGGGATACATCCGTACCTATGTCTTCGTGAGGTTTTCACCTCCGCATGGCCATAGGGAAATGGATCCCCCTGAATCGAACTCGATCCATATGAGCCTATAATGGGTGAAGATCGAGGAATTCGCTGGTTCAGGTACCCTTCACTCTAGAACCGAACCTCATATAGTAAACCTTAAGAGCCCACCTTGGGGAAAGTTCCGCCCAAACCCTAGCAAAACACCTGAATATTTGCTTTGGTCATTATTTTTTTATTATTATTTTTGTTGATACTGACATGTTTTATTCTGTTTTGTGCATGATTGCATTGCATGGTATCATCATAGAAAAGAGGCGTCAATTCGAGTTCGGTTGCTAAATAGAGCACGGATCATGGAAAAAGGGTTTCTTGATAGTGTGGAAGAAAATGCGACCGTCCGGAAGTGGTCCGAGGAAACATGGCAAGAAAAAGGAGATAGTTTGGTTGAGGGATACACATTGGAGCTGTGGGACTTCACCAGCATCAGTGTTACACAAAATGATCTTCGGGAATTGAGAGAAATATGGGCCAATTGGGACGACGAGGCCAAGCAGCTATTTCATTATAATTATGGTGATCTACCTTACCTACTCGATATTAAGGTAGATAAGCATTTGTTTCGAGCCATAACTCAATTTTGGAACTCAGCATATAGTTGCTTTACTTTCAGAAATGTGGATCTAGTTCCTACTGTAGAAGAATACACCACGTTACTTCGTTGTCCGAGGGTACAAACTGACAAAGCCTATGTTAGGGTGGTTAATGTTCCAAGTTTTGTGAAGAAACTAATGAATATTACCGGGATGAGTGAACAGTGGGTTGTGGCCCGAATTCAGCAAAAAGGGGAAGGCAAGTGCATCCCCTGGAAAAGTTTGAAGGATTTGGTTTTGGCACACCCCGAAACGAAGATAAGAGTCGACGTGTTCGCCTTGGGTATTTATGGATTGATGATCTTTCCTAAAGCCTTGAGACACATTGATGAAGCAGTCACTGATTTGTTCGATCGACTAAACAAAAGGATCAATCCGGTCCCTGCAATCCTGGCGGAAACTTTCAGATCATTGAATGCATGCCGGAGGGCCGGTGAGGGAAGGTTCATAGGATGTGGACAACTCCTGCTAGCTTGGTTTCATAGCCATTTTTAGAAAGTGGAAAAGCCGTCCTACCGAGCTTGTTATGAGAACTACTCTCCATTAAAAGAAATAGCATCAACACCAAGACGGGGCGACATTTCAGAAGAAAAATGGATGGAAATTCTTCAGAACTTACAAACTGAAGACATCGAGTGGAAGGCTTCGTGGATAACCCCTGATGAAATCTTATATCGTTGTGGTGATTTTGATTGGGTTCCTCTGCTGGGGATATGGGGAGCCGTCGGATACGCTCCATTGCTTGTATTAAGGCAATATCGATCGAGACAGTTTGTGCCGGCTACTCAAGGATTAGCCCAAAGCGAGTTCATATACAAGGGCGAAAACTATAAGCAGAAAATTCGTGAGATCTCGAAAGCTTGGAGTCAAACCTATAGAATGAAGAGATTTGCTGCAAATCCAATGTCAACCCCTGAATACGATCAATGGAGGATTAGAAGAGTCAACGATAATGTTCTCTCGCCAAATCAAGAAAACGCTCAGCCTTTAGAAGAACACTTACGAGTAATCCCATCAGAATTAAAAATCATCAAAAAAGACTTTGAAGAAAAGAATCGAGAATTAGAAAAAAAGATAGAGAAGCTCGAAGAAAAAAAGATGCAATTGGGATTAGATGTTGATATCCACAAGCTGGAGGCCGAGAAGCTAAGAAAGGGGAAGAGTAGGGTCGAAGAAGACCTAGACGATTTGAAGACGCGATACAAGAAAATCTGTAGGGCCAGAAGGACTGCTGGTTTGGGTAAAACATCAGAACAGTGGAGACAAGAAGTCAAAGAGGAACAAACTAAGGCTAGTCGCTGGGAAAGGCAATTTCAGGAAGCCCAGACACGAGAGGATGCGTTGAAAAGAAGCTTGCTAGAGAATCAGAGTGAAAAGGACAGGTTGCGAGCTCGAATAGCGGACTTGGAAAAGTCCCTACATCATCATCGCAATCGTAACTCCGTCATTGAGCTAAAGGCTAGTTTAAGCAAAATTGAAGAGTTAAAGGTAAAGATAGGGGAGATGGAAATGGCACTACAAAATGCTGAATTACGAATTGAACTCCTTGAAGCAAACAATGAACACTGGAAAGAACAGCTCCATTCCTCACAGCGTCAGGTTAGAGACCGGGATCATGTCATGGGCGAAGCCTTGGTCCAAATTCGAGAAGTGGCCGAACATCTGCAAATCCTAGCAACAGAAGCTGACATATTAAGCTTAAAGTTTGAGTCTGTATCAGATCGTGGCCGAGACTTGGCTTGGCTTCTCAAAAAAGTTAAGACCCTAGGAAATAGGGCCAAGTCGTATATGTAATCATCTACATTATGTAAAGAAGTTCGTTTTCTAGAAAAGTGATCTAATAGAATCGAATCAAGAATTAACGCCTCTTTCTTTGCATTCATTTCATTCATATGCATGCATTAATTCCCATTGAAAAGGGGTCTGATTAATTAAAAAATTATGACAGAGACACTCACGCCTATAAAATAGGCCTTCAAGAAAGGGAAATGCAACCTGACTCTTTTAATCAATAAAATGCCTGAAATAGAGGCTATCTTAAAATCAACATCAAATTTTTGCATACACATTCGTAGCTAGCATTCATATGGCATTCATGCATTCATTTCATATCTCATAATCGTTCACTAAGGTTAGAATCCTATAAATCGCAGAGTTGCAACGATATAAGGCTGGAATCTCGACATTCATACAGAACACGATGACAAACTAGAGCAATGGAAGCAGAGTTTAATGAAAGAATTGAGAGAATGGAAAGGGCTCAAAAAGAATTACAAGAGCAGTTAGCCAAATCACAACAAGAAACGGGAGATCTAATGATAAGATCTCGAGAGGAATCATTGGAACAAAGGGACCAAATGGCAAAAATGATGGAAATGATGTCAGCCTTGGTAAAAGGAAAGGGACCCGTGCAGAACCCAGAGGTTGTTAACCTTGATCAAGATCCACTTTACCCACCTGGATTCACCCCGCCCCATATAACGCAAAGAGTGCACACCCAAGCGGAATCCGCTGGGTTAGAACAACGACCTGCGCCGGCTACGCACCTAGGACAGGGGATATTTGTATCAGCTCCTGCTAACCCGCACGTCCCAGATTTAGATGATCCGGTGGAAATCGCCAGGTTGAGAGTGGAGGATCATGAGGCTCAAGAAAAATACAAGAGCTTAGAAGAAAGACTAAAAGCGATAGAAGGCACTGAGGTCTTCTCCTCCCTAAGCGCCAAAGAGCTTAGTTTAGTGCCCGATCTAGTTCTACCACCCAAGTTTAAAGCACCTGATTTCGAGAAGTATGATAGGACAAGGTGCCCGAAGGCACACTTGGTCATGTTTTGCCGGAAAATGACCGGCTTTGTAAATGAAGATAAATTACTCATACATTGCTTTCAAGATAGCCTTGTCGGGTCAGCTCTTCGCTGGTACAATCAGCTAAGCAGAGAAAAAATCCGAACATGGAAAGACTTAGCGTCGGCATTTTGCGAACAGTATAAGCACGTGTCTGACATGGTGCCCGATCGTATGACGCTGCAGATGATGGAGAAGAAGCCGTCGGAAACCTTTAGACAGTATGCGCAAAGGTGGAGGGACGTCTCAGCTCAAGTAGAACCTCCGTTGACCAAAACCGAGATAACTGTCCTCTTCATAAATACCTTGAAAACACCGTTTTATGATAAACTGGTGGGAAGTGCCACAAAAGACTTTGCAGATATTGTCATATCTGGCGAACTTATTGAGAATACTATCAAAAGTGGTAGAATGGAGGGGCAAGAAAATTCCAGAAGAACAATGCCTATAAAGAAAAAAGACCCAGAGACCCACATGGTAGGAGTAGGAAGCCGTTATGCCTCCAACCTGTATCCAAGCCAACCTCGACCACGAAACTATCCACCCCCAAATTTCTACTATCCGCCTCAAACCCCATATTACCAAACACCACACCCTCATCCACCTTACCCAGTTTATACCGCCAGTCATCAAAGGCCAATGGCCACATTTCCACAAAACACCGCACCTGTCCGCGGCCAACCTCAGAATGAACAAAGGCCTATAAGATCAAATCCCGAGAAACCACAGTTCACTCCTATCCCTGTGTCATACGGGGAACTATACCCGAAACTCTTAGAGAAGCAGCTGATATCACCACACTACATGGCACCCTTGAAGCCCCCGCACCCAAAATGGTACGATCCTAACGCCAGCTGTGCTTATCATGCTGGGAATCAGGGTCATTCTACGGAAAACTGCCTCGCCTTCAAAAGAAGAGTTCAAGGACTCATTGATGCAGGTATCTTGAGATTTGATGGTTCAGGCGGTGCAACCGGGAACCCATTCCCAAATCACGCTGAAGGGAATGTGAGTGTAGTTGAAGAAGAAAACAAACGGCAGGTTAGGAAATGGGTTTCTGAAATAAAAGTACCTCTGCAGAAAATCTGGGAGATATTGGCCGAAAATGGGTTACTCTGTTATGCTAGCGGAGTATTTGAAGAAAGTGGACATGATCTTTGCAGTTTCCATGGTAATAAAGAGCACGATATCCAGTCTTGCGAAGAATTTAGGGAAGTACTCCAAGACATGATGGATAGTAAAAAGATTGAGATCTTCAAAAAAGGGGAAAAGTCGGATGAAGGAGAAGTGTGCGCCTCCGACAATCAATCACCAGGTTGCCCATATAGCGCTAACCGACCATTGATAATCTACTATGATGCCAAGAAAGAGCTCGTGAAACCAAAAATGATAATAGAAGTGCCATCTCCTTTTCCCTATAAGGATGATAAAGCTGTGCCCTGGAAATATGACGTCAACATTGTCACACCAGAAAGTAAAAAGTCTGAGGTTACAACTGAGAGTGTTGGAGAAGTGGGCCATTTTACTCGTAGTGGGAGATGTTACTCCAAGGAGGTAGAACCAATAAAGAAAATCAATGATTCGAAACAAAAAGGGAAGGCGCCAGCGCGCGAGATTGAAGATGAACATGAAATTTTGCCTGAACCAGGAATTAAGAAGGCCGTGGATGAAGAGGAGGCGCAAGAATTTCTGAAGTTTATTAAGCACAGCGAGTATAACGTAGTGGAACAACTAAGCAAGCAGCCGGCAAAAATTTCGGTACTATCCTTACTACTAAATTCAGAGTCACACCGGAACGTATTGTTGAAAGTATTAAACCAAGCTTACGTAGCAAATAACATATCTGTGGAAAAACTTGACAAATGGGTAAACAATCTGAATGCGGTCAATTTCATATCCTTCAGCGATGATGAAATACCGCCCGGTGGTAGGGGCTTGGTGAAAGCGCTGCATATTACAACCCGCTGCAAGGGTTACATCGTACCTAATGTGCTCATTGATAATGGATCAGCACTCAATGTCATGCCATTGGCTACACTATCTCGAATCCCAATGGATTTGTCCTACCTAAGGCCCTGTCATTCCACGGTAAGAGCCTTCGATGGGACGAGGCGTGAAGTAATGGGAAAGATCGAGATCCCGTTAGAAGTAGGCCCCTACGTCTACGAGGTGGAATTTCAAGTCATGGATATCACACCATCGTACAACTGCCTCCTGGGAAGGCCCTGGATACATTCTGCGGGTGCAGTTCCATCGTCTCTTCATCAAAAAGTGAAGTTCATCATGGACGGCTGTCTGGTTACAGTCGAGGGCGAAGAAGATATTGTCGCATCCATCTCTGCCGATGCACCTTATGTCGAAGTAAGCCAAGATGCATTAGAGTGCTCCTTCCGATCCCTTGAGTTCGTCAATGCCACGTTTGTTGCAGAGGGAAACAAAATCCCCGTACCTAAGTTATCAAAGAACACGAAGATGGGGATTAAGTTGACGGTAGGAAAAGGAGCTAGAGCAAGGAAAGGTCTAGGGAAATTTCAGCAAGGAATAGTCAGGGCCCTGAAGCCAGTCCCTCACAAGGCTCGGTTTGGTCTGGGATTCCAACCGAAGGCGTGTCACTTAAAGAAACAATGGAAGAAGGACCAAGAAAGAAGGATCGCAAGAACCTTGGGTCGAGAACCAGAATGGGAGCCCATCGAGTATTCTCCTTTGTCAAGAACATTTACGTCTGCGGGAAAGATATACCCTGGACAAAATAGCTCGCGAAACATGCTGCTATCAATCGAAAAGGGTTTTCGAAATGTCAGCATAAATGTTATTGACAAAGAAGTTGATATTGCTGTAGGCAAAGACGTCTCAAGAATACGCCCTTGCCCTCCTGGTTTCAAACTAAACAATTGGACTGCTGAGGACCTTCTTGTAGTTTTTAAGTCTTTAGAGTAATGCTCAACATTAACCCTCTATTGTGTCCTTAGATATAATAGAATTCTTTTGTAAGAGCTTGCATTCGCTCTTTGTCATTCAAATGAACATCAATGAAGATGTATTTTGTCATGATCTTTTGCATTATCACCAAATTCCTAATTATTTTCTCATTTCACAGCTTCCTTACATTTGCCTTATACCATATCATGGCATGTTGTTTGTCGATTCCAACATTTGTATGCCCTTCTATAGTTTTCTTTTTTCATTTAATTTTCAGGTGCTCGGATATCAATAACATGAACAAACCCGTTCCAAATCTTGAAATCGATTTTGAAAAAGCTGTTTGCTTAGGAGAATTTGAAGCAGAAGAAAATGTCGAAGACTATGCACCGTCTCCCGACTTGCTGAGGATGGTGGAACAAGAGGATAAACAGGTCTTACCACACCAAGAAGCTGTCGAAACAGTGAATTTGGGAAATGAAGAGAGGAAACAAGAAGTGAAAATCGGGACTTCCATTTCAGTGGACACTAGACATAACTTGATTGCTCTGCTGCGTGAGTATAAAGACGTATTCGCCTGGTCATATCAGGACATGCCAGGATTGGATGAGGATATAGTGGTCCACAAACTCCCATTGAAACCAGAATGTAAACCCATTCAGCAAAAACTAAGGCGGATGAGACTCGAAATGTTGTTGAAGATAAAAGAAGAGGTCAAAAAGCAATTCGATGCGGGTTTCTTACAAGCTTCCAAATACCCTGAATGGGTGGCCAACATTGTCCCGGTACCAAAAAAGGATGGCAAAGTACGAATGTGTGTGGATTATCGTGACCTGAATCGGGCAAGTCCAAAAGACAATTTTCCTTTACCGCACATTGATACGTTGGTAGACAATACAGCAAAACATTCATTGTTTTCCTTCATGGATGGATTCTCAGGGTATAATCAAATCAAGATGGCTCCTGAAGATATGGAGAAAACCACCTTTACAACGATGTGGGGGACATTTTGCTACAAAGTAATGCCGTTCGGATTAAAGAATGCAGGGGCAACATATCAGAGGGCCATGGTAACGTTGTTCCATGACATGATGCACAAAGAGATAGAAGTCTATGTCGATGACATGATTGCTAAGTCCCGAGGAGAAGAAGAGCATGTGGTAAACCTCAAAAAGTTATTCGAAAGACTGAGGAAGTTTCAGCTAAAACTTAACCCAGCCAAATGTACATTTGGAGTTACCTCGGGGAAGCTGTTAGGCTTCATTGTCAGTGAAAGGGGTATCGAGGTGGACCCAGATAAAATAAAAGCTATTCAAGAGTTACCACCTCCGCGCATGCAAAAAGAAGTCAGAGGATTTTTAGGGAGGTTAAACTATATCGCCCGATTAATCTCTCAACTTACCAATCAATGCGATCCAATTTTTCGGCTTCTTCGAAAACATAACCCGGGAGAATGGGATGAGGAATGTCAGGTGGCCTTCGATAAAATAAAACAGTATTTGTCAAGTCCTCCAGTGCTAGTGCCGCCTATTCCGGGAAGACCATTGATATTGTACTTAGCTGTATTTGAAAATTCAATGGGTTGCGTACTGGGGCAACACGACGAGTCAGGAAGGAAAGAAAAGGCGATTTACTACCTCAGCAAAAAGTTCACAGAATGCGAGGTAAAGTATTCGTCCATTGAGAAATACTGCTGCGCTTTGGTATAGACAGCTCGAAGACTCAGGCAATATATGTTGTACCACACAACGTGGCTAATCTCGAAACTGGATCCAATTAAATACATGATGGAATCACCCGCACTCTCAGGAAGAATGGCACGATGGCAGATCCTATTATCGGAATACGACATTGCCTATGTAAGTCAAAAATCGATAAAAGGGAGCGCAATAGCTGATTTCTTGGCGGCTCGAACAACAGAAGAATATGAGCCCCTGAGATTTGATTTCCCGGATGAGGATTTGATGTGCATCACAGAGAAAGAATGTGAGTCATCAAAAGGGACGCCTTGGAAGATGAGCTTTGATGGTGCATCGAATGCTTTGGGGCATGGAATTGGAGCAGTCTTAATATCACCGGAAGGAGACCATTACCCTTTCACTGCTAGGCTCAATTTCTTCTGCACCAACAACATAGCAGAATATGAGGCTTGTATCATGGGACTACGGGCAGCCATTGAACGAAACATTGAGATCCTAGAGGTATACGGGGATTCAGCTTTAGTGATCTACCAAATCCGTGGAGATTGGGAAGTGAGGGACTCAAAGTTGATTAAGTACAGCTATCTGGTAGCTGAATTGATCAAAGATTTCAAAGAAATAACTTTTAATTACTTCCCACGAGAAGATAACCAATTGGCTGACGCATTGGCCACCTTAGCCTCAATGTTCAAAGCAAATAAAGAAGCAGAGATAATGCCCCTCAAGATGAGCATATACGAGGTCCCTGCACATTGTTATAACATTGAGAAAGAGGCTGATGAACGACCATGGTACCATGATATCTTAGAGTACGTCAAGAATCAAATGTATCCTGAGCAAGCAAACGAGAATGACAAAAGGACAATCAGAAGAATGTCAGCGGGATTTGTTCTTGATGGGGACACCTTGTACAAGAAGGGTAAAGATCAGGTGCTTCTGAGATGTGTAGATACTACTGAAGCCAAGAAAATACTTGAAGAAGTTCACGAAGGAATATGTGGGACCCACTCCAACGGCTTCACTATGTCCAGAAAAATTATGAGACTCGGGTATTACTGGTCAACGATGGAAAGGGATTGCATTAGCTACGCAAGAAAGTGCCACAAATGTCAAATTTATGGCGACAAAATTCATGTAGCTCCTTCTCCCCTTCATGTTATGACGTCTCCATGGCCCTTTTCAATGTGGGGCATGGACGTTATAGGGCCGATTTCTCCCAAAGCTTCTAATGGGCACCGATTCATTTTCGTGGTCATCGACTATTTTACAAAATGGGTAGAAGCTGCCTTATTTGCTAATGTGACGAGGACCGCCGTCTGTAGATTCTTGAAAAAAGAAATCATTTGTCGATATGGTTTGCCTGAAAGAATCATTTCAGATAACGCCTTGAATTTGAACAATAAAATGATGACAGAAGTGTGCAAGCAATTTCAAATAAAGCATCATAATTCTTCGCCTTATCGCCCGAAGATGAACGGAGCTGTTGAAGCAGCTAACAAGAACATAAAGAAGATCATCGGCAAAATGACAGAGACCTACAAGGACTGGCACGAAAAGCTGCCGTTTGCTCTGTTCGCATACCGCACATCTATAAGAACATCTACGGGGGCAACTCCTTTCTCTTTGGTCTATGGAATGGAGGCCGTGTTGCCCATTGAAGTTGAGATCCCCTCCTTACGAGTTCTAATGGAATCAAAATTAGAGGAAGCAGAATGGGTTCGGGCCAGATACGACCAATTGAACCTTATTGAAGAAAAGCGCTTGAAGGCGATCTGCCATGGTCAGATGTACCAAAAAAGAATGATTGCGGCTCATGACAAGAAAGTACGGCCAAGAACATTTCACGAAGGAGAACTTGTGTTGAGAAAGATTCTCCCAATACAGAAAGACTTTCGAGGAAAGTGGGCACCAAATTGGGAAGGACCATATGTCGTAAAAAAGGCTTTTTCAGGCGGAGCCTTGATTCTCACTGAAATGGACGGAAAAGAGTTGCCTAATCCAGTGAATTCAGATGCTGTGAAAAAATACTATGTCTAAAAAAAAAAAAAAGAGAAAATCGAGACGAAAACCCGAAATGGCGTCTTAGTAAACAAAAGATCAAGATGAAAACCCAAAAGGGCGTCTTGGTAAGCAAAAAGAGATTAGGATGAAAACCCGAAAGGGCGTCCTAATGAAACAGATGTGAAGTCAAGGGGCAAATTGATTTGAACAAGGAATCAAACGATGAGACTACAGTGTTTGAGGCATTTCTGAGAGCTCGAAATCTTCTACGCAAGAAGCCAGGCTCGAAAGGATTCTTGATTAAGAAACGTGGAAGAGTTCATGTGTTGAATATTTAGAGCATTTGTATCCATTGAATATAATTCCCTTTCATTTCATGACACTTTTAACTATTCTTGATCAACCTTCTTTGTTTGTTGCTTCTAAAATAAAATAAACGTGAAGTTTCCCTTTTATACCTATCCGACCATTTTCATGCATCCCATTATATGGTTTATTTGAATGTTAAAGAGCAAATGACATACTCTGAACAAAAGGAAATGTTAAGCATTACCTGAATGAAAATTGATAAGCACAAGAACCTCAAAGCAATAACAAAAGTTCAACCAGGAGCAAAAGAGTGGTATTAGAGAAATGTAGATTGCTCAGATGGCTTGAAGACGGGTGCAAAGCCTGAAGAGAACCAAGAGTCAAAACGCTGAATACAGATCTTCAAAAATCATGACGAAAGGGCACATATGACCAGCATACCTTAAACTCATGGCATAATCATGTAGGCATAAGTGGCATTTAGGGCCAACATATGCATATCACGATAATATCATGCATGACATATGCAGGTACTCCAGTAAAGCAAGAAGTTTTGATAAGGACACCTGAGTCCCACCAGATGATATGTTTTGATTTAATTTCTTTTTCAAAAAAATCAACTCATACTGCGAGAGGTGAGTTGAACCTCAAGACACGTTGAGGTATTTTCAATTTCTTTTTCAAAAAAAATCAACTCATACTGCGAGAGGTGAGTTGAACCTCAAGACACGTTGAGGTACTTCTAGTTTCTGTTATTGACTCATATTGCGAGAGGAGAGTCAAATCTCGAGTCATGGTAAGATGTTTTCAACATCTGTCTTTAGTTTATGTTTCAAAGTCAGTTCATATTGCGAGAGGTGAGCTGAGCCTCAAGACACGTTGAGGTATTTTTAGTTGACTCATATTGCGAGAGGTGAGTCAAATTTCAAGTCACGACGAGATGTTCTCAACATCTGTCTTTAATTTATGTTTCAAAGTCAGTTCATATCGCGAGAGGTGAGCTGAGCCTCAAGACACGTTGAGGTACTTTTAATTTCTGTTTTTCAAAAAAATCAACCCATGTCGCGAGAGGTGAGTTGATCTTTTCAATTTCTGCTTTTTAATTTCCGTTCATTCAACTCATATCACGAGGGGTAAGTTAAGCCTCGGACCTCATGTCCAGACATTTTCAAGCTCTATTCTTTAAAAAGTCAACTCATATCACGATAAGTGAGTTGAGCCTCAGTTTGCACATTGAGGTCGAGCAATTTTTGATTTCGTCTCAATAAAGGATAAAGTTGCAAGAGAGCCAATTGAAGATGCAAAATTTGCCTCTTTGAAGTTACAAGGGACCCAATCAAAGATATAGACCTTGCATCCCCAGTGAAATCGCAGAGGCGCAGATTGAAGTTACAAGTTTCATCTTCCTAAAGTTGTATTAGAGAAGATTGTAGATATCAGATCTTATCCCTCTAAAGTTGCAGAAGAGCAGATCACAACAAACCTTATCTCCTTGAAGCTGCAGTGGATGAAGCAGATCGAAGACGATAAATCTTATATCTCTAAAGATACGAGTGGATTGAAGCTACAAGTCATATCTTTGAAGGCACAGGAGATTGAACCAAAACCACAAGATGCGGTGGACTGTAAAGAGACTACCTGAACAAGAAGAGTACCAAAGAGGTCAAGACTCGGCAAGATATGGCAAAATTGGCCTTTCTTTATGTCTTTGCTCTATTGCCGTTACACGACAATGAGCAAAGAGGGGCAGCTGTTACAGGCCAATTTTGGCCTACCCTTAACCCCTTTACCCTTAACCCAATTGGACCCGAGCCCAGTAACCAACTAAACCAATTAACCCACATGCTTAACCCATTAACCTGCCCCCTTCACAGCCCAAACAGCCTATAACCCAAAAAAAAAAACCAATAACCCAACACCCCAAACCCGGTTAGCCCAATAACCCCTAATCCAAACTAACCCAACCCGGATGGCCCAAGACAGCCCCAAACCCTAAAGCTAACCTAACCCTAACCCTAAAGACCTTAACCACCAGCGCCGCAAGCCTCCAACCACCTCTCTGACAAAGCCACTAACCGGTCAACCACTCGCACCTGCAGCACGCCACCGCCCTTGACGCTGCCCATGCCCTGCAAGAATGAAAACAAACACACAGCAGAGACAGAAGCATTCGAATACGCAAGAAAGAGCAGAAAAATAGTAAAAAAATAATACTTGTAAAAGATCGGTTATAAAAACCGATCTAAAGGACTGTAAAAAGAGGAGAATTTTTGGTCTTTTTCGGCTAATATTTTCTCTGAAAATACAAACATCAGGATATAATACCAGATTTAACAAGCACAAATATTTACCCAAATAGAGCAATATCAAAGCAAGAATAGCAATAGATCAGAATCAAAAAACCGGAAGTCAGTATCAAAAACGAAGGTGATTTTAATCTTTTATTCGGATTTATTCTTTTCTTTTTTCCTTTTCCTTATTTTGACATATAAACATATATAGGGAATAGATTTAAAAAAAAATACAAAAAAATATATACCTTTCGAACTTCCGGCCACCGCGTGCGGTGGCCGGCGACGGTGGCGGGCGGCGGCCTTCCTGGTCGGAATCTGGGCTTGCCCAGAGAAAAAGAGAGAGAGTCCTCTCTCATTTTTGAAGAAACGGTAGCAGAAATAAAAAAAAAGGGCTAAGTCTTAACTTTTATGTCAAGAATAAAACGGTGCCGTTTAGGGGTAAGAGGGTCCGCGTGTAAACCCGACCCGGGAAGCCAGATCCGAGTGTTTTTGAACTATGGGTTAATTACCCATCCAGTCCCTCCGCTTTTGCACCATTATTCAATCAAATCTTAACTGTCTTTTGAATTTAGCCCCAAATTTTCACCCCGTTCCCATTTTGGTCCCTTCGCTGCTATGCGTTTTAAGTCAAATGGCTTTATTACCTTTTCAGTCCCTTCAGTATCCCAGCGTGTTCAATTCAACCCATTTTTCCTTTATTTCTTTCAAAATTATCCCAAAAATTCTGTCTTGATTCAAATTTTGTCTTTTTTTCCTTTTATTTATTTTTATTTCAATGTTATTTTTGCTATCACATTATTATTACTATTATTTTTATGATTATTATCTTTGCAATTACTATTATATTCATTTTGCTATCATTATTAATTTGTGTATTATTATTTCTATTATTATTATGTTACATCATATTTGTATTATACTTGGTGTTTTGCAAATGTTTATTTTTGTTATTATATTTATTATGTTTAATGCTTGCTATTATTTATATTATATTTTACTTGGTAAATACTTTTAATATCTCATTTTTTATTGTATATTTATATTTTGTTTATGTACATACTAGTGTTTTCTATTATTATAAATACTATTTCTTGTATCATATTAATATTATTTTTATTTACTTTACCATAAATATTGTTAGTTATTGCTATCATTATCATCTTATATATATATACTTTTTATGTATGTACTATCTTATATCATGATTGCAAAATATATAAATACTTTTCATCATATTAGTATTTTCTTTTCATTGTAAATATCATCATTGTTATTTTGAATATTACTTGTATGTCGTTGCTGTCATTGCCATGTATATTTATTATTATTTTAATATTACCTAAATTATTATATTACCACCTTTTTAATGTTATTTCGTTATCATATTACTATTATATTCTAGCTAACTCTATTTTCGTATACCTATTATGATTTTCATTATTAACATATTGCTATTCCTATTATGTGATTAACACATTATTTTCACTATTTTTGTTAATATTATTATCACTATTATTGTTTTAAATATTTTTATTTTGAACTCTACTACTCTACGCCAAATTAATTCCTATATATATAGGCAATGTTCGGTGTTTAGAAATTCGAGAAACCGTGCCCTAGCGTATTGGGTTTCGGTTTTCTCGTCTAAATCTAAATGCTCGAATAACCTTCTCAAAATATAAATTTAAATGAAAAGCTTATGAAATACCATTACTTTTGCATATCATTAATCGTTTCTATGTATTCCATTTCCGTATTGCATTTTGTTATACCTTTATCCCATGTATTTCAAATTTCTTTTACCCATCACAAAATTTTTTTATAAAGGCAATGTTCGGTGTTTAGAAATTCGAGAACCGTGCCCTAACGTATTGGGTTTCGACTTCCTTGTCTAAATCTAAATATTCGAATATCCTTCTTAAAACATATGTTTAAAACCCTATTATTCTCATTTATTTTTGCATGTTATTATCGCTTTTATTTATATTATCATGTTTCATGCAAATTCGCATTATCCTTCGTTATGCGTCTTACAAATTACCCTTTTACTCAACGTAAAAAAAATGAATGATTTTCATAAAAGGTAACGTTCGTACTTAGACACTCGGGAAATTGTACCCTAGCGTATTGGGTTTCGATTTTCCGTTTAAGTCTAAATGATCGGATAGCCTTTTAAAGTCCAAGAATAATTTTCATAAAATCAAGGCAATATTCGGTACTTAGGAATTTGAGAAATTGTGCCCTAACGTATTGGGTTTCAATTTTCTTCATTTATCTCGAGTATACGAATACCCTTTCAAATCAAATACGTGATTCCTGAATAAAAAGCAAGTTTAGTTTCTAAGGTCGAAATATCGTGTCCTACCGTATTGGATGCGATGTTTTACCTTAAGGCAAACCAACCTTTGATTTACGTCTTTAACATACCCAAATGGTTTTAAAGCAAATAAGGATCGTATATTAAAATTCTCCCAAGTTTTCGAATTATTGATCCCCAAAGACATCAATTAATCAACAAGGTACCGGTTTCCGGGCGTATCGGGGGTGCTAATCCTTCCCCGTGCGTAACTGACTCCCGAACCTATTTTTCTGATATGCGGACCAAAACCGTTGTTTTAATAAATCAAATGGTTTATAAAAAAAAAAAAACAATCCCCTTTTTGAGGTGACCGATCGCACCCTAAAAAAGATCGGTGGCGACTCCAATTCATATTTTTAAGTCAACGGCCGTTTTGTTTTCAAAAAAATGGTATCGACAGGGGTAAATATGTGAAATGATAAATTCAGAATAAATGTGATTGAGCTATTGAAAGAAATAAGAAAGTGAATTTGTGAAATAAATTATGATATGAAATTGGTGATATAAGAAATTGATTAGTGAAAATGTTATTGTTGAGACATGACTATAGTAAACACAAATTGTAATAGAATTAATATTGAATAAAGTGATAAAAACTTAGTGAATTGTATATGATACGAAATGAGCTAATGGAATGAGATGTGAAAATTCACTGAAAATTGGATAGCGAATTAATGTATGAATTTTATTAAATACAAGTCTTGAAATAATGCTTATTATTATCAAATAATTTGATTAAAAGTACGAAATAATTATTAAGTAATTGTAACATAAATTGAATGTATATAAATTATTGTATAATTTGAATTATGGTAATACCACTGAGTATACCCATACTCAGCGTACGGTTTGTTTCCGTGCGCAGATTAGATAAAGATAGAATGTTGAATCAGCATCCTAAGCCGATCCCGAATTCAATAAGGTAAAGTGTGTTAATTATTGGTAATGGCATGTACCTAGGGTGTCGTATGTGTGTGTCATTTTGAGATTGTAAATGTAAGGATGAAATAAATAGGTTTGGGTTTGGTTATGATATATAATAGAATTTGGTTAATTTGGTATGAAATCGATTTATTTGATGATATTTGATATTTGAATAGAATTAAATTTTGGATAATATGTAAATGTTTAAATTTGGCAAATTATGAGTGTATCTGGTTGTGTTGGTAATCATGTGTATTTTAATTGTAAATGTCTTATAGGTCTGGTAATGCTCCGTAACCCTGTTCCGAGAACGGTTTGGGGTTAAGGGGTGTTACAATATTAAATCATTCAAATCATATATTAATACAAACATAATTAACTTTTATACAAATACATTCATAATGTCTCTTAATCAAGTCCTCGAGGCCCTAAAAATACTATAAAAACAGTTCGAGAGTAAATAAAAAACACTAGAAAATTTTTAGGAAAAAGCTAAAAATTTTGAGCTGCAAGGGTCACACGGCCGTGTGGTTAGGCTGTGTGGACATTTGAAATAGAGACACACAGTCATGTCCCAGCCCATGTCCATATCCGTATTATTCACTAACTTAGGTCACGCGGCCATGTGCCAAGCCGTGTGCTAGGCCGTGTAACAGCCCAACTTGTATGCTTTGAGCCTATAGGGGACACATGGTTGTGTCATACAGCCGTGTGCTGCACACAGCTAAGGCAAACACCCATGTCTCAAGCCGTATGGCCCAAAAATGAACCTTAAAATCCAAGTTTACCATTTCATAAATTCTTAGACCTTAAGAACTCAAATACCACTAAAAATATCAATTCAAAATGACAATAATCGAGCCTTAAACATGTCAAACCAACCTAAATAGTGTTAAACCAATGTACCCTCAATGGTACCACATGTATGTAACATTTTCACAACAAAATAAACATCATTTCATTTCATCAACTCTTCCAAACAATACCTAATCAAATTACCTAACAAAGTTACCAAAATTCACCACAATTCAATTACATATATATATCACTCATACTAACATCACAAATATACCTCATTCTCATACCAATATGTAAGTTGATTATATAAACAAAATATCATTCATAATATTTACATAAGCCAAACTTTGACCAAAACCACGTAGAAGCCTATACATGCCATATAAACCATATTAAATGTTTCAAAAACTACCAAGATGAGTTGGATAGTGTGACTTGAATGCCGATCTGATCGTCCAACCTTCCAAAAATCTACAACGACATTAAATAACACAAATAAGTTTAATGAAGCTTAGTAAGTTCGACGAGTTAAACAAAAATCTTACCGAATTAACTATAATAAATCAAATAATAAAAATCATCCATGACAATTCAATCGATAAATATATTTGTATTCAAATCAATACAAAAATAAATAACATGTTTTTCAATTTCATTAAATAAATCACCTTACCAAGATTTTTCCATTCGAAGAACGACTTACGGATAAGAGTACACCGACAACAGAAGCTCATAAAAGTTGGTCCTCCCGAATACACCAACAGAAGCTCAAAAGCTGAATAGAAGCTCATAAGAGCTGAACAAAAGCTCGTAAGAGCTGATCCACCCAATTACGCCAAACAGAAAGTAAAACACAAGAGTTCGCAACAAATGCTGAACCCTGGTTTACTTGAGAAAAATATTGATATCTCCTTTCAATACCGTCTCCACTCCAAACCCCCCGTCAAACACCAAATCACAAATGTACTCAAATCCCGCGTTCAATTCAAACCGAATATCCAATTCAATATTATAATTCAAACAATAATTCATTTCCAACAATAGAATATATACATAACACTAATCATCAATTTATACAAATATTAAATTTTAACCGTACGAACTTACCTGGACTGAATTATAGTAATTTATACTCTATTTTTCCTTTTTCACGAGTATCTACAAGATCTTAATCTAGAATATAAAACTACTTATTTATTAGCATATATTTCATTTCCAATCCATTTTACAATTAATACCCTTTTATTTTTTTGAATTTACACAACTACCCCAAACTTTTACAATTTTTGCAATTTAATGCCTTAGTTAGTTAATCTATCAATTTAACTAATTTTCTCAAATCAATAATCTTTCCAAACATTCTAGGCCCTCATACAGTTCCTAATAAACCTAAAATTTACTATCAAACCCTAATATTTGAACATTTCACAATATAATCCTAAAATTAATATTTAACAAAAATCACTTTACAAAATCGTCACAACACAATCAAAACTCCAAATCAATGTTATTCATCAAAAATATCTAATATTTATCAATGGCAACTTTCAAAATTTTTAACAGAATCTGAAGCGAAGGTACGAATTAGCTGGACCTAATTGCAACGATCTCAAAAATATAAAAATTATAAGAAATGAGTAAGATTTGAACTCACATTATAAAAAAAATGAAAAAACCAACTTAAAGCTCCCTCTTATGGTGGTTTTGGCCGAAAATTGAAGAAGAATGCATAGGAAGCTTTAAAATTTCAATTTGTTTTGTTTTAATTTCGTGTAATTTACAATTTTACCATTCTAATTACTTTATTTTATTATTTTACCTTAACATGCTGTCCCACTACATTAATTTAGGTATATTTTTTACTTAATTCCTTCCTTCAATATTAATTAAACCATTTCATCACCTATTTGCTTTAATTTGTAAGTTTTGCATCTTTTTCAATTTAGCCCTTTTATCTTTAATTAATTAACTAAACATTAATATTTCTTAACCAAATTTTAATACGATTATAATGACTCTATAAATATTCTAATAATAATAATTACGAGTCGACACGATAGAAATTTGTGATCTCGAAATTACTGTTCTATCACTACTGAAAGTCAAGCTGTTATATTTTTCCTCCTATGATTTGTTGAGTTAGTTGATATCGTTATTATTACAACGATGAAAAAATGAAAATGTGAATGTACTTGTTTTTTTTCCAAGAAAATTATGGATAAAAATAAGAATTATATGAAATAAACTTATTTCATCATTTTAAGATCATACAAATAATATTATTATAAATTTAAAATATAATAATCTATAATTTAATTTAAAAAAAAAGGTCATAGTTAATATTATAACTTTATGACGTTGAAATTAATAAAAATAAAATTTCTACTACTCATTTGAAAACCATAATTTATATTAGTAATTAGATTTGAGTGTAACTGTTTGTAATCACACATTTGTGATATATTTGGGCAACCACTGGAACTAGTGGATGCAGTTAAATTGAATGTAAATAGAGCATCTCAATTATATTCGTCAATTTTTAAAAGTAGGATGAAAATTGAAGTAATTGTACAAGTAATTACAAATAATTATATTTAAATTAAATTAACTGACTTCCCAAACATTTATGGACATTATTAAAGTTTTAAAAGTTATTTATACAATAATAATAGTATTTTAATGGGGGTGAATATTTGGATATTGACAAGTGTACTTTTTTATTTCAAAAGTAACCTTAAAAATTGACATGAATCTCTTTTTTTTAAATATTTATTTTTTTGATATTTTACTATACTCCTAAAGAGCACTTGTCAGTTCTTAATCTTATTTGTAGAGTCTAAAAATTTCACTATACCAAATAATTTTTTTTTTAATTTTAGAATACATTTTATTTTAAATTATAATTATATATCATTTTACTCTGTTCCATGCGTTTAGAGAGGAGAACAAAACTGCAGATGGGATGGCAGCTATGACTTTCAATGGAAATTTTGGGTTTTTTAAATGTAATGCATGATGATTGTAGTGGAGTGGCTACGCCATGTGTAGTTTGAGTGTTGTTTTTCCTTTACATTACCAAAAGGATTAATCAATGATAACAAAAAGTAAATGTTTAATGCTAGAGACAATAATTTAATAAATATGAGTAATTAGATAAAATAATATTTATTTTTCTTGTTAATTTTATTAGTAATTGTGTTGTCAAATATTTTTTTCTATTAATATATTATATCAAATTATTCAATTTTAAGTTTTCTTATTTGTTTAGAAATTTTTTCTCAAATATTAGTAATAGTTTTATAATTATTATTACTTTTTAAATTTTAAAATTACATAATTATATAATTAAGTTTATATTACCAAACGTGACATAAAAAATTACAGGGTAATTACATTTTATAAGTCAAACATGTTTAGGGAAATAAAATTTCTTATAATTACAAAAGAGTATTGTCGAAACTATTTTTAATTTGAAAAACGTGGATCGACTTTAAAAACATGAATGGAGTCGCCACCAATCCTTTTTGAGGTGTAATTGGGTCACCTTATAAAGCATTTTGGTCTACGAATTTTAAGAAAACAGGTTCGGGAGTCGGTTACGTACGAGGAAGGCTTAGCACCCTCGTAATGCCTAAAATTGGTACCGAATTGATTAATAAATGTCCTTATTGTTGAAAATTTTAAGAGATTTTAAAATATGATTTTCAAAAAAATATTTGAATGGTTCGTTTTGGAAAATTAAGACTTATTTGTTCCAATAGGACAAAATGTCACACCCAGCACGTTAGGATGCAACATTTCAACCTCCAAAACTAAAATCGCCTTGATTTCCTAAAACCTAAAATTAGAAGGATATTTTGACATTTGAACGACCGAAAAAACCACACCCAGCACGTTAGGGCACAACTCTTTCGGTCTTCCAAATACGAAACATTGCCTCATTTTGAAAACAAAATTTTATGGGTCTATTGAAGGTCAATGTAGTTAAAGCTTCGGTGCTAGGATGCATAACAGAATAATATTGAATGCAATCATACAGATAACAATTATACGAGTAAGAATAAAAATAAAATAAATAATAAAATAAACCATGCAAGCATATACATAAAAAAAATGATAGATAGATAAACAAACAAAAAGAACTAATTTAGAATATAATAATGAACAAACAAATAAAGAAATATTGGGTAAAAGGAATAACAATGATAATAAAAATACTAAGTCAATTATAATATATTAAATAATTAAAGAAATGTATATATAAAATAATAAAAAAATATCGTTCTAGATTTTAAAATAAAAGAATATATAACGGAAAAAAATAAAATAACCATAGGATAAAAACAATTAAAATATATGTACAAATTTAAGAACAACCACTTATTAAAATGTTGATAAGTAAAAATAATAGTTATTCAAAGTGTTGATAACAAAAATAATAATAAATAATATTGGTTATTAAAATAGTAAAGTATAATAAATAATATAATAGTATGATAAATAATAGAAAAAAAAACCAAAAGTTAATATGGGAACATAAGAAAACGGTGATAATAAAATAAAATAAGAATGCTAAAAAGATAATTAATTTTATGGTGAAAATGTCTAAGAAAATCAAGATAGGATTTGACTGAAATTAAAACAAAAGTTTTGGGGTCAAACATAAATAAGGGAGACATGGGAGGACCCAATTGGGATGGAGTAAAGAGGGAGGGCTAGAGCTCAAATTTCCCCACCCCAAATATGCTGTATTTAATACGGGACGAAAGTGCGATGAAATCAAAAGTGTTTGGGCCAAATTATAAATAACAAAAGTACGAAAAGGGGCCGAATTAAAAGCTGGTGTAACAGGGAGGGATCAGATGCATAAATTTCCCACAAAGCCCAAAAGCGTGGGTCTCATCCCACCCAAACGGCACCATTTCTGCCATAAATAAAAAAGAAAAACCCAAAACTTCATTTGGCAGACTTTATTTCTAAAAAAAAGGTTTCAAATCTTCCTTTTAAAATTCTTAAAACTCTCCTCCCTTTTTGCCAATCTATGGATTTCATCGGCGCATGCAGCACCTCCGTCCGTCGAGCGAAAGAGTAAGCAAAATTCCCTTCTTTATAACGCGATGGTACTCTACATTAATTATGAAATAAGGAAGAAAAAGTTAAACTAGAAATCTATGAAACCACCTTGCAAACGTAATTGATTTCTCTGCTTGATGGCCTTTTTTGTGAGTATTCTTGCTTCAAATATGAGTGTGTGTTTTGATATTTTACTCTCTCCCCCAAAAAACCAAGATCCTTTACAACTGTTATTTGAAGGCTTTTATAGCCAATTTTTACAACGTATTTCCTTTATTTTGCAGATGCGTGATTGAACCCAACTCTGACGTGGTAGAGCGATATGCGGCGCGCGTGGTGGCTGGTGGAGGAGCGCACGATGTGGAGGTGCAAGGTGTGCGGCGCCTGGCCTGTTTGGGGGGCTGTTATGGTTTTCTTCCTTTTTTGTTTTGTTGAGTTTTTAGTTTAATTGGGCTGGGTAAAGGTTGGGCTAGGTTTTGTTAATGGGTTTGGGGTTTAATTTGGGTTAGTGGTTTGTTTTTTTAATTTGTAATTGGTATTGGGTCTGGGTTTGTTTGGGTTAGGTGAAAATTTTGGTCATACAGCTGCCCCTCTTTGCTCATTGTCGTGTAACGGGAATAGAGTAAAGACTTTAGAAGGACCAAATTTGCCTGGGCTGGCTGAGTTTTGGCTTCTTAGCGCAACCTCGTCACAACCCATTGTATCTTGTTGCTTCCAGATGCTTCATTACTATTTTGCGAAGCTTTGATTCATTGAAACTCGATCTGCTCCGCTCCTTCTCAACGAAGAAGGAAACAAAAATGTTGTATTTAGCCTGCTTCACTCCTGCTCAGTGAAGATAAGGCTGCTGATTAGAATCTGCTCCATTGCCGATACATGGAGATAAGATTCAAAATTTGATCTGCTTCACTCCTATTCAGCGAAGATAAGATCTGGCGTGTTTAGCCTGCTTCACTCCTGCTCAATGAAGATAAGGCTGGTGGCTGGAATATGCTCCATCACCGGTACGTGGAGATAAAATTCGCCAAAAATTCGATCTGCTCCGTTCCTGCTCAGCGAAGATAAGATCTGGTATTTAGCCTGCTTCACTCCTGCTCAGTGAAGATAAGGCTGATGATTGGGAATCTGCTCCATCGCCTGTACGTGGAGATAAGATTCACCAAAATTTGATCTGCTCCGCTCCTGCTCAGTGAAGATAAGATCTGGTATTTAGCCTGCTTCACTCCTGCTCAGTGAAGAGAAGGCTGATGATGTCTGTAATCTTGATCAATTCTGCTACATTGTCCACTAGGGAATTCATCTGTAGAAGAGTGATATGCTTATGCCAGATGATTAGGATGCCATGATTAATATGAATCAAATGCTCCTAACTACATGTATTATGGATTTTAAATGCATAAATGCAAAATGTCATGAGAATGATCCATTTTAATTTTTGGGTTATTATCGCTCGCTGGTAACATCCCTGACGTGTGTCTTCTTGTTCAGCTTGATAACAGCGGACCTGAAGATGCGGTTAATTCCTTATCCCTCACACGTTTTAAGCTCGGTGAGCTCTAAATAATTGTCCTATTTTAGGTTATCGTATTATTTAGAAACCTTTCAGAGTAATATGTAAAACCTCTTTTGTGAGCATTGTTAGTTCATTAATCATTATTTCAATAAAATGCTTGAAAAAGAGCACAAGGGTAGGTAGAACTAAAATTTATTCGAGTCAAAATTCACAAAAGATGTACTAAACAAAGAAAGCACTCATTATTTGAAGTACGAAAATGGATAAAAGGAACAAATAGGTGCCCCAGATTTCGCAGTTTGAGCTTCTGTGTACGAACTCCTCGGTCACCATTTTAAGCTTGGCATGTGCTTAAAGGTTCTATAGCGTTTTGTCGATGCCCCAAGGTGTAGCCCATCCTTTCTTTGTCGATTCAAGTAGCGAGACTGTCACTTGTCCCAGCCTGGATTAAAATTTGAATTGCTCTTTGTGGGTTTTCAATTCAAAACCCCTTTGGTCTCAAGGCGCCCTTTACGGGTTTTCACATTGGCCTCTCCTTTGGTCTCAAGGCGCCCTTTGTGGGTTTTCACCTTGACACCCTTTTTTTTTTAGGCGTCCTTTATGGGTTTTCACCTCCACTGCTTCAAGCAAAGTATCTTTTGACAGAATCTGAATTTATCGGGTTAGGCAAGCTCTTGCCATCCATCTCTGCTAATATCAATGCCCCTCCAGAGAAAGCCTTTTTTACCACATAGGGTCCTTCCCAATTTGGCATCTATTTTCCACTGAAAAGCCTTTTTTACCACATAGGGTCCTTCCCAATTTGGCATCTATTTTCCCCTGAAATCTTTTTGCATAGGGAGAATCTTTTTCAATACTAAGTCCCCCTCATAGAATACCCTGGGATGAACTTTTTTGTTGTAAGCTCGCATCATTCTTTTCTGGTACATTTGACCATGGCGAATAGCCCTCAGCCTCTTCTCTTCAATCAGGTTTAGTTGATCATAACGGGATTGGATCCATTCTGCTTCATCTAACTTCAGCTCTGACAAAACTCGGAGAGAAGGGATTTCGACCTCAATAGGTAAAACTGCCTCCATCCCATAAACCAATGAGAAAGGTGTTGCTCCGGTAGAAGTTCTGACAGATGTACGATAAGCATAAAGGGCAAATGGGAGTTTTTCATGTCAATCTTTGTAGGTCTCAGCCATTTTTCCCACAATCTTCTTGATATTCTTATTAGCTGCCTCAACTGCCCCATTCATTTTCGGGCGGTATGGTGACGAGTTGTGATGTTAATGTTGAACTGACTGCAGACTTCCGCTATGGCACTATTGTTCAGATTCAACGCGTTGTCAGATACGATCTTTTCTGGCATACCATAACAACATATGATCTCCTTTTTCAGGAACTTGCTGACTGTCGACTTTGTGACATTGACATACGAAGCAGCCTCTACCCATTTGGTAAAGTAGTCAATGACCACAAAAATGAATCAATGTCCGTTGGAAGCCTTTGGCGAGATTGGCCCAATGACGTCCATGCCCCACATTGAGAAAGGCCATGAGGAAGTCATGACATGGAGGGGTGAAGGAGGCGCATAGATTTTGTCTCCATAGATTTGACACTTATGGCACTTTTTGGCGTAACCGATGCAATCTCCCTCCATTGTGGACCAGTAATACCCGAACCTCATGATTTGTCGAGCCATTGTGAAGCCATTGGCATGCGTCCCACAGACACCATCATGGACTTCTTCTAGAATTTTCTTTGCCTCAATAGCGTCAACACATCTTAGCAACACCTGATCCTTTCTCTTCTTATATAGGACCTCGCCGTCTAAGACATAGTCACTGGCTAACCTCCTCAATGTCCTTTTATCATTTTCGGTTACTTGATCTGGGTACGCACGGCTCTTCACATATTGTAGGATATCATGATACCAATGGTGATCATCTCTCTCCTCCTCTTCATCGATATTACAACAGTGAGCTGGTGCCTCATAAATACTTATCTGAATTGGCTTCATATCTTCCTGTTCATTTACTTTGATCATGGAAGCTAGTGTAGCTAAGGCGTCAGCCATCTGATTTTCGTCTCGCGGGAGGTAATGGAAAGTGATATCATCAAACTCCTCAATTAACCCTAGAATTAACTTTCAATAACTGATCAATTTAGAATCTCTCGTTTCCCACTCGCCTTTTAGCTGATAGATTACCAATGCAAAGTCCCCGTATACTTCTAGTACCTTGATTTCGTGGTCTATAGCTGCCCGAATTCCCATAATACATACCTCATGTTCTGCCATGTTGTTTGTGCAGTCAAAGTCCAGTTTGCAAGTGAATGGATAATGATCTCTATTTGGGGATATCAGTACTGCCCCAACTCCGTTTCCAACGACATTTGATGCTCCGTCAAAATGTAACTTCCAAGAACGATCTCCAGGCCTGTCACCTTCAGCGATTGCTACATACATTAGATCTTCATTGGGGAAATTAAAATTCAAGGGTTCATAGTCCTCCAAGGCTCTACTGGCTAGGAAGTCCGCTATTGCACTCCCTTTCACAGCCTTTTGATTGACATAGACTATGTCAAATTCAGAGAGCAGAATTTGCCATCGGGCCATTCTTCCATTCAAAGCGGTTGACTCCATCATGTACTTGAGAGGGTCTAGCTTTGAGATTAGCCAGGTCGTATGGTACAACATGTACTGTCTCAACCTTCGCGTAGTCCAAACTAAAGCACAGCATAGCTTCTCAATTGGCGGGTACCTCACTTCACACTCAGTGAATTTTTTACTGAGGTAATATATCGCTCTTTCTTTTCATCCAGTCTCGTCATGTTGGTCGAGCACACATCCCATCGAATTATCAAATACTGTTAAGTACAGTATCAATGGTCTACCAGGGCTAGGTGGTGTTAGCACTGGAGGACTGGACAAATATTGCTTAACCTTTTCAAAAGTTTTCTGGCATTCATCATCCCATACCCCAGGATTGTGTTTTTTGAGAAGGCGAAATATGGGGTCACACTTCTCAGTCAGCTGTGCGATGAACCGAGCGATATAGTTTAGTCTCCCCAAGAAACCTCAGACTTCTTTCTGAGTACGCGGCGGAGGCAATTGCTGTATAGCCTTGACTTTATCAAGGTCAACTTCTATTCCTTTCTCACTGACTACGAAGCCAAGTAACTTTCCGGACCTAGCTCCAAAAGTGCATTTTGACGGATTGAGCTTTAATTGGAATTTTCTCAACCTCAAGAACAATTTTCTTAAGACTTGCAAATGTTCCTCTTCAGTTCGGGATTTTGTGATCATGTCATCAACGTAAACCTCAATTTCCTTGTGCATCATGTCATGAAACAAGGTTACCATGGCTCTTTGGTACGTTGCTCCTGCATTCTTTAACCCGAATGGCATCACCTTGTAGCAAAATGTCCCCCATAAAGTTATGAACGTAGTTTTTTCCATATCTTCAGGATGCATCTTGATCTGATTGTACCCGGAGAACCCATCCATAAAGGAGAACAGTGAGAAGCCTGCCGTATTATCCACTAAGGTATCAATGTGAGGCAATGGAAAGTTATCTTTTGGGCTGGCTTTGTTTAAATCTCTATAATCTACACACATTTGCACTTTCCCATCTTTCTTAGGGACAGGGACGACGTTGGCCACCCATTCTGAATAATTGACCACCTGTAAGAAACCAGTATCAAACTACTTCTGGACCTCTTCTTTTATTTTCATTGCTACATCGGGTCTCATTCTTCAGAGCTTCTGCTGAACTGGCTTGCACTCCTCTTTTGTAGGGACACGGTGCACTGCGATATCTGTACTTAGACCAGGCATATCCTGGTATGACCATGCAAAGACGTCTTTGAATTCTTGCAACAGCTCAACAAGGTCCTGTCTTATTTTCTCGTCAATGCAAGTGCCAATTTTCACATTCTTCCCCTCTTCTAGGGTCACAATCTCAACGGTCTCCTTGTGTGGCAGAACTTGCTTCTCTTCTTGCTCCACCATCCTTAACAAGTTTGAAGATAAACCACAATCCTCATTATCTTCAAAATCTTGAGATCCCTCAAAGCACATATCTCGCTCAAAAGGAGATTCTGGGCTCGTATCAGTATTGCTCATGACGTTGACATCTGGGGGCCTATTATGAGTATAGGAGAATACCCAAAGAAAAACAACAATGAATAATTCCTTTGTATGGTATGATTGTGTATGAAATGAAAAAGAAAGAATGAATAATTGCTCGAGCTGATTTATGAAAATGCATTTTATTAAAAATGACAATGTTTGAACATGAGCCTATTTCACAAAAGATTCTTATTGTCTCTAAGCTAGAAGATAACAAGTGGGTTTTGAATATTACTCTGTGGTAGCTCTAAAGATTACAGGAATCTCTTCTACAGTCCAATTATCCAAAACACTCCCAGGCTCATACGGGCGAATGCTTAATAAATTTCCTTCGTTTGATTCATCTTCGAACACGGCGTTGATGCTCCAGATTCCCATCGCATCTTCAGCCATTGCTTCTTTCACCTTCTTCTGTGTGGAATGAATAAACCCTCCTGATACGAACGTTTGAGAAATATGGGGGAAGCTCATCGGTTCCCACTTGACTTCTATCCCACTCAATCTTGCTCTCCGCTATTCTTGCTTCCTTTCAAACTCCTTCTTCATTTGGCTTGCGTCTGGCCTGAATCCCAAACCGAAGCGATCCCACTTGCTAATCAAGCCTGGCACTTTAACTTGTCCATGAAGGTGTTTCCCAAGTCCTTTTCCGGGTAATGCCCTTTTCCCCACTGTCAGCCTCAAGCTCATCTTCGTAGCCCCAGATATCTTAGGCATCGAAATCTTGCTTCCTTCTGTTATAAATGTTGCATTTACAAACTCTAGCGATCGAAATGAACATTCAACTACTTCAGAATCATTCTCTACGTAGGGCGCATCATTGGTAACCGACACGATAATATCTTCCTCCGCATTTATCGTTATTAGCCGGCCCTCCGTAACTAACTTCAGCTTCTGATGCAGCGAGGATGGTACTGCCCCAGTTGAGTGTATCCAGGGTCTTCCTAATAGACAGTTATAGGAAGGCTTAATATCCATCACGAGGAAATCTACCTCGTACGTGTTTGGGCCAATCTGGAGAGGTATCTCTATCATTCCCATCACTTTCCTTTCTGTACCGTCAAATACTCTCACTATGTTCTGGCATGTCTTCATGTGAGAGCTATCTATAGGCAGACGGTTCAAGGTGGACCAAGGCAAGACGTTCAGTACGGATCCATTATCAATCAGTACCCCAGGCAGCGTATACCCCTTGCAACGGGTAGTGATATGGAGAGCCTTAGTAGACCCCATGCCCCCTGGCGGTATCTCATCATCGCTGAAGGAGACAAAGTTGTCGGCACTTATGTTACTGATGAGGCGGTCCAATTTGCTCACAGAAATGTCATTTGCGACATAGGTTTCATTCAGCACCTTCATCAGCGCGTCGCGGTGGACCTTTGAATTTAACAGCAGAGCCAACACAGATATGCGATCCGGTTGTTGGTGCAGTTGTTCCACAACACTATATTCGCTGTGTCTTAGGAACTTCAAGAACTCCTTGGTTTCATTTTCCTCTACTTGCTCATTAACCAGTGGTTTTGATTTCCCTCCTTCTTGTTTGAGCACGACGGGTCCCCCTTTTACTAGCTCGGCTTTTGTGTTTGGCGTGTTAATCGAACCTTTCTTCTCTGGCACTGTTATACTGCAGTTATAACTCTAAGGCACCCTATAGCTATCCTTATAAGGGAAAGCTACTGGTTTTTTGATTATAACCTTTTGTGTCACCCTTACTTCGACTTCGCTGACTCTGGGCTTCGTAATAATTATCACTGGGCGGCTGGCTCTGCAGCCTTCTTCACTCAACTCTCCTCCTAGAGAGCATACATTATCCTCTTCAACAAGCTCGAAGAACTCCAACTCTTTATTATCCATTAGACCCTGAACTAGGGCCCTGAACTCAGTACAATTTTGAATCTCGTGATCCTTCTCATGATGGAACTCACAATAGTTCCGTGTATCTTGGATTTTATCCCCTAACCCTTGCGGGACTAAACCTCTCTTCTGCATTTCCCTCCAAACTAGCTTCAATGGGGTTCTCACTTCTGCGACATTCAGCTTGACTTTCCTCCCCATATTCTCAATTACCGCGTTCACCCCTTTGTCAGTATGACTAGGCAACGGATTTCCTGTACCAGGTGTATTATCGAATTTTAGAACACCTGCTTTGATAAGCCTTTCAACGCATCTTTTAAACGAGGTATAGTTTTCTATCGAGTGCCCCGTAATCCCAGCGTGGTATTTGCACCAAGTGTTTGCGTCGTACCACTTAGGGTATGGAGGCTACAATGGCTCTAAGTGGAAAGGAGCCACTATATGAGCTTCAAACAATCTTTTGTACAACTCCCTATACGTCACTGGTATGGGAGTAAACTGAAACTTCTCTGTATTCTGTCTCGTGTTAGGCTCTCGCCTTGGTAAGGCTTGCTGGCCTGTGACTACTGTTTTCGACTGACTAACCATGACAGGTTTTGAGTAGCCTGAGCTCACATTACCTACTTCATTTTCCCTCTTCTTTAGGGCTGACCTTCTTGTGCTTTCCCCCACTTCTATCTTGCCAGACCTTATGGCATTTTCTATCATTTCGCCAGATATCACTATGTCCGCGAAACTCTTGGTTACGGTACCTAGCATGTGAGTAATGAAAGGTGCATTCAGTGTACTGATGAAGAGTATGGTTGTCTCTTTCTCCAACAGCGGTGGTTGGACCTGTGTGGCGACCTCTCTCCATCTCTGAGCATACTGTCGGAAGCTTTCACTTGGCTTCTTTTCCATGTTCTGGAGCGTGATTCGATTAGGTACTATATCCGTTATATGGCCATACTGCTTCATGAAGGCCTGAGCTAGGTCCTTCCACGATTTGACTTGAGCCCGACTCAGTTGATTGTACCATTTTACTGCAGCCCCACCCAGACTATCCTGAAAACAGTGGATTAGCAGTTGATCGTTGTTGACATACCCTGTCATCCTTCGACAAAACATCGTAATGTATGCCTCAGGGCAGCTGGTTCCGTTATATCTTTCAAATTCCAGCATCTTGAACTTAGGAGGAAGTACCAAGTCCGGAACCAAACTTAGTTCCTTTGCATCGACTCCGCAGTAGTGATCAACACTCTCTAACTCCTTAAACTTCTCCTGTAACCACTTGCATCGATCCTCTAATTGTTTTGGAAGCTCAGCCCTTGCCTTTTCTATCTCTGCCGCGTCATCAAAGTCAGGGACCTAGGGGTTCGCCAGATTGTCTCCAGGATTGGAACTTGAACCTGTTGGGAAATTCATTGGTGCCGAGGTACCAGATTGATACTGAGGTCTAATATTGACAGACACCTTTGGCAGCTGGACACTTGGCGGGGCAAAGCCAGGAGGATATGTAGAGTCCTCATTATTGTCACCAGTATCTCCCATAGGGCTCTTCCCTTTATCAGGCCCTCCAGTTAACAGTTGTGTTAACTGGCTCATCATGCTTCTCTGGGACTCCAGCATTTGGTCCCTCATGTCTTGTTGGATCTTGGCCAACTGTTCTTGCATCTGAGCTTGCAGCTGATCCTGCATGTCCTTTTGCATCTGCTCTAACTTTTCCAACTTTGATCCATAGTCTTTGTTTTTCTTCGTGTGTAATATTGATGTTCCAGGGTAACTGTAATACGATCTTTAATTAATAGGGCTCTTTTGTGAAATTAAATGCACATAATACGATGTGATGTAAATGCATGAGATGAATGCAAAACTAAGAATTGTCATTTCTGATTCAATTTCTTTTAGAAGAACTTTATTAGAAAACAGAAAACTTTACATAAAACGGGTTATATATACGGCCTAGCCCTTATGCCCAAAGTTTTAACTTTCTCGAGAAGCTGTGCCAGCTCTCGATCTCGATCTGACACGAATCCATACTTTACGCTTAACACGTTAGCTTGAGCTGCTAGAGTTTGTAAATGATCAGCCACCTCTCGTATCTTGATCACAGCTTCACCCATGACTTTGCCTCTGTCTCTAACTTGGCCTTGGGATTGACGGAACTGCTTTTTCCAATACTCAATGTCTGCCTCAAGTTGTTCACTTCGACGTTCATGACTTTGAAGCAATATCTCAAGTTTCTCTAGCTGCTCTTTCAGATCTTCAATCCTGCTCAAACTGGCCTTTAACTCAATTACAGAGTTACGATCACGATGCTGCTGCTGTGCCTTTTCTAACTCCACCACTCGAGCTCCTAACATTTCATTCTCATTCTAGCTCTCAACCAATCTCCTTTTTAAAGCATTCTCTCGTGCTCGAGCATCATGAAACCTTCCTTCCCACTGATCAGCCTTAGACCTTTCTTCTTGGACTTCTTATCGCCATTGCTCTGACGTCTTTCCCAGCCCAGCACTTCTCATTGACTTATGTAGCTGCCGGTAATCAGTCTTCAAAGTGTCCAAGTCCTCCTCAGCTTTTCTTTTCCCCTTTCGCAGTTTCTCAGCCTCAAGTTTTTGAACATCGACATCTAACTTTAAATACATCTTCTCTTCTTCCAGCTGTTCTATCTTCTTTCCTAACTCTGAATTTCTTTTTTTGAAGTCTTGTCTTATAATTTCCAGCTCGGAAGGAATTACTCGCAAACGGTCTTCCATCGACTGAGTATCTTCTAACCTCGGCCCCGGAATATTATCATTGATCCTCTTACTCAACCACCTATTGTACTCAGGAGTCATCATTGGGTATCCAGTCAACTTCTTCATTCGGCGTGTCTGCTTCTAAGCATCGGCAATTTCTCGAACTCTCCTCTTATAATTGTCCCCTTTATACAAAAATTCACTCTGAGCCAAACCATGTGTCGTAGGTACAAACTGCTCTGACTCGTACTGCCTTAACACCAACAAAGGGACATACCCAACAGCTCCCCAAATTCCAAGCAGAGGTACCCAGTCAAAATTTCTGCATCGGTAGAGGACTTCATCAGGAACCATCCAAGGGGCCTTCCATACCACATCTTTCTCTTGGAGATTTTGGAGAATTGTCATCCATCTTTCTTCTGATATGTCGTCCCTCATGGGCGTAACTGCTATTTCCCTCAAAGGGGAATAATTTTAAAAAAATGCTCGATTCGGCCTTTTGTGAACTTTCCAGAAGTGGCCATGGAACCAAACCAATAACAATTGCGCACATCCCACGAATCTTCCCTCTCCAGCCCTCCTACATACACTTAAGGATCTGAATGTCTCCGCTAGAATTGCCGGTACTGGTGTAGCCTGTTTGGCAAGCCGATCAAATAAATCGGCTACCGCTTCATCGATATGCCTTAACGCTTTGGGAAAGATCACCAGCTCATATATACTCAAGGCAAAAACGTAAACTTTCTTCTTTGCATCTGGATGTGCCAGGATCAAGTCTCTCAAGTTCACCCAATGAATGCACTTCCTCTCACCTTTTTGCTGAATCCGGGCTGTAACCCACTGCTCACTCATCCCAGTGACGTTCATTAGCTTCTTTACAAAACTGGGTACATTGGGGACCTTAACATACACTCTGTCGGTTTGAAACCTTGGACAACGTATCAGGGCTGAATATTCTTCCACGGTTGGCACCAAGTCCACCTTCCCAAAGGTGAAACAACTATATGCAGGGTTCCAGAACTGAGTCATAGCTCGAAACAAGCACTTGTCTACCTTAATGTCGAGGAGGTAAGGCAGATCACCGTAGTTATGATAGAATAATTCCTTGATCTCATTATACCAGCGAGCCCATATATCCCTTAATTCCTGGAGTTTATTCTGTGTCACACTAATACGGGTGAAGTCCCACAACTCCGAGGCGTGCCCCTCAGCCAGGCTATCACTTTTCTCGAGTTGCGCATTCTCTGACCATGCACGGACAATCGCGTTATCCTCCACTTTTTCAAGAAGTCCGCTCTCCATAATCAAGCTCTCTAACTTAGTAATCGAACAGGTATTGACACCTTCCTAGATATGAAATGACATGTAATCATGGCCAAAATAAAACACAATAAATTAGTATTGAATGATAAAAAATCAAAGCAAGTAAAAAATAATCAAACACCTATTTGGGTAACCACTAGAATTTGGCATGGCTCTACCTAGGGTAGGTTCCTAAGAATCATTATATGCGGTTTAGTTCTAAGGAAAAGGTACCTGAACCAGCAGATTCCTCAATCCTCACCCATTATAGGCTCATATGGATCGAGTTCAGTTCAGGGGGATACATTTCCCTATGGCCATGCGGAGGTGAAAACCTCACGAAACCATAGGTACGGATGTATCCCGGAAGCAATCCACTAGCCCATGCGGAGGTGAAAACCTCACGAAGGCATAGCTTCTCACTCACACTTAAGGGTGTGACCACAACGGTCATGCAATATGATGCCAGAATAACATAAAACTTAGATAAAAATGAAACAAACAAATGTGATGAAAAAACATAATTTTAAAACATAATTTCCATTTTCGACAAAAGGACATAAATTAATCAATTCCACGGCTTGACTCTCTTATTGGTCCCCAGTGGAGTCGCCAAGCTGTCGAAACCATTTTTAATTTGAAAAACGTGGATCGACTTTAAAAACATGAATGGAGTCGCCACCAATCCTTTTTGAGGTGTAATTGGGCCACCTTATAAAGCATTTTGGTCTACGAATTTTAAGAAAACAGGTTCGGGAGTCGGTTACGTACGAGGAAGGCTTAGCACCCTCGTAATGCCCAAAATTGGTACCGAATTGATTAATAAATGTCCTTATTGTTGAAAATTTTAAGAGATTTTAAAATATGATTTTCAAAAAAATATTTGAATGGTTCGTTTTGGAAAATTAAGACTTATTTGTTCCAATAGGACAAAATGTCACACCCAGCACGTTAGGATGCAACATTTCAACCTCCAAAACTAAAATCGCCTTGGTTTCCCAAAATCTAAAATTAGAAGGATATTTTGACATTTGAACGACCGAAAAAACCACACCCAGCACGTTAAGGCACAACTCTTTCGGTCTTCCAAATACGAAACATTGCCTCATTTTGAAAACAAAATTTTATGGGTCTATTGAAGGTCAATGTAGTTAAAGCTTTGGTGCTAGGATGCATAACAGAATAATATTGAATGCAATCATACAGATAACAATTATACGAGTAAGAATAAAAATAAAATAAATAATAAAATAAACCATGCAAGCATATACATAAAAAAAATGATAGATAGATAAACAAACAAAAAGAACTAATTTAGAATATAATAATGAACAAACAAATAAAGAAACATTGGGTAAAAGGAATAACAATGATAATAAAAATACTAAGTCAATTATAATATATGAAACAATTAAAGAAATGTATATATAAAATAATAAAAAAAATATAGTTCTAGATTTTAAAATAAAAGAATATATAACGGAAAAAAAATAAAATAACCATAGGATAAAAACAATTAAAATATACGTACAAATTTAAGAACAACCACTTATTAAAATGTTGATAAGTAAAAATAATAGTTATTCAAAGTGTTGATAACAAAAATAATAATAAATAATATTGGTTATTAAAATAGTAAAGTATAATAAATAATATAATAGTATGATAAATAATAGAAAAAAAAAACCAAAAGTTAATATGAGAACATAAGAAAACGGTGATAATAAAATAAAATAAGAATGCTAAAAAGATAATTAATTTTATGGTGAAAATGTCTAAGAAAATCGAGATAGGATTTGACTGAAATTAAAACGAAAGTTTTGGGGTCAAACATAAATAAGGGAGATATGGGAGGACCCAATTGGGATGCGCGAGTAAAGAGGGAGGGCTAGAGCGCAAATTTCCCCACCCCAAATATGCTGTATTTAATACGGGACGAAAGTGCGATGAAATCAAAAGTGTTTGGGCCAAATTATAAATAACAAAAGTACGAAAAGGGGCCGAATTAAAAGCTGGTGTAACAGGGAGGGATCAGATGCATAAATTTCCCACAAAGCCCAAAAGCGTGGGTCCCATCCCACCCAAACGGCACCATTTCTGCCATAAATAAAAAAGAAAAACCCAAAACTTCATTTGGCAGACTTTATTTCTAAAAAAAAGGTTTCAAATCTTCCTTTTAAAATTCTTAAAACTCTCATCCCTCTTTGCCAATCTATGGATTTCATCGGTGCATGCAGCACCTCCGTCCGTCGAGCGAAAGAGTAAGCAAAATTCCCTTCTTTATAACGCGATGCTACTCTACATTAATCAAGAAATAAGGAAGAAAAAGTTAAACTAGAAATCTATGAAACCACCTTGCAAACGTAATTGATTTCTCTGCTTGATGGCCTTTTTTGTGAGTATTCTTGTTTCAAATTTGAGTGTGTGTTTTGATATTTTACTCTCTCCCCCAAAAACCAAGATCCTTTACAACTGTTATTTGAAGGCTTTTATGGCCAATTTTTACAACGTATTTCCCTTATTTTGCAGATGCGTGATTGAACCCAACTCTGACATGGTGGAGCGATATGCGGTGCGTGTGGTGGCTGGTGGAGGAGCGCACGATGCTGAGGTGCAAGGTGTGCGGCGCCTGGCCTGTTTGGGGGCTGTTATGGTTTTCTTCCTTTTTTGTTTTGTGGAGTTTTTAGTTTAATTGGGCTGGGTAAAGGTTGGGCTAGGTTTTATTAATGGGTTTAGGGTTTAATTTGGGTTAGTGGTTTGTTTTTTTAATTTGTAATTGGTATTAGGTCTGGGTTTGTTTGGGTTAGGTGAAAAATTTGGTCCTACAAGTATAATTACACTTTAATTTAATTATTTTGTGGTGTCCAAATCCACTAGTAAGTAGAGTGGAATCCACAAGGCTTTATTCACGATTTGGCCTCTCAATTATACTTGTTTTCTCGATTTAGTGTATAACTTTTGGGGCTTGAACTTGATAACTTTTTTCACATTGGAGGTTGAATTTTTTTTTTTTTGTCTAAGTTATGCCCTGAATTTAGTCATTTTTCCCACATTGGGGTTGACTTTTTTTATCCAAGTTAATCTTTGAAAGCCTTAGGGTTCAAGCCCTAATGTGAGAATAATTGTCAAATTCAGGCCCTAATAAAACAACAATTGCCAAGTTCATAGATTAACTTAGATAAAAAAAGTTGAAGCCCTAATATAGGATTCAAACCCTAGTGTAGAAACAATTGCCAAGTTTAAAGCCTAATTTGAACTAAAAAAATTTAGACCTCAATGTGAAAAAAATTACTAAATTCAAACCCTAAAATAAAATTTTAATCCTAACTTTTTTTTTTCTCATTTTGTACTTAAACTATTGTTGCATTAGACTTTAATGATGAAAAATTCAACCAATCAAAACACGACGTGTGTTCACCATTGAATGATTACGTGCCCATTGACGAATGATGTGGCTATTGACCGGAAAAAGAATTATTCAAAACGGAAAATAAATCAAATTGTAAAACAAATCTGATTAACCCAATGGACGATCCTTGCTATTGAAAATTATATAGAATGGACAAACCCAAAACATCCGATGGGCCCTTTAACTGCCCAGAAAGCAAAATCAATATCATCCTATAGCTTTTAGATTTACTCAACCTTAACCAATTCCCATATCACAATAAGTTTTAATAATTATTTACAATTATTTAATATTTTGTTAATATTTACATTTTTTATAATTTTTTCAATTTTTAATAAGTTGTTACAATGTTATAATTTTTAACTTTTTTTATAATTTTTATTGTTTTTAATATTTTGTTTCCAATCAACTACCATGCCATTGGTCAATAGTGGACACATGGCACATTTTGATTGGTTGAGCTTTTTTCACCAGTAAAATTTTAGATCAGAAAGTATAATGGAGCAATAGTTTAGGTAACAAAATGAGAAAAAAAAGTTTAGATACTAAATTGAGAAAATAAATATCTTCAAGAGCAAATTTGTGAATAAAACCAATCCACAAAGTGTCAAAAACCGGTAATAATTTATTTTTAGTAATACAAGTAGCTAAAAATAAAAGGGGTTTAAAATTAAAATTAAGCTTTTTAAGTTTTAACGCGTTTACACTATAAAAATTTGATTTTGTAATAAAAAAAACATTTGTGGAGGGGAAATTCCAACATAGACCCTCCTTACTTTTTATATAATTTTTTATGGTAATAAATCCTTTCAATTTGTTTATATTTAATAATTCAACTTACAATTGTAGCTACTTTTTATTTTTTGTTTTATAATAAGTCCTCCAATATGTTTAAATATTGTATAATGTATTCAATATTTCTTGATTAAGTCCTCCAACCAGTGGCGAATCTAGGGGGTTGGCAGGGGCCTTGGCCCCCTTAAAATACAAAATTATTATTTAGGCCTTTGGGATTTTTTAAAAATTTTAAATTAATAAAAATAAAACTATACTTTGGCCCCCTAAAATTATAAAAAATTGATTTAATCCTTTAAAAATTATAAAGACATAGACTATAAAAAATTAAAATTTCATCCAGCCCCCTAAAAAATTGTTTTGGCTTCGCCCCTACATCCAACATGTTTTTAATATTTTATTTTTTTTTTAAGCTGTGCAACTTCTTTACAATAATTTTTGCTACATTTTTTTTTTAATTTTGTTTTAGTTCGTTATAATACCTTTTATTTACTTATTGTAATTTCTGTGAGTTTTCTATCAATAAATAAATAAAAATTTCAAATGAATTGAAATTTATGACATTTTTGTTACACTATTTCTTTTTCTTTTCTTTAAATATACACATAGGTTAGTAAAGTAATTAAAATTTAAAACATAATAATTTTATTAAAAATTATTTTACAATAAATTTATGAAAATATTATAAACGTAATTTTATATTTTACTTTAATACAGCTCAATTTCATAACATGGATTTACAAAAAACCAATTAAACATTCCATATACGTTAATTCATAAATTATTTGATATTTATTTTCAAAAAATATATGTTACTTTTAATCAATATTACAGTTTATGCACGTATAATCATTTCCTATATAAGTTTTTTAAAGAAATATGTTTGCAAATCAAAAATTAAATTGAAAAATATTTACATAATATTGAAAAAATTAAAATAAAATTTTGAAAACGGTTTAACCTGCTTATCTCTAGACAAATTGCTTAAAACAACTTTATTTTTTCAAATGTTATAAAAGTTTATGTAAATGTTAAAAACGTGATTAAAATATATTAAAACACATTACGATTTGTTAATTAAACATGTATACAAATTAAATATATATTGTACTTTATTTAAATAAAAATAAATTTTTTATTTAAGTAAAAACTTGAGTTTTTTAAGAGTTTTTAAAACTTCATTTAATAAATTTTAAAATTATTAAATATACTTTAATTCATACACAACTAACCTCACAGAAAAAAAAATTAATATTGTTGAAACCATTTTTTTGAAAAAGAGGAATCGACTTTTGAAAATGAAAAAACGGGAGTCGCCACCGATCCTTTTTGATGAGGTGTGATCGGGTCACCTCAAAACGTGGTTGTTTTTCAATAAATAGATTCATTTATCAAAACGATACTTTTGGTCTACGAAAATTAGAAAAACAGGTTCGAGAGTCGGTTACGCACGAGGAAGGATTAGCACCCTCGATACGCCTAAAATTAGTACCTAATTGATTAATTAACTGTCTTAGTGTCGAAAATTAAAAATTTGAAAAGGTTTTAAAATTACAATCATTTGTTAAAATGTTATTTAATTAAAAAATTTTAGAACAAGGCGTATTTCACGCTAATCAAGAGAAATGATCACGTCTCGTAAGTTAGGAAACGATGCCTTAAATCTCCAATAACGAGAATAAACACCGAAAAGATTTATTTAATTTTTTAGAAACATTCAATTATCTCGATTTTTTAGAAAGAAATCATATTCCGTAAGTTAGAATGCAATCCCTTTTTCATTCTCAAGATTTTAAAATTCACATTTTAAAAATGTTTGTTTATTCAGATTTAACGAGAAAATCGAAACCCTGTAAATTAGGGTACGACTTTTCGAATCTCAAAATACGAAATAATGCTTGTTTCAAAAACATAATTTATAAATTAAGTGAATTTAGTATAACAAAATTTGTTGTGAAAAATGTAACAATAAATTACAATGCTAATATGCATAGTAAAATGAATACAACAACGTGAATGATAGCAAGAAGGATAAGAATAAACGAATAAGATAAACAAGTTAACCATAAAAAAAATAATAACTAAATTAAAATTTAAAAAAAACTTATAGTAATCAAATAAAACTATTATGTAAAACGGTTAATATATATACATATATATTAATAATAATGGCAATAGTATTAATAATAATACAATGAAAAAAAGGTTATAAAATAAATAAATAAATAAATGATATAATAAAATAAATGTATAAAGAAAATTAGGTAAATAAATATAAGTAGAAAATTGTAAGGCCAAAATTAAAATTAAAAAAAAACTGAATTGTGAAATTTCTTAAAAGAGGAAGGGTTAAAAGTGTAATTAGCCCTTCCGTTGAAAAATACGCAGATCCTGCTTGCGGGTCGGGTCTGTCACACGGGTCATGGCAAAACGGCACCGTTTTGGCACTTAAATGGCAAAAGTGAAACAACATCGTTTCAATGTTTTATAAAAGCCAAGTTTTTTCAAAAAATATCATCATTTTCAACTTTATTTAAAAAAAAACACAAAACCAAATCCTCTTAACCCTCTCTCTTCCTTCCAAAATCAGGCCATGAGTCCGGCCATTGTCCACCATTACGCCACCGTCACTGGCGCCAGCCGTCGTACGCGGCAACCGAAAATCCTCAAAAAGTAAGTTTTTGTTTTTTATTATTTATATGTTTTAAATAGATATATATAATAGATTTTTTAAATGAAGAAAATAAAATAAGATACGAGAGAGAGGAAAGAAAAGAGGAAAAAAATAAAATAAAATAATAAAAATACCCCTAGTCTCTAGATCTTGTTTCTTGCTTGTTGTTTTTGATTGTTTGGTGCGCTTTGAATATAGTTGAGGAAGTGATTTTGTATTGCTCTATATTCGTACTCGAAAAATCCATATTTTGTATTGAATTCGTGTGCTTTTTGAATCTATTTTCTTTATATTGATTTTTTTTGTAACCTTTTTACAAGAGAATATTTGTGGCTTTATAGCTAAAAAAATGCAACTGATTTGCTGCTGCTTGTTTGCAGATATGGTAGATGTATATAGGTGATGTGCGACGTGGGCATCGTAGACAGCGTGGGCATGGTGGACAACGTGGGCGTGCGGCACTGAACTCAGGGTTTCTGTTTTGTTTTATTGGATCTAGGTCTAGGGTTAGGCTAAGAAAATTGGGCCTTTTGCTTTGGGCTATTTTGATTGGGCCTGGGCAAAAATTGGGCCTTACAGCTGCTCCTCTTTGCTCGTTGTCGTGTAACGGAGAATGGAGAAAAGACTTTTAAGAAGGACCAATTTTGCCCGGTCTCGCTGAATTTTGACTTATTGATGCTTCTCTTCTTCAAGCAACCTCGCTTCGACCTACTACATCTTTAGGGGTATAGGGATTTGTTGCTTCAATCTATTCCACTGCAACCTCCAAAAAATAAGATTCGTTATTTTTAGTCTGCTCCACTGCAACTTCAGGGAGATAAGATTTGTGGCCTTAGTCTGTTCCACTGCAACTCCAAGGCAATAAGGTTTGTAAATTGTCATGCTCCACTGCAACTTCAGGGATATGATGATAGTAACTTCAACCTGCTTCACTGCAACTTCAGAGAGATAAGGCTTGTTTTGATCTGCTCTACTGCAACTTCAGGGAAATACGATTTGTTATATTCGATCTACTCTACTACAACTTCAAGGAGATAAGATTCGCTATCTTCAGTCTGCTCCACTACAACTTCAAGGAGATAAGACTTGTAACTTCAACCTATTCTACTGCAACTTCAAAGAGATAAGATTTGTAATTTTCGATCTACTCCATTGCACATTCAGAGAGATAAGATTTGTTACTTTAATCTGCTCCACTGCAACTTTAAGGAGATAAGATTTGCCATAATGCATTTAATCTATCCCATTGCAATTTCAGGGGTATCAGATTTTTGGCTTTATTGATCTGTCACACCATTTTCTGGATAACATGACCTGTAAAATCGGTTTTATGGGGGCTATGCCTATGTCAAGTAATTAGGATACCATGATCAAAATGAATCAAATGCTCCTAACAAAATGTGCTATGAATGATATTTGTATGAATGTAGAATGTCATGAGAATGATCCCTTTTAATGCATAAGTTGACATTGCTCATTATTCATCAAGATAGTATCACTGACGCATTATCCTGCCATTTTGTTCAGCTGATATTTTTTATGGAAAATCTGATGAGATGTCATAATTTAGACTCTTCTTTTTCCAATATTTCCAACCTTTAGGCTTAGTAGGTTCTAAATAGTAGTCTTGTTTTAGGTTCCTGCACTATTTAGAAGCTTTCAAAGTAATATGCAGGACTTCTTTTGTGAAAGTATTATTAGTCTATTATTCATTATTTCAATTCAAAAAATGCTTGAAAATGATTATAATGATGAATAAAAGTGAGACTTATTAGGAACAAAAATGTGAAAAGAATGGATTAAAGACATCAAACATTGCTGGAATACAAAATATGTGAGGAGAACAATAAATGCCCCAGATATCGCAGCCTGAGCTTCTCCGTACAACCCTCTTGAGGACCATTTTAAGCTCAACATGTGTTTAAGGGATCTAGAGTACTTTGTTAATGCCTTAAAATGTAGCGTACCTCCTCATTTGTTAATTCAGGCATAACAAAACCACCGCATGCCTCAACTTCGATCAAAATTTGAACTGCCCTTTCACAGGTTTTCACTTCAAAACCCATTTGGTCTCAAGGCGCCCTTTGCGGGTTTTTACCTTGGTCTCTCCCTTTTTTTTTTTAAGAATAATACTTCTTGACTGAGTCCGCATTTACCAGATTGGGCAAGCTCTTTCCATCCATCTCAGTTAGTATCAACGCTCCTCCAGAAAAGGCCTTTTTTACCACATAAGGTCCTTCCCAATTTGGCATCCACTTTCTTTTGAAATCCTTTTGTATAGGTAGGATCTGTTTCAACACTAAGTCTCATTCATGAAATTTTCTAGGACGAACCTTTTTATTGTAAGCTCGCATCATTCGATTTTGGTACATTTGACCATGACAGATAGTTTTTAACCTTTTTTCCTCAATTAGGTTCAGTTGGTTATATCGAGATTGGATCCATTCTACTTCATCTAAATTTAGCTTAGCCAATACCCGGAGAGAAGGAATTTCAACTTCAATGGGCAAGATTGCCTTCATTCCATAAACCAATGAGAAAGGCATTGCCCCAGTAGAAGTTCTGACAGACGTTCGATAGGCATAAGGGTAAATGGTAACTTTTCATGTCAATCTTTATAAGTCTCAGCCATTTTTCTAACGATTTTCTTGATGTTTTTATTAGCTGCCTCAACTACACCATTCATTTTCGGCGATATGGCGACGAATTGTGATGCTTAATTCTGAACTGATTGCAAACCCCTACTATCATACTGTTGTTCAAATTCAATGCGTTGTCAGATATGATCCTTTCTGGCTTGCCATACTGACATATGATCTCTTTCTTTAGGAACTTACTAACCGCTGACTTTTTTACATTGGCATATGAAGTAGCCTCTACCCATTTTGTGAAGTAATCAATGACCACAAAGATAAATCGATGACTGTTAGAAGCTTTTGGTGAGATCGGCCCAATAACATCCATGCCCCACATAGAGAAAGGCCAAGAGGAGGTCATAACATGAAGAGGTGAATGAGGCACATGAATCTTGTCTCCATAAATTTGGCACTTATGGCACTTTTTGGCGTAATTGATGTAATCTCCTTCCATTGTGGACCAATAATACCCAAATCTCATGATTTACCTAGCCATCGTGAAACCATTGGCATGTGTCCCGCAGACACCCCCATGGACTTCTTCTAAAACTCTCTTAGCCTCAACAGCGTCTACACATCTTAGCAACACTTGATCCTTTCTTTTCTTATACAATATCTCCCCGTCCAAAACAAAATCACTGGCCAGCCTTCTCAATGTTCTTTTATTATTTTCAATTGCATGATCAGGATATTCACAGCTCCTCATGTATCGTAGTATATCGTGGTACTAATGATAATCATCTTTCCCCTTCTCCTCATCGATATTGTAGCAGTGAGCCGGAGCTTCATAAACACTCATACGGATAGGCTTCATATCCTCTTGTTTATTTACCTTGATCATAGAAGCTAAGGTAGCCAAAGCATCAACCATTTGGTTTTCATCTCACGGGAGGTAACAGAAGGCAATATCATTAAACCCCTCAATTAATTCTAGGACCAACTTTTGGTAACTGATCAACTTGGGATCCCCATTCACCTTTGAGCTGATAGATCACTAGCGCAGAATCCCCATACACCTTTCGCACTTTGACTTTGCGCTCTATAGCTGCACGGATTCCCATGATACATGCTTCGTATTCCGCCATATTGTTTATACAATCAAAGTCTAATTTGCAAGTAAATAGATAATGATCTCCACTTAGGGATATCAGGATTGCCCCAATTTCGTTACCAACGGCATTTGCTGCTCCATCAAAATTCAATTTCCAAGGACAATCTTCTGGAATATCTTCCTCAGCATATGCCACATACATTAGATCTTCATTAGGGAAATCAAAGTTTAAAGGCTCGTAATCCTCTGGAGCTCTACTGGCTAGAAAGTCTGCTATGGCACTTCCTTTTACGGCATTCTGGTTCACATAGACTATGTCAAATTCGAAAAGTAGAATTTGCCATCGGGCCATTCTTCCACTCAATGCGGTTGACTCCATCATGTACTTTAGAGGGTCTAGTTTCGAGATTAACCAAGTTGTATGGTACAACATGTACTGCCTCAATCTCCGAGTGGTCTAAACCAATATGCAACATAATTTCTCAATTGGCGAGTATCTCATCTCACACTCAGTGAATTTCTTACGGAGGTAATATATTGTCTTTTCTTTCCTTCTTGCCTCATCGTGTTGACCAAGCACACATCCCATTGAATTGTCAAATACTGTCAAATACAGTATTGTCAGCACTAGAGGATTAGACAAGTAATATTTAACTTTGTCAAAAGTTTTTTGGCACTCATCATCCCATACACCCGGATTGTGTTTCTTGAGGAGACGAAATATGAGGTCACATTTCTTCATTAGCTGTGAAATGAACTGAGTAATATAGTTTAGTTTTCCTTGAAAACCTCGAACTTCTTTTTGAGTGCATGGGGGAGGCAGTTCCTATATAGCCTTGACTTTGTTTGGGTCGACCACAATTCCCTTTTCACTGACTACGAAACTCAATAATTTCCCAAACCTAGCTCTGAAAGTACATTTTGTTGGATTGAGCTTGAGCTGAAATTTCCTCAACCTCAATAATAACTTCCTTATGACTTACAAGTGCTCCTTTTCTGTTTGAGACTTTGTAATCATGTCATTGACATAAACGTCGATCTCTTTGTGCATCATGTCATGAAACAAGATTACCATAGCTTTTTAATACGTTGCTCTCGTATTCTTTAACCCGAATGGCATCACCTTATAGCAAAACATTCCTCATAGGGTTATGAACGTGGTCTTTCCATGTTTTCAGGATGCATCTTAATCTGATTGTATCCAGAAAACCCATCCATAAAAGAGAACAGTGAGTAGCCCGTCGTATTATCCATTAGAATGTCAATGTGAGGTAATGGGAAATTTTCCTTTAGGCTAGCCTTGTTTAGATCTCTGAAATCTACACACATCCGCACTTTTCCATCTTTCTTAGGGATGAAAACAACATTGGCTACCCATTCTGAGTATTTAATCACTTGTAAGAACTCAGCATCGAATTGTTTCTTGACCTTTTCCTTTATTTTTACTGCAACATCGGGTCTCATCCTTTGGAGTTTTTGTTGAACTGGCTTATACTCCTCCCTAATGGGGAGGTGATATACCACAATATCAGCACTTAACCTGGGCGCATATTGGTACAACCACGCGAAAACATCTTTGAATTCTTGCAGTAACTCAATGGGGTCTCGTCTTGTTTCTTCAGTTATGCGAGTTTCAATTTTCGTTTTTTTTCCTTTTTCTAAGATCACACTCTCTATCGTCTCTTTGTAAGGTAGAATATGTTTCTCCTCTCATTCTACCATCATTAACAAATCCGATGATAAGTTACAGTCTCTGCCATCTTCAAAATCCTGAGATCCCTCAAAATACATGTCTCGTTCAAAAGGAGATTCTGGGTCAATAGCAGTGTCACACATGTTGTTGATATCTGAAGACATGTCGTATGTACGAAAGAATATCCAAAGAACAAAATGAATCTAAGAATAGCTTATTTGTATAGCATAACTATGAATGAAATGAAATGATAACAGAATATTTGCTCAATGTGTGATAAAAATGCATTTTTTAATTGAAATAACGATGTTTGAACGTAAGCCTATTTCACAAAAGATTCTTATTGTCTCTAGGCTTTAAAACAACAAGTGTGTTTTGAACATTACTCTGAGTTAGCTCTAAAATTTACAGAAATTTCTTCTGCAGTCCAGTTGTTCAGAACACTTCCAGGCTCGTAAGGGCGAATGCCTGATAAGTTTTCTTCCATCACTCTCTCTTTAAATATGGCGTTAGTGCTCAAATTTTCCATCAAATCTTTGTCAATCTCTTCTTTTGTCGTCTTCCATTCAGGATGAATAACTCCTCCTGACATAAATGTTTTAGATATATGGGGAAAGCACATCGGTTCCTATTTGACTTTTGCCTCACTTAATCTTACTCTTTGTCTCTCTTGCTTCCTCTCTAACTCATTCCTCCTTCGTTTTGCATCTAACTTATACCCCAAGCTAAAGCGATCCCATTTGTTAGCCAAGATTGGTACTTCGACCCGTCCATGGAGATATTTCTCAAGTCCCCTTCCAGGCAATGCTCCTTTTTCAACTGTCAATTGCAAGCTCGTCCTCGTAGCTTCGGATATTTTAGGCATTCAGATTTTGCTTCCTTTGATGATGAAGGTTGCATTCACAAATTCCAACGACTGAAAGGAACACTTTATTGCTTCATTATTATTCTCTATGTATGGCGCGTCACTAGTGACAGATGCAATAATGTCTTCTTCTGCATTTATGGTTATCAGTCAGCTCTTCGTCACCAATTTTAGCTTTTGGTGCAACAATGATGGTACTGCCCTTGCCGAGTGAATCCAATGCCTCCCCAATAGGTAATTATAAGAAGGCTTAATATCCATCACTAGGAAATCTACCTTGTACGTGTTTGGGCCGATCAAAAGAGGTACATCAATCATTCCCATTACTTTTCTTTCGGTGCTGTCAAATGCTCTCACTATGTTTTGGCATGTTTTCATATCAGAGTGATATACGTGATATGAAGTAATAAAATTTATAATAATGATCACACCAAAAACTGACTATTATCACTATTTTAAGGCAAGCGCACCTATCAAACAGTAGTATAGCTTAGTGGCAAGACCGAGATATCGTACCCAATGGAACCAAAAGTACTAGTACTAACTTTCTTTCTATTATTTAACCTAGAAATAAAATGGGTTTTTATGAAACTAAACTAATTCTAAAACTAAACTAAGAACGCACAAAAAGTAAATTGGGGAAAAACTCTTAGGAAAACTTGATTGATTTGGACAATACTCAAGGAAGAATCCACCTAGACTTCACTTGTTATCAACTCTTGAACTAGATGATTTATTCACTTGACTTGATCCGTAGAAATCCCTAGCTTATGTTAATATCTCTCTCGAGACTAAAAACAACTAACCCTAGGTTGATTAATTGAAATATATTTTTAATTAAAACCCCTAGAATCGCATTAACTCGATCTATGGATTCCCTTTTTAGGTTTGACCCTAATCCGGCAGATTTTAGTCGTCCTATCTCTAGGATTGCGATCAACTCTGCTTAATTGCGTTGGATCTACTCCTATGCAGGGACTTTTGCTCCTCTACATAAGCACATTTAACTTAAATCAATATATTAGAAATATCAATTTAAGAGTTAAAAACACAATTAAGAACAAATCAAATATCTATCATATAATTCAAGAGAAAATAATAACAAGATCTGTCTTAGGTTTCACCCCCTCAAGTATTTGGGGGATTTAGTTCATAATCATAAAATAAAACATCTCAGAAGAAATAAAATAAAAAAACATAAGAAAACCCAAAACTCCTAAAAGGATTGAAGGGAGATCATCTGTCTTGATGTAGATCTTGACTTCTGAGATGGATCAATCGGCTTCCCTTCCAGTAATTCCCTGCCTTTAGCTCCCCGTCTTGGCGGGAAAAATAATGTGTCCTTTGAAGTTGCCTTCTAGGGTCTTTATATAGAGTTTAGAATGGCTTTCTTAACCCCTAAGCAACCTTTTTCGAGTGAAATTGAACTTCCTCACGACAGGGACAACCCGTGTACCACGTTCATATAGATCAAGGCCCAGGCCGTGTTCGGGCCTGTTAAGGTGGCATGGCCGTGTGGTCTGGCCGTACTTGTCGGGGTTGGGCCGTGTTCGAGCTCAAGGTGGCACGGCCGTGTGGTAATCCTCCAGGCCGTATTGATTTCATACGTTGGCCAAATTTCTCTGTTTTTGGTCCGTTTCTCGTTCTTTTCACTTCCCTATGCTCACCTGAGTAATAAACGTGAAATTAAAGGTTTAAGAGCATCAATTTACACAAATCAAGGGTTAATTCATCCAGAATTTGGGCTAAGCGTGAGGTAAAAACATGTATAATTTATCGTTTATCACAGAGCTGTCTATAGGCAATCTGTTCAATGTAGAAAAGGGTAAGACATTCAATGCCGATCCGTTGTCAATCAGTAACCCCGGTAATGTGTACCCATTGCAGCGGATGGTGATGTGCAGAGCTTTGGCGGATCCCATGCCCTCCGGCAGTATTTTCTCATCACTAAAAAAGATGAAATTATCAGCGCTTATGTTGTTAACGAGACAGTCTAGCTTGTTTACCGAAATGTCATTAGCGACATAGGTTTCGTTCAACACCTTCATCAGCAATTACGATGCATCTCTAAGCTTAAGAGTAGAGCTAATACTGATATACCAGCCGGCTGCTTGTGCAGTTATTCCACGATACTGTACTCGCTATGTTTTAAGAATTTCAAAAATTCCTTAGCTTCGTTCTCAGTTACTGGTTCATTAACAGGTAGTTTTGGCTTCTATTTCATTTTGTTCAATTACCAAAGATTTTCCTTTTACAAGTTTAGCTTTTGTATTTGGGGTGTTGACCGGGCCCTCTCCTAGGATTGTCACATTCCAGTCGTAGTTCCAAGGCACCTTTTTGCTATCCTTATAAGGGAAAGCAAAAGGTTTCTGGATTATGACCCTTGGCACGATTTTTACTCCGACTTTATTGACTTTCGGTCGTAAGATGATTACTATCGGGTGATCGGCCTCACAAATCTTCTCTATCGACCCTCCTTCTGAGGTGCACACATCTTCTCCTTCGGTAAACTCAAAGAACTCTAACTCCTTGTTGTCTATCAGACCCTGTACTAAGCCTTGAATTTACCGCATATTTGGATCTCATGGCATTTCTCATCATAGAACTCACAATAGTTCATTGCTTCTCGGGATCTGTTTTTGGAGTCCTACACGATTAACCTTCTTTCTACCATTTTCCTCCAAACCCTTCTCAATGAGGTTCTAACTTTCGCAACATTCATCTTGATTCTTTTTCTCGCATTCTTAACTATCGCATTTACCCATTTATCAGCATGGTTGGGTAACATATTTTCCACACCCGATGGATCATCAAATTTTACAATGCCTATTTTAATGAGCCTTTCGACTAACTTTTTGAAAGTGGTGCAGTTTTCTATCGAGTGTCCCGTGATTCTCGCATGGTATTCGCATTGGGCGTTTGCATCTTACCACTTGGGGTATGGAGGTTGCATTGGTTTTAGGTAGAAGGGGGATAGAACATGTACATCAAATAAACTGTAGTACAACTCCTTATACATTATCGGAATGGGCGTAAACTAGAGTTTCTCTGTATTTGAATTTGTGTTGGGCTCCTACCTTAGTAAGGCTTGTTGTCCCGTGGTTACTGTTCTCGGTTAGTTCACAGTGATTGGTTTTGCATAACTTTTGCTCATATTGTTTACTTCATTTTCTCTCTTTCTCGGGGTCGACCTCTTAATGTTCTCCCCAGCTTCTATCTTTCCGCACCTTATCGTGTTCTCTATCATTTTGTCAGACATCATTATGTCTGAGAAACTCTTAGTTGCGCCTCCTAGCATGTGATTGATGCAAGGTGCTTTCGGGTTATTAATAAATAATATAGTCATTTTCTTTTTTAGCAGCAGCGGTTAGACTTGTGTAGCGACTTCTCTCTACCTCTGAGCATACTGCCTGAAACTCTCGTTCGATTTTTTCTCCATGTTTTATAATGTAATTCTGTCAGGCGCTATATCTGTTACAGGGCCATATTGTTTTATGAAAGCTTGTGCCAAGTCTTTGCATGAACTAATTTGGCCTCAATTCAACTTATTATACCATTTGGCCACCACCCCAGTTAAGCTATCTTGGAAACAGTGGATCAATAACTGATCATTACTGATATATCCTGTCATCTTCCGACAGAACATTGTAATGTGAGCCTCAAGGCAGTTGGTCCTGTTGTATTTTTCAAACTCTGGCATCTTGAACTTTGGGGGGAGCACCAGGTCCGGAACTAGACTCAATTCTTTAGCATCAACTCCACAATGGTATTCAGTACTTTCCAATGCCTTGAACTTCTCCTCAAGCCATTTGCATCGATCCTCTAATTGTTTTGGGAGATCCGCCTTTGCCTTTCCTATTTCTGCCACATCATCGAGATCAGGGACAATGGGGTTTGCCAGATTATCTCCAGGGTTAGAGCTTGAGCCCGTTGGGAAGTTTGTCGGTGCTGAAGTATCGGTCTGACATTGGGGTCTGATATTAACGAACACCATTGATGGTGGTGTTTGAGTGTTTGTTGGGTAAGGAAAGTCTTCGTTGTCATTTCCAGTACTAACCATAGGGTTCTTTCCTTTACCTGGGGCACCAGCCAACAACTGTGCAAATTGACTTATCATGTTTTTCTGGGATACTAACATCTGATCCCTCATATCCTGCTGGATTTTGGCCAACTACTCTTGCATCTGTAATTACAGTTGATCTTGTATATCTTTTTGCATCTGTTCCAATTTCTCTAATCTTTAATCCATGACTTTTGTTTTCCTTCGTGTACCGTAATGGTGCTTAATTAACGAAATTTTGTCTGTTTCTAGGTTAACTAAAATAAATTTTAATTAATTAGGACCCTTGTATGAAATTTAATGCATATGATGCGATGTAATGCAAATGCATGAGATGAATGCAAAAGAAGACGTCGATTCTGATTTAATCTCATTTAGAAAACTTTATTAGAAAACAAAATTCTTTACATAAAACAGATTACATATATGGTTTTGCCCTTGTGCTCAAAGCTTCAACCTTGCTAAGAAGCCAAGCTAACTCTTGACCCCGGTCTGACTCTAACTCATATTTCACACTTAGCACGTCAGCCTGAACTGCTAAGGTCTGTAAATGATCTGCCACCTCACGTATCTGAGCTACAGCTTCGCCTATGATGTAATCTCTATTCCTGACCTGGTCTTGAAATCGATGGAACTGCTCCTTCCGTTGCTCATTATTCGACTTAAAAAGTTCAATTTGAAGTTCATGGCTCTGAAGTGCAGTCTCGAGTTCTTCTATCATTCTCTTCAAATCCTCGATATTACTTAAGCTAGCCTTTAATTCAATTACAGAGTTGTGACTACGATGCTGATGTAGTGCCTTCTCAAACTCTGCTACTCGAGCTTTTAACCTCTCCTTTCCACTTTGGCTCTCAATCAAGGTCTTTTTCAGAGCATCCTCTCGTGCTCGAGTATCATGAAACCTCTTCTCCCACTGATCAACTTTGGCCTTCTCTTCTTGAATTTCTTGCCGCCACTGCTTAGACGTTTTTTCCAAACTATCGGTTCTTATCGATAAACGCATCTTTTTGTAATTAGTCTTCAAACTGTGCAAATCCCCTTCGACCTTCCTCTTTCCCTTTCTCAGTTTCTCAACCTCTAGTTTCTAAACATCAACATCTAATCTCAAATGCATTTTTTCTTCCTACAATTGCTCTATCTTCTTTCCTAACTCAGAATTTCTCCTTTCAAAGTCCAGCTTTATGATTTCTAACTCAGAGGGGACAACTTGCAGGTACTCTTCTATCAATTGAGCGCCCTTCTAACTTGACTCAAGGATATTGTCATTGACTCTTCTACTCCACCACCCCTTATATTCGGGGGTCGTCATTGGACCTCCAGCAACCTTTTTCATCCGGCGGGTCTAATTCTTAGCATTAGACATTTCTTGAACCTTTTTCTTGAAATTATCCCCCTTATAGGAAAACTTACACTGAGCTAGCCCCTGGGTTGCTGGTATGAACTGTCTCGATCTGTATTGCCTTGATACCAATAAAGGAGTATATCCAGCAACTCCCCAAATCCCAAGTAAAGGGGCCAAATCAAAGTTCCTGCATCGGTATAGTATTTCATTGGGAACCAACCAAGGAGCTCTCTACTCGACCTCCTCCTCTTGGAGATTTTGGAGGATCACCATCTATTTTTCCTCCGATATGTCATCCCGCCTCGGTGTAGCCACTATTTCTTTTAATGGAGAATAGTTTTCAGAGAATACCTGATAGGAAACCTTGTCTACCTTTCAGAAATGGCTGTGAAACCAAACCAACAAAAGTTGTACACAACCAACAAATCTCTATTCACCCGCTCTACGGCACGCGTTCAAAGACCTGAATGTATTAGCCAAAATTGCAAGAATATATGTGACCCCTTTATTAAGTTGGTCAAATAAATCAGTGATTGCTTCATCTATATGCCTTAAATCCATGGGTAAAATCACCAATCTATAAATGCTCAAAGTAAAGACGTCAACTCTTTTCTTTACATCGGGATGTGCTAGAATTAGATCCCTTAAATTTACCGACGGGATACACTTACCATTACCTTTCTGCTGGACTCGAGCTGCAACCCACTGTTCGCTCATCCCAGTGATATTCATTAATCTCTTTATAAAGGTCGGGACATTGACAGCTCTAGAATAGACCTTGTCCGCTTGAAACCTCGGACAACGAAGCAAGGCTGTATATTCCTCGATAGTCGACACCAAATCCACCTTTCTAAAGGTAAAACAACTGTAGACGAGATTCAAAAATTGAGACAGAGCTCAAAACAAATGCTTATCCACCTTAATATCGAGAAGATAAAACAGATCATCATAATTACGGCAGAATAGCTGCTTGATTTCATCATCCCAATGGCCCCATATCTCTATCAGTTCCTGAAGATCATTTTGTGTCACACTAATAGGAGTGAAGTCCTATAATTCCATGTGTACCCCTCTGCCAAACTATCACATTTCTCTAATTGCGTTTTCTTCGACCATATCCGGACAGCCGCATTATCCTCCACTTTATCAATAAATTCGTTCTCCATGGCAAGCTCTCTATTAGTAATCGAATCGTGAATTGACACCCCTTTTTTATGATGGAAATGTCATGCAATCACAATTAAAGAAAAATAAAACAAGTCAGAACTATGCATAGAATAGAACTCAAAACAATCATGAAATAACCAAGCACCTACTCAGGTAACCACTAGGGCTCGGCGTAGTTCTACTTAGGGCAGACTCCTAAGGCTCACTATATGTGGTTTGGTTCTAGAGTAAAGGTACCTGAACCAGCAGATTCCTCGACCCTCATTCATTATAGGCTCATATGGACCAAGTTTAGTTCAGGGGAATACATTTCCTATGGCCATGCAGAGATGAAAATCTCACAAAGACATAGGTACGGATGTATTCCAGAAGCAATCCACTATCCCATGCGGAGGTGAAAACCTCACAAAGGCGTAGTCTCTCACTCCCACTTAAAAGGGTAGACCGAGCAGTCATGCAATGCAATGTGCAGGGATATATCAAATGACTCAAATAAGTAAAGCAAATGCAAAATGATGAAAACCATAACCAAACCGAATAAAATGCAATGAAAAGATCGTAAATTTAAAACCAAATTCAATTTTCGACAGAAAGACAAAAGTTAATCAACCTGCGGCTCGACTCTCTTTTTTGGTCCCTAGTGGAGTTGCCAAGCTGTCGAAACCATTTTTTTGAAAAAGAGGAATCGACTTTTGAAAATGAAAAAATGAGAGTCGCCACCGATCCTTTTTGATGAGCTGTGATCGGGTCACCTCAAATCGTGGTTGTTTTTCAATAAATAGATTGATTTATCAAAACGATACTTTTGGTATACGAAAATAAGAAAAATAGGTCCAGGAGTCGGTTACGCATGAGGAAGGATTAGCACCCTCGATACGCCCAAAATTGGTATCTAATTGATTAATTAACTGTCTTAGTGTCGAAAATTAAAAATTTGAAAAGGTTTTACAATTACAATCCTTTGTTAAAATGTTATTTAATTAAAAAATTTTAGATCAGGGCGTATTTCACGCTAATCAGGGGAAATGATCACGTCCCGTAAGTTAGGACACGATGCCTTAAATCCCCGATAACGAAAATAAACACTGAAAAGATTTATTTAATTTTTTAGAAACATTCAATTATCTCAATTTTTAGAAAGAAATCATATTCCATAAGTTAGAATACAAGCCCTTTTTAATTCTCGAGATTTTAAAATTCACATTTTAAAAATGTTTGTTTATTCGGATTTAACGAGAAAATTGAAACCCCATAAGTTAGGGTACGACTTTTCGAATCCAAAAATACGAAATAATGCTTGTTTCAAAAACATAATTTATAAATCAAGTGAATTTAGTATAACAAAATTTGTTGTGAAAAATGTAACAATAAATTACAATTTAATATGCATAATAAGATGAATACAACGATGTGAACGATAACAAGAAGGACAAGAATGAACGAATAAGATAAAAAAGTTAACCATAAATAATAATAATAATAATAACTAAATTAAAATTAAAAAAAAAAACACTTATAGTAATCAAATAAAAACTATTATGTAAAACGGTTAATATATACATATATATTAATAATAATGGCAATAATATTAATAACAATTCAATGAAAAAAAAGTTATAAAATAAATAAATAAATAGATGATATAATAAAATAAATGTATAAAGAAAATTAGGTAAATAAATATAAGTAGAAATATCATAATAATAACAATAAAATAATAAAAATAAGATGCTACTAATGATAATAATAATACAAAATAGTGATAATAATATATATAGCATAATAGTAATACTAACAATACAGAAGATAATAATAAATACACATTAATAATAATAGTAATACGTTAATAATAATAAAATAAAATAATAATACTATTAGATTAATAATAATAATAATAAATAAATAAATAGTAATAAGTAGTAACAATAATAAAAATAATATAATAAATATAATAATAATTAATTTAAAAATAAAATGGCAAAGTAATTAAAATAGGGACTAAATTGAGTCCAGAACAGAAAGTTGGGGTAAAATTGGGAATAAAATGGAAAGGAGGATCGAATTGCAACATGCGCGCAACATGGAGAGATCGAAATAGAAAATATTCCTACTCACCAAAACGACATCGTTTGAGCATGGACCAATTTGCAAAAATAAGTAAATTGTAAGGCCAAAATTAAAATGAAAAAAACTGAATTGCGAAATTTCTTAAAAAGGGAAGGGTTAAAAGTGCAATTAGCCATTTCGTTGAAAACACACAGATCCTGCTTGCGGGTCGGGTCGGTCACACGGGTCGTGGCAAAACGGTGCCGTTTTGGCACTTAAATGGCAAAAGTGAAATGGCGTCATTTCACTCTTTTATAATAGCCAAGTTTTTAAAAAAAAGATCATCATTTTCAACTCTCATTTTAAAAAAACACAAAAGCAAATCCTCTCAACCCTCTCTCTTCCTTCCAAAATCAGGCCATGAGTCGGGCCATTGTCCACCGTCGCGCCACCGTCGCGCCACCGTCACCGACGCCGGTCGTCGTGCGTGGCGACAGGAAATTCTGAAAAAGTAAGTTTTTTTGTTTTTTTATTATTTATATGTTTTAAATAGATATATATAATAGATTTTTTTTTAAAAAATGAAGAAAATAAAATAAGATATGAGAGAGAGGAAAGAAAAGAGAAAAAAAATAAAAATAAAAATACCCCTAGTCTCTAGATCTTGTTTCTTGCTTGTTGTTTTTAATTGTTTGGTGCGCTTTGAATGTAGTTGAGGAAGTGATTTTGTATTGCTCTATATTCGTACTCGAAAAATCTATATTTTGTATTGAATTCGTGTGCTCTTTGAATCTATTTTCTTTGTATTGATTTTTTTTGTAACCCTTTTACAAGATAATATTTGTGGCTTTATAGCCAAAAAATGCAACTGATTTGCTGCTGCTTGTTTACAAATATGGCAGATGTACGTGGGCATCGTGAACGGCGTGGGCATCGTGGATGACGTGGGCATGCGGCGCTGAACTTAGGATTTCTATTTTGTTTTATTGGATCTAAGTCTAAGGTTAGGCTAAGGAAATTGAGCCTTCTATTTTGGGATATTTTGATTGAGCCCGGCAAAAATTGGACCCTACAAATATTATAATATAAACTTACTACACTATATTTTTGGTAACTATATATTAATTAGTGATGATCCAAAGCCGCCCTTGTAGATTAAGCCAGACATCATTGGTTAGTCTGTAATGTGAGACATCTAGTCTGACATCATCCTAGTTCAGGTTTTGGTTGTGAATAAATTGTTTCATACGTCTCTATCAGCAAGATTATCCATATACCGTAGCATATCAGAACAGTTCATTTCCATCAGAAAATTCTAGGAATAAAATGCCAAACAAGTTTGGCATTCAATCTTCGTCGGGACCCATGCAATTGGATGTGCTGCTATAACACCTCTCATCTACATACATCTTTTTGGATTTAGATATAAAAATGATTTTTACAGAATTTTTTAAACTGTATTTTTTTTCAATAAGAGATGGAAGTAATACGGTTTGAGCCTATGTTAAATAGATGTTTCGATAATAATTTTAATCACCGTTTCATTTAAATCAGTACGATGAAAGTACATTTTCTTACTTATTAACAGTATTTATTGAGAATAAATATTTTATATAATAGATTTTTTATTCATTTGAACTTTAAAATTGATTTGAAGATGGATATAACATGTTAATCATCACAATTCGATTGTTCTATTTGGGTTCTACAAATTTCGTAAAATTTTTTGTCATTTAATTATATTTCAAAATATTCGAACTTACATCACAATACGTATATGAGTACACTCTTATCATAATAGATGTCAATTAATTTTTATAATGCACTCATATTTGGGTTGCGACCTGAGTTAAAACATTTAAATTTGCATTTAAATGAAACAAAACCTTTCGGGATTTGTGGGCTCAAAAAAATAACTTCAATTTATGTTCTCACGGCACAACTCATGCCATGTGAGCTAGGCTAGACCATGACATTAACAATAATTAATATTAATTATTATTAATAAATGAAATCATATTAATATTATTTTTTTAAAAAGTTATTAAATTAAGTAATACATAATTACTCATCAATCAATATTAGACATTTTGAGTAAGAGCTTTCATTTATATTAAATTACAAAGATGATTTTAAATTAATTATCATTTAATTAGTTATAATTATACACCAATTAAAATTAAAATTTAACACTATAAATAACATCTAACACTTAGGCATTATTAATATTCATAAGTTAGAAATATCTTAATGATTTTTCGATAAGAAAATATCGAGTCACATTCAAATAATAATTACATTAGAAAAAAATAAAAGATGGATGATAGAGACATAGATGTACTCATTGGAAAAATGGTACATTAGACTGAACCCAAGTTGAATTGATTTTGAATTCGTTTTTGAATCAATTCACTTGTAATGTTCATAGTGTGATTTTCTTAAATCTTGAGTTAGTCACTGACTATGCGTATTAAATCATGTTTTTTGATATAAGTGGAGGCTTATGACGTAAAGAGGATCGAGCCCATAGTCGGTATGTTAGGTACATGACTTGTGTATGGTATGGCTTTACTAGCAACAATGAAACTCATAGCTTGATTAAAAAATTAACGATATCCTTTCATTGGCATTGTGTTAATTGATAAATATGGAACGTGGCCACGGGCTGCTTATTTTCGAAAAAGTAATTTATCACATTGTTTGTTGATAGTGATTATATTAATAATTAAAAAGACATAATGGTGACAATGAGATAAAATATGATTGTATTGAGTGAATGGATTTAAATCAAAGGAATCATGGATATCATATGAGGGTAACACATACATGACGAGGTCATTGGACAAAGCAATTGGATGAATTGCTTTTGTAAAGAGTATACAATAAGGAGTTTTTAATCATGGTACTTCTTGTGGACTGGCTCCATGATTAAGTGAATTGCGAATTATCGGAACGATGCTTTTGGACATAATTGCTATAACTCGAGTCTAATTGTATATGTACGATTGATCCCTTCGCTAGCTCAATAAAAGCTTGATCGGACTGTGCATTTGAATGAAAAGAAAATTTTACGACTTTAAAATAATTTATTTTAGTTTATTTATTCGATGTGGAATTAAATTGGACAGTCATGAGAATTATTCAACTAGGGAATTTGATTAAAGAATTTTCTTGAAAAAATTAATTTGAAAAATCCAAATGATTTTTAGAAAATTAATTTTGATCAAGTAAAATTAAATTAATCAAATTAATTAAAATAAATATGATATTTTTGTAAATTAATTTTCAAGTTAGACAATTGGCCCAATGGGTAATTGAACTTGAAATTAAACCTAAGATTGATAATTAGACCCGAGAACCCAAAATCGAGACTAAGACCCAAAAATTGGTCTAAACAAACCTGATATGTGAAACTGAGTTGACGACCCAATTGGTGACAAGGCTGGACCGATAGTGCCATCACTAACCCGGATCGAATTAGCTACAACCGAACTGACTTGGAGTGCTATGATGGTGTGGATGAATCACACTCCTATCGGGACTCTACCGAATTATTTAATTTCAAATTAATTATTTCAAAAATAATATTATTTTAATAAATTTAATTTAATGCTTATACTAATAGTATTTTTTTAATTTAATATTAAAGTGATTATATTAATATCAAAATTAATAATATTCTATTAATTTAATAAGATTTAATATTAAATTTAACCTAATATTTATCTTGATAAGTATTATATTAATTTAATATTAAAGTTATTAAGTTTAATCATAGTGATTATTTTACACAGACTTAAATTCAAGAGAAAGTTATAGAGAGAAAATTTGTTAAAGAAATTATTTCAGAATATTTCTAGAGATATTTTTTTTTATTTATAATTTGGCTAAAAAATTTAGAGAAATTGCGAAATTAACTAACGGATAATTTTGTGAAAATTTTTCTGATTTAAAGCGAGCCTACATTCTGCATACATGAGATTAAGGATAGCGGAGAAAATTACTTAGTCGTACGTTAGATATCATAATCAAGTTTTAGTTTTGGAAAAAAATTTAAAGCTCTAGTTTTTCTCTTAAATTTATTTTTTGTTACGTTTTCCAAACTTGATTTTTCAATAATTTAGTGAATGATTGATTCCACAATCGGTCCAAAAATTTATAGGCCAAAGCCCAATCTACTCTTACATAAAAAGTAATTGCAGTCTCAATAGATAACCTCGATTTGTTACAACCACTCACCCTAAATAATTTTACAAAAATTAACAAATCTCCCGTGAGGCTTATCAAAAGATATTAAAATAATGTAAAGTATAATCACAAGCTAACATCAAATACACAAAAAAAATGCAGTACAGGCACTACCAAAAGATGCATCTAACCATGTACTATCAGGATCATTTTTCTAAAGTACTTCTTTGAAGTATTATTAAACTAGCCATTAGTACTTTGATAAATGTTTTTCAGGGTTAAAAGAAATTTTAATTTAAAGAGAATGGTATAATTTGCACAACAACAAGAGACTATACGTTGACAAAATCAATAGATGTGTTGAAAACTGGTATACTAAAATATACCTCCGACACAAACATTAAACATAAATACGAGAAAATGAAAAAGAAAAAGAATAAAAAAAAGAAAAAGAAAAGAGATAGCAAATAAGATAAGGTGGGTTTCATGAACCGTGGCAGAGTTGCAAAAGGTGGAGCAAGTTAACTTTCTATCAGTCCAATAATGGAAGAAAAATGAAGAAACATTGAGTAGAGAGTGGGTGTCAGTTAGCATTTAACATGGAAAAAAAGTCAATACAAAAGAAAGACGATGGAGAAAAATCCAGGGGAAATGAAAGTTGACAAGAACACGTATCGGATTGATGGATTTGAACCATATAATGAATAATTCAATAACTTTTCTTTCAAGGTGGGACTCCAAAGACCTAAATGAAGCTCTATCCCATGTATCCCAGAGGGTAAAATCAAAGCTATCAGATATCTACATTTATTGTAATAATATTTGTTAAATTGTCCAGGGGACCGCAAATGAAATAATTAACCATTTGTATTAAGTCTTCAATGGAAATTAATTTCTATTTCTTTAGACAATCCTACCCTTATCAAAAAAAGCATTGCTTGCTTTGCTTCCTTGATGAGTTGTATATGCCCATTAAAGCAAAGCATTTGGATCTTTATACATCTTTAGATTTATGAGTTCTCTGTTCAATTTGTCTGATAAGCACTTCTTCCTATAACCCAGTCCTTCCAAGTTTTGAGAATTTGATGATGAAGAAAAGCCATGAAAGAGGGAAAGCAGTGGAAGTGTACAACAACATTGATACTTTCCATGATTATAATAGAACTTCATCGAATGTTCCATGTAAGGAACATCCGCAACTATCTTCAGCTGGTGTATGTGCTTATTGTCTCAGAGATCGTTTGATCAATTTGGTTTGCTCAGATTGTGGTGTTCAGCGCTTCTCGTCTTGTTCATGCGCTGGTCGCGGCGGTGAGGCAGCCGGCATTGGGCGTGTCTCGTTCTTGATTGAGAATGAAAACAAGGAGCAAGTTCCGAATGCCAAGCCTAGAAGGAGTACTAGTGCTGGAAACAAATCAGAAGAGATCTTCTTAATCAAGAGAAGCGATAGTGGCTGCGCTGAGATCAAGAAAAAGAATGGGTTTTGGGGGATTGGAAGATTGTTCGGGAAAAAAAGAGACAAATATTGTAATAATTGTGGTAAGAGTGAAGGTGGAGTTGATGAGAAAAGCGATTTGTTGGTCGTTGATTGCACTGGCGTATCAAGGTCAAGGTCTCTTTGTAGTTTCAGGGGTGGTGCGTTTTTTGGATCGGAAGATAGAGGCGATTTGACGAAATTTTCAGGTGCTAGGAGCTCCATTTCAGCTGCTCGGAGTTCTGGTTTCAATGGCGGTTTGGGTTTCGATGGTGAAAGGAAAAGTGGGCTTGGTGAATTAGGAGGACCGAGGAAAAGCGGTTCTGATAGTGCAGCAGATATTAAAGCTACGAGAAAAGCCGGTTGTGGGGGTTTCATGGAAGTTGATGGTGGTGCAAACAGGCGGGTGCAAAGGTATTTTAATGGTGGGGATGATGATTCAGGCTTCATTGACTTAAAATTTGGTTTTCAAGCAGAGACTAAGGGTGCTTTGTCAGCTTTTGGCAGCATGAGAAATGGTTGCTCCATTAAAAATGCAAGTTCATGTCAGATAACTGTGGATGAAAGAGAGATCAAACAAAGCAGAAAAAGCTTCAAGGGATGGCGATGGATTTTCAAATCACCAGAAAAATGAAAATCTTATAGCCCCAATCTTTCAAAATTTTAATCTCTGTTTTTTACTTTGTATTCATGTCTAAGATCGAGTGGCTTGTTTCGACAGGGAAATGTATATTTGTTGGTATAGAGCCTTTTTAAATAAAAGCATGAGAAGATGTTCATAAGGTAGCACCAATGTGAATCTCAACCAAATTAATTTCTTTTGTTTTCTAGGTAGTTGGATGTAGAAAGAGTATCTTTCAATTCCAAAACCTTATTGGATATGTAATGACCAATTTTGGCCCGTATAAATTAAACCAAAAATAAATGTCCATTTTACAACTCTTGAACCCAAAATTGAAATCCATTTACAACCTAATACCCGGATGGCCCAAATGCCTAATTAGCTAACCCAAATCTAAAGCCCGATTACCCTAAACCCAATACAACTTACCCGTGACCCACTAAGATCAATACCCAGGAAACCCTAACCCCTATCTTTTTCCCACTTGCATGCCACCGCCTCTGACTCAGCTGCTACCACAGCCCCCGTCACTTCAACTCAGCAACTTGTATCTGCAAGCAATTAAACCGAAGGGACAGAAAGCAAATAAAGAAAAAAAGCTTGTAAGCAAAGGCTATAAAAGCCGAATTTGAACACTGTAACAGGGGCTCTTTTTTTTCAATTTTTCAACAATTTCTCAATACAAAGATATAGCAATAGATTTCGATCACCAGGATTCAAAAAAAATAATATTCCAAAACACCTAAACAGTGATACCAAAGCAGAGAAGGCAGCAATCAAAAATCGGAGAAACAAATTCAAAACGGGAAAGGTGATTATATTGGACCTTTTCTTTTCTTTTCTTCCGAACTCTTTTATTATTTCTTTATCTCTCACGATCCACAGAATAATACAATACATATGTATATATTAAATGAACTAAAATACTAAAAAAAACAAAAAAAAAACTAAAAATATTACCTTTTTCCGGCCACCGGAACGGTGGCCGGAGCGGCGACGAACGGTGGCCGACGATCGGCCGGTGATCGGCCGGTGACCGGCCGGCGACCGGTCCGGTGACCGGACCTTCCCCGGATCCCCCCTCTCTCCTTTCCTTCCCCTCTCCTCTCTCCCTCTTCTTTCTTTTTTTTTTCTCCCCGGGGAACAAATGAACCAAAAAAACCAAAAAAGGGTCCTTTTATACTAACCGACCTGGGTCGGGTCGACCCGACCCGAACCGCCTAGGATCCGCGCGTTCTGACGTCAGAAGGGCTTATTGCGCGATCGGTCCTTCCGCTTTTTTTTTAAATTTACAATCAAGTTCCATTTCTTTGCAATTTGGCCCGGAAATTTATCCCGAGTTTCAATTTAATCCTCTCTGTTACGACACCGTTTTACAGAGACGGGCAAATTGCTGTTTAGGTCCCTTTAGGTTTTACCCGTGTTCTAATCGACCCTTTTGCTTGTTTTATGTTTTAAAATTTGGCCCAAGAGCTTTATTCTGTTTTCAATTAAGTCCTAGTTTTTTTTTATAGTTAATTAATTTTGATATTTTATCTCTATTTAATATCTATTATTAGTATTATTATTATTTATATATCATTTATATTTCATTTTATTATAATTATTATTACTATTTTGTATTTGTTACCTATTATCTTTTTAGAATTGTTATTATTTTATTATTAGTATTTATTATATTATATTGTTCTATATTCTTATGTATATATTATTCTTATCATTATTATTATTATTATTACTATTATTATTATTTTTTTATTATTAAGTGTTAGTATTATCATATTTATGCACATACATATATTATAATATTTTACATAGTGTTGTCTGATTTGTTTTAAAGTTTTATTTGTTTATGTTTATTATTATATTATATTAAGTATTATGTGTTGCTTGCTATTATTTTTTTGATTTCATGTTATTACTATTGTATTTTATTTATATTATTATTAAATTCCTTGCTCATTAATGTTTTATCATTATTAATATTTGTATTACCCACTTTGTTTAAATATTTATACACATATTATGTTTTCGTTAATACCGCCGTGTTTAAATTCATGCATAGCTTAAGACATTAAAATATTTGTATATTAAAAATTGTGTTCAATATTTTGATATACATGCATAGTACGTAGTCATATTTTTAGCACTATACTTATATGTATGTATCACGTATAAACCTAATAATATGTCGTATTTGTGGTTTTCATTATCAACATGCATTATTATTTATATTATTTACCCACATTTATATATTTTATCCAAAACATGCATTTTATATATTATACTTATATACATTGTGTATAATTATAACATCATTATTCGTATATTTTCGCTATCTCATATTTTCATAATTCCATTATTCCTAATATATATTACGTACACGCGTTTAAATACTATTATATATTTCGCATATGTTCTATACATAATTACTATTTTGTATTTGCATTATTACCGCCGCACTATATGCATCATTATAATCACTGCTATTATGCACGCATTATTGTATATTCATCTCGTTCATTCTTTTCTTTTGTCATTATTTACTTCTAATTTAGCCTGTTAATTCATATTTTGATTTCTTCATCGATATTACTCATTTTAAACCTTTTCATGTTTTAATAAACAAGGCAATATACCGATTTTAACATTAAGCCGGTGATTTCATCGCTATGTTGGATGAATCACGAATGGCTCGTGTTAAAAGCGGGATACCCTTCTTAGAAATAAAGACCTTCAAATGCTCGTATCTTGATCGGACCACCACTAAATTTTAAATTGAACTCGTATTTTCGAAAATTAAGACAACGCATGTTTGAAAAGATACCAATTTTTGGGCGTCGCGGGGGTGCTAATACCTTCCCCGCGCGTAACCGACTCCCGGACCCTACTTTTCTCTGAACTTTAACGCGGACCTAAACTTGGCCTTTTTACCCGAAATTTGATGTTTTATCAGGTGTCCGATCGCACCTAGAAGAAAAGATCGGTGGCGACTCCTTTGCTTTAACAAAAATCAAAACTCGTTTTCAAGATTTAAGATCGCCACAATTAGCGACCTAAGCTAAAAAAAAATTTTTCGTCGCTACAGGATATTCATAACAATGTTAAGATTCACTATGGTAGATCTCATTCACTGCAATTTTAGGGATGCATGATTTGTAGCTTCAATCTGTTCTATTGCAACTTTAGGGATATAAAATTTGCTATGGTGATTTCAATCTGAACCACTGTAACTTTAGGGGCATGGGATTTTTGGTTTTATTGATCTGTTACAATGTTCTCTAGAGAACATGACATGTAAAATTAATTTCATAGGCTTATATTTATACCAAACGATTAGGATGTTACGATCAAAATGAATCAAATGCTCCTAACTAGATGTATATGAATGATATTTGTATGAATGCAGAATGTCATTTTCGAGAATAATCCCCTTTTTAGTGCCTAAGTTGACATTGCTTGTTGTTTGTCAAGGTTTTATCACTGATGTGTTACTATAATTTCTTTTCAGATCTGATATATTTGACAGGAAACCCGAAGAAGTAATTACAATTTACATTATTCATTCCTAGATATTTCCAACCCTTAAATTTGGTTAGTTCTACCTAGCGATCCTGTTTCAGGTCCTTTTATTATTTAGAAACCTTTCAAAGTAATATACAGAAATCATTTTACTTCAATATTGTTAGTCTATGAATCGTTATTTCAATGTAAAAATCCTTGAAAAAGGTTGTAACAATGGACAAGATTGAAATTTATTAGGAACAAAGGTCAGATTGTATCTACCATAGCGAATCTTAAATCTCTGAAGTTGTAGTGGAACAAGATGAAGCTACAAATTCTATACCGCTAAAGTTGCAGTGGGTTGATTGAAACTACAGTGGCGAATCTTATCTCCCTGAAGTTACAGTGGAGCAAGATGAAGCTATAATTCCTATATCCCTGAAGTTGTAGTTAATTGGATTGAAGCTACAAATTTTATACCTCTGAAGTTGCAGTGGGTCAGATTAAAGCTACCATAACGAATTTTATACCCCTGAAGTTGTAGTGGAGTAAGATAAAGCTACAAACTCTATACCCCTGAAGTTGCAGAGGGTTGAATGAAGCTACAATAGCGAATTTTATCTCCCTGAAATTGCAATGAAGCAAGTTGAAACTACATTTTCTATACCCATAAAATTGCAGTAGGTTGGTATGAAGCTATAACAATAAATCTTATCTCATGATGATGCCATGATACTAAATCTTGCCTTCCTAAAATTATAACGAAGCAGATGCGGTAAAGTAGAGTAACCAGTGAATGGAAAGGATGAACTACTTGAAAAAGAGGAGCACTAAAGAAGTCGAGATTCAGTAGGACCAGATAAAATTGGTATTTCTTAAAGTCTTTGCTTCATTCCCACTACACGACAATGAGCAAAGAAGGGCAGCTGTCGTAACTCAATTTTGCCCGGCCCAATACATAAACTCAAACAAAAACAAAAATAAAAATAAAATAAATAAAACCAAAATTACAGACCCAAACTAATACAAAACCCTAAAAGCCAATTAACTAAAGCCCAAAACCCTGAAAATCTCAGAAAACCCTAACCACCCTAAAGCTTTCAGCCGTCGCTCCTTGGCACGTCAGCAGACACTTCTTCCAAAGATACGCACGCCTCGAGGTCTGCTGCTCTATCATCGTTTCACTGAAATGGCTAAGGGCACACATTCCCATCGTCACCGTTGACCTTTTACCACCACCTGCAAAAAAAAAAAACAAAGCAGAAACAGAAAAGCAAGAAAAAACTATAAAATATGTAATCAATTTGGCTATAAAAGACTAGTAAACACTTGTAACTTTTTATAGAAGATCAATTAAAAAAACAACAGAGTTCAAAAAGGTGGTACTTTTATTTTATTTTATTTTTGAAGAAAACATTAAAAAATAAAGAGGTTTAAACTTTGTTTTACCTTGCTTCGCCATCGTTATAGGTGGCCTCCTCTAGCATTAAAAGGGCTTTCGAATCTTTTTGGATTCATCCAAGGCTTCGTTGGAAAGAGAGAAATCGAAAAGTTTCTTGTTCGTTTTGTCGAGTTTGATCGGATTTTTGGGGATTTAAATCCCAGATCAAGAATCCACGCATCAAAAAGGGAAAAAGGAAACTTTGGGAATTTTTTGGCAACAGGAGGCTACGATTGCCGTGGCTGTGTGTGGTGGCCCTGTGGCCGAAAGAAAAAGAAGGCTTGAGAGAAAAATAAAAGGGAAAGCTTTTTTTTTTTTAAACTGATTCAAATGGTTTTTTTTTTGTTTTTATTTTATTTTATATAGCCCTTCAAAACGACGTCGTTTTGGGCTTGGCTTCATACGCTCAAAACGACGTCGTTTTAGAACTGACCCAATGACCCGATTTGGATCCATCCAAGATCCGCGTGTTTTCAAAGGAAAAGTTTAATTGGCATTTTGGTCCTTCCGCTTTCTTACTCCTTTTCATTTTTGTCCTATTCCTTTATTATTATTTTAAAATTTACCCCATAATTTTAATTTCCTTGTAAATCGGTCCTTTAACCCACTGTTGAACTAAAGAAATGACATGGGGTTGGATAATTTCCCTTTGAGTCCCTAAACTTTTTTATTACATTTTGATTTAATCCTTTATGTTTTATTTTTTCATAAATTTGAAGTTAAATTTTGTTATATTTTCAATTTAGTCCCTTGTTTCCCCTTCTCTTATTTATTTTGCAATTTATGCTTTAAGTTTTGTTTAAGTTTCAATTTAATTCCTCATTTATTTAATTATGCCTCTTTATTTACTACTTTTATTATTTTATCACCTAAAATTTTATTATGGTTTCGATTTAATCTTTTTTCATTTAATCTTGCCTTTTATTTATTTATTTAATTTTCAGCATTTTTAATTTCTAATTTATATTTTGTCCTTTAATTTACATAACTTACATTTTTATCTTTAAGTTTCTTAATCATCTCATTTTAGTTCATTTTTGTTTTTATTTTTTTAATGTTGGTGTTATTGTTAAATGATTATTTTTGCTAATTAATATTTTATTTTGTCATCACTAATATTACACAACCATGATCATAGCATTATCATAATTTTTTATTATTTTATCATTTTTTGTCGTTACAAATGTTCCACTTATTATTTTACTATTATTGCCATTGTTAAATAGTATTATTAATTGGCTAAAAATTATTCTAACTACTACTTGTTATTATTTTGTTATCATTTTTTTGACTACGTAAGCTATTCTATACTATTTTTGTCATTTCCATATTATGCAACATGTTTAAATATTCGTTTGTTTTTCTACCAACACTTGAATAAATTAATTGCATATTGCATTAAACGTTATATTCATTTTTACCCGACGCATAGAAATGAAAATTCTTTTAAAACCAAGGCAATATTCTTTGTTTAGGGATATGAGAAATAGTGCCCTAACTTACGGGGTACGACTTTTTCCTTGAACCAAGATAAACTAGCATCCTTTTAAAAGTAAAAAATATATAAGATTTAGGTAATAATCAAATAATGAGAATCTTTATTTTCGAGAATTCGAGATATCATGCCCTAACTTACGAGATATGATCCTTTTCTCAATTGACTCGAAATTAGAAGGCTTTTTCCATAAAATTCAATTTAGTTTGCAATCATACAAGAAGGGGATCGTATCTTAATTTTTTTTTAATTTTAAATTATCGACACTAAGACATCAAGTAATCAATTAGGCACCAATTTTGGGTGTTATGAGGGTGCTAACCCTTCCTCATACGTAACTGACTCCCAATCCCATTTCCTAAATTTTATAGACCGAAAATTATCATTTTAATAAATCTAACACTTTATTAAAATGACCAAGTTTTGAGGTGATCCAATCACACCTAAATAAAAAGGATTTGTGGCGACTCCATTTTCGTTTTTAAAATAAAAGTCGATTTAAAAAAAAAGGGTTTCGACAGAGAGCACCAACCACACTTCTATAGTCTTAAACATCCTCAATAAGGCAACCAACAATCTTTGACAACTTTCGAGACACTGTCATAAGTGTGTTGACAATATGAGCTTCATGTATATTGGTTTTATAAAACAACTCCATTATATACTTCATGTATATTTCTTAGCAATTTGATTCATATGTAACTACTATTAAAGGGATTACTCTATTCTTGTCATGGCATCTGAGAAAGGTTTTTGACAAAAAAAAAGTTATTTCATCATTCTAAATGGCTGGCGATGAGTCTTCTCCTCCTTCATCACCACCAGGTCTAGGGGGCGACACTTCCTAGTTTTACCATTGAGTAATGATAGTCTCTTCTAACGGTGTTCGATAATAAACAATCAACTTCGACTTGATTGAATGGTAAGTCCAATAATAATTGGATTACTGATACGGAGTGTTCAAATCATGTTATGGGTGATCTTATGTGTTTGACGAATGTGAGAGATGTTGTAGCATGTTTCGTGGGACTCCCTTATGGCCAAATAGTGGTGGTTACTTAAGAAGGAATGGTTAAATTGATAGGCAAAATTCACTTAAAACACGTTCTTTACGTTTTCACATTAAACTATAATTTAATTTTGGTTTCCTATATGAATGACGATAGTAACTGTTTTGTCCAATTTTCTACTAACATATGTACTATTCAGGACCTTCATTTAAGGGAGCTAATTGGAGCTGGTGGGAGATGGGATGAAATTTACTACTTCTAGTAGATTTCGATGGTCAAAGCAGTTTCAGTTGAAGCTTCATCCTCTTTGGAACTTTGGTATAAAAGATTAGGTCACCTTCTGAGAAAATAGTAAAGTTACTTACCTATGTTAGTAACTCTAGAGATCATCTGAATAAAACATGTGAAATTTGTTATCGTGCTAAGCAGACTGGAAATAACTTTCCAATTAGTGAAAAGAAAGTCACTCATATTTTTTAGTTAATTCATTTTGATTTATGGGGGTTTTATGATACTCATTCATCTTGTGGATCTCATTACTTTTTGACATTGGTTGATGATTTCTCTCGTGTTGTTTGGGTATATCTATTGGTTAATAAAAAAAAAAAGTTTTTAAAGTTTTCATATCATTCATTTCTATGGTTGATCGTCAATTTTCTCAATAAATAAAGTGTGTTAAAAGTGATAATGGGACGAAATTTAATTTTCTTCAGGATTATTTTCTTGTAAATGGCATTATTTTTCTAACATCTTATGTTGGTACTCCTCAACAAAATAGGAGAGTGGAAAGAAAACATCAACATATTTTCAATGTAGCTCGCGCTTTACGTTTCCAGGGAAATTTGCCTATATCTTTTTTGGGGGAGTGTATGTGAAGCTTCGGGATTTTAACACTCATACCATCATGAAGAAAAATTCATCTCTCACCTCACTTGCTTTAGAGCCTTCCTCAGGTACTCTGTTTCCTATAGCGTATTATGTTAATTGTAACAAATTTACTGCAAAACACTAAAATTTTCTTGCAGCTATTACTGAAGGGGATGAACCACATTCTTTTAAAGAGGCTGTGAAGGATACAAGATGGCGTGATGCTATACAAAAAGAGATTTGTTGTAACAGCCTATTTTTTAGTATGATCGAAACGAGTGGTTTCGAGACCACTTAACCGAGTCAAAATATTTATTTTATTATTTTAAATAGTTTTACAGTATGATAGTATTACGGTGTGAAAGTTTCACAATGAAATTTTATCGATTATTTAGTTAATTCGTTAAAAAAGACTAAATTGCGAAAATCGATAAATATGAGTGCTATTAGTAAAAGGGCTTATTTGACTTTGGTTTTAATTATAGAAGTCCTTACATGGAAATTATGCCTTCAATATTTTTAATGGACATTAGTGAACATTATTATATATGTTATATATATGTTTTTAAGTAAGGTTAAATTAGTAAATTTATTAATATGTTATTATTAACTTAAACAAAGCCAAAATAAGCCTTATTATCATCTTTCATAGCTGAATATCAAAGAAAAGGAAGTTAAAATTTCTGGTTTTAGGTTCAGTCACTACTTTGCTTGATTAAAGGTATGTTTAGCTTCGGTTTTTGATTATTTACGTTTTTGATATCGTTGCTATGAAATTTATAAAGCCCGTACCTCAATTTCTGAAATTGGTAATATTTTTTAAATATGCCATTGTTGAATACTTGTATACTTTGATGTTTCTTGATAGATTATTGGTGGTTGTTTATAGATATACAAGTTTTATAAAGTGATTTTTGACAAAAATTGAGTATTTGGGATTAAATTGAAAAATATAGAAATTTTGTGGCTAGAATTATGAATAAATGAAAGAATTGGGCTTGTTTTGAATGCATGAATATTCGGCTAAATACATGTATATTGGGATTTTGTGTATTTATATATTTTGTGTATAAAAGACTAAAATATCAAATTATGAAAATACAAGGGTTGTTTTGTAAAATGGTCAAAATACATGTATATGTGTTAAATTGAATGTATTGTGAATAAATAACTGAACTTGTATTAATATAGATCAATATAAACAAATACAGGAACTTGATCGGGGGAAACGAAAGGTAGACGAGTAGATATCAAATTTACGAGCTATTTTGAGGTAAGTTCGTATAATTAGAATTGAATTATGTCTATAATTGAAATAATTGAATTGCATATTTTATGAATGTATATATGAAATAATAGATCGGAATGCCTATTGGTTACATGCTCTGATTAAGTATCGAGTCCCGTTTGAACGGTAGAAAGTCGTAAGATACAAGTGACATGTCACTAGGGCTACCGTTTGGTTGACCTCTTGCATTTGTTGCGGACTCACCATAGCTCATGAGCTTACATGCTCAGTCTTCGGGCTTACATGTTCAGCTTTTAGGCTTATCGATACCAGCTCAGGAGGAGCATACCGTACATAGCTCAAAAGAGCATACATGATGAATTAACGGATTATCAATTATACACTGTGTGTGTATCACCCGAGCATCCCTCGATGTTTTTAAAGGTTCAATGGGCAATTTACTAATATGTAGTATATGAAATACATGTCATAAGAGGTATAAGAAGTACATGATTACATGATATATGTTACATGATTCATATAAGATGTATGATATGTCTAGATAAATTGTTACGTGGTTATATGATTATATGCTATATGAGTATATAATAAATGAATGAATTGATACATGAATTATGATTACATGGATAGTATATGTTTGTTTCATCTTTGGAATGAATGAATACATGGTTGTTATATGACTAACATGTGTATGATGGTTGAATAGGCATTGAGGATATATGACTTGGTTTGATAATGTTGTTTTTGTAAGTTAAATTCTATATTATACAGGCTTACTAAGCTTTAAGCTTACTCTGTGTATTTTTTTCCGTGTTTTATAGATTTCGGAAGCTAGCTGGATTTTAGACTAAGTCGGAGATTGCAATCGCACTATCCAATAAGCTCTTTGGTACTTTTGGAACTTTGTAAATGATGTAAATATGACATGTATAGGCTAGTTTAAATATGACTCTTTTAGTCACTTATGCTTGAGATTATGGTATGAATTTTAGCAATTGTACAAGCTATGTGATATGCTTTGATTTGATAATGGTTGGTTTGTATTAGAAGTATTATATGTATGTTTTTATATGGTAGTTTTGATGTATGGTATATGTCTTTGATGATGGTGAATGTGGTCAAATTAGAAAGTCTCTTTGGTGAATGAATTGGTAAGTTGAAATAGGTAGTGAATTGGCTCATTTTAGTATATGTTTGATATTGCAAATTGGTATGATTTTGGTTGTTTTTGAATGGTACATGAATGAATTATGAAGCAAATGTTTGGTTATGCTTATGCCTTGTAAATTGGTATATTTTGAGATAAATTTTGTATTTGAAATGGTTGTTAATGATTTGGTCATATTGATGAATGTTTTGGAGCATGAATTTGGCTGGAATTGGGTTATAAATGTTGCATATTGATGCTTGTAGGTACATGGCAAATCGGGTGTGAAAAATGGCTTAAACCAAGCCTATTTTGTGCCGCACGACCAGAGCACACAGACGTGTGACTCGACCGTGTGACCCCTGCATCTTAATTAAATTAATCAGGATGTAACACGGGTTAGACACACAGGCGTGTCTTGTATCTGTTGGCGCAAGTCAGTAGCTTATTAATTTTCACACGGCCTAGACATACGGGCGTGTCTTGTAGCTGTATGCACAAGTCAGTATGTATGCCCTGTTCTCACACGGCCTGGGCACATAGGCGTGTCTAGTGACCGTGTGAGGCACACGGCCTGGGCATACGGCTGTGTGACCCTTTTCCGAAAATTTTCTCAAGTTTTCCTACAACTTTTATATGTTATCAAATTGATCCCTATTGTATATTTAGAGTTTTATAGGGTTGGTTCAAGCATGTTATGTGTAACACCCCAAACCCAGCCTAAAAGTTAGGCCCAAATCTTGTGTGTCACATTGAAGTGTTTTTCGAAAACCTTATTTTATTGAAAACCCTTCTTATTATTTAAAAACTTAAATCTTAGTTTGCGTTCGCTACTTTCAAAACATGGTTCATTGAAAAATAATTTACTTTTAAAACCTTAATTACTGTCATAAGTGAGTACCAAGTAAGTTTGAGAAAACTGAAAAAAATTAGTAGTTTGTAGGGACGTGTTGATTTGAAAACTGTTAACATTTTTGGGAAATCGAGTTCTACTTAGAGTAGATAAAAACCAAACTTAAAATTCAGAAATTATAAAAGGCCTTATTACAAAAATAAAATCCCAGAATGAAATTAAATGGTAAATAAAAGCCAAATAAAAGAAAACAGGAGCAGTAGTATGGCCACCTCCGAGTTCCTCGTAGCTCCGATTCGTCAAAGGCTAGAAATTACCCGAAAGGTTAATAAACAGGGTGAGTTTATGAAAACTCAGTGTGTAATCCCCTACTACAAATACGAACAGTCAGTCATGTAAAATAATTAAAAAGTTTGCCCTACCACAGTTCCAGTATCAATTGGGCTTTAGCCCACTATAACAGACTGCACCAGATGGGCCTTAGCCCATTACAGAATCAGAAACATTATCAGAACTAGAATCAAAATGAGAATCAGAATTAGAATCAAAATCAGAATTAGAGTCAGTATCAGTATCAGAATCAGAATCGGAATCAGGATCAGAATCAGAATCAGTATCAATTAACAGAATCAGAATCAGAATCAGAATGTGAATGCAATCACAACCCAGTCCAGCCATCACACCACCCGTACCAACCAACACCCCATGTGGGGAATAACTCAACCCACCCAGCCCACACACCAATGGGCAGCAAAGCTGCCAATAACAGAATATCGTGGCAGAGCTACTAGAATCAGATAACGTGGCAAAGCCACTTAACAGAATACGTGGCACAAAGCCATCGGTAACATATCTATAATCAGCACAAAGCCTATGATATTGGCACAAATCCTTCGGTAATGGCACAAAGCCTATGATAACGGCACGAAGCCCACAATATCGATACGAAGCCCACAATAACGGCACACAGCCTTCGGTAATGGCACAAGCCCATAATAACGGCACGAAGCCCACAATATCGATACGAAGCCCACAATAACGGCATACAGCCTTCGGTAACATGATCGGCACTCAACCATCGATCAGTCCACAGTCATCTCGGGTGACCCGTGCGACCTTATCAAGTCAGTACGAATATATGGCTCTTAAGCCTTCGGTGGATCCACAGTCGTCAAGCAACCAAGCGATCCTGACAGATCAGATGTTCGTCCATACAAAATCCCAACCCATGCAACATGTCATGTATGCAGAATGTCATGCCCATATTTGAATCAAAGAATCACAGTCAAGTCATTCATATCACCAACATATATTCACAATCAAATTCGTCAAACACACAGTCCAAGTCAGTCACTTGCCCATGAGGGCAAAACAATCATTTAACACCCTAGGGGCAAAATGGTAATTTTACCCCATAGAGGTATCTCGGTAATTTTACCCTACAGGGGTATTTCAGTAATTCTACCCTACAGTGGTATTTTGATAATTCTAACCTATAGGGGTATTTTAATAATTCTACCCTAAAAGGGTATTTCGGTAATTTCGTAAATCAAGGGTAAAATGATAATTTTACAAATCAGGGGTAAAATGGTAATTTTGCAAATCAAGGGTAAAACAGTAATTTTACAAATCAGGGGTAAAACGGTAATTTTACAAATCAGGGGTAAAACGGTAATTTTACAAATCAGGGGTAAACTGGTAATTTTACAAATTAGGGATATTACAGTAGTTCTACCCTATAAGGGTATTTTAGTAATTTTGTAAACCAAGGGTATTTTAGTAATTTTGTAAATCAATGGATTTCAGTAATTTTGTAAATCAAGGGTATTTCAGTAATTTTGTAAATCAAGGGTATTTCAGTAATTTTGTAAATCAAGGGTATTTCAGTAATTTTGTAAATCAATGGTATTTCGGTAATTTTGTAAATTAAGGGTATTTTAGTAATTTTGTAAATCGGGGGTACTTTGGTAATTTTACAAGTCGAGGGTATTTCAGTAATTTGGTAAACTAAAGCATTCTAAACAGATATAACAATGCGAATAGGCCTAGGGTCCATTCTCGGCCCAAATAGGCCCACATGCTCGTGTGGCCCTTTTAGCCCAAATGTAGCCATAGATATGAGATTCACCTAGTCTAGTCCAATATTTACTATACAATCAAACAACTTATCCAATTAGGCCTGTAGGCCCATTGGGCCCACATGGCCCTTTTCGGCCCATCGTGGCCTGGTGTAGTCGTCCTACCGCTAGAGTAGTGAGAAATACACACCTGATAGGAGATTGGAGTTCATCCATGCTTCAAGCACTTTTAGCCGACGCCCAACCCAAACGAGCCCGCCATAAAGCGAAAGGGATCAGCCAAGAAATGTACCTTTACTCTCCTCATGGTTCTCCCTATTTAAAGCCAGCTTCGCATCCACTCTTATATTAGCTTCCCGATATGGGATCCCCCCATCATCAGAGTTTAAATTCAACACCAACTCTTGCCGCCCCCTGTTAGCAAAATAAAAGCTCTTTGATTGCCATGAGTTTCGAACCTTGGACCTCTTTGCCAACTCTATGACGCCACATTCCTGCCTCTTATGTGGCGCTACTTTGCCACTAGACCACAAGGCTTTTTGTGGCACAATTTCTCCAACAATATTCTTAAGGCCTACCTACTACACCCAGGGTTTAATTCACCTTAAACCAAAATTTTTGCTAGAGTCCAGGTTTGAACCCAAGACTTCTTCAACACTTCTTAGCACACTTAACCACTGAAACAAGCCTTCATTAACGGAATTTACATGCACAACAAATTATAAGCTGCTTTCAACCGCTCCCATGCTCAAGGCCCAAAACTTCTAGGCCCAAATTCAGGGTGTTACATTATGTTTTTGAATAAGTGATATTGTTGATTTGAGAAGATGATTGTTGAAAGCTTAAAGTTTTACTGTTCCGATCTGAGTTACAAGTCTGATAATACCCCTTACCTATTCTGGCGGCGGTTACGGGATATGGGTGTTACATTTCTGCCCTGGAGGATAATGATATTTGGTTTATGGAAACATTTCCTCCTGGAAAGAAAGCACTAGGTAGTAAGTGGATGTACAAGATTAAATATAACTTCAATAAAAGTATTGAGATACTTAAATCTCGTCTTGTTGTTTTTGATAATCACCAGGTAGAAGGTATTGACTATGATGAAACTTTCTCACCTATGGCGAAAATGGTGACTATTCGAGTTTTTTAATTATTACAACTTCGAAAAATTGAGAATTACATCAGATTGACATCTATAATTGATAAGCGATAAATTATACATATTTTTTCCCCATGCTTAGCCCAATTTTTGGATGAATTACCCCTTGATTTGTGTAAATTGATGCTCTTAAACCTTTAATTTCATGTTTTATACTCAAATGAGCTTAGGAAAGAGAAAAGAGCAAGGAACGGGCCAAAAAGGGGCAAATTAGGCCCAGTTCAGTAATCAATACGGCCTGAAGGTTCGCCACACGGCCGTGTCACACGGCCGTGCCACTTTAACAGGCTTAAGCACAGCTTGGGCCTCGATCCATACGGGCATGGCACACGGGCGTGTCCCTGTCGTGAGGAAGTTCAATTTCACTCGGAAAAGGCTACTTAGGGGCTAAGAAAGGCATTCCAAAACTCTATATAAAGACCCTAGGAGGCAACTACAAATGTGTGCTTTATTCCCGCCAAGACGGGGAGTTAAAGGGGGGAATTACTTGAAGGGAAGCCGATTGATCCATCTCAGAGCCAGGATCTACATCAAGACAGAGGATCTCCTTTCAATCCTTTCAGGAGTTTTGGGTTTTCTTATGTTTTGTTATTTTATATCTTCTGAGATGTTTTCTTTTATAATTATGAACTAAAACCCTAAATATCTAAGGGGATGAAACCTAAGACAGATCTTGTTATTATTATCTAAGCTGTGTGATAAATATTTGATTTGTTCTTAATTGTGTTTTTAACTCTTAAATTGATATTTCCAGGATATTGATTTAAGTTGAATGTGCTTATGTAGAGGAGCAAAAGTCCCTGCATAGGAGTAAATCCAACACAATTAAGCGGAGTTGATCGCAATCCTAGAGATAAAACGATGAAAATCTGCCGGATTAGAGTCAAATATAATATGGGGAGCCATAGATTGAGTTAATACAAGATTAGGGGTTTTAACTAGAAAGATATTTCAGTTAATCAACCTAGGATTAGTTGTTCTTATCCTCGACGGAGGTATTAACATAATTTAGGGATCTCCACGGATCAAATCAAATGAAGAAATCATCTGGTTCAGAGTTAGATAACAAGTGAATCCTAGGTGGATTCTTCCTTAGATATTGCCTTAATCAATCAGTCTTTCCTAAAAGCAATTTCTCACTTTACTCTTTATCGCTTCTTTAGTTAGTTTAGTTTAGTTTACAACTAAACCCTCTTTATTTTTTAGGCTAGATAATAGAAAGAAAGTCATTACTAGTACTCATAGTTCCTTGGATTCGATATTCCGGTCTTGCCACTAACTATACTACTATTCGATAGGTGCACTTACCTTTTATCGTGATATTAGTTAGTTTCCAGGTACGATCAGATTTTATTACTTCATCAAATCACGATCAAGAATACCTTTCTGCACAATAATATTGATGAAGAGTTTTACGTGAAGCTTCTTCCAATTTTTACTCCCGATAAGTGTGGAATGGTTTGTCATTTGCGCAAGTCTTTGTATGGGTTGAAACATGCTCCTCGGTATTGGTTTGCGAAGCTTGTTACTGCATTGAAAGGGCATGGATTTCTTCAATCATATTCCGATTATTCTCTCTTTACATACACTGAGGGATCTGTACGCATTAATGTGCTAGTTTATATTGATGATTTGTTTTTTTTCAGGGAATTATTCTACTACTTTGAAAACTTTTAAAGGGTATCTTAGTTCTTACTTCCATATAAAGATCTTGGTGTTTTGAAATATTTTTTTGGGATAGAGGTAGCTCGTAGCTCTTTAGGGTTATTTCGTTGTCAAAGGAAATATGCACTTGATATAATTTTGGAGGCGTGTCTTTTGGTAACAATGCCCGTAAGATCGTCAATAGAGAAAAACCGTAAATTAATGCATGTTATAGGGTTTTGTCTGATCTTAAGCCGTATAGATAGTTAATAGGTTGTTTGATTTATTTGGCAATGACCAAGCCTGATTTGGCATACTCGGTTTATGTTTTATCCCAATTTATGCATCAGCCAAGGCAAGAGCATTGGGACGCGATGTTGTGTGTTGTTCGGTACTTCAAAAGCTTTCTTGGCCAATGGATTCTTTTGAGATCTGATAATGATTTACCCTTGAAAGGGTGGTGTGTTTCGGATTGGGCTACTTGTCCATTAACCTGGCATTCACTTATTGACTAACTTATCTTTTTGGGACAATCTCCTATTTCCTGAAAAACTAAGAAACAACATACTATTTCCCATTCTTCAGTTAAGGCTAAGTATAGATAGGTTTATGGCTCCCTTCACTTGTGAGCTCAAGTGGATGAAGGCCTTGCTATTGAGCTTAGGTGTTCATCATCTTAAAACAATTCATTTATTTTGTGATGGGTGTACCAAACATATTGAAGTGGATTGTCACTTTGTTAGGGATGTAATCCAATATGGGTTGATTGCACCTTCTTATGTTTTGACTTCTATTTAGTTGGCTGACATATTTACAAAGGCGTTTGGTAAACTGCAAATTGAATATCTTCTCAACAAATTGGGCATTTATGATCTGCATTGTCCAACTTGAGGGGGGTGTTAGTATATTATTATGGGATATTATCTTTTAGCAATTTGATTTCTAATAGGATATTATGATATATTATTACGAGATATTATTTATTAGTAATTTGATTTCTAATAGGATATTATAGGATATTATTATGGCATATTATCTTTTAGCAATTTGATTCTTACGTAACTACTATTGTAGATATATATATGCCTTTGAGGTATATCAATAAAATTCAAGAGATTACCCTATTCTTGTCACTATTGAATGCCTAACAAGAGTACTTGATTAACTTTGGGCCATTTGAATGGATGATTATCTCTAGTGCGATGCATTTAGTTTTTTTTTCTCAAGTTACAATGTCGCTACAGTGTCTAATCTCACCGTCACCGCTGGTTTTTACACTAACCGCAAGTAAATGCATTGCTCATCTAAAGAGGCCCTTAATGTAAATCTAGCAATCAAAATTGATGGCCAAAAAGAATCTAGCAGTCAAAAAAGAAAAATCAAAATATTATAAGAGAATCAGTTTTATTACAACATAAACCGAAGGAAAAAGTATCAAACTAAAATACAATAATATTAATTGACAAATTAAGCTTATTTAATTTGCTTCTTATTTTTTTATATAAAAAAAAGAAAGGGTAAAATAATGAAGTAAAAAAGAAAAAGGGAAAGAAACAGTAAACTTAAAAGAAGAAAAAAGAAAAAGAACTAAATTGCTTAAAAAGAAAAAGTGTAAAAAGTACATGTGGAATTTGACTTAAAATTTTTGTTTGAACTGATAATTTAATGTGTCACGTTAGTTTTTTTATTACTGCGGTTAATGGCTCAATGATTAAAATGTTACAAATCGGTAATATTAGTTATAATTTCATAACAAATTAAAGTTTGATAACCAAAACGTATACACAAACGACTATTTCTAAAAGGGATAAATCTCAAACCTATACATGGACTATGGTTTAATGTGCAATTGTATACATGAAATTTTGAGTTGATTCAATTCTTGTAAATTATTAATACAATTATTGATATAACATCATTTTATATTTATACATAAATAATTATATTTATCTAATATAAAAATAAATTGATATATTTATTTCTTTAAATGTGTATGATTAAATCAAAATTAAAGCTTCAAGTATACATTTGAACCAAAATTAGAGTTTCATCTGTATAATTGCACCAAATTAAAATTCACGTATACAATTACACATCAAAACTTAAATTGCAACTGAATTTAGGCCCAAATAGGTTGGACACTATTGGACTGTAGCCCAAGAGGAGTATTTATATTCTTGAAATATGGGCTAGGCCTCGGGATAGCAAACAAAATATAATTGTTTTTTCAATTTAAAAAAAATAAAAAACCCAAACCCTAAAATATCTCTGCAGGAGAGCATCAAAAATGGAGAGAATTTTCAATTTTGCCACTAATCGTACCTGAGTCAGTGTTTTTTCCTGTCTTCTTTTCATCTCTTTGTTTCAAAGAGCGGGAAACGAAGACTAGGAGCTCAAAAAACATCAGAAAAGCGTAAAGTTAGGGGTTTTGTGTTTTTTTTCTTCGAGTGATGGCTAATGTAGCAGTGGATAAAGATCAACAATGGCTAATGAATTGCTTATCTGCTTCTCTTGACCCTAACCAGGAGGTTCGTTCTTTCGCTGAAGCGTCCCTTGATCAAGCCTCTCTTCAACCAGGTTCATCTCATTTCTCTCTTTACAATTTCCTTCTTTCTTTTTCTAAATTATTTTCCTTTGAAATGTTAGTCTGATACTCGCCTGCTTTGATCGTAATTTTAAAACTTACTAATGGCAACTAGTTGGTCTGCTGTACGCGTTCAGATTAACAAGAGAAACAATGTTTTTGAAGTATTATTAAAGAGACATTGATAGATAACAAATTGCATGATATTACTTTTAGTGTTACATTTTGAATTTTTTTGTTCATTTTTAATCAATCGTAACTTTTTTTTAGGTTTACTTTATAGCGAGATTTTAAGAAGCAAAAGTATTGAGGAAATGGAAACTTAATCGTCAAACTTGTTGAAAAAATAAATAATTCATAAAAAAGTGTATTTAAATAGTAATTTTTAACATAATTCATAAAATATTCAATAAAAAACATTCCAGACGAATAGACACTAGAAAGCTACTTATAACAAAAGTAACTGACAACTAGTAATCTTTATTTGTATGATTATTGTTTTTTTTCTTTCCTCTAAGTATAAGTTGAAAGGGGTTGAGAATATTGTGCAGTCACTCAAAGATTTCAAAGACACAAATAGATATTGAAGAGAAATTTCTTTAAACAAATGAAGCAACCACAATGCTTTCATGCTCAAGCAATGAAGGCTCTGATTTCGTTGGTGCTTTTGTTTATTTTTCTTTAATAGAAAGTGAAAAGCAAAAAATAAAAAATTAACTGCAAAACAAAGAATAAACGGCAAAAAGAATAAATGATAACTTGTTTTTTGTAAAGCCTCTCCTCCATATATCTAAGCAAACATCCTTGTAAGAAAAAAAGCAACCTTGGATAAGAGGAACAACGACAAGCATTTTTTCATTTTGCTTTTAGAATCAGAGAAAGATCAGCTGAATATTTGAGAGCTGGAGAGGAGTTATGGTTAGGAACAGAAAATGACAACACTTTGTTTCTATATACACTTTTATTAGCATTTGACTTGAAACTAAGTTGTTTTTAAGTCCTTCTTCTTTAATGACACTGCAATAGCTTGGTTTATGTAAAAATTTCTATTTCTGCCCCTCAAAGTGACAGCTAAGGTGTCAGGTTTACATATATGTGCGCCTATGTGTGTTCAATTCCTCTTTGCCATCTCTTTTTTTAGAAAATCAAGTGTATATTAGCAGCCTAGCAGCTTTGATTTGTTTTTAATCTAGAGAGTAATGGCATGTTTTATAGAGATGAAATAATAGTCATAGATAGTAATATCAAATCCTTTTTAGTTTCCCCTTTTAATCATATTATTTCACTTGTGTCTTATATGGTTATCATCCCCATCTTTTCTTGTCTTCTTCTGAAGGCTTTGGCAGGGGATTATCACAGGTTGCCGCAAACAGAGACCTTCCATTTGGATTGCGTCAGATATCCTTTTTTGAAAGTTGATTCACTTAATTCATTCTTAATTTCCTGTTATATTATTTGTTAATGAGTTCCAATGATATTCCCATTTGATTTCCTGTTGATAGATTCACTTACGGCTCATCTATTACTCAGAAAGAATCAGTCAAATGTTTCTTTAGTCTCTTGAATTTTATTATTCTTTCTTATTGTTTTATTTGGAGAAAAGCAATCCTCTGTCTGCATGTTAAATTTATGAACATCTTATTTCCTTCATACTATTAGAAGAAACAGAGAAAAAAGGTGTTTTGCTGTTTCCATCTTTCTGCTGATTACTTGAAAGAAAAACTTTCTTGGCCATCACTGGATTGTCTTGTATATTAATACAATGTGAGGCTTTTAGTTTTGTGAAGCTTTAACGTCTTCTACCTAGCTGCTCTAATTTTGAAGCAGTTCATCAGAAAACATTGGCAGGAGGGTGATGAATCATTTCAACCTCCTGCTGTTTCAAGCGACGAGAAGGTACATAATGAAATATGACACTGTAATAGTTCAATTTTATTTCCTACTCTGTAAACTTTTTCTTTGCATATTCATATGGGCCTCTTTTTTCTCTTTGTAGTTGTATGCTTTTTGTGTACTTTACTGCTGTATCTTTACATATTTTTAGGCCTCATTTGGTTGGCAAATTATAACCTCTTCATGAAATTTTTGTGGAAAGCATTTTCCTCAAAAATAATCTATACATGTGTGTTTTAGACCTATTTCTTTGCATTTTTAAAGGAATATGAATTTTTTCTAGCTCTATATTTGTTGTGTACTTCATAATTTTGTTTTTGATTCTAGGCCTCATTTGGTTGGTCTAAGGAAGCTTTTTGATGGAATTCCTTTTGTGGCAAACAATTTCCTCGAATGTGTCTTGCAAGCTAGTTGAAAAACATATTGTACTCTTTAGTTAGTGGGTCAATCTAATTAGATAACTTCATAATAGGAAAATCATTTGCGAAGTTCTATTTTGAATTTTGCATTTTACTTCACTGACAAAATCATTTTATATTATCAAGTTTTCTTTGTGCTTACCAGACAATGGGAATTATCTTCCAGGTAATAGTTTTTTGTGGATAAAGGCTTCTAATCTTCATCAGTTGTTTCATAAGAGGTTTTCATGATATTTCTTGCTAATAGAAATCATTTTTTGGTTTTTGGCCTTTTCTTTTACATGATGAAATAAAATATTGATTATTATAGAGGTGATAGAGTCAATAAAAATAAAAGGATTTAAAACCATATTCTATTAAGAGGTATCACAATCTTGAAGACAAACTAAAAGATCAATAGATCAAATCATTCAAAAGTTTAATTCTCAATACTTTACTGGTTTATCTACTATCAAGAAAACCCTAGCTAAAGTTTTGTAGCTTAGGTCAAAGATTCTTTTTTTTTGAGATGAAACATATGAATAGTTTTTCCACCTCTAAATGTAGCTAGTAATCAACAAGTTGTAAACATCTTGTGTTTAATACACCCTGTCCACCTCCATATTAAATGAATCATGATTATATTGTCAGGCAGTTATCCGCGGACTACTTTTATCAACTTTGGATGATCCTAATAGAAAACTTTGCACAGCAATCAGTATGGCTATAGCAGCTATTGCAGTCTACGACTGGCCAGAAAGTTGGCCAGACTTGTTGCCATTCCTCCTAAAGTTGATTGGTGATCAAACTAGCATGAATGGAGGTAAGAAATAGAGCATTCGTGCTCTAATTAATACTATTGCTTTTTGTTTCCTGATCTTGAACATTTTCTTTTCATGTTTCGGTGGTTTGATAGCCATCCTAGATGGCTTACGTAGATGCCTTTTCTTGTAATAACTTAGTTTTGAATGATTGATGGCTATTCTTTCTAACCTCTTCCATAAAGTTCTATTTGTATTTAAGTGTGTTATTGTTAGTACACTCTGAGAATTTGGTGTCTGGTGAAGGATTCATTGCTTATTTATGTTTTAGTTGTTAGTAAGGAGGTTTGTGTAGATATAAATCTTCTCATCTGGTTATCTATTATTTTTCCCTTATATATATATATATTTCTTTTTTAACTATTTTATATCAAAGTTCCTTTGTGGTAGGAACCTTTTTCCTTCTATTTTCCTGGGTCCTTAATTTATTCGTGTTGATTCTTTTGTGGCCTATCATCATGCCTTAATACATTCTTATTTCTCATGGTTATTCATATTAGTAAAGTATTGAATATTATTAGTTGCCTTTAAGCTTTTTGCCATTGTAAATTTTATCCTTTGGATTCATTGGATTGAAGCATTCCCAATTTTTGCAGTGCATGGCGGTCTTAGGTGCTTAGCACTTCTCTCTGGGGATCTAGACGACACGATGATTCCAACATTAGTACCTGTCCTCTTCCCTTGCTTATATACCATTGTGTCATCCTCTCAGGTCAGTTTCCTTTTGCTTTGATATAGCTTTAAGTAGGTCTGTTTTTGTTGGCGGTGTTGGTGTGTGTGTGTTTAATTTCATATGATTTTGAATCTTATTTTCTGGAGATGATGATTTTGGGATGTGTGGTATTGGTGTAGCTGTGCATGTGTTCATGTATGACTGCACATGATGCAGATGCTGTCTGAAGAAAGCTTTATATGTGTAATCTAACCACAAATTTAAGTATTTAACAAATTTCAAGCACGTAATTTTATTGTATTTGCCCAAAATTAGTGATTTGGGCAGTCTCCAAATTCCTTTGTTATGAGTGTGACACCAATAAATTAGAAACTCCTAACATGTTGATAGGACTTCCTTTTGCAGACCTATAACAAATATTTGCGCACAAAAGCTCTCTCTGTTGTTTATGCTTGCACTTCCATGTTGGGGGCTATGAGTGGTGTATATCAGGTACTCTCATGTGACCTATTTTTTATTGTGCTGGATCTTGATATGTTGTCAGTTTAATTTTGTTGTTAATTAACAGAACTAAGATATTCATGTTCAGGTAGAAATTAATGCATTGATGGAACCAATGCTTAAACCATGGTTAGATCAGTTCTCTTTTATCTTGGAACATCCTGTACAGCCTGAAGATACTGATGATTGGAGCATCAGAATGGAGGTTGGTATTATGCTTTCATCTCTTTCCATTGCCATATTTTGTACTCTTTGCTTACAACTCAAATTTCCCAGGTTTTAAAATGCTTAAATCAGTTTGTTCAGAACTTTCCTAGCTTCAATGAGAGCCTATTTATGGGTTAGTTGGCCTTATCTCTGTATATGTTTCTTTGAGCATATATTCTGAATTTTAGTTTTGATGTCTTATTACTAATGGTGCCTTCCTGAGGTTCCATTTTTGCAGTTATTGTGGGGTCACTGTGGCAGACATTTGTATCATCTCTGAGTGTATATACTCGATCATCAATAGAGGGTACAGAGGATCCTTATGAGGGCAGTTATGACTCTGATGGTGCAGAGAAAAGCCTTGATTCCTTTGTTATTCAGGTAATATTAGTGGCCAAAAGAAAAAGGTAATTTTAAATTTAAGTACAAAAATGCTTGTTTATTTGATACACAACAATATAGGTAGAAGTAGATCCTGATCTATTTTATAATTTGGTTTTTCTCCAAGAGTAGGACTGACATGTGCACGTTCAGATGCTTTCTAATCAACTTTTGGTGATAAACTTGGAAGTGTTTAACCTATAAAAGGTTAAGATAAAAGGGTTTGCTACAGATTATATATCAATTTATATAAGTAGAGTTGGGTTCTGAGTTGATTGAATTCTATGGTATTTGTACAAAGTTGGGAGAAGCTGAATGTAAATTAGCAATCTTCTTATGGTTAGGTTAGGGTGTCAACAGGTTAATTTTTCTTGAAGTTATTCCAAAAACATTTGGAAAGTGAAAATGAATTATCCCTGGTTTGGTTGGCAATAAGGAGGTAGATGGCTGTGACAAAAAGCTGCAGTGAATGTTTTAAACTTCAATTGTTGATTTTATTTGTGGAAAGTGGTAGCAGGCTTGTTCTTGTATATAGTTTTGGGTTCTCCTAAAACTGAGGTTTTCTGTCAAGTGCACAAATATCAGTTGTTTCTCGTTTAATTGATCTTTCCTCTCCATTTTTTGTGTTTGACTTTGAACTTGCAGTTGTTTGAGTTCCTTTTGACTATTGTCGGTAGCACGAAATTTGTACAGGTGAAGTTAGAAGACTCAATATCATTATTAATTACTGTTTCTATTTTATAATGATTTATTATAATTTATTAAAAACTTGATCATGTAGGTTGTTGCAAATAATATTGCAGACTTGGTATATTACACTATTGCTTTTCTGCAAGTGACAGAACAACAGGTAACTATTCGTCATTTGATGTCAGAGTGGACTTTGACGTATACCTTATTTGTCTGCCATCTTGAGAACTGAGAACATAGGGGCTTTATTCATCTTAACTGAATCCAATTCCTTGCACAATTTTAAAGTAACCCTTCATTGTGCTTTCTTTGCCACTCTTTTATCTTTGAAGCTAAATAAAATGGAGTTTTACCTGCAGCATTTTGTTAATCATCTCAACAATGCTGTCATGGTCGTTTACATATTCAGCATGACTGACATGCCTATTAAGTCTTCCTTTTCTTGAAATGTATGTTCCGATCCAATCTGTGCAGTCCCTCTCCTGCATTACATCCTGATATCACTACTTTTTTCACTCTCTATGAAACTAGTGGACATACATGCCTACTGATCATTCAGTGTTGGTAAAATTAATTAAACCATTGTGGTGAGTTACTTCGAAAAATTATACGAATCACTTGCCTGATATTTTAACTGCTGCAAACTTATTACTCACACTAGTCATTGACCTCATTCCATTGAGTGCAGTTCATCATGGTGGTTCATCTTTAAATAACTGTACAATAGCTTAGCACTTGCAGATGAGAATTATATACAATCTAAACATTGTACAAGAACTTCAAACTTAATTTTATCTAGTTAACTATCTTAAAATATGCTCGAGTTTCATCGGTGTGATTTCTTGTGGCAAAGATTGATTCATAATAGCAGTTGGATCTCTTCATTCAATCATCAATTACAACCAAAGGAAGCTCCTCTTATCATAACCCTTCAATTTTAATCTGCCTTTTTCTCATTTTTGCAGTAAAAACTTTAAATCTTTTGGATGCTCCTCTTATCATAACCTTTGATTCCCTTTAAATTTATTTCTTCTAAGATTCATTTTCCACACTTTCCCCCTTTCTTATGTTTATGTTTGAATCCTTTCTAGGTACATACGTGGTCAATGGATGCTAATCAATTTGTAGCTGATGAGGATGATGTCACTTATAGCTGCCGTGTGTCTGGTAAGTAGCTTGTACATTGGTAACTTGTGATCGGATATTTCTATTGGCACCCAGATTAATTGGAATTCTTTAGTGCTGTTATATATGGATGTTGTGTTTCTCTTGAAGCATGTATTCCATGCATCTATGTGTTTACTAGGACATTCTTTTGGTCATGGTGGAAACTGATAGCTTGTTCTTTTTCCATATTAAGTGAAAATGCTTCAAATGATAACAGCACCTTTAGAATATCTGTTGGAAAGAACCTGACTCCAGGAAATTCATCATGTAAACTATGTGATAGTAGCAGCAACTATGGAAAAGAACAACTGAAAAATGGAAAAGAATTAAGAAGTTTTATTGGCTGAAAATAGCTCAAGATTCTCGAACTTATGGAAGCTATAAAACTCCTAAACAAGTACTCAAAATATTCAAATAGGATCTAGACAATTTCTAGCGGGACATATATATATATACTGAGAACCCTGTGTGTTATTCAGAAACAATTAAACAAACGTCAGAGAAATAGAATTGGTGGAGGTAATATAGCGGTGAAGTGGGTCTAGTGCACTAGATATTTATGGGAAAGTAGGTGTAGGCCTCCCCTGACTGCTGCATCCACGGTGTCACGGGTGCTATATGGTTGAGAAATCTGTATTAAGCCAAGATGCTGGTCATCCATTTTCTTGCATGCCCTCTTTCTAGAATAAGCCAATAGAGGCGGTGGCAGTGGATTCTTATCACTATGTTTGCTATACAAATTAAAGATAAAACAGAGTTGTAAAAACTATTGATTTTGTCTCAAATTGATATGCTTGATTAAGATTAAGAGACAGAAAGGCCTTTGGTCACTAATAATCTCAACTTAGGTTTTCTTATGCTTCCTGATGAAACTCGAAAGAAGGAATCAACAGTCCATTGAATCCTAGTTGGTTTGTTCATGAGGTGCAATTATCATATTAGTTGTCAACAGACAGCAGTCTGTAGTTCCAAAACATCATTCTCTGTCTATCTTCATCTATCCTCTTTTTTGTTCTCAAGCTCAGCCCAGCTTCAACCCAGTTGCCTATGTCCCTGACAAATCTTTGATTGCATTTGCATAATTCTGCTATTTTAAGTCTTCAAATCTGTTTATGGATCTGATAGCATCTCCTTCTTACATTTGCCCATCTCAACGAAATCAAGACTTCCTTGACCTTAAGAAAAAGTAATTTCCTATAAAAATTTACTTTCTGTAGGTGCCCTTTTACTAGAGGAGGTGGCAACTTCTTGTGGGGGAGATGGCATTGATGCTATTATAAATGCTGCGAGCAAAAGATTCAGCGAGTCTCAACAAGAAAAAGCTGCTGGTTCTGTGGTTTGGTGGAGGGTAAGTAGAATTTCCTCTTGTGGCCTACCATTTATGAAGGATTTATATTTTGGGCTCTAAGCATTTGTCTTGCTGGAGTGTCCTTTCAACTTTTTCCTTAAATGTCTTTCTCTCTCTGTGCATAACTTGTTTAGTGAGCTTGGTTTTTTCATAATCATGTGGAAAATCCTGTTCTAAATCATTTTAATGGAATACCTTTTTCTTCATGCAATCACTCTTTTTGTTTTCTTTATTTATTTTTTTAAGACCTTCTCAAAACTCATTTTTGAATGGTAAATTTTATAGATGAAAGAGGCTACTTTGTTTGCTTTGGCTTCCTTGTCTGAGCAATTACTTGAGGCAGAGGTTTGTTCATTCCATGATAATTTTCAATTATGAGTAATCACTTTCTCCTTAGGCCTGAGGCATGATGTCCAAGGACTTATCACAGGTTTCAACTTAATGTTGTATTGAATTTATGGTAGCAGGTTTCTGGACTTACAAAAGTAAGCATAGGGAACCTTTTAGAGCAAATGATTACTGAAGATATGGGAATTGGTATTCACTTGGTTTTTTATTTTATTGTGTTTTATAGTTATCGTATATCATTGATTCAGTGGACACATCTTGTCAATTATGACAAATTGGATCAGATTTTGCAGTTTTTTTTCTTCTGCAGTACCTAAACGTGACATGAGCCTGAAAGACTTGCCATTTTTGTTTTTCAGGTGTACATGAATATCCCTTTCTTTATGCTCGTATGTTCATATCAGTTGCTAAGTTTTCCTCTGTGGTAAGGATGTCCTCTCCCTATTTTTGAGGTTTTCTTCTGTTATGTCCTTTCAGAAAGATCTAATTCAATTTTTAAAATGTTGTTCAGATGAGCGGTGGAATTCTTGAACACTTTCTTCTTGCTGCTATGAAGACAATTGGCATGGACGTGTAAGTGTACCTACTGCATTTTGATATCTCTCCACCAGGTAATTGATAGCATAAAATATTATGTTGAGTTTTTCTATTGGCAGCCCTCCAGCTGTGAAAGTAGGTGCCTGTCGAGCACTTTCACAGCTGCTTCCTGAAGCAAACAAGAGTACCATTGAGCCTCAGATGATGGGATTATTGTCATCACTGACTGATCTTCTTCATCGGGTAATGTACAACTGTGTAATTCTTGAAAGCAGTTGTTGAAGTGACAATACGTCTAATGGCTGGTTTCTGATTCTGATTTCAGGCTTCTGATGAGACATTACACCTGGTACTTGAAACACTGCAAGCGGCAATTAAAGCTGGTGAGTTTAGATATAGTTGGATATATAATTCATGAATTATTTTCATCTCCATGATATATTTAGTTGTTTTCTTGCGGCAATTAAAGCTGGTGAGTTTAGATATAGTTGGATATATAATTCATGAATTATATTCATCTCCATGATATATTTAGTTGTTTTCTTTTACATTACAATACTTCTATGTTTCATTTTTATTTGCTGTAGGTCATGAGTCATCAGCGTCTGCAGAGCCTATTATTTCTCCTATAATCCTCAATATGTGGGTCTTGCACATTTCGGATCCTTTCATTTGTATTGATGCAATTGAGGTTCTAGAGGTAGTAATGCAAATGCTGTTAACAGTATATAATAAGCAGTAACTTAGTGTCTTTTTGTTCTTAATATTCCATTTTTTAATTTTTAGAATTGTCCACTTTATACTTGGCTTCCATTCCTCAAGTCCGGTTATTTAGTTTATATGTGTTAGGAGAGATTATATTTTCATGTGTCAATTTGCGATGGTAATATATCCTTTGATCTCACGTTGATTAAAATTATAGTACTTAAACAGAGATTAAATATTTCATTTCATAATTGTAGGCAGCAAATCGAAATTACAATTCTAGTTTAAGGAGAATAAAGAGACTCATGAGGAAGAACAATAGGGATCAAAACTCATTTAAATGGCTCACTCCTGGTTTCTTACTCTAAGGTCAGGGAGTAGATAGATTCTTTCTTGAATGTTACTGCCAATAAAATTTAGCCACGTTGAAGAGGATTACTTTATGTTACTAAACAGAATGAAAATAAGTCTAGCTTTCAAAATTATTCTTGGTCCCAACTGTACTAATAATTGAAGAGGAGCCAAAAAGGACACGAAAACCTATAATATAAAAGTTTCTGTAGTAATTATCCAAAAAGAAAAAGGCATAATGATAAATTTAACCCCTAATGTTTGCTTCTTTATCACTTTAGCTATGATTCTTTTGTTTTTTATGGATCACTTGGGCTTTCAGCCTTCAAAATTTAGTCAAATTGCTTTTTTTTTTTAGATGGAAAAGTTAATTGGATAGAAAAGTTAATTGGATCATTAAAATTTTAACAACACTGACGTGGCGGCTCATGTGAAAGTCCATTTATACTTCAAAAAAGTTATTAAAAAATCATAATTTTTTTAGAAAATTGTTCACATGAATAATAAAGTACATGTAGATTGCCATGCCGGCTGTCACATCTATGCCATTAAAATTTTAACATTTTAGTCGGGTTTTTATCTGAAACAAAGCTATTTGACTAAATTTTGAAGTTTGAAGGACAGTGAAAAAAAAAAGATGTTAAATTTTAACATTTTGTCACTTTGACAAAATGCATAAATGTTAGGGGCTAAATTTGTCTTTATGCCAAAGAAAAACTACCATAGTAATGTGGATGGTAGCAGTAGGGTTGCCTCACAGTACCACTATGATATACTGCATAGTAACTAATTAATTTGTTGTTATTTTGCTCTTGCACCGTGGCAGCTAAGATCTTCATAATTCGCTTCTGCAACTTGTTTTAGTTACCATTGTTTTTAAATGCATATTTGTCCTTTTATTTTTTAACATGATAACTTTGAGATATAAGATACCTGATATGCCTGCTGTTAATTGTCTTTCATATCTTTTAGGTTTTGAATACTTCCAGTTGCTAGGACTTTTGAAGTATTCATTCATGTGTACAGAAAAAAATTATGAAACCCTTGTAACATTGCTAATACTATCTGAGCACCTTCACAATTTGCAGTTTATACCCAAGTACCTCTAGAAAACTTATATACATGGTTTTACAGAATTTTACTTGAATTGCAACTCTAAAGGCCTAGCAGAATAGTGCTATGAGTATTAACAGTTTGAGAATGTTTTGCTTTAAAATTACATTGTTAACAAGTTTTGCAAGTTTGAACATCATTATATGTTGCTAGGTGCCAGACACATCTGAATCCAGGTATCATTAGGCTATGTTATAATGTCATTTTTCATGAGTAAAAGAGTCATGGGACTGTGTTGATTGAAAGTTTAATATCTTGTTTTGAAAGCTAGTGATAGCCTGAATTTCTGCCTTCATTCTTGGGCAAATAGTTTTGTGGAAATATGTTACTGTACATTATCTAGCCTTAATTCCCTTGATAATTTTTACATTATTCAACCTTAATTCCCTTGATAATTTTTACTTTGTTATTATTATGAATTTTTTATTGGACTAATTTATGGGATTGAATTATGCACCTTGTTTTCATCTATAATCATCTGAGATGTATAGTTTTTCCTTTTTATACTTTTCCGGGCATTCTTAATTAGTTCTGTGTTTCTTTAATATTTTTTGGGATGTAAATTTAGTTCTGATATTTCTCTTTTGAAAATTTCACTCAGGCAATCAAAAATACTCTGGGTTGTTTTCTTCCTTTGGCTTCCCGAATTTTACCATATATTGGTCCAGTATTGAACAAAGTATGACTTTTCAAGTTACTTCCTTGGTAATGGATATTTGAAATAAAGTTAAATGATTTGTTATTAATGCATCTTTTGATGGCAAATTTCTAGCCCCAACAACAGCCTAATGGACTAGTGGCGGGGTCATTGGATCTGCTAACTATGCTATTGAAGGCAAGTGGTACTTGGATGGAAAATGTCATATGTACCTCTTTTGTTGAGTTTAGATTTTTTTTTTTTATTTCAAAAATGTTATGATTGTATTATATGTTTTGCTAATTACAGTTTGTGATAGCATTGTACAGAATGCTCCTACTGATGTGGTAAAAGCAGCATATGATGTTTGTTTTGATGCTATTATCCGGATAGTTCTTGAAAGTGATGACCACAGTGAAATGCAGGTATAATGTTCACTTATGTTTCTTTTTCTTTAATGGTAATTGGCTATCTATAATGTGAACATAAGTGCCGCTTTCTGCTACATTGATCAGAATGCAACAGAATGTTTGGCATCTTTTGTATCTGGTGGAAGACAAGAACTTCTTTCTTGGGGTAGTGATTCCGGATTTACAATGCGGAGTTTGCTTGATGCAGCTTCAAGGTTACTTATTCTTATCTTGATTCTTTACTTCCTGCACCCACACAGCCCAACCTTTTTCCTCCTTCCAAGCTCTTTTTACCTTTGCTTTTGTTTTTACTGCGTGGGAATTTGTGAGTTAGTAAGGTGTTTATGGTTCCACTACGAATACCAATAACTAAAAGAAAAGTAATTTTACATAGAGTTGTTATTCTTCAATGTACCCAAGGTTCTCTTGTTAAGCTTTATCAACAGCTCTCAGAATTGAACTGGGATCATGGTACAAGGATTGCATGTTTGATGATAGCCAATTGATTTGCTTCTCAGTGTTAGTTAAATTGTTGCATATTCATAGTATAGTGCCAAGCTATATTTGAAAGCTTGTTCAAAGTATCGATACACCAAAAAAAATTTCTGAGGGCTTAGGGGGTTGTTTCTTGTATAATCTACTAATTTGGAAATAACTTTATCAAATACAAGATACCTGCAGTGAATTCAAATTTCTGCAAATTGTTCTAGCTAAACTCTAGTAGTAAAGTTTTCTCATGTCCATGTTTTTGGATGCTTATTTTGTGCAATCTGATTTGCAGGCTTCTTGACCCTGATCTAGAAAGCTCTGGGTCTCTTTTTGTTGGCAGCTATATCCTTCAACTTATATTGCATCTTCCCTCACAAATGGGGCAGCACATTCAAAACTTGATTGTTGCTCTTGTTCGACGTATGCAATCGGCTTCAATAGAAGGATTGAGAAGCTCATTGCTACTTATTTTTGCTAGATTGGTATTGTGTCTACGTTTCAACTTCATCTTGATTAATCTAATTCCTTGTCAACATTTATGCTCTGTTTGGGAATATGGATTTCAAATTTTGGATTTGGATTTCATTTATTATGTAAATGGTAAGAATAGGATGCATATATTATGAGCAAATTAGTTGAGATTCCAATACAATATATGTTAGAAAAGGTTAAAAACATGGATTTGTTAAATCCAAAATATTTTAAGAATTTCAAATTTATTACTGAATAGGCACCTAACAAATCCATGGGTTTGAGAAAGTATCATGAGTGTTATAGTTCTAAATAGTTTATTACTCAATTTACACTATTTTTGAAATTCAAATCTAAATTCTAAAATCCTAGTTCCCAAACGCTCCCTTATAGATTCAACAGAGTAAAATTTTTAACGTCTTCTGGATTTTTAAGCAGAACAATTACAATTCCTTTTTTGTGAAAAATGAATAACAAGAAGCTAACTATTAAAGTAGGATTGACAATTTTTATTGCTTATATTTGTAACTTTTGATTAATATGGTTTTTTTAAGTTATTATTTCAAAACAATCTGAGGCATTCCAAAATATATATTGCATAGAACCTTTATTCTGAAAAGCAAGAATGTACTTCAGCTGAACTAGAACTTGTTTCCATCTTTTATTTCTGGAACAGAACAGTAATAGTTATTATAGTTCTTATTACTTTTAAGTCCTAATGTTCTGCTATCTATGCTCTGTTTTCCCAGTTCTTACAGGTTTATGATTAGATGTCAGTCTCCCCTTTCCTTCTTTTTCATGATAACCATTGCATTTCTTTATATGCAGATTCAGTTGAGTGCTCCAAATGTTGAACAATTTATTAATCTGCTGAAGACTATCCCGGCTGAAGGCTATCAAAATGCCTTTGTTTATGTTATGTCAGAGTGGACCAAACAACAAGGCAAGTTTCTGTATGCATTCCTACTTTAATCAAAGGAAAAGGTAATGTAAAGCGGTAATATGTTATGTCAATGTCTGTTTGGGTGCTCATTCGATGTAAACAAAGCAATTGTTTGTGAAATTTCATGGTATTTAGTGCATTTTCTTTGGACCTAGCACCTATGAATGCTGGAAGCAGTTACTAGTGTTCGTAAGCTGTCCTAGGACTGGTTCTAATTCAATTCAACAAGATAAAACATAAAAACAAAATTAAAGGAGCTTGCCCTTCCAGTCTAATTTGACATGTCTAAATTCTAATATGAGGGGTTGAATAGATTGTCTTATACAAAATTGTGACCTAATATTTATTTCTCTTTAGTATAAGTTGCATGATTTGTTTGCTTCTTAACAATATCTTTGCTGGACTATATTTGTCTTACGGTGTCGAGCTCTTTTGCTTCTGCAATTTCCATGATTTACAGCGTATGAGAAGGATGTGTAATCTTTTGTCTCTTGTTAATTATTTGTGATTATGAACCAAATCCAATATTTATGAAAGAGAAAATGACTGTTCATTCTTGCAAGAAAGTAAGCTTGCATTTGATATTTCTTCTATACATCCTTTGGAGTGCAGGGGAGATTCAGGGGGCATATCAAATCAAAGTTACCACCAGTGCTTTGGCCCTACTGCTATCCACTAGGCCATGCTGAATTAACAAATATTAATGTCCAAGGCCATCTAATTAAAGGTTCTTGATATTTTCTTAAATGGTTGACATCATTATCTCTTGGTTATGCTTACGAGGAAGTAACTTGATATTTTTTCTTTTGTTTTTTTTTTCTTAAAAAAAGTCCATCTCAGGAATAACCACTCGTTCGAAAGCTAAATCTGCCCAGATCAGTGGACTATAGTGCACTTCCAGCAAAGGTATTTCTAGGTTATTCGAAATACAACTGAGAGTGGGATTAACATGCGAATATTGAACACAAAAAATAATAGTCTGACTAGCTTAGTACTGCAGATATTGGCTTTACTGGCGGATGCATTGATCGAAATACAAGAACAAGTTCGGGATGCCGAGGATGAGGTAGTTTTTGTCCTTTTCTATTAATTCTTACGTTCTTGAGGGGTATTTCCAGTTCCTCTCCTGAAATCCAGGTTTCCTGTATTGCCAGTGGGTTAATCCCCAAGTTTAATAGTCCCCACTTCCCAAATAATGATACTATTGACCGACAATGGATGTTTAGGCTCTGAACCTTTTTTGTTTTTTTTTTTTTCTGCAGGATAGTGATTGGGAAGAAATTCATGGAGACCTGGACTCTGACAAAGATTTGTTATCCTCAGCTGCTGCCACACCATTTGGCAGGTCCGGATATGAACATCTTGAAGCAATGGCAAAAGCATATAACGAGGTTTGATTGAATAGAAATAACAATGAATCCTCTCTTCTTCTGTGGTTTCTTTTTCTTCAGCATTATTAAACTTAACTCTTGATCATGAATTTGAAGAATCAAGAGGACGAGTATGAAGACAACATATTAAGTGTTACAGATCCCCTTAACGAGGTGAAATTTTTTACCACTAAACTTATTTACATGCTCAACATTTTAAAATTTTATATTAACGCCAAATTCTACCGAACAATCTTGCAGCTCAACTTGGCAAATTATCTCGCTGACTCTTATCAAAGTTCTCTCAAAGTGACCGACAACTATTTGATAATCTTTGTCAGGTTTGGTTTCTTGTCAAGCATTTAAATCCAGTACCTGTTAAGTAATTGATATGAGTGTGTGTGTGCATGCGCTTAATCTCTTTCCGGACAATAAATTTGAAGGAATGCATATTCTTTTTCGTGAAAATTGCAGTGTTTGACACGGGCTCAACAAGATGCTATTAAGATTGCTTTAAATCAATGAGGTACTTATCTGGTTTTACTTCTCGATTGTTGATGTTGAGTACGGTAAGTCCAGTAATCATTGAGCTTTAAAGCTGAAAGTTCGTGGTCTTTGTTCATAGTACCGTATGAAAAAGATATATTGGAATTGGGGTTGGTTTTTCCATTATAGGGGCCTTTTTTTGTTGTTGGTTGATTTGTGTGAAGCAGAGCTCCAAATCCGGAGTTTGTTATATATATTTTTGTCCTCAAATCTGATTGAAATATGAGTTCATCTATCTTAAATTGTGATAACTTTTCTTGTATAAAAAAAATTACAATGAATGAAACTATTAGAGGATAGAATTATTTTTAATTGGGAAACAAAATAAAATGATTTCGCCTACCAAACTCTTTGTTTTAGTGACTAAACTTTATTGTCGATTTGAATTCTGGTTGACGACAGCTTTAAGGTTCGAATAATCCCTTTCCCTTGCCAAAAAGAAACAAAAAATTGATTTCACAAAAACAAGAAAATAGTGAGTTTTTACCTTAGGCGGATTTTGGTAATAATAAAAGGAGTAATGAAATTCTAAGTATAGTTATGGATGAGTTGGTGTGGCAGAATCAAACATAAAAAATGAGTAACACGAGATGACCATATTGTTCATACTGTTATAAATATTTATACAGGCTTAGATGAAAATTGGCTCTTGAATTATAATGCTTTTTTCCACACACATAAAAGGTGTGTTTTTTTTTTCCAAAAATATGCCTAGAATATGGTTTTTTTTTTTTTTTTTTTACATAAAACATCAATCGTGTGCTCTATTAAAGTTTCTTTCATTCTAATTATATTGTAGCATGTGGCATTTAAAACAAAATTAAGTATATAATTTATTATTAAGTTGCAATAGTTATAAAAATTATAATTAATGATAGAAATGCTTCTCTTTCTTTATTTTGTTATCTATCTATTTTATTCCTTTTTAAATTTTTTCACTTTTAATTCAGACATGATTGATGCCCGCATCTTCATTGGAACGGATGACATTGAATTAAATGACTGATTGATGCCCTCGTCTTCATGGGAATGGATGACATTGAATTAAAAAGGAAGGTGAAAAGTAATTAGAGATTGTATTTACTTGTCGATTTCTCTGATTGGCGAATAAGAGAGGAAGAGAGAAAAAAGTTGGGACATCAAATTATAGTTTAAATACAATTTTTTTGACTAAAACAAGAACTTACCGAAGTGAGAAAAAGTTATAGCTTGAGAGTTAAATTTGCATTTTAGCCATTTCTTTAATGTAAAATATGAAAGTAAAACTTGTATAGATATTACATATTTCACACATAATTATAACATGTAAAAGTAAAGTACATATATACACCTTTATGGGATGAGTGATGAACATAGATAATGGTCTGAGCTTAATCCCAATAAATCTTTGAAAATCAAAAGAAATGTTTATAATCAAACCAACGTAGCAAACATCCATATCAAAGCAAACTTAGTTTAGCAAATATAAACAAGTTACCAATATTAAATAAATTGTAAGTGAAGATAATTTCCATGAGAATGGTGGACTGGATTAATAATAGCACCTTATAATTAGATCCTTGAAAGACTTGCATGATTTAACATAAACATGTTGGACACGCTCACACATTCAACACTCATCTGAGTACGAATAACACATCCACCTAGACCTACCAGAGAGCAATAAAGAATGTACATCTTAAACTAATTTTATTTTCTTTTGCAAGTCATATTCACATGGATATCCCTTGACGACATGCCTCAATGAATCCCAAATGTGTTTTCACCACTGTAAGTCATATAAAGGAAACCATCTTCATCATGGTTTTCATCATATATGGCAGACATCATAGCGGCTGCACCAACATTGTCGATACACAATTTGTTAAAAAAAACTGTTAATACAGAAAATGCAACAAAAGTGGGTTGTAAGATCTAAAACGTTAATCTCACCAGTTGGTGGTAGAATGTTCTTCACAAAAATGAATATAGCCTTCTCAGGACCAAGCTTGATCCTCTTCCGGACAACATAAACGAATTGACCAACAGTTAGATCAGCAGGTACCAGATATCTGCATTAGGAACCTTTAGCTTCAAAAGAATGAAATTCAGGATAGGAATAGGAACAGAGAACTATGTTGCTCGGCTCTTCATTTTTGACACCTGTGATTGGATACACAGATACGACCTTCAAATAATGAAGCATACCTGTTCCGGACATATACTCATATTCTATGCTTGGACCAAAATCCGAATAAAATAAAAAGAAACCAGTGCTAAAAAATTTAATATCATGTTTCAACAGGAACAACCAACCATCAACTAGAAACACCATCTGACCTAACAAACAGAATAATGTCAACTCAGATTACAAATTACCTAACAAACATCACCAATATCAATAACATAATTATATTCAGTGGCTGCCCTAAGTAACAGAATATATTTAAACTTCCTGCTCATGGTGGGGCGATATCCAACATGCACGAATATTAATTCAAGAAAATTAGACCAGGCAAATACATCACAGTGAAAGCATACAAGTTCATGCTCCTAATAAGTTCTTACTATGTACCTTTCCTTCCAGAGCAACCCCATCTCCAAATGGTTAGACCTAGGGCATATAGTTGAGCCAAGTCAAAACTCATGCTGTAAAAAGCTTGAGCTCAACTTGAGAAATTTGAGGTTAAAAACTTAGCTCAAGCTCAATTTGAGATAAAGATCAAACTTTTTAAGCTCACTGAGTTTGGCTTGATTAAGCTCGTTTATCTAGTAAAAATGATTTGATCCTCATGCTCAACTTCAAGCTCAATTATTTGTGCTGAAGCTTGAGTTAAAATTGAAAAAATTCAATATGAATTAAAAATAAATATATAACTCCCTGACATTCTTTTTTTTTTTTAAAGAAAAGAGATGGATTACACTTGCAACTTACTAGAATCTAGCATTAGGACATCTAAGTTGGCTTGCTCGAGCTCGACTTGATAATCATGAAGAACAAGCCAAACCTAAGTTAGCTTGCAAGAACATGTCTTGTATACACTGCTAGTTATATAACCTTTTTAACTAGGAAATATTTATCCACATTAGTTAGAACCCACGCCCACATAAGAACAAGTAGAGAAAGAATAACTGACTTTTTCTTATCAATATCAGGCACATCGCCCTTGTCGGCCCTTTCAACAATAACCTACACCAAACAATCAAACACCAATGTTAATTATCTCAAAATTTAAATCACACAAATTATTATTAGTGTATTGAAAGTGATAGAAATATAAAATACCAAGTCTAAAGTTGCATTCAAATACATATAAATCAAATAATGACATACTGGGATTCTGTCCGGATACTTTTCCCTAATGCGTGCAGCTTCAGCTTGCCTCCTTTCGGCACAAAACAAACAACAAACACTTTAACATTATAAATATAACATGAGAAATTGTTCCTTTTTCCAAACCCATTATAATTTGTCTGATTGTTATTATCTCTAAATTGGGTGTTCCCAAATTGATTCTATCACTGGGAAATATTGCAACCATTAAAAAAATGGAATGACCAGGCAAAAGAAGAAAAATTTCAAGGGTTAGAGTAAATTAATAGGGGAAAATATTAAAATTGGGGCGTCATAAGATCAACAGCAGCAACATCGGATAAAAAAAAGATGATGAAGACGAACCGAGAGGGTGTTCCAACTTAAAGGAGCTGTTGGCCATAGAAACAAAATCTACAAACCAAAAACAAAAAGCAAAAGAAAATTTCAATCGATAAATGGATGAAAACTAATTAATATGATTCGTTAAAAAGGAAAGAGGAAATATAGAGAGACGGAGAATGTTACATACCCGATCCGAAGGGGGAGAGAGAGGGGTCCAAGGGATTCAAGAAAACAAAAGAAATATCTTTTGATTTATTATGATTTATGAAACAAGTTGTCCCCTTTTACCGAAACCAATTTTGATTTTTTACTATTTACTACTATTATATATTTGATTAATCAGCTTTCAATTCAATTTCAGGTTCCAAAATTTTTCACTTACTTTTTTTTTTTAAATTTTAAATTCAACCCTGAGCAATAAAAATTTTATTAAATTATAAAGATATAAACGATTAAATAAAGAAATTATATTTACTATCCCCTAAAAAAATTCTTAATTTTACCCTTAATTGTACTGAATTTTAGATACAACATTGTTAAAATAACAATTATGAATTTTCTTTATGTCAATGAATTACTAACGCTGAGTTTTTGAAAGTTTTAAAAAATATAATTTATTATTATTAAATCGTATGATATGTGAATATACCACTTTTATTATTATTATTTTTTCTGTCGTTTGAGAGTAAAAGGTTTGGCTTTAATATTCACCAAATTAAGTTATTGTTTAATAATTGACTATGATGTCAAACTAAATGTAGCTAATTCTGTTTTATTTGAATTTCGCCAACAAATGGCGAGGACATGCGTTTGCTTGAAATAGGGAGGGGAGTCCGCATGTCATAATTGTGCGTGACGTGGCATAATGGTATTGGTCGTTGGAAGTTGTTTCATTTTAAAGTTCCTTCATACACTTTACTAGGGTTTTAGTTATTATTTGAACCCACCTGAATTAATCAAAGTTCTAAACCTCTTTATTGTTAATACAACTGATTTTTTTTTTAAACTCAATGTAACACCCCGAAAATTTCTACAGTGGAATTGTAATAGCCCAAATTTCAGTGATGTCGAAAATAATGGTTTGAGACCTGACAAATGAACTCGTAGATTATATTATTTAATATTTACGAGCCAAACGTAATTTTTAAAAGATTTTTGAAACAGTAAATTGTGTTTTATAAAGATTTATTTAGCCAAGAAATCGAGAAAGAGAGGTATCGAGATCTTGGTGTTATAAATCGAGCCATAAATATTTTTATGAACATTTACGGAGTGTTTATAAGGTAATATTAAAATTTCGTTAGAAAATTTTGACGTTTGGATGGTTAATTAAATAAAAAGGACTAAATTGAAAAAGGTGTAAAAGTTGCTAGAAAGATTAAATAGCTCAATTGTCAAATGAGGAAGAACCTAAAGTGAAAATAAGCCCAAAAGAGATATTTTGGGCGGCAATAGCTGAGAAAAATCAGGGAATGGGTGAAATAAGGGCAAAATTAGAAAATTGCCAAAATTAGTTAAATAAAAATGGGACCAAATTGGAATATCTAGAATTCTCTTCATTTCTCTTCATTTTCTTCAGCTGAAAAACAGCCATGGGAGAGAGTTCAAGCTGGTTTTCATACTCAAGCTTCATGTAAGTTTAATTCTTGCTTTCTCCTTGAAATTTCTATGTTTATTAGACTTTTACAATTGGGTCCAACTTATTAATTCATTAGTTTTTCATTCTATGGCTAATTTTTAAAGTTGATGTGGATTAGTGCTGGAAGAATATGATGAATAAATATTGAATTGAAGCTTTAATTTTGTTATATGATGATTTTATCAAGTAAAGTTGATGGAAATTGGTTTTAGGACCTAATTATGAAAGAGTTGAAATTAAGGCCTAGTATTAAAATTCTGAATGTCAAAGGTTATGAAGTAGTTTAAAAATGATAGAGAAAAGTATTAAATGAGAAATTTAACTCAATTGAGGGGTTAATTGTGTAAGGATTGAATTGTATGAATTGTGGAATTTGGGACAAAATAGAAATCAACATGTTACACTAAAGCAGTTTTGGACAGCAGCAATTGTCTAACTTTGAAAAATCACCAAAAATGGTATAAATTGAATTAGAAGTTGAGTGAGATATGGAATTAAAGCTTATTGAGTCTACTTTCATATAAAAGAAACAGAGCAAGTAAAGGAACTCTGTTTTCTGAGATATTTAGATTTTTGTGAGACTGGTTCAGAATGATTTCGGGATCCTCTGTTCTGACTTGTAAATATCATTAAAAATTGTACAAAAATAGTTATGGGACATAATTTATATGGTTAGATTCCTTAGTGAGTCTATTTTCATTAGAAACAATTGAAAACACTATATGAAAATCGTACTATGAGATAATTAATTTTTAGTGAAGAGAGGTCAGAGCTGTTGGACTTTGTAACAGGGGAAACTTTAATGAATAAACTGTATTAATTGGCTAAACGAAAAATTCTGAAAATTTTATGGTAAGAAGATATATGAGTCTAGTTTCAAGGAAAATTTACGGATCTTAATTTTGAGTTCTGTAGCTCAAGATATAAATAATTTGGTAACCATGACACAAATGGACAGTTTTGAATATACATATAAGTAAATAGTGAAATTATTGATAATGTTACTTATAGCATGTTATATAAATTAAGGATGTGGAATGGAGAGGAGGAGAAGGAAAATATGTATGAATATTCATCTAGCATGGATAATTTGTATATTTTAGGCTCAGGGACTAAATTGAATAAAAGTAAAACTTTAGGGGCAAATTTGTAAAAATGTTAGAAATGACCAATTTGCATGAAAAGGATTATTTTATTATTTAAATTGCAAAATTTAAATGGAATTATTAATTTAGTTCAAGTTCGGTGAAAAATACGTTTTAAGGATTAAATTGCAAGAATTTTATTCTCTGAGCCTAAGGATGAAATCGTCATTAATTAAAAGTTTAGGGGCAAAATGGTAAATTTTGTTTAGAACATTAGTTGAATGTATTAGAACATGAAATAAATGAAAATGACAATCATCTTTATTTATAGAGATCCGGATGACTCAAATATGATACTAGAACATGGAAAAGAAAAGAAAAGAGATTATTGAAATTATAAGCATGAATAAACAATGAGGTAAGTTGGGGTAACTTGAATTGTATTTTTAAATACATGAAGTATTGATATAATAAATTACCTAATTTATGTTTATGAAGAAATGGAAAGAGAATGATATTTATCATGACATGTAAATATGTGATTATCTGTTATACTTAATACACGGAAACTAAGTATGTTGAAACATTTAATAAATTCAAGTAAAACATGTCGAGAAAAATAAGCACGTTTAAGGGACAACATGTTTAATTTTAATTGGTTTCAAATATGAATGTTAGATGAAGTAAAATATCTGATAAATAAATCGGTAACTTCGGTAATGCTCCGAACTCTATTCCGGTGACAGATTTGGGTTAGGGGCGTTACACTCAATAATTGAACTGAATTAATTTCGATTAATGACGATGTTTGTTTTCTTTATTCTAGTTCATATAAGTTTCAAATAAGATAAAACAACAAATAACAATGACAACACTAAGTTAAAAACTGTTGTCGAAACCATTTTTATTTTGAAAACGGGGATCGACTTTTGAAAACCAAAGTTGGGAGTCGCCACCAATTTTTTTTTGAGGTGTAATTGGGCCACCTTATAAAACATTTTGGTCCACGAATTTTAAGAAAACGGGCTCGGGAGTCAGTTACGTACGAGGAAGGATTAGCACCCTCGACACGCCTAAAATCGGTACTTAATTGATTACTTGGTATCTTAAATGTCGAAAATTAAAGATTTAGACAAAGTTCAAAATACGACCCTCCTTTTGTTGACTTTTAAAACGTGTGCTTTAGTTTTAAGAGGATATTCGACTATTCAAATGAACAAAGAAAGCGAAACCCAGTACGTTAGGGCACGACCCTTTGAGTTCCATGAATACCGGACATTGCCTTTATTTTAAAAATCTTGAGGGAGAACCAATAAAAGGATATTCAGATATTCAAAATAAACAAAGAAAGCGACACCCAGTACGTTAGGGCGCGATCCTTTGAATTCTTTAAATACCGAACATTGCCTTCATTTTAGAAAACAATTGAGAATGAACCGTTGAATAAACGAATTTGGGAAGTTTAAAAATTTAAGAAACATGATAGTATGCGATATAAAAATCACAATATAATAAACTTGACAGTGTATATATATTAATACCCAAAATGTAGTAAACATATGGAAAATTAATAAGAAGTATAACAATAGTAATAAATAACATATAAACATAGCAAGAATGATATTAACGAAAAAAATACATAATAGAAATAATAAGACAATGATGGTATTATATATAGCAATAAACTTAAAATAACAATGCTAAATTAGTGATAATGAGAAATAATAAAAATGATTTGATAAAAAAAAAATCTAATAAAACTATGATATAAAAGAATAATAATAAAAATAATATAGCAGGTCTGTTAAAAAAAATTTTAGCGAAAAATATATACACATAAAAATTATAAATAATAATAATAAAACAATAGAAGTAAACGGAAAAAAAAAGTAAAATAAGACAAATAAAATATAATAAGTAAAATAAACTATATTTAAAATTATTAGCTTTTAATAAGATATATAAAAAGTTAAAATAAATAGTACAAAAATGATTATTGGCAAAAAAATCAAAAATAATATGATAAATAATATAATAAATATAATAAAAATTCATACATAAAATAATTAACTTACCCTTAAAAAAATATATATATATAACAAGCGTATAACAAATATATAATAAATAAATAGGTGGAACATAACTCAATTTGATTAAATTAAACGGAGATAATAAAAAAGGAAAATGATACACTAAGTATATATAGTGAAAGTATAAAAATAGAATAAATAACAGGGTAAAAATATTAAAGTTAATAATGGAATATGATAAAATAGTAGTAATAAAATAAAGAATAAAAATACCCTAAAAAAATAATTAGTTTTATGCTAAAAGTGTTTAAATAATTAAAATAGGGCTCAATTGAAATTAAAACGGGAGTTTTGGGGCCAAAATCGAAGTATAGAAGAGTTAGAGGGACCAAATTGGGCGCGCATGCGAATTAGGGGGATCAAAATAGAAAAATTTCCCTTGTCCACTGTACAGCACTTAATACGGGACCAAAATGCAAAGGCGCGTAAATGCTTGGGACAAATTTTAAAACATAATAAACACAAAAAAAAGGTTCAATCAAACGACCATGCAACAAGGGAGGACCTAATGTGCAATAAAACCAAACTAAAAAGTGGCACTATTTCCATTGCAATTAAAAGCAGTTGTCTGCCATTTGAAAGTCAAAATTAAAACAACCCCCCCATTTCCTTAACCCCATTCTGCCGAAACAAAGAAGAAAACCAAGGGGTTCAACCCCTTTCTCCTTCTGCTAGGGCGCAGCGCCCATCATCGCAGCGGTTCACCTCCCATGCGCACTCATCGGCTACCGTCGGAAACTCGGTAAGGCCCTCCTAAAATCTTTTTTATTTTTTTTAAACTTTATTTTTCAAAAATACCAGATAGATTCACAAAAAGCTCCAAAGAAGAAAAAAAAACTAAAAGAAAAGATTGTAACCACCTTGTTCTATTCGAATGTATGGAAGCTTTAACTCAAAACTTGCTGTTTTCGTATTTTTCTCTCTGATTTTTTAGTCAAAAAAGAAGCCCCTTTTACATTCTTGAGAATGGCTTTTATAGCCTAGAAGAAAAACAAATAAAATCTTCTATTGATTGCTATCTGTTTGCTTCCTGTTACAAGTATTGTTGTAGATATCTCGGAAGCACGAGGCGTGACAAAGAGGGGCTGTTGGTAGCGCATTTCTCGGAGGTGCAGTGGATGGTGGAAGCACGTACGATGTGGGGATTGGGGTATTGGGTTGTTGGGTGTATTGGGTTTTACTTAGAGTTTGGGTTAGGTTTAGTTTTGGGTTTAAAGTGTGTTGGGTCTGGGCTTGTTTGGGTTAGGTAAAAATTCGGTCCTACAACTGTAATAACTAATTCTTGTGGTGTTGGAAAAGTTAACTACGGACCAAAAATTTTAAGTTGAGATGAGGAAGTTAGAGGTTAAAACAAGGGAATAGAAAGTGGAATTAGTTAATAATTAAATTGATTGAGTTAGTAAAAATAGTATGAGGATTAAATTGCAAAGTGATTAAAAGGGTAGAAAAATGATTAGAAAATTTCACAAGTCCTTACAATTAATTATTCCATATTAAAAATATGAAAGTGGGAATTGATGGCTTTCTTCATCATTGTCTATCAATTAGCATTAAATAATAATAACAATACTTATAATTAGTAATGGATTAAGACCAGATTAAATAAATTATTTTATTAATCATGCTAAGCCATTTTAGTGGGGGAGATAAGGTAGAAAACATCTTCTCCATCTTTCTACACCGTTTACAAAAAGAAAGAAAAAAAACCTATACCTTCTTAGTTTTCTTCTCATTGCGGATTCAAATTAACTTCAACATGTGAGTTTCTATATTTTTTTTGGATGAAAATTTTAGCATATAACATTAGATTAAGCTAGCCCGCATGTTAGCTTATTGAATAAGTTCTATTGTTTGCAAAATTTTAATTAGTTTTTAGTAACAACATGTTAGATATATGTGGTAGAAATAGTGAATTACGCTTAAAAAAATTGACTTGTAATTGAATAAATTAAAAGTTGTTAAGAGATTATACTATAGATTACAAGTACAAGATTCCTAGTGAATAAATATAAAATCAGATTCTGATTAAATGTTAAATATCAAAAGATAAAGCATTTCAGATATAAGAATTAGAATGAATAAAAATATATTATGTTAAATTGTTGTGTTTTCATGTGTTTGTGTGAAACTAATATTATTTTTATTATCGAATTTATCATACATAACTAAAGATGACATTGAGCCGTCTCAAAATAAAGAAAAGATGAAAGCCATAAACGAGTAGCCTATTCCTGTTTTTGCTTTCATGATTTGATTTCAATATATATATATAGTTTGATAAGTGTTAATTTGACCAATGTTATGTTTATATGCTTTCTCGTGATTTCATGTGTATAAATATATATATGATGATATGGATATGATGTTTTGATGCAAAGATTTGAGTAGAAAATGAATGTCCCAAATAGTATGATAAGGCATGATAAATAGTCTCGAGACAATGGCATATCAAAGCTAAATAATTTTTTCCTTGCTCTAAGTTTCGAGACAAGAACCTTTTATCTTGAGACATGCAAACATCGAAGCTAAAATAGAAAGACAATGGAGGCTTGTCTCAAGACTCAACCTCCAAACTTGAGAACCATTGTCTTGAGACATGAACTTCATTGTCTCGTGACATGTAAACATCGAAGCAAAATTCTTAAAATTTATGATGAGGCATGTTATTAAAACTTGACAAAAAGAGTTTGTATCTGATTTCTAATCTCGTATTAAACCTTATTTAAACCCGAAATGATTAAATTGTACTTCATATCTATTTATATGGTTTAAGTATATAGAATGACATGTATGCTTAGTATGAGTTGCTCCGACAACGAATGTGACATTTCATACCCAGATTTAACGATCGAATCATATGAGGTGTTACAAAAATATTACAGTAAAAACATAATAACAAACATTACATTAAAAACAATATTCATTGGAACACTAAATTAAAATATTGCATTAATATTACTTTTCATAGTAATTGTTTTCTTCGACTCATTATATCAATAGTTATAAGTCATTGGGTTCATATATCATATATTATTAATTTCAGCTAATCAGTTAATTATCCACTTCTGAATGGAATTAATAGATAACTCAACTTTCACAAAACTTTTAATCCACCTATTGAACTGATTTGGTTTTGACCGAAGTATACACACCTTTACACTTTACCCCTTCTTCTATAAATTGCTTTACTTTTGAAGGACCTTGGATGTTCTAGTGTTTCAAAGAAAACAGAAGTTTTAAGGAGGTTGTGAAG